>CP054673.1:29512396-31912396 GCA_013348765.1 Carpinus viminea
GGTTCCTTGTTATAGAAAAAAAAGAAGATCCAACTCATGGGTACCTAAATTGCTTTGACCTCCTATTCAAGCTCATCTTAAATGGGTAATTAGTTACTGGTAGCCTCAAGAACTTTCTACTGCTTAATTGTTCTTGTCCCGCTGTGATGAATTTTGTACTTTAATTTTGGAGTGATGATAGTGCTTTAGAAGATGGATGTGCTAATGGATGCATTACAGCAAAATGCAATGGCTTTTTTTCTGTTTGGTGTTTGTGTTTATTAGCAGCACCTAATCTTAATCACATTTGTCTTGGCAGGTTGAGATAAAAAATTTGAACTCTTTCTCATCAGTTAGCAGGTCCATTGATTTTGAAATTTCGAGGCAGGTGCTTCTTCATAGCCAAGGCCAGGGTGATCAAATTACACAGGAAACTCGTCTCTGGGAAGAAGGTGCTCAGGTAATTGTTACATCTTGCTTTTATTCTAGTAATCTAATTGAACAAGTACTAGATATGTGGTTCACTTGGTCATTTTGTGTTTATTTATGTGCTCCATTAACCTTTGTTACACTGTTTAGAAAACAGTCACAATGAGGAAAAAGGAAGGCCTTGCTGATTATCGATATTTCCCAGAACCAGACCTTCCAGGAGTTATCCTCACTAAAGAATATGTCGATAGTATTCATGATTCATTGCCAGAAGCTCCTGAAGTGAAGCGTCGGAGATATGAGAAGATGGGCCTAAGCATGCAAGATGTTCTTCTCCTTGCAAATGACATTAATGTGAGTACTCTTCATCCCATAGAATTTTTACTAGCTAGGTATTGCTCAATTGGTATTTGAAAGTTTTTACTTTACAAATTCTGAAATTTTGAAGGTAAAGGCCAACCAAAAAGAATGGAAAAAATAAAAACATAAAAAAATAAAGAGAGTAAAAGGAAGAAGAAGAAAAGAGAAGGGTAGAAAACTTAACACCAAATTCATATTGCCTACTTAAAAAGGCCAAATTTGGGTTAGCCTACAGATATCTGACGTAATCGTCAATGTAAAAGGTGTGCCCAAGGTCCTTACAATTCTCTATGTATTTAAAACAACAATTGAAACGAAGAGAGCGAACCCCACAATATATATAAGAACCCCACAATATTTTAAGCACTTCAGTTGCATATCACAAGCTTCAAGGATCTGACTTGTGGATTTTGAGTGTCTCACCATTTGAGGTGTGGCCAAGGTCATTTAAGCCTCTAATGCTGTGCCTCAAGGCATTTTGGTTATCCTTGCTTCAAAGGCAAGCCTGAAAGCAGAATTCTTGTATGCCTTCTGTAACCATGTTTCTGTTGCTTTACAGTATTGTTTGGGACATATATCATGCTAGAATGTTCTGAGATATGGCTCTTTTGCTGAATAAATGTCTTAGGTCGCACAATTTTTTGATGCAACTATTGCGAAGGAAGCTGACGTGAAGCTAGCTGCCAATTGGATAATGGGTGATATTGCTGCCTATATGAAAAATGAAAAGTTGACCATAAACGAGACTAAGTTAGTTCCCCAGGAGCTAGCCGAGTTGATAGCTTCCATAAAAGGTGGGACCATTAGCGGGAAGATTGGGAAAGAGGTAAGAGTTTGCTTCTGGCAGTAACACTTCCTATATTGTATTCACACAACCTTGATTTCCTATTTGATCACCATATCTCTCTCTAGTGTCTAGATATACTTGGTTCACTTGTTTGTAAAAGATGCTTTGCATTTGTTCCTACTTGTTTTTTTTTTTTTTGGTCTTGTCAATTGACTGAGGTTTTTTTATATGCATGCTTTTTCAACATTCTCATCAGTATAAAAGATTTTCTTCTCTTTTGTTTTTCTGCCTTTCCCCTCCGTGCCCTCTGCTAATATTATTGGTAAGAAGAGCCTGTATACCAATATAAGCAGGTAAAATATCATCTAACACTAGCTTATATCAGGCTTGTAATAGCATGCAGAAGGGAGGTTTAACTAACAAGTTGCAAGGCTACCCAAGGTGGCAAGGTCTTAAGATCTTGTTGCTGCACACTATGCGGCACAAGTTTTAAAACTTTTCAATAGCACATTGGGACCTTATGATACTTGACCAATGAGATAATTCAACTCTTGTCCAGGGTTGTGGGGTTTCTGCAGGTCTAGATTTTTCAATTGTCCTTTCTGGGGAATGATGTTATATTAACTTTTTTGTTTTGTTTTTGTTTTTTTTTTTTTTTTTAAGTAAATAAAATATTATTTTTTGATAAGATAAATAAAATATTATTAAAAGCACAAAAGGCGTAACTCAAGTATAGATGGAGCATACAAGCGAAACATGTAGCTAGAAAGAGAGAAACTAGTCAAGAAAATCATGAAAACTAAGCCAATTAAGATCTAAAGCAGTTGTCTAGTATTAAAGAATTTTGAAAAAGAAAGACTTAAGTTCGACCACCGTCCTCTCACAATGTTCACAACTTCGATAATTTATTTCCCTTTAAAGACACCACAAAAGGTAGGATGGAACCATCTTCTACACTTCTGCGCTCTGAGGACTGCCTCCCAACCCTCTCCAAGAAGCAAAAAGGTCTACTACTCTTTTTTTTTTTTTTTTTGATAAATAAGTAAGCATATCATTAAAAAAGCGCAGAGGGGCGCAACCCTAGTAGACAAGAAGTATACAAAGAAGCAAAAAGGTCTACTACTCTTCTAAGTGGGCAATCTTATAATGGAGAAGAAGATGCTTCACAGACTCGTCACTCCTCTTACACATAGAACACTAGTCAACCACAATAACATGTAGTTTTTTAAGGTTATTTGTGGTAATGATCTTCCCAAGGTGGCTGTCCAAGCAAAAAAGTAGCTTTCAGTGTTCCTAGATCCCACAGAAAAGCCTGAAAGAAAACCCCCATCTATAGTAGTGGATAACATTTTACTCAAAGCTTCTGTAACAATGACAAAAAGCAAAGGAGACAAAGGATTATCCTGTATCAAACCACAAGAGCTACTGAAGGAGTACCATTAACCAAAACTGAAAAATACTCTGAAGAAATATAATGCGCTATCCAATTATGCCATTTTTTCCCAAAACCACACCTCCTCAATAAGTTTAGTAGAATGATGAATGTAGCGGTGGAGAGAGAGCTTTTGACTGGATTTTTGGTGGGTTCGCGGCATTCTGAGGCATTGGAAGTGTCGCATCTATTGTTTGCAGATGATACATTTATATTTTGCAAGCCAAAGGTGGAACAACTTCGGAATTTAAGATGTTTGCTGCTATGTTTTGAAACAGTTTCGGGGTTGAAAATAAATTTGTTAAAATCAGTGATTGTTCCTATAGGTGAGGTGGAAGATGTGGAAGGTTTGTCAAGGATACTTGGGTGTGGAGTGGAATCGCTGCCATTGACGTATTTGGGGTTACCTTTAGGAGCTCCTTATAGGGACCCTTCTATATGGAATAAGGTTATTGAGAAGATGGAGTCTAAGTTGGCAGGGTGGAAGCGGATTTATTTATCCAAAGGTGGTAGATTGACACTTATTAAAAGTATGCTCTCTAATATACCCACGCATTATCTATATTTGTTTCAAATTCCAGGGAGAGTGGTGAAGCGAATAGAAAAAATACAAAGAGATTTCTTGTGGGGTGGAATAGGTGATGAATTCAAGTTCCATTTGGTAAATTGGTCCAAGGTTTGCATGAGCACAGAGGTGGGGGGATTAGGGGTAAGGAATTTGATTCAATTCAATCAAGCGTTGTTAGGTAAATGGTTGTGGAGGTTTTCCAATGAAGAAGACGCTTAGTGGAGGTGAAATGCGATATAATAAGGGGTGGATGGTGTTCTAAAGAGGTAGGAGGATCTTATGGGGTGAGAGTGTGGAAATGTATTAGAAGGGGGTGAAATGATTTCAAACAGCATGTGTGGTATGAGGTAGGAAATGACTCTAGAATATTATTTTGGCAGGATGTGTGGTGTGGGGAATTGCCATTGAAGATTGTGTTTCCCGCATTGTTTACTATAGCTTGTGCAAAGGAAGCGTGGGTGGAGGAGAATATGGCTATAGTAAATGGTGCTATTCATTGGAATGTAATGTTCATTCGATCTATTCATGATTGGGAAATGGAAAAGGTGTCACGATTTTTCAAATTGCTGTATTCCCAACACATTAGGCATGGTGGGGTGGATAAAATTGATTGGATTCCTCAAGAGAGATTTTTGAGGTGAAGTCATACTATAAGTTGAAGGTTAATTGGTACCGATGGATGGCCCTTGGAAGATTATTTGAAGAGTAAAGTGCCTCGAGAGTGGCTTTCTTCACGTGGACAGGTATTGGGAAAATATAACAATGGATAATCTATAAGAAGAACATTATAGTGATGGATTGGTGTTGTATGTGCAAGAAGAGGGGAATCTATTGATCATTTATTATTGCATTGTGAAGTTGCTATAGAGGTTTGGAATATGGTTTTCAACTGTTTGGTGGTATGTGGGTGATGCGGGTAGATTGAAGGACTGCTTGGGAAGTTGGCGAGGACAAAAGGGTAATAATATAGTTATACAAATCTGGAGAATGGCTCCTTTATCGTAATGTGGTGTTTATGGAGAAAGGAATGCAAGAAATTTTGAGGATTGTGAACATGGAATTATAGAGTTGAAGAAAAGGGTGCTTCAAACACTTTTCTCATGGAGAGTTTTGTGGCATTCTTCACAAGTTTCAATGTTTGTGGAATTTCTAGATTTATGTGCATCATTTTCTAATTAAAAGTTTGTCTATGTGGGCTCTTGTTGTATACTTCTTGTATACATGGGTGCGCCTTGTACTTTTAATATATTGTTATTTACTGATAAAAAAGTATAGTAAGAATTCCCAGTAAACATGATCTAGGCCTTCTCTAGATGAATGGAAAAGGAAGAATGACCTTTTGCTAGTCTTGCAGTAGTTCTATTCTTCTTTGGGTGTACTTTACTGTTCTTTTTATTTCTTAGATTCTCATCATATAAATTATAATTTGCAGATATTGTTTGAGCTACTAGCCAAAGGTGGAACCGTCAAGGGACTAATAAGAGAAAAGGATTTGGTTCAGGTAAGTAATTTAGTTAGGAGCTTATATAGATATAAGTCTTTTCAAATGGTAAGATATATGAAAAATGATGCTCTCTATTGTTTGTTATGGCTTTAACAAATTTTATTTCCCATACGTTTGCCATGAAATGCTTTTATAAGATGCCTAAAATTGAAGAGACATATGAGATGCTAAATTTTAACAGGCCTCAGTTTGAAAATGCCTGAATGAGTTATTCTCTCAACCAAGCCCAAGCTTCCGAAGCAGATGGGGGCATCCAATATCTTTAAATGTGGGAGTAGTTTCATTAACTAGTGTCCTATGAGAGAGACGGTTTATGCCACCAATTAAATGATTGAAACATTATTTGTATGATCGTGATGATTATAGTTTGGTTTAGTAGAAAATTGAGTCAAGGGGTCTCATGGTTTTGAAAATAACAGATAGTAGATCATCTGGAGATTGAGAAAATGGTGGATAAAGTGCTTGCAGAGAACCCAAAACAGCTGGAACAATATCGTGGTGGCAAGACAAAACTACAAGGTTATTTTGCTGGCCAGGTAAAAAAATAAAATAAAATTGTGGGATCAAGTACAGCATTCAATCCGGATCCAAAATTGTGGGGCTTAATAAGAAAACTGTTTTCTATTTTCTCCCTGGTTATGCTGTTAATATTTTTCCTCTGTACTTTAGCAAGATGATCCTGCATATTTTGGCATATGCAGGTAATGAAAGTATCAAAAGGTAAAGCGAATCCCGGCCTTCTAAACAAGATCCTTTTGGAGAAATTAAATTCCAAAAGCTGATGATTTTGTCGGTGGGTATCTACATTGTTTTTTCCAGAAAAAAGAAAAGGAAAGAATCATTAATCCTTCCATAACTCTTGCCAGGTTCCATAATAATAACTGGTATATCTCTTGCCAGGTTCCATCATAAAAACTGGTATTTCCTTGGGGGTCTTGCTAGACGATGCATCCCAGTGATCCAACGGCAGCCCAATGAGTTTTGCTGATTAATTATGTCTTTGCCTACTGATGAACTCACAATACTTCATGGCAGCTTATAGTTTTACATGTCCTGTGCGAACATGGAACGGAAATGGGAGAGACGGGGGCTGATACTTGCCTTGTCACATGTATATTCTACTCTCACCTGACTGACTTTCCATAGTGGGATAGATTAATAGTGACTGTAAGCACTTATAATTATGATATTTATGTATATATTGTAAGAATTCAAGCCATTCTTGACTTTGAACTTTCATTCCTTTCACCTTATCTTCATGATTTGAAAGAAAGGGTTGGTTAAGGCACATTTGGTACGCAGAATTGGCACCTGAAATGTAATGATTATTCCTTCATTTGATTGGTTACACACTATTCTTGAAAATAGCAATTCCCAAGAAAATGACTATAAATGATGACATGAGAAATGTTTGTTATAGGAAAGATTCCGAATTTGCTTACAAATTTTTGGTTAATTAAAAGTAATAATCATAACAATATTAATGATAAGAAAATTATTTAAGAAATCTTTCGTTATGTTGTACTATATCGCATGCTGGATATTATTAGAGCCTTCTACAATGGTATCATCATGAAGCGTTTCGTTCAAGTAGTGTTGGCTGGGCACGACATACTCTTCAACCCCGCAAAGGGAGGCGGTGGTAGATGGACCTCCACCCCCTTACCCCACCGCCCGCACCAAAAAAAAAAAAGTTTTTTGGGCTTAATGCATATATATGACATGGTGACAAGGGGGTGGCATCCACGTGGCAAATTTTTTCTTTTATTGGGTTTACCTGAAAAGAGGACATTTGAAACTTTCTTCCATTAAAAGTTGGACAAAAAGCTGGACTTAATAGCCTATTAAGAGAATGCTATCGTGTATTCCTTTAGCATTCTCCCAACATACTTAACTGATGTGGCATGCTCAATCCACCATTGATTTTTGTCTTTCTTTTTAATCAAGACTGATGTAAGAGTGGATTGACCATGTTTGAGAAAATGCCAAATAGCATTTCTCATGAAAAATCAAATATTTTATTGTTAATATTAGAAAGTTGGACCTCATTTGTCACCAAACCCAAAACTCAGGAGGCATATATAGGACAACTTGAAGCTAAACTCTGCCAATTGAAAAGCTTTTACATGCTGGTGGTGGTGGATTTTGAAATAAGAAAGTGTTTCGATGAGACAAAACCCTTCCCCGTTTTCGAACTTTGCTGGCAGGTGACCGAGTCTCGAGGATGGGATGCTTCCATAAACAAACATCCAACCCCCAATTTTAGCATGGAACAACCAAAGCAGTCCTAAATTGTGTTGATCAAATAATGAAAGCTGACAATTTGTTAATAGTTGTCCTTTTGGATAAACACATAACAAAATGACAACCGTCTTATATTTTACTTTTCTTCTACCCTCCATCGAAAGCCTTACTTGTGCTTGTGGTGGCAGGCATTTGGTTGGCAGTGACAGTTAGCGGTGGTGGACCATGCAAGGCGGGACCTCTCCGAGGAAGGTAATGGTGGTGGCTGAGCCAACCCGTGAGTCGGCGGCTGCCCTACAATACGCTCTTTCCCATGCGGTGCTTGAGCAAGATGAATTGATTCTCCTCCATGTTGAAAACCCAAACTCGTGGCGCAACACATTATCTACATTCCTTAGAAGGCCGAGTGCAGGCTCCTCTTCCAGCGTGGGATCCTCGGATGGAGGTGGAGGGGACGTGGATTTTCTTGAAGAAATGAAGCATGCATGTAAGGCTGCTCAGCCCAAATTGCCCGTTAGTGTAGAGAGGGTGGAAATGGAAGGCAAAGACAAGGCAAGCGCTATTCTTTTCCGAAGCATCACACTCAGGATCGATCTCATAGTTATAGGGCAGCGGCGAAGTTTCTCAACGGCCATTTTAGGGTGAGTTTTTTTTTTAGCTACAATCTTCAAGTTTTTGCACATTGCTTGTAAAATGTTGTTCGAGAGAAGAGTAATGGTAAATGTCAACCCATGTCCTCATTTGTCCTCCCTAAACTGATGTACCTTTTAAAATTACAATAGGATCAAAAAATTTCAAACCGCACCGAATACTAAAAGATGTCGAAAATGTCGACTGACAAATACTTTTTACACCGAAACAAACATAGCCTAACATGTTCTAGCATTACAGTGTCCACAATAATAAGAACAAAAGAAAGTACTTTAATATATTAACTATCAATAGGTTAGTGACTCACAGTTTTGCCTTGAAACATGTCGAAGTTAATTAGATATGGAGAAAAAAAAAAATTGATTGTGCAATTTCCTGAAGATAACACATAATATTAGAATCATTATGACAAGAGAAAGGTCCGATTGCAAAGTAATTAAATTCATTCTATTGTCTCTAAGAGATAGTTTAATCGACTGTGGATCACGCCTTATGAAACGAAAATTACTAATTCAAATTCGAATTCTCCTTTTCAAAAAAAAAAAAAAAGTGTGAAAATACAGGTAAATGCGAGTTTTAGAACATCCATGTTTCTCACTTTAGCACCAGAAAACTTGTTCCATGAAAGAAGGGAATTCCTCACCAGAAATAATTTGTGTTTCTTTTACTTGCATATAAAATTGGAAAAAGAAAACCACTGAAAGTGTTTTTTTTTTTTTAATTATATTTTATTAAAGTGCTTTTGGATTTTCGTAATGGTATATGGTATGTGTTTGTGCATCAACAGATGTAGGCGGCAGGTAGGGTCTATGAGAGGGACCAAAGGGATAGACACAGCAGAGTATTTGATTGAGAACAGCCAGTGCACCTGTGTTGGAGTACAGAAGAAGGGCCAAAATGCTGGCTTTCTTCTCAATACAAAAACCCACAAAAATTTCTGGCTCCTGGCATAACCACCTCATCGTCTATCTGATTCGATCGGCTTGGGACACCAGAAACAGACCAATTAGACTGCTTTGTGTTTGCCAAATCAGTTATGTACTAGAATTAGTGCATTTCAAATTAAGACATCTTCTGTTGTCTTTTCTCAGCTATGTATGATTTTCTTTACACTCCATGAACAAAGATCTTTGTACATAAGTAGTTTTGGTCGCGTTTGTACAATGAAGCATTTTATTTTACATTTTTAAAAGAAGAAAACCATTGCCTATACTTTGTTACTATCTCTAATTATGAAGTAGAGCTTTTCGGCTGCCTATAGGCAGCCTAGCGTCTGCCATTTTTTATTTTTTATTTATTTATTGAATAAGAAAGGTTAAAAAAGAGAAGTGCTTGCCAAATTTAAAATTGAGAATCATTTATAAAAAATTGATTAAATTATATATCAAATTTATTGGCCTCCATGAATCACTGATCAAAAGTTGGTATTAGCAAAACTATATAAAATTGAGATAACATTTAAAGGCATTAACACCAAATTTAGGATGACTAAATCCTTTTAGGGTCATACCATCCCTAAAAGATTAACTTTTTACCCATAAGTTTTAGTTTTAAATCTAGAAACAAGTTTTGAGGCATTAACATTAAATTTAGGATGACCAAATCCCTTTAGGGTTAACTTTTCATTCTTAGGTTTTAGTTTTGAATCCATAAATGAGGTTTGAGACATTAGAACTTAAATATTAGCTCATAAAAATTTAGCTAATATTACTCAATTATCTTAAAATACAATTCAAAACATTTAATCAAAAAACATAAAAAAAAAAAAAAAAAAAAAAAAAGGATCCATGTTGGTCTCCAAAAAACACCAAAAACAAAAAGGTCTTCCAAAAAAATAAAAACATGTCCTACGCTGAGTTGCCGAAACCTGTCCTATGCATAGCAGGTCTCCGGATTATGTACTATATTTTTCCGTTTGGGTTTGTTGTTGAGGTGACTACCCTGTTGTTGTTTGATCCCATGTAACCCATTTTCCCTTATTTGATATATATATATAGAAAACAGACAACTATGAAGGAAGAAAAAAATGGATTATATGATATTGCACGACATAAATAGCTTAAGAGCCATGGCAGACATGAGCACATGAAATAACGAGAAAAGAACTTTAGAGTTCATCGCGCATAGGTCTTTCAAAAGGAACATCCACCTTATGAACCGCATCTTCATGGACTTGGGCAAGATTTACGCCATCTGCAACAGGCCCGTGCCCGATCCCTGCTTGTCCCACCAAACCAGCCTTTATGGCGGCAGTAACCTTTCTCTGCAACTTTAGTATTCCAATGCGCTTAGAGACAACATAAAGAACAGCACATGAGAACAAGAATACTCCCACTGCAAGTATCAACCTGTTCAAATAATAGAGATGGCATAAATTTGTGCAAATAAAGATAACTAGCCAACAGGAAAGAACGAAAAAAAACAAAAATCTTCTTTACCTGTCCAAGACATCTTGACGTTTCATTGTGGAGAGTAGGTTCCGGGTTCGCATCAACAATGAGCGGTGCCCTTTATATTCACTTTCAGACTTCTTTAATACTCCTGTTGATTCCTCTATAGATCCAAGCCATATTTGCCAAACAAAATACAAAAAGCATTAATGTCCAAAGTTATTGTATAATCACGTTATGGACTACGCCAGGACTTTGTTGAAGTTGCAAGTAATATTATTTCATAGAAATCTGACTAAAAAATTCCTATAAATATGCATCTTGTATAGCAGCGAACCAAAAGAAGCAGCATCACATGATAAATCATTGGGGAAGCCCCGAGCAGACAAAATTGCAGAAAACTTGGTCACATGGATATAGAAGAATTTAGGTGCCACCCCTTTGGGTGTAGCCTATATAATGATGTCTCTGCCCAGTGGCTATAATAAAGGAGCCTTATTCTATTATCTTGGCACATATGCTCCCAGTTACTCATGATTGATCACTAGATGAGGCTGTGAAAATGAAGGTAAGAAGATGGTGTTTCAACTGTAGACATAATCACACCGCTTCGAACATTAAATCACAGACAAGTCAGTAGTTGATCATAGAAAGCAAGAGAAAGGATAACATTCTCATCAAACTGTGACCTCATCACTAGATCCATACTACAAACCAAAATCAAAGTCATTATCATCTATAGATACACAAATTTAGGGGGCTCATCACACTTTTTTCTTCCTTTTTGTTTTTTTGAATAAGTTCACCGCACTAGTTATCTATTACATCAAAGCCAAATACCATGTCCTCCTTATGAACTTTCTCATTTGATGGGAAACATGATTCAAGAAATACTTTCAAATAGTTTGTTTGTTTGTTTTTTTTTTTTGTTTTTTTTTGTTTTTTTGTTTTTTTGTTTTAAATTATAAGTAAATCAAATTCATTAAAGGCGCAGAAGGGCAGAATCCTAGTACACATTTAGTATATAGGAGAACCCTAACATATAGAAAAAGAAGTTCAAAACTCCAAAAACACTGAAATTAGAA
The DNA here is from genome assembly GCA_013348765.1 of Carpinus viminea. Lineage (NCBI taxonomy): Eukaryota > Viridiplantae > Streptophyta > Magnoliopsida > Fagales > Betulaceae > Carpinus > Carpinus viminea. The sequence continues at coordinate 29,523,826 of CP054673.1, forward strand.
ATGGGCAAACTATTGCACGTTCCTATCTATGTGTAAAGGGATTGGAACATCTTTTCAACTCTAATATCGTAGTCTCACTATCTTCAAAGATCATTGTGTTCCAGTTTGTCCAAATACGCTATGTTAAACACAAAAGAGTCAACCTCCACATTTCTATAGCAGTACGGTGTACCATTTGTCCTCTCCAACTCACCAACTCTCTCTAAAGCCACTATCAACACAAAGTGCCACTTTAGAGAGAGTCAATTTTCTAAATACTCTTCCAAGAAAAAGGGTAACATACCAGAGTAGATAACATATGAAGTCTTCACTTCAAACAATTTCCTTTTAGAAGGAATCTAGCAGATTTTATCCTCAACTCCTTGCCTTACTCTTTGATAATACAATAACTGAAAGAAAGCAAAGATTACTTTCACATCCCAATGAAGCACAGGTCTTGCAAAGAAAATATTTCAATGAATATTTTTGCATTCCGAAACTGCATATGATCCACTACCCAAGCATCCTTACAGCGTCCAATATTCAGTAATTCTAGATAGGAAAGATTTAGAGGCTGCTCCAAACACCATGAATCATGCAAATAACACACCGCAGATCCATCTCCCACCTCATATCTGACATATTTAGAAAAGCCTTCCCACCCCCTCCTTATACATTTCCACACTCACACACCATAGGACCTCACAACCTCCTTCGAACACCAACCTCCCTTCAAGCTATCATACTAGGAGGCCACCACCAATCTCCACATAACCTCCATCTCAATAGCACACTGCCACAACTACTTACCTAGAAGGGCTTAGTTAAACTAAATCAGATTTTTCACCCCCAGACCCCCTGAAGTTATCAGAGTACATATTTTCGACCACTTCACTAAATGAAACTTAAACTCATTGAGTGTTTATTTATTTATTTTTTATTTTATCAATGTCAACCTACCTCTCTTAGATAAAGCCTCTTCCACCCCGCCAACCTATCTTCCATTTTCTCAATAATATCATTCTAAATAGTAGAACCTTGTAAGAAGCTCCCAAAGGAAGACCCAAATACTTCATCGGCAACGAGGTCACTTTACACCCAAGCACGCTCGCCAAACCCTCTATCTAAATCACCCACATTGTTTACATGAACTATCTCTAACTTACAAATTTATCTTCAACCCCGACACCACTTTGAAACATAAGAAGAGGCACTGCAGATACCGAAATTGTTTACAATTAGCCTGGCAAAAAATCAATGTATCATTTGCTAACAATAAATGCGACACTATCATCCATAAAAAATATGAAGAAGAAGAGGGATCATATCCAATGCAGTTCTGTTATAATTAAACAACAATAACTTTACATAAGATGTTGGAATAAGAGGACCTACCAACAACCATGAGTGTGCTAGCACTTCTTTCCACCTCCTATAACGACATAGAGATTCAAAAAATAAATTAATTGTGCATCCCATTCAAACAGAACAAGAAGCAATAATAGCCACTAACCTGAACCATCAATTGGCGAGTACGGCGAAGGCTGTCAGTGATGCTTTCAGCAGCAGATGTCATTCCAGCTTTTGTCCTGAAAGACGTGTATTAACAAACCCAAGTTAAGAATAGTAACTATTTTGTTCATGTTCATAAAACTTGCCATAAATTACAATGACTGCACCAATCTGGATATAAATCACCCATACTTACTGCAAGTTGCGCCTACGAATTGTGGACTCTTCCCCTCCACCCAAAAGTAGTTCTCTCTGCAATTAACAGAACCACATGAACTCAACCCTCATTCCAAGCCTCTCTCATAAGCATTGCCATAATGTCAATAATTGCAAGATTTTCACGAAGTGAGAAATGTTAAAGATGGGTTGTCAGATAAACTACCAGAGAAAAAATCGTTTTTAATTACTAACATTTTACTAACGTAATTTAATATGGAAATGATTACCTCTTCCTGAGCAGCTTTCCTCATGTTAGCCTTTGCTTGCAAATTGGCATTCCTCAGACTCAATCGCAAACTGCAAACAAAGCCCATGACCAAAAATCGCGAAACTATTCATATATGAAAAATCCATTATAACGAAATTAATAAACGAGATCATTAGTTGCAGGCTCATAAATTACGGAAAATAAAATAAAACGTAGTCCTCCACTCAATGCATCTATTTTCACTCAGTGGGCTTGAAAGCTCAATTCCTTTCAGGCAATTCAGGTTAAAGAATTCAATATAAAGACTCCAAATTTTCCTTCCCCATTTCCTCCATTTTTTCTGAGCAACCAAACAGACGGTACAATTTGTTCACATAGCAAGAGAGAGAGAGAGAGAGGAATTGTACCTGTGGGATTGGCTCTTCCAAGAGTGGAGCAAAGCCGTTGCTGATTGGACTTCATGATCAGAGGGCAACTGTGGCGCAAGAAGATCGAGATTGAACTGGAGCGAAGAGCAAAAGCCAAGCCGTCCTGCGCGAGCCCGTTCAATCTCGGCAGCGAATTCCTCTCCTCCTGGATTTCCGTACTCTTCGATCGCCTTTATATGCTCTTGGGTCCGACTATACGCTTCGTCCCACTCCTTCTTCACCTTCTCCACTGCCTCCACTACCTTGTCCATCCAGATCTCACCACCTTTCGCAATTACCTCTGTTTGTTTGCCGAGAAAAAAAATGTAGGAAAATAAAACGAGATTTCTTTCAAAAGAAGAGCAACAAAATTGAACGAAACGTACCGTTTTGGTATGTCACTCAGTCTTGTCACTTTGAATGTCTGTTTTGTGAGAGCGCGCCACGGAGATTTGCTTGGAGGCTTGTTTATATATGGAGATTGGAGTTTATAATAAATGGACAGAAATAATGAAATATATATTAATTTAATACGCTTAGTCACTTTATTAACATTTAATTGTTTAGTTTCCTATCTTCTCTCTCTATATATATTAGAAGTTACTTTCTTCTTCTTCTTTTTTTAATAATTTTAAGTTTAAACTACACCTATGCTCACAAAGATTTTTAATATATTCAAATTTATGTTTTAATTCATTTGAAACATTTTTGAAGTGTTTTTTTTTTTTAAAAAAAAAGCAATATAAGAAAAATCGATAGTAAATTCAGCACCCAACACACTTGATAATATGTCAACTATTTTTTTTTTTTTTTTTTGGGCTTTTGGAAGCATTTTTTCATATAAAAACAATTTCGAAGCACCAAAGCAATAATTAAGTATTGAATTTGATGTGAAATGATTTGTTTGATTGCATTAAATGTTGAGTAAAATATTTTCTTCTATTTTGTATTCCTAAAAAAAAAAAGTTTTGAAGATATTTACTCTGGAGCTTTGTATTTTATTATTATTTTTTTTAATGTTCAGAATTATATAGGTTTTATTAGTATTGAAATATGATAAGATGATTTATTTTGATTGCACTAAATCTTAATTATTTTGTATTCATAAAAATATGTTGTTTATTTTCAAATGTTCAGAATTATATGACCTTGATTGAGTAGGTATTTTTATATAAAAAGTACAATGAAGAAGCTTTTAAGTTTTAAAATTAAATTATAACAAAAAATCCCGCTATTTATGTGCTAGTATTAACTTTTTTTTTTTTATAAAAGAGTCAACAAATTAGAAATTTATGTCCCATTCTGATTCTAAAGGGATCAAAATGGACAAAATCGTTCTTTTGCATAAACTGAAAGATACAGGCCTTCAGCTCTTTGGATTATTGTTTCAGATATTCCTTCCTTTTTGGCTCTTTGCCTCTATGGATTAAAGTTTAAACGGTAACTCTAGGAATACGTTGGAAAGAGAAAATCCTCAAGAGTCTTTTTATTATTTCTCTCCCAAGGTACTCCTTCACTCGCCTAGTTCTCAAGATACCCACGTTGAGTTGTTAGTGCTTATGGGCAAAAGAGAGCTCAAAGAGGGTCAAAGGGTTTTATTTTTTTCAAATGGACCTGAATTTTCCTTACAATTGACTGACTGCTCGAATTATAACTAATTCGATTGAGATTCAGTTACCTAAATAAGTTTTAGTCCTATCAAAAGTTCAAAACCTGTTGAAAGTAGTGAAAAACAAAGTCCAAAAAGAAGTGAACAAGGAAAGAATGGGAGAAGTAAAACTCATGAAATAAGAAGAAATTTATATACATGTGGCATTACTGACAGTAAGATTGGATGTCAAATAACAACAAACTCTCACCCCCATTTACTGGAGGTGAGGACCTTAAACAGCAAGTGGAGCAACAGATCAAAAAGACAAAATTGCTGCAGCCACTGCCAGATCAATTTCACATCCTCTTGCTTTTGTCCAAGAATTACATCCAGTAACATAGCAACGCCAGCCACCTTTTTCTTCTGACTGACTAGCTATTGGTTGCACAACATGGGGGATCAAGGGAAGCGGCGTCATGAACACACAGGCACGCTTTCTATGGAGATGGATGTGCCAAAATTTCTGTGCTTACCATCAGCCACATTGGTCAGTTGAAAGCCTTGATTAGAAAGCTGGTTGATGAGAAGAGTTTCCAGTTGGCAAGCCAGACTCTTTCCTGGGACTAAGAAATACATGAACGATGCATTCTGCATTCCTTCCTTTGAACGATGCGCACGGACTCGACCCTCAAGATCATCCGTCTATAGCAACAGTTTTTGAAAAAAGTCAATTTAGATAGGTGGTGATGGTAATAATATACTAATATTTTACAGCCAAAAAAAAAAAAAAGTTGGATTTTGCATTACTAAAATAGCTTTGATGAAGAGTGAAGACAAATACATTGCACCCGATATTGGACAACAATTGCTCAGGTCATCTAGTGAAATAGCAGAACAAGTTGTGGTTTGGTGTAATTAATCATCTTGAGGAAAGATTAGGGACAACTTTCTGAGTATGAACCCGTATTTGATGATAATATAAATGAATGTCAAAAGAAAAGTACCTCTCCAATATATAATTTCTTATCCGGTCTAAGCATCACATAGACACTTGAAGCACCTATTGTTGATGGAGGTGGCTGTTCCCTAGCATCAATTAGGAATATTTTTCTTCTTGTAGAGCTCAATCAATTTCTTCTGACATATTATTGTGACAGCATTCTCAACTTCCTTTCGTAAAACTTCCACTCGGTCTGTTGACTTTTTCCTATTAAAGGCAGCTTCTTGTCTAATCCTACTCAATTCAAGAAGGGATTCATCAGAATGATTAATGCTCGTGTTAGAACAAAGGTCTGCTTCTGTGTCATTTCTTCCAGAAAGAACTTCTTTTGCATAAACTGAAAGATACAGGCCTTCAGCTCTTTGGATTATTGTTTCAGGCATTCCTTCCTTTTTGGCTGTTTCAAATGCAAGACTTTCTCTACATATCCCATCTATCAACTTCCAAGTTGGTTTTGTTTTGCTATCAACATATTCAGTTCCCATTGCTTTGTTAACCGTGTTCTTGGTATTGAGTGGCAAAGTAAATATTCCATGCAAGTGAGTGGATACAATACCCAGACAGCCAATTTTATCAAGAGTTTCAATGATGCCCCCTGCAATACAAGTCCCTTTTGCGGTTTCTGTTCCTCGGCAAATTTCATCTATAAGCACAAGGCTTCTTTTAGTGGTTCCGGCAATAATGGACCGAATTTCCGACATTTCTACCTGAAATATTACAACCAAGGTGAATAAATGATTGACAGTGCTTATGATGTTATGAGTGAAAAATGACATAAGTTTAAAAAAAAATTGAATTACAGTTCATATTTTAGAATCTCATTATAAAGACTTCTACAACAAAATATAATCATAGATTAAATATTTTAATAATAAAGCAGAATATCTGGTGAACTGTTAACAGCCTTTTGGAAGTGAAATGCACTACTACTAGAGCTCAAGCCATTTCGATTTAGCCTGGCTGGGCATCCAATGGCACCAAGTATTAGTTTAGGACTCGAAAAAACTTAACGATTTATGTAAGTTTCCCATAGATTTCTGATTACCAGCAAATGAAGCTAGAAACACTAACCCATAAAGCCTGGGGAAGTGCTCAAAATCTTTTGGGGAAGTGTACATGATCATTGACAAAATCCGAGCTTGAAGATTACACGAGTTATTGACATGATTTGTGGTGTGAAGATCAATCCCTGAAGGCCTCTTTTCTGAAATTGTTTAATATTGCCTATTGTAAAGAGGTTTGGGTAATAGTTCCTTAATGACAACCTTCAATGGAATATTTTAGGGAAAACTTCATTGAAGACCCCCAAACTTTTACCCATTTTGAAATACTTCCCCTTAACTTAAAAAACTCTCAATTTAGTCCCCTGAAGTTTCAATTGCTTTTAATTTAAACCTCTATCAAATTTTAAACAGTACATGACGTTTATAACCCTGACTTTTATATAAAATTCCTACTTTCAAAACATTTTTTATTTTTTTAAAAAATAAAAATCAAGGATATTTTGGTCTTTTTTTTTTTGTATTTTTAACGGCTAAAATTGATAGAGGAGTCCAAATTAAGAGCAATTGAAAGCTCAAGAAACTGGGGGTATTTCAAAACGGGTGAAAGTTCGGCGGTTTTCAATGAAGTTTCCCCTTTATTTTATCATACTTGTACATGGGATCAGGAAGGTGGAAGTTTGAGGTTAGATTCTTCTATCATGTGCTTTGCATTCTCATTGGCTCTCCATTTCTTTGGAAGAGCATTTGGAGAGTTAAGGCTCCTTCGAATGTTACGTTATTTGTGTAAATAACGGCGTTAGGGTAGATCTTAACTTTGGATAACTTGAGAAAGTGACATGTCATAGTGGTGGATTGGTGTTATATGTGTAAGAGGCACCTTCTTCTCCATTGCGAACTGGCTAGAGAATTGTGGGTTTCGATCTTCCATCTTTTTTGTGTAGAATGGGCCATGCTTAGAAGGGTGGTAGAGTTGGCTAACTGGAGAGGCCATTTGGGAAGTAGGTGCATTTTAGAAGCTTGGAGGTTGACTCTTCTTTTCTTAATGTGGTGTGTTTTGAGAGAGAGGAATGCTAAAAATTTCAAAAACAGTGAGAAATCAGTTGTAGAGTTAAGAGTTGTCATGTTCAAATCTCCTTCTACTTGGATAGAAATGTACATCATTGCTTCTCTAGTTTGTTTGAAATTCTTGGACTTGTGTTTTCCCTCTCTAATTATCTAATTAGGGGTTTTTTCTTGTATCTTCCTGTGTACTTGGATTGCACCCCTCTACGCTTTTAATGGAATTGAATTACTTATCAAAAAAAGAAGAAATCAAAGGGGGGCTACAAGAATTATGGTTCACCATGTTGCTCTACCAATCATCACAGAGCTAGATGAGTGTATATCTCCTCTTATAACATGAGGAAATATATATGATGCAGCAAAAAGACACAACATTGCTATCCAATTGACAAATTAATTAGAGCATAGAGAAAACAAAGCAAGGAGATTGATGTTGGAATCTACAAATATAATTTTCTAGCAGTCAAGAAACCAAAGAAAGGCTCCATTGCCAAAACACCACATATGTCAAGATATTTAGAACTTATGAATAGCTAATAAATTAGAAATATATTTAATACTTTACCTGAAATGAACTTTTCCCATCAGCAGGACTGTCATAAGATTTCATGTGAAGCATGATTGAATCAAATTGAGGAATCAAGGCCGACTCTGCAGGCACCATAAACCCACATATTCCAAGTAAAGCAGCAGCGCAGATTGATCGAAGCAAACTTGATTTACCACCCCCATTAGGTCCTGTCAAAAGAAACAATGATTGCATATCAACTGTATTATGTACAGCACTGCCTTCTGCTACATCAAACCAATATGGCGATAGGCCAGTTATCTTCATCCCATATGCTCCATCTAATGGCTTCGCATCCTGCATTCAACACATCAATATGTGAGACACTGCCATGTAAGAATGTGATGACGATGGTTTCTATATACTAAATAACAGATGTTGTACTTCTAGCACAAAAGACTCAGCAGTAACCCAGACAGTTACACATTATGTCCAAACATGTAAACCAATGAAGCATATTTTAAGTAACAAAGACATAAAGAGCTCTCCATCCCTCTTACTAGCACATCTTCTCAACCTAAGCCAGCTCATGACTATCCTGAGAAAATAGCGCAAATATGCTGTTCAGAGACAGTGATACTCTCTCCTCCAGTTCTATCTCTGTGAATATTAATTGCCCTATCTTTGTAAATAAATATTAACTGCACTACATATGAAAATTGTGAAGTATCAGAACACAGTAAGATATCATTCAGTGCAACATATAAATAGTTCCACTACTGGAGTATTCCAACAATTTATCATGTTATCAAAAGCCTACACTATTGTGCTTCCATGTCCGTTAATGGGGCATTGCACCATCTCCTGTAAACAAGGACACGCCACAAACACATGGGATCTATAATTCACACCAACAATATCAACATGGACAAGTGGGAAAACACCAGTTCCATATATCTAGCATGGATCCGTCATAATTACAAACTAAAAATAGAAAGAAATTCAATAATGATTCGTCTCCTGTTTAAAAATCATCATTGTGATAAACAAGAACATAACCAATAGTAAATCCAATAAATTTTGTACATATTGTGATATTTATCACAAAACATATGGTAAATAGGACTACTATCACTTGAAGGAATCATATAATATTCACTCAACCATATGTTGATTTGTTGAATACAACCTCGGATCTATGGGACTTTGCAAGAGTGGGAAAAACCCATTTCCTCCTTCTCCCTTCACTGCAAAATATCAATCAAACAAAATTAAAATACAGACAGCAAGTTTAATATAAGACCAATGGTGATTAAAACAAGATATTAGATCAAAAGCTAAAATTTCACAACACAAACTTGTCAGGACAGAAGATGAAAAAGTCAACAACTTTAAGCATGATGAATTTTGACCAAAGGTTGAGTTGGACCTCAGTTCCATCTTTGTGTAAACCAACCTATAGGAACCTTCAGCTAAAGTGTAAACAGTATGCATATAAAAAGTGTTTCGTTAAGTTGAATCATTTTTATGATTAAATTGACAATTTATACAACTCAATTAAGACCTAAGAATATAAATATGCACTGATGGTACATACTACTTTTTATTGTTTTCTTAATTCCTGCAAAGTTCGCAGGCTGATTGAATCTTGATGATTCTCATATATGCAAAAACTAAATTGATTTCAAGTCAAGTCTTTCCCAACCAAGTTGCACACCAAGGTACAAGACACCATATATACATCAGCACCCTAATTCTTCAAACTCATAAGTAAACATAAAGTCTGTTAAAGAAAGCAGAAGCTTTAAAATTACAGGCATGAAAGAAAGCAAGAGGTGAAATGAATTACGGTCACAGATACGCAAGTAATGTTGCAAATACATGTTAAAGATATGTGAACCCAACCTCACATGAGCAAATAATGCCTTTGCAACAATAAGCAACATGGAAGCAAAGACAAGGATATTAATTTTAGATTGTAATTCAGAAGAAAGTCCCCTCAATAATTCCAAGACCTTCAGTTTTGCCTTGGCACCTGCCACATGGTACCTAAAAAAAAAATTTATCCATTATAAAAGATGTAATTAAATACATGAAGCAAGTATTTTACTCAGGAGAATCATTATAATAACTTCCATTGCTTTATGTGGATAAGCACACCTTGTTAAAGCATCCTCCACCTTCCATGTGGTAAACCATTCCTCTCCAACCTTTCTACCTCTCGAATCTGAAGCAGGTTTGAGCTGTTTGATTTGTTCCTCCCCAGGAGTCCCAGCCCATACAGATGGTGTAAACCGTTTACCCTTGAACCAAACAGCTTCATGCTCGAGCATATAAAATTTCTCCTTTGGACTTCCAAATGGGGCTGTGGAAGCTTTTATTCTATAAATTATAGGGAGGAAATCTTCAGTAACCTGCAAATAATTTCCCGTAAATAAAACCATAGACATATAACAATACAATTAGAAAAGTATAAATGTTAATAAAAAAAAAATGAAAAAGGGACTTGCAAGAACATAACAACAAAGCTTGCATATTTCCAAATGTACAGATCTATGGTGAGAATATAACAATTTCATTTGATTTTCAAACACAAGAGTGGCAAATGCAAGAACACGAATAGTGTAGCAAGTGCATAATTTGGATAAGGAGAAGTTATGCAGCTAACTGAACTTGCCATTGTTTTGTAAGCATAAGCAATCTGGATAACAAGATGTGCAAAATGGGCAAGATTTGCAAGTAGATGAGCAATTTATGCAGTAGTACAAATCTAGAAGTTGTACCCATAGTTTGCTATGTGTCAGATATTCTATGCTCCCCAATATATATTCGTCATTTCTACAGCATACAGACACTCTTTCTTTGCTTTTTTTTTTTTTTTTTAAAGAAAAAATTAAATACGTATTGGAGGAATATCCATGAATTATTTCCAAAATCATAATATAAATGTAAAAAGGGTTTATGGCATGGATTTGACCCTTTTAATGTTAACGTTATTCATTTCTGGACACAGATGGTAAATGCATGCAAAATTAATTTAGAATAGCTTTCAACTACAATGTTTATGGTACACACATACAAGATTCATCATATTGCTGTATCCATATAGTATTGTACTTAGAAAATGTATCCATACCCATGCTTCAAAAATAATGACAGATTGTACAGAATTGAAGGCTAAAAATTTGGACAAGGGAAACCTCAAAAATATTTCTTAATAAAATTTGGAAAGGAAATGGTTACACCCTGAAAACATGTTATGCCAAAAGCAAAAGCGGGATCTGCACTTGACCTTGAAGGAGACAAGATTGGAGAAACCCCCCCACCCGTTTCTAATATTCCTCCAAAGACTCGCCCCAAAAGGCCCTTGAACTTCCTCTAAACACCAACCTCCTCTTTGGACCCATGGTTTTTTATTTAAAACAAGCGCCATGAGGGAGACCCAAGTATTTCAAAGGAAGGGAAGAAGACACTACAATTGTGAATATCAGCCAGCTCTTTCTTATGTGGTAGTATGGTACCTCCCTTACTGTTACTAACTCAGATTTCGGAGGTTGACCTTTAATATTTTTTGAGTAGGAAATATTCCCTCTTCTTTATGCATTTTTCACTTCTATTGTCGTAAGTTATGGTAAAAGATCTCATTACATTAACATTGCTATGACATCTTCAAGAAGCATCTATTGCAGATTGATCATTGAGGGGGAGTTCCCATTCTGATGGAATTTATTTTTATGTGCCTCTAAAGCATATCCAATTTGGTTTCATAAATCAAGTTTTTCGCTTTATTGGCTGTATTATTGAACTACACTTTTTTGAAAAGACAACTTCAAGCTTTCAAATTCAAATTTTTTAAGTTGTGCATCTCACCATAGATTCCATGCACAAGTTGAGAGAGTGTTGAAGTATGATTTACTTATCATATCAGAATGAGTAAATCAAGGGAGTGGTGGTTAGAAGTAAATTAAGAGATTAAATCAATCAATTATATTGATCTGATATCCTAATATGCAAATTGAAAGTCAACTTTATATTTAGAATTTTATAAATCCCATTATAAGAAAGGGTTCATTGAATTGTTTTATTATCTAAGTCAATTATTAAAAAAACATGTAGTCACTTGGGCTTATGTATGGTGGGTGTAGGTCTCTAAGGATGAACCACCTTAAGTCTTTGTATTCTTTCTCTCAATCTTTTCTTCATTTTTCTTCCTATTTCAAATTTCTATCCAATCATGACAAGCAAAGTTTTGAGTCTGGGGGACCTACTGCTAAAGATAAGGCCTCAGCTGCCCTTTGAACTTCTGCAAATTCTTCCTCTATATGGATCTTCTTCACACGACCTTTCCAAGAAGACTCCATATCTTCAAAAAAGTCACTGGGAATGACAGAAGAGGAACTAATTTTTTGATCACTTTCACCATCTAGAGAGATCATTTCACCAATTCGACCCGAAGCCCACTCACATTCAGTAACCTGGAAGAAAACAAGGCTGATTAAAATAATGTGCTATAAAAGGATGAGCTAGGTAGAAGAAAAGATATTTAAACATCAACTTTGAATTATGCTTAATATTCAGACCTCCAGCTGTAATCTAATAATCCAACAATCATCAACTTAAAGTTTACTGATCATGAAATTAGCACAAGTAAATAGGACCCCACAAATACTTACTCAAAGTGGCATGTTTTATGTTGAAACGATCAATTAAGCCAACAACAATGACTAATAATAAACACAACATTTGAGTACTTCAAGAATTATTATGAAAGATGGAACAAAAATGGTAGAAATCAGGAGGTTTCCCATTTTTGAAGCAGGCATGTCAGTTGGCTCATCCCAAAGGAAATTTTCTCTTCCAAGCTCAGCAAGGCCTGAGGTAAGTTATTATACAGCCTGAACTAAGCCCATAACACGGGCATGCTCTGGGTTGAGACTTGGCCAACTGGTGAATATAACTACCAAAGGAATAAAGGGGTCTTAGTGCACAAAACATCCTGATCATGAGTTGAACCAATTGTAATGTCCTAGTTTGAAGCCTTCAATGACATGCTCAGTTGCTTGCAAGAAGAATAACAATACTCCTATACAGAAAAGCACAATGCTGGATCTTGAAAAGGTGCAACTTGAATAATGTAGTCCATGCTGATGGCAGTGACACTTGTTTTAATCCAAGACTTTCTCAGTAGCACAAAGTGTTCTTACAACATTTCACAAGGTAATAAAGCAACATTTCCATGGTACATTGATTAAAAGTGATAAGTGCAATTTGTCAATTTTAGAAGTCCCCCATTCATACATCTATAATATGCCCGTTTCATATCACATGAATTACTGTTTTTTTTCCCCAATAGATGCATATGGAAGTGCAAAACAATGTACAAAGCCAAATTCTCTTACTTACCAATGTCGCAAAGTCAATTTTTAACCCAGTTGCTACCCATGTTGGATCCATCAACAATTTTAGGATTTCCTTGAGCTCGGAATTTTTATACATGTGCAATATTTCATCAAGTACATTTTTTATTCTACAAAACTCAATATGATTGGCCTCCCTCTGTTCAAGTAGCTTCACAAGCTGCACAACATACAAAAAGGGCAAACCAAAAATCAAACATAGTAAGCACACAGCATATTTCACATATAGACAAGCATTTACACCTTGTTAAAAAAATAATAATAATTAATGGTAAGAGAGAGAGTTTAATAATTACATTTTCAAACCAAATTGTTAAGAGTATATGACAATTACATTGCATCAGATTGCAGTTCATGCTAATGATTTTGGGAAAACTACTAAGATTTCAAGCAATCAATAGAATGGTTAATGTCAACCAATGAATTAGAACTGTTGAGGCCAGGAATGACTAGTAAAACAGAGATTATCAGGTCTACGCTGAAGGAAAAGAATTTTAGATAATCTAAAGATCCACCTTGTGTTGCTGAGCAACTGAAACTTGAAATGATGATGGCATGCCACAATGTATCCATAGTTATTCTTTTTCTTCTTGTTTCTACCCAAACGATTTTTTTTTTTTTTTTTTAAGTAAAAAGTTTATGCTTTCAAAAATTATAGAAAATTTCTATGCAACAGAATAGAACTTCTATACAAATTTAACAGTGTGAGTTACTGGTATTTTTACAAATTGTTTTATCCTAGTTTTGACATTCCTTTCAGTATGGTTACCAACACTGTTGGTATCATCAAATCAGTTCCATTACAACGTTTACTCCTTTAATTCTTGTTTGAGATGTGAAACCTGAGAAGTTCCAATCATCAATTAAACTCACTCACAACTTGGTGGCCTTTTCAAGATAGAGCTTACAGAGATGAGCAGGACTAAAGCACTAATGAACTGAAAAAAGTAGATTTTAGAATAAACCATTAACTATATTCTAATACGCAAAGAAGATATCGTAGATGAAGTGCATTCAACTTAAAAAGTCGAAATGAAAACTATAATCATTTCAAAGATCAGTGCTCAAAGTTTCTTTTCAGTTACTGTCAAAAATCACAATCTGTAAAATGCAAGCATAGTTTACAGGAATTTACTCATCATCCACTAGATGACAAAACATATGGTTCTGCTTTCTATTAAAATCACCGACCATAATTTGGTTGAAATTTGGTTGCAACAATATTTCATAGAAACTAACAAAAAGAAGCATAAGAGAAAGCATGTGTAGGCATTTTTGTATCAAACCCATTAATAAAGTAATTGGAATACAACCTTTGCAGATGAAACACAAGTAAACTCGGGAATTGAGCACGTTACATTGCTCATAACTTTGCAAGTTGCTGCCCAAAAAAATATAACTTAGAGAATATTCAAATATGAGATAAAATACCAGAGCAGTACCACATGGAAAAGGAAAAGAAAAGACAAAAAAAATCTCAGTGATCATATAGTAAATTGCTACGAGAATTGACTTAAAAAAAAAAAAGCAAGAAAATATAAGCTTGATATTTCAAAAATCTTTAATTGTGTGTGCAACCTCATACGAAGGTTATACCAGGTTAGTGGTTTCTCCTTCTGTGACTCTTCTAACTTTGAAATAATTTCTGTGACTTGCAATTCTTATCTGTTCGGTTAATAAATCATAGCAAGTCTGTTCAATAACGAACTAGATTCTGGAAAATTTGCCAAGCCAAGTATGCCAAGGAAAGAATTAAGTCAAGCCTCTTATTATTTGACTTCCAGCAAGCATTTTCTGCAACCAATCAGTTGCATTTCATAGAAGCCCCTAAAAAATAAATACTACCAAAACTTATAAGTTACAAGTTAAGCCACTAATATGAGAATGTGGTTGAGCCAGTTAATGCATTCAAATATTAAATGCTCAACTGAAACTAGATTTTTGCATAAACTTTTTCAACACTTTGTATCTCTTTGGATAGCTGCTTACATTTCTCCTGTAGTGATTAGTTATCATGATTTTTCTGTTCTTTTTGCCCCTACTAGCTAGGTGGCTTCTCTTGTATGCTTCATGTGTACATAGGGGCGCTTACACTTTTAATGATATCTTGATTACTTATAAAAAGGAGATTTTTGCAGAAACTTTTAACTGTTTCAGTTTTAACTTATCATCACCTATTATTTTAACATAAGGAAAATGCTCACAAAGGATGCATTAAAGTAAATTCAGTAGAACTTGCAAGGTTGCGCTAGGAGATTTAAAATTCCAGTAAAAGTATATTTCCATGAGTCATACAATAGCTTGTTTTGTTATTTTTTTTAATTGAAACTAGATCAACCCATCTCTCTCCCTCCCATTCTTCCCTCCTGTTGTCAGAAAATAAACCTCTTTTGGCATGAGAAACATGAATTACCTTACTTATACTCATTTCTTGGTAATTTATAATTTAATAACAGTCCCTCTACCACTTAGGTTAGGTTCAAGCGTTAAAGGGTTAGGGTGGGGGTTGGATGGGTCATAGGTTCTGAACTTCAAATCTTACCAAACATGAAGAAGATCCTGTGATCATTGGTCGATAAATACTCAAGTTGGAATTTTAGCTTTGAAGTCTAAAACATTCTTGGAAGGCAAAAAAAATAGTAAATAAATAAAATCATCACCATGTAATTTTCTGCAATTCATGGAGACTAATATATATATATATATATTTTGATAAGTAATGTTGTTTACTTATCAAAAATTAAGAGACACTAATAAATTAAGAGAGCTACTTTAGCTCAATTCATTTATAGATTTCTCATATAAAAGGTATAGCACAACTCACCTTGAATTGCAGATGCAATCTCATAAGCAGGAGGGTTAAGAAGAAGATCTCTAATATACCTGCAAATAAACATATTATTAGAACTATGGGAGAAAGAGTGAACCCTACTATGTTGCAGAATGCAGAAAACAGAGCTAGAAGAGTGTAATTTTATTGCTGGATGAGCTTGTGAATATCAATTACAGAAAGTTGGACATGAGTGTAAGGTTTTTTTATGAAAGAGAAATTGTTACCATAAACCCATAATACAAAGAAAACAATAAAGAATTCATGGGCTGCATCTGAAATAAACATATTGATATTGGCAATTTAACCACAAAGGATATCGAACTTCAAGTCGGTTAGGAAACCAACACCAAAACCAAGTAGGAAGAAATTGCCAACTTCATAAACAAAACCAAATAAGAGAATTGTTGTAATGGGCCCCACAAGTGTGACTTTGACTTGAGGAATTTAAGTCAATACATGACAAACCCATTCCTCCATGCCCTAAAGTTCTATGCTGTATCATATCAATATAATTCTCCAAGAGTTTGCCCACTGTTACCTCCACTTTCATTTTTACTTTTAAGTAGCTATAAAGGGGAATAAGGTCTACAACTATAATATAATACTACTAGCACTTAATAGGTAATGGTAATCACATGAAGATAAACCAAAGTTCAAAAAAAAAGTGAAGGATTAAAAATACAAATGATTACATCCAAAATATTTAATTTAATTGATTTATTGATTAAATATGAAGATTATATAACACATTAAAAACATAGCAAATTCTGACTCACAATACAGGTAGACCAGTGCAATTAGATGGAAGCAACACCTTCAACAAACAAGGTATTCCCTCTGTTGGTATGGCACCTGGGAGATGCAACACAAGAACATATATTCTTAACATGAATTTGTTTTGTATATAATAAAATTAAAATTGAGTGTTGTCAGAAAGTAAACTAACCAATTTGTGTTGCTGTTCCGAGGGTTAAAGGCTGGGGCCTATTTTCTGAAGACACAGTGACATTCCTAAATGTAACTTCATCATCGAGACCATAAAGCTCCTTTACCTATAAAATATTTAATAAACCATGATTCACACAATGAATTAGTAAACAAAAAGAATGGCTCACAAGCTGAGCACCAATAAAATCAATTGCAAATGAACCTTGAGCAAAAGCTCATTGACAGGATTCCTCCAAACCATTCAAACTGTCTGGCACTACATTCTCCCCACAACAGACCTCCTCACCAAATTCACCCCAGCGGCAAGTGCCTGTTATCATGGTAATGCAGAAAAGATAAAATGTACCATGTGCATTCTTCTTTCTCTAATACAAATGATACTTTCATTAAACAACTTTAAGAAACCAGCATGGGTTAGCTTTACTGAATAGACAATTACAATAAAGACTAAGAGCAAAAAATTTACTGTTTGGGACTGAATCTAGACATGTCATTAAAAAAAAAAAACTAAATTTTATTTTTGTTAACAAACAAACAGGAAGTAATTACATTCCAAACTGGTCTAGGGCCTCTAGGCACCATTAACAGCAAATTAGCAACTGCCCTCCATGCACCACTTATAAATCTAATAAGTTATAAAGTAATTCAATGGGAAATAAGCCATGGGCTAATTGAGTTGCATGACAAATAGCTTACCGTAGGACGCCTAACAGGAGAAAGAATGAGGCTTAAACTCCACAAGCCGAGACTTACAACCCTCTACGCCTTCCAGTATGCCTAAGGTTGTGTTTTTTATTTTTTTATTTTTTTTGCAAAACCATTACCATAGTTATTGTTAAAATATAACAGTCTTAGCCTGCACCTCATAAGCATGTTTTCTGCTTTTGTTTTTAACTTCAATTAAACAAATCATTAACATAGTAATTGTGAAACAACCTGCATTAATCGTAGAAGTGGTCATAGAGAATGCTTCTGTTGGTATTCCTAATTATTTCTTAAAAGATATTTAACCATGAATAAATATACAAAAGACTAATGCCTCATTCCTTAGAGCTCATGCCTCATCTTATTTCAGGTCTAATGCATTGCCTGCTTTCACTGTTGCACCTTTGAAGAAGCAGGATATTTATACTCTACCAGACTGGAACTTCAGCAACCCAGTTATGGCTCCAGAAAATGATTAATAAGATATAATATCTATTGGGCTATACTGTCGATGTTTCTATTTCATGAAGAAAAAAGAGAACATCCTTTTTTCCTGTTTCGAGGGCAGGATGGTCATGAATGTGTACCAACCAGCAGAATGTCATAAACTAAGTTCCATTCATGCAAACAAAAATATTACCACCTAATCAATGAAGCCAAAAGATAATGCAAACCTGAAGAATTGTTTCTCAAAGACGTATGCAGATATAAATGATGGTATTGACAAGTACGAAGCTTGGTAACTAAGGCCTCTTCAGTCAAACCATCCTCAGAGGAATATGTCTTCATGGTCTCCAGGACTAAATTTATGCAATACCCCCTTGCAGAACGAGATACTCCTACAAGCACCACATATGCAACATTAGTACAAAATATGAGTCAATCAAAATAGTCAAATTAGAGAGTAGCATTAATGGAGAAAAGTAAAGTTATTAGAATGCAACAATTAAATTCAAAATCAGAAAAGACAGGATCAGATATAATATTTTAAGTGTTTATGTATATGGATGTGGATAATTCTTTTCAAAAACCCATTAATGGACA
Source organism: Carpinus viminea (assembly GCA_013348765.1). Classification (NCBI taxonomy): domain Eukaryota; kingdom Viridiplantae; phylum Streptophyta; class Magnoliopsida; order Fagales; family Betulaceae; genus Carpinus; species Carpinus viminea. Next base: position 29,542,263 of record CP054673.1, read on the forward strand.
ACTTCAAGGAACCAAAAAGATGTTCATTAGATCTATATGATAATTAAGAGGGACATCATAAAAGCGAAATTACTCCATTTTTGAGTGGGATACTAAGATTATAAAGGCCAAAAGGGGTGGGGGGGATTTAGACGGCGTTTGACAGAAACAAATCAATTTGTGGAGAAAAGTAATTGGACTCAAATAAATATTGTTAGCAATATAAGTTGTTGAGATATACCAATACATCATTTTCCAAATGTGACTTCAAAATCTGATCTAGGCTCCTGAGTTAACAGTTAAGTGGCAATAGTCACCATGTGGTATGGGTTAGCACATTTGGCAAAATTAACTATGTACTCTGGTTCTCAATTGTGGTGAGCTGGAAAATATTTATGATCAAAGAATAAAATAATAGCCAGAGAAATTGATTGAAGAGGAAGGTGGATTCTAAGCAAAACATATGGAGTTAAAAAGAATCAATCCTTCTTAAATTTTCGATAGTTTTGAGTTGAGTAAGTTGGCATTACATACTTTGTTCTCTTGGAGAGTGACTTGGTCTCACTCACATGAGTCTACTTTTTCTGATTTCTTAGAGCTTTGTAACTCTTTTTCTAATCAGTAGAAGTTTCTTTCTATACATCCCGCTTACATGGGTTCCGCCCCTCTACGCGTTTGATAATTGATAAACTAATGATTAAGTAATTAATTTACTTTTTCCTATTAGCTTAAGCTTTTGAGACAACTGGTGATTTAACATAGTATCAAAGCCAAACGACCTAAGATCGAACCTTGACTCAATCAATTCACCCACCATTTAAATTAAATATTTCACGCTACACCTATTAAAATGGAGTTTGAACCCACACGTGAGGGAGAGTGTTAAACTAATGATTAAGTGATTAAATTTACCTCTTCCTATCAGCTTAAGCTTTTAGGACAACTGGTGATTTAATAATAATATAATTATTACTTTAAAAAAAAATCAATCTTTGGAAGTTTATCCTAAAGCAAATATGCTGAAGATGTCTTCCCTTGAAAAGCATTTTAAAGAACCTATGTAAAATTTCAAACAAATATGCTAATGGAACCTTCCAAAAGCAAATAAATAAATTAGTATTTCACTCTGCCAAGCATTCAAAGTTATTTATACATGTCATCACTTACAAAGATAATTATGAGGCATCAGAACTTCAGGCTATTTATTAATCATGTTTAAATCATTTCACCCACATAGTGCCGGTATCTTATAATACGCAACACAGGCACATTTCACACAGAAAAAAGCACAGGAAACTATTACTAGGATTCAAACAAGGCATTATAAATTGGCACCTACGAAGGTTAAAGTAACCAGGACCAGACCATCTTATTGGTGCACATGACAAGACCTTCTTAGTCGAGCCTCCTTCATCCACATCCCCCAAAGGTTCGTGTATATCCTCCCACAAATACATTCATATTTTTCTACTTCTTTCACACTTTATTGAAAGTTTATGTGAATATTACATAAATGAAACTTTATGCCACATGATGCAAAAACCACTGGATAATTATAAAATGTGATAAATATTACACAAAAAATATTCACCCATTTATTCATTACAAATTCAATAATTAGAAAGCTTTCAGCAACTGATATGCAGTTTGTTTCAGCAAAAAATATTTGCTTAAAAGTTTTATGGGAAAAAGATCAACATTTTAGGCTCCATTACTTATATGGGTATTCCCCCAAGATTCTTGACTTAATTTATCAGGTGTCTAAGAGGTCAAGGGAAAGCATATCTACCCAACAATGAAACAAATGAAACCTAAGAGAAATATCAATGTCCCAGCCAGGTGCTTCTCTTAGAGGTCATGGGAGACCTTTTCAAAAATCAACTTATTCCCTATTATCCTGGAAAGACAAGATGCAGTAAACCTTAATGACAGTAGGCTGTGAGTAAATAAAGTAAAAGCTTCATAGAGCCATACCAGCTTAACTGAGTCACAAATGGCCAATGCACGATGAGCATCAATTGATCCTCTCATACTCATGAGTTATAAGCCCAAACTAACAATCTTACCCAACTGTCTTAATTCAGTTGAAATTTTGTATCCTTTTACAATTTTTTAATGGTAACAGGTGATAAGAACATATATTGTTGACATGCAACTTTGGCTATAAAATATGGAAGTATCAAGAATACAATGCCTAGTTTTCAGAGCAATATCCAGAATATAGCACATAGTGAAGATGCCACATCATATTTCTCTCGTCATCTCATGCTAAAAATTCAAAATCCCAGCCATATTGGTTGGTATGCATGACAAAACTGTTTAATACACAGAGTAACAACTTTCAACAGAAAAAGAAATATTGCTAATAATATAAAATTAGCAGCATAAGATGGCAGCATACGGCATTAGGTAATTAATGGCATAGAAGCATACATTATTAATATGCAATAGAACATACTGGATAACTTGAAGCACAATATCTACTGAAACAATTATCAAGATATAAAGATGCAATCTGTTCATACCAACTACAGGCATTGGTTCTGGAAAGTCAAGGTCATGATCGACACCTACAAGTCCAAATACATATGGGCTACCTGGATGTGCATGCCTGGGTAATTACAAATTACAAGTTAGAGCAAGATCTGCATTTCAGAACTAGTGAAAAATAAAGTTCCCAGCACACACTTCAATTTCCATACCCCAATATCCGGGGACTCCTTGCCATGATGTAAATAAATGCACAATAATCATGACAATGTATTTATGAAGAATTCAAGTAGGAACTTGTGTTTGTGATCCAAATTAGTCTCACAGGAAACATGACTAATGACCACTGTTTTTTTTTTTTATCTAACACAACATGAGAATAATGCAATGTTCCAAGAAACAACTTGAGCCTATAATGTAAACAAGTCTTGGAAGAAAAAGAGACTAAACAAAAAGTTTAGTTGCTTCTTTTAAGTGCTTGGTCACACAAGATCAAAATGATTTCATGGCATGTAGATAGTACTAAATTAATCAGCCATCTAAAGGAAATGTATAGTTTGAATAAACATTCCTATTAAACTTCCATTATTATTATTATTATTATTATTATTATTATTATTATTATGAATTATTGTAGTTGTTCCTTGTTGATAGGTAATGTCTCTAAATTGGCAGTAAGATACGTGTTAAAGAGTATTTTCAAATTCTTGGAACATCCAGACACCACAGTAAGGCATAAATTAATCCCCCAAGAAAGCTAAAAAGCAAAAAGGTACATGAATCTGAGAATTATCCTTTTATGGGCACATACATCCAATGACATGGCACAACCTACCCATGAGAAATATTTGCATTTTCTAGTGTTTATGTTCTGCCAAATCAAACTGATAGTGCTAGAATTTGAGATGCAGCACATGTAGGCGCATTCGCAGTATGTTAGTGCTAGAATGTCGTGTATGTAACTTGGCATTTGGTGCTATGTGTTTGAGGTCGGTTGTAAGTTATGGGGTTGTCTAGGCATTGCTCAATTGAGTCAAAATCTTTCAAGATGGCATTGGAGGGTAAATTTGGGGTTCGGACTCGTGAAAGTAGCTGTTATTGGGTAAGAACAACAGTCGTTGGCTGCTAGCCAATGTTGAGGATCTGCTGTGAAAAAAGGGAGCTGGGTCCTCTGCTGTCCTTGCTCAACGTTGCTCTAACAAGCATGGGTGCTTCCTGCTCGTGAAGGAGCACAGAGGAGGCAGGCAGAGGGGTCATATCCTTGTGCAGCAAGAAAGAAAATGGTGGAGGATTATAATACTGAAGGCTCCGGCAACCTCCGCATTGTTGAATGCGCTCCTGGGAAGGAGTGTTTGGGTGCCCCGAAGGGACTGAAAACAACTGGGCATCAGCTGTGTGCAGGTGTTGAAAATTCCACCTTAGACGCTGGTGGTGGTCTGCCCGAGACTGAAGGGAAATTTGGTGAAAGGTCTCTCTGCACCTTTAGAAAGATGTTGGAGAGTATCCTTTCTGAGGTGGCTTGATGCTTAGAATGGTTGGACCAGGGTATTATGGGATGTATTCATTCAATTTGGATTATCATGGGTTATGCCTAGACAAATAGTCAACTTATATGCGTGTTGGTGGACTGCCTGGATCACTCAGAGTTCTGCTGTGTGGAATATGGTTCATTCATGCCTTTTGTAGTGTCTATGGAGGAAATAAATGATAGAAGTTTTGAGGACCGTTAGATGACTTTGGAGAAGTTTAAGTCATTATTTTTCTATACTTTGTATCTTTGGACCTGGGGCGGACCCACATTTTTGCAAGGTGGGGGGACCCGGACAACCCTAGAATTTTTGAACTTCTTCAACCTAGTGAAGTTTTATGTAAAGGTACAGCAAGTTTTTTGTTGGCCACCCAAGGTTTGGTCTTGGCCCACCCAAAAGTTTTTGACTCTTGGATGGGCCTTTGTCTTTTTCTTTCCTTGAATATAGGGCTTTTGTCTTTTGGTTTCAGAAAGTGTCCTAAAAAAAAGATAAGGGTAAGAAACTTAAGGGTTAGAGATTAAGAGAAAGTAGTCTGTTGAGATTTTGTTTGCCCTAGAAAGGGGCACGTGGCAAAATGAAGGAGAGTGGCAGGAAGCAACATGCTCCTTCACCATGCGCAGCATCCAGACTTAAGAGGAGGAAGTGTGCTGAGGGTTGTGTTTTTGCCCCTTACTTTCCAGCAGATGAACCCCAAAAGTAAGTTTGCTAAACGTGCACAGGGTGTTTGGTGCCAGCAATGTCAGCAAAATGTTAAAGGTTCCTATTATTTCATACCATGAACTCTTTTTCAAGATCCCATATTAATATAGTATGCAACTTCACTAGAAATAAATTATTGTCTTTAGTTCTGGCCGCCCTAAACAATAATTCATAATTCCGCCCCTGCTTTGAACAACAGTTTTTGTTTCTACTTTGATGATTAGTTATCATGACTTCTTTGTTCTCTTTTCTCCTTCTAATTAGATGTTTTCTCATGTATACTTCTTGTGTACCCACAAGTGCCTTAGGCTTTTTATGATATCTCATTTACTTATAAATTAAAAACCTTACCCCTGAGAAAAACATAGAAAATCGACTCCCCAAGCCATTTTGCTTTTGGAAACTATGAAGAACAAGTATAAATTACAAAACCCTATTTGACTTTAATGTTGGTCTTACCAATTGATAACATTTTTCTTCCAAGTGCATCAGCAACAGCAGCAATTCCCAATTACAATCTTTTGATGCTTTGTCTAGAAATTCATGCTCCAAATTAGATGGTGAAGATAGTAAATGATTAATTTGCATTCATCAATTAAATCATATTATTTATTTTCTAATCAATCATTCCTTTCTATGTTAGTATTATATTTTGTACCTTCCTGATAATTTTACTTTAATGTCCTCCATTTGAAAGAATAAAGATAACAGATAACAAGGTCCCTCGATCAACTAAAAACCCAAAAAGAGTTTTTATTTTTTGGTGGAGTGGGGGGGATTACATTTAAACACCAGAAAGAAAGAAAAAAATGGAAATAAAACAAAGAATCCATACATTTACATTCTATTTGCAGATTAAATCAGAATATGCTTGAAGAAAGGATAGTTACTATTCTGTTTCTCCAGTGCAAATTTATCAGTAGAGAAAGGATATACAATATGAAAATAACTGGTAACATTGAAGCACAAGTTGTTGCCAAATACTTACCCAGATATAAAAGCGACCTTCGAGCACGAGCTTGTGTTGGACCCTGAACTTCCTCCACAATGCACTACAAACACCAAACTACGGCCACTGAGTAAACCAATCTAATTATTAATAAGAGCTGCTTTGACTTATACTTCATGGACGAAAACAGAATGAAGAACAATTAGGCAATGGAAGAGAAACCTGAAAATTTGGCTCAGGCCATAAAAGCTGGAAGATATATTCAACATGAACATACAAAAAAGCATGCTAGAAGTACTTGTCAAATCAACAAATAAAAGAAAAATTCTTGCAAGACTAATAGTCAAAAGTGTATTACAAATTATAGAATATTTACATTTTTTCCTTTTTCTCTTATGAGCATGGGAAGCATCCAGTCTCAAAGCTTTTGACCCTAAAGGAAAGCTTCTTTGAAGACTAATATATTATTTTGATTGCTAAGTAAGCCACACACTTATGAGGATCTGAATCTGAGTTCTCACCCATCACCCAATACTTATGGAGGCAGAAGTACCATTTCACTCAATGGTCATTGGCTTTGAGTCTCACATATGGAAGGAGAGAATGTCAAAATTGGCAATTCTACTAAATGCAAGACAAACGTAGAAAGAACAGAGACCATGGTTGTTGGTTGATAATCTAAAGGGCCTTCAATGGAAGATTGTTCAATTAGATGCCCTGTGTAAGAGACTCTGGCCATCAGACTTTACTGAGGCTTTTAGCCCACTTCTTTTTATTTGATGATCGAGTAGTACAAAGAAAGATGACAGACAGAGAAGAAAGAAACCACACAAGTAATACGATAAAGAATAAGTTATTGACAAATTCAAGATCCCTGCAAAGATGTAATGCATGTACTGGAATTAATTACATATTCATCCATAATGTAAGACATATTGGAGATAATGGAACTTTAACCTTCATTTCTTTTTTAGATTATTATTAAAAGGTTACAGTATGGAAAAACAATTCAACCACAGTATCACACCTCCTACCAGCCATGCACAAAATAATTTTCACTGCCATTATCATACTAAGCATCAATTTATCAACACAAGTAAAGGAAATTAGTACTCACAAAAGGAAAAGGTGATAAATGACAAGCTTTTTATTTTCAAATATAATCAACCAAACACAAAGGTTCAACTCCTTTCACAGTAAATGCTGAAATTGAACTACTGTTATAATGTCATTTATGGCTCTCATTTCTTACATTACGAACAGGTGGAAAAACAAGAAAGAATATTCAAATTCCTAGAGGATAGTGTGGATAAATACTACAAAATTAAGGAGAAAATTCCACATTGATCCAGATAGTCAAGCAAAAGCAAGTTTCCGACCATTGAATCCAATTTAGTTATTACCAAGTCTCAATCTTTTGCCTTAATAGATATACATAATACAAAAGAGAGATCCAATTATGACAAATAGCGAGCTAACGCCATTAGGAAGTAATTTTTCTTTTTTTCCTTTTGATAAGTAATCGAGATATCATTAAAAGCTTAAGGCGCCTTTAGGTACACATGAAGTATACAAGAGAATCCATCTAGATAGTAAGAGCAAAAAGAACAAGAAATCCATAATAAATCATCACTAAAGAAAAAACAAAAGCAACCATCCAAAGATACAGGGTATTGAAAACATTGGGAAGTAAAGATTTACAATGCAAAATTTGTAAGGAATGGGACTTTGTTTTATGGTTGCATCTTTATTGATCACAAAACATAACACAATTTTTTTCTTAAAAGAAATTTCCATTTTTTTCTCATATGGATCCATTAAAGTTAAGGATCACAAATTACAAGAATACGCAAACTTGTTCCATAACTGAAATTATATCATAATCCATATGTTGCACAACCCTATACATTGGCACAAGAGCAAAACACAACAGATCAAGCCCAAGAGACTAATAAGAACAACATTCTTTAAAATTTAATATTGAGCATACAATAATAAACAAATAGACCAATTTTGAAATGATTAGGCAAGATAACATCATCAAAATTGCTCCACTCACCACTGAATACCCATTACGTGTCAAATCATCTAAAGTTTGCCGAAGATTCTGCAAAAGAGTAATCAATAAAGCATTGACTATCAACAGAACGTACAGAATTGTCCAAATAAATAATTACTCACATGTTATTAGTAACAGAAAGCAAAGATACAAGAGATATGGCACAACTGAAGATTCTCGTCTCTCATGTTTATGGTGAAGGAAACCAAGTTGCTTATTACTTGCAAGTTTAGGACATCTCTAGAAGGAAATAAAATTAGAGAAAATAATTTTTGTAAAAGATTTAGTTAGGATTGTCCCAATGATTTTTATGGGTCGTGCTGTACCAAGGTGGTGTTTTACATAGCTTCTAAGTGATTACTGTTGTGAGGTTCCATGAAAAGCTGTAGAGAAACAGAGCATGCATTGTTCATATTTTTTCCCCTAGCCTTCCTCCCTCATAATGCATATATATATTGTAACCTTGAATACAAAGACCAAAATACCCACATAACATATTAACCTAATAAGCTCTCCCAACACCCCCCTTCAAGCTAGAACATATATATCATATAAGCTAAAGCTTGAAACAAATAAACTCTAGTTTCTTTCGACACAAGGATTTAAAATTTTCGTAAATATATCAGCTAATTGATCTCCAGACTTCACAAATGGTGTAGATATATCTATGCTATTACCACAAAATATAAATAAGTGTTACCCAACCTTCTACTGATGTCTCTAGGAGGTTGTACCAAAGGTTTGAATTGATTCCAACCTTCATTAGTTTTTACATTTTTTTTAGTGCAGCCACAGATAAAAGACCAAAGCAGAACCTACTACAACCTATACATGAGAAAGTAATTGTGTTATCGAACGAACAAGAAATAATTAATTATTTTCAACTCAACAACCCCGAATATGGCAAAACAAATAACCCAAAAAGCAGCCCCTTGAGCATTTCCATATTTGCCAAGAATAACAAAGCACTAACCAACTAATCAACCAAAACAAAATAAATAAACAAATAAAACAATAGAAGTAAATCACCAACTCTGCTGACTAAGATGCAACCTCAGCCAGTTTACTGTTAAACCCCTATTCTAAATGCTGCACAGGCTAACTACCTTCCTTTCTATGGCAGCAATCTTATCCATACCACATTGTGGACTTCCCTGAACTAAATCAAAGAACTTTGTTCAACACTTGATTAAATCATTAAAACACAATGCAAATGGTGTACTAGATAGTTAATTCAACATCCCATTTACATATAAGAAGAAGACTAACATTTCCATATTCATTAATGCAACAAGAAGAACCCAAGAATAACATCAATGGAAAAGAAAATATATGATACCATTACGGGGCAACCAGCTCTTGGAACGCTATCTGAACGCAGACCTCCAAAAGGATTCAAGCCTGCATATTCAACAAGAACACAAGCATCTATTCCAATGGATTCATAAAACTCCCCAACCTGAAAACACAATCAACCAGAGATGAAATGTAGAAATGAAAACCAAATACTCACTACAGAAAATTGTATACTATGGACCCCAAAATAGAAAAATAAATAAATAAATAGAATAACTACTAAGATCCCATAGGAAAAACTTGAAAAGTAGGGATGATGTGCAGAAAAAGGAAAATAGCATACTCTGCAGAGCAAAACTTCATGTGGAAACCTTGACTTAAACTGCAACATCTCCCAGTTGAGTGTTCCTTCTTTTAGACTACATTGAGCACAATGCTACGTGTTAGTTTTATGCAGAAGGAACCCTTCTCAAAGATGCTTTTGAGAGAATTCATAGTATTTGCAATCATGCGAATACCATTAAAGACAGATTAATAAGGCTCAGAAATGTAAAGAATGCTCATAGAGTATAATTTCAACACTCTGGAAAAGGAAAGTAAGAAACTATTATATTGGAGCTTACCAAAGGTAACAGACATTCTTCTACTAAGTCAGAAACAGAACATAACAAAACCAGTTTCCCAGAAGCACATAATGCCCAGGATACTACTATAACCACAAATTCCTGAAAATTTAAGGCAAGATAGTCAATCAATTCACTTGGCTTAGAAATAGAGAAGGGAATTAATAATCAAAACCGCTGATTGATCTCAAGTCAGACCACATGAAACACCACAAGTTTTAATCAGATACCTTAAACCTGTCTCTTTTTCAAGATTCAATTTCACAACCAGAAGCATGTTGATAGCTTATCACAAACCCACTATTCAGCTCTAATGCAGCTGCTGACCATTCCAATAATCAAAATTGTATAAGAGCAATGTTCCCAATTAGGCTAATTCAATTTTGCCCCTTGTATAATCTAAAGATGTAAAATAAGAATGATTTCACCAAATATTTACTAAAATTCTAGATGGCAACAAATCATCACACCAATTAACAAAAGCAGGAACAATAAAGGACCCATTAGGCCTCTCTCTTTTTTCTTTTTGGTTTCACTAAATCATAAGCATGCGTGCGACATATCAATAAGCTGATAGCAACATTATAAGAGCTCACCTCCCATTTCTCAAGTTAACATCCAAGCCTAGCAAATTGGTATATGTAAGCCTTTTAACCAGCTGAACAGTTGAAGGCTTTCTGCACCTCTCCAACCTCTACAACAAAGAAACCGTGACCATTCAAGATCTTACTTAAAAGTATTCAAGAAATTTAATATTCCACACATATTAAAGAAGCAAGACTATCAAGCAACTTAACAAAAATGCATGAAGTAGCACACCTCCTTCCACCATAGTAAGTGAGAAAGATCCTTATCATTGAGGGCACCATTTAATGCTTTAGATTTCTTGGTGGTTTTTGAGCTTCCCTTCAAAACTTTCTGACCTTTAAAACAACAAATCCCATCCAACTGTCTGCTGCTGTACCTTTTTATCAAAAAAAAAAAAAAAAAAATCTCATGATTTAGATGTAAATCAAAACAGACAAAAGAAGGAAGAATTGAATATTAAGTACGATCAACAGCCACATCACTTAAAGATTTTCTCTACCAGAATACTCTTTAACATTATTGTTGGCTATGGCACATTTCCAGTGACATACTGAGCAATGACAATCTCATTGTCCATTTTCTAACCAAAGCACCAGATCAAGCATTATATATCAATTCATTACACATAATTGATGATTCCCAACGGACTTACGTATTTCAAAAGCAGAAACCTCACAGATATACAGTTCATATTGTTATAAAAGTGCCAAGCACAGCAATGCATTTGAGTGGCTTTATTATCCCACCCCTCGAGGGGGCCTTTTTGCTTATGGGTCAAGCATACATGGGTTATCTCACTTGTCACACAGAAATCCTTATGAGGAAATGACTATTCCATTATGAAAAATTATAAAATTATAAAATTATAAAATTAAAAATTATAAAAATTAAAAAAAAAAATAGCCTTTACTAAGAATGGAAGAATGAAATAAATAGCCTTGTGTTAAAGTATATATACTCTAACACTTGGAATAGACATTCCTCATGGGCCATTAAAATGGTTATTCTGTTCCACATTCTTTCATTTCTTCCTATTCCTTTTTTTTTTTTAAATGAAATAGTCATTCTGCATACCAGACGTAACCTTAGTATTACATATAACAGATACTTTAACGTGTAATTCGAAAGAAACAACATGCTTAAGAAAATTCAAAGGGAATAGAAATTTTGAAACAAAATGCCATTTTAAAGCGCACTTGGCACACATCAAATACAAAAGACCAAAAACCCATTTCTCACACTCATCTACTACATCAATCAAACTTCACAGATTATACTCCATTTCCATGAAAAGCATTTCCTAGGGATACAGAGAAGTAACACTTTTTACCAACATGAGAATACAGATATCCTCCCCTAATATTCAACACATTATTCCTCATGAGAAACAAAAGAAAGAATTTTCCCAGAAAAGTTAGGCGAACCATGGCATACAAATGCACAAGATTAATAGTTGCACAACAAAAAGACACGCAACAGACTCTAGCACGCATTAAAACATATATATATATATAGAGAGAGAGAGAGAGAGAGAGAGAGAGAGAGCGAAGCGTCGGTAAAGGCCTGGATGAGCTGTGTCTAGGAGCAGCAGAACGAAGCAAGAGAGCGAGGGAACGCCACCGGGGAATCGAAACGACGACGTTTCTAGTAGCAAGCCAGTACATAGTGCAGAGTGGAGTGGTTAGTGGATGTTTCTAATTCTTCTGTAAGAGAATCCTATCCAAATTACTACGCTTGTTGGCTGGGCATTGCATCGGAATGGGAGGATTAAGAATTTGGGGGCTTTTTAGGGTTTTTAAGAGAGGAGGCTTCCCGCCACAGAGGTACAGAAAAAAGATTTTGCAGTATACGGTATCGTCGGTATGTGTTGGAGGACATTATGGGAAAGTGAAATGGCACGACGGTAACAGTGCCGTCTTCCTTTCCTCGCCTCGACCACATCATACCGTTTCAGCACTCACACGTGGGATTATTTTATCATCAACGGTTGAGATAATTTTATTTTAGCATAACCACATTAATTTTTTAAATTTAAAAAAAAAATGCAAAATCAGTTCATCTTGTTACTTATTTGCAATAGAGAAATTTGAAAAATTCTAAATGCAGCCAGCACATTTTCTCAAGTTTTTTTATAATGCATTGTTCACAAATAAAAAAATATATAATTAGTATGGAAAAATTAAAAAATGGTATTAGAAAGTGATGTAAATCAGGACAACATCTTATATTTTAGTATTTTATTTGAATTAGGTTTATTTATTAGTCTTTTATTTGGTTTAGTTTTCTTTCGTAAACTTCTAAACTGACTTTATGTCATTGTTATCTTAGGACTAGAAGTCTTTGTTATCTTAGGACTAGAAGTCTTAGGGCTATAAACAAATGCTTAGAGCCCTAAGAATGGGGTAGATTATTATTATTTGATTTTGTTAATAAGAATACTCATAGTTGAGTTTCTTGGTTATTTTCCTTCAAACTTTAGATAGTATTTATTGTTTAGAGAAGATTTCTTTGATTTTGTGATAGTCTCACAATCTTGGAATATTTATCCCTTCTACTTTGTTTTCTTGATTATACATGATCTATTGCATCAGTTGGTATCAGAGCCTAGTCTCTTTCCATGGCGCCAGTTACAAGGGGAATGGGTAACCGCTTTGCACAATTGGAAGACGTGAATGATCGCGAAGAACCAGTTAGAGAAGAACCACTGGCAACCTATCAAGCATACTCGGAGGCACAATTTGCGAGCTTGAGGGAACAAATTGCAGCCCTCACAAAACTATTGTCCATCGGGAGTGGTCGAGACAAACGTCGGCATATACCATCACCGCACGACTCGGAGGAGGAAGACACACATGAGGAGGATGAAGACGGAAACCCTTTTGCAGAACGCGGAGTGCACATGCATCAACCCCTTGTATAAGCTCAGGCTAATAAGTGGGAATTCGGTTTCAAACTTGATATACCGGAATTCCAAGGTTGCTTTCAACCTAAAGAGTTCCTTGTGATAGAAAAAATAGAAAAAATCAACAAAAAGAAGGTGCCTAGAGAGGCAATGGAAATTAGGAGTCAATCGGTTGTGGAGAAGAAAGATAAATTTATTGAGGAAGATTGCTTGGTAAATTGGGCCTCTCCACCAATCTATGACACCTATCCCGACGAAGAAGTAAGTTTCTATACATCAAGTTGATTTCCTTGGAGTAGATGTTATCTTGTCAAAAACTTTCAATCAAAATTGTGATGAGATCTATGGAGTGGAAACAACTTTTCTATCAAAGAGTGAAGGGGTCTTTGTGAGTTCCTTGGGAATTCTCATGGCTTATAGGAAGGGCGAAGCACGACAAGTCTACATGGCAAAGTGGTGTGTGGGGTTTTCACGACAAACATCAAGGTATGTCAATGATGAAAAGCATCACATTTATTATGAGATGGGGCCTTGTTATAATCTTGAGGAAGGGCAAGTGGAATGAGTTAACTGGACATTCGAAAGACCGTGGAAAGAACCAAGAATTCGGTGAATTCTCCAACTGGGGAGGATGATGTAGATCAGGACAACATCTTATCTTTTAGTATTTTATTTGAATTAGGTTTATTTGTTAGTCTTTTATTCTATTTTATCTTTAAAGTCTTTTATTTGAATTAGGTTTCTTTGTTAGTCTTTTAGTTGGTTTAGTTTTCTTTCGTAGACTTCTAAACTGACTTTATGTTATTGTTATTTTAGGACTAGGAGTCTTAGGGCTATAAATAAATGCTTAGAGCCCTAAGAATGGGGTAAATTATTATTATTTGATTTTGTTAATAAGAATACTCAGAGTTGAGTTTCTTGGTTATTTTCCTTCAAACTTTAGATAGTATCTATTGTTTAAAGAAGATTTCTTTAATTTTGTGATAGTCTTACAATCATTGGAATATTTATCCATTTTGTTTACTGTTTTCTTGATTATACACGATCTATCCCTACATCAGAATGTGAACAAATTTGTTTTGTAGTAATTTTTTTTATTTGAATAATAAATTATGTGGTATAAAAAGTGAATGATTTGATATGTTTTTTTTTTTAAAAAAAAAAATGAAGTGAATAATGTGAAGAAATATGTTGTAATGGGATGTAAATTAACAAGCAAAACCGTAGTTTCAAGTGCTTTGAGTTGGGGTTACCTTCCTCAGACAAGTGTGGTGACATGTCTAGTTTGAGAGTTGCGTTTTGCGGTCCTTGAGACAACTATTGATGTGAAACTCTTGGAAATGTAAAAATACTTACAAGCGAAAGGAAAATTTGGTCAATGTGGAAGAGACTTACAAGTGATGAAAATATTATTGTGAGTGTTGAGTGACTTGAGTCCCACATTAAAAAAAATATATAAAGAAAAATATTACTTAATATACATAATACATAAGTAGAATTGGATAGATTATTGTGATCATTTTGCATATATAATGTCATGTATAGAATTGGAATATTTTTCTATCGAAACTTGTTCTTCCTCCTATTGTAATGTTGTCTTTGTTCAAATATGATCAGCATATATAGTTAGCTCTTTGCTTGACATGGCCAATTGTCCATGTAATACTCCACTTAAAAAACACAAAATTAGTCAATGTTATTACACTAATTTGCAATAAGCTCCATAAGGTATACAAATTTGTTAGGAGCTCAGTATGGTATACAAAAATAACAAATAAATTTATGCATCCAACTTTTGTCCAAATTTTTAACAAAAACCGTCAAATGTCATGTCATCACTAATCAAATAATGACATGTCATCTAATTCCCATAACAAAAGTATATATAAATACATCAAATATAAAAAAACTAAAACTACAAAGTAAAAATTACAAAATACAAAAGAAAACTCGAAGAGGGTGGCTCGGCTCACCTCATTTGGCTAAATGGGAAGTGGTCGAAACAGCCATTTGGGGATTGCCATGCCAGCCTCCCCTGCCCTTGCCTTTACTACTGGTTATAAGCACATCCTAATGGAACCCTTCCATTACTAATAAATTAACATCCTTTGGTTTATGTCGAGGGGAAATTTAATTTTCCATTTGACGTAGCAAATTTTATCGCTCACATACTCATGTTAGCATGTTGTCGATCAATGTAAATTCATGATTATCTTTTTATTTTCTATTTTCTATTTGTTTGTAAGGTTTGTTTGCAGAATAAGCTCAAGGAGAATCGACTGGAAGACAAATAAAAAAGAAAATGGAACATGGTGCTACTAAAAAAAAACTCTGAAAATATTTCAAAAAAAGATTGTCCAAAATATAACAAACAAAAATTTTCCTTAAACATATGATTTGAAGACACCAAGTTTTTTATCCCATCATTAATTAACCTTAAAATACATGTTACTAGTACAAAACATAGTAATTAATACACAGCTAAATTGGAGATTATGTGTCTTATGAAGAGAAGATCACTAGTTTGAATCTCTCTCCCTCTCCGATATGGACATGTTAAAAAAAAAAAAAAAGGCCCAAATCATACATCTCCTATTGTAAGAATTCAACACAAGTAAAAATAGCATACACATTTGCCAAAAAACCCCATCCTTTTGCACTCACATTGTCCAAGCACGGCATTCTCTAAATACTTACATACACTATTACAATTAACTGACCAAAAGCATGGCCCACGGAATGTTTGACTATCTCGCCCACAGATTACCTCAAAGCCTTCAATTGATGCTGCAGCAATATGAACAAATCATCATAAAAATAAAAATAAAATATATTGAATTACTTACCCATTACTGTGAAGAGAATGAAAATAATGAAAATATTTGAAAGGTTTGGAGACTTGAGAGTCCTCGCCATGTTTTATTTTTCTTAATTCTCACTTATGCCAAACTGAAATGGCAATATTTAAGGTTATTTATAGGAGATCGATGAAGATTATTCTTTAATATATTTGTTTTTCTTTTACAAAAAATAAAAATTTGTATATTATATTTGTTGAGCATCATTTTGAAAAATTTTAATATAAGTTCGCTCAATTGAAAAATATAAATAAAAATTGGTGCCTTTTGGCATCTCCATAAAATTAGTAAAATCAATTTTTGCAAGTCCAATATTTTGTACTTCATTTTAACAAGATTTCAATGTTGCTAAATTAGTTCACATTATCATCATTTTCAGAAGGTGTTTTTTTTTTCCTTTGCTTCATGTTTACTGTGTAATGAATTCAAAGTATGATGGTATTGGTAGGTCTTATTTGGAAACTAGGTTAGTTGATGTCTACCTTCCATAGAGTCTCTAATTTCAACTATGCTTAGCATTAATTTAAATTTACACTTACAAAATGCTTATTACTTGACATGACAATAAAACTTACTATTAAATTTTGGATCCAACAATACATTGTCAATCACAACAAAAAAAATAGTATAAATTTGAAGTTTATATAGCATTTCTCAAAAAAAAAAAAAAATTTTCATCAAATCAGGAGGCATGCACTATAGGTTTTTTGTTTTTTTTCCCCCTATTATTTGGTCTTGGAGTGGTAGTTGATTTGTTGTCCTTATCTTACACGCCTATGAAATCTTCCCCTGGGATTTGACTTCTTGTCTCTAACCATTACTCTTGTAATTTTTAGATTTTTGAGTTTCAAATGATTTTCTCTTTATGGTTTTTCATAGTAAAATTTCTTATGATTGTTTTTGTTTGTAGATGTGAACTTGTTAAACCAAACTATGTAATTCAAAACTACTTATATCGTAATGTGTTATGTGTGATTGGTTTAGTTTATTATATATGTTATTTTCTACTTCTTTGCAATCTAAAAAATTAATTTATCACAACAAATGGTAACATGGCTTGATTTTTTTTTTTTTTTTATGAACAATACAAAATTGGGAAAAAATCACTCTACTCCCTTGAAGTTTAAGGAGTTTTTCAAGTTGAACTCTAACGTTTAAAAATTAGCAATGTACCCCCCTAATGTTTAACAAAATTTCAATTCAAACATTCCATTACAAATTTCCATCTAATTAGATGGAAATTAAAAAAAAAAAATCTAAAAGTAATTATGTAATTTCATAGGTTTTCGTCAAGTTAAACGGAGACTAGTAATTGAAGGTTTAAATTGAAAAATTTTAAAACATTAGGAGGTGTATTGCTAATTTTTAAACTTTAGAGTTCAAATTAAAAAACCTCTGAAACTTTATGGATAAAATGGATTTCTCCTACAAAATTCATATTAAAAATGCTTAATGATCATAATAGTTTCAATTTTTCACGCATCAAGATACGTGTTTTATTGCCACAACAAGCCTTAGCAAAAATTTTGGATGCAAGCCACTATCAACATCATCAAACGAAATAGCAGAACTTGATAAAAAAAAAAGACATGCATCGTTTCAAAAATATAAAAATAAGATATAGAGTAGAGGGAGGAGCAATGTGTATCCCGAAAGGATGAAAGAGAGGAGTGAATGACAAAAACTTGAAATGGGAAGAAGAAAATAAAATAATAAAAGAGAGATATAAATATGGTAAAATAAAGAGAGTGTGGCATGAGATGTAACACCCGATCATATATTGAGAAAATCATGAGGTCTAATACATATATAGAGTGTGTATATATAGTTTATAAATGTATAATAACGAGTGCAAAGTCTCATATTGCTTAATTACTATGTGATATTAGACTTTATAAAGAATTATAAGAAAATTTCAAATTGATTAGTCATTTTGGAATAATAGCACTTTTTTTTTTTTGTCGTTATTATATATATCTTCACAATATGGGATTGAAGCAGGATGGACCCCCTCAAATCTGAAAAAAAAAAAATTGCCTGTAAAAAAAAAGCATATTGGTCCCCCCCAATGAAAAGATGCAAAGGTTGATCCTGCATTTGTTCTCTGAATCCGTCCCTAGATCAAGTGTTACAAACCGTAAAAAACCGTGAGGCTTGGGTCATCTAGAGTGACCATTGCATGAATAAAATGGAAATGATTAACTATTTAGAGCACCCACGCTCTTCAAATCTAATTTTTGTTAATTTGAAGAGCCAATTTAACAAAAATGCCTAAAACCTCATTTTTAACCTCTTCATTTTACAAAAAGTTAACATTGCAGTATTCTTTCAAACTTAACATTTACTATTCCTCTTCATTTATTAAACAACTATATTTTCTATCTCTTTCTTTTTCTTTTTCCTCTCTATCCTTATGACCCTACGCTTTACGGTGGTGATGGTGCCATTTTCTCCGAAAGCAATTCCTCTCTGGCAAGGGGGCATGCCTTCCTCTCTAAGCCATTCCTCTCTCAAGAGGTGCCACGACGCCCGTCTGTTCATCATTGGCGATGCTCGATGTGTAGAATCGGCCGGAGGGTGTGATTGGCGTGTCTAGTTCATCGGCGGTGGTCAACGCTCGCCGCCAGGAGGTGTCGTCGGCGATCTCTGGTTAACGGTCAGCGGAGCGACGGCTAGAGGTGTCGTCGATGGCGTCTGGTTCTTCGACAGGATCTGGCTGTACTAACGAGAGCTTGGGGTCGTCGTGGGTGTCTGATGTTTCAAATTTAGCGGCTTCTGAACTCGGTGTCATTCTTGATTCTGGGTCTTTTTTTGTTTATGATCATGTGCCTTTTCCGGTAGGGGCTATTGATGATGATTCCTGCGACAGTGCTGATGATGATCATGTGCCTTCGTTGGTGACTCTTGCGATGCTGGGTCTGGGTTGATTGATGAGAGCACACTGGCTTTCTTTTGGACTTGAGAGCGATCGTTAAATCGAACTCCAAAGAACATAGGGAAGGAGGGGAAGAAGGGTATTTTTTTTTTAGGTTACAAAGCGTTTTGTTTAAGTTTTATATTTTATATTTTATTATAACATGGACATTTCAGTAACTTTAACACTCAAAAGTTAGAGAAATAATAAATAAATATTTGAAAAATAATATTTTAACGAAATAGTGAGAGTGAATTGTTAAAGTAGAGAGGCTGAAAAGTGTGCTCTAAAAAAGTTGGCTGTTAAAATAACCAAAAGTGTGTTTTTAGTTATTTTGAAGAGTAAAATTTGAAGAAGCTAATGTAGATGCTCTTATATAATCTATATATATGTACGTGGAAGAAATACTATATATCCAACGATCCTTTCGGTGTTTATCTTATTATAAACACATGTTAAGTATACTTTGTACGTATCTCACAATTATTTGAGTTAGTTATATTTGAAAGAATTATTAAAGTATTAATTAAATGGTTAAAGGAAAACTTCACTTTACCTTTTGAACTTTTACGCGATTTTACAAACTTTCTAATTTTTAAAATCTCTTAACTTTGAATTATTCTCATTTAGAACATTTCTGTTAATTTGAACTGTTAAAAATTAAAAAAAAAAATCAAAATATCTTCGACTTCGTTTTCTAAAAGAATTTTAAAAAAAAAAACTTATGAAAGCCCACCCTAACTTACACCCTTTTTGAAATACCCTGTAAATTTAAAAAACTCTCGATTTAAATCCCTCCGTCAAGCTGCGCGCTTCGTTAACTCCAGACAGAACCCTAAACACGTAATTTTTTACTCCTAAATTACTTGTTATACCCTCCAAGAGCTTCAGTTCCTTGTTCTTCAACTCCATGGCCGGCGGTTTTCGACCTTGGATCTGAGAAACCCAATCCACTGTAGTAAAAAAACATTATAAGAATTTTCTTTCCCCTGAACTCCCCTTCTCATCCCAAAAGCCATTTTGAATTTCACGCCAAAACCCAATCCCATCGGAAATGGATTCCCATAATAGAGATCGGCAACGCGGCGATTGTCTGGAGGTCTAGTGGTGCTACAGGTTGGAGATCCGGCAAATGGTAACAGTGCGAATTTGCGGCAAAGGTAGTGCTGTGACCAGCGAACGGCAACGCTACGTGCTTAATTGGAGGTTCAACGAACGGCGGTTGGCGCGACAGACCTCAAACCGTGGCTTCAGGTCTAGCAACTCCAGCAGTTTGGTTGTGAAGTCGACAGTCTAGTTTGGCGAACAGAGATTTGAGTGATGGATGACTCGCGATTTGGAGATTCCGGTGATCGAAGGTCACTGTTGGCTTGGTTGCTTGGTCTCCGTGAACGTGGATCCGAGACTCCACTTGGAGGGTATAATAGGTAATTCGGGGGTAAAAAGTCACGTGCAAGTCACGTGTTTAGGGTTCCGTTTGAAGTTAACGAAGTCAAATTGAATGGGTCTAAATTAAGAAGCAATTGAAAATTTAGAGACTAAATTGAGAGATTTTAAAGTTTAAGGGAGTATTTCAAAAATGGTGGAACCTCGGAGGGTTTTTTGAAGTTTCCGAAAATAAAAAATAAAATTGAAAATTAGAGTTTTATACAAAAGTCAGTGGTATAATGTCATGTAATGTTTAAAATCTGATAGAGTGATCCACATTTAGAGTAATTAAAAGTTTCGGAGTTCAAAGTGAGAGATTTTAAAGTTTAAGAAGGGTTTGTAAAATTGCGTAAAAATTTAGGAAATCAAAATGAAATTTTCCCAATGATTAAATTCATTATTTTGTATGAGTTAAAACTTTTTCTTGCACATTTTCAACACTCATAAAATCAAAGCACAAAGAAATTATAAGTCTTAACAGATGGTAGAGTTGTTAATGAAGAACATATAGAGCAAAGCAAACAGAAATAAAGAAAGATGAAACGTAAAACTATATATGCCATTATTTAATTTGGTCATGCCCACTCCTCCTAGCTTGTCCATCTTTGATTTCCTCTTAATTGATCACCTCGGTCGATCACATGATGCTACAACTGGCCACATTATTACTCACATCAAGCGCCGTACCCAATGCTTGAAATGCGGTCCACCATATATTCTAATTAAAACCCAAATGGGACAAGAAATGATCAGTACGTACACTTTAATTGGAAAATCATTTGCAAATTTTTCTTTTTCATGTTTCTTTTTTCTCCAAGTAAATGGGATAGAGAGTAATTGCACTACTGTTGGTAGCCATTAATCTTCCTTGAAAATGATTTTGCAGGTATACATAACTATAGAAATATATGACGGGATGAATAATATGAAATGTGGAAGCGGAGAAAGACGTGTGGGCGGCGTCTTATATATTATTCAACCTGTCATATATTTTTCTCTACGAGATGCAGTGGCGGATCCAGGATGTCTACTCATAGGGGGCATTTTTTTATTAATAAAAAAATATAATTAATTAAATATTAAAAAATTAATTAAATATAAAAAATAATAAGCTTTTATTTATAGATATGCTTTTCAGATTTGGTCTCTATCATTAAGATAATAATCGTACATTTTTTTTTCTTAAGCAGCAATGATTTTCGAGCAGATTTGCTAAATTTACTTCAATATAAGGTCGTTTAAAATTTGATTAGAGTTTAATAAAATCATTTTTATCACCATAATCTCACATTCATTCAATTATATATTTATATAATTAAAATATAAAACAGAAGCTATATAAATTCATTAAAAAGAAAAGAAAAGAAAAACCATGGTAAAAAAAAGATGGACATACATCCGTAAATTCATATCTTTTTGTGCATCAGCGTACATCATGGCATTGACATTTTTTACTCTCAATGGGTGCTTGGTTGGGGCTTGTTTGGATCTTGACAATGTTGCCCTTCGAGTAGTGCTGGCAAATATTATTGGGTAGGCTCAAAAACCAAGACTTGGGGTCTTCGAGGGGCAAGATAAGAGACGTAAATGAAAGTAAAGTAGAACCAGAAAGTAAAGGGGTTTGGAGACTAAGAGGTAAAGTAGAACCGAAGAGGGGTTTGAGATGGGGATTTGGAGGTGGGTTGTGAAATGGGTTAAACTTTGGGCGGTTGAGTTTTGGAGTGTGATTGCTTGGGAGATTGAGGCTGGTCTTCCTCTTCGTTATGATCGCCATTGATGGAGTTTTGGAGCTTGATAGCAATTACCAGATTAGATGGCGATCTGTGGTTATTGGATTGGAGGAAACCGGTGATATAGTGGTCTTGAGCTCTGGCAGAGACTTCTGAAGATGCCACAAATTACCCAAATGAAACCCAATTTTCATATTTTAGCTACCCCTCAAATTCTTACCATACAGGAGAAATTTTAGAGTTGAGGGTGGGCATATGCCCACCCTCATTGATCCGCCTTGAGATGTGATATAGTCATAACCCAACAAAAGACCCAACTTTTCTCTTATTTTAGACTTAATTTATAGTTTAAAACTTTCTCTTTCCTCTACTAACAGTGTTTTTTTTTTAAATTTTTTTTTAAAAAAAATTGGCATATAAAGAAAAAATTTGGATATTTGTTGGGTCTAAATTGTGTCTTTATCATTTTCCTTTTCTCTCGGAATTGGATATGGGTAGGCTGGTAGCATATCCTCGATATTGAAGAAACAAAATATCGTCATTTTCTGGTTAGTTACAATTAATGTTATTTCTCCGAGTGGGGATTCATATCCGGACGAAAAACTAGAGTTCTTAATCTGAGTTTATATGCATGAAGAGATGTCAAATTATTACTAAAAGGGAATTTTAATTTTAATTTTTTTAAAAACATTTTCTTTTGAAGAATACTAAAAGGGAAAAATTGAAGAAGAATATAATTAAGACACAAAAACTTACCCTTCGTGGTGCATTTGCAGCATTAGGTTGTGGAACAAATGCCTGCATTTAATAATTAAATAGGGTCAATACAGCACGATTTAATTGGAAGGTAAATATATATATATATATATATATATATATATATATATATATATAAAGGTCACCATGCTTAATTCACATAACCAATAGGATGGCCTAGTTAGCTTCAATTAATGATTTCGATCTTTTAATTACTTTATTTTTTATGTTTTTTTTTTTTTTTAACTTTTAACTTTTTAAAAGTTTAAAATAAAATAAAAATAAGAATATGGGTATTTTTAGAAAATGCATTCAACTCTATAAAGAATAGTTATTCCTATGTGTATAAAATTAGTCATTCCTATGAGAATAATTATTCTAAAGAATAGACTCTTATCAAACAAGAGAATGACAAATCCATAAGAAATAAGAATAGTTATTCCATTCTAGGGATCTATTTTGCAAACCAAACAAGCCCTAAATATGTTAATGGCTAATATAGTAAACATATAATTATTTAATTTAAGAATAATTTAAATACTGGAATGCTTAATGGAATGCTTAATCCTTGAATCAAACAAGCCATAAGAGGATCTGTATCATTTCTCGTTTCCAAATTAGTACTGGCTTACCAGATTAGGATTTGCTACACCAGGAGAAAGTCCTCTCTTGGAGCGTAGCAAGACGTAGTTATCCAAGAAGGTGGCGTGATGGTGGCGGAAACTCCGTGCGCTATAGCAAGTAGCGCAGAGATCGTAGGTGTTGTTGGCGCTGTCAAAGCATGCGACGCAAGTGAAATAGAGTCCCATAAGCCACGTTCTGCATTGATCGCACCACACGCCCCGGGTTTTCATGATGTAGTACAACGTCAGGACTTCATTGAAACCCAAGCTACCGTCCCTGTTGCGGTCCAAGCTACGGAAAAAGTTGGAGTCGATCCGGTGGTAGCCGCATTGCCTGAAGAAATCCACGAACTCATTGAGGCTAACAAGGCCATCCCTATTCGTATCCATTGAGCGGAAGAAGTCGTTTGCTAGCTGCTGAAGTTGCCTGGAGGAATTGTTATAGTAGGCTGCAGCAGCTATGTGTAGCTCTTCCATGTTCATATCGATCGAGCTTCCTGGGGTTGGGAATATATCAGAATCAAACCCCCTTAATGTTGATAGAAGTCAAATGAATTTGCTTGCTCAGTTTTATATATATATATATATATATAGCTCTCCTGGGGTTGGACTATATCAGAATCAAACCCCCTTAATGTTGTAGAAGTCAAATGAATTTGATTGCTCAGTTATATATATATACAGTGGCGGATCCAGGATGACCACTCATAGGGGGCATTTTTTTATTAATAAAAAAAATAATTAATTAAATATAAAAAATAATAAGCTTTTATTTATAGATATGCTCTTCAGATTTAGTCTCTATCATCATATATATATATATATATATATATATAAAAAATGAATCATTCTCGAAGTCGCTTAATATTCATGTATACGTGAACTCCTTTTATTTTAATGTTGAACCAGTTTTTTAAGGCATAATTTGTGAACCGGTTTTCTAAGAAAAAACCGGTTTAGTAAATCCAACCACTAGATCTACCTACGAAGCATCATATGATCAAGATAAAGCCATTAAATCAAATGATCCTAGCCATCCAATAATTGAATGGTCCTAGGCTCCTAGCTAATGTGCCCACTTAATTAATTCCTAGCCAAGTAAATGTGTGGTTAGCAACAATATTATTTATAGCCAACGACCTCTTTGTCTCAATGTCACATTCTCCTTATAAATGGGAATTAATGTTTTGATAATAACCTATATAAGAATTGATAAAGAGAGAAAGTTTATCTTGAATTTTAATAATAATAATATTATTATTATTATTGGACTCTAAGAAATTACGCAAAAGATGGGCTAAACGGATGAGGTGAAATGTCAAAATACGAGAATTTGAGGTGGATTACATAGGTTAGGTTGACATACGTGAAATGTTAGGTTTCATTCTCCTAACCATCTCCATATATATCTTTTTAAAATTTACCATTGAATATGTAGGACCTATATATATGTAGACTTACAAATCTAATGATAAATTTGAATCTACTTGAAAAAAAAAAAAAAAAGATGGTTAGGAGATTGGTGTGACAGAATGAGGTCTAACATTTCTCATTGACATGCTACTATATATCAAATGAAAACTCATATTACTCAATTTTACCATCAGTTAAACATGGTCAATCCTCCAAGCTTGCAAAAAGGGACATACAAGCATTCATATCCGATTCAATCAATTTTAACTAAATTTTAATTCAATCATAATTAAAGGTGGAAAGGAAAATTTCGTGTATCTTGAGTCTATCTCTAGGGTTCATAGGAGAAATGTTAGGTTTTATTCTTCTGGAGTAATGTTACAAGGCTTCCTAGAGTCTTCCTAAAGTTATCCCAAATGTGATATGGCTTTTAAAATTACCATTAAATTTGAGATGTGATTTATTAACTTTTTATCTATTGGTTATTTTAAAAGTCACATCACATTTGGGGATTTACTCTAAGAAGACTCTAGAAAGCCTTATAACATTACTGATTCTTCTGACTATCTTTTTTCAAATGGATTTAAATCTACTTTTGGATTTGTAGATTTACATGTGAGTCCTACATATTCAATGGTAGATTTAAAAAGAATGTGCATGAAAATAGTTGATACATGGTTATGAGAATGAGACTTAACGTTTCTCGTCGACGGGCCAAGCGCTTTTACACGATTGGTCATGCCCATTTGACATTCAAATGCTGAATAGTCTGCTACATAGAAAATGGGCACTAGATATGTGCCTTCTACCATGACAAGTACTCGCAAACGTTGGCACATTTAATTGTTGCCCAATTGTTCTTCAATAACGGCGGTTGATGGTGTGGTGTTATTTACATCGCCTCCAACATTCAATGATGATGGAGCATATTACTTACTAAATTTAGTGATGAGGTGAGACGATAGCATATATTATCGAATTAAAATTTTATTCTTGCTTCTTCTTCTTTTCTTTTCTTTTTTTTAAAAAAACTATTCCGACAGGAACAAAGATGTTACCGTGTACGTTTTAGTTTATATAAATTAAACTAAATTCAATAGTCTTATGTTTTAATCAATCTGTATGATTGTGTCATTAAATACATTCAGACGATACACTTAAAAAAGTACATATTCAATAATATACTGGTGTATAACCTTTAGTATAACTTTTCGTTAAAAGAAGCATGCTAGATTTTTTCATATGAAAAGTAAGATGTAGATATGTTTAAATTTTAAAATTAAATTATAAAAAGAATTCAAGATAGGGCGGGTTATGTGCTAGTTAAGATAATAATCGACTTTTTTTTCTTAAGCAATGATTTTCGAGCAAATTTGCTAAATTTACTTCAATACAAGATTGTTTAAAATTTGATTAGAGTTTAATAAAATCATTTTTTCACCATAATCTCAGATTCATTCAATTATATATTTATATAATTAAAATATAAAACAAAAGCTATATAAATTCATTAAAAGAAAAAAAAAAAAACCATGGTAAAAAAGATGGACATACATCCAGAATTCATATCTTTTGTGCATTAGCGCACATCATGACATTGACATTTTTACTCTCAATGGGTGCTTGGTTGGGGCTTGTTTGGATCTTGACAATGTTGCCCTTCGAGTAGGCAGATATTATTGGGTAGGCTCAAAACCAAGACTTGGGGTCTTTGAGGGGCAAGATAAGAGACGTAAATGAAAGTAAAGTAGAACCAGAAAGTAAAGGGGTTTGGAGACTAAGAGGGTAAAGTAGAACCAGAAAGAGGGGTTTGGAGATGGGGATTTGGAGGTGGGTTGTGAAATGGGTTCATCGGCTTTGGGCGGTTGAGTTTTGGAGTGTGATTGCTTGGGAGATTGAGGCTGGTCTTCCTCTTCGGTTATGATCGCCATTGATGGAGTTTTGGAGCTTCGATAGCAATTACTAGGATTAGATGGCAGTCGTGGCTATTGCCGATTGGAGGAGGCTGGTGATATAGTGGTCTTGAGCTGTTGGTAGTGGCCGAGACTTCTTGTTTGATGCCACAAATTATCCAAATGAAACCCAGCTCGTACGCATATCTTAGGCTACCCCCTCAAATTCTTACCATGCCCACCCTCGACCCCCCTTGGATCCGCCCTCGTATATATATATATATATATATATATATATATATATATATATTGCTCAGTTTTATATATATATATAGCTCTCCTGGGGTTGGAATATATCAGAATCAAACCCTCTTAATGCTGTAGAAGTCAAATGAATTTGCTTGCTCAGTTATATATATATACAAGGGCGGATCAGGGGGGGTTCAACTCCCCAAAATCGCCCCTGCTTATCTTTTTTTTAATATTATGATGATGTCTCTTTCAGCCATAACTATGCCCCCTTCCTCATGCTTTAGTGATATATTATGCCCCTTAATAAAATGAAATTTGAAAAAAATTTAAAAACTAAGTGTTTCAAACGAATGGAAGGAAGAAAACGATGAATAGAATTTTAAAGTCTAAACTGTGCGTTTTCTTTTGTGGCCATGTGAGAATATTGATTGGGATTTGAGGACAGGCCGAGCCCAGGAGCTGAACAATCAAGAGGAAAAAAAAAAAACTAAAACTAAAAGAAACTTTGAAGTCGCAACAAATGTAAAAAAAAAATTAAAATTAAAAAAAGTTAAAGAATGTAACAACTACCACAAATGTAAATAATAATAATAATAAAGAATGTGAACAATGGGGGTACAACTATCGTGTAAGTTTCAAAAAAAAAAAAAAAAGGATCAATGAATATTGTTATTGTTAAAAAATGAATTTTGAGAGAGCAATTTAAGTAATGAATATTGTTAAAAATAGTTTACGTAACCGAATAGGAGACTAATGTATGAATGATTGTTTAATTATGTACACGTACTGAAAAAGACATATTCAAGGCTATCAGTAATGAAAAAATCATGCAGAGATTCTAAGGTATGAAAACTCGTCGAGGACAATTGAATTAATGCTAGCTGCTAGTCGTGATCAAACAAATTGTAAGTTTTATTTATATGTTTTAAAACATAACTAAAAATTTTGTTGAATTATTCACTTGTTTGGTTTGTTATATTTTTATTCAATTTTATTTTTGTATTTATTCAAAAAATACAACAAAGCAAAAAAGGAGGTCAAAAATTCAATTTTTTATATTTAATTAATTTTATTAATTTAAAAAATGTCCCACGTAAGAAAAATCCTGCGTCTGTCACTGTGTGTGTATATATATATCTATATATATATATTTATATGGTAGCTGCAATTTGTGAAGGCGACAAATGGTGTAAAGTCTTTGTTAATTTGGAGATGTTGAATTAACGTTGGAGTGACAACTCAGATTACGTAGATAATTATTTCAGTGGGTACACAACAAGCGTCGTAGAGAAACAAAAAAGAAAGAAGAAAGAAGAAGAAGAAGAAGAATTCAGTGTTCATGCGTGAGTTGTGCGCACCCTTGACTTGCAAGTAGGGGTGTGCATTTTCACCCCGCCACCGACCGTCGGCCGACGTGACCGACCGTACCGAGAAGGGACGACGGTGTAGAACTTCTCGATTCAAACAATTGTCGATCGGTATGTAGACTTGGGCAAAAGTCGGTTTTCCAACCGAAACCGCCCCGACTTTACCGACTTTCCCCGATATCAAAACGGCGTCGTTTTGATGTATCAAAACGGCGTCGTTTTGAATTTAAAGATTAATTAAATTTTTTTAATATATTTGTTACTCAAAACGGCGTCGTTTTGAGCAACAAACCTATATCCTCACAAGTCATCAGACTCGTTCATTCGAAACTCGAAATTGGAAGCCACAGCCCTTGCCGATTTGAGAAAACCTAACCCTAACCTTCGAGCCACGAGGCTTCGGCAACCCCTCTCTTTGCGTCACTTTCAGGCCTTCGCAAAGTTGAAGATCCGCGAGCGAGGTATCGGAGGTCCCGGAGAGCTGGTTGTGAGAGAGATCCAAGATCCCGAGGTTGTCGAAGACTCGAAGGCTCGAAGGCTCGAAGCTTGCGAACTCGGCCGGAATATCCCCGGAGAGTTGGTTCCAGCTCAGATTCAGAGCGATCTCTAGCACCGGAGCTCAACCCTGCGCACGTTAGAGCCTCCCGGCGAAGGTCGGTTCTTGTATTTTCTCGTACTCTTTTGATTTTTGTTTCATGCTTTTTTAGTTAATCAACAAACACTAAATTGCTTGGATTTTGTTTAACCAGTTGCAACGTGGTCTATGTTACAATAGAATTCTAGTCGAAATGCATAGCTACCTTGCCTACCCATATCATTATACTAGTTTGACCTTTCTTTTTGGATAAGTCACGCTCCGGCTTTTGAAAAAAAATAACGAAATTGAGGGGCTTTGTGGAATTTGAATATTTTTTAGGTGTGTCCTAATTCTACTAAGATGTTGAAGTGTTGAACTATTGAGAGTGGGATCTGCTTGTTTCTCTTTGCTGATTGTTGTTTGAGGCGTAGAACTATTGTTGAGTTGTCGAATTGTTTTGTGTTTGTTGTTAGTGCTTGACCGCTTGCCATTGAAGGGTTTTAATCATTGTGTCAATTCGAATTTGTATAGCTTTGTCGATTGTTTTAGTTGTTATTGTAATTTAATTGCTCATTTTCTGAGTAGTTGGTTGATGTAGAGGGTTTCTTTTGTTGATCTTTCTTATGGGGTTGGTCCGGCTGGATGCTGATTGTAGTAAGATAGTAAGATATTTGTTGTTGGCATCAGGGGTTCTAGCCTTTATATATTCTTTCTCCATTGGTTATATTTTTGAGGGCCTCGTGCCTCCTATTTCTTTCTAACAGCAAACATAGCAAAAGATCGATTTGATGAGTAATTTGGTGTCTAATTGTTGTAATGCTAGTACAATGATTATGCCAATTTGGGTTCAAGTTGAGGTTCAAAGCTTGCTATGTTGCTATATAGACATATTAAGAGCAGTGCAGCACTACCTTCTTTCTTTCTTTTTTCTTTTAATAAAAAATTAGGCTTTTTGCATGGTTGGTTAACTTGGTTTTCCTATATGAAGATCTGATTTCTGTTTACTACTCCACAGATGGATTCATCACCGCTACTCCTACCGCAAGTCTTCACTCCGCTCAACGCTTCTCCTTCACCGCGCCGCTCAACGTTTCTCCTCTCGCTGCTCATGGGGCTCGTTTACTGCTGCTCAACCTGCTTCTACTGCTGCTGCTCAACCTGCAGCCCCTAGACCTATTGTGCTTGATGATGCTATATCACCTTCACCGACTACATCAGGTGGTGCTTCTCATACTCCATCTATTTTTGATAACTCCATGGATGTTGAAGATAATGAACATGAGATTGGGGGTGGTCATAGAGGTAGTGTAAGAAATACTGGTTCTATGGGTTGTGGGGGTCGTGGGGGTCGTCCACCAAGTTATAAGAGAGCCAAAAGTGTTTCCAAACCATCCGCAGCATGGGAACACTTCACTAGGGATGAAACTTCTTCCCAAGATGAGCCTATGGCTCATTGTAATTATTGTGGGACCGGATATAAATGTCACCCTAAACTTAATGGGACCTCCTCCATGCTTTACCATGTTGGTAATTGTGCACAATACAAGAGCCTTAAGGCTAGACAAGATAAGAGCCAAACCAAATTTACCTTTGAGGCTAAGAGTGGGGAGGGTAATGCATTGATGATTGCAAAATATGATGAGAAAAAAATAAGAAATGCACTTACCGAAATGATCATTGAGGATGAGTTGCCATTTTTGTTTGTGGATGGAAACGGTTTTAAGAAGTTTATGAGGATTGTTGAACCTCGCTTCCATCTTCCTTCTCGTTACACAACAATGAAAGATTGCATGAAGATGTATTTAAGGGGTAAGAATGAGTTGAAGCATATGTTTATGACCACAAATCAAAGGGTTTGCTTAACCACTGACACATGGACTTCTATTCAAAATTTGAATTATATGTGTGTCACTGCACATTTTATTGACCATAA
Source organism: Carpinus viminea (assembly GCA_013348765.1). Lineage (NCBI taxonomy): Eukaryota > Viridiplantae > Streptophyta > Magnoliopsida > Fagales > Betulaceae > Carpinus > Carpinus viminea. Next base: position 29,573,120 of record CP054673.1, read on the forward strand.
ATGGAAACTGCACAAAAGATTATTGTCATTCCGTCAAGTGTCTGATCATAGGGGAATCACAATTGGGAAGGCAATAGAGGAGTGTTTAGTAGAATGGGGCATTACTAGGATTTTGACAATTACCGTTGATAATGCCACTGCTAATGATAAGGCATTGGATTGGTTGAAATTAAGAACAAAGTTTGATGAAGAAACTATTTGTTATAATGAGTTTATGCATGTGAGATGTAATGCCCATGTTCTTAATCTAATTGTGCAAAGAGGTTTAAAGAATGCTCATAACTCGATTGGGAGGATCCGGAATTTGGTTAGGTATGTAAAGTCCTCCCCCCAAAGACTAGAAAAATTTAAATCTTGTGCCGATAGACAAAAGATTGCTTGTCATTCTTCATTGGTTCTTGATGTTCCCACTAGATGGAACTCAACCTATTCCATGTTGGAGGTGGCAGAGAAGTACAAAAGGGCATTTGATCTTTTGCAAGAGGAAGATAGGCCTCTTTTGACTTATTTGAATCAAAAATTGGAGGAAAGAAGGGGTTGGGGCCTCCTACCGAGGATGATTGGGATAATGTTGGTCACTTTGTTAAATTTTGAAAGTATTTTATGATGTGACCCTTAAAATTTCTGGTACATTATATTCAACTTCAAATTTATTTTTCCAACAACTTTGTACTGCTCGGAAGAATGTGCTAGAATATGCCCAAAGTCCCGATCCTTTGATGAGTAGCATGTTAAGATGAAAATAAAATATGACAAATATTGGGGAGATTTTGAGAAAATGAACCGGTTATTTGTGGCGCTTATTCTTGATCCTAGATACAAGTTGGTTGCTTTTGAGTTTTGGTGTCGGAAGAACCTTTCCCATGTGGTTGGGGATAATCTTGTAGAGACATTGAAGGGGGATATAATTTCTTTATTTGACCAATATGCTGGGGTTAGGGTAAATGTTGATGAGGTACAAAGTCGAGAATGTCGTGGTTCAACATCAATTGAGAGCGTAGGTGACGATCCTTTCTTGGATGAGTTTCATTCATTTCGGGAATCAAGAAATTTGATGAATTCTAAATCTGAAATTGACCAATATTATTTGGAGGATGTCGAAAAACGAAGTCCAAACTTTGATATTTTGAATTGGTGGAAGGTTAATTCGACAAAGTTTCCGATCCTCTCCAAGATAGCACGGGATGTGTTGGCTATTCCAGTTACCACAGTTGCCTCGGAGTCAGCATTTAGCACCGGAGGTCGTGTGCTTGATCCGTTTAGGAGTTCTTTGGCTCCAAAAACCGTTGAGGCACTTGTGTGTACTCAAAATTGGTTGAGATCTTCTCCCATTAATTTGAGTGAGTCATACTTGTCGAAGGTTGATGATGGTGATAGCTACAAGTTGGATTCAGGTATTAGTATTTACTACTTGCTAGTTGCTACAATATGATTTAGAATTTACTTAATTAGTTCTTTGATTGAATAATTTAATGGTTTCCATTTTTCTAATTATTTGAAAGTTTTCTTGTGGTAGAAATTATGTTGAACATATTTAACATTGATTTACAATCAAGGGCTTGAGGCTTGTGGGGTGTACTTTTTGAAGTGATTTTTGGTTAGTTTTATTGCCTTCCTTAGTTGGAAAACCATATTGGTGATTTATTTTCTTACTTGGTTATTAACTCTAGTCTCTAATATTGTATAATGCTTCTTTTTTTTTTGTTTGTTATTGAAGGTGACATAGTTGCTGAACCTGCTGCCTTGCTGCCTTGCTGATGCAGTTCTTGACTTGTTGGAGTTTGGAATCTTGGGACTACAAGTGTTTGAAAAGACTTAGCATTTTCAGTTTATTTTGTCACACTATTTTATGTGTTGTTTAACAGCTAGATTTAAACTACTTTGTTATTGAAGGTGACATAGTTGCTGCCTTGCTACTGTAGTTGTAGTTGTTGAGTTGCTGGAGTTAGAGTCTTGGAGTTGGGACTTCTTGTGTTTGAAAATACTAGTGTTTTCAGTTTATATTTTGAACTATGTTTAGTGTGTTTAGAATACTGTTTAATGTGTTTAGAATAGTGTTTAATGATTAGATTGATGGTTTTATCTTGAATGGGTAATAGATTGATTATGTCATATTGTTAATTTATTTCATAGTTGTTAATTTCTTATGTTTGCTTATTATGTGACATAACTTATGTCTATGTTTGCTTGTTAATTGTTAATTTGTTACTTGTAATGTCTATAATTCTCTATGATTAGTTATGATTTATGAGATTATTGAGAAATTGAGATTTATGATAACAAATTGTTTTGTAATTGTTTGTTTAGAAATTGAATGATATTTGAGATTTATAATATTTGAGAAATTGAGATCTATGTCTATTTACTTTACTCTTTTGAAATTGTCTACTTTATAAAATTGGCCAAAGGCCTAGTAAAGTAAAACTTGGCAACTTATTGAAACTTGAAAGATTGGAAGTTTGGAACCATCACAAATAACCTATCACCCAAAAAAAAAAAATGAAAGTTTTGATTTTTAACTAAAATCAAGTAGAGGCCGTGTAGGGGAGCTGGAAAACCTTTTGTACATGGCCAAAAACCTTTTTGTATCTCTCTTTGTAACAGGTGCTAATGTGCTATTGAATAAGTTTTCATTGTAAAAGAGTATTGGGCCTATTTCACCCACTTCATCTATAAAATTGTTTTCATGTTATTCAAGTTATTTCAGAGAGACATACAAATAACATTTAGTCCCAATTAGACCTTTTTTTTTGTGAAAAAAGTCCCAATTAGACCTGTTAAAGTATAAATTGGACCTAATAAAATTAACTATTAAATTGGCTAATAAAATTACCAAAACTAGTCCCAAATAGGTCAATAAGCCCAAAAAATACAAGATTTCGGCCCAGCTAATAGCCCAATATAAGATTTGGCCCGCTGCCCAAATTTAAACCGCTTAACCCGATTTCGCTTTACCAAATTAAACCGCTTTAAGACGAAACCGAACCGACAAGTCGGTAGTCGGTCGGTGTCGGTACAAGGAGTCGGTCGGTAAAGTCGGTGAAATTACCGACTTTACCGACTTGCCGGCGGCCAGCGAAAATCTCCTCCGACTTCCTCCGAAACCGACCGACGCCCACCCCTACTTGCAAGTGGTCAAGTGGGAAAGTCACTCATGAGTTGTTGTTATACATATATTTATGGGATTTGTTAGGGGTTCTCCTTATAGTGTTCTTTTGACGTTCTCACAGTCTTAGGTAGAACATAATTTAAGAAAAAAATAAAATTGTAGTATCATTTTTTTGCTAATAAATTAATTTTTATGAGTTAATAGTTAGATTCTAATACTTTAAAACTTGTTTTTGAATTCAAAATTAAAACCTAAGAGTGGAAGGTTAACCCTTTAGGAATGGTATCACTCAAAATAGATTTGATCATCCTAAATTTGATGTTAATACCTCAATTTTGATGCAAATACCTCACATATTTGGTGCTAATGCCTTAAATTTGGTGCTAATGCCTAAAAAAACCGGTGGTTGAGGCCATTACAATTTTATTTTTTCTTAACTCATGTTTTACATAAGACTGGAATAACGCCAGAAGAACCTACTGAGATAACCCCTAGCATTTTCCTATATTTCTATGTAGTTTTGTCTTTTAATTCCTTTATTAAGAGCACCCCTAGTAGACTAATTCAAATAGTTTTTTTTTTTAAAAAAAAAAAATTAATTAATTACCTATTTTTGGCTAGCCAAATCACAAATAACCACACCAAAAAAAATAAAAACCCTCTTACCTAAAAAACACATTTTTCTATTTTAACCATCTATTTTTTCAAATGGCTTACATTCAACTCAACATTTTAGTTATCCACTTTCACTTTTTTATTTAAAATATTATTTATTTATTTATTTTTCCTATTTCCAAGGAAGAAAGATGGTAATATTACATTTATTATTAATATCAATAAGGATTTGTTGAGCTACAATGTTCAACAAAGTTGCTGAGTATATTATTGCAGCTCAACAAATCTTTAGTCATTTTATTGAGCCGGATGTGAAAGATATATATATATATATATATATATATATTTACATTGCTAGTTAAAATAGCCAAAAACCTTGTTTGTTGAGGCCAATGTGAATGCTAGCTCTTAGCCTCACCAAAATGGTTCTTTTCAGTATTCACTTTCCCTTTTTTTATTTATTTTTCACACTCAATCCAAACGTTCATTTTCGCTACAGCGTTGGATGATAGTTAGAAAAAAATTAAAATTTCAAAAATATAGTTAGGAAAATAAAATATTCAAAACTTGATTATAAAGAATAGACAATTTGAAAAGGATATGAAAACTTACAAAAAAAAGAAAAAAAAAAGAGGGAGGATAATTAAAAAATTAATTGAATATCAAAAAGGAGCTTTAAATAGATTTGTTAAAATAATATTAATAAATAATTTAATTAATATTTAAAAATAAGGAAAATGTATCTCTTAATCTTTTTGCCTTAAGCCTCAAAATCTATTGAACTAGCCATTGTAGCCTTATTATATGTTTATGTATGTGCTTTTCTTTAGTCAAATGACTCAAATTAGACTTAGCTAGCTATTAATATATTAAGTCGATCAATTTCTTTCGGTGATTCAGTCATCTCTCTATAATTATTATTTTTTTCATTAGTTGCTTTAAGTTAATTAATAGGCAACATCTGGGTGAAGAAGATTAAAAGACAACATGTTAAAACCCGAATCTCACTGATCTTGGGAGGGTGATAACCTAGTTTTTCTTTGGAAAATATATGGTTTTGCAACTAGACTTAGACTATTCCTAAGAACAATATTACACTCAAGTGTCCTAGTAATCAAATGATTAATTAAAGACTAAAGACTACTCCTAACAGCCCCACGTGGAGGTCTGGGGGACCATGGACACCCCAATTTTTTTTTAAACCTTTACAAATTTGCTATTTTATATATTATAGCCTTAGGAGGTCCTGCAAAAATTATTATACAAACCTCAACAAAATTTTCTCTTAAAATTTTCTCCAAAAGGCTAAAAGATGGTTTTCCACCCAAGAAAAATTAAAATAATGTCTAGTTCTCTCCTATGTCCAATTCTTTTACTCAAAAATTTTTGTCCTTTAATGCATATAATACTAATTTTCAGAAAAATTATAATAATAATATTTAAATACATATTATTTAATTAATATTTAAATATTAAAAAATATAAATTCTCACTTTGTCCCAAAATACATTTGATCGGGACCGCAGGAACCAATTCCTGGTTCCACCACTGCTTGTGCAATATTAGAGCTAGCTACTTTTGCCGGTATATATACTTTGATTGATTTGATAATCTTCTTTAATTTTTGTAAAATAGTTTTTATTTTTAAAAATCATATATCATTTTTTGAGTTTGAGCTTCTTTTTCTCAATTCGTTGATTTTCATTGGAACACCGAAATAAGCTGCCGCATGCAGCATTAACGTGGGAGTTCGCGGGACCTTACCATGTAACTTTTGATATGTTATTCGTGCAAATCTTTGAGACCAAAGATAAACCATAACAAAACTAGTGGCGACTTTTGATGTGTGCCAAGAGAGTTTTGTAATAGAGCTTCCGTTGCCATATCCCTTAGATGTTGGTGTTTCATCAAACCACAAACCTTTCGCCATACATGCAAATCAATTTTATGAGTTTATAATGAGTTCTAAGTTCTAACCATACATCCGTACGTAGTTTATCCCCCAATTTTATGATTTCTAGCCATGTTTCTGTATTATATCCCCCAATTTTAGCTGGTTTTACAGACAATCGATAATTGAACAATCTTATTTTCAATACTTTCATAAAGCCAAAGCATGAAGAAATAACAAGTGCGCTCTCATTCCTATTTTCTCACCACACTAACTGTGTGTCTTGCATTGTTATATAATCGTAGGTCGATGGATTTGATGATCAACGTATACCATGAAGAAATTCATAAACAAAATAGAAAAATAAATAAATTATGGAAATAATAAAATAGAGACAAAGAATTTAACGTGGTTCAGTTTATGACTTACATTCATAGATAAAACCCTAAGGACTACATTAAGCTCTTATTGAATAAATGTTTACAATATAGAATGCTTTATTTATAGAGCTTATACATTAATGTAATCATAATTAAATCACCTAATTGAGGGTAACTAAATCATAATCAAATCCCTAAAATTAGGCTAATCTAATCTTCATCAATTTTCATTAAATCCCTAATTTTAGGATTATTACTCTAACATTCTCCCTCAAACTCAAAGTGGAAGATTTGAAACCTTAAGTTTTATTTATTTTTTATTAATTTTTTTTTTTTTTTTAAGATAGCAAAATAATACAAAAGAGGGCATCTATGGGCAAAAAATGGGAGCCAATAGTGGGTTGAAATGGGCTTGGGTTTTAAACAATATCACAAAAGCTGGGCTTGAGTTTTAAACAATACCTCATAGTCGAATAAAAAAAAGAAAGCCCAATTTAGGATGAAGTGAAAGACAACTTTGGGCTGAAATGGCCTGGGTTTTAAATAATACCATTGAGCCGAGAAGTGAGCCAACTATGGGCCAATGGATGGGCAACTTGGCCTCTTTTGAATTTTTTTTTTTTTTTGAATATTCTATTTGCAGATTACGTTAAATTGGGATAAGAATGATATTAATCCTATAACCAAACACATCTAGGTTTAAAAACCTAAACAAGGGTAACATATCCCTAAACTAGAATAAGAAAATCTGCAAACTCGAATAAGGATAGAGCAAATCCAGTTGCCAAACACCCTTCTTCTCCACAAAAACAATTCTCCTCAAACACGATCTGCGTGAGATGAAGTTGGTAACAGCTCTAGTGACTTTGGTGGCGGCGCCGCGCGAGATGGGATGGTGCTGAATGGTTCGACGATGGCTAGTGCATTCTGGACGGTGGGCTAGCGCTAGCGGAGATCGTAGATTGTCGGATGCGGTGGACTCGTGGTCATCACTGTGCAAGGCTGGCAATGGACTGGTGGAAATCTGGGTGGTAAGATACTTGCGGAAAGGAAGGAGAGGAGGCCGTTGGAGAAGTTGTCAGAGATGTTTGCCGGAGAAGATGCCGGGAATTGTGCTACAGTGGAGCCCACCAACGTTAAGCACGAAGAGAGCCATTCTGACAAAACAAAGCCTTTTTATTTATTTATTTTTCTCAAAAAGAAGAAAAGGAACCATCTTGCATTTAGAATGCACAACAATGGTAAACCGTGAGAATCACAGTAAAAAAGAACTATCACGGGCTCAAGATTCTCCCCCGGCGCTGCAGTGTAGATAGGATTTTTTTTTTTTTCAACAAAATAAACAAAAAGTATACAGGACCATTGGATCGAGACATTGGTGTAAGCCGATTGCTCGATATCATGAAAGAAAACGTAATGCGAAAATATAAAAGAGCAAGAGATAAATAGATAAGAAATATAAGATTTAAGGTAGTTTAGTTTAAGACCTACATCCACATACTAAAGCCATATTAACCATATATTGTATTTTTTTGAGTGAATATTTACAATACAAAATGCTCTATTTATAGAGCTTATACATTAATGTAATCATAATTAAATCATCTAATTTAGGGTAATTAAATCATAATCAAATCCCTAAAATTATGTTAATCTAATCTTCATCAAATCCCTAATTTTAGGGTCATTACCCTAACAGAAAGGAAATGGGTGACAAATTGATAATACAATGTAAAGGCCTATTGCATGTAACGTTATCACAGATATGTAGTTAATAACAAGTTATTTCACACTCTTTCACAAGATGTCAGAAAGAGGACATAGAGCAACAGCGTGTGTGTCCCGACTGTTGGTAGCGAAACATACTACAGGAAGTTAACCCAAATAATTCATGTGGAGTATTACGATAAGACTAAGTATGTTATGTTCAAATGTGATTGGGTGGATAATACGAGGGACATGAGATGCAAGGTGGACGAATATGACTTGATGTGATTTTTAAAAATAAAGTCTTAATAGTAACGTGTCAAAAATTCACACGTTACTAAAACCCTAATAGTGACACCCAATTTTTTGTCCGGTCACACATGTTGCTAATGGCACGTCACTAAACATTAGCGATGCGTCAATAGGCTTAACACATCACTAACGGTTGGTCAATAAAAAATCAATTTTTTTGTAGTGACGGGAAGAAGAAACGTGAATTATGCCATTATTTTGCGCATGCCCAATATTCTTGTATCCCAAAAACGGCATGATTTCCCTCTCAATTGATCATCTCATCACAATCACATGACGCTACAACAAGCCAATTAACATACCCCCGAGAGTCCCAATACAAATCGCCGTCTCCAATGCTTGTAATTCGACGTACCGTTTACTTTGAAAGCGAAATGAAACTTAATTAATCTGAGTGTATCAAAAGTGTGGGTCTGGGTGTCTATCTCAATTAGAAGGACCAGGATCCTCTCCATTTCAAGGGAATGGTGAGGATAGTAATTTTAATTTAAAATTTTAAATTAAAATTACTATATATGGTCGTCGTCTTCGCTGATAAGTTCGAATTGTTCTTTTGTTTTTGCTTATATAAAAATTTACCATTGCCAATTTCGAAGGCCCACGAGCTGAACTTGTCCCTCTCATTCAAAACTTAAGTTACACGGCCCAACAATTAATTGAACTTAAATGAAAACTACCACAAAAGACACATCATTTGGAAATAACCAAATTTTAAGGAGAAAATTTGATAAGCATATGCTTATTTTTAAGTTAAAAACTAAAGTACTTATACCCAACAAATTAACGACCCATTTGTTTTCTATTTATATATATGTTGTGATTTTTCATACACGTCAAATGTCGAAAAATATATATTTGCGTAGATTATGTTGAAGACCATGTCTTCATCTAGCTGGACATGCAGTAATAATATTTGTATGCGTGCTTAAGATTGAATCGATCGATTACCGTGTACCAGGGTGTTGAAATAGTCATGATGGAGATATTCCGTGTGCAGCCATATATGTCTTCATCTAACTAGACATTTCTACGCTTAATTAAGATTTTAAGAATGCCGTGCACCATGGTGTTGAGAAATAGCCATGATGGGGATATTCCATGTCACTACAAAGAAGAGGCCGGTGGACTTTCAATGCATGCATCAATGTCGGCCCCATGCGTAAACAAAAGAAAAGAGAAGGAGTAGAGTCATTTTAGAGTCCTCCTAAATATAAAGAGACTGAGACAAACAAGAGAGAAAAATCCGAAACAAGTAAGGGAGAGCACGTGTCGTTCAATCAACTAGAGGAAGGAAAGAAGAAAATAAATTAAGGATTGTTCTCTTATAAAAGAAACGTTGCAAGGACTAATTAAAGTCTCAATTCTGAATTTTTCTCTCGAGGTTGTTTTTCATTTCACAGAGGCAGCCGACTACACAGTTCTAGTTTATTTTCATGAACATGATGAGTGGCTAAGTCTCTAGCTAGTTAGCGCTATGAGTGGAGAGCCTAGTATTTTTATTAGGTGTTCTTGAGAGTTGAGACTATTTTACTTATTGTTCTTCATAGCTAGATTAATAATTGAATGTTAAGAATAGTTTTAATTTGAAAGAAGTTTCATGAGGACAAATTTATTTTGATTTGTTATGATTTTTGATTATGTCAAATGCTTATACTATGTTTGATTTGTTATTATTCGAAAATATAATAAATGCTTAATTTATTTGGTGACATGTATTTATTTTAATTTTTAAGTACTTTATTGTTCTAACTTCTTATTTAGAGATTTAATTTCTTACCTATTTGAGTAAAAATATATGTTTCAAGAGTAGGTAATAGAATGCAAGGTGAATCCTAAAACTTTAGTGCTTCCCATTAATTTTCTCAAACTTCAATTTATTTAGTTTGGTTTAGTAATTTAATTTTAGTTTACTTTTCATTCAATTGCTCTAATTTTTAGTGGAAAAACAACAAACCAATCAATTTACTTTTTTGCACTATAATAGGAATTTTACTTTAGTGTTTACCATTACCTATTGATTCAACCCTCATATTTACCGATAATTTATTACTTGCAATAACCTGCACTTAGGTTTGCACTATTTTTGATGCAATAGGTTTCATTGTTAATGTCGTTTAAAACACGATGAGAAATCCTTTATTTTATTTTATTTTTTGAAAATTTTATTAAAGACCCCTTTTCAGTTTTGAAATATTTTCCTAAAATTTCAAAAATTCTCAATTTAATCTCTAACTTTCAATTCTTTCTCAATTTGGACTCATCAATTTTAACCATTAAAATACAAAAAGATCAAAATATCCCTAATTTTTATTTTTTAAGAAATTAAAAAAAACATTTTGAAAGCTAGAATTTTATAAGTCAAGGGTATAAACGTCATATAATATTTAAAATCTAATGGAGGAATCTAAATTAAGAGCAATTGAAATTTCAGGGACTAAATTGAGAGTTTTTGAAGTTTAGAGGGAGTATTTCAAAATAGGTAGAAGTTTGGAGGTCTTCAATGAAGTTTCCTCCTTTTTTTTTTTTTTTTTTTTTTTGTTGTATGTAAAAATCAATTATGTGAGCCAACCATGCATGCATCACTTGGTGGGGAAGTCCATTACTCTTCATTCTACTAATGTTCTCAGAAGTAACGTAGATATGGCTTAAATTAAGTTGACTGTCAACATCTTATCGCGGTTAAGTCATCAATCTATCCCGTTATGTGAGCCAACCATGCGTGCATCACTTAGTGGGGAAGACCATGACTCTTCATTCTACTAATGTTTTGTCTCTTTTCATCATTTTCCTGTAGTTGGCATTATTCAATCTAGCTAGCTAGGCGTTTGAAAGTTGGGCTCATGAGTTTTGTGATTTGTTCATGTGTGGTATTGGAAATTTCAAATTAGCACACTCACAAGAACCTCTACCTCAATCTATTTCGTTACCAGTTCCGTATGCTATTGGCATGGATGGATTAAATAATAAAAGGAAAAATTATAATTTACTCTTTTAAAGTTGATAGTATTTTTCAATTCGAACAACAAAGTTTCAATTTTTGCAATCTGCCCCCATAAAATTTCAATTTTTTTTTTCTTCAATTCGACTAATATTATCCCTAAATTTTCACATTGCCCATATTTTTTAAAATTTTTTATAAATAAAAAAATAAATTTGAGGGTGCAAAAATGGCCAGATGGCCAAAGAGGTGGCTACAGCCAATCCGAATTTTTTTAAATTTTTTTGGGAAAAATATAAAATGGCCCCAAAAATTACAGACAATTTGTAATTTAACCTTCTAAAGTTTTAATTGATATAAAATAGCTCTCCAGACTACTAACTCTTTACAGTTTGGCCCCCTCCGTTAGGGAAGACCGTCAAAATGGATGAAAAACCCAAAATAACGTCATTTTGAGGCTGTAGAGTTACTAAAATGTCCTCTTTAAAAGAAAAAATAAAACTAAAAAAAATCCCCCTAAAACGCATCGTTTTGTGAAGACAATCAAGAAAACCCTTCTTCCTCGTGTTCTTTCCATCGTCTTCACGCAGAAACAAGCCAATCATCGATCCTTGATCATTATGCAGAAACAGTTCCTTAAATGGAGTTTTCAAGGGAAGTGCAAGAGATCGAGGAGCAGAATGCTGTTGGCTGTCCCAAAATTACTTGGAAAGAAAAATAAATAAATTAAAAAAATAAAAATCCTCCCATCTGGGTCTGAATTTGTGTCAGGTCCAATCTACGTATCCCCAACAACAACAACAACAAAAAAAAAAAAGAAAGAAAAGAAAAGAAAAGAAAGAAAGAAACAAGAAAACAAGACGAATCCCACTTGCTACTACAGCTCCGTGAGTTGTCCGTACTTTTCTCCACGTTGGCTTCAAAGTTAGCAACTTGAAATAAATGGAGATGGAGAACTAGTTGATGATCATGTAATTTCTTTATGATTTGTGTTCATGGTTTTGTTCTGGAACTGTTAATACTGTTACATGGAACCTCGTAGAACCCACTCATCAAAATCGACATAAATCAGCTGTTGATATTGTTGTATGTTTTCAATTTGCTTTGAAATTTTAAGTGTTGTAATCTCTATTTTATTACTATGGATTACTCATTTCCTTAAAACTAGAAGTTTTTTTCACTTAAAAACGCGTTCGATTCTGTGTGTTGCGTGACCCAACAAGTACATGGGTACTGATGCAAATCTCCATGGAAAATGTAAATTGCAGCAAAACTTTTTGGGGAAGACGATGGAAAGAACACGGGGAAGAAAGGGTTCACAATACGACGCTGTTTTAGGGATTTTTTTTAAATTTTTTTTTTTTTTTCTAAAGAGGGCATTTTAGTAACTCTGCAGTCTCAAAACGACATTGTTTTGGGTTTTCCATTCATTTTGATAGTCCTTCCTAATGGAGGGGGCCAAACTGTAAGAGGTTAGTAGTTTTGAGGGTTACTTTATACTAATTGAAACTTTAAGGGGTTAAATTACAAATGGCTAGTAGTTTGGGGACCTTTTTATATTTTTCCCAATTTTTTTTTATTTTTTTATAAAAATTAAAAATTAAAAAATTGGAGACAATATAGAAAGTTTTGGATACAATTGGTCAAATTGAAAAAATTTGGAACTTTGGGAGGTGAATTGCAAAAATTGAAACTTTAGTGTTTGAATTGAAAAACTTTGTCAACTTGGGGGGGTAAATTGTAATTTTCCCATAATAAAATCAAGTTTAGGTCATACAAAATAATTTAACTGGTTAATTTGGCAATAAATTAGCTACATTTACATAAGATTTATAGGCTTTAAATCCGGATCAGAAGTGCATGATCAAGATGCAAATTTATTATTAAAAGTAGGAAGATTAGAGGACAATGAAGAAGGAAAGAAAAAGATTTTTATTTTTTAACGAATTATCTCTTTAATATAACAATCAAATGGAGCAAAATGCTCCGTACAATGTCAAAGATATAATTTGGAGTCTTCACAATTCAAATATTATGGAATAGGATCCTGTCCATTTCAAATGAAATGGACAATATCCATTTAGTGTAAAATGATGGGTAATATTGTAAAATTAGTTCTTCAACTTTAACGTTAAGACAATAATACCCCTTATTTTACACTAAATGGATATTATCCATTTCATTTGAAATGGACAGGATCCTGTTCCAAATATTATCTATGATATACATAATAGCTTTTCGGACTATTATTTGACAATATTTATGAAAAGTTACCGTCTCAATCAGTTTCAGATGTACAGCAAATTCTGGCAAATCACATGCGAAAATATTTTTGCTTTGTACAAAGTGACATGTGGGCAAAAATGTTGCCTTGTAGCAACATTTTTACTATTCAGACATCTTGCACGTTCAATTTGGTCATTATGTTTGGAGCCATTCTAAAAATATCACTATTCAAACGTCACTAATTCAATAATGGCTTTTTTTGGGCCACAAATGTTACATTTCATGTGTCACTAAATTACCAAATTTTTGTTGTGCGGAGATAGAAAAACAATAGCCCAAAAGTTGCATGAGGCCCAAGAAAAAGTGACTGCTGACCCGAAAATCAAAGAAGAAGCAAGTGGGCTGATTTTTTTTTTTAACGCCAAGGCACACGTGGATGGTTGTGGAAGTCAAGTTATGAACAAGTTTGGTAGTAAGAGCATGATTGGGTGTGCGTTTGAGCAGTCTAAAAATATGTTTGACATTCTTTTGCTCAATTGAGTCAAAATGTTTCAAGTTAGCAGTGGAGGGTAGTTTTGGGGTTCAGATTCGTGAAAGTAGCTGTTATTGGGTAAGAACAACGATGCGTTGGCTGCTAATAGCGTTGAGGATCTGCTGCTAAAAAGGAGCTGGGTCCGTCTGCTGTCCTTGCTCAATGTTGCTCTAACAAGCATGGGTGCTTCTTTGTCACGAATGATAGCCAGAGGAGACAGCGGAGGGTCAAACCCTTGTGCAACAATGAAGAAATAGCGGAGGATTATAATACTAAAGGCTCCGAGCATCATCTACATTGTTGAATGCGCTCATGGGAAGAGTGTTTGGGTGCCCTAAAGGGATTGCAAACAACTGGGCATCTCTGTGTGCGGTGTTGAGAATTCCACCTTATCGCTAGTAGTAGTGTCTGCACAATGGAAGGAAAATTTGGTGAAAGGTCTCTGAACCTTTAGAAAGATGATGGAAGTATCCTTCTGAGTGGCTTGATGCTTAGAATGGTTGGACCAATGTATTATGGGATGTATTCTTCATTCAATTTGGCTTATCATGGGTTATGCCTAGACAAATAGTCAACTTATATGCGTGTTGGTTGTTGCCGGGATCACTCAATGCTTGTGTGGAATATGGTTCCTTCATGTCTTACATGGTGTCTATGGAGGAAATGAATGATCAAAGTTTGAGGACCGTTAGATGACTTTGGAGAAGTTTAAGTCATTATTTTTCTATACTTTGTATCTTTGGACGTGGACCCAAGTTTTGACTTGGGGGGACTGGACAACCTAATTTTCATCTTCTTCAACCTAGTGAAGTTTTATGTAAAGGCAAGTTTTGTGTATTTGGCAAGCCCAAGGTTTGGTCTTGGCCCACCAAAAGTTTTTGACTTGTGGCCCCTCTGGATAGGCCTTTGTCTTTTGTTTGAAAGTGTCCTTAAAAAGATAAAGGGTAGAAACTTAAGGGTTAAAGACTAAGAAAGTGGTCCTTCACCATCGCACCATCAAGCTTAGCGGGGTTGTGTTTTGTATTTCACTAAGGTTTGTGTTTTGGCCCCTTATTCTCCAGCAGATGAACCCCAAAAGTAAGTTTGCTAAACGTGCACAGGGTGTTTGGTGCCAACAATGTCAACAAAATGTTAAAGGTTCCTATTATTTCATACCATGAACTCTTCTTCAAGATCCCATATTACTATAGCATGCAACTTCACTAGAAATAAATTATTGTCTTCATTTCTGGCCACCCTAAACAATAATTTCTAGTCCCACCCCTGCTTTGAACAACAGTTTTGTTTCACCTTTGGCGATTAGTTATCATGGCTTCTTTGTTCTCTTTTCTCATTTTCATTTAGATGTTTTCTCATGTATACTTCTTGTGTACCCAGGTGCCTTAGGCTTTTTTGATATCTCATTTACTTATAAATTAAAAACCTTACCTATGAAAAACATAGAAAATCAACTCAAGCCATTTTGCTTTTGGAAACTACGAAGAACAAGTATAAATTAGAAAACCCTATTTGACTTTAATTTTGGTCTTACCAATTGATAACACTTTTTCTTCCGGAATGCATCAGCAATAGCAGCAATTCCCAATTAGAATCTTTTTATGCTTTGTCTAGAAATGCATGCTCCAAATTAGATGGTGAAGATGGTAAATGATTAATTTGCATTCATCAATTAGATCATAATCTTTATTTTCTAATCAATCATTCCTTTCTATATTAGTATTATATTTTGTACCTTCCTGATAATTTTACTTTAATGTCCTCCATTTGAAAGAATAAAGATAACAGATAACAAGGTCCCTCGATCAACTAAAAACCCAAAAAGAGTTTTTATTTTTTGGTGGAGTGGGGGGGATTACATTTAAACGCCAGAAAGAAAAAAAAAATGGAAATAAAACAAAGAATCCATACATTTATATTCTATTTGCAGATTAAATCAGAATATGCTTGAAGAAAGGATAATTACTATTCTGTTTCTCCAGTGCAAATTTATCAGTAGAGAAAGGATATACAATATGAAAATAACTGGTAACATTGAAGCACAAGTTGTTGCCAAATACTTACCCAGATATAAAACGACCTTTACGAGCACGAGCTTGTGTTGGACCCTGAACTTCCTCCACAATGCACTACAAACACCAAACTACGGCCACTGAGTAAACCAATCTAATAATTAATAAGAGCTGCTTTGACTTATACTTCATGGACAAAAACAGAATGAAGACCAATTAGGCAATGGAAGAGAAACCTGAAAATTTGGCTCAGGCCATAAAAGCTGGAAGATATATTCAACATGAACATACAAAAAAGCGTGCTAGAAGTACTTGTCAAATCAACAAATAAAAGAAAAATTCTTGCAAGACTAATAGTCAAAAGTGCATTACAAATTATAGAATATTTACATTTTTTCCTTTTTCTCTTATGAGCATGGGAAGCATCCAGTCTCAAAGCTTTTGACCCTAAAGGAAAGCTTCTTTTGAAGACTAATATATTATTTTGATTGCTAAGTAAGCCACACACTTCGCAGGATCTGAATCCGAGTTCTCACCCATCACCCAATACTTATGGAGGCAGAAGTACCATTTCACTCAATGGTCATTGGCTTCGTTTGAGTCTCACATATGGAAGGAGAGAAGGTCAAAATTGGCAATTCTACTAAATGCAAGACAAACGTAGAAAGAACAGAGACCATGGTTGTTGGTTGATAATCTAAAGGGCCTCCAATGGAAGATTGTTCAATTAGATGCCCTGTGTAAGAGACTCTGGCCATCAGACTTTACTGAGGCTTTTAGCCCACTTCTTTTTTTACTTGATGATCGAGTAGTACAAAGAAAGATGACAAAAGAGAAGAAAGAAACCACACAAGTAATACGCATAAAGAATAAGTTATTGACAAATTCAAGATCCCTGCAAAGATGTAATGCATGTACTCGGGAATTAATTACATATTCATCCATAATGTAAGACATATTGGAGATAATGGAACTTTAACCTTCATTTTCTTTCTTTAGATTATTATTAAAAGGTTACAGTATGGAAAAACAATTCAACCACAGTATCACACCTCCTACCAGCCATGCACAAAATAATTTTCACTGCCGTTATCATACTAAGCATCAATTTATCTACACAAGTGAAGGGAAATTAGTACTCACTAAAGGAAAAGGTGATAAATGACAAGCTTTTTTATTTTTCAAATATAATCAACCAAACACAAAGGTTCAACTCCTTTCACAGTAAATGCTGACATAAATTGAACTACTGTTATAATGTCATTTATGGCACTCATTTCTTACATTACGAACAGGTGGAAAAACAAGAAAGAATATTCAAATTCCTAGAGGATAGTGTGGATAAATACTACAAAATTAAGGAGAAAATTCCACATTGATCCAGATATTCAAGCAAAAGCAAGTTTCCGACCATTGAATCCAATTTAATTATTACCAAGTCTCAATCTTTTGCCTTAATAGATATACATAATACAAAAGAGAGATCCAATTATGACAAATAGCGAGCTAACGCCATTAGGAAGTAATTTTTCTTTTTTTCCTTTTGATAAGTAATCGAGATATCATTAAAAGCTTAAGGCGCCTTTAGGTACACATGAAGTATACAAAAGAATCCATCTAGCTAGTAAGAGCAAAAAGAACAAGAAATCCATAATAAATAATCACTAAAGAAGAAACAAAAGCAACCATCCAAAGATACAGGGTATTGAAAACATTGGGAAGTAAAGATTTACAATGCAAAATTTATAAGGAATGGGACTTTGTTTTATGGTTGCATCTTTATTGATCACAAAACATAACACAATTTTTTTCTTAAAAGAAATTTCCATTTTTTTCTCATATGGATCCATTAAAGTTAAGGATCACAAATTACAAGAATATGCAAACTTGTTCCATAACTGAAATTATATCATAATCCATATGTTGCACAACCCTATACATTGGCACAAGAGCAAAACACAACAGATCGAGCCCAAGAGACTAATAAGAACAACATTCTTTAAAATTTAATATTGAGCATACAATAATAAACAAATAGACCAATTTTGAAATGATTAGGCAAGATAACATCATCAAAATTGCTCCACTCACCACTGAATACCCATTACGTGTCAAATCATCTAAAGTTTGCCGAAGATTCTGCAAAAGAGTAATCAATAAAGCATTGACTATCAACAGAACGTACAGAATTGTCCAAATAAATAGTTACTCACATGTTATTAGTAACAGAAAGCAAAGATACAAGAGATATGGCACAACTGAAGATTCTCGTCTCTCATGTTTATAGTGAAGGAAACCAAGTTGCTTATTACTTGCAAGTTTAGGACATCTCTAGAAGGAAATAAAATTAGAGAAAATAATTTTTGTAAAAGATTTAGTTAGGATTGTCCCAATGATTTTTATGGGTTGTGCTGTACCAAGGTGGTGTTTTACATAGCTTCTATGTGATTACTGTTGTGAGGTTCCATGAAAAGCAGTAGAAGAAACAGAGCATGCGTGTTCATATTTTAGATGCAACTTCAGCCAGTTTACCGTTAAACCCATATTCTAAATGCTGCACGGGTTAACTACCTTCCTTTCTATGGCAGCAATCTTATCCATACCACATTGTGGACTTCCCTGAACTAAATCAAAGAACTTTGTTCAACACTTGATTAAATCATTAAAACACAATGCAAATGGTGTACTAGATAGTTAATTCAACATCCCATTACATATAAGAAGAAGACTAGCATTTCCATATTCATTAATGCAACAAGAAAAACCCAAGTATAACATCAATGGAAAAGAAAATATATGATACCATTACGGGGCAACCAGCTCTTGGAATGCTATCTGAACGCAGACCTCCAAAAGGATTCAAGCCTGCATATTCAACAAGAACACAAGCATCTACTCCAATGGATTCATAAAACTCCCCAACCTGAAAACACAATCAACCAGAGATGAAATGTAGAAATGAGAAATCAAATTCTCACTGACACAAAACTGTATACTATGGACCCCAAAATAGAAAAAATAAATAAATAAAATAAATACTAAGATCCCATAGGAAAAACTTGAAAAGTAGGGATGATGTGCAGAAAAAGGAAAATAGCATACTCTGCAGAGCAAAACTTCACGAGGAAACCTTGACTTAAACTGCAACATCTCCCAGTTGAGTGTTCCTTCTTTTATACTACATTGAGCACAATGCTTTGTGTTAGTTTTATGCAGAAGGAACCCTTCTCAAAGATGCTTTTGAGAGAATTCATAGTATTTGCAATCATGCGAATACCATTAAAGACAGATTAATAAGGCTCAGAAATGTATAGAATGCTCATAGATTGTAATTTCAACACTCTGGAAAAGGAAAGTAAGAAATTATTATATTGGAGCTCACCAAAGGTAACAGACATTCTTCTACTAAGTCAGAAACAGAACATAACAAAACCAGTTTCCCAAGAAGCTAATAATGCCCAGGACACTACTATAACCACAAATTCCAAAATTTAAGGCAAGATAGTCAATCAATTCACTTGGCTTAGAAATAGAGAGAATTAATAATCAAAACCGCTGATTGATCTCAAGTCAGACCCCATGAAACACAAGTTTTAATCAGATACCTTAAACCTGTCTCTTTTCAAGATTCTATTTCACAACCAGAAGCATGTTGATAGCTTATCACAAACCCACTATTCAGCTCTAATGCAGCTGCTGACCATTCAATGATCAAAATTGTATAGAGCAATGTTCCCAATTAGGCTAATCTTAATTTTGCCTTGTATAATCTAAAAGATGTAAAATAAGAATGATTTCACCAAATATTTACTAAAATTCTAGATGGCAACAAATCATCACACCAATTAACAAAAGCAGGAAAAATAAAGGACCCATTTAGGCCTCTCTCTTTTTTCTTTTTGGTTTCACTAAATCATAAGCATGCGTGCGACATATCAATAAGCTGATTGCAACATTATAAGAGCTCACCTCCCATTTCTCAAGTTAACATCCAAGCATAGCAAATTGGTATATGTAAGCCTTTTAACCAGC
The DNA here is from genome assembly GCA_013348765.1 of Carpinus viminea. NCBI lineage: Eukaryota > Viridiplantae > Streptophyta > Magnoliopsida > Fagales > Betulaceae > Carpinus > Carpinus viminea. Next base: position 29,592,871 of record CP054673.1, read on the forward strand.
TGAACAGTTGAAGGCTTTCTGCACCTCTCCAACCTCTACAACAAAGAAACCATGACCATTCAAGATCTTACTTAAAAGTATTCAAGAAATTTAATATTCCACACATATTAAAAGAAGCAAGACTATCAAAGCAACTTAACAAAATGCAAGTAGCACACCTCCTTCCACCATAGTAAGTGAGAAGAGATCCTTATCATTGAGGGCACCATTTAATGCTTTAGATTTCTTGGTGGTTTTTGAGCTTCCCTTCAAAACTTTCTGGCCTTTAAAACAACAAATCCCATCCAACTGTCTGCTGCTGTACCTTTTTTTCAACCAAAAAAATAAAAAATAAAAAAAATCTCATGATTTAGATGTAAATCAAAACAGACAAAAGAAGGAAGAATTGAATATTAAGTACGATCATCAGCCACATCACTTAAAGATTTTCTTTACCAGAATACTCTTTAACATTATTGTTGGCTATGGCACATTTCCAGTGACATACTGAGCAATGACAATCTCATTGTCCATTTTCTAACCGCCAAAGCACCAGATCAAGCATTATAATCAATTCATTTTTATTTTTTTGATAAGTCAAAAGAATTTTTTTAAAAAAGCATTATAATCAATTCATTAACATAAATGATGATTCCCAACGGACTTATGTATTTCAAAAGCAGAAACCTCACAGATATACAGCTCATATTGTTATAAAAATGCCAAGCACAGAAACGCATTTGAGTGGCTTTATTACCCCACCCCTTCGAGGGGGACTTTTTTGCTTATGGGTCAAGCATACATAGGTTATCTCACTTGTCACACAGAGATCCTTATGATACGTTTGGTACGCGAAATGACTATTCCATTAGGAAAAAAAAAATAGCATTTACTAAGAATGGAAGAATGCCAAATAAATAGCCTTGGTGTTAAAGTATACATATAATCTAACACTTGGAATAGACATTCCCTCATGGGCCATTAAAATGGCTATTCTATTCCACATTCTTTTATTTCCAATAAAAGCTATTCCTTTTTTTTTTTTTTTTTAATGAAATAGTTATTCTGCATACCAGACGTAACCTTAGTATTACATATAACAGATACTTTAACGTGTAATTTGAAAGAGAAACAACATGCTTAAGAAAAATTCAAAAGGGAATAGAAATTTTGAAACAAAATGTCATTTTAAAGCGCACTTGGCACACATCAAATACAAAAGACCAAAAACCCATTTCTCACACTCATCTACAACATCAATCAAACTTCACAAGTTCTACTCCATTTCCATGAAAAGTATTTCCTAGGGATACAGAGAATTAACACTTTTTACCCACATGAGAATACAGATATCCTCCCTAATATTCAACACATTATTCCTCATGAGAAACAAAGGAAAGAATTTTCCCAGAAAAGTTACGAACCATGGCATAAAATGCACAAGATTAATAGTTGCACAACAAAAGACACGCAACAGACTCTAGCACGCATTAAAACATATATATATATAGAGAGAGAGAGAGAGAGAGAGAGAGACCGAAGCGTCGGTAAAGGCCTGGATGAGCTGTGTCTAGGAGCAGCAGAACGAAGCAAGAGAGCGAGGGAACGCCACCGGGGAATCGAAACGACGACGTTTCTAGTAGCAAGCCAGTACATAGTGCAGAGTGGAGTGGTTAGTGGATGTTTCTTAATTCTTCTGTAAGAGAATCCTATCCAAATTACTGCGCTTGTTGGCTGGGCATTGCATCGGAATGGGAGGATTAAGAATTTGGTGGCTTTTTAGGGTTTTTAAGAGAAGAGGCGTCCTGCTTCCCGCCACAAAGGTGCAGAAACAAGATTTTGCAGTATACGGTATCGTCGGTATATGTTGGAGGACATTATGGGAAAGTGAAATGGCACGACCGTAACAGTGCCGTCTTCCTTTCCTCACCTCGACCACATCGTACCGTTTCAGCACTCACGCGTGGGATTATTACTATCATCAACGGTTGAGATAATCTTGTTTTAGCATAACCACATTAATTTTAAAAAATTAAAAAAAAAATGCAAAATCAGTTCATCTAGTTACTTATTTTGCAATAGAGAAATTTGAAAAATTCTAAATGTAGTTTCAAGTGCTTTGAGTCAGGGTTAAATTCCTCGAACAAGTGTGGTGACACATCTAGTTTGGGAGTTGTGTTTTGTGTTCCTCGAGACAACTCTTAATGCAAAACTCTTGAAAATGTAAAAATACTTAATTTGGTCAACGTGAAATAGACTCAAAAGTGACAAATATTATTGTGAGTATTAAGTGACTTGAGTCCCACATTAAAAAAAATAGTACTTAATATACATAACACATAGTAGTAGAATTGGATAGACTATTGTGATCGTTTTGCATATACAATGTCACGTATAGAACTGGAATATTTTTCTATACAAACTTGTTCTTCCTCCTATTGTAATGTTGTCTTTGTTCAAATATGATCATCATATATAGTTAGCTTAGCTCTTTGCTTGACATGGCCAATTGTCCATGTAATACTCCACTTAAAAAACACAAAATTAGTCAATGTTGTTACTTGTTACACTGATTTGCAATAAGTTCCACAAGGTATTCAAATTTATTAGGAGCCCATTATGGTATACAAAAATAACAAATTCATTCATGCATCCAACTTTTGTCCAAATTTTTAACAAAAACAGTCAAATGTCGTGTCATCACTAATCAAATAATGACATATGTCATCTAGTTCCCATAATAAAAAAAAAAATATAAATACATCAAATATAAAAAACTAAAACTACAAATTAAAAATAACAAAACACAAAAAGAAAACTCAAAGAGGGTGGCTCGGCCCACCTCATTTGGTTAAATAGTAAGTGGTCGAAACAGCCATTTGGGGGTGGCCATGCCCACCTCCCCTGCCCTTGCCTTCACTATTGGTTATAAACACATCTTAATGGAACCCTTCCAATATTACTAATAAACATCCTTTGGTTTATGTGAGAGGGGAAGTTTAATTTTCCATTTGATGTAGCAAATTTTATCTCTCACATACTCATATTAGCATCTTGTCGATCCATATAAATTTATGATTATCTTTTTATTTTCTATTTTCTATTTTCTATTTGTTTGCAGAATAGGCTCGAAGAGAATCGACTAGAAGACAAAATAAAAAAAGGAAATGGAACATGGTGCTGCAAAGCAAAAAAAACTCTGAAAATATTTCAAAAAAAGATCGTCTAAAATATAACAAATAAAAATTTTCCTTAAACATATGATTTGTAGACACCAAATTTTTTATCCCACCATTAATTAACCTTAAAATACAAGTTAAAAGTACAAAACATAGTAATTAATATGCCCAAATCATACGTCTCCAAGTAATAGCTTAATCGGCTAGAGACTATGTCTCATGAAACGAAGGTCATTAGTTTGAATCTCTCTCCCCTTTCTGTACGAACATATAAAAAAATAAAAAATAAAAAAGCCCAAATCATACATCTGCTATTGTAAGAATTCAACACCAATAAAAATAGCATACACATTTACCAAAAAAAACCCCATCTTTTGCCCTCACATTGTCCAAGCACGGCATGCTCAAAATTCTTACATACACTATCCCACAGTACGTTCGACTATCTCGCCCACAGATTACCTCAAAGCCTTCTATTGATGCCGCAGCAATATGAACAAATCATCATAAAAAAAAACCCTTATATATGCCAAACTGAAATGGCAATATTTAAGGTTATTTATAGGAGATCGATGTGCTTTACTCTAACATCTTCCCTCAAACCCAAGGTGGAAGATCTGAAACCTTGAGTTTTATTTTTATTTTTTAATTTTTTGTTTGAGATGGCAAAACAATACAAAATAGGGCATTTATGGGCAAAAAATGAGAGTCAACAATGGACTGAAATGGGTATAAGTATTAAACAATACCACAAAGGCCGGGCTTGAGTTTTAAATAACACCTCATAGCCGAACAAGAAAAAGAAAACCCAATTTGGACTGAGGCGAAAGCCAACTTTTGGTTGAAATGGCCTGGGTTTTAAACAATACCACATAGCCGAGAAGTGAGCCAACTATGAGTCAATGGATGGACAACTTGGCCTCTTTTGATTTTTTTTTTTAATTTTTTGATGGGCAACTTAGCCTCTTTTGATTTTTTTTTTTTTTTGAATATTCTATTTGCAGATTACATTAAACTGGGATAAGAATGATCTTAATCCCGTAACCAAGCACATCTAGGTTTAACAACCTAAACAAGGGGTAACATATCCCCAAACTAGAATAAGAAAATCTGCAAACTAGAATAAGGATAGAGAAAATCCAGTTACCAAACACTTTCTTATCCACAAAAACAAATCTCCTGAAACACGATCTGTGTGAGATGAAGTTGGTAACAGCTCTAGCGACTTTGGTGGCGGCGCCGTGCGAGATGGGATGGCGCTGGATGGTTCGATGACGGCTAGTGCATTCTGGATGGTGGGCTAGCGCTAGCGGAGATCGTAGACTGCCGGATGCGGTGGACTCGTGGTCATCACTGTGCAAGGCTGGCAATGGACTGGTGGAAATCTGGCTGGTAAGAAACTTTCGGAAAGGAAGGAGAGGAGGCCGTTGGAGAAGTTGTCAGAGATGTTTGCCGGAGAAGATGCCGGGAATTGTGCTCCAGTGGAGGCCACCAACTTTAAGCAAAGCACGAAGAGAGCCGTTCTACAATACAAAGCCTTTTTTTTAAAAAAAAAATTAAAAATTAAAAATTAAAAAAAGAAAAGAAAAGAAAAGAAAAGGATCCATCTTGCATTTAGAATGCACAATAATGGTAAACTGTGACCAAACACAAGAAAAAGGAATCACAGTAAAAAAAGAACTATTATGGGCTCAAGATTCTCCCACGGTGCTGCAGTGCAGATAGGATTTTTTTTTTGTTCAACAAAATAAACAAAAAGTACATGGACCATTGGCGTAAGCCACTGGCGTAAGCTGGTGGCTCTGATACTACAAAATAAAACATAATGCGAGTCTCTAAGAGATAGTTTAATTGGTTAGGATTACACCTAATGAAGTAGAAGTCACTAGTTCGAATCTTCATCTCTCTCTTATGTGGACATATTACAAAAAAAACATAATGCAAAAATACATAAGAGCAAGAAAGAAATATATTAGAGACACAAGATTTAAGGTGGTTCGGTTTAAGACATACATCCACACACTAAAGCCTTATTAGCTATATATTGTATTTTTTTGAGTGAATATTTACAATACATAATGCTCTATTTATAGAGCTTATACATTAATGTAATCATAATTAAATCATAATCAAATCTCTAAAATTGGGCTAATATAATATTCATCAAATCCATAATTTTATGGTCATTACTCTAATAAAAAGGAAATGGGTGACAAACTAGTAATACATTGTAGAGGCCTAGGGGGCCAATGACCACAACAATCCAATATCACAAAGGGGTTTGCTAGGGGTTATCTCCGTAGTGTTCTCCTGGCGTTCTCTTAGTCTTACGTAGAACATGATTTAAGAAAAAATAAAATTGAAGTACCATTTTTTTGTCAACTGATTAATTTTTATGAGTTATTAGTTAGGTTCTAATGCTTTAAAACTTGTTTTTGGATTCAAAACTAAAACCTAAGGGTGGAAGGTTAACCCTTTAGGGATGGTATCACCCAAAATTGATTTGATCGTCTTAAATTTGGTGCTAATGCCTTACAAATTTGGTGTTAATGCCTAAAAAAAACTGGTGGTGGAGGTCACTACAATTTTATTTTTTCTTAAATCATATTTTATGTAAGACTGAGAGAACGCCAGGAGAACTTACGAGGAGAATCCCTATCATTTTCCTATCACAAATATGTGGTTAACAGCAAGTTATTTCACACTCTTTCATAAGATGTCAAAAAGAGGGCATAGAACAACGGTGTGTGTATGCCAATTGTTGATGACGATACATACTACATAAAGTTAACCCAAATAATTCATGTGGAGTATTACGACAAGACTAAGTATGTTATGTTCAAGTGTGATTGGGTGGATAGTACAAGGGACATAGGATACAAGGTGGACAAGTATGACCTGACATGATTTTTAAAAATAAAGTCCTGATAATGATGTGTCAAAAATTCACACATTACTAGTGATACTCAATTTTTTGACCGGCCACACATGTTGCTAATGGCACGTAAACAAACATTAGTGATGTGTCAACATGCTTAACACATCACTAACGGGTGGTCGATAAAATGGTCAATAAAAATCAGTTTTTTTTTTTTTTTTGGGGTTGTGAAGGGAAGAAGAAACGTAAATTATGCCATTATTTTGGGCATGCCCAATATTCCTGTATCCCAAAAACGGCATGATTTCCCTCTCAATTGATCGCCTCATCACAATCACATGATGCTACAAGCCTACAACTAGCCAATTAACATACCCCCGAGAGTCCCAATACTAATCGCCGTCTCCAATGATTGTAATGGGACGTACCGTTTACTCTGAAAGCGAAATGAAACTTAATTAATCTGAGCGTATCAAAAGTGGGTCTGGGTGTCAATCTCTATCAGAAAGACCCATGACTTTTGGGTCGTCGTCTTCTCTGATAAGTTCGAATTGTTCTTTTGTTTTTGCTTATATAAACTTGGACAAAAATTTATCATTGCCAGTGTCGAAGGCCCACGACTGTTGCACTTATCCCTCTCATTCAAAACTTAAGTTACACTGCCCAACAATTAATTTAACTTAAATGAAAACTACCCACAAAAGACGCATCATTTGGAAATAACCAAATTTTAAGGAGAAAATTTGATAAGTGTATACGCTTAATTTTTTGTAGTTAAAAACTAAAGTACTTATACCCAACAAATTAACGACCCATTTGTTTTCTATTTATATATATGTTGTGATTTTTCACACGCGTCAAATGTCAAAAAATATATATTTGTGTAGATTATGTTGAAGACCATGTCTTCATTTAGCTGGACATGCAGTAAATTGTATGCGTGCTTAAGATCGAATCAATCGATTGCCGTGTGGCAGGGTGTTGAAATAGTCATGATGGAGATATTCCGTTTGCAGCCATATATGTCTTCATGATCTAACTAGACATTTCTACGCTAAATTAAGATTTTAAGAATGCCGTGCAGCATGGTGTTGAGAAATAGCCATGATGGGGATATTCCATGTCACTACAAAGAAGAGGCCGGTGGACTTTCAATGCATGCATCAATGTCGGCCCCATGCATAAACAAAAGAAAAGAGGAGTAGAGTCAATTTAGAGTCCTAAATATAAAGAGACTGAGACAAACAAGAGAGAAAAATCCGAAACAACTAAGGGGGAGCACATGTCGTTCAACTAGAAGAAGGAAAGAAGAAAATAAAGGGTTCTTTTTTTTTTTTGGACATGTCCGCACAAGAGGACATAAAGGATTGAGCTACTTCTTTGGGACATAAAAGATTGCTCTCTTATAAAAAAAAAAAAAAAACATTGCAAGGACTAATTAAAGTCTCAATTCTGAATTTTTCTCTCGAGGTTGTTTTTCATTTCACAGAGGCAGCCGACTACACAGTTCTAGTTTATTTTCATGAACATGATGAGTGGCTAAGTCTCTAGCTAGTTAGCGCTATGAGCGAAGCCTAGTATTTTTATTAGGTGTTCTTGAGAGTTGAGACTATTTTACTTATTGTTCTTCATTGCAAGATTAATAACTGAATGTTAAGAATAATTTTAATTTAAAAGTAGTTTCATGAGGACACATTTATTTTGATTTGTTATGATTCGAAAATATAATAAATGCTTAATTTATGACATGTATTTGAAATCAAATTCTTCTTTAAACCATATTCAATTTATTTTAATTTTTTGGGAAAATTAGCTTTTCCTCCCATGAACTACCACTTTCTCTTCATCTGTCCATATGAATTACCAATTTTACATCACCCCTATGAACTACCATTTTGTTACCAAAAACCCCTTACCGTTAGTCAAAGACGTTAAATCGAGCAGTCATTGTATCTTTATCAACATTGTTCATGAATCTTGGCGCTAATCATGTCATGTTTGATGTCTTTGACTAACAGTAGGGGTCGTTGCTAACAAAATGGTAGTTCATGGGAGGTCTAATGTAAAATTGGTAGTTTATAGGAGCAAATAGAGAGAGAGGTAGTTTATGGGGGAAAAACTAATTTCCCTTAATTTTTTAAAAGTACTTTATTGTTCCATCTTCTGATTGAGAGAATTAATTTCTTACCTAGTTGAGTAAAAAATATATGTTTCAAGAGTACTTAATAGAATGCAAGGTGAGGGTTTCTATCTTTGAGAGCGCCGTAGCCGCACCGGTAAAAGGTAACTCCAGGCTAGGGAAGGAGGGATGGTCGTTGGCTTCCTCCCTCCTTCCCTCACTCACTTCGCACCGGGTGCTAGTAGTTTACTTAATGCCCCTATCCCCGTTGCCTCATGTTTTTTTGCTATTTTTATTAGTGTGTTGTTTTTCTATTGCATTTACTTGTTTGACATACTATGTGGGTGTTGCTCTTGGGGGATTCACTCAAACTCTCATCTTCTAGATTGTTTTGTGTGTGTCACTGATCTCCTCCACGTTTGCTCTGCCGCCCACCGTTTGTTGCCGGGTCTTTTCTCCCGTCCCCATTGCGATGAGCTTCCAATGCCACCTTCCGTGTCGGTTTTCGGCCTGCACGCGATCGGCTCCCTTTTGGCTACTGTTATCCACTTAGTGTGTTTATTTTTTCTTTATTTTTTTTCCTTGTATTGTTGATTTTCTTTCTTGTATTTCTATTTTTTCCTTGTTGTTGCTTTTTTGTTTTTGTTTTCCTTTTTTCCTTTATTTTTCTGTACGTTTTTATTCATGTTTCTACTTGTAATAAGGCTCTATCATCTCTCTTTGATTTGCCCGATTCTACTTTGGTCCAAACTTTGAGTTATGGATGTAAACGATTTCTTGGCTTTTGGGTTGAGGATGATGAGTTTCGGCATGAGAATTTTGCTCTCTGGGCCGAAGAATAATCACTACCTATGCATTGGATGGTGTCTATTTGGTGCAAATCTGATATTAAACTTGATGTACAGTCATGGGTTAGCGGATGCTTTTGATTATGGTTAATTGGTTTGATGTTGACATCTGTATCATTAGCTTCGGCTATGATTTGCTTTCAAAGTTTTTTTGTTTTCTTTGTAAGAGCTTTTGCTTGCGACTTTTTATCAATGAATGAGTACAGTATGTTTCTCTTTTCAAAAAAAAAAAAAAAAAAAAGAATGCAAGGTGAATCCTAAAAACTTTAGTGCTTCCCATTAATTTTCTCAAACTTCAATTTATTTAGTTTGGTTTAGTAATTTAATTTTAGTTTACTTTTTAGCGGAAAAACAACATACCAATCAATTTACTTTTTTGCACTATAATAGAATTTTTACTTTAGTGTTTACCATTCCTTATTAATCAACCTCATATTTACCGAGAATTTATTACTTGCAATAACCTGCACTTGGGTTTGCAATATTTTTGATGCTACAAGTTTCATTGTTAATGTCGTTTGAAACACGACGAGAAATAATTTAAAAAAATGACGAGAAATCCTTTATTTATTTATTTTTTGTTGTTGTATGTAAAATCAATTATTGAATCATTACTTATAAAAAAAAAAATTAATAGTTAATTTTCATGGTCACTTTATTTTACTTATTTTGGTCATGCCTGAAGAAATTCATAAGAAATAATAAATTGCGAAAATAATAAAATAGGGACAAAGAGATTTTAATGTGGTTTGGTCAATTATCTACATCCACAGATAAATCCCTAAGGATACATTAAGCTCTTATTAAAATTAATGTTTACAATACATAATGCTCTATTTATAGAGTTTACACATAAATGCAATCGTAATCAAATCACATAATTCAGGGTAATCAAATCATAATTAAATCCCTAAAATTAGGCTAACCTAATCTTCATCAATCCCTAATTTTAGGGCCATTACTCTAACATCCTCCATCAAACTCAAGGTGGAAGATCTGAAATCTTGAGTTTGACTTCTTCTTCTTCTTTAGATAGCAAAACAATACAAGAGAGCGCCATCAATGGGCCAAAAAAGAGAGCCAACTTTGGGCTGAAATGAGAGCAAAATGTGAGCTGAAGTGGGCCTGGGTTTCAAACAATACCACAAATGAGGCCTGGGTTTTAAACAGTATCATAGAGCCAAGAAAAAATAGGCCATCTATGGGCCAATGGATGGGCAACTTGGCCTCTTTTAAAAAAGAGCCAACTATGGGTTAGGAGAAGAAAAATGGGCAACTATGGCTTCTTTTGATAAGGGAAAGCCAACTTTGGGCTAAGGGAGGAGAAGTGGGATCATCTTGGGCCTTTTTTTTTTTTAATTTTTTGTAGGCAACTTGAGCCTTTTTTTTTTTGTCATCCTCTTCGCTTGTCTTTGTGGAAGAAGAAAGTAGCTAACATAATAAAAGATAAAACTCAAGAGTTAATTTTCCCTCACCTTATAAATGACCCATCTTCTTAATATCCAACTTGGGACTTTCTTAATATGTCCCTCACGTCCACGGAGGACATCCAAGCCAATCTCTGACAAATGGTTGTTGCTACAACCAATTGACTCGATACATTGAAGAAATTCATAAAGAAATAATAAATTGAAATAATAAAATAGGGACAAAGTGATTTTAACGTGGTTCGGTCAATGACCTACATCCACAAATAAAGCCCTAAGGATACATTAAGCTATTATTAAAATTAATGTTTACAATACATAATGCTCTATTTATAGAGCTTACACATAAATGCAATTGTAATCAAATCATCAAATTTATGATAATCAAATCATAATTAAATCCCTAAAATTAGACTAGTCTAATCTTCATCAAATCCCTAATTTTAGGACCATTACTCTAACAATGCCCACTCCTCCTTTAATGGCATGCACTTCTAGCTTGTCCATGTATCTTTGATTTCCTCGATCTTAATTGATCACCTCGATTACATGATGCTACAACTAGCAAAAATATTACCGACACTGAGCGCCATCTCCAATGCTTGAAATGCGGTCCACCACATATTCTAATTAAAACCCAAATGGAACAAGAAATGATCAGTACGTACACTTTAATTGGAAAATCATTTGCAAATTTTTCTTTTTCATGTTTCTTTTTTCTCCAAGTAAATGGGATAGAGAGTAATTGCACTACTGTTGGTAGCCATTAATCTTCCTTGAAAATAATTTTGCAGGTATATATAACTATAGAAATATATGACGAGATGCATAATATGAAATGTAGAAGCAGAAAAAGACGTGTGGGCCACGTCTTATATATATTATTCAACCCGTCATATATTTTTCTCTATAGTTGGTATTGAATATTCTGTCAAATTAAGTGTATTAGAAAACATAAAGCGGAAATATAAATGCAAAAATATAAAAGAGCAAGAGAGAAGAAGACAAGAGACAAAAGATTTAAGGTGTCTCTAACAAAGTGACTTGCTTTTCACTAGTACTAATCTTACTGTGGACCCCAATTTTTTATGGCTTCATTCATTCATTAGCTTCTTCTATAAGCTTTGAAAAATTAGCTTTGATGTTAAAAAGTTAAAAGCATTCGGTCATGAAGGTGTGGAGAGGCAGAAACTTGAGTTGAAAAATATAGAAGAGAAGAAAGGCTGAAGTTGGGGAGAGAGAGACTTGTGTTGCAGATAGAAGAAGAGATACACAATTTTTCTTTAGTTTGATCTCACGTTTGAAGTGATGAAAAGTTTAGAGAATTTTAGAAAATATTTTTTCTTTTGTATTTAATTATCTTTTGTGTGAGAGTGAGATTGAGGTATATTGGAGCTTTTGAGTTTGAGTGGTTTTATTTGTACTACTCTTTGTATTTTACAATTTTGTTAGTGAATTTCTCTTGGATCGTTTCCGCCAGTAGATGTAAGCTTATTAGGCCGAACCACTTAAATCTTGGTGTCTTTTATGGCTATATTATTTTCTATTATGTAATTTTTTACTTCATTGGTGATCTTAGAATTTGCATTTGTCACAACATATTCCTCAATATTGAAGAAAATGAGCAACTTGTATATATATCGAACAAAATATCGTCATTTTCTGGTTAGTTACAATTAATGTTATTTCTCCGATCGAGTGGATTCATAACCGGACGAAAAACTAAAGTTCTTAATCTGAGTTTATATGCATGAAGATGTCAAATTATTACTAAAAGGGAATTTTCATTTTATTTTATTTTTTAAAAAATTCTTTTGAAGAGTACTAAAAGGGAAAAATTGAAGAAGAATAGAAGACACAAAAACTTACCTTTCGAGGTGCATTTGCAGCATAAGGTTGTGGAACTAATGCCTGCATTTAATAATTAAATAGGGTCAATAATACAGCACGATTTAATTGGCAGGGTATATACATATGTGTATATATATATATATAAAGGTCACCATGCTTAATTCCCATGAATAGGGATGGCCTAGTTAGCTTCAATGATTTCGATCTTTTACTTTATTTATTTATTTTTTTTTTAAGTTTAAAATAAAATAAAAATAATAATATGGGTGTTTTTAGAAAATGAATTCAACTCCATAAGGAATAGTTATTCCTATGTGTATGGAATATTTAGTTATTACCATAGGAATAATTATTCCAAAGAATAAACTCTTACCAAACAAGATAATGACAAATTCATAAGAATAACCATTTCATTCTAGGGATCTATTTCGCTAACCAAACGGGCCCAAAATATGTTAAGGGCTAATATAGTAAACCTATAATTATTTAATTTAAGAGTAATTTAACTACTCAACTCCCATCTTAATTATTGGATTGATGTGGCAATGTTTATCATTCCTTAGATATTTTCCATTCTTTGATAAAAACTTATTCAAGGGTTGATGGCGGGTACACTACATCATTCCAATTAAATGATACGGGACGAGGGGTGAGTACTGTAAAATAAATAAATAAATAAATAAATGGTCGAAGTTGGAGTTTCTACAATCTTACTCCCTTGTTCACATACAGTTCTTTTGGTGTTTTCATAGTGTACGTTTTCATGGTTCTACGTGAATATTATTTTATAAAAAAAATAGAACAAAGCTTAAAACAGTATCCTCGTATAATTAAAAGAACATTAAGGCCCATTTAGTTTGCATAATAGACCCATATAATGGAAAAACTATTCCTATGGAATGATCATTACTTTTTTTGGTAAGGGTCTATTCTTAGGAATTCTTAGAAATAATTATTCCCGTGAAAATCACTAATCCCTTACACACATGAATAATCATTCCTCTAAAAAAATGAGAGAAATAGTTATTCCAAAGTTTTTTTTTTTTTTTTTTTAAGTAAGGTTTTTGATAATTTTGGTTTAACTTCAATTAGAATACATATGTTGTTATCAAACTAAATAATAAGAATAACTATTTTATTCAACTTTCCTTTATTCCTGATAATAACTATTCATTTTCCTAATGGAATACTTAATCCGTATACGAAACTAGCAATAAGAGAAACTGTATCATTTCACATTTCCAAATTAGTATTGGCTTACCTGATTAGGATTTGCTACACCAGGAGGAAGCCCTCTCTTGGAGCGTAGCAAGACGTAGGTATCCAAGAAGGTAGCGTGATGGTGGAGGAAACTCCGTGCGCTATAGCAAGTAGCGCAGAGATCGTAGGTGTTGTTGGCGCTGTCAAAGCATGCGACGCAAGTGAAATAGAGTCCCATAAGGCTCGTTCTGCATTGACTGCACCACACGCCCCGGGTTTTCATGATGTAGTACAACGTCAGGACTTCATTGAAATCCAAGCTACCGTCCCGGTTGCGGTCCAAGCTACGGAAATAGTTGGGGTCGATCCAGTGGTAGCCGCATTGCCTGAAGAAATCCACGAACTCATTGAGGCTAACAAGGCCATCCCTATTCGTATCCATTGAGCGGAAGAAGTCGATTGCTAGCTGCTGAAGTTGCCCGGAGGAATTGTTAAAGTAGGCTACAGCAGCTATATGTAGCTCTTCCATGTTCATGTCGATCGAGCTCTCCTGGGGTTGGAATATATCAGAATCAAAGCCCCTTAATGTTGATAGAAGTCAAATGAATTTGCTCGCTCGGTTTTATATATATATATATTAGCGTAGGGTAGCTCCAGCTGTTGAAGATGACAAATGGTGTAAAGTCTTTGTGCGCTTAAGATCGATTGCCGTGTACCAGGGTGTTGAAATAGTCTGAGTGTATCAAAAGTGGGCCTGGGTGTTAATCTCAATCAGAAAGACTCATGACTTTTGGGTCGTCGTCTTCGCTGATAAGTTCGAATTGTTTTTTTTGTTTTTGCCTATATAAACTTGGATAAAAAAAAATTTATCATTGCCAATTTCGAAGGCCCACGAGAGCTGCACTTATCCCTCTCATTCAAAACTTACGTTACACGGCCCAACAATTAATTGAACTTAAATGAAAACTACCCACAAAAGACACATCATTTGGGAATAACCAATTTTTAAGGAGAAAATTTTATAAGCGTAACATTTTTGTAGTAAAAACTAAAGTACTTATACACAATAAATTAACGGCCCATTTGTTTTCTATTTATATATATGTTGTGATTTTTCGTACGTGTCAAATAGTCATGATGGAGATATTCCGTGTGTTGAAACAGTCTAACTAGACATTTCTACGCTTAATTAAGATTTAAGAATGCCGTGCACCATGGTGTTGAGAAATAGCCATGATGGGGATATTCCATGTCACTACAAAGAAGAGGTGGCACTACAAAAAATACATATTTTTTCTGACCAAAATTTTCTGACGTGTCTAGCTGTTTGACACGTCAAATTTTTTTTTTCTGACAGGTCCTTTCTAACGTGTGTAGTAGGTGAGAAACAAGATCGTAAAAAAAAAAAAAAACTTTCTGACATGTTAATGGTTGGAATGTCAAAAAATTCTGACGATCCAAAAAGCCACATCAAAAAATTTGTTTTTGTTTTTGTTTTCTCTATTCTCTCTCACAGCAGATATTCCATTATTTTGTTCTCTCTACTCTCTCAATTTTCAATTTTAATTTTCATTGCAGGATTTCATAATTGAACTACCCGACGAATGAAATATGCGTCGATTTTAAAATATTGACGCTTATTAAATGTGGTAGATGTTGAGCTGGCCTATTGAAGTTGTAAAAAAAAAAAAAAATTCCTAACATTATAAATTAAAACGATGTAGGTAAAATAATGACCTAGGAATTTGACGTACAAGCAAGAAATATTCATGAAACGATACTTGATGGAATGAACTACCACATTAATTATTCGTAAAATATATATATATATATATATATATATATATATGAACTAATCATCCACAAAATATATGAACTATTCATATCATGAAATAGATTTTCACATTAATAAAAAAACATGCAAGTTCCATCAATTTCTATGTCAGTCACAAACAACCAAGCTGTATAAATTTGTTATTACGAATATATATATACATATAATTACATATAATGTTAAGCATCAACAAAACAATAACAAAATATTTATAAGTTTACCAATTACAAACTGACAGGCAATGCTCATTTCAGGTCAAAACGTTCCTCATTAATTGACTTCTTCACATTACCTTACAAATAATAAAACAAACAATTAGCGACCAATATATACTCGTCTTATTAAAATCCTAATCCAAACATAAAAGATGACAACATAACAACTTAATAGAACAAAAAATGTAATAATTAAAAATATTAACAAACATCATCAATGCAATATGCATATATTTGTTACAAAGTCTATAGGAAAATACTAACAAAACCAAACTATAAGCAAAAATAATACTAATGTTGATGACATCTCCAAGGGGTAGTTCAATTGGCTATGAACCATGCCTAATGAAGCGGAGGTCACTAGTTCGAATCACTCCTCTTCCTTCCCTTGTGTGGACATGTAAAAAATAAAAAAACTAATGTTGATGACATAAATAATAACTAACATAAACAAACATCATCAATGCAATATGCATATATTTGTTACAAAGTCTATAGGAAAATACTAACAAAACCAAACTAGAAGCAAAAACAATACTAATGTTGATGACATCTCCAAGGGGTAGTTCAATTGGCTATGAACCACGCCTAATGAAGCGGAGGTCACTAGTTCGAATCACTCCTCTTCCTTCCCTTGTGTGGATATGCAAAAAATAAAAAAACTAATGTTGATGACATAAATAATAACTAACATAATCATCATCATCATCATCAATAACTTAAACATTAAAAAACAATACTAAAAATAATCAAATTTATCACAAAACCAACTAAGATATAACCAAATTGCAACAAAAGCTGCAATATATATTTAAATACCAATATTAATGTATAATACATATATTCAATAAATCCTAAATAAATAAATAAAAAACACTTGCATTAACTAAACAAACGTTGTCATCATCATCATCAATAATTAGAATATAAAAAACAATACTAACATAAATCAAATGTATTATCAAACCAAATATATAACAAACAACCAAATTATATTTGTCATCATGAATTTATACATAATTACATGTAACATTAAGCATCAACAAAACAATAACAAACATATTTAAACATCAACAAAACAATAACATATTTATAAGTTTACTAATTATAAGCTGATAAACAATGCTCATTCCAAGTTAATTAATAAGTTCTTCATTGCATAACTTCTTCGCATTATCTACAAATGATAAAGCAACCAATAACTACCATTCTTATCAAGACCCTAAGCCAAACACAAAAACATGGGACCGTAACAACTTTAACATATATACTAACCAAAATGACATTACTATATATAATAAAACACAAAATGCAATAAACAAAATAAAACAAATAAACGAACTTAATTTATGCAGTATTATATGTATATCTTATAAAGTCTATAGGAAAATAATAACAAAACAAAACTAGAAACAAAGACAATACTATAGTTTAATAATAGAATCATCATCATCATCAATAACTATAACACAAAAAACAATGCTAAAGCAATTAAATGCATCACCAAACCAACTAAAAGATATAACAAATTGCAACTATTGTAATATAATTAATTGCAACTCTTATTGCTATATATATATATATATATATCAATTTTAATGTATGTGACATATATTAAAAAAAAATTGTATTACCTAATCAACTCCTTACCGATGATTTCACTACCAAACGGGTTGAAGACTCTTTTTCTTGCACATCATTTAATCAAGTCACCTCACTAGCGAAACCCAAGTTCAACATTGACTCAAGCTAACGAAATCGGTCTCATACATCAAATTAATACTAGCCTCCCTCTCAGATATCTACGCAGCAAACTGCTATCGTTGTGCCTCTACAAAGCATTTATCTCCTCCATTTGCTACTTCTTCCTTTCAGCTTGCTTTGCAACTGCCTGCTTTCACTGTGTCGCTAACAGTGCATCCATCTTCGCCCTGTGCATCTCTTGCTGAGCTTCAAGTGCAGCTTTTATCATTTGTGACACCTCCATGCTCCCTATAATCTATGACCGTGATTCGGCTGGTTTATAATAGAGTGTATGCTGCCGCGCACAGGTAGAATGTTTGGACCAACCTGACGACCCGATCAGCGTACTTAAGCTTATTGCCGATCGCCTAAAAGTACGCGTCATTAAATGCCCATCATATGGTCTCCTCGGTTATGCTCAACGTAGCGGCCAAGTCAGTGAGTAGTAGCTCCTTCATCCTCTCCTGTAGGGTATATGTTAGTTTTGCAACATAATAAATAATTAAAAGAGTTGATCATAAATATTAAATTGAAATAAAAAAAAATATTAACCAAGATATATTGGTTATCAGTAGCATACAATCTTTCCTTAACTACGTCATTTGAATATAAGTGATATTTCTTTGTATGTGTATTGATGTAAGACTCTACACATGTAGGAGTAATGCCCTTATCCATGACCTGCATAAACAAATAAAACAAAAACATAATTTTGGAATAAATATTAAAATGTACATAATTTATCAAGTCAACATAATTTAAATGAAGATATATATATACACACATATGTGCTCATGTGTAGCCCTGGCATAGCTTTTCGACCCTGTGCAGTGAGGCTCTTGGTTCAAGGATTTCAATCGCTTCATGTGCACAGAATATTCCTACACAATTAAAATAAAAAATACTTACGCCTAACACATTCGTTTGACTAAAACTAAACAAAACCCAATATAAGTTGTGACTTACTTGATGCTCTTGACTACACAATTTCTCTAATAATATATCCACGTCTATGTTGTTGTACGTGGATAACATAAGTTCTCCGACCCTAGCCTTCATTGACGCAGGAGTTTCGCTTAACTGAATTTTAAGACTCATCTTAAATTCATACTTCCAATATTTATGGTTGTTGCCCAAATCTTTGAAGGCGTCCCATTTTATGACCACCATATCGTACTCGGGCGGGACGTAAAAGTGCTTCTGCATAAAATAAAAAATTCATATTAACAATAATATGAATTTTTGAGTTATTTATTTATTTATTTTTTTTGATTTTTGATTTTTTTGTCCCTTTTATTTGGTATTGGAGTGGTAGTTGAGTTGTTGTCCTTATCTTACATGCCTATGAAATCTTCCCCTGGGATTTGATTTGTTGTCTCTTACCCATTATAAAGAGCCGCAAGATTACTCTCGTAATTTTTAGATTTTTGAGTTTCAAATGATTTTCTCTTTATGATTTTTCATAGTAAAATTTTTTATGATTGTTTTCATTTGTAGATGTGAACTTGTTAAGCCAAACTATGTAAATCAAAACTACTTTAATCGTAATGTGTGATTGGTTTAGTTTATTATATATGTTATTTTCTACTTCTTTGCAATCTAAAAAATTAATTTATCACAACAAATGGTAACATGGCTTGATTTTTTTATTTTTATTTTTTTTTATGACTAATACAAAATTGGGAAAAAAATCTGCTTTACCCCCCTAAAGTTTCAGGAGTTTTTCAATTTGAACCCTAAAGTTTAAAAGTTGGCAATGTACCCCCCTAATGTTTAAAAAAATTTCAATTAAGACATTCCATTACTAATTTCCGTCTAATTAGATAGAAATTAAAAAAAAAACTAAGGGTAATTATGTAATTTCATAGATTTCCGTCCAATTGGATGAAAATTAGTAATAGAATGTTTAAATTGAAAATTTTTAAAACATTAGGAGGTGTATTACCAATTTTTAAACTTTGAAGTTCAAATTAAAATATTTTGAAACATGGGGTAAAGTGGATTTTTTTCCTACAAAATTCATAGTAAAAATGTTTAATGGTCATAATAGTTTCAATTTTTGTTGTGAGTGGATTTGTGAGTGTTGTGTCTCACATTGAGAAAATAAAAAAGAAAAGAGTGCTTAATATACCTAAGTAGACCTTAGCCCATTAGCTTAGACTTTTGGGCTAGAGTTGTGTTCAACTATGTATATTAATGTGCTCTTAGTAAAAACTTCATAATCACTTTAATCTCCCAATAAATGGTATTAAAGCCATGGTTATTTTCCTGGGACGGGTGTCAGGATGCGTCTGGTTTAGAGTTGTGCCTCCACCCCCAACTCGGGTTTAGAATTGTGTCCGCTATCCACAACTCTTGACGTGAGACATTCTTGGAATGTAGAAAGACTCACAAGCAAGGGGGAGTTGGGTCAATATGAAGAGGCTCACAAGTGAGGGGGGATTTTTGTGAGTACACTTGTAAGTATTGTGTCCCACATTGAGAAAATATAAAATAAAAGAGTGCATAATATTTTTAAGTGGACCTTAGCCAATTAGCTTAGGTTTTTGGGCTAAAGTTGTGTTCAACTATATATACTAATGTGCTCTTAGTAAAAACTTCGTAATCACTTTAATCTCACAACAATTTTTTACGCATCAAGATACGTGTTTTATTGCCACAACAAATAGGGCTGACAATTTTGACACGACCCGTGAACCCAACACAAACACGACACAAAATTAATGGGTTTGGGTCGTAAACGGGTCGACCTATTTACGACCTGTTTATCTTGCTTAAATGGGTTGTGTCGCGTGTGACCCACCAAACTGCTAGACACGGTTCTCACCTTTTTTTTTTACCTAAAGAAAAAAATATGAAAAGTGAACTGAAAAGTTGAAAACCTAATTTATCACTTCTTCACAAACTCGCAGTTCACACTTCGCACGCCTTCAGCCTTCTCCTTCTCCAACCTGCTGCCCCTTGATGAATGTTGTTTAGTGCTTAATCAAATTCCTTTATTTATATTTGTTAAGCCTTTAGCACTTTTAATATCAAACATTTTTAGTTGTTTTTAGTGTTTTGTGGTGTGCAAGTCATTGCAGCAACATATGGCTAAGAAGGGGCAAAATGGACTTGAAGAGAATGATGGAGTTCCTGCCAGTGCGCTTGACCGCACTTGGTGCAATCGAGTGCAATTGTAGTCGAACGCAAGGAGCAAGTTCGAGCGCATTCCACTTAGACCCGTGTCTCGCGCAAGTACCCTAGCTTTCATCGCTTCCAGCCTTGCGTCGTGCCAGTTATGTGTGTTCAATCGCAGAGATCACGATCGAACGCATACATCAGTGCGATCGAATGCATGGCCTACGTTCGAACGCAGTCCTATGACATGGCAGCATACCAGTTTTCTATAAATAGGCCCCTTAGTGAATTTTTACGAGAGTTCTTGTTTTGGGAGCATTTTTAAGATCATTTGCCTTTGTTTAGGCCCTATTCTGCCCATTTATTTGTAACACTTCATTTTATTTTAATTTAATGCTTTCATTTAAGTTTTGTTTGTTTCCTTTACATATGGGTGGCTAAATCTTCAACTAAGGTTGAAGATGAAGCCTCACCCTTAGCACTTCTTTGAGCTTTTACGTTTAACGCATTACATTCCGTCATTTACATTTCATGTTCGTTTAATTTCAATTTATGTAACAAAAATGTGGTGATTGTTATTGTGATGCGTCGAAAGTCCAACCCTTGTTGTGTTCCAAGCTGGGTGCACAACAGATGAGTGAAACTCAATTAAATATCCATTGTGATCCATGGATACAGTTGATGATTCTATTGAGGATTACTATTCGTTGTAGTTCCTTAACGGTAAATACATCAAGTCGATTCGAATAGTGTCACAACGGTGATGGAATATGATTAAAGGACAAATCGATAGGCAGATGTGTGGGTTTTACGTTTAAGCAAGAACCATTTATTATTGGGTGAGGTTGAGTCTTTAACCTTAGTTACCTTTCTTTATTCATTTAAGCTTTTTAGAGTAGTTTACTTTTTTGCAAGTTTGGTGTTTGATCAAACGACCAAATTCGAAACTAGGTTAAAATAGGATTAGTCTAGTTATAATATTAGTTTTCGAACAAACACCTTTCCTTGTGGTTCGATCCCATACTTCGCAACGCTACACGATCAACGACTCGTGCTATTGCGAGTGCAATCAAATTTGTATATCACCCCTCATCACTCTCTCTCCTGCTCGCCACTCACTCACCTCTCTCCCGCTTGCCACTCACTCACTCTTCCTCCCTTTCGCCGGCCGCCACTCTCTCACAACTCTTCGCCCGCTTCCACTCTTGGCTCTCCCCCTTTCTCTGCTACGCCGCCGATTTTGCACTTTGAATCTCCGTCGATGTCGCATCCTGATTCGGTATGTAGGATTTCTGTGTTAGGTCAGTGAAATTTGTGAGTTTTGTTGCCCTTTTGAGTTTTAATAGTATAAAGTTTGTAGGATATTGCTGCCAAACTTCGCTTTTTTCTATTTTTTGTAGGAAGCTATGTATCTTTAACAAATAAATTGAACCGAGTGTGCCTTTGATCGGCATGACCTCATCGTCTTTTTTCTTTTTCGATTGTGTTAAAATGGGTCAAACGGGTCGTGTTGACCCATTTAACTTAAACGGGCTCATTGGTCGTGTTGGGTGATTCGCCAGATCCATTTAGCTTAAACGGGTTCGCGGGTTGTGTTGGGTGACCTGTGAAAATTCATGGGTCATGTCTATGTTTAAACTAAACGGCTCGCGGGTCATAAACGGGTCAACCCGTGGACCCGTTTTGCCGGTCCTAACAACAAACCTTAGCAAAAATTTTGGATGCAAGCCATTATCAGCATCATTAAACGAAATAGCAGAACTTGATAAAAAAATCAACATGCATCGTTAATTTAAAAAATATAAAAATAAGATATAGAGTAAAGGGAGGAGCAATGTGTATCCCGAAAGGATGAAAAAGAGGAGTGAATGATAAAAACTTGAAATGGGAAGAAGAAAATAAAATAATAAAAGAGAAATATAAATATGGTAAAATAAAGAGAGTGTGGCGTGAGATGTAACACTCCGATCATATATTGAGAAGATCATGAGGTCTAGTCCACATATATAGAGTGTGTGTATATATATAGTTTATAAATGTAATAACAAGTATCAAGTCTCATATTGCTTAGTTATTATGTGATATTCGACTTTATAAGGAATTCTAAGAAAGTTTCAAATTGACTAGTCATTTTGGAGTAATAGCTAGAGCTTTTTTCTTTGTGTCGTTATTATATATATCTTCCCAATATGAGACCAAAGCGTTACAAACCGTGAAAAACCGTGAGGCTTGGGTCATCTAGAGTGACTGCTGAGAGACACATTTACACACACTTGTCTTGTTTTTGAAACTGGGAGACTGAAAATCGAGTTCAGCTGTCAAAAAGGTGATTTTCGTGTTCAGCACGCCCGAGTGTGAACGTTCACAGGATTTGGGCGATCGTTCACAATGCGATCGTTCACAGGATCGTTCATAGGTACAAAATGATGCCAACTTGTCCCTTTTAGCTCGATTTCCAATGGAACTCTTGCATTTGACCTTGAAACACTAAAACAACGTAAAATCAAACAAATAACAATGCTAAGGAATTAACATATGCGAGTAAAGGGGCTTGAATGTGCAACATTCGGCGCTTATCAACTGCATTGCATTAATAAAATGGAAATTATTAGGGAAAACTTTAGAAAGCCCCCCAAACTTCCACCCTTTTTGAAATACCCCTTGTAAACTTAAAAAACTCTCAATTTAGTCTCATGAATTTTCAATTGCTCTCAATTAGACTCATCCATCAATTTGACCTGTTAACTTCAGACGGAACCCTAAACACATGACCTGCACGTGATTTTTTACCTCTAAATTACTCGTTATACCCTCCGAAGAGGTTTTCCAAGCTTGCTGGAACCTTCCCAGAAAAATTGTTGGCTCTCAACCTCGACATCATCAAATCCCCATCGACATCAACCAGAACCTCGCACTCTTCTTCCCCTTCTTCTACTCTATTGGAATCAAGCAATTCCTCGCTCACAATCTCCACCTGAAAACCCCAAAACTCTTTAAAGTGGCCCAACCAGACTTACAACGAAGCCGCAGCCCTCCTCTCCACGGCCTACACCAACATCTTCTCCCCCAAACACCTCATTGACAGATCCAATTTCCTTCTTCACCAACCAATCCAAGAAAAACCCAGTTTCCAAATCCAATCCAAGGTTGCAAATTTATGCAAAAAAAGCCATGCCAGACCCCTGGTGAAGTGGATTTCAAAAAAGAAATGGGATTGTAGCAGTGGCCAAAAGAAATAGTTCTTGAATGTCGACTCCTGCCGAAATTAGACTTTGTGAAATGTAAAGATTAGATCTTAAGCGGCTTTGTGAACGAAAAAGAAAAATCAAGCGCAGTTCAAAGCAAGAAAAATTTGTTTGTTTCTGTGCAATCTTTTGTTTTTGTGCAAAATCCATATGGGGGAATGATGAACCCATCTCCGAGAAAATAAAATAAGATACCCAGCTCCGGCTTGTATGTTTCTGTGCAAAATCCACTTGTTCTATGCTTTAATTAAACTTAGCTACATGAAGCTTTCTTGCATAAATGGGAAGAGCTTGTTGGGAGGTATAACGGGCAATTCAGGGGTAAAAAATCACGTGCAAGTCACGTCTTTAGGGTTTTGTTTGAAGTTAACAAGTCAAATTGACGGAGGAGTCTAAATTGAGAGCAATTGAAACTTCAGATGACTAAATTAAGAGTTTTTTAAGTTTTAAGGGATATTTGAAAAATAGTGGAAGTTCCGGGGGGGCTTTCTGAAGTTTTCCAAATTATTAACTATTTATATGATATATATATGTACGTGGGAGAAATGCTATATATCCAACATCCTTTCGGTGTTTATCTTATTATAAACACATGTTAAGTACACTTTGTACATATCTCACAATTATTTGAGTTAACTATACTTGAAATGAGTATTAAAGTATTAAGGGGTAATATCACTTAACCTCCCTGAACTATCGCGCCTTTTGCAAACACCCCCCAAAAGTTTAAAAGCTCTCACTTTGGTGTACCAAACTCGTATTTTCTTCCAGTTTCCCCCTTCCGTCAGGATTCTCCGTGAAATCATGACATGCGCATGTGACTAAATTTTCACTTAAAGACATTTTTACCCTTGTACATGTGTAACAAACACCCTTAACCCTTCTTTCTTAAAATCCGACACCCATGCCCTTCTCTCTTAAAATCCGACACCCATTTGTGGTATAGCGAACCTAAAAATCGTACCCATTCGAAACTAAAATCCCTTTTCCACCCAACCGAGATCGCAGTACACACCCATCTAAAATCACCACTCGAAGCCTTGTAATCATGTTGTGCCTTGAAATCGCATAGCATTGAATCATTTGAAGACCCCGTTGAAGTTGAGTGTAGTTGCTTTTGAATCTTCGTCAACCCGTCTGCTTGTTCACTGCATTCACCAGGTGTAGTCACTTTTGTTAAATTAAATTGGTCATTTTATAGGTATGCACACCGATTAGCTGTACTGCCTTTTATTTTTAGTGTTGTTTATTTGTGGGTCATGTGCTTGTCAAAAGTGTGTGGGTCATATACTGCTGTTGGGTAGAATAAAGAAAGAAAGGGTTTACTTTCTGTGGTTGTATTGATGCTGGCAAAAGGTTAGACTTTTGGCAGTTTTTAATTCCTTACTGTCGGGTTTGAATAAAGTTGACTGTTACTTTAGGGTTTTTGAGCTTTAATGCTTTTTGGCATGTTCTAGATGGTTTAGATTAAAATACAATTGCAAAAGGTTATAGATTTTGGCATGTTGTGACTTTAAAGTTGACTGTTTGTTTAGGGTTTGTTTGTTTACTGTTTTACGCATGTTGTAGATGACGCATATATCACTACCTACTGTTGGGTTTAGAAAAAAGTTTAAGAGGTTATTGGTTGTTTAATATTTAGGGTTGTTTGTTGATTGACTATATGATGTTGTGTAGTGGGGCTTACCATTGTGGTCCCCTTGCTGATGTTTTAGCATATTGTTGTGTGAACTGAGGTGGACCATTATCGGATCTTTTATTGCAAATGTGGTCCCCTTTCTATCTTTGATTAGTCCCCTTTCTATCTTTGATTATTGTACATATGTGGTCCCATATTAAGATGTAGTTGTTGCTGTCTGTTTCCCAACGCTTAAAGGCTACTGCATGCATGTATTGTGTATAACCTACTGCATGCATTATTTACAAGCTATTGCATGTATCATTAAGCTACTAAATGCAATCACTACCTTTATTAAAGGGTTTAGGGTTTAATGAAATAAATAGTAATTGTGTTTCTAAACGTGGCAGGGCACACAATGTCTAGTGAGATAATAATTTTTGAGGTGCATTACAAGGGTTCTTTCAACAGGGAAAATAGATGTGCGTATGTGGGTGGGTTTGTAGATAATCACTTAGTTAATAAGGTACATAAGATGTCTTTTAGGGATATAGAGGAAATATGTAAGGATTATGGTTATAAGTATGGTGACCTCATTCACTATAAGATACCTGATCGATCGTTGGATGATGGGTTAAGGCTTATTTCAAGTGACCATGATGTAAGTCAAATGGTTTCACACCATGAAGGGCATTGTCTAGCCGAGTTGTATTTGGTTTCATTTGAAGCTGTTGATGTAAATTTGGAAGATGACAATGCAGAAGAGGATGAAGAATATGAGAGGGCTGTAGTATACCAAAAGGATGCTTTCTGGGATGAGGTCCTTAGTGTAGATAGTGATGGCAGTGAGTCAGATGGGGATGAGCATGTAGAGTCTGAAAGAGTGGGTGGTTCTGGTGGTGTTGAGGATGAGGGAAATAGGGATGAGGATGAGGGAAATAGGGATGATGAGGATGAGGGAAATAGGGATGATGAGCCAAGAAGAGGTGAAACTGAGAAAGAAGTTTCTGATGGGGAGCCACATATGGAAGAATTAAGGGGGGAAGCTGATGTAGATGATGCTGATAGTGAAGATTGTTGCCCAAGTGATGTACTTAGGTCACCCGTACCCAGTGACAGTGATGTTGAGGATATATCAAGTTGGCCTAATGTGACCAAAAGGGTTGAATTTACCAAAGAAGACTTGATAAATCCAGTGCTGCAGGTTGGTCATATATTTGCTGATGCTAATTTGTTTAGGAAAGCAGTGAAGCAAGCAAACATTTTGAAGGGGAAGGATTTAGAGTTCAAGAGGAATGAAACAAAAAAATCATAGCAGTTTGCAAAGACAAAAGGTGCAAGTACAGGGTTTATGGGAAAAAGTTAATGGATGAGTCGACTTTTCTCTTAGTGTCATTGTATCCAAAACACTCATGCACTAGGAGATACAAGAATCACATGATCAATTCAGCTTGGATAGCTGAATGGTGCATGGAATCATTTAGAAACCAGCCAAACCTGCCTATAGATGTTTTGATGAAGGAGGTGAAAGCCAAGTGGAATGTTGATGCCCACCCTAGCTCATTGTATAGGGCAAGGAAAAAGGCGCAACAAAAATTTATGGGAAATTGAATGAGCAATACCATCGATTGTGGGACTATTGCACAATGGTTAGGAATACAAATATAGGCAGTTTTTGATTCTTATGGTTGATAGGCCAATGCCCGAGGTCCCATGCAGGTTTCAAAGGTTGTATGTATCATTTGCGGCAATGAAGATAGGATTCTTCTGAGGGTGTAGGCACTGTGATAGGCATAGATGCATGCTTTTGAAGGGTACGTGACATGGGTGATTAATGGCATGTTAGTAGGGATGCCAACAATAGTATGTACCCATTGTCCATTGCGGTTGTAGGCGAGAGACCAAGGAAAGTTGGACTTGGTTCTTGGAGGCTCTTTGTATCGATCTTGACCAAGCACCACCACAAGGGTGGACCTTTATATCTGACAAAAGGTAAGCATATTTATATTTTGTATTTTACATTTAACTTTCATATGACACATTTTACATTTGAAATAGAGTATAATATATCTTATCTTACCATGTGTGCAGGGCATAGTACCTAGCCTCGAGCTGGTTTGTCCTACAGCCAAGCACCGTACATGTGTGAGACACATATATGCCAATTTTCAGAAGTGCCGATCACAAGGGGCTGCTTCTTAAGGACATGCTTTGGAAGTGTGCATCATCTTATACTCAACCAGAATTCCATAATGCAATGGAGGAGATGAAGTCCTTAAGTGAGCCAGCATACACATACCTTTCAAAGATTAATCCTAGTACTTGGTGTCGGGGATGGTTCAACACTATGTGCAAGTCCAATTTGGTACACAACAATTGCGCCGAGTGTTTCAACTCGTGGATTTTGAAGTACCGTGACTTGACAATATTGTCAATGTTAGAAGGGTGATGTACAAATTTAATTGTACTCGCCAATTGCACGAGTCGATTGTAGTAATGTGGCTGTGCAAGTCCGAGGTCGAACCCACAGAGAATCGTGTTTGTCAAAAACTAACTTTTAAACGCTTAAACTAATAAAATCTTAACCTAGTTCCAATATCGAACACGTGGCGTGCATAAAATAAACTAAGCTAAATGCAATAAAATAAATAAATAAAGGCGTGCAGAAAATAAAACTTAATTAAAAAAGCAATAAAGAAATAAAAATGCTAAGGTCCCTAATCTACCTCACCATAATTTAATCAACATAAAAACATGCCTAGTTCATACTTCAACAATGATTGCGCTACTAGGCGTATTCTATTTGCTATTAATTAGTGCATACGTCCGTCTATCGATTAAGCGCTAATGCATGTCCTATTGTTGCCACAAAATCTTGTCGAACTAACCAACACAAACACTGTTTAGAGGTCACAACGGATATTGGTCCGAAGACGAATCATCCGATGTATCTCCGGTTGCAGCGAAAGTCGACGTTTAACGATTTGCAAACAACAATCAACGCAACCTTGTCACGAAATTGAATTGAAATGAACAAGCAAAACAGAATGACGAGTATTAAACTAAGCATAAAAATAATTAGATAAAAACATGGTGAAGGAATAGACTAAAGCAAAATAAATAAAGCAATAAATTAAATTGACGTTTAGGAGTGTTTACAATGAAGAACGGGGAGGTTTTGGGCCACAAAGGGCACCTCAAATGCATCCCAAGCGTCTCCCAAGTGTGAAGAAAACGAAAATATATGAAGTCCTATTTATAGACAAAAAATAAAGCGTCTTCGGTGTGCGTTTGAGCGCAGGGAGTTGCGTTCAACGCACTTCGCATCGTTCGATGTTTTGGCGCGTCGACCGCAAGTGCATCACTCGTTGCGTGCGTTCGTGTGTAGGTGCTGGGTTCGACCGCAAGTGCGTTCGAACGCCATATGTGCGGTCGAATGCACATAACTGCCCACGGTGCAAGGTTGAAGCGATGTACGATAAGGCCGGCTAGGGCAACACGGGAAATGCGGGCTGATTGGACCTACGTTCGAACGTGGTCATTGCGTTCAATCGCAGTTGCGTTCGATCGCAATAAGTGCGATCGAACGCACTTCCAGGGCTTAACTCCTCCTTTGCTTCATTTCTCCCCTTTGAGCCACCTTTTGCACCAAAGACCTACAACACACTAAAACACTAAAACAAGATAAAACATTAGATATTAACAACACTAAGAGCCTAACGAATGTAAATCAAGGGGTTAAAATAAGCACTTTTAAGCACTCATCAAAGGGCTAAGAAATAAACTGATGAGGAGGTATGTCAGGAAAAGGGACTTGATTGCTGCCATGGATGAAGGTAGTCTAAGGCCAAAAATAGTGGCCAAGTTGGAGAAGGAAGAGGATACTGACCAGCCATTGTTGGTGCACATATCTTTGGTCTTTGGGATTTTGAGGTGGAATGTGATGGGAGGCGATATTTAGTGTGGAGGGTAGGACATGTGGCTGTAGGAAATGGGATGTCACCGGTATACAATGCAATCATGCCATATCTGCAATCTTATATCATGGTGGCAATTCACTAGACTACATTAGTCACTACTATAGCAAGGCCTACTACCTGGGGACCTATCAACACATAATCTATCCCGTGCCAAGTCAAGATCAATGGCCTAGGAGCAATCAACCAACTATTGAACCACCGAAGTCAAGGGTTACTCCTGGGAGACCTAGAAAGGTCAGAATTAGAGGGGTTGAGGAGCCAAAAAATCCAAACACAATTAGGAGAGGGGGAAACAAGATCCAATGTGGGCATTGTAAGAAATGGGGTCACAATAAGAGGACGTGCCATGTAATGCAGAGGCGGAGAAGCAAGAGAACCAGTACAAGAGTACCACAGATCCACTACATGCATTGATTGGAATATTGATATGGTAAAGTTGCATATGGTTGTGCAAATCTGTTTCATTATTTTGACAAGTTAGTCTTTAATTGTTATGTTCATTATATTGCAGCTTGGATGATTCATACAATGCTGCATACCGGCAAAGGAAGCGAAGTCAAGTGGAAGGGAATCAACAAGTCCGAAGAAAGAGGAAGAGAGTAGGTACAAGTCAAGGGAGAGGAAATCATCAAGCATCGCTTCCCAACCAAGTTCAGCCACTGTAAAGACTTCTTACCATGTTGTTTCATTTCATATTGAAATTCATCATGCAACATTGATGTGCTTCTATTCTGTTTTTTTTTTCTTTCCAAAATCTATGTAGTTCATGCGTAGACTTACAATAGCACCTACAACAGCACCTACAATATCGGTCGCTTCCCAACCAAGTACAAGACATGCCCCAAGTGGACGCCTCAACCAAGTGTAGCCATGTGTATTTAATGATTATGTAGTATAAGATTTAAATGAGGCTATAACCTACTTTTTTTTTTTTTTTTTTTTTTTTTTTTTTCAAATCAGTGTGTCTTGCAAATAGAAATAGAACCAGAATAATAACTTTGGGTTAGCTACAGATCAAGAGCTTGGTGGTTTGAGGGCAAATCTTTGGCGGTTAGGGACCCTAACCGTGATGGGCAAGTTGTGATCGATATCACGGGGAGCCTCTTGGACCACCAAAAATTCGGAGGAGGACCATTATGTTCATGGGGATACAGTAGGTGGTATAACCTTTAGGGTTGCCCCCTTGATTTCGATATACCCAAATCCCAAACGGCAGCAAGTGACAGAATTCCACCTGGCTTTAAAGGAAATGTGAAGACTGCTGGCAATGACAAGGGGAAAGGAAAGAAGAAAATGTAATATTTGAATGACTGCTGGCAATGACAGAATTCCACCTGGCTATGAATGTAATGTAATATTTGAATGTCATGTAATATATAACTACATTTGAAAACTGTTTGCCTAATACAATCATTTAGCCACTGTGATGGCGGTCTGGATGGATGGTAATATTTTGTGACATTAAAACATTAGCCAATGTGATGGCTTCTTGGATAGATGCTAAGGATAGGTGTAATGGTGTAATGGTGTAATATTTTGGTGACATTAAAACATTAGCCAATGTGATGGCTTTTTTGATGGATGCTAAGGATAGTTGTAAAATCTTGTTTGCACAATGTTAGACACTGATGTTTTGTTTATATGGATGATAATTGTGTTTTGTTTATATGGATGATGATAATTGTGTTTTGTTTATATTGGATTGACTACTTGGATTGATGTTAATATATATATATAAGTTACCATGGGTTCACAGAATAGTAGGGCACTTGCTTGCCTAATACAAAATACCATTACACATTGAAGTCAAGATACATTTCAATAGTTTTCATTACAAATTACATAAAATGCTCAAGGCAACATAAACCTTGAGGAATGTCTATTACTCACAGGAAAAAACATCAAAACAGCAACAACAACTAGTGAACATGTTAAGGCAACCCGATACTTCATCTCCCTTGCATGAAATTTATTCTTCTGCATTTGTAATTGCATTTCATAATTAATAGATGCAACCTCCATTTTCGACTTATATTCAAGTTCAATCTTGCATTTCAAAATTTCATTGGAGATGGTTGTTCCAATCACACGTTCGTCTTCAAATTTTCATGCCACTCAAACATTTTGAAACCACTCTTTTACCATGTTGGCAAATATCAAGATCCACCCATTTGAAAAAGCCACATCCACGGTTGTCTACGTTCTACATAATCACATCAACATAAATAAGATCAAACACAACGAATAAAACAAATCAATCTAAGCCATCGTCAATATTCCTGACTCAAAAAATTCTCGGACAAAATACCCAACTTAGCTCGAATATATCTACAAATTGCAAATACCCAGCTAACCGAATAAAAATAAAATAAAAAAAACCCAAATCAGACAAAATACCCAACTCAGCTCAGCAAGATATCTACAAATTGCAAATACCCAGCTAACCGAATAAAATAAAATAAAATAAAAAACCCAAATCAGACAAAATAGCCAACCAACACAGTTGTTAGAACAAATTTGCCAACTTCTCATGGGTTGTGAGAAAAAATTAAGAGAAATCTTACCAAATAATTTCCACATGTATAAAACCTTCTACCAAAATTAGGTAGCGTGAATGCCGTTAAGATACGTGATCTCCTCCTACATTTGCACATTGGATTGTTGGTTCCAGCTCCTATGTCGTTAAGGTTACACACTTCGCTATCTGATTGATCCATAGTAAACGAAGGGTTCAGGGTGTTTATAAAAATGGGTATCTGACGGAGAGAAACGAAGGAGGAAGAAAAACGAAATGGGTATCTGGAGAAGAAGGAAGAAAAACGAAATGGGTATATGGAGAAGAATGAGAATGGGTCGCGATTTTTTTTCTTCTTTTAATTGCAGGCATGGGTGTCGGGATTTTAAGAGAGAAGAGGCATGGGTGTCGGGATTTTAAGAAAGAAGGGTTAAGGGTGGTTGTTACACGTGTACAAGGGTAAAAATGTCTTTAAGTGAAAATTTAGTCACATGTGCGGCACGTGCGGCTGGGTCCGTCATGATTTCACGGAGAATCCTGACGGAAGGGGGAAACTGAAAGAAAATACGAGTTTGGTACACCAAAGTGAGAGCTTTTGAACTTTGGGGGGGTGTTTGCAAAAGGCGCGATAGTTCAGGGGGGTTAAGTGAAATTACCCCAAGTATTAATTAAATGATGGGGAAACTTCAGATACCCCCCTGAACTTCCACTGATTTACACAAAACCCCCCCGATACGAAAAAAACTCTCAGATACCCCCCTGAACTTCCAGATTCTCTCACTTAGGACCCTTTTGGTGGTAAGCTATCCAAACTACCCTCCACTCCAAAAATACGCCGTTTTGGGCTCGTCCAAAACGAAGCCGTTTTGGGCAAAACGGCGTAGTTTTGGGTTTTTGAAAAAAGGAATTGAAAAGCGGTGGTTGGACCACCCCATTTTTGGCCAAGGGGTGGCTCCAACCACCCTGTTTTTTTTTTTTTTTTTTTTTTAAAAAAAAACCCAAAACTATGCCGTTTTGGACGAGCCCAAAACGGCGTCGTTTTGGACGAGCCCAAAACGGTGTAGTTTTGGAGTGGAGGGTATAATGGGCATATAAATATATTTATATGCCCATTATACCCTTGAAGGGTCCTAAGCGAGAGAAAATGGAAGATTGGGGGGGGGTAAGTGAGAGATTTTTCGTATCGGGGAGTTTTGTGTAAATCGGTGGAAGTTCAGGTGGGGTTTCTGAAGTTTCCCCTTAAATGATTAAGAGAAAACTTTACTTTGACCCCCTAAACTTTCACGCAATTTTACAAACCCTCATAAACTTTAAAATCTCTCACTTTTGACCCATAAACTTTGAATTGCTCTCAATTAGAACCCTTCCGTTAATTTTAGTTGTTAAAAATACAAAAAAGACCAAAATATCCATGATTTTCGTTTTTTTTAAACGTTTTGAAAGTTGAAATTTTATACAAAAGTTAGGGGTATAAATGTCATATAACGTTTAAAATCTAACGAAGGGGTCCACAATATTGAGAGTGATTGAAAGTTAAAGGGTTCAAAGTGAGAGATTTTAAAGTTTGAGGGGGGTTTGTAAAATTTCATGAAAGTTTAGGAGGTCAAAGTGAAGTTTCCCCAATGATTAAATTCATCATTTCCTATGAGTTTAACCTTTTTCTTGTACATTTTCAACACTCATAAAATCAAAGCACAAAGAAATTATAACAGATGGAGTTGTTAATGAAGAACATATATAGCAAATTAAAGCAAGGGGAAACTTTAGAAAGCCCCCCTGAACTTCCATTGATTTACACAAAACCCCCCCGATACGAAAAATCTCTCACTTATCCCCCCCAATCTTCCATTTTCTCTCGCTTAGGACCCTTCAAGGGTATAATGGGTATATAAATATATATATGCCCATTATTTCTCCACTCAAAACTACGCCTGCTTTTGGGCAAACGCGAGTTTTGGGTTTTTTTAAAAAGGAAATTGAAAAAAAAAAAAAAACGGGGTGGCTGGAGCCACCCCTTGCCCAAAAAAAGGGGTGGTCGGACCACCCCATTTTTTATAGGTCCACCATATACGGGTATGGGGTGGCAAGCCCTAGGCCTTTGGGGTGGTCCGCCACCCGAAAGGCCAAAAAAAAAAAAAACACGGAAAAATGGGTTTTGGCCTTTGGGGGTGGCTGGACCACCCCCTAGCACTACAAAAAACATATTATTTACTCACGCTCATTTAGTAACGTGTCAAATATCTTAAAACGTTAGTAAATGGGCCGTACACACAATTTCTAACGTTTTTAACACGTTGGGAAAGTGGCGATTAGAAATGAAATTTCCTAACGTGTCATGCATGTAAAGCGTTAGCATTTGCTTACATTACGCTCACACGTTAGTAGATGGAAAATATTAAAAAAAAAAAAATTAAAAACAAAAGGTAACGTGGCTAAAAACCACACGTTAGCATGGGGTAACGTGGCTACAAACCACACGTTAGCATGGGGTAACGTGGCATAATTACCATGTTACCCCTTGGTAACGTTGCCTTTTATCTCCACGTTAGCTTATGTTTTTTTAAAAAAAAAATAATTCCCATTTCCTAACGTTTTACTCATAGACACGTTAGCAATAATGTTCCATTTCCTAACGTTTTACTCATAGACACGTTAGCAATTGCAATTCTTATTTATATTATGAAAAATTGCCACGTTAGTTTATGTTTTTTAAAAAAAAAAAAAATTTCATTTGCTAACGTTTTACTCACAGATACGTTAGTAATTGAAGTTCCATTTCCTAACGTTTAAGTGATACACACGTTAGCAATTGAGTTCCATTTCCTAACGTTTTGCTCATGCACACGTTAGCAATTGTTGATCCATTTACTAACGTTTTGCTCATGCACACGTTAGCAATTGTTGATCCATTTCCTAACATTTTGCTCATGCACATGTTAGCAATTGTTGATCCATTTCCTAACGTTTTGCTCATGCACACGTTAGCAATTGTTGATCCATTTACTAACGTTGCATGTGACACACACGTTAGGAATTGTGGTTCCATTTACTAACCTTCTATGTGATATACACGTTAGAAATTGAGGTTCCATTTTTGTTTTATTTTTTTGTCATTTACCAACGTGGGAACTCATAACACGTTAGTAATATTTTAATTTTTTTTTTATTTTTTTCGTTTTTTTTAAACCACCTAATTGACTCCATATTGAACATCCAACCTAATCATCACATATCTATAATCTTATAATGTTACAAGCAAATTCTATAATCACATCTCTATAATCATGTTACAAGCAAATTCTATAATCACATCTCTATAATCATGTTACAAGCAAATTCTATAATCACATCTCTATAATAATGTTACAAGCAAATTCTATAATCACATCTCTATAATCTTATAATGTTACAAGCAAATTCATAATGAAAATTATATAAAAAACACTCATTACAAGCAAACCACATAATGTTACAAGCAAGTTCTATAATCACATCTCTATAAACACTTATTACATTTATATCAAAAAAATATAATCTTATAATGTTATCCAAACTATACACACAACAAGTAAACCACATTCATCCTATATAAACAATTAACAAACAACTTAAGTAAAGATAGATCACACTTTGCTCAAATATATATAATAACAACATAGAAAAACAAAAAAATACAATGATACAAAAATACAAGTCACGTGATCGATAACAGTCTCATATATGTATCCAACACACCACCTAGAGTCCTCCGTGGAATGGAAGGATCAAACAATGTAGAGACCGCCCTGATCGAGAATTTGTAGAAAAATATAAAAATTGTCAAGAAATCATGAAAACAACTTATATAAAAAAAAGATAAAAATTCAATGTTGCTGTTTTGGTATAAAAAAAACACTACAAGGTGGTTGGATACTAACATCCTTTTTGAACGATATAACCTAGCTCTTTGTGTTCCATTCTTTAACTACAATAGTTTTTGAACACTCCCATTGCAATTAAGTGGGTTTTCAAAATAGATATACTTGAAATATATTACACCTAATATTCAACCATGGTTTGGAAAGCACAACCATGTTGGCAAGTTTTTCCGTAAGTGCCAAAATCACTTATTTCTTTCTATTTAATGAGTTGTACATCAATATTTATTTGAGGCATTTCATATTTCAGCTAGCTTCATGGTAATAACAATATGAAACTTATTTTTGATTTTAGCTTGTTATGCATGATACATAAACAACGCAGTTTTATTCTTGATCATAGTCGTTTATGGAAGTTTTGCTCATTGTTGCCATGGGCTATAAATTAAGCTCAAACAAAACAAACAACCAATGAACTCCTTAGCAAGCCTTTTCAAAAGGCCAAAACATAACCAAATCACCACCAAACAAGTCTAGAAACAAGACTTTGAAAGTCCAACACCGTAAAAAACCAGATCCAACAAACCAAACGCAGACATCAACTAAGCAAGGATTTCTGCAGGTAAATTCCACATAGAGCAGAGAATAATATTCCCACAGTACTAGGAAATTTCTCTCATGCAATACTAATTTTGACCTCCCAAATAATTTCTTCTAATTTGGTCCTCTACACGGTGACCAAGATGAACCAGCTCATTTATGTTAGGCCAAAGATTATACATGAGAACCCAAAACCAAACAACAGATAAGACCTTCAAAGACTTATGGAACCAATAGTTGCATCCGACGTCGACAGATAAGACCCTTCAAAGACTTATGGAACCAGTAGCTGCATCCTTGTTGAACAATATCATCCCAAACCATAGGAAAATTAACAGCTCTACATCTTGCCATACAAAAAATCCAAATTCTGAAACTAAAGCTACATTCAAGAAACAAATTATCTCTAGTCTCCAGCTGATGATGACAAAATTAACAAATGATCTCTAGTACTCTTATAATTGATATTTAGTTATGTTATGTTATTATTGTGAGAATCATTATAGACCCATTAAAGCATAAATAACTAAATTAAATTTTAATGTTTGAACTTCCTATGTATGCTTTCTGTGCTAAGGAAAATCTCTAAGATTTGACATCTTGTTTTAAACGACATTAATCTGGTTCGTACAACATAATTACATGATTTCTTGAATTTTAACATTATCATGCATTGCACTGTAGATACCAAATAATTAAGGCCTTTCCAATAGATGTTTTGCAATAAAGTGACCCTAGAATAATTCCTTTTTGAGTTGTCTTCCGAGTGGTCCAAACCATGCATTCATTGGACACATGTAGGGTTTTCACTAGAGTAATCTTCGCTAATATGTTGTTGGAATTACATCACACACACTAGTTGAACCTTGAGGTGTGCGTTAAAACCTATCTTTTTTGCCCGAAACCATATAATGGGAACCTTAAGGTGACTAGAAACTTGATAAAGACAAGATGTAAATGGTGTTGAGGCCTATAAGCATGAGAATAAGCTCCCATTCCATGATCCATGTGTACTAAATTGAACATGCATGTATAGTTTGATCATTCAAGAAGAGAATCAAACTTGAAATACAAAATGATTGTCTTAAAGAGGTTAAATCATATTTGCCCCTTGGGGTGGGAAGCAATGTTTAGGAGGATCAAATAACGGAAAAGAATGAATGGTAAATGAGAACAGTAACGATAGTAATTGTTGTGAATGCTTGCTTACGTTGCTAAGTGAAGTGTGTTGAACTCTTGAAGCTAGCTAAGGAGTTTCAAAATGTCAATGCCATGTTTTCTTAATTTTCTTTAAGGTATATGATGTAATGTAAGGATTTCGTAGCCCTTTTATGCATCCTAACTATATTTTTTAAAAGATCTTAATTAACGTAAATGATTTTATGTGCATGCTTCGACTATGTTATATATGTCATGATATTTGTGATGGGAGCTTTGTTTATGACTATGTTATAAATGCCAATTTTTAACATATTTTTCTCTATTTATCTTTTGCCCTAAATAATTGACTAAAATTTCTACATCATCTAAACAAATGGTTATCGCCTATCTCACATTAGTGTCAATTTACAAAATAGCTTATAATTCCATCTCCTTTTCACCCTGCAACTAAACAAAGGGAGGGATACCTATTCTATTCTTCCATTTTTGTAAAATCTCGTCTACTAGTATGTTTCTAGTCCAACCCCTATTATTTATTGAACATCAAAACAAAGGAAATGATAACTACTCCATCTCCTCTGCTCTCCCTCCACCCTGATCCTTTTCCTCCTTCCCTCTAAACTCCCAAACATAACGTTAGATTTGAAAAAATAAAAAAATAAAAACCAGTGAAGATTTTGCACCTATGACCTCACCCCCCTATTTTTATTGGGGGAGAAGGTGCTATATGAGCTGGGGCTCTTTGGCTACACTTTCTACTTAGATTCGGAAACAAAAACAGAATACTAATATATTTTGCATTAGTTTAAGAAAAACAACCAAAGGTTCCAATTCCTAAGAATAGAAAACAAGCTCAAAATTTCCATAGCAGTTGTGAGCATGAAATTAACAGCCTCTTGGGAGACATTGATTCCTACGAATAAAAAATTAGCTCAAATTTCCACTTTTATGGCCTGCATTAACTTCTAGGGAGAATCAGCAAATGAATTTTATAGGTAAAAAAAAAGGATGAGAGAGCCAGCCTAATACTTTCTGATTGAACATAGAGAGGTAGTATTTTGCACTAAGACTTTTTTACTGAGAGAACTTGTTGTCAATGTCTGCACAAACGAGTTTATTAAAATGACATCAACATCAGATTGCTAGCAAAAAGGTGAATCATAAATCACTCAACCCATTTCATATTCTCCACTCAAATAAAGTTCCAATCACATATCAGAACCACTCCTTTCAACCCCAATATTATTCATCATAGTTTCCCCATTTTCAGCAAACAGCTTCACTTTATTGCTTATAAGCATTATAGTTTGATTTAATAGCAACAACATCCTAGATTTTAGACAGAAACCTGGAAGGACTTTGATCCGAGAAATATGTAAGTTAAAACGAGGAAAAGTTAGGAATAAATTTGGTGCAATTCATTGAGGTAACAGTTAATATCCTAGAATATGCACTGGAATGTTTCTTTAAAAAGCACAATACAATTCAAATAGTAATGAATACAGGAAAGTATATACCAACATAAAATCTATAACTGTTGCAATTATGTGTCTGGTAGATTTCTTTCCAAAAATTAGGATTGAGGAAATACCAAAATAACAAAACCACACACAAACATGATAGACAAGTCAGCCAAAAAACCAACTCCCCATAACCTCATCCCTTCCATTTCAAGTTAACACCACAAGTATTGTTTCACAATTTTGCTACAACTTGTGCCATGTGTGATGCTAAATTAAAAGCAACCAAACAAATCATTACTTTGTATTACAGTCATCGATCTTTGCTCAGATGACCAAACTTTCTCAACTCCTTTTCTTGCCTAATATGCATCCAGTTCACCTCATACATCTAGAGAATGTACATACAAGAACTATGATGATCTTTAATACATATGCTAAGAAAGGGACATACCGACAGGAAATTAATTTACATATTATCCAATCATATGCTAAGGCTTGTTCTAGTAAAGGATGATTAAATCCAAATACAGTGGACAATAAACTTTCCAAGTTAATTGATTGAATACAGAAAAGGCACTTAAATTTAAGAAGTCATAGAAAACTTCATTAAATTAGAAATGAGATTCCTATATGGGGGGAGACAACAAAAATCGTCATTTATTTCTTTTTCTTTTTCTTTTTTCCTATGGTAGTGAAGGCATAGAGTTGGGCTTTGGCTGTCATTTCAATTAAGCCTTGGAATTTTATCAACATATGACAATGTAGTTTGGTCAATTAAGTCACTTAAGTTCATATAGTTGATAGAATTAAGCCTTAGAATTTTATCAGTATGTGATAATGTAGTTTTGGTCAATTAAGTCACTTAAGAAGTTCATGTATTTGATAGCATGAACGAACATAAGAATAACAATTAGAGATGGGAAACATAACCAGACCAGCTCAGATAGAAGGAATCAGATGGATAAAATTTCAAAACAAAACAAAAATCAAGGTGCACAATAATTTCTTCATTTTCTAAAAACGAATGCGAGGAGACATGTGAATCGTCTGATTAACTGAAAGCTTGGAAAACTTAGTATAAGCATAAGGAAAAAGTAGAAAAGGTTGTGAAATATTAAGCAAAAGACACTTATTAACAAATAAAGCAGAATGGTATTCCACAATTCAAGTAACAAATCACATATAGAAGGAATAGGCTTCTCTCAGTAACTGAGTAAAATAAATACATACGTTCAAGCTAAATAATCCAAAACAGAATCATATCATCATATCACTTATTTGAAATCTTTTTTTACGTTGATGATGAAGATGAAGATCCAACAAAAAGACATGTCAAAATAAAGCTTATATTCGACTATGTTATAAATGTCATGATATTTGAGGTTTAGGCTTTCCATTAGGATTTATGTGCTAAATATTCCTTTGGAAGAGCATTTGGCATGAAGGAGTACCTTTAAGATGGTTTATTTATTTATTTTGGGTGGATTATAGCTTCCAACTGATATCACGCCCATTTTGATGTAGTATAAAAATAATTTTGAATTTTATGTATTGAAAAGAAAAAGTTTCTTACATTATGATTTTATTATTTGAATAGTAAATAAAAAATGAATGATGTGATATAAAAAATGAAAAAAAAGGAATGTTTTTATGTTAATCTTTTCCGGGAAAAGTTGTGTGGACAAAAAAAAAGGGCAAAGATGCTTTGCCAAACATATGCCAAGTAGTTGGTAGTGTTACGTGTAAAGGTGTAGCTTTTTGGTCGTAAGTTTTTCTTTATGATAAGCAAACCAAATTCATAAAAAATTACATTGGGCACAACTCAAGTACATATAAAGTATATACAGTATACAAGAGAAATCGATTAATTGAGGTTGAGAGTGGAATAACAATAAATTTCAATTCAATAATTCCCGCTCTAATTAAAGTTCACTTTGCAACCATCACATGCTTTATTTGTACTAACAACCCAACATAACAAATTTTAATCAGTCCTAACATAACAATCATTATAAGATGATCAATAAGAAAATGAATTATTCACGAATAAAACACAATATTAAAATGGTTCACCACAAAGGCCTACGTACGCCCATTGGGAAAAAACAATCACTGCAAAATTCTTCTAACTAACAAATAATATAGTATATATATGGAGTAATTAGATGGTTTAGTTCAGTCGCTTTTTAAAGGTAAAAAAACTTGTGAGATAGTGAGAGCCAAAGAAAGACAGATAGCCAAAACATTATTATGTACGAGAGTGAGAGCCAATTAAACTAAACCTCCTAGTACATAATTTGTCCTCTAGCTAGTACCACAACTGATATTTTCATGAAGACTATCATCTCTTGCCCTTTAGATTCTCAACCCCTCATCCATAATCCATTCATTCATGCCCTACGTATGGATTTTTGGATATATTTTTAACTTTCTAGCTTTATATCTTCCTATGGAGCGAGAAAACAAAGATAGCTAATAATCCAATTTGATATGTACATAATGTGTTAGCTGTAGAAAAAGGGTAAGCATTGAAATATTTTTCAAGTAAATATAATTTTCGTTAATAGCACATATACGTACCGCACTATACGTAAAGTGGTTGTCATTTTGTCACCTTCGAAAGACGCGACTATTTTGTGGTCGGGTCACATTTCGAGTCTCATTCTGATCTTTATCTACGCATAGTATATAACGAACTATGTTATATATGTTCATCTTGGATATTAAATATATGCACAACATTTTAAATTTCTTGTACGAAATTTAAAATCACACTTCAAGTTTTTTTCGTATGCTATATGATCTTATTTAATGTTTATAAAATGCAATATCGTTACCTTGTGTTCTATCGCTGGTGATCGGTGGTCGATACGTGCAGTGACCCTACATCCTGAAGCATGCGGTGCCTCTTCGCGAGAATCTGCCCGATGTCCCTCAAGCGAAACCGCTCCTCATACCTGCACTGGTGAGCCAGCGCCTCCATCCACGAGTAAACTGAGTCATTGCATCCATTTGCTGGTTCATCTCCTCCTCATTTGCTGTTCTCTCAATGCAAGTGCAGATCAATCATTTCCTCTACTACGGCCGGGTAGCATTGGGCGGTGTGTAATAGTGGATGTCCCGAACCGTAGAATATTCTTGCTCACGCCACGGACACGACCCGCATCGCTTATTGCCGTGAGCACTACATACGCATCATTTGGTGCCCACCGAATCGCCCCTCCGCCCCTCTACAAGTGCAGCAGGTGACTCCTCAAGCCTCCGCATCTCAAATGCACATTACATACACACGGCACCTCACATCCAACTATTAATCATATTTAAAAAATTGATACATGTGTTTCAAGCATACCACTCTCTGAACCAAGTCATTTGGATGTCCACAGCGATGTTCGTGTGGGTCTTGATATAATTTCGTGTTGGGGCTTCGCTCGTTATCATGACCTGCAAAATTAAACGAACAGCAACATATTTTCACGCTTATAATATTGAAATATTTAATTAACTAATTTGTATGTATTTTGGTTTGACAAACATACGTCTCATGCGCATGTTGTGCGAGCTCTTTGAACTGCAATGCGGTGTCGTGTACAATGTTCGGATTTGTGTCATTTTTGGCATATTCTGCATACACAAATTAGTTTATTTATTTATATGTCAATGATAAATAATTATTTACTTTTGATGCTACAACTACAAACAAACAATTGACCAACCTGATTCTTCTTCTCACACCATTTCTGCAGCAATATGTCCACATCCACCTGGTCATACCCCTCGAGGATTGTCGACGCTCTTGCCTTCACTGTCTCAGGAGTGTCATCCGCTCGAATGGCTAATGGCTTTTTCAATTCGGCGCGCCAATATTTTAGCTTCTCCCCCATGTCCCGCCACAAGTCCTTTTTTATTTTAGCAATGTCCGAGCCGGGCACTATGTAAAACTGTTTCTGCATTAGTGAACAATTGAATAATTAATAGACCAAATAATTATATTAAATTTGGAAATAAGTGAAGACATATTAAGTTATATACACATCAAAAACATTAAATTAAGAACAATTTCTTTACACTTACCATCAAAGCATCAAAAAATAACTCCTTCTGCTCTAACGGTACCTTCTTCCAATCGATGACATACGGATGAAGAATACGCACATCTTGCCCGTCATCCGCCACCACTTGCCCCCGCTTTTCTCACGGGTTGCCACATTCCATTGAACTCCACAACGACCCGTTTCCCATCTGGTATTGAATATAACTTGTGGGGGTCCTTCACGTTAAGCACTTCAATATTATTATTTGTATCTGCATTTGGTAAGTAGAACATAAATTTACAATCAATATTAAATGAAAATAAAAATATATATAAATATTTAATAACATACATACATATATACATACATATACATACATATACATAGTTATAGGCATGGACGGAGCCAGAAAATTTTATGGAATAGGACTAGCCAAAAACAAAATTCCAGTTGTTT
Organism: Carpinus viminea; assembly: GCA_013348765.1. NCBI lineage: Eukaryota > Viridiplantae > Streptophyta > Magnoliopsida > Fagales > Betulaceae > Carpinus > Carpinus viminea. The sequence continues at coordinate 29,636,193 of CP054673.1, forward strand.
ACATCTTTTTTTTAGAAATAAGCCCACTTTGTTGTTTTTTAAAGTACAGACTACGTAAGGGCAAACAAAGTTACCATTTCATAGTATGAGCCACAACAATAAAAAAAAAATTTAATGGCTATAACCCAAAAAATCAAGAATAGGGCCAAAAACATTTATTGGATATGTCCATGCAATCTAAAAATAGGGCCCTAATTTTTTTGGGAGAGAGCCAAATGACTAAAATTAGAACTAAACTTTGCTTTTTTCTTTTAATTTGTTTATTTGTTTTACTTCTATTTTTTCCAAAATATTTTTTTTTTTTGGGTGACCACGGCCCACCCCGGTTTAGTGCTGCCCCCATCATTGGTTATAACTCTAAAGGAAATCAGGCCTCAGTCGTACATCCTCAGACTCGGGCTGTGTAATATCCTCTGACTCAGGCTGAACCGTCTCATGTGGATCATGACCCTGCTCTACATCGTCTCCCCCGGCTGGGGATACCTGCCGCTCCACATGGGCATCATCTGCTGCAGTGGAACAATCCATATGGTCCACAGGCCGACCATATGGATTGCCCACTGGGCCCTCTGGGTGGGTGTATGCGTCTGTGGAAAATCTCCCTTAACGATAGCGAAGCCACAGAGTGTCGAACTCAATAACCGGGCTCATGGGAGTATCGATCACGGTGATGCGGTCATATGGGTACGCCGTCACGAGTCTCGCTGTCATCATCACTCGTATGCCCGATCAACGGTGGATGTGGGCGCCTTAGACCCCTCGTCCTACCACCCCGAACACTCATGCTTCACTGCAACATTATTCACATTCAAAACTAATTAATAGTAAATAAGGAAAAATTAAAATCCAACGCAATAAGAAAAATGGAAGGTAATGAACATTTTAAATCAAATAAAGATTAAATTAAACACAATGAACAATCACATTAATTAAAAAACAAACTCAACGAAAAACATATTAATGCCAACTTCATTTATATTAAATTACATACGCCTCAATAGGTGGTACGGTCCTAGTGTAATCTATGTCATCCGGATGTGGATCAGTGATGATTATGATCCAACCGGGAGGCTCGATCTGGTAGCTTGGTTGGTCGTCATCATCCACTTGACCCAGCCAAGGTCGCATACATTCCTAGGTTTGGTCCTCACGGCGCAAGCCCAATCGGTCCCCTATCGCCGGGTGACGAATAAACTTGTGAGACTTGAGAAGTTAGCACATAGGGTTCATCGAATTTTATCCCCTTATGTACAAGGTTTGTGAAGTTTACTAGCGTTAAACCATACTTGTCCAACTTGTACCGCCTCTTGTGTTGTCCGCCAATCACACTTGAACAATACGTACTTAGTCCGATCGTAGTATTCCACCTCAATGATTTTAGTTAACTTCTCTAATCGTTTATCATCAATTGGCACACAAACGCCATTCGAGACCTCCTTCTCACATCGTATGCGATAGTACGGAATAATTTTCCATTGACCACATATCTGTTATATTCGATTGTCAAACCATTGGCCCTCTACAATGCATGACAATTTTTCTCCCAAGCCATCCTCTCCGATCGTTCAATGATCGAATTCGGGCATAACATAAGCGTATATGCACAGCTTAACTATTGGCACAAAAGAATAGGTGTACGAAAGAAATTTGAGGTTTAGTGAAATTCGTATTTGACATTTGTCTTACATAGTCACGGTACCAATTACAAAACTGTTGATAATGTTGAGTCTCCAACTCAGTGTCTGTCATTTGCCCCATATTCGAACCTCGCCTAAGCGCTTTCCATGCCCTACAATTGAGTTAGTCCGCATTTTAGTGCGCTACTAAAACTGCATGTCATTAAGTTACAATAGCACGCAACGTAATTATATTTGTATGACTTACATCCGCAATTCCTGAAAGTTGTCAGAGTTGAACATAATATACCGGTGAATCTGTGTCAACGTGTTACGATCTAGGTTCACTCGTGTTCGCCCCCTACACCCATCTGCATTTCGTTCTGGCCTATTGTGAACTGTGGTTGCACTACCTAAATATGCCGAGCAAAACGTCACTAGCTCACTAGCTATGTATCCCTCTCGCAATGCAACCTCAGTCGCTTTGTTGCGAACATTGGATTTAAATCCCCAAGGCTCCTACACATCAACATTCCATCAATCGCTTGCACTTTTCCACATATAAAATAAATAAGTTTACTATTAATTAATTATGTTTTACCTCTCTCGGTACATCCATCTATCTGTGCGGTCCACCCAATTGACATTCACGGACAAGGTGGACGACAACGTGGACCATGCTAGTGAAGAAGCTAGGGGAATATTTGTTCCATCAAACACAAGTCATACAGACGTGTTCTTGAAGTCTATCCAATGTCGTTGTCGTCAAGATATGCCCTGAAGAATGTACTCATATCAACTAGTACCTTGATCACGTTTGGCAATTTCGATCCCTTAATGCAATAGGGAGAAGCTGTTGCATGATAACATGGTTGTCATGGCTTTTGAGACCTGACAATGTGTGGTCATCCATTTTAACACATCTGGATATATTCGATGCATAACCGTCCAGCACCTTGACATCTTGAAGCACTTGTAGGAAAGCAATTTTATCTTCAGTCGACATCGTGTGGGGAGCAGGCGGCAAATAAGTTCTCCCGTCATCGCCAATGTACGGATGCAATTTAGGTCTCAAACCCATTTCCTGCAAGTCTTGTCGGGCTTGAAGGTTATCTTTCGATTTATCTTTCATGTCTAGAAGTGTGCGAAGTATGTTGTCCATCACATTTTTCTCGATGTGCATTACATCAAGGTTGTGCCTCAACAAGTTATCTTTCCAATACGGCAACCTGAAAAAAATGCTTTTCTTTTTCCACAATACTTCAGGGGCCACTGGTTCTTCTTGGTTCTTATTATTATTCCTCTTCCTCTTCTTCTTCGGCTTCTTCTTCGGCTGCTTTTCTTTTTGTTTCTTGCGGTCCTTCTTTGTCTGTGGAGGGGGTTTTGGTGTCTTACCAGCACTCTCGTCTCCGAATACCATCCCTTCTAACTGTGTCAATATTTCTTCTCCACTCGGCACTTCGGGGGCACATTCGAATTCCTGTTTACCATCAAACGTTCTCCTGTTCCTTCTGAACGGATGATCCATGGGCAAGTATCGCCTATGACCCATAAAACAATATTTTTTCCCGTGTTTTAGCCATGTAGACCTCGTCGAATACATACAGCAAGGACATGCCTTTACACCCTCGTAGGCCATCTGACAAATCTGCGTCTGGAAGAAGTCATTAATCGTCCACATCAATCAAGGCTCGCATCATAAAATGTTTTTGTTAGACGTCAACGTGCGAACCCCTACATTCCATAATTCAGTAATTCGTCAATCAAGGGTTGAAGGTACACATCTATATCCATTCCGGTGATTTTGGGCACGATATTACGAGTGATAAAATGAATGATGGTTGTTTCATGCACATCCAAGGCGGCAAAGTTGTACGGTACAAGCATGACGGGCCAATCTGTGTGATGTGCTCATATTGCCAAATGGGTTAAATCCATCCGATATTAGACCAAGCCTTACGTTCTGCTCTCGGATGAGAAGTCCGGATGTAAATTATCGAACGACTTCCATGCATCTCCGTCGACGGATGCCTCAATACACCGTCTTTTGTCCGACCCTCGCATGCCATCTCATATTCTGATGCAGCTGCGACATAAACAACCTCGCAATCTTGGAATTAATGGAAACCACAATACCTTTGCGGACGTTCTTACTCGGAATGATTTCACGATAATCATTCAAATGAACTTCATCCTTCCACTTAGATTGTCCACATTTAAGACATGACTCTAAGTCCTTATTGTCCTTCCAAAACAACATACATACAATCATTACGACATGCCGGTATTTTCTCATACCCGAGCCCCATGTCCTTTAGGAATTTTTTGCTTCATATGTATTATCCGCAAAGGCTCACCGTCATCGCAATAATTGATTGACAAACTCAAGGAGAGCCGAGAAAATCGTGTTAGTAACCCCACCCAAACACTTCAAATTGTATAGGTGTATAGGTGGCACTTAGTTTCTTTGTATACGGTCTTCCTGGAGTGGCTTGTCCGAATTTTAAGCAAATCATCTTATAAGCGTCACCTCTCGGGTGCATCATCCAAACATGTTCTTCACCGCCTGAGTTGAGGCTCATTGCTGTCCTCCCCGACATCATGCACACCGACAAATCGCAACATTGCTTGCATATTGCCACCCACATCCTCTGTGCTTGGACCTGCATCTACGGCCGATCTCGGCAAGTTAGTTTCTTCAACCTGAGTTCGTACAAGACGCTCGCCGTGATAAATCCATTCTTTGTATTGGGGCGACATTCCTTTACCCCCTGTCAAGTGATCGAATACCAATGCCGGATTGTGCCGCTTGTTGAGGCAACACGCCTTACACGGACAATAAATGAGCCCATCTGGAGTCCTACAATTGAGTACTGCAAAATCTACGAACGATCTACAACCGTCAATGTATTCCTTGGAGATCCTAGGCTTCGTCATCCAACTCTTATCCATATTATTACTACATAAAGTAAAAAACCCGATAAATTTACATACATTATATATTGGGACAGTAAACGTAATAGACCTAGGTTTATTTATGTTTACTAACAATTCAATTAACAAATATATATACGTTGGAAGGAAATGGCATCTCGAAGCATTTACATATATGGTCATATATATCAAATTGAATATAACATATTGTATGCATGATAATATTAATTATATATAGTTAACAAACCAAAACTCCATCTAAGTTTGATTTGGAATAATAAGTTTAAATTTTGAGTATGCACAACTACAATAAGCCTAATATATATACTTCATGTTTAAGGTGATAATGGAACCAATAAATAAGAATGAAAACATCATTAAATATTGTTAAGCGCAATTAATTTAAGGTTAAATCACAAAGTTGGTCATACCAAACAAGGAAATCACACACCAAACACGAAAGCGCTACAAATTTCTTAATTTCCTTCCAACTACACACTCTTCAAAAAGAACAAACCAATAAATTACAAGTGGACTCACCCAACCAAACCCTCCTAAGCACTCATAACCCATCCAATTTACACGATTTGTTAAGAAAATCAACCAAAAGATGACAATAAGGCACATGTGCATGCTATGAATGCTAACGTGTTTATAACAACACATTACTAAAATTTTTAATTTTTTTTTTTTTGGTCCCATTACTAACGTGTTGAAATTTAACACGTTAGTAATTGCTAACGTATGGCAAAATAAGTGAGCAGTAACCACGTTAGTAAATGCCGTGTTTTTGTAGTGAATATAGTGAGTAATATGAGAAGGACTTTGCTTATGATGGGGAGAAGAGTTTGTTCACGTTAGATCACTTCCCACAATAAACTTGAGTTCTTGTTGTGTTTGAGGATGTCCAATCGAGCAGTATACCATTAGGGTTTGTGATTCATTTATTCTAGGTATTCTATATTATTGTCAATTTAGAATCTAATATCTAACAAACCTAATTTCGTAGAAACAATGGAAATCGTATACGATGTCAATGGAAGTCCAAATGAGAGTGACCGCAAGAGAATGCGGCGACCATATAACTCCAAGACATTTAAAGTGGAAATTAGCAACAAATTCCCATGAATGCCATTGCAAATGCACTACGAGGTCAGGAATCAGAGAACTCCCAAGAAGCCCTAAGAGTGTTGGATATTATATTGAAGTGCATCTTTGCTAAGTAGTGAGTGAACTATGCTTGATTAGTTCATTTTAAATTTTCACTAGCTTTCGTAGCTCAATTTAGATCCATTAAATAATTAGCGATTTTTTGACTTTTGCAGGGGCTGCCTCTTTGTTCGCCAATCCTTTTTTCACAATGATCCAAAATTTTTTGCTGAGGTTGGTGGTGGCGTTCTTGGCTGCAGAGGGTTTCATTCAAGTTGTAGAACCACCCAGGGAGGCTTATCTTTGAACATTGGTAAGATCATTTACAAGTTTGTTCAATATTTTTTTGTCTTTGAACTTTTTCTTTGTATTACTTGTTCTTTTGCCTTTCTATCCAGATGTATCTACTACCATGATCATACAGCCTGGGCCTGTGGTGGATTTTTTAACTTCCAATCAGAATGTGAGGGATCCATGGTGTACGTGTACGTGTCCTTGCAACGTACACGTGGTTGAAGGTTTTGTCTGATGTAGGTGTCTTTGGTGAACTTTGGAAGGTATTTATTGTTTTTATTGTTTTTTCTACTTGTGATTTAGGTTCAGTAATTCTTACAGTATTTTCAACTGCTTCTGTAGAAATTGGTGAAGCCAACAAAGATAGAACGATGGGCTGTCGTTAACTTCTCAGCACGTTGTCATATACATGGATTTATACGAGATTTCACTAAATGTGGAGAGTTGAAAGGAATTGTACGATAGGTCATGATATGGATGTTACAATGTGTTGTCTAGTGACTGACAGTTCTTTTTCTTGTGTTTATGTAGCTTATAGAGCCTCCATTTGACGTGTTTCAAGAGAATCCTCACGTGCTCCATCTATGGTTTAGAGTAGAGAAGATGTTTGAGGATATTTAGTCAAAGCTTCCTGGTGGTCCAAAGTTTCTTCTTTGCGTGCTTCCTGAGAGGAAAAACGCTGATCTTTATGGTAGAGACTGATTTGATCCATTCTTTACTGAGAATGCTAATCGTGTTTACAAAGTGACTGGTAAATCAAATATGTTGCATCTCCAAGGTCCATGGAAGCGAAAGAATCCTGCTGAGTATGGAATAGTAAGTCAATGCATGGCTCCTCAAATGGGTTAATGACCAGTATCTTACTAATGTTCTCTTGAAGAGTAATGCAAAGGTGAGAGCTGTGATGAGTGTAGTTTATTGCACTACCTCTCTTTCCTTTGTGGCTTTTCCGCTTCTTCTTGCAAATTATTGTTGGGATACAAGGCTTTGGTGTTATTGTATTGCCAAACTTGTTTAATTTCCTTTTTGATGTTGCAGCTGGGTGGTTTGAATTCATTATTGGCAGTTGAACACTCTCCCTCTATTCCTATATTTTCCAAGGCTCCCACTATCATACTTGGGATGGATGTGTCACATGGCTCTCTCGTCGACATACCATCTATTATTGCTGTGTACGTAATTCTTATTTTGCACTTTTCTGTTTTGTCTCTTTACTTAAAGTTACTATTGAACTACTTTATGTACTCTTTATCAACTTCTTCTAGTTTAATTTTAAAGAAGTTCTTATCTAAGAATTATTTTGCTGAAACTCACGGGTGGTTAGCTCAAGGCAGTGGCCATTGATTTGTAAATATATATATGGCCTTTGTTCGGATAGGATCTTCTAGATAACTCATGAATGCACCGTCTAACATCAGCAGAATTGGACGAGCTTTCGACTTTTTTTTCTTAATTGCAATTAATTGAGGAGGGTTTTGAGTTTTACGAGTTGATTTGAAAAGGTGTTTTTTTTATTTTTTTCCCTTAAATCATTTTAAAATTGTGTTTATCAAGTTTGGTAAAGTGTACTTAAAGAAAATGAAAAAAAGAAAAGTTTCATCAAGTGAAAAAATTATTTTGAATAAATAAATAAGAAATAAAATAGTATATTAATCAAATAAATTGACATGATGATGAATTAAGTAGTATAGGCAAATGAAAAATCTACTCCTAGAGAAGCCCGTCACAGAAAACCATAAAGAACCAACTAGAGAAGCCCATCACAGAAAACCATAAAGAACCAACTAGAGAAGCCCATCACAGAAAACCATAAAGAGAATCTAGTCTAACGCCATTGCCGGAGAAGCCAACTGACAGCTAAGGGACATCAAAACACACCAACACACACCAACACGAGAGAGAGAGAGAGAGAGAGAGAGAGAGAGAGAGAGTCCTAGAGAGAGTTTCTTAATATTCCTAAACCTACCAAGAAGAAGAGAGACATGAAGGATTTGTTGGTAGGTTTAGGAAGAGAGACATGAAGCATTGACCATTGACATCTAAAAACCACACTTATATATAGTACTTACTAATTAAGCCCCACCTACAATTTCTTCCACACTTCAGTTGTGTCCTAATTCAATGAATTGAATTTAGTAGGAGAAGAAATTGGGATTATGTAATTTCTAGATGAAGGAAAAACACGCGAAAGTAAAATCAGAAGACTCAATGAAAGAGCATTAAAATTTCAGAAAATGGTATACAAAATCATGTGCAAAGAAAATTTTTAGAAAGACAATACAAATTCAAAGCAAACACAAGTATGAGAAGTGATAAAAGTAGAACTTGGCACACCATCCATTATCATTGTACCTCAAATGTGATAATTATTTTCATGCAATATGCCATGCCACTACAAACCTACTATGTAATACATTCTGTCCACAACTAGATTTTGTGTTAGTAAATGTTTATGAAGAAATGATACACTAAAAATAAAACAAATAGCAAATAAATAATCAGGTATATAAAGAACTGAAAGTGCCTGAAGGGATTAAAGACTTCTAGAAGCAGAAGGCAAAAAGGAACACCAAATCTAACTTGTCGATAATATATGGATAAAAAGCTTAAGAGCTGAAATAATATTTTCTTGGTAGTTGAATAAGTATAAATAACATGGTTATTGGGTTAGCCTACCCTTAACCAAATTCTTCAATCGGGTGGCTAGTTCAAATAGAAAATGTAACACCATAGAGAACTTGGTTATCAATGGAGACATCTCTTGTAATCCGGATTAATTTAGGATTATATAATCAAAATTTTAATTAAACTGTACACCATGAACGAAAATTGGCTGCCAAATTAAGATGGTCTTCGTTTCCAGTCTATTAGTAAGGAAGGGGTAGCTTGGGTGGAGCAAGCTTTCAAGGAAAGAGAAGTTTTTGAAGAGGTGAAAGATTTGAATAGGGATAAGGCTTCGGGTCTAGAAAATTTCTCTATGGATTTCATATCATTCGTAACCAAACTTAATTAAAACTAATAGCTACTTGAAACCACAAAAAATAAATATATCATTCTCTTTTTGATAAGTACAATAAACTTATCATATTGTTTACATAATAATAATCCATCCAATTGTTAAAAGAACCACAATGTTCTACACAAGGCAGAACTGTACAAAATCTTGAAGAAAATGTTAGTTGAACACAGTGCTGAGCACTGAAAAGTTAATACCTACATACATAAAAGAACAAAAAACTCCTCCTATGACATATATATGGGTATTTGACAAACATCTGGTGCATCATCTATGACTTATATTAATCTACATTCAGTTTTTAATTTCATTATCCAACTCAAACATTGCTCTTAAAGCCTTCGAGGATCCTTCCACCAAAAATAAAATATGGCAGACAAGAAAAACCACAGGCAGGAAGGTGTCATAGTATAGTTGCAATCTACAATCACAACGTGCTACCAAAACAACAATTCATCTGTAGATTGAAATACTCTTAAGCAAGAAATCTTAGAGCAAACATATCAGGTGTGTTTGGGAAAGCTTTTTCTTATTTTTCCTTTGTGTGAATAGTAATAAGAATTGGTTGATGTGGTATAAAGGTGAAAGGAGTTTTGAATTTGTTGAGAGAAAAATGAAGAAAATTGTTTGGTAATGTGAAGAAAGGTGTTTGACTTTTTTTAAAATGAAATGAAAAAGGAGAGACGGCTTGGGTTTTGTCAAACACAACCATTGAATTGTAATGTTATATTGAAAATGAGTCATCACTACAAAAAATTTATTTTTTAGTAACTGACCATTAGTAACGTTTTAGAGACAATTAAAACGTTACTAATGGAAGGTAACGTTTTAAAAACGTTACCAATGGTCAGTTACTAAAGCAATAGTCACTAATGGACCATTGGTAACGTTTCAACTTTTTGAAACGTTACCAATGGTAATTTGTTTTTTTTTTAATTTCTGGAAACCGTTAGTAACGTTTCAAATTTGAAACGTTACCATTGGAAATTTTTTTTTTTTTTTGGCTCCATTAGTAACGTTTCAAATTTGAAACGTTACCATTGGAATTTTTTTAAAAAAATTTCAACTCCGTTAGTAACGTTTAAAATTTGAAACGTTACCATTGGAATTTTTTTTTAAATTTTGGATCCGTTAGTAACGCTTTCAAATTTGAACGTTACCATAAAAATTCAGCTCCGTAACGTTTCAAATTTGAAGCGTTACTAACGTTAAATAATAATTAAAAAAAAATAAAATTCCTGCCATATTTTCAAATTTTGAAAATATGGACATTGTACTGTACGTTGACATGCAGCCATTCCAGTACATTCCTGCCATTCCACTATCTTCTTTGTTTCTTATTTTTATTATTTTTTCCCCGCCGGACATGCAGCAATCTCGCCGGCAATATAATTTTTTTTCCCTCGCCGGCCACGCACCCCATCTCGCCGGCCGGCAGAAAACAAATTTTTTCCCTCGCCGGCCACGCATGACACCATTTTTTTCCACCATTTTTTGTAGTGCACGTGGGTGCACCCCAGCCACATCTTTTAATTTGTTTCTTCCACGCAGTGACGCAGCTATGTTCTTTCTTTTTTCTTTTTCTTTTTTCCTTCCTCTCTTTCTTTCTCCCACATTGCCCTTGGCCGACCCACTCCATCTGCTCTGCTTTCCTCTGCTGCAACACAAAATGAAAACTAAGAAGAAAAGTGGTACTGTGAGAAGAAGAAAAATGGGGACAAAAAAATTAAGAAGAAAAGTTTTTTAAATAGGAAAAATGAAAAACTTACCGATGATAGAGGGAGGCGTTTGGTTGAGTAAATCTGAGGGTCTGAAGGAACCAAGCATGCAACACAAATTCTTTAATTTCTCTGTTTTTCTTCTTCATCATCTCTCCTATATATCTCTATGATACACCAAGAACAGGTACAATTTGATCCACTGTAAAATCTATCAGTCTATCAAAGAAAATGTCTTCAACTGAACCAAACATCCAAAGCAGGGATAAACAATATAAAGCAGGAAGAAACTGATTTATCAAAACCAATTTCCGATAAACAAATTATAGTTTTAAAAAAAAAAAAAAAAAAGCGAAAAAGACATTACCCATTCGACCCACAAAGCAAACCCTCTGCCTTTAATTTGTTCCGGAGATTGGCAGTGAAGAAGTGGGTCGCCGGATGCCGGCGACGACGAGCAGGCCAGCGGTGTTCGACTGAGACCGACGACGACGAGCAAATCCATTTCGGTGTTCGACTGAGAGAACAAAAAAAATAGAAATAAAATAAAGAGAAGGAAGAAAGAAAAGAGGGGAAAAGAAAGACAAAGAGGCCAGCGCGGGATGCGTGAAAAGGGGAAGAGAAAGAAAAGAGGGGAAAAGAAAGACAAAGAGGCCACCGCGGGATGCGTGAAAAAAGGGGGGAAGAGAGGAAAACTTTTGTGCAGGCCAGGTATAAAAATCATTGGTAACGTTTGGGATTCCCAACGTTACAAATGGTAACGTTGTGAACTTCAAACGTTACTAAAAGCAAATAACAAATTATATAATTAATATATAAACGTTTGGTAACGTTTGAAAAGTCAAACGTTACCAATTTGGTAACGTTTGACTTTTAAAACGTTACCCTTAGAATTTTATTATTATTATTTTGGTTTCAATTTTTCCTTCATTTGTTTTTTTTTCTTTTTGCTTCATTTTATTTCTATTAGTTGGACATTACTTATAGTAGTAATTAATTACATATTAAGTATAGTACTAATTAATTGTATACTAATTATAGTAGTACTTAATTACATATTAATTATAGTTCTAATTAATTATATACTAATTATAGTAGTAATTAACTACATAATAATTATATTACTAATTAACTATAGTACTAATTATAGTAGTACTTAATTACATATTACTAATATAGTTCTTAATAAATAAATTATAAATTATATAATAAAATATCTATAAATAAAGAGAGGGAGAGGAGGAGAGGTATGGCGGGATGAGAGAAAAAAATTAAAAGAGAATAATGCCCTTGCAGGTCTAGATCTTACTAATTATTATATATTAATTATACTAGCAATTAAATATCTACTAATTATAGTAGTATTAATTACATATTAATTATACTACTAATTAATTATCTACTAATTATAGTAGTTATTAATTATATTTACTAATTAAGAATATTAATTATATGAAAAAAATTAAAAACTACCAATGGTAACGTTGCACTTGTGCAACGTTATTAATATGGTAACGTTGCACAAGTGCAACGTTACCATTTGTAGTTTTAATTTTTTTTTTTCATTGTTCTTTCATTTGAGTTTCATTCTTTTTTCTTTTTTTTTTTCTTTTGTCTTCGTTTTAACTGGGTTAGTTGGACATTAGGTAGACTAGTGATTAACTATATATTGCTTAGCATACTCATTAATTATATATTAATAATATAACTAATTAACTATATAGTAACAATATATATAATTCATTAACTAATATATATACATATATTAAGTATAGTACTTACTAATTATTATGTGTTAATTATACCAGCAATTAAATATCTACTAATTATAGTAGTATTAATTACATATTAATTATATTACTAATTAATTATCTACTAATTATAGTAGTTATTAATTATATTTACTAATTAAGAATATTAATTATATGAAAAAAAAATTAAAAAACTACCAATGGTAACGTTGTACTTGTACAACGTTACCAACTTGGTAACGTTGCACAAGTGCAACGTTACCATTTGTAGTTTTTTATTTTTTTTTTTTTTTTTTCATTTTGTTCTTTCATTTGAGTTTTATTCTTTTATTCTTTTTTTGTTTTCTTCTTTTTGTCTTCGTTTTAACTGGGTTAGTTGGATATTAGGTAGAGTAGTGATTAACTATATATTGCTTAGCATACTCATTAATTATATTTTAATAATATAACTAATTAACTATATAGTAACAATATATATAATTCATTAGCTAATATATATACATATATTAAGTATAGTACTTACTAATTATTATGTGTTAATTATACCAGCAATTAAATATCTACTAATTATAGTAGTATTAATTACATATTAATTATATTACTAATTAATTATCTACTAATTATAGTAGTTAATTACATATTAATTATACCACTAATTAATTATGTACTAATTATAGTAGTTATTAATTATATTTACTAATTAAGAATATTAATTATATGAAGAAAAAATTAAAATCTACCGATGGTAACGTTTGAAGAATTCAAACGTTACCTTTTGGTAACGTTGGAATGTTTCAAACGTTACCAGTTGAAAATTTATTAAAATTTAATATAAATAATAAATAATAAATATATAAAATATATAATAATTTTGGAGGAGGGAAAAGCTTTGTTAGTTTTAATAATTTATAGTATTCTAATAATTTAAGTACTTAGTAATAATATTATATAAGATTAGTAAATTATCATAATACTATATGAGATTAGTAAATTATCAAAAGATTAGTAATAATCAAGTATATTACTAATTAATTAAAATAATTAAAATAAAAAATAAATTATATAATTACAAATAATTACAAATTAGTAATAATTTATAGTATTCTAATAATTTAAGTACTTAGTAATAATATTATATAAGATTAGTAAATTATCATAATATTATATAAGATTATTTATTATATAAGTGATATAACTAATGGACAACTAAAACAAATAAAATGAAGCCAAAGAAAAAAACGAAATAAAAGAAAGAAAAAAATACCAATGGTTTTCCAATTTATTTATTTCTTTACTTATCCCTTTTCATATATCTTTTTATTTTATAATTTATAATCTACTTATTAAAACCATTAGTAACGTTCTCAAATTGAAGCGTTACTAAATTGGTAACGTTTGACTTTTCAAACGTTACCCTTAGAATTTGTATTTATTATTTTTCTTAGTTTCTTTTTTTTTTCTTCATTTGTTTTTTCAAACGTTTATTATTAAGAATATTACTAACATATATAGACATTAATATAATTACCATATATATAATTTTTTTTTTTACCTATAATTAATATACACTTGATTACTACTATAATTAATAAATACTATACTTAATTACTACTATAATTAGTATATAATTAATTAGAACTATATTTAATATGTAATTAAATACTAATAAAAATAGTATATAATTAATTAGTTGTATAATAATTATATAATTATATTAATTAGTACTTAATACTTAATATATATATAGTTAATTAGTAATATAAATAAAATGTAGTTAATTATAGTACTAATGTCCAAGTAATAGAAATAAAGTGGAGCAAACAAAAAAAAAAAAACAAACCAAATGAAGGAAAAAATGAAAGTTAAAAAAAAAAAAAAGTGTTCCATTAGTAACGTTGCGGATGCAACGTTACCAATGGAGGTTCCATTGGTAACGCGTATATGTGCAACGCGTTACTAATAAAGATTTTATTTTTAATTATTTTGTTAGATTTTCGTTTTTTTGTTTTTTACCTATAATTAATATACACTTCATTACTACTATAATTAATAAATACTATACTTAATTAGTACTATAATTAGTATATAATTAATTAGAACTATATTTAATATGTAATTAAGTACTACCAAAAATAGTATATAATTAATTAGTTGTATAATAATTATATAATTATATTAATTAGTACTTAATACTTAATATATAGTTAATTAGTAGTATAAATAAAATGTAATTAATTATAATACTAATGTCCAAGTAATAGAAATGAAGTGGAGCAAACAACAAAAAAAAACAAACCAAATGAAGGAAAAATGAAAGTTTTAAAAAAAAAAAACTTCCATTAGTAACGTTGCAGATTTGCAGCGTTACCAATGGAGATTCCATTGGTAACGTTGCAAATTTGCAGCGTTACTAATGGAAGATTTTTAATTATTTTGTTAGATTTTCGTTTTTTTGTTTTTTTACCTATAATTAATATACACTTCATTACTACTATAATTAATAAATACTATACTTAATTACTACTATAATTAGTATATAATTAATTAGAACTATAGTTAATATGTAATTAAGTACTACTAAAAATAGTATATAATTAATTAGTTGTATAATAATTATATAATTATATTAATTAGTACTTAATACTTAATATATAGTTAATTAGTAGTATAAATAAAATGTAGTTAATTATAATACTAATGTCCAAGTAATAGAAATGAAGTGGAGCAAACAACAAAAAAAAAAACAAACCAAATGAAGGAAAAAATGAAAGTTTTAAAAAAAAAAAATGGCTTCCATTAGTAACGTTGCAGATTTAGCGTTACCATGGAAATTCCATTAGTAACGTTGCAAATTTGCAACGTTACTAATGGAAGATTTTTATTTTTAATTATTTTGTTAGATTTTCGTTTTTTTTTTTTTTACCTATAATTAATATACACTTCATTACTATAATTAATAAATACTATACTTAATTACTACTATAATTAGTATATAATTAATTAGAACTATATTTAATATGTAATTAAGTACTACTAAAAATAGTATATAATTAATTAGTTGTATAATAATTATATAATTATATTAATTAGTACTTAATACTTAATGTATAGTTAATTAGTAGTATAAATAAAATGTAGTTAATTATAATACTAATGTCCAAGTAATAGAAATGAAGTGGAGCAAACAAAAAAAAAAACAAACCAAATGAAGGAAAAATGAAAGTTTAAAAAAAAAATGGCTTCCATTAGTAGCGTTGCATTTGCAACGTTACCAATGGAGATTCCATTAATAACGTTGCAAATTTGCAACGTTACTAATGGAAGATTTTTATTTTTAATTATTTTATTGAATTTTCGTTTTTTTTTTTTTTACCTATAATTAATATACACTTCATTACTACTATAATTAATAAATACTATACTTAATTACTACTATAATTAGTATATAATTAATTAGAACTATATTTAATATGTAATTAAGTACTACTAAAAATAGTATATAATTAATTAGTTGTATAATAATTATATAATTATATTAATTAGTACTTAATACTTAATGTATAGTTAATTAGTATAAATAAAATGTAGTTAATTATAATACTAATGTCCAAGTAATAGAAATGAAGTGGAGCAAAACAAAAAAAAAACAAACCAAATGAAGGAAAAATGAAAGTTTAAAAAAAAAAAATGGCTTCCATTAGTAACGTTGCAGATTTAGCGTTACCAATGGAGGTTCCATTAGTAACGTTGCAAATTTGCAGCGTTACTAACGGAAGATTTTTATATTTTTAATTATTTTGTTAGATTTTCGTTTTTTTTTGTTTTTACCTATAATTAATATACACTTCATTACTACTATAATTAATAAATACTATACTTAATTACTACTATAATTAGTATATAATTAATTAGAACTATATTTAATATGTAATTAAGTACTAAAAATAGTATATAATTAATTAGTTGTATAATAATTATATAATTATATTAATTAGTACTTAATACTTAATATATAGTTAGTTAGTAGTATAAATAAAATGTAGTTAATTATAATACTAATGTCCAAGTAATAGAAATGAAGTGGAGCAAACAACAAAAAAAACAAACCAAATGAAGGAAAAATGAAAGTTAAAAAAAAAAAATGTCTTCCATTAGTAGCGTTGCAGATTTAGCGTTACCAATGGAGGTTCCATTAGTAACGTTGCAAATTTGCAGCGTTACTAATGAGGATTCCATTAGTAACGTTGCAAATTTGCAACGTTACTAATGGAAGATTTTTTTTTAATTCTTTGTTAGATTTTCGTTTTTTTTGTTTGATTTCCATTAGTAACGTTTTGAAAATTCAAGCGTTACTAAATTAATAACGTTTGAAAATTCAAAGCGTTACTAATCTTCCATTTTTTTGTAGTGCATGCCAACGCTAAAAAGAAAAGTCTCTACAAGAAAAATGTGCAACTAAAAAATATAGTAGTTATAGGAAACACATGCACACACTAAACTGCCAATCTCAAAACAATCTTCCGGAAGTGATTACCCAAACAATCTTCTGGAAGACAAATTCACAATAGCAAAAAACTTAGTTCACCCCCTAGCAATAGTATGAGAATTAATCCATAGGGATGTCATTAAGTGCAATCAAGTGATTACCAATGCATATTATAATGCAAACTAGATCCTAGTGAAAGAAAAATACAAAGTGTTTCCATGAGTCACAACACCCAAAATTGGGACAAATTTTAAAGAACACTATAACTGCATGGCTAAACCTCCATTTGAAAGATGCATGTTGACAACTAATGAGCTAAGTGCATCCACACTTGTCTACCCTGATTGACGGGGTAGGCTAAAATAATATAATCTTGCCCATCCTTTTTTGTTAGAATATGATCATTTTCAGTAAATGCCAGAAATTAAACAAAGCCAACATGCAACAGTTCAAATCACCTTCTTTATCCTCAGTCGAAATTTCTCAGAAACCAAACAAATATAACAACCCAATCTAACAAAAAAATCAAAATAACTACTGTTCATGCAATGATATTTTTTGAATGCATACCGGAGATGGAGAGATACCGGCCCAGAGAGAGGAGAGTGACTCTGTGGTGGAGGAGGAGCTCACGGAGGCAATGGCGGGGGTGGGTGTTCAGGGCAGGAGAGGAGGAGAAAGGCTGGGCGGGATGGCCGTCGATGGGGAGCACAAAATTAAACAAGGCTTCTTCTGATGATTGGGAAGAGTTGAAGCCGGAGGTTGTGAGAGAGCTGAGTCGGAGGAGGAGAAAATGGGGCGGGGAGAGGAAGATCGGCGGGTAGCGGGACTGACGAGGATAGCGGGAAAATAATACGGAAAAAAATTGGGGGAAGAAGAAGAAAGAGATAGAGTGCAGGCGGTTTGGGGGCCAGCGTTGCCCCATTCTGACGATCGCCACTCTCCACGTCACCAATTGGTGACGCGTGGCGAGTTGCCGCGTGAGCATGTCGGCGTGGCATTGTGCCGCGTCACTACATGGGAAAAAAAATTTTGACTGCATGCACTTTAACCATACGTATATAACTTATGCATGGCACGCATGCGGCGATCTACCGAAGGCATCAATGGTGTTGTCCCTCCATCATTTTGTTTTAAATTAATTAACTATTTGTAACCTAATTTATGAATTATCATTTGTAATTAATTACTACGAACTAAGGAACTCACTAACCTGATCAAACATATAATCTAGTGTAATGAATATAACCTAACTCAATTAAATAATAACAATAACAATAATTATAACCTGACTCAATTAAATAATAACAATAACAATAATATGTAAAAGATTAAAAAAAATAAAACACACAATTACTAACGTGGGAGGTGATAACACGTGGGTAAATAGTCACGTGTCATTCAATTACACCTTAGTAATTTCTAACGTGTGTCTAAAATAAACGTTAGTAAATGTGTTTTTTTTTTTTTTTCGTTGCCTTCTTTGTTAACCTAATGAATTAATGAGTAATTAATTAATTAATGCAAAATCTCGTGAAAAGCCAGTGACTTAGTCATGGCCAATCGTGGTCAATTCCTAGGGTGTGGATGAACAGGACAGGCGTTTACTCCGCTGGGGTAGGTCGAAGTGGCCCTACCATAGAGAGATACGTTGAAAAAAAAAGAAATAAAAATAAAAAATTGCCAAATATGGTAACCCTAGATAGGTCTAGGGTTACCAAATATAGTAGATAGGGTTTCACAGGGATTAAGCGTGCATGTTAGACTTCCGAGGGTGCGGTGAACGGGCCCGGGGTTTGTTCTAAGAGGACGGGTCGGAACAGCCATACTTGGACATTAGGTTTCCCGACATAAAACAATAAATAATCCCAAATTGTTTAATTTTGCATTAATTAAACAAATTATTTATCATATTATTAGTCTTGCAAAAAATGTGATTTTGTAACGTGACACGTGCCACACGTTAGAATGTGATTTTCTAACGTGGCACTTTTGCAACATTCTGTCTGTTTACAAAGAAATAAATAAATAAAAATAAAATATATTAGTAAAAAAGTTAGAAAATCTTAATACAAAAATCTCGTGAAAAGCGGTGACTTAGTCATGCCCAATCGTGGTCAATTCCTAGGGTGCGGATGAGCGGAATGGTGTTTACTCCTGGGGTGGGTCAAGTAGCCTACTGAGAGAGATACGCTGAAAAAGAAGAAGTAAAATTAAAAATAAAAATTGCCAAATATGGTAACCCTAGATAGGTCTAGGGTTGCAAATATAATTGGAATAAGGTTTCACGAGGATTAAGCGTGCATGTCGGGACTTAGGATGAGGTGAGCGGGCCGAGAATACAATATAATGAAATGAAACATGATATATAAGAGAAAACAAAATAAAAAATAAACCCATAAGCTAACGTGGGAACTCATAACACGTTAGCAATTACTAACGTTTATGCATGGCACGTTAGCAATATAACGTATCTTGACTTCTACGTTAGGAAATGTAAACTTTTTTTTTGCATTTTGATTACTTTGCAATAATAATTAAAAATAGGTGAAGCCTAAAGAACCAAAATTATTTGTTATGTGAAGCAGTTGAATGATCTAACATTACTTAATTAAGCCAATGAGAAACATTGAAAATCTAAGATAATTAAAAATGTAAAAGTAGTTAATTAACTAGTAAATATAATGTAATGGAATAATATATGAAATTGAGAATTCAAAACCATAAGCTAACGTGGCATGCCATGCCTGGCGTTAGCATTTATAACGTTGCATGGCATGCCACGTTGGGAAATGTAATAAAATTTTTATTTTATTTTTGTTGTTATCCAAAATAATTTAATGGGATCGATATTATCGTAGCAAGCATAAAATGATGCCTTCAAATGCAGTATTTTGTTCTATGGCAACATCTCACCCATTTCTATTTCATGATGCGTCTTTGTCATGCTTCATTTATTTCGATAGCCTCGTGGGACGGTTCTTTCCATATTTCGCCCTCAAAACTTCCTCTATCATTGCAGTAACAACTTAAGGGGGGCTTTCTTTGTGACTTTCGGTATCATTAGCTCGCATCTTATCCATTTCTGATTCCTCCGGCTTCTCGGACAAGTGACCGTGTTTTGGAGCTATTATTGTTTTAATATAGAGTCCAATTAATTAACTAATTCAATCTTGCCACAAAACAATAGATTTCTTAACTAATTTATTAATTACCAAAAAACTAATTTTTGTTCCAAACGGTTGAATGATCTAACCTCCTGCATGAAGCTTATGACAAAGATTGAAAATCATTGTCATATTATCAATATAATGTAGTTAATAAGCTAATATAATATAACGAAATGAAACATGATAATTAAGCCGAAAAAAAAAAAAACCCATAAGCTAACGTGGGAACTCATAACACGTTAGCAATTACTAACGTTTCTATGCATGGCACGTTAGCAATTGCTAACGTATGTTGACTTAGCACGTTAGAAAATGTAAACTACATTTTTTTTTTTTGGCATTTTTAATTACTTTGCAATAATAATTAAAAATAGGTGAAGCCTAAAGAACCTAAATTATTTGTTATGTGAAACGATTGAATGATCTAACGTACTTAATTAAGCCAATGAGAAACATTGAAAATCTAAGATAATTAAAAATGTAAAGTAGTTAATTAACTAGTAAATATAATTTAATGGAATAATATATGAAATTGAAGGGGGGGAAAAAAAAATCAAAACCATAAGCTAACGTGGCAT
This sequence comes from Carpinus viminea, assembly GCA_013348765.1. Taxonomy (NCBI): domain Eukaryota; kingdom Viridiplantae; phylum Streptophyta; class Magnoliopsida; order Fagales; family Betulaceae; genus Carpinus; species Carpinus viminea. Next base: position 29,656,905 of record CP054673.1, read on the forward strand.
GCCATGCACCGTTAGCATTTGCTAACGTTGCATGGCATGCCACGTTAGGAAATGTAATAAAATTTTTTATTTTTATTTTTGTTGTTATCCAAAAATAATTTAATGGGATCGATATTATACGTAGCAAGCATAAAATGATGCCTTCCGTCTGGTATTTTGTTCTATGGCAACATCTCACCCATTTCTATTTCATGGTCGTCTTTGTCATGCTTTGTATTTATTTCGATAGCCTCATTGGGCCTGGTTCTTTCCATAGCCCTCGCCCTCAAAACTTCCTCTATCATTGCAGTAACAACTTGAGGGAGGCTTTCTTTGTGACTTTCAGTATCATTAGCTCGCATCTTATCTGTTTTTGATTCCTCCGGCTTCTTGGACAAGTGACCGTGTTTTGGAGCTATTATTGTTTTAATATAGAGTCCAATTAATTAACTAATTCAATCTTGCCACAAAACAATAGATTTCTTAACTGATTTATTAATTACCAAAAAACTAATTTTTGTTCCAAACGGTTGAATGATCTAACCTCCTGCATGAAGCTTATGACAAAGATTGAAAATCATTGTCATATTATCAATATAATGTAGTTAATAAGCTAATATAATATAACGAAATGAAACATGATAATTAAGCGGAAAAAAAAAAAAAAAAAAAACCCATAAGCTAACGTGGGAACTCATAACACGTTAGCAATTACTAACGTGTCTATGCATGGCACGTTAGCAATTGCTAACGTATGTTGACTTAGCACGTTAGAAAATGTAAACTACGTTTTTTTTTTTTTTTTTTGGCATCTTTGATTACTTTGCAATAATAATTAAAAATAGGTGAAGCCTAAAGAACCAAAATTATTTGTTATGTGAAACGGTTGAATGATCTAACGTACTTAATTAAGCCAATGAGAAACATTGAAAAGTTATTAATTCACCAACCTAAGTTAATTAATCGAGTTAATGAATATAAAGTTATTAATTCACCAACCTAAGTTAATATCTAATTAGTTAATATAACATAATTAAACTACAAATGATAATAAGTTTCCCAAAAAAAAAAAAACTTACATTTGCTAACGTGGGATTTGGTAACACGTTACCAATTGCTAACGTGCCAGTCACTCCCACGTTAGGAAATGTAATTTTTTAATTTCTTTTTCTTTTTTCCCTCTGTTCTTAAACTAATCGATGAATAATGAGGTGATTAATGATTAAACCCTAAAACGGTCATGAACGAAGTGAACCCTTGTTAATTAACCAATCATATTAATTAACGAACTAAAACCCTAGTTAATTAACATACTCCCTAAGTAATCAACTAACATAATTAACTAATTGAACTCACAAAACAATAACAATAATATATCCCAAAAAAAAAAAAAATACATTTACTAACGTGGTGTTGAGAGACACGTTGGGACTTACTAACGTTTTAGTTGATCACACGTTAGCAATTCCTAACGTGTAACCTAGACCCACGTTAGTAACTGTGAATGGTTTTTTTTTTTTTTTTTTGCCTTTAATGTGTACAAATATTTTTCATGTTGATCAATGATCTTCATACTCAAATTGACAAACCGAAAGAATTCAAAATTGGGCCAGTTGTGAACGAAACTCATAAACAAAACTCCGATTGCAGTAGCAAAGATAAAGGAAGTCTCGAGAGCAAGGGTCGCAAGAGATCCTTTCGCATGCAGAGATTGAGAAGAACCAGCTTCATGAGGCACGCACCTTAAAAATAAGCAAAATCGTGAACAAAAATACCACTAAGTGTAAATAACAAAATATGTACTTAAATATTTAATCGAGTTAATGAATATAAAGTTATTAATTCACCAACCTAAGTTAATATCTAATTAGTTAATATAACATAACTAAACTACAAATGATAATAAGTTTCCCAAAAAAAAAAAAACTTACATTTGCTAACGTGGGATTTGGTAACACATTACCAATTGCTAACGTTGCAGTCACTCCCACGTTAGGAAATGTAATTTTTTAATTTCTTTTTCTTTTTTCCCTCTGTTCTTAAACTAATCGATGAATAATGAGGTGATTAATGATTAAACCCTAAAATGGTCATTAACGAAGTGAACCCTTGTTAATTAACCAATCATATTAATTAACGAACTAAAACCCTAGTTAATTAACATACTCCCTAAGTAATCAACTAACATAATTAACTAATTGAACTCACAAAACAATAACAATAATATATCCAAAAAAAAAAAAAAATACATTTACTAACGTGGTGTTGAGAGACATGTTGGGACTTACTAACGTTTTAGTTGATCACACGTTAGCAATTCCTAATGTGTAACCTAGACCCACGTTAGTAACTGTGAATGGTTTTTTTTTTTTTTGCCTTTAATGTGTACAAATATTTTTCATGTTGATCAATGATCTTCACACTCAAATTGACAAACCGAAAGAATTCAAAATTGGGCCAGTTGTGAACGAAACTCATAAACAAAACTCCGATTGCAGTAGCAAAGATAAATGAAGTATCGAGAGCAAGGGTCGCAAGAGATCCGTTCGCATGCAGAGATTGAGAAGAACCAGCTTCATGAGGCGCGCACCTTAAAAATAAGCAAAATCGTGAACAAAAATACCACTGAGTGTAAATAACAAAATATGTACTTAAATATTTAATCGAGTTAATGAATATAAAGTTATTAATTCACCAACCTAAGTTAATATCTAATTAGTTAATATAACATAATTAAACTACAAATGATAATAAGTTCCCAAAAAAAAAACTTACATTTGCTAACGTGGGATTTGGTAACACGTTACCAATTTCTAACGTGCCAGTCAATCCCACGTTAGGAAATGTAATTTTTTAATTTCTTTTTTTTCCTCTGTTCTTAAACTAATCAATGAATAATGAGGTGATTAATGATTAAACCCTAAAACGGTCATTAACGAAGTGAACCCTTGTTAATTAACCAATCATATTAATTAACGAACTAAAACCCTAGTTAATTAACATACTCCCTAAGTAATCAACTAACATAATTAACTAATTGAACTCACAAAACAATAAGAATAATTTATCCCCCAAAAAAAAAAATAAAATACATTTACTAACGTGGTGTTGAGAGACACGTTGGCAATTACTAACGTTTTAGTTGCTCACACGTTAGCAATTCCTAACGTGTAACCCAGGACACGTTAGTAGTAATGAATAGTTTTTTTTTTGCCTGATGTACTAATATTTTCATGTTGATCAATGATCTTTACACTCAAAGTGATAAACCGAAATAATTCAAAACTAGGGCAGTTGTGAACGAAAGTCATAAACAAAGCTCCCCTTGCTGTAGCAAAGATAGAGGAAGTCTCGAGCGCAAGGGTCACACGAATAAACAGCACAACGAAACAACTAATTAAAAGAAGGAGTATTAATGAAGCGTGAAGAAAAAAAACTATGAAATAGGAACGGCTGAGATATTACCAGTCAAGTAAATAAAATGGATGGTAGCTAGAAGGCCTCGTTGTTCTGCTAACAATGCAATCGACGGCAATTCCAGACTGGAAGGTGCGCAATCCAAATCACAAGAGATCCGTTCGCATGCAGAGATTGAGAAGAACCAGCTTCATGAGGCGCGCACCTTAAAAATAAGCAAAATCGTGAAAAAAAAAAACCACTGAGTGTAAATAACAGAATATGCACTTAAATATTTAATCGAGTTAATGAATATAAAGTTATTAATTCACCAACCTAAGTTAATATCCAATTAGTTAATATACCATAATTAAACTATAAATGATAATAAGTTCCACAAAAAAAAACTTACATTTGCTAACGTGGGATTTGGTAACACGTTACCAATTTCTAACGTGCTAGTCAATCCCACGTTAGGAAATGTAATTTAACGTGCCAGTCAAAAGAAATTTTGAAAACCCATTTACTAACGTGTCTAATTTAACACGTTAGCAAATAATTTGGCACGTCGATTATTTCGAACCGCATTTACTAACGTGTTACATCATACATGTTACTAAAATATAAATATATTTTTTTAAAAAAATTAATAAAAAAATTTATTTTCCATTAGTAACGTGGTATGAACCACACGTTACCAATTGCTAACGTGTGGTTCATGCCACGTTATTAATTACTAACGTGTTTATAACGACACGTCACTGAAATTTTAATTTTTTTTAATTTTTTTGTTTTGTCCCATTACTAACGTGTTGAAACTTAACACGTTACTAATTGCTAACGTGACAAAAAAAATGAACAGTAGCCACGTTAGTAAATGCCGTGTTTTTTGTAGTGTAGGGCCTGGGGGTGGCTTCGGAACACCACCTACCGGTCGTAGGGGGTGGCTTGCCACCCTCAGCCCTAGTGGTCCGCCACCCCAAAGGCCAAAACCCATTTTTCCTTTTTTTTTTTGGCCTTTGGGTGGCGGACCATAAACTTGGCCGCCACCCTTGGCCAAAAAATGGGGTGGTCCGCCACCTTTTTGAGCAAGGGTGGCTCCAACCACCGTTTTTTTTTTTTCAATTTCCTTTTTTTTCAAAAAAAAAAAAAAAACCAAAACTATGCCGTTTTGCCCAAAACGGCGTCATTTTGGACGAGCCCAAAACGGCGTAGTTTTGGAGTGGAGGGTAGTTTGGACAACTTACCACCAAAAGGGTCCTAAGTGAGAGAATCTGAAAGTTTAGTGGGGGGTATCTGAGAGTTTTTCAGTCGGGGGGGTTTTGTGTAAATCGGTGGAAGTTCAGGAGGGGTATCTGAAGTTTCCCCTTAAAGCAAACAGAAATAAAGAAAGAAGAAACGTAAAATTATATATGCCATTATTTTGGTCATGCCCACTCCTCCAGCTGTAATGGCATGCACTTCTTGTTGTCCATCTTTGATTCCCTCTTAATTATTGATCACCTCGATCACATGATGCTACAACTAGCCAAAATATTACCCACACTAAGAGCCGTCTCCAATGCTTGAAATGCGGTCCACCATATATTCTAATTAAAACCCAAATGAAACAAGAAATGATTAGTACGTACACTTTAATTGGAAAATCATTTGCAATTTTTTCTTTTTTCTCCAATTAAATGGGATAGAGAGTAATTGCACTACCGTTGGTAGCCATTAATCTTCCTTGAAAATGATTTTGCAGGTATATATATATATATATATAACTATAGAAATATATATATATATGACAGGATGAATAATAAGAAAAGTAGAAGCGGAGAAAGACGTGTGGGTGGCGTCTTATATTATTCGACCCGTCATATATTTTTCTCTACAGTCGGTATTAGATATGGGTAGGCTGGTAGCATATTCCTCGATCAATATTGAAGAAAATGAGCAACTTGTATATATATCGAACAAAATATCGTCATTTTCTGGTTAATTAGTTACGTACAATGTTATTTCTCCGAGTGGATTCATATCCAGACGAAAAACTAGAGTTCTTAATCTGAGTTTATATGCATGCATGAAGATGTCAAATTATTACTAAAAGGAAATTTTAATTTTAATTAAAAAGAATCTTTTGAAGAATACTAAAGGGCAAAAATTGAAGAAGAATAGAAGACACAAAAACTTACCTTTCGAGGTGCATTTGCAGCATAAGGTTGTGGAACTAATGCCTGTATTTAATAATTAAATAGGGTCAATATTACAGCACGATTTAATTGGTAGGGTATATATATATATATATATATATATATATATATATATATATATAAAGGTCACCATGCTTAATTCCCATGATCAATAGGGATGGCCCAGTTAGCTTCAATGATTTCGATCTTTTAATTACTTTATTTTTTATGTTTTACTTTTTTTTTAAGTTTAAAATAAAATAAAAATAATAATATGGGTGTTTTTAGAAAATGTATTCAACTTCATAAGGAATAGCTATTTCTATGTGTATGGAATTAGTCATTCTCATGAGAATAATTATTTTCAAGAATAGACTCTTACCAAACAAGAGAATGACAAATCCATAAGAATAGTCATTCTATTCTAGGGATCTATTTTGCTAATCAAACGGGCTCTAAATATGTTAATAGCTAATATATATATAGTAAACCTATATTATTTAATTTAAGAGTAATTTAAATACTCAACTCCTATCTTATTGGATTGATGTGACAATACTTATCATTCCTTAGGTTTTTTCCATTATGTGATAAAAACTTATTCAAGGGTTGATGGCGGGCACACTACATCATTCCAATTAAATGATACGGGACGAGGGTTGAGTACTTTAAAATAAATAAATGGTCAAAGTTGGAGTTTCTACAATCGTACTCCCTCTTGTTCACATACCCCTTTCTTTTTTCTTTTTTTTTTTGTGTGTGTGTGGTCTCATAGTGTATGTTTTCATGGTACTACGCAAATATTATTTTATATATTTAAAAAAAAAAAAAACAGAAAAAAGCTAGAAACAATATCCACGTACGACTAAAAAGAACATTAAGGCTCATTTGGTTTGCGGAATAGACTCCTAGAATGGAACAGCTATTCGTATGAAATAGTCAATACTTTATTTGGTAAGGGTCTATTCTTAGGAATAGTTATTCCCATGAGAATCACTAATCCCTTACACACGGGAATAACTATTCCTCTGAAAAATGAAATGAACAATTATTCCTGAGTTTTTTTTTTTATTTTAAAGGGTAGGGTTTTTGATAATTTTGGTTTTACTCCAATTAGAATACATATGTTGTTACCAAATTAAAGAATAAGAATAACTATTTCATTCCACTTTTCTCTATTTTTAGTAATAATTATTCATTTTTCTAATGCAATACTTAATCCGCGAACCAAAGGAGTAATGAGAGAATTGAAATTGTATCATTTCTCATTTCCAAATTAGTATTGGCTTACCAGATTAGGATTTGCTACACCAGGAGGAAGCCCTCTCTTGGAGCGTAGCAAGACGTAGTTATCCAAGAAGGTGGCGTGATGGTGGCGGAAACTCTGTGCGCTATAGCAAGTAGCGCAGAGATCGTAGGTGTTGTTGGCGCTGTCAAAGCATGCGACGCAAGTGAAATAGAGTCCCATAAGGCACGTTCTGCATTGATTGCACCACACGCCCCGGGTTTTCATGATGTAGTACAACGTCAGGACTTCATTGAAATCCAAGCTACCGTCCCGGTTGCGGTCCAAGCTACGGAAAAAGTTGGGGTCAATCCAGTGGTAGCCGCATTGCCTGAAGAAATCCACGAACTCATTGAGGCTAATGTGGCCATCCCTATTCGTATCCATTGAGCGGAAGAAGTCGTCTGCTAGCTGCTGAAGTTGCCAGGAGGAATTGTTATATATAGTAGGCTGCAGCAGCTATGTGTAGCTCTTCCATGTTCATGTCGATCGAGCTCTCCTGGGGTTGGAATATATCAGAATCAAACCCCCTTAATGTTGATAGAAGTCGAATGAATTTGCTTGCTCAGTTTTATATATATATATATATATATATATATATATATATATATATAGCTCTCCTTGGGTTGGAATATATCAGAATCAAACCCCCTTAATGTTGTAGAAGTCAAATGAATTTACTTGCACAGTTATATATATATATATATATATATATATTTGCGTATGGTGGCTCCAGCTGTTGAAGCTGACAAATGGTAGTGTAAAGTCTTTGTTAATTTTGAGATGTTGAATTAACGTTGGAGTGACAACTCAGATTCTGTAGATAATTATTTCAGTAGGTACATCAAGTGTACGTAGAGAAACAAAAAAGAAAGAAGAAGAAGAATTCAGTGTTCATGCATGTGTGAGTTGTGCGCACACTTAATCTGCAAGTGGTCAAGTGGGAAAGTCACTCATGAGTTGTTGCTATACATATATTTCTATGTAGTTTTGACTTTTAATTCCTTTATCAAGAGCACCCCTAGTAGACTAATTCAAATAGTTTTTTTTTTTAAATAAATAAATAAATTACCTATTTTTGGCTAGCCAAATCACAAATAACCACACCAAAAAAATAAAAAATAAAAAAATAAAACCCTCTTACCTAAAAAACATTTTTATTATTATTTTAACTATCCATTTTTTCAAATGACTTACATCCACTCAACAATTTAGTTATCCACTTTAACTTTTATATTTAAAATATTATTATTTTATTTATTTTTCCTGTTCCCAAAGAAGAAAGAGGGTAAGATTACATTTATTATTAACATAAATAAGGATTTGTTGAGCTATAATGCTCAACAAAGTTGCTGAGCACGGTATAGCAGCTCAACAAATTCTTAATCATTTTATTGAACTGGATGTGAAGCATTTTTTTTTTTTTTTACATTGCTAGTTTAAATAGCCAAAAAGCTAATCTGTTGAGGCCAATGTAAATGCTCTTAGCCTCACCAAAATAGGTATTTTCACTCTTCCTTATTTATTTATTTTTTACACTCAACCCAAATGTTCATTTTCGCTACAGCGTTGGATGATAGTTAGGAAAATTTTAAATTTTAAAAAATATAACTGTTAGGAAAATAAAATATTCAAAATTTTGATTATTAAGAATAGACAATTTGAAACAGGATATATATGAAAAACTTAAAAAAAAAAAAAAAAAAAAAGAAAAAAAAAGAAAAAGAAAAAAAGAGAATAATTAAAAAATTAATTGAATCTCAAAAAGGAGCTTTAAATAGATTTGTTAAAATAATATCAATAAATTATTTAATTAATATTTAAAAATAAGGAAAATGTATCTCTTAATCTTTTTGCCTTAAGCCTCAAAATCTATTGAACTAGCCATAATAGCCTTATTATATATATGTTTATGTATATATGTGCTTTTCTTCGGTCAAATTAGACTTAGCTAGCTATTAATTAAGTCCATCGAATTCTATCAATCATCTCTCTATAATTTTATTTTTTTTCATTAGTTGCTTTAAGTTAATTGATAGGCAACATGTGGGCGAAGTAATTGAGAAGTTCATGGATATGAAGAAGAATAAAAGACAACATGTTAAATAATGGTGTAGAGAAAACCCGAATCTCACGGATCTTGGGAGGGTGATAACCTAGTTTTTCTTTGGAAAATATATAGTTTTGCAACTAGACTTAGACTGTTCCTAAAAACAATATTACACTCAAGTGTCCTAGTAATCAAATGATTAATTAAAAACTAAAGACTACTCCTAACAGCAACACATGGCCTAACTAATTGGAAGATTAAAACAAAACAATCTCAATCCGAAGCATAACTTCAAGCTGACTTTATCAACCTACAAGTCCATTGCTATCTCTTTGTAATAAAAGAGTTGACTTGTGCACAGGGGCGGACTCACGTGGAGGTCTGAGGACCATTGACACCCCAAAGAGATACAAACCCTCCAACAAAATTTATAGCCTTAGGAGGATTCCTGCAAAAATTATTATACAAACCCTTCAACAAAATTTTCCTCTTAAAGTTTTCTCCTAAGGGCTAAAAGTTGGTTTCCCACCCAAGAAAAATTAAAATAACGCCTAGTTCTCTCTCCTATGTCCGATTCTTTTACTCAAAAATTTTTTGTCCTTTAATGCATATAATACTAATTTTCAGAAAAAATATAATAATATTTAAATAAATATTATTTAATTAATATTTAAATATTACAAAATATAAATTCTTACTTTGTCCCAAAATACATTTGATTGGGACCCCTAGGAACCAATTCTTGGTTCCGCCACTGCTTATGCATTAAAGCTAGCTACTTCTACCGGTATATATACTTTGGTTGTGTTGAAAGTAAGGTTGTATATTGAATCACACTTGTAAAATACAAAAGAGGCCTATATATATATATAGGCTAGTAATACAGACACTATATATATACATAACCAATGTTGAACAACTCTACATGTATAATCTAACAGCCCCCCTCAATCTCAAGGTGGAGTGCTGTGATGTCCCACATTGCCTGGGTATAGAGATGGGGATGCACTTATATGTATACTTCCATCATCAATGACAACAACGCATTTTAAAGCCGTGATGACAATGATCCCATCAGAACTCCGTAGTTAAGTGTGCTTCTACGAGAGTAGTATCGGGATGGGTGACCTCCTGGGAAGTTTGGTTTAGGGGAGTCAAAAGTGGATAATATTGTGTGTCATTGGGGTGGGAGGTTACAAATGGTATCAGAGCCATTGCCTAACCTGAGATGGGGGAAGCGTGCACAAGCCCATGAAGGTCGCTAGCGGACACTCGTTGGGACGGATGCCAAGAGTGGGCTAATCCTATGAGGCCGCCAGCGGGGACGCTGCGTCCTAAGATGGGGTGATTATGACGTCCTATATTGCCTGGGTATGAAGATGGAGATGTTCTTATATGTATATTTTCACCCTCAATGACAATAACGCGTTTTAAAGCCATGATGGTAATGATTCCATCAGAACTCCGCAATTAAGCGTGCTTCTACGAGAGTAGTACTGGGATGGGTGACCTCCTGGGAAGTTTGGTTTAGGGGAGCTAAAAGCAAACAATATTGTATGTCATTGAGGTGGGATGTTACAAGTGCGAGAGACCAACTTGAGTTTGGACACAAGATCACGAAAACGCCTTGGAGGATGTGACTTTGTAAAGATGTCCATGAGCTGATCACGTGACGTGACAGAATGAAGTTGTAGTGAGCCCTGAAGAAAATAATGATGGACAAAATGACAATCAATCTCAATATGTTTAGTCCGTTCATGAGAAACATCATTATGAGCAATTTGAATAGCACTCCTATTGTCATAGTATACATGAGTAGCAAAAGAAAGAGAGACACCCATATCCTGTAACAGCCATCGTAATCAAAGAAGCTTCGAGGTAGTGTCAACTAGAGCACGATATTCTACCTCGGTGCTAGAACGAGCAACAACAATTTGTTTCTTACTTCGCCAAGAGATGACCGAGGTGCCAAGTAGAAAACAATAACCAGTGGTAGAACGACGATCTGTCGGATCACCCGCCCAATCAGCATGAATATAAGTATAAGCATGTAGCTGAAGAGAAGACTGAGAGGAGAAATAGAGCCCATGAAATAATGTTCCCTTTAGGTAGCGAGGAATGCAAAAGACAGTTGAGAAATGAGTGGAGCGGGGAGCAACCATAAACTGACTCACCTGATGGACAACATATGAAATATCAGGCCAAGTGGCAGTAAGGTAGACAAGATTACCAACTAGATGCCGATATAAGGTAACATCACGAAGAGGCTCGCCATCATCAGGAGTGAGACGAGTATTAAGCTTAGTAAAAGTGTCGACAATCTTACTGTCTGTGAGATTGGCCCGAGAAAGCATATTAGAGATATTACTTGGCCTATGTCAAGTAATAACCATCAGATGAATAAGAGATCTCAAGACCAAGAAAATAGCTGAGAGAGCCAAGATCTTTCATCTCAAAGTGCTGACTTAGGAACTGTTTAAGTTCCCGAATACCAGTAATATCATCTCCAGTGATGATCATGTCATCAACATATAGTAGAAGAAGTATGGTACCCAGGTATGTGCGGCGAATAAACAAGGTTGAATCATATGAGCTGATGGAGTAGCCAAGGCTAGAGACAATAGGGCTAAACTTAGCAAACCACGCTCGAGGAGCCTGGTTGAGTCCATATAGAGCTTAACGGAGACGACAAACCTTGTTTGTAGGATGAGATAATCAAAGAGGTTGCTGTATATAGACTTCTTCACTTAAATCACCATTAAGAAAGACATTCTTGACATCCATCTAACAAAGTGACCAATGTCGAGAAGTTGCAACAGCCAGCAGAGCATGCACAGAAGAGAGACGAGCAACTGAAGCAAAAGTCTCTTCATAATCCATACCATATTCCTAAGTAAAACCTTTGGCCATAAGGTGAGCCTTGTACCTATCAATAGTACCATCATAACAAGTCTTGATTTTGTAAACCCACTTACACCCAACCACAGACTTTCTAGGAGGTAAGTCAACTAGATCCATGTATTGTTCTTGTGTAAAGCATCAAGTTCCCTTTTCATTGTAGCCTGCTAAAAAGGGTTAATGGAGGCCTCACGGAAGGAGTGAGGCTCATGCAAGGTAACTAAGGCATGAAAGCAATGAAAATCCTGTAAATAGGAGGGGAGGGATCTTACGCAGGTGGATCGACGAAGGTCAAGTGGTGGAGTGCAGATCGGATCCTCAAATGGAACAGAACTTGGGCACACAGGCGAAGCGACATCGAGAGCATCAGATGATTGTTGTTCAAGCGAGGTAGACTCTGGCAAGACATTGCTAGTTGGAGAAAGGGGAATCTCAAGAAGTGTAGTAAAGGGAGGAAACGATGGCATGTTGAATTTACCAACTTCATGGAATAGTCGATGCTCCCATGTGAAAACGACGAGAGACAGGATCATAACACCGGTAACCTTTTTGTTTCACTCCATATCTTAGAAAACAGCACAATCGAGAGTGAGACTCGAGTTTGGTGCGCTCATGAGGTTGAAGTAAAACAAAACATGCAAAACCAAAAACAAGAAGATGATGATATGAGGGGACTAAGCCAAATAACCTCCCGTGAGGAGTGCAATTATCAAGGATAGGGGTAGGCAACCTATTGATTGTATAGACAGCCGTGATAGTAACTTCTCCCCAAAACGGGGTAGGAAGAGATGTGGAAAGAAGCAGAGTATGGATAATGTCTAAAATGTGCCTAAGTTTGCGTTCAACATGACCATTTTGTTGTGAGGTTCTTGGACACGACAAGTGAGAAACAACGCCTTAATGCTTAAGGATGTCTTGAAAGTCATTTTGAGTATATTCTAAAGCATTATCAGAACGAAAAGCTTTGATGGGTTTTGAAAATTGGGTTTCAACTATTTTTGCAAAAGTACGATAAATATCCAATAATTCATAACGAGATTTCATTAAAAACACCCAAGTGTAACTCGAGAAATCATCAACAAAGATAATAAAATATCGTGAACCACTCATACTAGCAACAAGAGAATGCCCGCAAACATCAAAATGAATTAAATTAAAAGAAGAAGTAGCATGAAACTCACTATTATTAAAAGGCAAAGCCAGTTCTTTCTCAAGTTGACATGAAATATAATCAAAAGGACTATTGGATACTGAACCTAACAAAACCTTTGATGCTAAAAGTTGAACGCGAGATATAGATGCATGACCAAGACGCGAATGCCAAAGCACCAGAGACGATGATGAAGAAGAGGCAACAACAGAGATGCTTGTGGTGGGGAGGTGTAAGGATGAGAGTTCGAACATGCGCCCAATTCTACGCCCTGTCATAAGGGTCTGGCTCATACGAGGATCCTGCACATGCACACCAGAAAAGTAAAAAACAAGTCTATATCCAAGTTCACATAGTTGGCCAACAGAGATAAGATTGAAGGACAAATTTGGCATGTGAAAAACTTCAAGAAGAGAAAGGGAAGGTGTACTGATAGTGCCTATATTTTTAACATTCATAGTGGAGCCATCAGCTGTGCGAATCAATGAGGAATGAGGTGAAGATGCAGATGCGGAAAATGAAGTAGGGTGAGGTGTAGCGCCCCGACTTTTCATCAATTGGTAGAATGAATTTTTCTAAATTCTCGACCGACACTACTACATACATACGTCATTTGCAGCGGAATATACTTCTACTTCTACCATTAGAGTCATCATCATAATATAAATATACCAGAGCTTTTAATTTAAACTTCACATATTATTAATAAACATCAAGTAACTAATAATCAAAGTACTGCCACAAGCGGCGTATCTCAAAAATGCTAAAACTTTATTGTATACCATAAATTGACATATGTAGTCTTCTAAAGTACACACTTATAAAAACCTGAATAATTATACAGCTTAACAAACTAGTCTTCCATTAACTGAGACTTCCTGTCTGTACTACATATCAAAGGTAGGATGCCCAAATTGATCTGAATCTTCCTTTCATTCCTCAATTACATCTATAAAAATTTTATAGAAAAAGTGTGAGTCTACGACTCAGTAAGTTCAAGCAAACCAATCGTTTATCATGAGAGCCAACCTTTATTTAAAAATGTATATTATCGCATTTGCATATTAATTAGCCTTTATGCAGAGTTTTTCACAAATAGATTTTAATAAGTGTTTGGCTAATTAATAAACAGAAACGATAAAAATAATTCATAACATATTAAGCAAATCATCAGTTTGAATCAATGCACATCATACATCATAACATAATAGCATCATAACATCATTACTTCATAACATAATATGCGTAATTATACTCCCACTTATTCGCTAGAGTTTGCTAAGTGTTACCTCACTTAGCCGCAAGGTTGCTAATAATTTCTCCCTCTCATAGCATTGAGGTGTTAAGTGTTCCCCCACTTAACCGCAAGGTTCTTACATACATTCATACATGCTTCTTCTTGTACATACGTTCATTCGTTCAATTAAAATGGTTGTGCTCAACAAAATATATATATAACACGCTTTTGTAAAATAATGCAGGATCAGTAAGTTTGAACTTACCTTAAGAGCTTAAATTCCTTATACGTAGTTTCTCTTCGCACACTTTTTAGCACTCCTCTTGAAGTAGCTCCAAAACTTTACTACTAAAATATAACTATCTTTCTCAAAACTCGTAACTCTAGGAGAGAAATATAAGAATTTCTAAATGAAGAAAACTATAATTAATAGATCTATTTATAGGTGAAATATCGGGACATATCCGGTATAAACTAGGAAGACGGTTTTGGACATAGGCATCGGCTGCTTCCGATTCTTTAAGATTTTCTAAAAGCAACAAACCATCATGAAAGACAGTTTGGACGCAAGCGTCGACTGCTTCCACAATTATTTAAGAATAAGTGAAGCAAGCCTTTTCTTCTCTTTTTCCCTTATTTTCAACCTTGTAGGTCCTAGCTGCATCCTCTTTTCTCCCTTCTTTCGGCCAAACTTTCATCCTCACCTTCTCTCTCATTCTCTGATGCATGATAAGTCCACTCATCAACCAATAGCCACCATGCCACTTTATCATTATGTTCCTTTCTCTCGGCCAAACTCTCTTCCTCACTTCTCTCTCATACTCTGATGCATGTGAAAGGAGGAAGATCCAAAAGAAAGAAAATAATAAAAGGTGTGAGAAGATAGGAAAAGAAGAAACACATCAACGCTTTGCCTTCCACTAATTCATCACCTTTCCTCCACTAATAATTCACATATCTCATCACCTTAAATCAATCCCTATATAATAAGAATCATACTACAACTTATCTTAATCAATTATTAATTCTCATATCATAATATCCCATATAAAATCAAACATCATATATAATAAGCTTAAATCAATATTCATTCTAAGAAGATCAAATAAATTCCTCAATAATAGATATCATTATCTAATATCATTAAATAATTATCTTCCAAATATAATTGTTAAAATTCGGAATACTACATGAGGTGTCATGTGGTTGCAATAAGCAGAGTCAAAGAGCCAATGGGAAGAGGTACCTGGCAAGACTGAGAGGGCAGAGGAAGATGTATTACCAGAACAAGCTAGGACGACCTAGTTGACGATTGCCTCAAAGTCAGCTGTAAATAAGGTGACACTGGATCCTGATGCCTGGCCAGAGGAAGCAACTGAAGAGGGAGCAATTGGAGATGAACCACTCTCAGTATGAGCAATTGCAGTTATTTGTGCATTAGATCTTCGCTTACGCTAACACTTGTCAATAGTGTGCCCTCAACGTTGACAAAAGTAACAGTAAATGTTATCCCGAGACTTAGGAGGGAGTCAAGGAGTATTTGATTTGTTATAATGCTCTCGCTGAAACGATGAAGAACTAGAGGATGGTGCAGCCAACACTGTATGACTAGGATGAGAGCGCATAATCTGTGATCTAGTCTTGGCACGGACAAGCTTGAAGATGGCGGTATCCAAAGTGGGAAGAGGAGAATGATGTAAGAGTTGCACATGGACATGCTCAAAATCATCTCGCAAGGCCATCAAGAATTGGTGAAGGCGATGTTGATCTCTACGTTTAACATACATCTCAGCATCAGTGGGATCCTTTCAAATAGGATCAGAAACATCAATTTGGTTCCACAAGAATTGCATACGAGCAAGAAAATCATTTATACTTTGACCAGGTTCCTGCCTTAGATGAAAAAGCTCAAATAGAAGCTGATACTCGTGAGAACCATCCACTGAAGAATAACGAGAAGCCAACATATCCCAAGCACACTTTGCTTCATCAAAGCTGCCAAAGAGCGCAAAAATAGACATAGTAGTGTTGCGGAACCATATAAGAATCCGATGATGCTTGTTATCCCAATCAATAAGACGAGTAGTGAAAGCCTCATTTGATTCAAATCAGAAGCCCCTTTAACTGGCTTTTTAACCTCCCCAGTCACATAAAGCTAAAGCTTACGGCCTTTAAGAAAGTTGCGCATAGATTGGGACCACACCATATAGTTTGTGCCATCCAAAACAGTTTGAACATAATCTCTTTTTGTGCCATCTAGAAGGCTCAAACGAAAAAACAGACCACAAATATGAAATCATGACTAAAAAAATAGAGAAGAAAGCACCTAGTCAACTTGGAAGTCAACAAAAAGTCAACGGTCAACATTGGAAGTCAACAGTCAAAGATGTAATAGTCAACAATCAAAGTCAATGATGACATGGCAAGGTTGACATGGCACAATTGATGTGGCACAACTGACGCGGCATTGCTGAAGTGGCTAGGACTAACGTGGCGCTTCTGTGCAACTAGGGTTGACATTGCGATCAACAAACCTGGCGCGTATGGTGCATGCGCAGATGGGTGGCGGCTGCAGAGCGCGTGAATCTCATGTGGGGATCTTCTAACGGCGCGTGGAGGTGCGTGCAGCGGTATATGGTGGAGATGGCTCCTGTTTTGGATTCTCCGAAGCTTGATCTAGCGGAGGGTGGTCGGGTCAAGGTGAACAGACCCCCGTGGCGGCATGTGGTGAGGTGGCGGTGGCAAAACGGCTGGGACTTTGAGCGGCGTGTGAGGGAGCATGACAACTCTGATGAGGCTGTGTGCGGTGCCTTTGGAACGGTCTTCTTCTGAGGTTTTCAGCGGTATATTGAGCCATTGAAAACTACAAGAAGAGAAAGAACCGAAAAGGACAGAGCAAGATATTTGCCAAAGAACACTAGCGGTGCTAGAAAGAAAATAAGGTGCTGAAAAAAAAAAGTTTAAGGTGATTTAGAACTTGTGCTCTGATATCATGTTGAAAGTAAGATTGTATATTGAATCACACTTATAAAATACAGAAGATGCCTATATATATAGGCTAATAATACAGACATTATATATGTACATAACCAATGTGGGACAACTCTAAATGTATAATCTAACAGGTTGATTTGATAATCTTTTTTAATTTTTGTAAAATAGTTTTTATTTTTAAAAATCATAAATCATTTTTTTGAGCTTGAGCTTCTTTTTCTTAAATTGTTGATTTTCAATGAACCACCGAAGTAAGCTGCCGCATGCATCATAGCAAAACTAGTGGCGACTTTTGATGTGTGCCAATAGAGTTTTGCTATATATAGAGCTTATGTTGCCATCTCCCTTAGATGTTGGTGTTTCATCAAACCACAAACCTTTCGCCGTACATGCAAATCAATTTTATGAGTTTATAATGAGTTCTAACCATACATTAATACATAGTTTATCCCCCAATTTTATGATTTTTAGCCATGTTTCTGTATTATATCCCCCAATCTGAGCTGGTTTTACAAAGAATTGATAATAGAACAATCTTATTTTCAATACTTTCATAAAGCCAAAGCATGAAGAAATAACAATGTGTTCTCATTCCTATTTTCTCACCACACTAACTGTGTGTCTTGCATTGTTATATAATTGTAGGTCGATTGATTGGATGATCGACGTAAAAAGGAAATAGGTGATAATTAAACTAGTAATACATTGTAGAGGCCTAGAGGGCCAATGACCACAACAATCCAATATCACAGATATGTAGTTAACAGCAAGTTGTTTCGCACTCTTTCACAAGATGTCAGAAAGAGGACGTAGAACAATGGTGTGTGCGTACTAATTGTTGACGGCGAAACATACTACATGAAGTTAACCCAAATAATTCATGTAGAGTATTACGACAAGACTAAGTATGTTATGTTCAAGTGTGATTGGGTGGATAATACAAGGGATAGGAGATACAAGGCGGACGAGTATGATCTGATGTGATTTTTAAAAATAAAGTCCTAATAGTGACATATCAAAAATTCACACGTTACTAAAGTCCTAATAGTGACACCTAGTTTTTTGACCGGCCACACATGTTGCTAATGGCACATTACTAAACATTAGTGATGTATCAACAGGCTTAACACATCACTAACGAGAAAAAATCGGTTTTTTTTTTTTTTTGTTGTGAAGGGAAGAAGAAACGTGAATTATGCCATTATTTTGGGCATGCCGAATATTCCTGTATACCAAAAACGGCATGAGTCCCCTCTCAATTGATCACCTGATCATCACAATCACATGATGCTACAACTAGCCAATTAACATACCACCAAGAGTCCCAATACTAATCGCCGTCTCCAATGCTTGTAATGCAACGTACTGCTTTACTCAGCGAAATGAAACTTAATTAATCTGAGTGTATCAACAGTGGGTCGGTGTCAATCTCAATCGAAAAGACCCATGACTTTTGGGTCGTCGTTTCGCTGATAAGTTCGAATTGTTCTTTTGTTTTTGCTTATATAAACTTGGACAAAAATTTATCATTGCCAATTTCGAAGGCCCACGAGAGCTGCACTTATCCCTCTCATTCAAAACTTAAGTTACACTGCCCAACGATTAATTGAACTTAAATGAAAACTACCCAAAAAGACACATCATTTGGAAATAACCAAATTTTAAGGAGAAAATTTGATAAGCGATAATCTGATTATTTTTGTAGTTAAAAACTAAAGTACTTATACCCAACAAATTAACGACCCATTTGTTTTCTATTTATATATATGTTGTGATTTTTCACAGGCGTCAAATGTCGAAAAATATATATTTGTAGATTATGTTGAAGACCATGTCTTCATCTAGTCGGACATGCAAGAAATTGTATGCGTGTTAAGTTCGAATCAATCGATTGCCGCGGTAGCAGGGTGTTGAAATAGTCATGATGGAGATATTCCGTGTGCAGCCATATATGTCTTCATGATCTAACTAGACATTTCTACGCTTAATTAAGATTTTAAGAATGCCGTGCACCATAGTGTTGAGAAATAGCCATGATGGGGATATTCCATCACTACAAAAAAAAAGGTCATTAGCGGCCACTCAAAATGGCCGCTAATGACCTAAAAGTGGCCGCTATTTGATGGCGGCTAGTAATTGGACACTAATAATAAATAGTGGCCACTTTTAGGGTGGCCGCTATTGAACCCTAAATAGCGGCCACTTTAAGTGGCCACTAATAACTATTTTTTTGGCCGCTAAAAAATTTTGAAATGTGATTGTAAGTGGCCGCTATTTGGAACACATTAGGGTGGCTACTAATGTCATCAAATAGCAGCCACTTTAAAGTGGCCGCTATTTAAATTAGATTTACATTAGCAGCCACCCTAAAAGTGGCTGCTAATGATATTTAAATTAAAAAAAAAAAACCAAAAAGCAAAAAGCAAAAACTCATTAAATTATTCTTTATCCAAAAAAATTATAATAAAATAAATAAATTTTATCATTTAACTAATATTCTAACCAAAACCCAAATATATAATGAAAATTGACTATAAATCCCTAGATCTCCGTGGGATGCAAACGACTAAATAAGCAAAAGAAAGAAATCAAAACAAAATCCAAACACGATAAGTTCACCAGATGTTCATCAATAGATCATAATCAAAATATGCCGCTAAAAAACACAAAAAAAGATTGATCGGCTTTGCCTAATGCAATTAAATACTCTAATTTTACTAAACCAACTCGAATTAGACAAAACTGATGTAAAGTTGGGACATTAAGAGCCTTTCGAAATCAAAGAATCTACGAAATCTTGCAAAAGATAACTCAAATGATGCTTCTATTGGCTATTTGCTGAATCATTCAACAACTACAGAACAAAGAAGACATACTTGGTAGATGTAAAAGCAACCCGATATAATCGCAAAGGCATCAAAAGAAATGAAAGGACTAGATTTATTTTTCGTAAGCTAGAGGAATACTTACATGTGTTGAGTTAATGAAGCTAGAGAAGTTACTATGCTTGAAGTGGCGAGGAAGAAGGATGGTGGAGAATTTGTTAGGGTCCCAAACGATGAAGCTGTTGCAAGCAAACGTGTAAAAGAGATGCAAAAGTTAATCCATAAATCTTTTGGTTTCTGCAGATAGCCAAAATAAAAACCCTTGTCATAATTGTAAGGTAGCCAAAATATAATAACCTAAAGGAGATGCAATAAGGAGCCACCTTAATTGCCTTACAAGACTAAGGGACAGAAGACATTTCAATGACTAATCATGATAGAGGAATTGGAAAAGTTTTTATGCCTTAAAAAATGTAAACCATACCTATTTTTCCACGCATACTAATTGGTCTAGAAGTTTGATTTTATCTTCATGCACATGCACTAATTACCAGTACCATGTAGGGTTCTTCAATGTTTTCATGCACATGCACTCTTGAGTCTATTATTGCTCACTCCATGCCACCAGAATTCTATTACCAATAAATGCAGTTTAGAGATCAAAGAAGCTGAAACGAGGATGCTACTTTCAATAAGTGACCAGCAACTAATGTTACATATACAGTGTAGTTTAATTCAAACCAATGCATACATTGTGGAAATCACATAGCACTCACATAAAACAAGATTGAAACTCTTAGAACAGTCCATCAGCTCTCCCCCACCTCAACCCTGAACTCCTCCGCAGAGAAGCAGCCACATTCAACCATACAAGAAGCCTAGCAGCAAGTTTTCAATCAAACACATATACAGACAGGGTCATATTTTTTCTTAGACTCTATCCATCTTAGGTCTTACTCATTTTTAGCTAATTTACACCCTCTTCTCACTTGTTCAAACATAAAACATTTTCACTCACCCAAAATCTCTAAATCATACAAGCACACATATCTCTCACACAACATACCAATCCAATCAAACCAAGCAACCCAACTTCAGAAAAAAAAATTATTATAAAGTTTGATCATTATTCTCTAGAACATTTAGAGTCATCATACTATCTATAAATATGATTATTATTCTCTAGAGTACTAGTCATCATATATGCACCTATTAAAGTCTGACCACTATTCCCTAGATTACACAATCTTTGAGACATAAATAGATAAGACAGACAGAGGAACAGTTCACATCAATAATAGCCTATGTTTAAACAACAACATTGAAGAAAATAACAAGGTTAAATCTCTTCCCATGATAAACATCCTCATCCGTCTAATATCGAAGAAATTGTTATGATGACATGAACACTCAAACCAAGAGATTCTCAACCTTATATGCCAATTAGCTGCACATATAAACATTAGAGAGACAAAAAGAACCTCCCCACCACAGGTTATGTAAATGGGTTGAGAGTAACACGTGGGCTTAATACCTCCCCACTATTTGGGCTTAATAGCGGCCACAATTTGTGGCCGCTAATGAGCTTTCGAATTTTTTATTTTTTATTTTTCTCTTCTTAATAGCGGCCACTTGAAAAGTGGCCGCTATTGAACCATCATTAGCGGCCACTATCAGAGTGGCCGCTATTTGGGTTTAATAGCGGCCACAAATTGTGGCTGCTAATGAGATTTCCGATTTTTATTTTTTATTTTTCTCTTCAAGCTGTTATTAGCAGCCACTAATAGCGGCCACCTAAAAGTGGCCGCTAATATTGGGTCATTAGTGGCCACTAATAGCGGCCACTTATAGGTGGCCGCTAATACCCCCTTATTAGCGGCCACTTTCAAAAGTGGCCACTAATACCCCTTTATTAGCGGCCACTTTTAGGTGGCCGCTATTCGTTTGGTCGCTAATGATGGTTTTTTTTGTAGTGCGTGTCACTACAAAGAAGAGGTGGACTTTCAATGCATGCATCAATGTTGGCCACATGCATGAACAAAAGAAAAGAGGAGGAGTAGAGTCATTTTAGAGTCCTCCTAAATATAAAGAGACCGAGATAAACAAGAAAGAAAAATCCGAAACAAGTAAAGGGGGGCACGTGGCGTTCACCTAGAGGAAGGAAAGAAGAAAATAAATGATTGTTCTCTTATAAAAGAAACGTTGCAAGGACTAATTAAAGTCTCATTCTGAATTTTTCTCTCGAGGTTGTTTTTCATTTCACAGAGGCAGCCGACTACACAGTTCTAGTTTATTTTCATGAACATGATGAGTGGCCAAGTCTCTAGCTAGTTAGCGCGCGCTGTGAGTGAAGCCTAGTATTTTTATTAGGTGTTCTTGAGAGTTGAGTCTATTTTACTTATTGTTCTTCATAGCTAGATTAATAACTGAATGTTAAGAATAATTTTAATTTGAAAGTAATTTCATGACAAATTTATTTTGATATTTTATGATTTTTTATTTTGTAAAATGCTTATACTATGTTTGATTTCACTACAAAAAAATGGCCACTTTTTGACATTTTAAAGCCTTGGTAAAAAAGCCATGTCAAAATTTTTTTACGTAGCAAAAATTAAAACGTCAAAAAAGTTGATAATTAACTTTTTTGACGTTTTGAATAGTGCCACGTCAGAAAATTCTGATGTGGCACCATTTAAAACGTCAAAAAGTTTTTTTTTTTTTTCTGTTTTTTCCAAAATAATAATAATAAAAAATAATTAAAAAACTTTTTTGATGTTTTGAATAGTGCCACTGTTCAAAAATCAAAAATTTTTTTCTTTCTTTCTCTTCTTAGCAAAAATTAAAAAAAAATCCAAATTTATTCTTTAATGTTGTCTTGTTATTTATATATATGTACATGCATGCATATATATATTGGTTGGGTTTATATATATATATATATATATATATATTAATTATATTTTTAAAATATATATAATTTTAAAATTATTGATTAATAAAATTTTAAACATGTATATATACACCTAATTAAATTGTAAAGCACTTGACCAAAAAATTAAACATAATTTTAACTAAATATCTAAGAGAAGCAAGAGAAAAAAAATTATTTTTGACGTGGCAAACACACGCCAAAAAGTTTTTTTTTTCCTTTCTTCTAAGCAAAAATAAAAATAAAAAAATTCAAATTTATTCTTTAAAGTTTTCTTCCTATTTATATATATATGTACATGCATGCACCATGGCTTTTTTTTTTTTTTTTTTTAATTTCATGTTTTCCACCAAATATTCAATGTATTCAATATATTACTCGATTGCTTAAACAATTTGAGATCACTCATGTTTATAATATGATAAAAATAGTAATCATAAATATATTACCAATTGAGTTTATAACAAGCCAAAAAATGATGAATTGGAGCTTATAATAAGTTGAGACGAGCTGACTCAGTTTGCGAGTTGACACTTATATTTAAGTTAATTTATTTTTTATTAAATTTAAATTTTAGTTTTTTTAATTTAAACTTCAACTATTTTGAACGGCTCAAGAAGCCGGCGTGTCGTTAATAATAATCATAAGTTACTATTAATAGCTTACCTAAACCCTAGGTTACATATATATAAATAGCAAGAAAACTTTAAAGAACAAATTTGAATTTATTTATTTTTTGCTTAGAAGAGAAAAGAGAAAAAAAAAAAATGATTTGGCATTGTTTGTTATCAAAAATTTTGAGGTTTAAACTTTCAAACCTCAAATTTCGACGTGGCAAACAGTACACGTCAAAAAGTTTTTTTTTCTTTCCTTTTTCTTCTCTTATATTATGATTAATTTTATTCATACTTTACAATTTATTAGGTGTATATATACATATTTAAAAAATTTATTAATCAACAATTTTTAAATTATATATATTTTTTGAAATCAAAATCTAATTAATTAATATATAAACCCAACCATATTAATTAATTAGATTTTTTATTTTAAAAATGATTGATTAATAAAATTTTTAAACATGTATATATACACCTAATTAAATTGTAAAGCACTTGACCAAAAAATTGAACATAATTTTTAACTAAGTATCTACAAGAGAAAAAAAAAAAAAAAAAAATTCTCTGCAAGAGAAGGGAAGAGAAAAAAAAAAAAAAAAACTTATTATAAGCCCTAAAACCCTTAACACACCAAAAAGGAAAAAGGAAAGAAAAATAAAAATTTTTTATTTTAAAAAATATATAATTTTATTAAAAAGAGTTAACATTCTAGCTCTTTAATTTGATTAGTATATTTGTACTATCATTTCTAATTTTATTTCTAATTAATTAATATATAAGCCCAACCATATTAATTAGTTAGATTTTTTATTTTAAAAAATATATATAATTTAAAAATGATTGATTAATAAAAATTTTAAACATGTATATATACACCTAATTAAATTGTAAAGCACTTGACCAAAAAATTTAACATAATTTTTAACTAAATATCTACAAGAGAAAAAAAAAATTCTCTGCAAGAGAAGGGAAGAGAAAAAAACTTATTATAAGCCCTAAAACCCTTAACACACCAAAAAGGAAAAAGGAAAGAAAAATAAAAACTTTTTTTTATTTTAAAAAATATATAATTTTATTCAAAAAAGTTAACATTCTAACTCTTTAATTTGATTAGTATATTTGTACTATCATTTCTAATTTTATTTCTTTTTAATTTAAAAAAATATCCTATAAAACCATTCACTCTTTTCTTATAAATTCATTTTCAGAGAAATTTAGAGTAAGTTACTATATATTAATAGCTGACCTAAAATCATAAGCATTTAAAAAAAAGGAAAAAAAAAAAAAAGAAAAAGAAAAAAATGGGAAGAAAATAAGCACAAAAAAGTTTTTTATTTTCTTTCTCTTCTTAGCAAAAATTTTTTTAAAAAAATCCAAATGTATTCTTTAAAGTTTTCTTGCTATTTATATATATGTACATGCATGCATATATATATGGTTGGGTTTATATATATATATACATATATATATATATTAATTAATTAGATTTTTTATTTTAAAAAATATATAATTTAAAAATGATTGATTAATAAAAATTTTAAACGTGTATATATACACTTAATTAAATTGTAAAGCACTTGATCAAAAAATTAAACATAATTTTAACTAAATATCTACAGAGAAGAGAGAGAAGAGAAAAAAAAAAAAACTTTTTGATCGTTGAATAGTGAAACATCAAAATTCGATGTTTCACTGCTGACACGTCGTAATTTTCTGACGTATCATCACAACGTCAAGAGTTTTCCTTCTTCTAAGCAAAAATTAAAAAAATCAAATTTATTCTTTAACGCTTCTTCCTATATATATATATATATATATATGAAAGATTATGGCTTTTTTTTTTTTAAAAAAAAAAAAATTATTTCATATTTTCTACCAAATATTCAATGTATTCAATATATTACTCGATTGCTTAAACAGTTTAAGATTACTCATGTTTATAATATGATAAAAATAGTAATCATAGATATATTACCAATTGGGTTTTTTCTAAACGGGGCCTGAATACTTCATTTTATTGGTCCAAATGACCCTACTATAAATTATTCTAATTGATAATATTAATCCGGATACCCCATTTAAAAACAAAATAAATATAATTGCACTTCACGCTCCAAATTTTGGATGATTCAATCAAGAAGCTGGTGTGTCGTTAATAATAATTCTATGTTACTTTTAATAGCATTACTATAAATAGCTAAACTAAGGAAAGAAAATAAATAAATAAAACTTTTTTGAGGTTTAAAAGTTTAAACCTCAAAAAAGGTTTTTTTTTTGGTAGTAACTTGTTATGAATATATAGATAAGTTATTATTATTATTATTATTATTATTTTAATTTTGCTTGAGCTCTAATAGAGCTTAAGGACGAGCCAAAAAATAATGAATTGTTTGCTTATTTCTTGCAAATTTGATTATACTTTAATTGCTTTTTGTTCTACCAATTATTTATTTCTTATTAAACTTCAATTTGTCTAATTTGATTCTATTATCAATTTTTATTTTCTTTAACTATTCAAAAAATTTAACATTCTAGCTCTTTAATTTTATTCGTATATTTACACTATCATTTCTAATTTTATTTCTTTTTAATTTAAAAAATATCCTAAAAAATCATTCCCTCTTTTCATCAATTTCTTTTTTTATAAATTCATTTTCAGATAAATTAAGAGTGTTTAAAAGATACATAAAATGGCGTATAGACATAAAATATGATTAGGATCAATGTGTAAATATTAAAATCAACCACTCAATCTACTTTATTTGAGAAGCGAAGGAAATTTTTTTTTAAAAAAAAAATTTTAAAAAAAACATTTCTAACGTGTCACTGTTTAACATGTCAGAAATGTTTTTTTTTTTCGTTTTTTTCCCACTTTTCTTCTCTCCTCCTGCTTTGTTCTCTTAATTCAAAATTTTCCAAATTCTTATTTATTCCCAGCTGCAACCACTTCCACTCCCACACTTAGCTGATCCTACCATCACCACTTTCCCACGTAAGTGTACAGCTCCCCTCCGTACAGCTCCCTCCTTCCTTTCATCTTCTTCTTCTTCCTTTTTTTTCCTCCTTTTCTTTCTTCTTCTTCTTCTTCTCTCTCTCCCTCTCTCCTCTCCTATCTGCACGTACGCCCAGCTCCATCTTCTTCTTTTTCTTTTTTTCTTCCTCCTTTTCTTCTTCTTCTTCTTCTTCCTTTTTTTCCTCCTTTTTCTTTTCTTCTTCTTCTTCTTCTCTCCCCTCTCCTATCTGCACGTACGCCCAGCTCCATCTTTTTTTTTTTTCCTTCTTCTTCTTCTTCTCTCTCTCCCCTCATATGCACGCCCAGCTCCCTCTTATTTATTTATTTATTTTTTCTTTCCTACCTCCTTTTTCTTCTAGCTTCTTCTCTTCTTCTCTCTCTTCCTCTCTTATCTGCACACAAATCTCCCTCTTTTTTTTTTTTTTTCCTCCTGTTTCTTCTATCTTCTTCTCTCCCTCCCCTCTCCGATCCCCTCTAATTCTTTATTTCTTCTTTATCCAGGAAATTAAAGGAGAAAATGGACAAAAAAAGGGGGGAAAAAAATGGGCTAGCTAGAACCTGCTAGAACAAAAAAGAACATCCAAGAAAAAAAAAGGAAAAAAAAAACTTTTATGACGTAGCTGTTCACCACGTCAGAATTTTTTTGATGTTTCAAAATTTCAAACGTCAAAAAAATTCTCAAAAATAAAATTAAAAACATTTCGACGTGGTCTTTGTTCACCACGTCGAAATGAATATTGAAACATAAAAAAATATTGACGTTTCAAAATTTCAAACGTCAAAATTTCAACTTTTCTGACAGGTCGTTTTTTAAGGTTTTAGAAACGTAAAAAACGACACGTCGGAAACGTTTTTGACGTTCCAATACGCCCAAGACGTCAAAAAAGTTCCGTCAGAAACTATGTGTTTTTTTGTAGTGTTTGTTATGATTTGAAAATATAATAAATGCTTAATTTATTTGGTGACATGTATTTATTTTAATTTGTTAAGAGTACTTTATTTTTCTATCTTCTTATTAAGAGAATTAATTTCTTACCTATTTGAGTAAAAAATATATGTTTCAAGAGTACGTAATAGAATGCAAGGTGAATCCTAAAAACTTTAGTGCTTCCCATTAATTTTCTCAAACTTCAATTTATTTAGTTTGGTTTAGTAATTTAATTTTAGTTTACTTTTCATTCAATTGCTCTAATTTTTAGTGGAAAAACAACAAACCAATCAATTTACTTTTTTGCACTATAATAGGTTTGCCATTACCTATTGATCGACCTCATATTTACCAATAATTTATTACTTGCAATAACCTGCACTTGGGTTTGCACTATTTTTGATGCAACAGGTTTCATTGTTATTGTGTCATTTAAAACATGATGAGAAATCCTTTTTTTTTTTTTTTTTTGGAAACTTCACTAAAGATCCTCAAACTTTCTTCTTCTATTTTTTTTTTTTTTTTTGATATATCCACATAAGAGGGGGGATGGGAGATTCAAACTAGTGACCTCCGCTTCATGAGGCGTGGTCCCAGCCGATTGAACTACCTCTTGGGGATGACCCCCGAACTTTTATCCGTTTTGAAATACCACTCCTAAACTTAAAAATACTCTCAATTTAGTCCATTGAACTTTCAATTGCTCTCAATTTGGACCCCTCTGTCAATTTTAACTGTTAAAAATACAAAAAGACCAAAATATCCCTAATTTTTATTTTTTTAAAAATAAAAAAAATATTTTGAATGTTGAAATTTTTTACAAAAGTTAGGGGTATAAACGTTATGTAATAATGTTTAAAATCTAATGGAGGGATCTAAATTGAGAACAATTGTAACTCCAGGGGACTTAATTAAGAGTTTTTAAAGTTTATGGAGAATATTTCAAAATGGGTAGAAGTTTGGGGGTCTTCAGTGAAGTTTCCCTTTTTTTTTTCGTTGTATGTAAAAATCAATTATTAAATCATTACTTATAAAAAAAAAAAATTAATAGCTAATTTTCACAATCACTTTATTTTAATTGTATACAAATAATATAATAATCTACTAAATAACATTATTTTAAATTTATTTATTTATTGTTCGGGCTTGAAGAAGGATAATCCAAAGCTTCAAAGCCTATACTTATTTTGCCTCAGTATAGTAAAGTGATATAATTGCGTCATGAAGTAGTAGAGATCCTGATGGTTGAAATCCTAGTATCTACAAAAACATATGCTTTTAATAAACCTTAATTTCATCATACTGTCATGGAAACCATAGCTTATTCAGATATTCTATTCCGGAACCGAAGCAAGCAAGAACAAAAAGGAGATGTATTGCAGTAATATAATTAAATGGCCATGCCCATTCATTGAAACACAACCTAGCTGCAGTCGCATGGTCGTAATTGTGTAGCTACTCGCATCACATAATGCTACAACTGCGTGATTTATCCGCAGCAAGCCCCATCTCCAATGCTTGAAATGCTTCCATCATTCCGTCGTCACGCACCCTAATTAAGCCACAAAACAATTGTATACAAAATTAATTATATATTAAGAAATGAATGCTAAACTTCAATTACAAATGATCAATATGATATAATATGCATGTATTATAGAGACTGTTTTGGCACATGGCATTTTATTAGGGTGTTGGTTTAGTGGCCTCACTACAAAAAAAATGAGTTTTTTTTGGCTTTTTTTTTACCTGGCATTTATAATAAATGCCAGATTTTTTAAATTTTGGTAACATATATCTTTTAAATGCCAAAAAAAATTACTGCCATTTATATAAATGACAGGATAAAATATTTTCTTTGCATATACACATATAAGCCAGAAAATTTACCAACGTTTATACATATAAGCCCCCCCCCAAAAAAAAAAAAACGCTGCGTTTACATATCTAATCACTTTTAAAAAAATGGGACAATTTCACTAATCCCCTCAAACTTTAGTCATTTTTGTAAACACCCCCCTAATATTCAAAAACTCTCATTTACCCTCTTTGAACTTTCAAAAATTCTCACTTACCCCCATCCGTAGAAATTAGGGTACAAAATTTAAAAAAAAGACCAAAATTCCATATTTTCATTTTAAAAAATAAAAAACATTTTGAAGTTGACATTTTAAATAGTGAATTTTAAGCGGTGACTTTATATAAATTTCAACTTCCAGATATTTTTTTTATTTTTTAAAAATAAAAGGGACAACTTCACTAACACCCTCAAACTTCACTCACTTTTGCAGACACCCCTAATATT
The DNA here is from genome assembly GCA_013348765.1 of Carpinus viminea. NCBI lineage: Eukaryota > Viridiplantae > Streptophyta > Magnoliopsida > Fagales > Betulaceae > Carpinus > Carpinus viminea. The sequence continues at coordinate 29,686,691 of CP054673.1, forward strand.
CAAAACTCTCACTTGCCTCCCTCAAACTTCGTTTCTCTCTCACTTTCCCCTCCGTTAGCAACTTCCGTCTATTCCTATGAGCGGTCCTCACGTCAAGCGTGCGGGATTTATTTTCGAAAACAATTTTACCTGCACACTCAAAACCACTTAACACTTCACACTTAAACACTTCGCCACTTAAACGAATAGCGACCAACATAACTCCCGAACCCATGTCTTCGTAATCCACCCAAAATCACCCAACCCTAAAATCGTGTTCGTTCATACCTACATACCGAAACGAAAAGCTTCTTCCTACTGGAATCCTTACGATTCGTTATATCCATTTGATACCCACAATGGATGAAGCCTCTGATGAAGTCTTGACCTTGAGGCTGGAGCGAGTAATCCAATGTGCAAATGTGGGAAGAGAGCACGCATCTTAACAGACATTCACGCTAAGGAATTTCGCAAAAGGTTTTATACATGTGGGACTTATGTGGTAAGATTTTTTTTTTTTTTGCAATTTTATCTCGCAACCCCGCATTTTATTTGACTTGGGTATTTGTTTTTTTTGCAATTTTTCTCGCAACCCAGTGTGTTATTTGACTTGGGTATTTGTTTTTTTGCAATTTTTCTCGCAACCCAGTGTGTGTGTTATTTGACTTGGGTATTCGTTTTTTTGGCAATTTTCCTCGCAACCCAGCTTTTTTTTTTTGAGTTGGGATATTGATTCGTTGCAATTTTTCTCACAACCCAGTGTGTTATTTGACTTGGGTATTCGGTTTTTTGGCAATTTTCCTCAACTTGACATTTTTTTTGAGTTGGGATATTGATTAGTTGCAATTTTCCTCGCAACCTTACTTAGCTAGGTTTTTTGGGCTGGACGTATAGTTCAAATACCCAATTTGCTGAAATTTGTTTTCGTAACTGGGCATTTGAGCTGAGTAAATGTGTATATGCCGAAATTTGGTTATGTTTTCATTGTTATTCGAGCTGATTTTTTTTTTTTTGCTTAAATGGGTATTGGTTTATGGATTAGGGGTAATTATGTTGAATCATTTTGAAACTCTAGGATTATGAAGGGTTTTGTTTTTGTTGTTGAAATCAATGAAGTATTTGGTTGTGTTAAAATTGTGTTGTTGATGGCTATTGTATCATAATGGTTGTTTGATATATTTTAATGTTGATTTGATTATGTAGAATCAAGACAATCGTGGATGTGACTATTTCAAATGGATAGATATGGATATTTACATGGTAGCGAGTGGTGGTGTCAAAACTGTTTGATATGCGAGAATTTGAAGAATGAACGTGCACAAATTGGAACAACAATCTCGAATGAAATTTTGAAATGCAAGCTTGAAGTTCTTTGAGTATAAAGCGAAAATGGATGTTGCATCTCTTAATTTTGAAATGCACTTACAAATGCGAAGAATAAATTCAATTCAAAAGAGGAAGTATCGCTCAGCGTTAGCATGTTTATTGAGTCTCCTTATTGTAATAATGTTTTATCCCGTGTCTAATGCAAATTCCTCAAGGTTGAGGCTGAACTGAGCATGTATTTGGCTTGTAATGAATTTGGCTTTTGTATATTTTTGTGTTTAATAATGTACTTCATTGTTTAACTTATGCGAAAAGAAGTATATCTATGTGATTAGTTTTGTAAATTCCGATCAATGCATACATGCAATTCCTTATTGCATTTAAAAGAATTTTCCTATGAAAAAGAGCACCTTAAAACTGTCTAACAAATTAACAAAATAAACTCACAAAGACACATTTAACCAAATCACACATTTAACCAAATCCTTGTAACCACATATATACAAAACATCACAAATACAACAAGTAGCAGTTATCTTGGTACCCCAACAACAATGTGTGGCTGGTATACTATACCATACTATCACATATTCTAAGATAAAGTATCAGTATTAGACCAAGCTCAATCGCCTTCACAAAGTGGCTACGAGCAAATAGTCTATAATATGCAAAATTAGTACATAACACAAAAAGTCACGGTTGCCAAATTTTCTTCTTCCCTTTCGACTTCCCTTTTTTGGCATTTGCATTTGGTTGAACAAGTGGAACTTCGTTAGTAGCTGCCGCTTTCGATTTGGGTATGTCAAAACCGAGCCATCCTAAAGGTAACACACCGCTTGTGGAGATCCCCATGAGCATAGTGGTCCACCTCCAGCAATTTTGGTGGTCCACCGGTCACTGTGATATCAATCATTATCTTACCCCTATGATTAGGATCCCTAGTATTGCTGGATCGCCCTCAAATGACCAGCAGCTCTTGATCTGTAGCTAACCCCAATGTTTTCTGGTTGTATTGAAAAACTTGCTGCAAATTTTAAATTGTATTCATATAGCAACCAACCAACAACCAATTGAATTAAAATCAAAATCAACACATACACTAGATAATAAAGCCTTACATTGGAAACTTCACTCGTTGTGTACTTGGTTGGGGAGCAGAGGAACAACCTTCATATTATTCAAAACAATCATGAGACATTCTATTATTGAAAATCAATTGTATGTGCTGAGCGTATATTCAAAGAATCGCATCTAAATCTCATAAAGATGGATAGTGAGCCTTACAAGCATATTATCAACAACACTTCTTACAACACAATCGCATTTAAACCGCATCAAATAATGTAATCTTGAAACAACAACACTTCTTACAACACAATCGCATTCACAATCCACATTTATTGTATTTTCTTGTACCAAAATTTATACTATCTTTGATTGTATTTTCTTGTACCAAAGTTACAATGCTCTCATTGATTGTAAATTTCTACCATCACAAATAATCGGCACTCATACATTGAAAAATTAGTCAGCACCTAAATAAGCAGACTTACAATGGATTGGGAAGCGCGGAAAATGTCTTTCTGGCTAGCACTAGGCGATCTTGATCTGATGTCTTTCACCTACGCTTGCATCTTGATGCACAAGGTTGTCTTTCTGCCTAACCTTTGGTGATCTGATGCACAAATGTCTTTCACCGCCTAACCTTTGGTGATCTTGATGCGTTGTTGTACCTCCTCTCTGTTTTTTTCTGTCAGTACTAGTTGATTTGCGTCCCCGTTGTCTTTTACTTCCTTTGGGCGATGTGGCATTCGATGTGTCATCCAACTTCAAAATAACATAGCAACTAATTAGCAAAATAACGATACATAATTTCAAAAAACCATAAGAAGAGCTCAATTACAACTTACCATATCAAGGTTCCAATCAACTCTGCGGTGGATCTATGATACTCTCGCACTTGCTCTCTTCTTTCTTAGTGCCGTTGCCTTGCAATGCATGTTCGTTGTTGTGACCCCATTTCTTGCAGTGCCCACATTGAACTTTGTTTCCCCCCTTCCGTATGGCATTAGGATTTCTTGGCTCCTCAACCCCTCTAAATCTAAGCTTCCTAGGTCTCCCAGGAGTTGCCCTTGACTTTGGTGGTTCTATAATAGGTTGATCACTCCTAGACCATTGATCTTCACTTGGCACAGGGGTATATCATGGGGTGATATGTCCTCGGTATGTCTCTCTACTATAGTAGTCCGAGGTAGTCTCTTGGATTGCCACCATGATATATGATGGGCTGATATGGCATGATTGCACGGTATACGGTGACATCCCACTTCCTACACCCACATGTTCTACCCTCCACATTAACGCAAATCGTTTCCCTAAACAATCAACCTCAAAATGCCATCGCATATGTGCACTCTCACAATAACTGGCACCATCCTCTTCCTTCTCTAACTTCTCCACTATTTTTGGTCCTAAACTTCCTCCTCCATTGCTGCAATCAATCCCCTTTTCGGACATACCTCCTCATCAATTTATTCCCTGATCCTTCCAACATTGACAATATTGTCATCGGCGGTAATCAATATCCATGAGTTGAAACACTCGCCAGCGTTGTTGTGTACCAAGTCGATTTCGAGTGGTGTTAAACCATCCCTACACCAACTTTGGGATCAATTTTTGCAAGAAAATTGTATGCCGACTCATTCTTGTTTTAATCTCTTCCATTGCAAGTTGAAGCTATGGAGTATAAGAGGATGACATTCAAAGCATGTCCTTTAGGAGTAGCCCTTGAAACCGGCACTTCGAAATTGGCGTACAAGTGTCGCACACATGTCGATGCTCGTAGGACAAACTTGTTCTCTGATGGTACCAACCCTAAACACATGGGAAGATAAAATATGCCATAAATTAATTCAAACAAGTTAAATTTATAATTTATTTAAAATACGAATATGTTTACCTTTTATGCATCGGATATAAAACTCCACCCCTGTGGTGGTGCTTGAAGATCGAGATATAAGCGCCTCCAAGAACCAAACCCAAGCTGTCCTTAGTCTGCTTCTACAACGCAATAGGCGGTGGATACATGCTATTGTTAGCATCTCTTCCAACAATGACCATCAACATGCCCTTATACCTACCCTTGGGAAGCATGCATCTACCCCTATCACAGTCTACACCCTCGTGAAGCCAGTCTTCATTGCAGCAAATGACACATATAATCTCTGAAACACCTGCATGGGACCTCGGGCATTGGCCTCTCAACCATCGAGAATCAAGCATTGCCCACATTGGTCTTCGACCATTGCACAATAGTCCCATAACCGATGGTATTGTTGTCCAACTTTCCATAAATTTTTCTTTGCCAACTTCGGCCCTATACAAAGCTCAAATGGACATCTACATTCCACTTTGATTTGACCTCTTTCTTCAAAACCTTGATAGGTAGTTCTGGTTTTCTAAATGACTCCATGCACCATTCAGCTATCCAAGTGAAGTAACCATATGATTCTGTATATCCTAGTGCATGTGTGTCTTGGATACATTGATGCCAAAAGGAATGTTGCCTCATCTTTTAATTTCCTCCCATACACCCTATACTTACACTTTTGTCTTTGCAACGAGCTGTAACTTTTTTGTTTCATTTTTGGGAATTCTAGATCCTTCCCTTTCAAAATATTTGCATGCCTCACTTTGCTCTTCTAAACACGTTGCATTACCAAATATATATGGCCAATCTGCTGACAGGATTTTTCATATCATCTTGATAAATGGTGTCCTTTTGGAGACATCAGACGGCTTGAAATGTCTTCTGATCACTGTCACTGGGATCAGAGTCCTAAGTATGTCACTTGGACAAAGTTCTTCACTATCCCATCACCTTCTCCTCCATAATTTCCCCATTGTTTCTTGCCCATCCCCATCACTATCTTCCCTATCCATGTCTTCCCCATCCCTATCTTCCCCATCCCTGTCTTCCCTATCCCTATCTTCCCCATCCATGTCTTCCCCATCACTATCTTCCCCATCCTGTCTTCCCCATCCTGTCTTCCCATCCTATCTTCCCCATCCTCAACAACACCGAAACCCCAACTCTTTCAGACTCTACCTGCTCCTCCCCTCTGAGTCATTATCATCATCTAGTATCTACACTAAGAACCTCATCCCAAAATCATCCTTACGATATACTACAGTCCTCTCATATTCCTCATCCTCTTTCTGGATTGTCATCCTCAATCTCTGCATTGGATAAGTGAAATGAAACCAAATATAACTCGCTAGTCCATGCCCTACATGTTGTGAAATCATCTCATTTACATGGTCCGATGATAGAAGTCTTAACCCTTCATCTAAGGACTTATTAGGTAGTTTGTAGTGAATGAGGTCACACGGCTTATACCCATAATCCTTACACAAGTCCTCAATATCCAAAAAGACATTTTATGGACTTCAGTAACATAATGATTATCCACCAACCCACCCACATATGTACACCGATTTACCTATTGAAAGACCCGTTGTAATGCACCTCAAACATGCATATGTCACTAGCCATTATGTATCCTGCCACATTGAGAAGACCAATAATTATTTAATAAATGACTAAACCACATAGACAACAGCTAAACCCTAAAAGACATCTATACTTTTCATTAACCATTAACCTTTAGCATTAAACAATATGCAAAAAACAGTGACTTTAGCAATTACGTACCTGCCATATTGGAACACCAAAGACTATGTTACCAACATGCAATAGCTTTTTATTTTAATTTTGTGGACATAGACAACATGCATAATTACAGCAACAACCACTCAGACAATTAAGAATCACATCTATAGAGGACCACATTTGCCAATAGAAGCTTCCCTCAACAACATGCAAAAAAATCATTTTCCAAGCACGTGTCATCCACAACCAGCTAAGGGACCACAACAGTGATAAAGCAATCTTCAACTTGTCATCCACAACATGCCAAAAAGCCCTAACTTTTGTAAATTCCGAGTTATCCATTATAAACCATCCAGAACATGCCAACAAGCATTAAACAAACAAACCCATAATAGATAGTCAACTTTCCAATAGCCAGTTAAAAAAATATGCGAAAACCTCTTCACGTTTGTTGACAAATTTTGGACAAAGTTCAGTGGACAATTTCTTTATTCAACCCACCATGACCCACATCGCTTTTTGTTGACCAATATTTGGACAATAAAACCCCATGACCCCACAAAAGGACAACATGCGGTGCTCATCAGCATGACCCACAAACCAACTTTTGCTCATCAGCGCATACCAATCAAACAAACAAGTTTATTTAACAAAAGGGATCAAACCTTGTCAATGCAGTGACGAATACGAAGGCTCGCGGACAAAGCTTAAGCGATTTTAGGGTTGGGTGAATCGCGATTTTAGGGTGGGTGAATCGCGATTTTAGGTTTGGTGGAATCGCGATTTTAGGGATGGTCCATATTTTTGTTTGGTGGAATCGCGATTTTAGGGATGCTCCAGATTTTTGGGTGGATTACGAAGACATGGGTTGGAGTTATGTTGGTGGCGTCTGGTTTAAGTGGGCAGTTCGAAGTGTTTAAGTGTGAAGTGTTAAGTGGTTTTGAGTGTGCAGAGGTAAAATTGGGTTTTGAAAATAAATCCCGCACGCTTGGCACGTGAGGACCGTTCTGTTAGGAGTAGACGGAAGTTGCTAACGGGAGGGGGAAAGTGAGAGAGAAACGAAGTTTGAGGGAGGCAAGTGAGAGTTTTTGAATATTAGGGGGGTGTCTGCAAAAGTGAGTGAAGTTTGAGGGGTGTTAGTGAAGTTGTCCCTTTGATTTTTTTAGGGATAATTTCACTAATCCCTCAAACTTTAACCATTTTTGTAATACCCCCTTAATATTTATAAACTCTCACTTACCCCCTTTGAACTTTCAAAAATTCTCACTTACCCTCATCCGTACAACTTAGGGCACAAATTATTTTAAAAAGATTAAAATATCCATGTTTTTTATCAAATTTCTCCCGCGGTTCTCCTTGCAGCGCTCACTTCCTCAGTAACAATTGAAGCTCACCGTTTTAGATTCACTTCCCCCTACAGAAAGCCTAGAATTAGAGAACGGGCTCACACTTGTGCCGCGCGTTAAGCTCAGTTTCACGGTCTACCCAACGAGCCCCTTCGTGACCAAACCGGTCGACGAGTGGAAGGTGAAACTTACAGACCTCACTCTCCGTCTCCGTCACTGCCCCCGAAGAGGACCTGGAGATCCAACCGCTTGGAAACCTCAAGAAGCGCAAGTGGGAGGACCCGGTGGCCCAAGGCTCCCTCTTCATTCGTGACCTAGGGTTTCTCAATCAGTCCACTAGAAAGAACAACGCTGAGGAAGAAGAAGAGGACGTGAAGGTATTGGAGGAAAAGTTCTTGGATTGGAGAAAACACACCGTGGAGAAAATGGACGGGATGGAGTTGAACCTCGAAGGTTTTAAGTACAAGCTCAACGTCGTCGTTCCGGCGTCCGACGATTTCGAGGCAATGAGGAAAGCTTGGGAGGATTTTTACGCTTTTGGAAATCGGGGTTCGTGGATTTTGAAACGAGTTTGAGAGTGATTTTATTTTGATTTGCAGGTAATTGTTAAAGAGTTAAATTGATATATTTTTTGGGCAGGGCATTCGAGGAGTGGGAAGCAAGAGCCTGATACGATTGTAGTGAGGGGGGTCCCGTCGCGGTGGTTTGCGGAGCCGCTTGTTTCGTCTAAGCCTTCCATGTTGATTACACATTCCATTTTTTCTAGACTTGGGAATATAAGGTATGTGATTATTTCTACCTGTTATTTTGCCTCTGCTTATTTGTACTTGCTGATAGACCTTTTAGATTGTTGATTTTGTGTTTTCAAATTAACACATGTGAGGGTGAGGTGTTTGAAGAAATGCCTCAAAGAGTGAGAAAATGTATATTGTAATTTAATTTGGTATGCATCACATATCTACATCTTGTTTGATTCTGTTTTTTTTTTTGTTCTTTCTTTCTTTTTTTTGTAGTTAAAAACGAAGGTACTTATTCCCAACAAATTAACAACCCATTTGTTTTCTATTTATATATATGTTGTGATTTTTCATATGCGTCAAATGTCAAAAAATATATATTTGCGTAGATTATGTTGAAGACCATGTCTTCATCTAGCTGGACATGCAGCAATAATATTTGTATGCGTGCTTAAGATCGAATCGATCGATTACCGTGTACCAGGGTGTTGAAATAGTCATGATGGAGATATTCCGTATGCAGCCATATATGTCTTCATCTAACTAGACATTTCTACGCTTAATTAAGATTTTAAGAATGCCGCACCATGGTGTTGAGAAATAGCCATGATGGGGATATTCCATGTCACTACAAAGAAGAGGTGGACTTTCAATGCATGCATCAATGTCGGCCCCATGCGTAAACAAAAGAAAAGAGGAGGAGTAGAGTCATTTTAGAGTCCTCCTAAATATAAAGAGACCGAGACAAACAAGAGAGAAAAATCCGAAACAAGTAACGGGGAGCACGTGTCGTTCAACTAGAGGAAGGAAAGAAGAAAATAAAGGATTGTTCTCTTATAAAAGAAACGTACGTTGCAAGGACTAATTAAAGTCTCAATTCTGAATTTTTCTCTCGAGGTTGTTTTTCATTTCACAGAGGCAGCCGACTACACAGTTCTAGTTTATTTTCATGAACATGATGAGTGGCTAAGTCTCTAGCTAGTTAGCGCTATGAGTGAAGCCTAGTATTTTTATTGGGTGTTCTTGAGAGTTGAGACTATTTTACTTATTGTTCTTCATAGCTAGATTAATAACTGAATGTTAAGAATAATTTTAATTTGAAAGTAGTTTCACAAGGACAAATTTAGTTTGATTTGTTATGCTTTTTGATTTTGTCAAATGCTTATACTATGTTTGATTTGTTATGATTCGAAAAAATAATGAATGCTTAATTTATTTGGTGACATGTATTTATTTTAATTTTTTAGGAGTACTTTATTGTTCTATCTTCTGATTTAGAGATTTAATTTCTTACCTATTTGAGTAAAAAATATATGTTTCAAGAGTAGGTAATAGAATGCAAGGTGAATCCTAAAAACTTTAGTGCTTCCCATTAATTTTCTCAAACTTCAATTTATTTAGTTTGGTTTAGTAATTAATTTTAGTTTACTTTTCATTCAATTGCTCTAATTTTTAGTGCAAAAACAACAAACCAATCAATTTACTTTTTTGCACTATAATAGGAATTTTACTTTAGTGTTTACCATTACCTATAGATTGACCTCATATTTATTGATAATTTATTACTTGCAATAACCTGCACTTAGGTTTGCACTATTTTTGATGCAACAGGTTTCATTGTTAATGCCATTTAAAACACGATGAGAAATCCTTTGTTTTATTTTATTTTTGAAACTTCACTAAAGACCCCCGAACTTTCACCCGTTTGAAATATTTTCCCTAAATTTCAAAAATTCTCAATTTAGTCCCCTAAACTTTCAATTGCTTTTCAATTTGGACATCAATTTTAACCATTAAAAATACAAAAGACCAAAATATCCTGATTTTATTTTTTTTAAATAAAAAATGTTTTGAGAGTTAAAATTTTATACAAAAGTCATAACAATAATATTTAAAATCTAATGAAGGATTTAACTTAAGAGCAATTAAAATTCTAGGAGACTAAAAAAGAATTTTTGAAGTTTAAGAGGTATTTCAAAATTACGCTGTCACGGAAATCAATTATTGAATCATTACTTATAAAAATAATAATAGCTAATTTACATGGTCACTTTATTTTAATTGTATATCAATAATATGACAATTTACTAAATAACATTATTCAAAATTTATTTATTTATTGTTCAGGCTTGAAGAAGGATAATCCAAAGCTTCAAAGCCTATACTTATTTGCATCAGTATAGTAAAGTGATATAATTGCGTCATGAAGTAGTAGAGATCCCGATGGTTGAAATCCTAGTATCTACAAAAACATATGCTTTTAATAAACCTTAATTTCATCACACTGTCATGGAAACCATAGCTTATTCAGATGTTCCGTTCCGGCCAGAACCGAAGCAAGCAAGAACAAAAAGGAGATGTATTGCAGTAATATAATTAAATGGCCATGCCCATTTATTGAAACACAACCTAGCTGCAGTCGCATGGCCGTAATTGTGTAGCTACGCATCACATAATGCTACAACTGCGTGATTTATCAGCAGCAAGCCCCATCTCCAATGCTTGGAAATGCTTCCATCAGTCCATCGTCACCCTAATTGAGCCACAAAACAATTTTTATACAAAATTAATTATATATCAAGAAATGAATGCTAAACTTCAATTACAAATTATCAATATGATATAATATGCATGTATTATAGAATCTGTTTTGGCACTTGGCATTTTATTAGGGTGGTGGTTTAATGGCCTCAAAACCCATGTGGTTAGGTAAATATTAGGGCATGGATTCAGCTTTGTAATAGAAATCGTTATGTTTGATTAGTGTAAGCCACTTAGTGTCATACTGATGTCAGATAGATAGGGAAGGCTACGGCTCAACTAGACTTAAGAGCATTTGTAATTCTTACTATCTAAGTCCTTCCTCGGTTTACAAGAAACGTAAATAGATACTTTGATCGCCTTATTCTACCTTTTTTTGCTTTAGAAGAAAGAGAAAGGAAGGAGAGAGACATTGCTACGCTGAAGGATAGACCGCAGGTCTTGGAGCGAGTACCTGCATAAAAGAGCTCTATGAGAAGCCTTTCCAAGTAAAAGTCATATATATTGAAAGGAATAAATAATTAAGCGTATATATATATATAGAGAGAGAGAGAGAGAAGTTTCTCTTGGATATATAATTAAGCATTTGATAATTAATGGGGTTTATTAATTAATTACCAGATTGACGTTTGTAAAGCCAGGTGGAAGACCCCTCTTGGCCCGAAGCAAGACATGGTTATCCAAGAAATAGTTGTGGTGGTGAGTGAACCTCTTTCGTTTATAACAGGCAGGGCAGAGATCATAGCTCCTGGAGCTGCTGTCAAAGCAAGCAACGCACGAAAAATAGAGCCCCACAAGGCATGCTTGACAGCCTTGGCACCAAACGCCGCCCCGGGTTTTGACCACGTAGTACAGGGTGAGGACCTCCCAGAAATCCAGGCTGCCGTCGCGGTTGCGGTCCAGGTCCATGAAGAAGTTGGGTCGGATCCAGCCGTAGCTTTGCTGGAGGAACTTTACGTACTCCGTGTAGCTGACTCGGCCATCTCCGTCGGTGTCCAATGCGAGGTAGAAGTTCCATGCTAGTCGTTGAAGGTCTCTAGGGGCATTGTTGTAGTAAGCTATAGCCGCCTCATGTAATTCTTCCATTGGACTGTTGTGAGTTTCCTGCTCGATCTCGGGCTCTTCACAAGAGTCTATTAATTAATAGAAAGAGATCGAATATATGCTGTTTTGGGATGTATTGGTAAAGCCATTGATAATCAAACTAACGGCGTAAAAGCAAAATAACTTTTGTTCTGATTCCTTTTTTGTTTTGTTTTATAGAGCTTGAAGATATAGAACATGAGTACTAATGCCACGATCTGTAGATTCTAAACTCTGAAAGTGTTCCCCCACTAAGAATCATAAGATCAAAAGGGAGTTTCACTTTGTATTTTATGATTCCCCACTTGCTCTAATACCCAAAAACAAATTGAACTTTAAAAATAACATGGGTAGAAAGTATAATGATTCGACGGAAAATTTTGAAGTTGCAACTTTCGGTCTATACTCAGAATCTTCTTCTGTGCTAGCTAGCTTGGGCATGCACCTCCAAATTTGAATAATCTGTCTTGTCTTTGTTTAATCGTATATATGTGCCAGCTACGTACTAGGTTTCTCGTTAAGAAATTGAAGATCGAGATCGATGACTATTAGGGTAAATCCCTCTTTCAAATTAAGTGACCGAGATGCTAATTTCGTACGTTTGGGTATAGTTTGGTTTGTGGAATGAATATTTCATTAGGAGAAATATTATAAGTTTTTCTTATGTCCAATTCAAAACCGATGTAACTTTAAAATTATTATCGGATTTGTAATAAGTTACTATTGAATTTTGATCAAATGATTATTTTTAAATACAGCTTTAAATGAACACTTGAGGGACATGAAAACATTTTGCATCAATCTTTCATTAAAAAATGAATAGCTATTAATTACGAGGAATGAAAAATGAAATAAAATAATTATTCATATTTTATAGTTTCGTAGCAACATATAAGCACTACTATTTTATTTTGACCTATAGTTGACCATTTTTTGGGCATATTGTTGTTCAAGGCCCATTTCCGATGAACATCATTGATTGCCTCCAGTCCGACGGCTGCCACCAACTCTAGTGAGTTTCCAACCATCATCTTTGGTCTTCTACTTCGGTTTTTTAGGGATGTTAGAATATATTTGATTATCCTCTGAGATTTGATTATAAATTTCATTGATTTGATTGTAATAAGATTTTCATACTCAAGCTTTCAGAATCTTCTACCTTGTGTTTAACGGTTAGAGTATATTTGATTATCCTATGGGATTTGATTGTAGTAATTTCAAAGGTTTAATTGTAATCATATTTTAAAGATAATCAAATCTAATTGATTTGATAACGATACTTATCTGCGTCAATTCTCCTATAAATATAAATATTTTGTATTGTAAGGTTATAAAAATAATAAAAGCAAAATGTAGTCCTTTAGCCTCAATTTGTTACACATTTTTGCATGCGGTAAAACACATGAGTGGTGTCCTCCTTCCTCCTATGAAGGAAATGGTTATCATTTTCTTTAGTATAGCATCGTGCTCTTAGAAAAAAGAAAAGAAAATTAAAAAAAAAAGGAAAAAAAAAAAAAGTCCTCCCACTCACAATTACATAAGATATATATGCTTACATTATTCACACGCATGTGATTAGGAGAGATCAAGAAACATGATTCAAATCATAATCTAGCCCTTTGTTGGCCTTTAATGTGAACCATTCACTCTTGATCACTAGAGAATCGACCATTAAATGTCCTAGCGGGTACCAACTGAGTCTTGACAATGCCCCAATCGAGTCTTGACGGGTTCTCGATGAAGTCTTGGTTGGGTGCCGGCAATGTCCCGGTCGGGTCTCGACTGTATTCTACTTGGATCTCGATCATTCCTAGTCAATTTCTAGTTGGGTCCCAACGTGGTCCCGGTTTAGTCCCAGCTAGTCTTGATTGGGTCCCAACTTGGTCCCGGTTTAGTCCCAGCTAGTCTCGATTGGGTCCCACCGATGTTCAACGAGGTCATGGTCGAGTCCTAGTTGGGTCTCGGCGGGGTCCCCACTTAAACCAGCCAAGGTCCTGACTGGGTCCTAACTAGGCCTTGACGATGTCCTAATCGAGTCATGGCAGGGTCCAAACGACTCCTTACCAAGTCTTACCCGGGTCCTAACAGTGTCCTACTTGGGTCCTGACGGTGTCCTAAGCATGTCCCGATGGTATCCCAGTTGAGTCTCAACATGGTCTAGGTCAGATACCAACAAAGTGCCGATCTCATCTCGGTTGGGTCTTGACTGAGTTCAAAAAATTTTAGTTCCTCTTGGAGAGTTATTACAACTCCAAAGAGTCATTATGTAAACCAATGTCCAACCATGGTTTACTTAAAATATAATCTTCTTCCTTTTTTTTCTCTCTCTGAGCCTCTTCTTCATCTTCTTATTCCTCTTTTTCTTTCCCTTTCCTCTGATCCTCTTCTTCCCCCTTTTTTTCTTTTCCTCTTAGCCTCTTCTTCTTCTTTTTTTTGTAATCCTTTAAGAAGAGCTCAATTATAAAGATGGCATCCAATAAATCATTGTCATAAAATCTTTGCTATTGAGTCTACAATCATTTGAATAGCTACATCGGATTTTTATTTTTCCTTGGCTTCAATAAGATTTGCAAGATGCTTCTCGCATTTCTTCGGCGTCTCTTTTTTAAAGAAATCCTCAAAATATCTCCATTTGTGGTTTTCCATGTACCTCAATTCTTTCGGTCGTGATGAAATGGGCCTATTGAGACTAGCTTTGGAGTGTAGGCTTCTTTATTTACCTGGCGCAGATGCTTAGGAACCCTGTATGATTTCTCGATCGATAAGATAAATAATGTTTGGTAAAAAAAATTAAAAGTATTTTTTTAAATTTTTTTATTCTAAGAATTGTCAAAACACACTTTTGGCAAAAACCTAAAAATGAAATTTTTGGCAAAAAATATTTTTTGACTTAAAAACTTTATTTATCAAATATATGCTCTAATTGTTGTATCTCTAGATGTAAGAAGCACAAATTTTTTTAATAGTGGGGAAGAAGTATTTTTTTTAATACATTTTTTAACTTGTTTTTGTATTTAATGGTAGAACGTGGATTAGAGTCTTCATTGAGTCCTCTCAAATATGATGTAAGTGTTAAAATCACTAATAAACTAAAATTTAATACAGATCTTAACAGTTTTACAAACTTAATTAAAAAAAATGGAAAACTTTACTTACCATACATCCTCAATTTTTCGTCACTTTTGCAATCATATCTTTAAACTTTAAAATGCATCATTTTTTTTTTTTTTCTAAATAAAATGCATCAGTCTAATCTATCAATTTTTCAATCTTTTTCAATTTCAACCATCTATTAGGATTTTTTGTTAAATCCCAACAAAAGAGTGTTAAAATTCCTAAAATACCCCTATGTTAGAAGGAGTTATGCGTTGGTTAGGATTAAACGAAATTTGTAAAAATATCCCCTCCTGAATCTTTGAAAAACAATAATATTTTAAGGAAAAAAAAAAAAACAACAACAAAGGTATAATTCAATAATGTTAAGTAAAATTTTATTAAAATGATAGAATTCAACAGGGCATAGAACTCTATTGGTTGAAATACAAAGACTGCATGGATGCAAAAACACAGACTTCCCACATCTTTATAAACCACTTACAAAGTTGGCTACTACAAGTTATTAATTAAGACGGGGTGGATATCACAAACTAAACAGGACTACAGATGTCATGCATCTACTGCAACTGAAAGCAATAATGCACTACAACGATCACTAATTAAACCATACATACTTCAATGCTTCACGAGAAAAGGTTGAAGAAAATTCAAGAAAGTAAAACCCAGGACAATAAGTCCAACAATAGTTGCCGTGCTCTTTTCAGGGTTGCCAATAAATGGATCCAACGGTGCGACCATTAAGCCTTCGAGCAATCCAATCGTAAGAGGATGTAGTTGCCACAATCTGATTGCCGAGTTTGTTAATTAGAGTTGCCACTTCAGCGTTGCTACCTAGGTTGTTAGCAATGATTTTCTTAACAAGCAATTCCACATCTTTTTCAGTATCGATAAGACGGTCCAAGAGCCAAACATAACTGCAGATTAATGGATAATGACACTGCTCTAAGGCCAGGAGGTTTCGGAAAATAACTTCAGTCTCATAGTCTATCACAAGTTGCGGGACTTCCAAGGACCCACGGAGTAAGTGGTTCAGGCGCTGACAACATAGAATGCAGAGGCAGCCAATGCATGGGAAGCAACAAATTAAGGAAGCATAAGCAAGTGCAGCACCAATGCCTTACAAGGCACGTAGGGAGTTTTATATCAAGTAAGGGTTTTGAATGATCTTCAACTCCTTTGAAATTAAATCCTGCGTCATCAAGCTTTGTGGCAGAAAATCGAGTATCCGGCCTCCCTTCTTCACTGCTCCCCTGTTCTGGACAGTCGTCACAGTACAAAAGTCTTACCAAATCTGTGAAATGCTTTACTTGCTGCTGCTCTACTTTCTTCTCTGCTATCTGCTTTACTTCCTCGCTTTTGAAGGAGTAATTTGCCCACTTACGGTGAGTAAAGTAATTGCAGAAAAGATCGAGAAAGGAAAGATGGTTGTCATTAATGCCGGCCGACTTATACAATTTCTCAAGAACAAAAAACGGAAGTTGGTTCTCAAGTAATATCAAGTCATGTAGTATACCATTTCCGAGCAATGGTTTCCTTAATATGTAATCTTTTTCTTTTTTCTGAGAATAATCTTTTTCTTTTTTTGATTGGTTTTTAAGAAGAGCTCAATTATGAAGATGGCATCCAATAGAATCATTTTCACAAAATCATCACTTTCGAGTCCACAATCTTCTGAATAGCAATGACGGATTTTTTCTTCGTCGTCTTCAATGATCTTTAGAAGATCCTTCTGGCTCTTCGAGGTCCGTTTCAAGAAATCCATAAAATATCTCAGTTTGTGTATTTCTATGTCCCTCAATTCTTCTCGGCCATAATGAAAGGGCCCTATTGAAACTAGCTTAGGGGTGTAAGCTTCTTCATTTACCTTGCGCAGTTTTTTGGGAACCCTATAGATACATCATTCTGGCCACTCCGCAGGGGGCAGCAGATACTGTGGAATGTTAAATGATAGTATCCTTTGGCCCTCCATAGGGGGCAGGTCCGGTGGAATTAAACGACAGTATCCTCGCATTCAGCTTCATTTTCAATGGAATCACGACTTGGGACAGGCCATGATCTTTCCACCCCTCGAGTTTCTTTTCCTAGTGACAATCAATCGGCAATACAATAGGTAGATTGTTCACATCTTATTATTTTTATTTATCAATACTTAATTACATGATTGTAAAAGCATAATGGGGAAAACCAACAGTACAAATATTCTGATTTTACCTCCCATAAGGTGAATATACCATTTGACTATGTAATATATCCATTTCCAAGACAATGTGTTGGTGTATTTTAATAAAAATATAAAATAAAATATTTTGTTTTCAAAAATTTGTTATGAGATATATTTATTATACCTCCTTATGTAAAATGAGATAATAGTTAACTCATAATAATCTTAAATCTATATAAAAGTGAATTGACATGTACGCTTGAGTTATGCACATATTGTTAAAGGAATAGGCTAAATAATTAAATTTATCTCTTTTATTAACTTAAATTTTTGGAATAAGTAGTGAATATAATATGGTATCGAAGGTCCCAATTAAAGGTCTTAACCACATGTGAGGGACGTTAAAATAATGGTTATGTGATTAATTTACTTTTCTATAATCTTAAACTTTTGAATAATTAGTAATTTAACATATATAATATGTCATATAATTTTTATTTAGATAGATTATGTAAAAGTTGTTTTAAAAATAAAAAATAAAAAAAAAGAAAGTTTACTTAAAACTTGTTTGTGATTGCATTGAAATAGAGTTTTGTCTCATTCTTCAAGCTTTCTCAAATGTAGTTTGGTCCTTTTTTTTAGAGTAAAAAAGTAAAAAAAAAAAAAAAAAAAAAAGAAAGTGTTTTAAGTTTTTTTTACATTTGCAATTATCCCCAAATTTTAAAAAGTTACAATCGGCCCTTCAAATTACAAGGTCCTTTCGCTTTGCTGCCTATGTCAGCAGTTTCTATTAACATGGATGGCAATGAGTCATGTGACCTTCATGTGGTTCAAACTATCCATAAAACCTCTGTTGATACAAACAAGTTTTTCTAAAAATATATACCATGGAGGAGATAGCTTGGCCATGAGTCTGACTCCACGGGCTAGTCTCAATGGCCGAAGACCCATAGGCTAGCCGTGGATCTCCACAACTAAATATCATATGCTTTTTTATTTTATTTTTAATCTAAGATCATAATTGTATTTTTACATGAGTATAATAGACAATTTAAGTCACATACTATATGAATTTATAATGCGAAAATAATAAAGTGGAATAATAAGATAAAGATGACACAGAGATATATGTGGTTAGGTCAATATATGACCTACATTCACAAGATCAAGAGTGCATTAAGCTATTATTTCTCTAAGTAATATTTTCAATATAACATTCTCCTATGTATAGGAGAATCATGTTGAATACAAATAGATTTTATTATAGCTTGGTGTTAGTTAGATGATAGTTTTTAACTATTTAACTGAAACTCGTTATAGTCTTCAAAGAAGTCAATAATAGTCTTATACTATTATTATTCTTGAACTCTATGGTATACTCTAACACATACATGTATAGTATGTGACAGATTTTTGTCGAATTTAATAAAAAATTATAATAAAGATGATTAATTAAGTGAAAGATCTAGAGATATTCTAACTTTTTTAAGTTTCAAAAACATCACAAATAATAATCCATCTTATTATTACAAGATATTTATATACATATAATGTTGTTATTATTTTATGAATATATTGAAATAACAAATGAAAATTTATATTATTTTTTGTCAACTTGTGAATACTTGAATTTTTTTTAACTTAATCCTATAATTAATGTATTAACAAACTCACCAGGATTATTGTTAAAACAATTCTAAAAACTATATATATATCAAAAAGTATACAATAAAGTGAAAGGAGAAAGTAAGAACAAATTTCGCTTTGCAAGAAATGCTTGTATCGGTTGAGATGGAGCACTAAATTCTTCCTCTTTGTTGCCAACGTACACTCAGAGTTTTATATCTCTTAATTCCTTGCTGATAATTATGCATGCATCCACTCTTCTTCTTCCACCTGTATTTAGAGTACTCGCGGTTGGTCTCCGTCAATATCTGGTCACTTTAATATCTCTCTTCCAATCACATTTCTTAGTCTACGCAACACTAAGAGAGTACGTAGAAAATGCAAAAAACACGACACTGGTGTTTTCAATTCAGAAAGAGGAGCAACTTTAGGCTCAGCAATAGTACGTTGTGCCTGTTTTTTTATAGGACTCTTTATATTATTATAAAGTATAATTAGTTATTGATTACTAATTACTATTGTAATCAATTTTTCTTAGCTAAGAAAAATTGTCTATACTTAGGCAGTTTTTTTTTAATTTTAATTTTTTAAATTGAAAGGGAAAATGGTCAGTTAGGTGTTAGATGATTATTAATTACTATTAAGGGAAGTACCTTTTGATAAATCAGGTTCAATTATTTTTTAATGTAATTTTTTGTATTTATAAATATTTTAAATTATAAATGTCTGTTAGAAATATGCATTGGATATGAAAAAAAAAAATTAAAAATAAAAGAGTATAAAAATTTATTTGAATCTAAAAAAGTGTCAGATAAGAGAAAAAGATTGTTTTTTTTTTTTTCCAAATATACAGTAGAAATCTGACAAGAATTATAATAAAGAATGTGAAATTTGAAATTTACATTCAATTGGGTTGAATCATTGCCAAGTAAAACAGCTTAAAGAAAAAATAAGAAGAGAAAATTGTAATATCTTAAGAATTTCAAAGAATTTAAAGAAAAATAATAGAATTCATTTTATTTATAAAAGAATCCTCATTTAAATGATTCATTACTACCCTCGTGAATTACAGCTATGTTTGACAAATAAGTGGACTTAAAGAAATGGATTGAAACTGTAACAAATTTGATTGATGTGAGGGAAAAAAAAAAAAAGTAAGAATATTTTGTATAAAAAAGTGAAAAAAAAAATTGTTTTGTTGTGATATTTTTATTTAAATAGTAATAAAATGTGATTAGTGTGATATAAAAAATAAAAATGTTGAGGTAGATTTTGAGAAGAATTTTTTAAAATTTTGGATCCAATCTAGTCCACTCATTTGCCAAACACACCCGCACACGTTTGTTTATTAGTGTATTTGTAATTTAGACTTACATTTCAATTGAAGGACGGTCTCGACGTGGAGTACAGCTAGACGTGGATCTCCACAGTAAGTCGTTTGCTGTGTTTGGGTCTTTATTTTTGGGTGATTTGCTGTTTTATTTCATTTTAATTTTTGCAATCAACTATCAATATGGGACTAGAGGTACCTTTTTTGTTTACAGATAGTCGATTAGTATGTTCGGTTTGAGTTTACGCTTGTAGCAAAAATTGAAAGATGTGAAAAAAAGTAAGAATATTTGATATAAAAAAATAAAAATTTTATTTTGTAGTGATTTTTTATTTAAAGAGTAATAAAAAGTTATTGATGTGATGTTAAAAGTAAAGAATATTAAAAAAAATAAAATAATTGGATATCATGTCCTAAACAGTTCAAAACCATGTTTTTGCCTAAACTATTTGTCAAACAGACCCTTAATTATGAGCTTGAAATGGATGGTTGGCTGGGATTGAAATGATTCTTTTACACCTATCAATATATTAATGGATGATGTGATTTCAATTACGACAGACATGTATCAGTAAATTGTAAATAAATTATAACAATAATATTACATTTTTTTTTCTAAGCAAATTTACAAGAAAAAGGGGGAAGAAAGTGTAATATATATAAAAAAAAAAATCCGTGGTATCGCGCGTGTAGATCTAAGTAATCTAAGCATGGTATTTCCGGAACTTTTTTTTTGTTGGTTTATTTGTGTCCCTTTATTTTCTTATCAAATATAAGATGAAATGCCTTTTATATGCCAAGTAGATTTTTTAATGTCCCCTAGGATAGTTTTTTTGTTATTTTGTTGCGATTGTAACTATGAGGTTATAATTTTCGCAGCTATAATTTTTTCAAAGTTTGTTGTCATGTAATTATTAGGGATGAGAAGGGAAGGATGCTTGCTGCTTTGAGTAAAACTTTGGAATCCTTCCAAGAACCTACGTTTGGGGAAGCAATGGGAGCCCGAGGTGCAGTAGAATTTGCCAGGGAACTTGGGTTTAGCGAGATAGTACTTGAAGGAGACTCGAAACAGGTGATTGCTAAACTTTTATCCAAGGAGCGGAGCTGGTACAAGTTCGGACATATTATTGGTGACATTCTCGCCGTGCTACAATCTTTTAAACGCTGGGAGGTTTGGCATGCTAGAAGAACGGCGAATGGAGCAGCTCATGGACTCGCGAAGGCTGCAATCAAGGATCTAGGAGATAGGATTAATTTGGATTGAGGAGATCCTGAGTATCATGGGAATGAGAGACCTTTAGGTGACAAAATCAATGAGTGGAGCGAGCTGAGATGGTAAAATATATAAGTTTTTTTTTCTTTTTTTTTTTTACCCATAATTTACAAAAGATGGTGCTACTATATTGTTAGTTTAATTTTTTTGGACATTTATCGTAAATACACTTATGACTGTTGAGTTTTAGGTTAAGAAAGTATAAAAAAAAAAAAAATAGTAGTGAATATATATAATATAATAAAAAGTGGACCAAAGTCCATTAATTTATGCTCTTTTTTTTTTTTTTGACATGTCTACACAAGAGATGAGAGAGATTCAAACTAGTGATTTCCCATTAATTTAGGCTTTGGATCTAAAGTAATGTTTGAATATATGTTAGGTGTTCTTCTAGTGTTCTCCTAATGCTCTCTCAACTATGATGTGACTTTTAAAATCACCATTGAATTTAAGATTATCATTATTGACTTTTAATCTATTTGTGATTTTAAAAGTCACACCACAGTTAGAAAGACACCAAAAAAACACTAGAAAAAATCTTGCATTTACCTCCCAATGGAAACAAAATAATTTCATTATCAAATTACATTTGAAAACTTCAATACATTACATCGAAATGACATGCACCTACCAAAAAAATCAGTAGTGTACAGTAAAACTATATTTGATACAAGGATAAATGCAAAATTGATCTATATGTTTGGCTTAAATTATATTTGATACAAGGATAAATACAAGGATATGTTTCCAAAAAAAAAAGTTGATCTATATGATTGGCTTAAATTATAAATTACTCTCTATAGTGTAATAAATAATTTATAAGTCCATATAATTGGCCTAAATTACAAATCACTTACTATGATATTAAAAATAATTTATAAATTCATAGGGTAGGCCAAAATAACAGTTTACTCCTTAAAATTAATTTACGTTAAGTAACTTAACAAAATTCGTTCATTTTTCACGTCATATTGCTACAGTAAATTAACCAAATATCTTCTATCTCCAAAATTTTACTATGTGCATAACTCTCCCTTATTTTCATCTTCCTAGTCACGATTTGAGAGCATTTTGAGAAAATTTGTTAGTCTCATTTTCTGAAGCATATGAGGAAGATTAAGATGAGGAAGTGTTACACACAAGGTAAAATTTTGGCGATATGAGAGATTAAGTTAATTTATTATAACAATATGACGTGAAGTGAGAACTGATGTGTAATTTTAGCTAGCATTATAAAATGATGTGAAAAATCATAATTATTATTTTTGAAAGTAAAAAATTCATAATAACAATTGTTACCTTTTTTTTTTTTTTGGTATGACGTGACAAAGTAATAGATTTTGTTAATTTATTTAACGAATTTGATTTCAAAGAGTAAACTATTATTTTGGCATATTTTAAAAATTTATAAATTATTTTTTATACCACATAAGTAATTTGTAATTTATGCAAATTATAGTGATCTATAAATTATTTTTTATATTACATAAAATAATTTATAATTTAAATTAATCACAATGACCAATTTTATATTTACCGTTTTGACATCACTTTGATATATTAGAGTTCTATGAATAAATGTGTATGATCACAAAATTAATGTAAAATCAATGTGTATTTTATATTAATTAGTGCGGTCCCATGAAAATTTTCCATTCAATTATGTTATGTATGGATAGTGCTACCTGTTGCTGTTGGCTTTGGAATTGATTGAAGTTGACACAACACAATAATGCCACCACCCCAAAAAGTGGTACCTGCTTTTTCGGAGTCTATCGGCAGGTCTTTCTTTTTATTGGACTCTTTCGATCAGACAAGACCTCCATGTGTTAAACGAGTAGAGCACGGCGTGAGTGGCAAACAACGGAAAAATATTATATATTTTTTATATATTCTAACAAAATAAATAATGATCGGTACAAAAAAGTAAAAAGATGATATTAAAAAGTAAAAATAAAAGATAAAAAAAAATATTTTATAATAATTTTTTTAAACAATAGTAAAAAATAAATAATATGATATTAAAAATAAATAATGCAATATAAAAATAATGATTATCTTTTTAAAAAAAAAAAAATGAAGTGAATAGTATTTAAGAGTTACCAAACATTACCATTATTGGATCATCTCTCTTCTCTCTCTTTGTTTTGTTTTACTTTTGTTCCTAATTAGGATACCATATATGTTGGTTCATATGTCACATTTATTGATGGTCCATTCTGTCGTAGTGAAAGTACGCAGGTTGCAATGATCAATAGAGTGGGCAAATTATTGTATGAAGCACGTTTCTTTAATTATCTCTCCCAATCACATATGTCATATGTGTGATGTATGCATATGGTACGTAATTTGTTTGTTTGTTTCCCTAAAGAAACTGAGAAAGTGGCACCATTTTCATCATAGGAGGACCAAGGACCACTCACGTGTTTCACTACATGCAAAAAAGTGCAACCTAACAAATAATTCTATTGTGGGGGCCAATATATGAATCTTTTTCAGAAATAATTAACTCTAATATATAGGATTTATTTAATAAAAAAAATCGTGTTTAATCAATCTTTTTCACTTCAATATTAGACAATTTTTTTTAAAAAAAAATTGTGAAAATTTTTAGCTTTTCATTAATATCAAAATAGCATAACTTTCTCGACACATACAATATCATAAATAAAATATGAGTATTCTTCCATTCAAATTTGCTCTTAAGATTGTTGAATTGCCTTTTTTGCTAATCTATGAGTAGTCATGTTTGCATCCCTGATCTTGATGTGTGTGAGACTCCATGATCGAAAACAGTGAAGTAACATCTTTACACCTTCAATCAATTGGCCAAATAGCTCCATAATTGTCATTACATCCTCAAGCCAATTAAATTAACATCCATGGCATTTATTTGCAACATTATACATGATTTTCTAGAAATAGTCCATCAAAATTAGGTCTTGGTGTGAAGACTTCAAAAAGTGCAATCAAATGCATGTTTTGGTCAATAATGCCAAGTTGAGTTCAACTAATTAGCCTGTCTACAAGAACATGCATGGAAAATACTTGAAAATGACATTTACCACACTAACCCAATTTGAATGAGAAACTTACATACTCCAAATAATAGAACTGAATTAGTAACAAAAATGTTTCCTATTTTTCATTTTTCTATGAACGCCCTAACCCAATCCCATGGGATGGATCCACCACAATCACATGTCGTCCATCCACCAACCAACAGAATCTAATGCTTTCTCTTTCCCCTATGTAAATTAAGACAAGGATGAAAAAAACGGAGAAAAAAGGTTTCCACTATACGAAATGATTTGTCCTTTCATTTTTCAAATTTGCTTTTTACGAAATATGATCAGTTTCTTTGACAATTTTAATTCAGTCACGTGGAGTGGAGTCCACCGCAATTGGCTTCATTCAACCAAAGCAACGGAATCTGAAGCTATCGCTTTTCATTATGTAAAGAAAAGTTCAAAAAAAAAAAAAAAAAAAAGAAAAAGAAAAAGAAAATGAAGGAAATTTTGTAATGATACCGAAGACTTTGGTTTACGTCAATTTCTAATGATGTTTATCTCTAATAATAATTAATAAACATGAAAAATTCTAGACTCCTAACAATTTTATAGCTTCCTTTTATTTATGTATTATTACTTTTTTTTAAAAAAACTTCTGACATGTGGCGGTATATAATTAAAGGATGACAAAATACCATCAATGATGGTGGCTCAATTGTCTCATGAAAATTCTCAAACCACTGGTCACACAGTAAAACGTGAGTTCAAATCTCATAATGAGAATCTCCACAAAAGTTTTATCAGTGTTAGCCGCTTTGGATTCTATTGAGATTTGATAATGCCACTTTACTCACTTGACGACTCTTAAAACATACATTGCGGGGGTGCAATTTCAAATGTCATAAAATGATTTGGTTTCTCTCATTAGACATCAATTGTTTTGCAGATGAGATGGTCAAAGACTCGATTCAACAAATGGTATCGAAGTTAGGGTCATGGATTTGAGTCATGAGAGCCTTATGTTGAGGTTCAATAATGCCGTTCTGCTCACTTGGATGGCTCTACAACATGTCTTGCGGGATGCGATTTTGAATGCTATAAAAAGATTTAGCTCTCCCTCACTAGACACCAGTTAGTTTTCAGATAAGATGGTCAAAGGCCCGATCCAATAGATTTGTCCTCAAGGGTAACTTAATCGGCTGTGAACCACGTCTTATGAAGCGAAAGTCACTAATTTGAATTCTCCCCCCTTCTTATATGGACATATCAAAAAAAAAAAAAAAGAAGAAGAAGAAGTTATAGATTACTAATTACTAAGAAAAATTGTCTATACTTGTGTAGGTGTTAAGGATATGATGTGCAGTAGTTTCAGTAGGAATCTATGCTATTGTTTTCTATCTCCTTTTTGTCAAGTAGTTAGATAAGGTTGGAACTCTAATTGATAGAGGTATTTATCTTCTATTCAAACAAGAGTTATCAATTAGAAGGATTAAGGAGTTATCTCCATTAGATCAAGGATCACGTATCCTAGTAGGTTTAGAAGTTAAACTCTTACTTTATGTCTTATTAGCTGTCTATTTAAATGTACGATCATTCAATAAAAGTTATGCAAATTTAATCTTCAAACCTTGTATCTATTATGAGTCTCTGGAATCTCTAATTTCCTACTACTAGTTGTTTCGATTAGCAAATATAGGGAAGAATAAAAAGCAAGGTCCTGCTTCCTTCCCCGTTTCTACTCGAGTTACTAGATTTGTTATACATTTATGTAACAATTTGGTATTAGAGCCAAATTCCTTTCTAATGGTAAACCCAAAACGCATGGAGCAGCAAATCACAGATTTGCAGAAGATGTTCGAATGTTTCATGAAATCTTCGTCAAAGCAAACAAAGAAATTGGCGGAATTAGTGCAAGCCTTAGTAGAGCAGACAAAGAAATTGGTAGCATCAATAGACGACATGCAGAGCAAGGATTCTGGAGATGATTCCACGGATGGAAGCCGTGCCAAAAAAACCAACGGGCACCGAAATTCATACACACCAAAATTGGCTAAAATGGATTTTCTTAAGTATAAAGGGGTAGACGAACCCACAAGCTGAATCTGTAAAGTCGAACAATTCTTTGAATTCTAACAAACTGAAAAAGGAGATAAATTACCCATGGCTGCTTACCATCTTGAGGAAGAGGCGCAAATGTGGTACCAATTATTTCGAGACAGCGAGGAAACTATTACTTGGGAATCATTAAAGGCTGCTCTCCATATTCGTTATGCCCAACCATCTTTGAAGACCACTTCGGTGATTTGACTAGACTTTAACAAGTGGGCACCGTGAGGGACTATCAGCTTCAATTTGAACAAATCCTTATCCGAGTAGGAAAATTATCAATTCCACATCAATTAGGATGTTTTGTGAGTGGATTGAAGGGATATCTGAGGACAAAGATACAAGCCTTGAAACCTAGTACATTGATAGAAGCTATCGGATTAGCACCATTGTATGAAGCTTGCAATCAAGTGACTCGAAATCTTTTTCGCATAAACATTAAAGAACCAAACCCTCCACCTTTATCGTCTTTTGCATTGACCCGCCCCCAAGGACGAGTGGTGAAGCACCTAAGTCCCACGGAACTATAGGTGAGGCGTGACTGTGGCCTATGTTGTAATTGTATTGAACGTTTCATTTTGGGTCACCGTTGCAAGAAGCTATTCCTTCTTGAGGGTATATATCTAGAGGAGGAAGAGCTCGGAGAAGATCACCATGGTCATCAAGAAGAGACCATATGTAATGCCCTAAAATTAGCCTCAGCTAATCCGGTGGAGTTACTGGTAATTAACCCATTTAAGTCAACTTGTAACTAAATGGAAAATCACCCTTTTGTAATCATCAGAGTAAATGCATGAGAAGGTGAATAAATCTGAGATAGCTAATAATCATAGTCTAAGAACATGGAGTTGCTAAATAATAATGACAAACTTATAATCATAAGTAAAGCCTAACCAGATAGGCAGTAGCAGTCATTGCCACTTCCATAGTAATGAATTAGGTTACCTAGAGAATAATAACCGCATAAGTCTAACGACTTAGTAAGTAAACCTTATAACATAGGTATGACATGAGCCCAATTTATGAAAGTAAATGTGTATTTTGAGTAATAACCAAAAGAGGGGTATTACCTCCGTTAATACATCATTCAATAGAAACCTTACAACATAAGTATGATTATGAGCCCAATTTATGAAAGTAAATGTGCATTTTGAGTAATAACCAAAAGAGGGGTATTACCTCCGTTAATACACCATTCAATAAGCTTTAAGGTTTTCAAAGCTTATGGTATAGTATCGATGATAACTACCTAACATTTTAATGCAGAAAAGGCTAATGCATTATAGATCATAACTTTTATATACGGTGTACCCGAGATATTCCCCATTTTCAGTAAACGTGCATTTTGAGTAATAACCAAAAGAGGGGTATTACCTCCGTTAATACACCATTCAATAAGCTTTAAGGTTTTCAAAGCTTATGGTATAGTATCGATGATAACTACCTAACATTTTAATGCAGAAAAGGCTAATGCATTATAGATCATAACTCCTATATACGGTGTACCCGAGATATTCCCCATTCTCAGTAGGGTTGGCTCTGTCCCGAGGAACTTATAGTACAATGTCAGTACCCCAGTCATTGCATAATATACCATATGTAACATTAGCGGCACGATCAAGTCCGACCTTGGGTGGCCCATACTGCTAATGACATCCATCCTATAGTGATCAGGCCATTGGGAATTGCTACACTGTGGTCACGAAACCAGTGGATCCAAAGCCCCTAATATAACACACATATTTGACTATAGTATAAAGTCTATATAGTAAGCCCATGATCCTTTTTACCCCACGTATCGACGTACCATGTCTTATGATGTATCTTAACAGTTAATTAACAGTACAATTACCAAGTATTTAGGAAATAGGCATGCTCATATCATACTCGTGGTCAGTTAACTGACATATCCCACGTTTTAAGAAAAAGGGTCGTAAGTGTCTACTTACCTCGCACACTCGAGCGAATCCTCCGACAAAGCTAAGCCTTGTTATAACAGATACAAGGTACCATTATTCTAAGCCTTAAGAAACCTAGAAATATGGCTAAGCTCAAATGTACCCGTGCGAAACTTCAAAAAATGGTGCTCTACCTATCCATGACGTCCTAGATGGCGTACGTCCACTTAGTGGGTTAAGCATCTCTTTGGGTTTTCGAACAGCACTTGACTCTTACATTATTTTTAGACCTTTAAGCCTTTTCTAAGCTAACAAATAAGCACATGCAACATGAGAAATCAAAACACAATGAAACCTTTAAAGAAACTTTTGAAAACACCATCATCTTTAAAGAATGCTTAATGAACACTTAGAAAACCTCATCAAGGTAGGACTATAAGATAAAACAATGCTAAACATGAAGAGAACAGAGCTTACCCCAAAGCTAAGCATGGACATGGCTTCTCTCCTCAAAACTCATCCAAACTTCTAATTTCCTCAAGAACACACTCTCACACGATGTTGGCAACCTAGAGGAGTGCCAGGAGGCTGAAATGGGTGTGAGGAATGAGAGGAGGGAAGGAGTATTTATAGGGAAAGTTCGCCACCAACTCCCTGACAAAGCAGCAAACGTCCAGTAACCCTAGTGTATGTTTGGTGCCATTGCACAGTGATCCAAATGGTGTCTCGTATATCTAGGCATTACCCAAGGGGTATTCCAAAAAGTAACGTATGTTCGGTGGTCCCACGTACGTCCGTTGTACAATTTACAGAGTGTACGTTCGATGGTCTCCTATAAATAAAATATTTTCTAAGGGATCAAGGTGTGATTAGGTTAACGCTAAGGGTCTTGGGCCTCATTAAAACACCATTATTGAAAACCTTTGTTGATTGCCCTTATGGAAAAGATTTTGTTGAATAAAAAGGTTTGTTTTTATCGGGTATTACACCATAGCCCCTTTGGAATTTTGTTAAGATTTTCCTAATGTTAGAATTGCTTGCAAGAATCAAGGCTGCTCAGCTTGAGGACCCTGAGTTTGTCAAGATCAAGCAATTAATTGTGGAAGGTAAGACAAAGGAGTTTTGTCTTAAGGAGGATGGGTTGCTCACCTATTTCAAGCAAGTGTGTGTGCCGAGAATTGGAGGACTGAGGAAGAGATAATGAGTGAGGCTCATCATTCTCCGTATACTGTGCATCTTGGAGGTACCAAGATATACCGCGATGTGAATGGGTCATATTGGTGGAACAATATGAAGAGGGACATTGAGAAGTTTGTGGAGCAATGTTCGACCTACCAGCAAGTTAAGGCGGAGCATCAGAGACCAACGAGAATGCTTAAGCCATTGCTTATATCGAAATAGAAGTGGGACGAGATTGCTATGGACTTTATTTTGGGGTTACCCAAGGCACCCACTGAGGAAGATTCTATTTGGGTTGTTGTCGACTGTCTAACGAAGAATGCTCACTTTATTCTCATCAAGGTTAAGGATCCGATTGATAAGTTGGCTAAACTATATGTCCAGAATATAGTCCATTTTTATGGAGTACCATCGACAATCATTTCGGACAGAGACTCTCGTTTTACTTCGAGATTTTGGCAAAGTCTTCAAAGGAAATGGGGACGAAGATAAAGTTCAGTACCGCTTTCCATCCTCAAACAGACGGTCAATCTGAACGGACAAACCAGATCCTAAAGGATATGTTGTGGGCATGTGCATTGGAATTCAAAGGTAGTTGGGTTCAGTATTTGCCTTTGATCGAGTTTGCTTATAACAATAGCTATCAGACGACTATTGGAATGCCACCGTATGAAGCACTTTATGGATGAAGGTGTCAGTCTTTCTTGTATTAAGACAATGTAGGTGAGAGATAGACATTGGGGCGATAGCTGATTCAGGATACTCGTGACAAGGTGTATGTCATCAAGGAAAGGATGAGTGCAATTCAGAGTTGGCAAAAGAATTATGCTGATAACCAAAGGAGGCCTTTGGAGTTTGAGGTGGGGGACCGTGTGTTTCTGACGGTATCACCTATGAAGGGAGTGATGCGGTTTGGGAAGAAGGGAAAGCTTAGCCCTAGATTTATTGGACCGTTCGAGATTACTCAAAGAGTGGGGAGGTTGGCTTATAGGATTGCCTTACCCCTAGATTTGGTCAGAACGCATGACGTTTTCTGTGTGTCTATACTGAGGAAGTACATCGCTAACGCTGATGTAATCGTGAAGTATGAGCCGTTGAAAATCCATGAGGGATTAACTTATGTGGAAGAACCGGTGAAGATCAAGGACAAGAAGGAACAGGTGTTGCGTACCAAGACGATTCCTATCGTTAAGGTACTATAGACCAATCATGGAGTTGAGGAAGCATTGTGGGAAACAAAGCATGACATACGGAGTCGCTACCCGCATTTGTTTGAATGATTATGTATGACTTTTTCTTTTAAGATTATACTTAGACAGTATACCTATTTCTATTTTGGATAAGAGAATAGTTGACTAAGAAATGATTGTTTTTTCTTCAGGATTATGGCACTTATATCAATCAACTTGAACTGCATGTGGAACTCCTTCTTTTGTGAGTTGATAGACTTAGGAGTAGAGATTGACAAGGATTGGTATAGTGTGGGCAACACCAAGTACGATGCACTCGATGACTTACGTAGTGATTTTCCGCAATTACTTGAAGAGGATGATGGACCGATTAAAGGATGTGATGAGATAATCCAGGAACCTACCTAGCATGATGAAGAAGACTCTACGGACGAAAGGTAACATTCTACTCCTCGTTAGGAGTTGTTCTTTTGGTATTTGTTTGGAAATTTCGAGGATGAAATTTAGACTTTTGGGTGGACATCGCCGGTCACATAAATGTTCTTCTATAGTTTGGACATACGGGAGACCATTTGGATACACTTTTCAAATCAGACAGCGACGATCGTGGGACCACTGAATGTACACTACTTTTTGGAATACCCTCTGGTTTTTACTTGGACATATGAGGTAGCCTTTGAACTGCTGGGCAAGAACCACTAGACATATGCCCCTTGACTGGACGTTCGCTGCTTTTTGGGCCTATAAATACCCCTACCCTTTTCGTGTTTTACACAAGTTTCAGATGCCCTCAAGCTGGCAGAGTGTTTCCAAAGTGTTTTGAGTGTGTTTTGTGAGCATGTGTGAGGTGTTTGTGTGTTTCAGAACGTTCATGAGGCAAAACTCTTGTGGTTTTGTTTTAAGGAGGTAACGTTCAATTCTTAACTTTTTAATTATGTTGTTAGCTACTTGTTATAGTTGCTAACTTAATTAAGCTTTGAATCTCATTGGGTTAGCATTTTTGTTAGCTTAGTGTTGTTACATTGCATGGAGGTTGTAACTAGACTAGAGGCTTTAGGGTGTTTCTAGTAGCCCTAGGAATGAGAATAGGCACGGTGGAGAAAATGAGGTTCTCCTGAAAACCCTAGAGTGACGGTATCTTGACGTGACATACGTACGGCTTGTCATGACACGGTGGACATCTGACCTCCGGTCAATGTGTGAGGGAAACCCTATTTTCATTCCCTAACTTTAGAGTTGTTATAGTGGAATTATGACTAATAGAAGGTTTTTCACAAATTTGGAGAACTCGGATTTGTCGGAGTACTCAAAGATGCTTTTCGATCCAGGTGAGTTTTAATTCACATAATGCTCATTGCTATTTTTCATGTACTGCACGTCTACTTTGTATATTGAGAAAACATGCATATTTTACAACTCTCACAATTTATACTTATTGTACATGAACTCTAGTATTTTAAAAAATATTGTGCTGAACATGTTAACCAAGTGACACTTATAAAATGACATGCATGTAAAATAAATACAAGATAATTTGCATCATATGACATGGTACACCGGTAAGTGCGTTAATAATGGCCATGGGCTTACTATACATGTTAGATTTATGGTTAAATGTGTATGTTATATAAGGGCTTTGGATCCATTGGTTTCATGACTACGGTGCAACCATTCCTAATGGTTCAGTCACTATAGACGGACGTCATTAGTTGGTGTGGGCCACTCGAGGTCGGACTCGATCGTGTCACTAATGTTACGTACAATATGTTGTGCAATGGTTGAGCACTGACATTGTACTATGAGTCCCTTAGGACAATATCAACTTTGCTGAAAATGGGTAATATCTCAGGTATACCATACTGTTGAATTATGATTGTTGTTTATATCATATGCATATATCATTTATTATATATATATCACGTATAAAATAAGCTGTCATGATGGAACTGTTTTTGCTTATTAAACATTTGAGTTCATTACTAAATTGACATAGATATTATATGCGTTAAAAATCACTAAGTCTTAAACTTACCATTATCTTTTATGTTTTATCTCTCATTACGATTGTTATACGGCTTAGCCACTTTATAAGAGAATGCCGTTGGAGTAGACTTGGGTGCTAGCTCAAGATTTGATCCATGTGATCTTTGAAGATATAGACCCTATTTGGTTGCGTTCGATGTGGGAGATTGGAGGATCTGTTTGTGCAAACATGATAGAGATCTTTATATTATTAGCTCTGCTTAAGCTTAAGTCTAGACTTTAATCTGTTGATTTTTTGTGTATTATGTTGACATTTTGTTATTCTAGGTTGTATCTGTTTTCCTGATGATGGTTTAATGACTAGTACATTTGATGATTATTTATGATATTGTGGTGACATAGTACTTATCTCTGATATTTGATGTGTGATGCTTCATTTATTGTCTCTTAATCCTATAGTTTTAGTAAAGTTTTTACTGCAATTTCTCGTTACGACGAAGAAAGTGAATTTTCAGAGGTCTTGTTCTGCGAGGGACAAGGTTGGGATGGCGCGTCATGAGATCAATTACTAGTTAATTGATTTGCTTATTGGGGTTGTCACAGA
This sequence comes from Carpinus viminea, assembly GCA_013348765.1. Classification (NCBI taxonomy): domain Eukaryota; kingdom Viridiplantae; phylum Streptophyta; class Magnoliopsida; order Fagales; family Betulaceae; genus Carpinus; species Carpinus viminea. Next base: position 29,719,853 of record CP054673.1, read on the forward strand.
CCCCCCTAAACTTCCAAATTGTTGCAATTTGATTATTTTGACTTCTTTTTTTTCTTCCCCAAAATGCCTCCATAAATTTTTTAAAAAATTAAAACATAAGGGGTGACTGGTCTGGGGTGGGCGACCACCCCTCAATTTTTATTTTATTTTTATTTGTTTATTTTTTTTAACTTGGGAAGTGGGTATTTTGGAAAAAAAAAAAAACAGAATTGTCGAATTGCAATAATTTGAAAGTTTAAAAGTCAAGTGTCACGTTTTAAACATTGGAGGTCAAAGTGCAAATAAGTGGATAGTTCAGGAGGGTAAAATGTATTTTCTCCTAATTAATAAAGAGATAATTCATTAAAAAATAATAAAAAAATCTTTGTCTTTCCTTCGATCATTGTACTCTAATCTTCTTACTTTTAATAATAATTTTGCATCTTGATCACGCACTTCTGATTTAGATTTAAAGCCTATAAATCTTAAGTAAATGTAGCTAATTTATTGTCAAATTAACCAGTTAAATCATTCTGTATGACCTAAACTTGATTTTATTAATTAATCCATCCATGCCAATAGCATACGGAACTGGTAACGGGATATATAGATTGAGGTAGGTTCTAGAGAGTGCCAATTTGAAATTTCCAATACCACACAAATCACAAACCTCATGAGCCTAACTTTCAAACTCCTAGCTAGCTAGACTGAATAATGCCAATTATAGGAAATGATGAAAAATAGACAAAACATTAGTAGAATGAAGATGTTGACAGTCAACTCATTTAAACCATCTACGCAACTTCAGTCTTTTTCTTTCTTGAAATCAGTATATATATATATTACTTAATTGGAGTGATGATGATGGAGGATTAATGAAATTGATGGACTTTAATTACTAGCTAATTCTAATTTGACTAAAGAACACCACTCATAGAAACATATGTACGTATGAGACCAAGTAAACGTTCTCCAAATGAATGCTGATTGATGTCCCTCTCCGTTGAATCATTCATCTGCATATACCCTATATACCCTACAGGAAATTAAAGCGCATATACATATATTGTTTCCAGCCAGTCGCTGACCCAGGGGAGGACCTATACCGTACCCCTTGCACGTGTTGGATAAAATGTAATCCCTTGATTTTAGATGGATAAATTTCTTTCAAACTTTATTAAATTAATATTTGTCTCTAAAATAAGGTTTTTATTTTTTATTTTTTTTTCATTTATTTGTTAAAATGCTTATCTTTTACATAAGTACGCACACACATAAAAAAATATTATGGCATTAACTAGGCTATTGATTCAGTCGTGTTCTCTCGGCCCTTCTCCTTTGAAAACAGATTTGAGAGGAGGATGGAATAGATTTGCTCCCTCCTCCTCTTCCCCTTCTACTCCCCGCTCTTACCCTCCCCCTCCCCTTCTGTTATTTATTTATTTATTATTATTATTATTATTTATATTATGTTTGTATGTGTTATCCAACTAGATCAGCAACTTCAGCATCTCTACTATGCGTCTGTCCACCCCTCACCATATTGTGCCTTTCATCTCCTCTCTGACCACTATTACTGCTTGCCGGTTTATTTGTATTTTTTGTTAAGAGGTTTCTTCTCTCTAGATCTACCCTCATAAACGATGATGAATAATTAGGTGTGAGGGGTTATTTCTCATGGCCTGGATATTTCGGTGTGAGGGATTATCTCTCACGGCCGGTTTAAATAAATTTTGTTAGAAATTTGATTACTAAGTCTTAGATCTAGTCTATTTGGAGCACATATGCTATTTAATTGTATTTGTATATGGGTTAGTAGAAGATTGAAGTCTTAGATTGCACTTAATTGTAAGAATTTTTGTTTGTACCTATAACTTTGTAACAGCCTTTTGTTCCGCTCTGTAAGAGCTTTATGGTCGTAATCTTTAATCAATAAAATTCTCAGATTTCCATTGAAAAAAAAAAACATATAAAAGAACTATATATATTTATTTATTTACGTAACCACGAATCTACACAAAAATCCTATTTTCACACCTGCGTAGACACCAAAATGGAAGGACTTATTAGACGATAATTGTAATTTGACTCAAGAGCACCACTTTTTCAAGTAATAAATCAAATATAAGGCCAGCTGGAAAGATTCAACAAGTTTATTCCGCAGACGAATTCCAACAAGCAAGATCGGCTACGGGCATGGACCTCTTCCGCAACGCCAAGGTGGTGAGGCTGCGTAGCCACCACGATAAGTACCTGGTGGCCGAGGAGGACAAGGAGTTGGTGATCCAAGGCCGAAACGGATCCTCCAGGAACGCTCTGTGGACGGTGGAGTTGGTGCCGAACTCCCAGTCCGTCATCCGCCTCAAGAGCTGCTACAATAAGTACCTCACCGCCTCCAGCGAGCGCTTCCTGCTCGGCGCCACGGTCACAAGGTGGTCCAGACGTCGCTCGAATCCTTGCTGGGGTCGTGGGAGCCCATTAGAGTAGAAGGAACCCGAGTCAAGCTCAAGACCCAGTACGGCAAATTCTTGAAAGCCAATGGTGGATTGCCGCCTTGGCGGAACTCGGTTACCCATGACAGTCCTGTCGTCACCTCCCTTCGCGATACTATCTGGGATGTTGACGTCGTTGATCAGAATCAGAATGAAAGTGGAGGAGGGGTAAGTTTGTTTGTTGTCTTCCTTCCCTCCTCTGATCTCCTCTGTTCTTCAGTTTTTCCTCCTCCTTTATTAATAAGTAATAATTAACAATGCATGGTGGAATATTAATAGATGACAATGGAAGAGTTACACATGGCTGCTTCAGCTTACTACAACAACGCCTCCCCGAAAGTGAAGAATCTAGCACAGGACTTTTTCTACTCCATGGATACGGATCAAGATGGCCAAGTCAGCATTGATGAGTTCACCGACTTCTTCAAGCAACTCGACGACAGTATGGACCGCAGCTTTTTCGCTGCTTTTGACAGGAACGGGAACGGCAGCTTGCAATTCGGAGAAGTCCTCACGTTGAACTACATCATCATCACCGGCCAAACTGCCAGAAACATGGTAAGCTTCTTTTCACACGTACAACTTGGTAACCATCCATTTGTAAATGAAATATTAACGATAAACCGTTAAGATGATAACTCTCCAACCAGCGTGAGTAAATAGTCACTCGCACAAAGTTATTTTAATAATATTTTATTATGAGAGCCCATTAGGTCCGGACCATCTGCAAATGGTGCCTTTTGCAGTCTCCAATCCCATCTTAATACATCACCAATTATAAAAAATTAAAATAAGACAAAATAGCAAATCAGCCCACAAAGAAAAAGACTAAAACACCCCTACTTGGTTTGGCAAAACCCACAGACGAGACACACGCCGGAGTCTGGAGAGACCCACGGTGGGTCTCGCCAGACCCAGGCATGGGCGGCGAGGACCGGCGCGGGCGAGCTGGCGAACCATGATTTTCTCTCTCTTCCGCTGGCGTGGGTCTGGAGAATGGGAGCTCCGGCAAACCACAATTTTCTCTCTCTTCCACTGGCGTGGGTCTCGTGGGTCTCGCCAGACCCGGCATGGGCGGTGAGGACCGGCGCGGGCGAGCTCCGACAAAGAGCGTCATGCCTGGGTAATCTGCCTAATCTTTCATTTTCTCTCACTTAGGACCATTTTGGTAGTAATCTGCCCATTATACCCTTCACTCCAAAACTATGCCGTTTTGGGTTCGCCCAAAACTACGTAGTTTTGATCATTTTAGGGTTTTAGTTTTTTTTTTAAAGGAAAATATTAAAAAATTATTATTTTTTTTAAAAAAAGGAAGGATGGAAATCGGGGAGCCACCCCTTGCCCACAAATTGGGTGGCCGGACCACCCCATTTTTGGTCAAGGGGTGGTGGAGCAACCCCTTACGATCGGTATGGGGTGGCCGAAGCCACCCCCAAGCCCTTGGGGGTGATCCGGCTACCCCTAAAAGCTCAAACTTTTTTTTTTTTTGGCCTTTCAAGGTGGTTAGACCACCCCCAAGGGCCTAGGGGTGGCTTTGGCCATCCCATACTGGCCGTAGGGGGTGGCCTAGCCACCCCGATTTCCTTCGTTTTTTTTATTTTTTATTAAAAAAAAAAACTAAAATCCTAAAATGGCCAAAACTACTATGTTTTGGGCAAAACGACATCGTTTTGGGGGTAGTTTTGGAGTGAAGGGTATAATGGGCATATCACGCCTTAAAAGGTTCTAAGTGAGAGAAAATGAAAGATCAGGGGGAGTAAGTGAGAGTTTTTTTTTCGTTCATGGGTTGATTGTGTAAATGGGTGGAAGATTGGGAATGCCTTCTAAAGTTTCCCCTCTAAAATAATCTAGCATGAGTGACTATTCACTCACACTGGGCTGAACAATTATCATCACTTAATTGTTAACCGTCCTTGTACACAAATTTCTTATCAAAAAGCTATGAAAAATGGGCCATAAAATATCTTACTATCCAAATACTAAAATGCCCTTCACCCTTTACTAAATTTTCAAAAATGTCAATTTTGACTTTTACATACGTAGTCAACTGCCCAGCCTGCCCCTCTTAAATATTCTCAAACTGCCCGCTTTTTTTTTTGGTAATAAACCAACTGCTAAGAAAGTAGCAAAGCAGAAACAACACACTTACAGCAAAAAGCCCTCACAGGAAGGGGAAGGGGGGTGGATCTTTACCACTACAGATGGGATAAGATAGGGGGGAGAGGGGAGAGAGGAGAGAACAAAGTGGGAATGCAGCCAGAAGTTACTCTGGCCGCGGCCCATTTAGCCATGAAGAGGCTGCAGAAGTTTTCACTTCTGGTTACATTCCTAGCATACCATAGAGAATCAGCAGGCATGAGAGAAACTATTTTAGAAATAATACTATTTAAGTGCAAATCAACCACTAAGAAGGGTTGCTGGATGGAGGAAATTACAGTGGGGGAGTGCCCTTCTATTGAGAAATTATATAACATGAGAGAGCAGGCCAAAACGATAGCTAGTAGAGCTACTTGAGCTTCATTGTAGAGGTCTTTGTAGGGGGGACTGTACTGGTACAAAGCTTTGACTATTGTTCCATTGGAGTTCCTGCAGATTGCAGCTTGAGCAGAGAATCTGGTGTTTGTATCAGTGGCAAAGTTGATGGTGAGGTTGCCTGCTTGAGGAGGAGACCAGCTTTTCTGAATTGGTTGAGATTTAGAAATCCAGGCAACTTGGTGTTCTAAGGAGATTCTGAGGACATCTTCTGCAAACTTAGTAACATCTGGTATAACACCTTTGTGAATGGCTTTATTCTGATAGCCAAAGCATGTCACACAGAACAGCAACATAGATTTGAAATAATTGAGTGTCATCAAGAGGAATACTGAAGGATTGGTGAAGAGACAAGATACCTTTGATCCAGTTTGGTAAACTTAGCGAGGACGTTTCAAAGAGTCAAGTGACCAGTGTGAGGATCTCCAAGCTATTCTAACAAAAACACATCTGAAGAAGAGGTGGTTCAAAGAGTCTTCTTCTACATTGCAAAGGGGACAAACTAAGTCTGCTAAGGGAATGGGAAAGACAGCATTGATCCTAATCTTAGGGGATGATATCCCAAGCTATTTTCCAAAGGAAAAGTTTAAGCCTATCCGTTAGGTTTAATTTCCACAAAGATTTCCATTTATAAGGAGGGAAAAGAGTAAAAGCAGAGGAGGATCTAGGGTTGGAAATGGTTTTGTAAGCTGTTTTAGTGGAGAAAAGGCCATTTGTGGAAGGGTCCACAGATAAGGATCAGTGATGGTGGAGGATATACTGATTTTCTGGATTTCTCTAACACTATTTGCATAAAAAAGATGCTCCAATAGAGGGGCATTCCAATAAGGTTTTTGGGAATTTGGATCAAAAGCAAAGAGATTAGAGACTATAAGGTTAGTTTGAGGATTAGGTAGGGAGGGTGAAGGGAGAGGAGTGTAATGGGGCAAGGTAGGTATCCAAGGGGTGCTCTATACTGGGAGAGAAGAAGAGTTATGGATTTTAAAACAGGCTCCTTTGGAGATTATAAGGATAGAATGAAGAATGCCTTTCCATAACCATGAAGAAGTAGAAAGGGATTGGGGGGAGAGAAAAGAGTAAGAATGGAGATACTTACCTCTGAGTTGGCCCACCCACATGGAGTCTGCATTGTTGAGAATTTTCCAGCCAAGTTTAGTAATGAGAGATAGGTTAACATCTCTCATCTTTCTGATTCCTAGACCTCATTGGAGTTTAGGAAGACAAATAGAATCCCAAGCTTTTAGAGTTAGATTTCTGGTTTTATCCTTAGGAAAACCCCACAAGAAGTTTTTGAAACATCTATCCAATTGGGAGCAAAGACTGGCAGGGATTAGAAAAGAACTCATTGCATAAGATGGGAGGGAAGCTGCCACTGACTTGATAAGAACTAATCTGTCGGCTTGAGAGAGGTGTTTAGCTCTCCAACCATCCACTCTACTAATGACCTTATCCAGAATGTATTTAAAAGCTTCTCTCTTAGAATTTCCCATAAGAATAGGGAGGCCGAGGTAAATGGATTTGGTGGATTTGGTGTTAAAGGGAAAGATGTTTGAGATGGAGGTAACAGATGAGGGAAGAGAATTTTTTGTGAACTCGATAGAGGATTTGGAGGCATTGATGGACTGTCCAGACCACTTACAATACTTGACAAGGCATGAATTGATGCTGCTGGCTTCTGTAAAAGTAGCTTTCCCAAAGATGAGCAAGTCATCTGCAAACAAAAGGTGATGGATAGTTGAGCAATGTTTGGAAATTTTGAGACCTTTGATAGATCCTGCTTTTTCTGCTTGAAACAGCAGCCTTGAGAGGACCTCTAAACCTATAATGAACAAAAAAGAGGATAAAGGATCTCCTTGTCTCAAGCCTCTTTCAGGAGAAATGCATCCAAAGGGGCTGTCATTCAATAAAAGGGAAAAAGAAGTAGAAGTGATACATAATCTAATCCAATTAATCTAGATTGGGCTGAAACCAAGTTTTTCAAGAATAGCCAGTATGAAATTCCATTCCATTCTGTCAAAGGCCTTTTCCATATCCAATTTAAGAAACATAAAGCCTCATTTCCCTCTTTTAAGCTTGAAGGTGTGAAGAAGTTCATGAGCTAGAATTGTGTTGTCTTGGATATTTCTGTTAGGGACAAAGGCTGATTGCAAAGGGATATGAATTTGGCTAGGAGAGGCTTTAGATGGTTGGCAAGGATTTTGGAGATGATCTTGTATACAATATTACACAAGCTGATGGGTCTAAAATGGTTAGCAGTATGGGAACCACTAGATTTAGGAATGAGGGCTAGGAAAGTGTGGTTTTGGTTTCTGAGTAGGCAGTTGTTGTTGAAGAAATTCCAGATGCAATTTAGAACCTCATTCTTGACAAGACACCAGTATTTTTTTGTAGAAAAGGGCAGTGAAACCATCTGGGCCCGGGGCTTTAGAGGAACCTAATCTAGCTAAAGCTTGAAAGACTTCAAGTTCAGTGGGAATGGAGCATAAAGAGAGATTATCTTCAACAGAAATCACAGGAGAGAACAGGTCAAGCATCTCTTCTTCTATTATGGGATTAGAAGTGGAGAACAGGTTTTGGAAATGGTTTATGAAAATCTCACCTATATCAGCTCGTGAAGAAACCCAGTCTCCTGCATTAGACTTGAGAAAATTGATGGCATTAGACCTTCTTCTGATGAGTGTGGAAGTGTGGAAGTACTTGGTATTAAGATCTTTGCAAGTCAGCCAAGTCTCTCTTGATTTTGATCTCCACAAAGACTCTTCATGTTTAAGCAAGAAATCCAATTCTAAATTCAACTGACTTTCCTTGACAGAAGCAAAAGGGCAAGGGGTGGTCTGCTAAATCAAATCTAGCTACTGCAGATTGTCTTTGATCTTCTGGTGAATTTTACCAAAGTGAGTGTGATTCCATTTCAAAAGAGCTTTTTTGGTAATAGTGAGTTTTTTTGGCAGGATAAAGGAGGGGTTTCCTAAAACAGGCCTTTTCCAAGCTGTTTCAATAGTCTTTCCACAAGAAGGGTCCTTAGACCAGAACTCCTCAAATCTGAAAGGTCTGGGGAGGAAAGGTGATTGGGAATTGGTGTTTAGGGAGATGGGATTATAGTCAGAATTGTGAGCAGGGATGTGGAGGAAGGAGTATTCAGGATGTAGATGGACCCAATTAGAGGTAGCCAAGCCTCTATCAAGCCTTTCTTTGATGGTTTCAGCACCATGTCTAAGGTTGCTCCAAGTGAAGGGGTTACCAACAAAACCAAGATCTACCATGCCAAAGTGGTTTATGAAGCTCTTAAACCCAAAATTTACAGAGATGGCAACAGGCCTACCACCCATTTTTTCATCTTGAGACAGCACTGCATTGAAGTCTCCTATGCAGAGCCAAGTGGGATCAAAATTGTCACCAACAGCAGTGAAAGAGTCCCAAAAGGCCTGCCTATCTCTTCTATTAAGGGTACATAAACACATGAGAGGATCCAAGGGGAATGGGGTGGATCAGAATAACACCATGCAAAGATAGTGTTCTTTGTAGTGAGAAAGCATTCAAGATCAATTCCTGGTCTCCAAGAGAGAGCAAGACCACCACTAGCACCACAAGAGGCAACTTGAGAGATAAGAAAGAAACCAAGTCTGTTCAAAGTAGCTGAGACTTAGGGGGAAGATTTTTGTTTCAGAAAGAAATAGGACATCAGGGGCATGATCACGGATTAAAGCCCTTAAACTTCGAACTCTGGTGGCCTAGATAGCCCTCTACAGTTCCATGATAAGATTTTCATTGGGGCTGGAGAGACTGATCACAGTCTCCCTTAGAAATGGTTGTAGCAAGATCAATAGCTTGAGCTGGCTTCGGATTTTTCTTTCCTCTTCTAGCTGCTTTGAAGATAGTAGGAGTTGGTACTTTTTTAAAAGAGCCTTAAGAGAAAGCCAGAGAGATGGTTTAGGTGGGGTTCATTTGTTCATCATTCTCAGAGGAGGTGCCAAGACCTTTCTTAGAAGGAGTTGAGGGTTGAAGGATTCTCTATCTCTTTTTGGAGGGAGGGGAAGATAAGGGACTGGTAGCAGGAGTAGGAGAGACATCTTTAAGGTTTAGTGCTGGTTTTTTTGGTGGTCTTATATTGTAAGGGGTTTTCCTGGTGAGGATGGATGTATGAGTGTTTAATCTTTTGGCGGGATCAGGTTTGGAAGGAGAGGGGTTAGTTAAGTTAGTTGGTATTTTTGGAGGTGGTGTGGGCTGAATATGTTGGGCTGAGAAAGCTAAATGGGTTGGTGAGATATTTTTGATGGTGGGGTCCAAGGAGTTAGAGGTTAAGTTCTAGTTTGAGGTTTGGTCGAGCCAAAGTGTTGTTGCGAGTGATTATTGTATAGTGGGATTGGTTTCTGGAATAATGGCAGGGCATTTAATGGTATGTGTATGGGGATGTCTATATTCCCGGTTGCTGATTGGAGGGCGCATGTGTGAGTATGGTGGGTTGACAGGTTTGCAGTATGATTGTGAGTTTGGTAAGGTGGCATGTTTTTGATAGGTTTGATAGGGGTGTTGTGATTAAGATTTTGACCTAATCTTAGGGAAATTGATGAAGAAAATTTTTCAGCTTGGTGAACATGAGATAGAGCAGGTTGCATGTTAGAGAAAATGGTGACCTTGAGTGAGATTAAGTACCTTGCAGGAAATCTTGCAGTTTGAGGTGCAAGGCAGAAAGGTTGTTTATGCCCCAGCAGGCCATAGTCTATACAGTAGACATTAAGTCTCTCATATTTGAGACTAATCCAAGTAGCATCCCCTTCCTGCCTGGAGAAATCAAAGCCTGGCATGAGAGGCTTGTTTGAATTGATTTCCACCAAGATACGTAGGTAGCTTTTGAAAGTTGAGAGAACCCCTCTAGATTCCTCCACTTTTAAGAGTTGCCTCAAGCCTTTACCAATAGCAATGGCATTTTTGGTTTACATGTTGTGCAGGGGCAGACCATGCACTTGAATCCAAAAGGGAACCATGGTGAGAGTGAGCTCATTGATTGTAGCAGTAGGAGACCATTTTTGTAGAGCTAGAAGTGAACCATTAACATTCCATGTCACTTGGGCAAGGATTCTGGTAGTATGCTCCAGCTTGGAGAATTTAAACAGGAAAATGTTTGGACTTAGTGTTGAGAAAGAGAAAGGGATGGCAAAAGGCCAAGATTTATTGAGTGCTGCATAGACTAGATGGTTGCTGAGAGTTTTTTGGGATATTATGTGGCCAACTAGAGGAGGAGTTGTTTCAGTGATCATATATGGAGTGAGAGTTTCTAGTTGGGAAGAGGGATCTTCCCAAGAGAGAGCTTCTGTTTGTGTAATTAGAGCTTCCAAATCCACTTGAGAGGGATCCATGGAGAAGGAAGCAATTAGAAAGGAGAAGAGGGAAGGAGAGAAGTGTGAGGAGTGCAAGAGGAACTGCTAGAAACAGAATAGTAAACAGGGGAAAAAAGAGACAAGAACAAAGAGAAAACAAGAAGAGAACAAAGAGGACACCAGAAAGTAAACAGATGTTGATTCGATCAAACAAGACATAAATAACAGTTGATGAAGATAAAACCAGTAAATAAGAAGAAATTGACTGAAAAAACAGTTGAGGAAGTTAAAACCAGTAAAACTAGAAGAAAGGTGACAAGAGAAGAAGAAAGTTTCTTGGAAGAAACTTCTTCAGAAATTAGTTTTTTCTAGGAGAGAGAACTAAGCTTTTGAATAGGCTTTCAAGCTTTTCTGCCCGCCCTCTCATATAAGCTAAAATCAGCTCAATTTGAACGGAGAGGCTAATTCCTTTTAAAACCCTACCAAACAATTCATTCAAAAATTTGGCATGCCTGATTTCTAAGGGTGATGGACACCATTATAACTTTGATACCAAATCTCACATGATCAATTTTGAATTTTAAACGTTGAACAAATTTGTGAAGGTTTTTAGAGAGAACCGAGTTTAATAAAATAATCCTCTACATGATTTTACTAATATTAGCAATATTTAAAGAGACTAGCAATGAGAAAATTAAAGGGAAAATATACTTTACTCCTTGAACTATCCATCCATTTGCACTTTTAACCCTAATGTTTAAAAAGTGGCATTTTATCCCCTCAAAGTATATGATATTAACTCTTGACCTCATGAAATACACTTTACTCTCTTAAAGTATTTTAAATTGACATTTTACCTCATTGAAATAATTAAGTTTTTAGGGGTAAAGTGTCAAGTCATGGAGGTAAAGTGCCAATTAAAATACTTTAGGGGGTAAAGTGTATTTCATGAGATCAAGTGTCAATGTCAGATACTTTGGGGGAGTAAAGTGTCACTTTTTAAATATTAGGGTTAAAGTGTAAATAGGTTGATAGTTTATGAGGTAAAGTGTATTTTTTCCTAAAGTATACTTCATGGGTTAAGTGTCAATGTCAGATACTTTGGGAGAGATAAAATGTCACTTTTTAAACATTAGGGTTAAAAGTGCAAATGAGTGGATAGTTCATGGGGTAAAGTATATTTTCTCCGAAAATTAATCATAATCTTAATATTAAAATGCCTTAATTCTTATTAAATAAAATCTTCAAACTTAAGGCATGATGAACATTAATAAATATATAACAAATGAGAAATGTTAAAGGCACAACATAGATCCAACAAAAACTCAACTTCTCTCTTACGTGTCATTTAAAAAATAAAAATAAAAATTAAAGTTTGGTGTTTTGAATTCAATTTTGTTCTTTTTTTTCAAAAATTTTTAAATGACACGTATAATAGAAGTTGGGTCTATGTTATGGCTGTATCACATCTCATAACAAATATAAACAAAATTATGATAAAATGGAGGTATAAAACATAGACCAAACAAAGACCAAACTTCTCTCCTACATGTCATTTAAAAAATAAAAATTAAAGTTTGGTGTTTTGAATTCAATTTTGATATTTTTTTAATTTTTTAAATGACACGTAGGAGAGAAATTAGGCATTTATTGGATCTATGTTGTGGCTGTATCATATCTCTAGAATATAACCTTACTCTTATCTCTTATGTAAAGTTAATGTAGCTAATTTATTGTCAAACCAATTAAATAATTTTGTATGGACCTAAACTTGATTTTATTATTTAATTAATGCAGCCACGAGTTCAACAACTTAAGGAACGTCTAACTGTAAGTATATTTGTCTTCCCTTTCTTCTATGTCCTTTAGTTCTCCTCCTTAATTAATAATTTGACATCTTCTTGCACTAATAATATACATATTAAGAATTGCAAACCATGATGTATAAATATGAACCCAAAACTTGATTTTATTATTTGATGCAGGCACAAGCTCAACAGTTTGAGGAAAGTGTAAGGGTAAGTTTCTCTGTCTTTCCTTCTTCTTTGCTCTCTAGCTTTTCCTCTATCTTCATGCCCTATTGATACATAGATTAAGAATTGTGAATCATGATATATGGACCCTAAACTTGATTTTATTATTTAATGCACGCACAAGCTCAACAGTTTGAGGAAAGTGCAAGGGTAAGTTTCTCTGTCTTTCCTTCTTCTTTGCTCTCTAGCTTTCCCTCTATCTTCATGCCCTATTGATACACAGATTAAGAATTGCGAATCATGATATATGGACCCTAAACTTGATTTTATTGTTTAATGCAGGAAACAGCTTTAGAACCTGATGCTAAAAATGGACATAGAGAGGCAAGTTTTTTTGTCTTTCCTTCTTCTTAATTGTCCTCTAATCTTCCTTCTTTTGTTAATAATTGTACTCCTTCGTCTTTATACACACCCACTACAATCAAGTGAATTTTTGAGAAGTAACACGATTGTTGTTGATGCATTTGTAAGGTTTGTGTCTCACATTAAGAAAATACTAAGCCCATTAACTTAAGTTTTTTGGTTAGAAGTGGTGTTCTAAAATATATGTTAATTAACTTGATTACTATTGCTTGACTCTTTTGATATTTCAGAAACGAACTTTAGCATTGCAAGCATTGGTGATGGTGGCGACTGCAGTAACTGATGTTGCGAATGCAGCAGCTTATGTTGCGAATATAGCAGTTGATGTTGTGAGTCGTGTGACTTCGGACTTTAGCATTGCAAGCATTGGTGACAGTGGCGACTGAAGTAACTGATGTTGCGAATGCAGCAGCTTATGTTGCGAATGCAGCAGTTGATGTTGTGAGTCGTGTGACTGCAGCAGTTGGTTTGAAGCCCTTAATGTGATGTGGCATCAAAATTACATGTATTCTCAATTTCTTTTCTTTGCTTTATTATTAGTTCTTTTTTAACAACTCATGAAGATAATATTTGTTCATGGTTAGGTTTTCATGCAATTATATTTTGTGCGATATTAATATTTAGAGGTATTAGGACTTTGAATTCTCAGTAGTTTTTCTTTAACTATTATATATTTAGTTCAACTTTTAATTGTGATATTTTTTTATAGTCTTTTTGTTATAAATATTGTTAGATTGCAATATTAAAAGAAATATTTAGTTAGCTCATTGGTTGAGTCATGTCTCATTGAAAAAGAGGGGAAATGTTTGAGTGTTGAAAACACTTGTTTTGGGCGTTTTCGAAGAGTAAAATAAAACCTCATAAGCGATTACTAAAACTCTAACCAGCGAAGCTGATGATGTAAAGGTACACCTTTTACCATCAAGCCATTGCAGATGTGATATAAAATCACAATTGCATATATTAAAATGGTAACTTCTGTTAATTACATAAAAGTGAAAAGTTATAACTTTTCACTTGTGCCCTTTCATTCTCTATAAATAAGACACTCCCTTCTCCGAATTTATTCATTCATTTGTCATTCTCAATATTAGTAATTCAAAAGAGAAGATGTGAGAATTCTCTAGAATTGCTATCGGTAGAATTCATAGCTTTGTTGTATCCTGAAGGCAATTTGATAGCAACCTATTAGCAAACTCATTCCGAGTGGGGGCAAATATCGTCTTAAAATTGTTAGAAAAATAATGTGAAAATGAAGAAGAATCAAACATAAACATGAAACTGTTAGGAAAATATCATTCAAGTAACAACAAAAATCTAATACAAATGATAGCGATTTATCGTGCCTCAAAGCTATCTTTTGTATTAGATTTTTGTTCTTACTTGAATGATATTTTATTAACGGTTTCGTGTTTATGTTTGATTCTTCTTCCTTATCACATTATTTTCTAACACTTTTTTGTCTGTAGATGTAGACTTATGAAGCCGAAACACGCAAATTTTAGTGTTGTGTTATTGGCTTATTTTTATTTTCTCTTATATATATATATATATATATATATTGCTTCTTTATTTTAGTGTTACAACAAATTGGTATGAGAGCTTGGGACTTCTATTTTTTTTTTGCAGACATTCAAAGTAGAAAAGCTTAATGAGTAAAATAGTTTCGATCTATAGCGTATCAATATGCGTGTTTTGTTGCAATAACAAGGCTTGAAAAGTTTGGAATCATCAACATCATCAAAGGAAAAGATTGCAAAATTTGAAGTAAAACCCCACAATGCAATTTTGTTGTCTCTTGTTGCAATAGAGATTTGAGAGAAGTCGCCAATGAATAAACTGTCAATAGACTTTGGAGGAATTGAAGCTAGAAAGTTTTAATTTACATGAAGAAGCGTCTCACTAACCAATTCTATTTGAAGCAACAATTACATACCATTGAGATAAGAAAAAAAAAAAAAAAAAAGGCATACTTATTTGTGAGCATCTCAGCCTCATCTTTTTATCTCAAGTTATATCTTTGTCGACTCTCTCTTTTTCATCTCAGCATCAACTCTTTTTTTTTTTTGACATGTCCACACAAGAAAAGGGGGAGGGGAGATTCGAACTTGTGACTTCCGCTTTATTAGGAGTGGTTTACAGCCAATTGATCTACCCCTTAGGGACAACGTCAACCCATGTTAGTAGGTGCTAATAGTTGTTTTTATTTTTTTAGCCTATTAAAAAATCATATAGGCCTATTATTATTATTATTATTATTATTATTTTAAAAAAGATATATAAAACTATAGAAAAAGAATTAATTCTTTTATATTTTAATATATTTTTTTATATTTATTTCTTAGCCTCATATTTTTTATAAGATAAACTGAAAACCGAGAATTATTATTCATAAAAAGAAAAAAGAAAAATCGAGAATCATCTCTAGCGTTTATCACATGACCCCAAGATGATTAATGCTTGAATACTCCTACGATTAAACTCTTTTCCGCCCATTTTTCATCCCCTTTTTTACTTCCACGCTAGCTTATTGGAAAAGCATTCAGTTTGATAAATAGATGTTTGTTGTCTGGCAGAATAATAATAAGAATTTATTGGTGTGATATAAAAGTAAAATGAAATTTTTTGTAAGAGAAAAAAATCAAGATGAATGTGTGGTACTAATCAGGGGTATTCAGGTGGGCAATTAATTAAAAATCGCTCCACATCACTATCTACCCATCAGTAACCAGGCGAATTTAGCCCATAATTTTAGACGGATGGACGGGATGGATACCATATTTGTTATCTACACATATGTGGGTGGATAGTGGAATATAGGTACGTACGCAGAAAATATCCTCCTCTAGTCCAAGGATGAATCTAGAAAGTTTGATGGGAAGAGACTGAAATATAAATTTTTTTTGGGGCAGGGCCATTGGCCTGTAAATTTTTTTTTTTAACATCTAAAATTTTTTTTTAGAGGACTTGGGGAGTGGCTAGGACCATCCTTGATCCCCTTATATACCCGTCACTATCCTCTACATACCCATATATATTTTAAAAATAATTTTGTTTTATTAAACTAAAATAACGTTGTTTTAGGAAAAGGAGTAGGGCAATCGGTGGGTTTTAATTTTATCAACAAATTGAGACTGCATGTGTACAATGTAGAGGCTAATAGATTATACAGTGTTTTTTTTTTTGTTTCAATTTACTTATATTGCCTAAAATTTATAAATAGATGCATTTCTTCCAAATTAAAATTAAATTTATAAAATATATTTATATTCTCCAATGTTTACAATTTATAAGTATATTTAGTTCAAAAAATGGATTAAGCCCTTTTATATTCATTCACCCGTATTAAAAAATGATTAACCAACCTTTTCTCGCACAAATGTTCGAACATTAACCAACCTTTTATTGGAGGAAATTTCCTCCAATAAAAACTTGCTAGCCATCAAATGAACCGTAGAATATGCTCCAACTCATGACATTTCCATCTACGTACTAAGACAACACTGGCCAAATTAAAAAAATTAAAAAATTAATAATAATAAAAAAAAAGCGTGACGAAGTAGTATGTCATTACTAGTACTAGCGGAATTGAAGAACCTAGAATAGATAGCTAGAAAGCCCAACATATAAAATTATTTTATAAAAATTTTAATTATTTTTATTTTTATTTTCTTTTTAAAAATTAAATGATATTTTATTATTTAATTTATAGTGGAACACGTAACATGTTTTAGTACGTTGGATCAAAATAAACGATCCAAAATCTCTAATTGGAGAATCTCCAATCATCCCCTCAATTGGATAAGATCTTGGTCGATCCTCTCCAGTTCCTTTGAAATGGAAAGGAGCGGGTTAGTGTAAAAATAAGGGCAAAAGGATTAAAAAAAAAAATTAATGAAGATGGGGAAAGACAATAATGCTCTTATTTTTCCACTAACCAACTCCTTTTCCTTTCCTTTGAAATATAGAGAAGCCGGTTAGCCTAAAAAATAGGGCTAAAGGATAAAAAAAAAATTAAAAAAAAAATAATAATGAAGATGGGAAAAGATAATAATGCCCTTATTTTTCCACTAACCAGCTCCTCTCCCTTTCCTTTGAAATGGAAGAGATCCACGTATAGAGAAGAGATACCTACTCCATGTCTTTTCTGACTTTGAACTAGATTAGGATGACCTATCTTATCTATTAATCTTTTATTTAAATTATGTTTATTTGTTAGTACTTTATCTTATCTTATCTTTTAGTCTTTTATTTAAATTAGGTTTTTTTGTTAGTCTTTTAATTGTTTTAGTTTACTTATCCTTTTAGTACGTGATTTTGGATTACTTTTCCTCCTAGGATGTGTAATCCTAGTTTATGTTAATCTCTTTTATGCTTTAGCATCTAAGCCTATAAATACAGGCTTAGACCCTTTGGAAAAACAGTTTATTATTATTATTGAGTTTGTTTAATAAGAATACTCAAAGTTGAGTTTCTTGGTTATTTTCCTTCAAGCTTTAGATAGTATCTATTGTTTAGAGAAGATTTCTTTGATCTTGTGATAGTCTCACAATCATTGGAATATTTATCCCTTCTGTTTACTGTTTTCTTGATTATACATGATCTAACCCTGTATCAATTGGTATCAGAGCCCAGTCTCTTTCCATGGCGCTTGATCACAAGAGAGGAAGGGGTAACGCTTTGCACTTGGAGGATGTGAATAATGCGCCAAGAACCAGTTAGAGAAGAACCACGCAATCTATCAAGCACAATCGAAGGTACAAATTCAGCTTGAGGAACAAATTGCAGCCCTCACAAAACTACTATCCATCGAGAGTGGTCGAGACAGAAGTCAGTGTATACCCTCACCGCCCAAATCGGAAGAGGATGACGCAATTGTGGAGGATGAAGACAGAGACCCTTTTGCGGAGCGCGGAGTGCACATGCATCAACCCCTTGTACAAGCTCAGGCCAATCGGTGGGAATCCGGTTTCAAACTTGAAGCACCAGAATTCCCAAGTTGCGTGCAACCCAAAGAGTTCATGGTTGGCAGAAAAAAATAAAAACATTCCACCAAAAGAAGTACCAAGGAAGATGGCAAAGATGGTGCCTAAGGAAGGGGTGGAGATAAAGCATCAATCGGTGTCTCGATACATTGGAGGTACGTGCCAACAATTTCAACGTACATGCATCTTGGGAGGCAAGGTGGCCAAGCTTATCATCGATCCAAGGAGTAGTAGGAATATCGTCTCGGAGGAAGCGGTAAGGAAGCTAGGGCTCGAAACCAAAAGACATCCTACTCCCTATCAATTGGAGTGGCTCACGAAAGGAAACGAGGTAAGGGTATCTAAATATTGCCAAGTGCCTTTTCTATTGGAGGTAAATATGTGGATCATGTGTGGTGTGATGTGGTCGACATGACTATGTGTCACTTGTTATTGGGCAAATCATGGCAAAATGATAAAGCTGCCATCTATGATGAAATGAAGAATACGTACAGCTTCATGTTGGGTAAAACCAAGTTGCCGTTACTACAGAGCCCATGGCCAAAGCCACAACCTTCACAAGGAGATGGTCAAACTATTGTAGCCAAGCAAGAGTTGATGAGCAAGGAAGGCGACATCAATGGAGTGGTATCGGGACCAATAAAGAAGCCGTTGAAAAGATTTGTCGATGTGGACCAAATAGAACTACCAAAAGAAGCGCAACCATTGCAAGATATTCAACCTCCACATGAGGTGGTACCGGGTCTAAACTTCCTAATCATCCACTCCACATCAAGAGTCCTAAAGAGCATGAAGAATTAGGGAAACAAGTGGACGAGGTGAACCCTTTAGAGAGTATCAAAATTTTTCATGAAGAAGAGGAACCCTTGGAAGATAGTTTTTGCACTTTTTGATGACAATTCTACATATCATGTGACGGTTAAGAGCCTCGAAGGTAAAGTCTTCAATTTCAGTGTTGAACCAATTGACTTTTTTGATTTCATTGGGATAGATGCTATTTTCTCAGATTATTCTAGCAAAATTGTGATGAGATCCATATGGTAGAAAAGGCTTTTGTCAAAGATTGAAAAGGTCTTTGTGAGTTATTTAGGGATTCTTATGACTTGTGGGAAGAGCAAAGCACGATAAAAGCATAACAAGTCTACACAAAAAAGGGGTGTGTGGGGATTTCACAACAACCATCAAGATACTCCACTAATAAAGATCACTATGATTATTATGGGGCGTGGCCTTGCTGTAAAGTTGAGAAGAGACGATTGGAATGAGCTAACCGGACATCCAAAAGACCGTGGAAGAGACCGGCCGAATTGAGGAGACGAATTCTCTCCAACCTAGGGAGGATGATGTAGATTAGGATGACCTATCTTATCTATTAATCTTTTATTTAAATTAGGTTTATTTGTTAGTACTTTATCTTAACTTATCTTTTAGTCTTTTATTTAAATTAGGTTTCTTTGTTAGTCTTTTAATTGTTTTAGTTTACTTATCCTCTTAGTACGCGATTTTGGATTACTTTTCCTCCTAGGATGTGTAATCCTAGTTTATGTTAATCTCTTTTATGCTTTAGCCTCTAAGCCTATAAATACAGGCTTAGACCTTTTGAAAAATAGTTTATTATTATTGAGTTTGTTTAATAAGAATACTCAGAGTTAAGTTTCTTGGTTATTTTCCTTCAAGCTTTAGATAGTATCTATTGTTTAGAGAAGATTTCTTTGATCTTGTGATAGTCTCACAATCATTGGAATATTTATCCCTTCTGTTTATTGTTTTCTTGATTATACATGATCTAACCCTGCATCACTTTCTCTTCATGTTGTTAGGTTAAGAATTGTAGGTAAATCACCATAGTCTTTGACTACAAATGTAGTTTTTTTTTTTTTAATTTCCTAATCAAGGGCAAGATGGATAGGCTAGAACCAAGAATATATAGTCACTCATTGGTTTAGATTTTTTTCGATAGATCAACTCCAACAAGTTGGGCTCCGGCATGGATCTCATCCGCAACGCCAAGGTGGTGACCCTGCGTGGCCAATGCGGTAAGTACCTGCTGGCCAATGAAAACCAGGAGTCGGTGACTCAAGGCTGAAATGGATCCTCAAGGAATGGGCAGTGGACCGTGGAGTTGGTGCAATACTCCAATTCCATCATCCTCCTCAAGAGCTGCTACAATCAGTACCACACCACCTCCGACCAGCACTTCCTACCTGCATGAGCGGTTTCAAGGTGCTTCAGACGTTGCCCCAGATGCCTGGCAACTCGCTTGAGTGGGAGCCCATCAGAGAAGGAACCCACTCCAAGCAGGTAAAGCTCAAGACCCACAACGGCACCTTCCTGAGAGCCTGTGGAGCATGGCGGAACACAGTGACCAATGAAAGGAACGCCAATATTCAAGATGGGATTCTGTGGGATGTTGAGATCGTTGAGGTTTGAGATTTTTTACAATTAATATATAAAAGCCTGCAGCTTTTTCTTTCGAGTTGACTAATTTGCTTAATTACTAATTAAGGAAATATTTACTAATAATCTAAGTTATGATAATTAGTAATAGTATAGTGATTTTTTGATTTGGTATAATTCGTCCATCTTTTCAATTTTAATTGAATTTAAATATATGTAAGTGTTCAATTGTTTTGAAGTTGATAGAATATATATAATCTATAGTATGTTTATCTTGCCTCTTTCTTCTATATATAGATTTTCCTCCTTTATAAATAACTAGTCTATAACATGGTGGAATAGATCACACTGGAAGCTGCTTCAACTTTCTATAACCTGGCCTCCCCGGAAGTGCAAAAGAAAGTAGTGGATTTTTTCGACTCCATGGATACGGATCATGATGGCTATGTCAGCATTACTGAGTTCGTTGACTTCTTCAGTAATTTCGATAGCAATATGTGTTGATAATGACTCAAATTGTCAACAAGTGTGAAAATAATTGCTGAAAAATATAAATATTCAAGTTGGTAGGCTTAAGTTCTATTTATTTATAAGAGGATAATGTTAGTTTTAAAAGGAGTCTAAGAACAACTTGAATCAGATTTTTGGAGAAAACATGTATGGATAAACATATGGGCTGCAAAGTTTATCTTCTTCATGGATAAGAGTTTGTATTCATGATGGTTTTGTTTTCCCTACAGTAATTGTATTTACATTGTTCTCCTAATTTTTGTGATTAAGCCTCTATAAAAGGACATGTAGTCCTTGGTTGAGATGATCCGAAAAATCCAAATTGGTGAGAGCACTTTGTGGCATTTACAAAGTATAAAGTTGTTCTTTACTGGGTAATTGAGAGAGACAGTTGAGTGGGGTGTGCAAGGGGTTAAGGGCTTGGGTTTAGGATATTAAACTTGAGCAGTTCAAGCTTGTACCATTATACTCGATATTTCTCAATAGTAAAGAAGGAGACCGGATCACACCACATGGACTTAGGCATATTGCCGAACCACGTAAACTTTTTGTGTACGAGTGTGATTGGTGTGTGTTCTCTTGTGTTTGATTTCTAAACTTGTCTTTCGCATAAAGGACTGGTAGGAAATTGATTGTCAATTAATTGCCAATTTTTCCAACAGTATGAACCTCAACTATTTCACTGCATTTGAGGAGGACGGGGAAGAAAGGTTGGTATTCCTGGAAGTCCTCAGGTTGTACTACACGCTAACCCGGGTAAGGAATCGAAGTGGTGCATGGTGTTCTTACTTTTGTTTTTCCAAAACTACAATTTCATTGAAATATATATATATATATATATATATATATATGAAAGGTTTCACTTAGTATTTATGGATGCTTGCCGAGGATATTTTACTAATCTGAGGTTGTAGTGACTTTGATTTAATCCAATTCTCTCTTTTCAATTTTAATTGAATTAAAAAATGCATCTACAGTACGTTATATATGTAGAAGAAATAGAAGAGAAAAGGCTAAAAACCCACACTGGGTGTGTCGTATATTCCAACATTTATAGCTGAATTACAACATTAGAATTAATACAAAAAGATCTAAGGAAATCTGTACAGTTGATAGAGAGACAATCATGGGATTCTAATTGAGGAAAGGATTATGGGATTAAGATTTCTGATTATGATTGAGGAGAGAATCTAGAGATTATGTTTTATTTCCTTCATGCCCCCGTAAGCAAAACAGCATAGAGTGGAGATTGAGCTTGGAAGCAAGAAGAGCAAACTGTTCACGTGTGAGCCCTTTGGTAAAGATGTCTGCCAATTGGTTTATAAAGGAAACATAATGAACATGTAGAGCACCACGGGCAACAAGCTCTTGGATAAAATGATAATCAATTTCAATATGGGGGTTCTGGCATGAAAGATTGGGTTAGAGGCCATATGTAGAGCAAAAATATTGTCACAGAATATGCATGGTGGAGTATGCAAGGGAATTCCCAATTCACAAAAGAGATAACCAAACCATCGTAATTTTGCAGCAGTAGTAGCAAGTGCTTGATATTCTACTTCCGCACTAGACCGTGACACAGTGGATTGTTTCTTGGCAGTCCACGTGAGAAGATTAGGACCAAGGAAGATACAAGCACCCGTGGTGGATCAGCAATCGTCCAAGGAGCTGGCCCAATCTGAATCCGAGAAGGCTGTAAGGTTGTAGTCAGCAGATGAATGAAAAGAGAGACCATGCTCGATGGTGCCTTTGATGTAGTGATAAATTCACTTAACGGCTTGGAGATGAGAGGTCCGCGGATGGTGCATGAACTGACAAACTTGATTGACTGCAGAATGCAATGTCTGATCTTGAAAGAGTGAGATATTGTAGTCCGCCTACCATGCTACAGTACATGGTGGGATCATCCAAGGCTTCGCCATCAAGGAGGGAGAGGCAAGTGTTGGAGGAGAGTGGGTGGGGGTACGGTTTGCAAGACACCATGTTAAACTTAGATAACAAATTAGTAGCATATCGAGATTGTGAGAGATGGAAAGTGGTAGCATTCTGAGTTACTTCCATGCCGAGAAAATAGCCAAGATCACCCATTTGACAACTGTTAAAAGTGGAGTGAAGTGTTCAATAAAGCTTTCAACAGCAGGTAAATGAGTACTAGTGATGATTAAATCATCAACATAAACCAATAAATAGATGGAGTGAGCAGAAGAGTGTCGGATAAACAGAGAAGCATCAGATTGACTGTTGAAGAAACCATTGTCCAGTAAAAAGGAATGAAGGTGATGAAACCACGCACGAGAGGCTTGCTTGAGTCCATTAAGAGCCCAGATGAAGCTTGCATACATGATGTGGTCGAAGAGGATCAAAGAACCCTGGTGGTTGTTTCATGTAGACTTCTTCCTGTTGAAAACCATTCAAGAAGGCATTGCGAACATCAAGCTGTTTGAGAGGCCAGTTGCATGAAATAGCAAGTGCCAAGACAGTTCGAATGGTTGAGGGTTTCACCACAAGGCTAAAGGTTTCATCCAAGTCTAATCCTTCTTTCTAGTTATACCTTTTGGCCACTAAGCGGGCTTTGTAGCGCTCAACGAAGCCATCAGCCTGGCACTTGATTTTGAAGACCCATCGACAGCCAACTACATTGATGGAGGATGTGGTAGGTACAAGAGACCAAGTGTGATCGCGGAGAAGAGCTACATATTCTTCTTGCATGGCAAGTCGCCAATGAGGAAATTTAGAGGCTTGAGTATAGGAGGTGGGTTCAATGTCCAGAGGATCAGTAAGGTGGGTGGTCAAGGCATGGGGTAAGTGATGAGGGGATGTTCCATAAACAATGGTGTTAATGCTTTTGAACTTCCTTGTTGGCGGGGAATAACTAGGAGGGAAGGGGGAGTTGGTGGCTTAAGTATAAGAGCCATCGGGTGATTAGCAGCATTGGGTGATTCTTGTGGAGATATCGGAGTAAGGGGAGTCAAAGATGGAGATATTGGTATTTCTAAAGGTTCAGCAGCATTGGGTGATTTTGTTGGAGATGGCGGAGTGAGGGGAGTCAGAGTTGGAGATATTGGTGTTTTGAAGCAATGGGCATAAGTTGTAGAGTAGCTAGCCTAGACCGTGGAGGTGAAGGCACTTGGTAAGATGGTGATACTACTTGGGCCTTGTATAGGAAGTGGGACTCGTCAAAAGTAACATGCCGAGAGATGTATACTCGGCTAGTAAGAAGATTGATGCAACGGTACCCTTTGTGATTACTATCATAGCCAAGAAACACGCATTTAGTAGACTTAGGCAGCAGCTTGTGTCGATTATAGGGTACCAAATTAGGAAAGCAGGTGCAACCAAAGACCTTGAGAAATCGATAATCATGAGGTCTATGTAATAGTCTCTCATATGGAGATACATGTTGAAGTTGTGCCATGGTTAATCTGTTGATGAGAAATACTGTAGTGGAGAAAGCTTCCAACCAAAAACTTAATGGGAGAGATGACTGGGAGAGAGGCAAAGACCCATTTCAACAATATGCCGATGTTTTCATTCAACTACACCATTTTGTTGAGGTGTGTATGGGCAAGAAATTTGATGTATAATGCCATGATGTTGTAGGAAGGTAGTGAAGGCTTTGCTCATGAACTCTCCACCCCCATCAAATTGAATAATCTTGATAGTGCGAGAGAGTAAATTTTTGACCATTTTCTTGAACATCATAAACATAGAAAGAGTATTAGACTTTCTCACAAGAGGATAGAGCCAAACATATCTAGTGCAATCATCCACAATAGAAAGATAAAAGCAATAGCCTACATTTGACATAACTGGAGATGGTCCCTATAAATCCAAGTGTAATAGATCAAGTGGTTGTTGAGCATTAAAATTTCTTGCCATAAAAGGAAGCTTACATGACTTGCCCATGGGACAAGTATGATATATCTTATTGGAAGAAATAGAACCACAAATAGGTAAATTAAATTTATGTAGAAAGATCCGAAAAATTCCATGAGAGGATGACCCAAGCGAGCATGCCAAACATCATGATTTGTTCTTGCACCATAGAGAGCTAAGTGACCATGGAGCGAGGAGTGAGATGGACATGATATAATCCCACTGAACTTATTGCCAATAAGAAGAATTGTCACTATCTTCTTGTCCTTCACACAAAAACCATCATAATCCATCTCAAAGTAACAATCATTGTCACAAGCAAAGCGACGAATTGATATAAGATTTTTCGTAATTGCAGGAACACATAAAACACCATTAAGAGACAAAGCCTTAGCAGAAGTAGAAACAGTGGTTTGACCAATATGAGATGTAGATAATTGTGAGCCATTTCCAACAACAATGGAGTCTGTACCTAAGTATGGTTGAACAATGGAGAGGTTGTTGGGAGATGATGTCATGTGATGAGTTGCTCTAGAGTCCAAGCACCAGTTAGGATCAACAAGATCAGGGGTAGAAGCTGGTTGCATAGCAGCTTTAGCAGTATAAGCAAAATTGCCACGTTTTGGACAGACTTGGGCTATATGTCCTGCTTGATTATAGATTTAGCAATTTGAAGAAAAATTGAAGGGGGACGATATGGTGGTGTTGGAAGCAAAGGGTGGCTGATTATTTGGTTGAGGAGGAGCTGAGCAACGATTGTCAGAGAAATAATGTCCTCGACCCCTTCCACGGCCGTGTCCCCGACCTTTATTCTTGTGAGCAAAATAATGTTGTTGTCTATTGTTGTGGAGTTGCTGATTTCGGTGGGTACGAGCAGCAGAAAGAGCAGTTCCAGTTGAGAGAGAGAGAGACTAGACATCCGTTTAAGAAGATGTTCTTCTTGAAGAATTAAATCATAAAAATCATCAAAGGAGACTGTAGGACGGAGATGGAGAGCAGTGATAAACTCTTTGTATTCATGACCAAGACCATCAATTATGGACTCAATGAGTTTTGTGTCAGAGATTGGAGAACCTGCTATTGCAAGGGAATCGGCAATGGATTTGGCATGTAGTAAGGAATATTCCTTAAAACGACACTACACTAGCCGTCACTAAACTTCTTCTTTTTTTTTTTTTTTTTGGTAGTGTCTCTAGTTGAAGGGCAAATAAATTGTGCACCTGCAGCTTTTGTTTTCTTCACATCCTGCCATCCTTTATCTCTTTACAGTACTTCGGGTCATTTACTGTTAAATAATCTTGGGGTGTTACATAAAAAATTAATTAATTTTGCAGTGGTACAGTACTAGTGTTGAGAACTTTGAGATTGATGTAAATCACAAAACGTTGGCTTAAGCTTAAGTATTATAGTTAAGCCTATGGCCATGAAGAACCAATTTCAGATTTGTAAATGTACGTAGATGATTTATTTGTCAAACCAATTAAATCATCTTGTATGGACCTAAACTTTACACTGTTAAGGTCCTTTAGGACTATGGTCTCCAAATCTCTTAATAGTTTAATTTATTTAGATTTGTCTTTATTTCCATGTAGGAGTTTTGATGGCTCAACCCTAGCTTTTTTATGTAATATGCAATGAATCCACCATTTAAAGAGGCTAGGCTATGAATAAAGACATGAAAAAGAATTAATCACAAATAAAGTGTTTGAAATGTTTAGATTCTCTTAAGATCTAAGGTCTAGGTTTCCTTATAACCTAATTTACCATGTTTTGAACTTAGGTTCGTAACATACCCATATTCTAGAACTCGATGCCCAAGTTTCTTTGTTTAATAATTTGACATCTTGATGCTTTGTTCATGCACGGGTGAAAGAATTGTAAATCATGATATCTTAATGCATTATAGATACACATGTTAAGAATTGTAAATCATGATGCATGTATATATGGAGAACCCCTAAACTTGATTTTATTATTTATTGCAGGCACAAGCCCAATCATTTGTGGAAAGTCTAAGGGTAAGTTTCTTTGTCTTCCTTTCTTCTCTGTCCTTTAGTTTGGAGAAGAATTATATATGTTTGGTAAAGTATTCTTGTTATTTTGTCTTAAAAAAAGTCAACATTCTTTCTTCATATCAACGTACAAACAACTTTCTTCACTTTTCTCTTACAAAAAAATTATAACTTATTTCTACTTTATATCACATCTTTCCTGCACTATTGATATATAGTTTAAGAAGTGTAAATCATGACGTATATATAATATAGACCCTGAACTTGATTTTATTATTTAATGCAGGCCAGCATTGAGCAACCTTATGCGCAAAATGAACATGTAAGGGTAAGTTTCTTTGTCTTTCCTTCTTCTTTGTACTCTAATCTTCCTCCTTTTATTAATAATTTTACATCTTCAATCCTTATATGCATCCACTAAAATCAAGTTAATTTTGGAGAAATAACATGCAGTAAACGATGGTAGAAAATTTCTAATTAAAACCATTTGATTTCGCTTTTCAAGGACGAGCTAGAACATTACTAGCATTTCTGGCGTCGGTGATTCAAGTTGGGGCTGCGGTCTACGGTTGTACCACCATGTAAGGTGCTCTATTTCAAGTGAAGAAGGACAATAATTGCCTATTGTTTGCTTTCTTATCTTCTTTTGGAACAACTTGTGAGGATATTAATTTGTTCATGGCTTGGTTTTCACGCAAGTGTTAAACAAGAAAATGACATCTCAAGCTACTACTAGTGCCAAACTTGTACGTACGTCGTCACTTTCTTGTTGGTAGCTTTTTATTTGGAGTCGTGCAACTTTTGGGATCTTGTTTTTCTATCACCATGTTTTGACAGTAAGGTTTATTTATGGTCTTCTTCATATGTGGTCGTCACCTTACGTAAATTCTGGTATTATATGTGATTAATTAACTTATTTTTACTCTATTTCTTTTGCTTTTTTGTGATCCGAAAACTTAACTTGTTACAGTAAATTGGTTTCAGAGTTATGGTCTTTTTGTTTGTAGTATGACTATTTATATTACAAAATTCAAAATAAAAAAGGTGTGACGGTAAGAATAGTTTTAGTTTGTAACGTATGCTTTGTTGCAATAACAAGGCTTGAAAAGTTCTAAATAATCAAGATCGTCAAAGGATTGCAAAACTTGAAGAGAACCCTCCCGTACTGCAATTTTGTTGTCTCTTGCTAATTAATAGAGTTTTGAGAGAAGTCATCAATAAAGAAACTGTAACTAGAGTTTGAAGGAAGCGGTATTTGGCATTACTGCTTCCAGCAAATCGTTTCAAAGACTTGCAAAACTTCTTGCAATCGTTTCTTCGACCCCATCGGGTCGTTGCCATGCTTGATAACTTGAAAGCAATACTTTCGTAGCTTTTTATGTTGAAATGATATCCACATTGGCTTTCCTTTGACATTTACCATCCTCTCTCTTGCTAGTGGTTTTAACAAATCTATATCCCAACCTTGGCGCTTAGGTGAAACTGGACTCAAAAAGTAGATTTGACAAATTGCATGCTGGTTGGTGCAGTGGTGTGACATGTCTATCTAACAATATTTATCTCTTTCAGAGTTTTTATTCAAGAGTGTATATATGTATTACTCTCTAACTTAAAAGTCTAAGCTAATAGGCTTGGATAGTCCACTTAAGTATATTAAACACTATTTTTCTTTATATTTTTTTAATTTAGGACTCAACACTCCCATTTACTCCGGATCTTCAACATTGTTACCCTAAGCGCCTAATTTTTTTATTTAGTATTTTTATAAATAAGGATCAGATTCATTAAACTCAAAACCTGAAAACAAACTCATACTTCATCATGAAAATCTGGATACTAGCAGCTACAAAAGCTAGAACTACTGAACTATACACACCTCAACGTGAATTTACTGCATAAATGAACTAACGACAATCCTTTTCTTTTCTGTTTTCTCTTTTCTCTCTAAACACTATTCAAGCTAGGAGACTATCTTGCCCTAATTAAGGCAAGACCTAACCGGCCTTTACGAAAAACTTTGGTGAAGTCATTCAAGGCAATAGTACACCTGGCCTGTAATTAACAATTGATTATTATGGTGTAAACAAGATGTTTTGCACTCTCTAATGAGCCTAGATAAATACCTCCCTTTGCTTTTGACCCCGCCTCCTTGTTGAGGAATAATTTATATATGGTTGCAATGAGTTGATAAAATAAGGTGATCAAGAGTATCTAGAACGTAGTTCTATATACAAAAAGAGTGAATCCCCCATGAATAGGGATTTTTATTTGACAAGTAAAATTACTATTTTATTCTTTAGGTTTGTTCATCATAATTCAATACTTTTGGGAAAATAAAGTAGGATTAAGGGTCATATGATTACAACATGCAAAGTCGAATAAACCATGAATTTTTACCTAATCTAATGGACAAGGCAATAGAGGAACAAGATGGAACCTGATGGATTAATGCCTCAACGTCGATGCAGTGAGAGCAAGGGATTGAGATGGATTCTCAGTGTAAGATGTAGTTACAGAGGAACCAAATGAAACAACTGCGGTTGTCTGTTGGAAAGGAGCTAGTGACTGACATCTATTTTGGAGCTTTTAGCAATTTGAAACAAAGTGACCAGGCATTTGCAATAGTTGCAAATTAACTTCTTAAAGGACGACTATGGTGTGGATTGTCTAGGAGTAAATTTAGGAACACTTTGAGGTGCAACACCAACAACCATATTGGGATATTGCAGGTGTATAGTGGACCGTCGAGTCTCTTCAGAGATAAGTTATGTTACAACTTCTAATGTGGGATGAGAAGTGCAGTGTAAGAGAGAAGCCCGGGTGGGTTCAAAATACACAAAGAGCCATCATGAAATCCATAAACTTTGACAATCCCAATACTTTGCGAATATTTCAACATCTTTAGGATACTTCAATTGAGGATCTGCAAGGGATAATTGCTCCCAAAGACTATTAGTTTGAGAATAAAAATTAGCAATAGACTGGCTTGGCCTTTGATGTGTCTAATAGAGTTTAGTTTCAATCTGAAACTCTAGTGAGGCATCATAAGTGCAATTGTATCGCTTTACCAAAAACTCTCAGGTAGCCTTTGCATTTCCAAGCTTGGAGAGCAGACTGTGAATGAAGGAACTGAAGTGTTGATAAACCAATAAATAATCCAATATTTGCACTATCCCAATCTTCAAGTCGACTAGCAAATTTGTCATTGATTCACCTTCCTTTTGTGTGGGTGTAACAGCATCTCCACAAACATAACGCCATAATCTTCTTCCTCTAAAAACAAAAATCCATATTTTGAATCCACAATATATAATTGGAATTGTCTAAAATATTGTCAATAAGACGGACAATATTATCAAAATTGGTTGACTTTTTTTTTTTTGGAAAAGGGAAAACATTAAAAAAATAAACCTAAGGGTTGTAATCCGGCGTGGTGGAGGTGCAGGTACAACCTCAAGAACGGATTTGGTGTGACGCGCGCACTATAGCTATGGTGCACCTGTAAGCAACGATCCAATGTGATGCGGTATACAACAATGAGTGTAGACCCATAGGCAATGATCCAGTGTGATGTGGCAGTACTGGATTTGGCATGTGTGCGCGTATCGAGAGAGGGGAACGTGTGGCACGTGAATCTCATGCTCAAAGAGTGTGTCCGCGTGTGTTGGGCGGTGGAGGCGTGTGGCAACTTTGTTTCTTCACAATTTTCCGATTTTGAGCAACGAGACCTCTACAATTTTTATCACGTACAAAAACAACCGCAACAAGCATTTGGTGTATTGTTGGAACAAAAGAAACACAAAAAAGAACACTCAAAACGGAAAAAGAAAATTGTACGGACAAGGAATAGAGGCTTAAAAGAGGCACCAAGAAAATAGTGGTTCTGATACCATGTTGAAAACGACAACAGAAAGATAATTGTAGAGAAGAAATTTGTAATTCTGATGTAAATTCAATTGTACAATAGAATAACCTATTTATAGTTGAATGATGCCCTAAAAGAAAGGAAATACAAAAATTACAAAATCATATAAAATCAACATATTTAGAATAATAATTACAGCATCATATATTTTCAAATATTCTAACATAATTATTGTGCTTCGAAACATAATCAACTGACTTAGACATTAGAGTTTCAACGGCGTCTATTGATGCTTTTATTCTTTTATAGTTATTTGGAGTTATTCTTTATAGCTATTGGGAGTGCACGATGATGTATTGAAGATCTAGAAATAAAGAACGCATCCACATCATGTTGAAAACTGTTCTAATAGTTTAGCGCCATCTATGGGAATGATTATTTGTTTCTCATATAAAATTATATTCGTCATGGTGGCCAACATGCGATCGAGAAGTGGCAATCCAATAGGAAAGTCACAATCGAAACCAGCCAACCAAGTCAACCAGATGGTTCGATAATCTAGTTGATTTGATAATCTTCTTTAATTTTTGTAAAATAGTTTTTATTTTTAAAAATTATAAATCATTTTTTGAGTTTGAGCTTCTTTTTCTTAAATTGTTGATTTTCGCCGAACCACCGAAGGAAGCTGCCGCACCGTTGCGAGAGCTTGCCGGACCTTACCTTGTAAATTTTGATATGTTATTCATGGAAATCTTTGAGACCTATAAGATAAACGATAACAAAACCAATGACTGACTTTTGATGTGTGCTAAGAAAGTTTTGTTATAGAGCTTCAATTGCCATCTCCCTTAGACGTTGGTGTTTCATCAAACCACAAACCTTTTGCCCTACGTGCAAATCAATTTTTTGAGTTTATAATGAGTTCTAACAATGCATCTGTAATTTATCCCCCAATTTCATGATTTTTAGCCATGTTTCTGAATTAAATCCCCCAATTTTAGATGGTTTTACAGACAGTTGATAATTGAACAATTGTTAATTTCAATACTTTCATAAAGCCAAAGCATGAAGAAATAACAGACGCGTTGTTAATAAAGAACACAGCTAATTATAAGCAAACAGAAATAAAGGAAGAAGAGAAACGTAAATTATGCCATTATTTTGGGCATGCCCATTCCTGTATCCCAAAACGGCATGCAGTTCTTGTTGTGCATCTTTGATTTCCTCTTGATTGATCACCTCACAATCACATGATGCTACAATTAGTAGCCAAGCTAGCCACCATATTCCCGAAACTAACCGACGTCTCCAATGCTCGTAATATGATTTAGGCTGTAGTGTATGAAAGCGAAATGAAACAAGAAAAAATAGAGTTAATTAATCTGAGTGTATCAAAAGTGCATGAAGATGTCAAATTGAAGATGAAATTAAGTAGAAAACAAAAGTTACCCGTCGATCGAGGTTCATAAGGTCGTGGAACTATTGCCTGCATGCATGCATTAAATAATTTAACATTTAATTTACCAGTAAGTAAGATATAAATATATATAGTAAATTAACCCAAAATGATTTAACACTTAAAGCATTCACAATGAAGGAGCTAAATGATACTTTTATCTAAAATATCTCCTTAAATTGATAAAATACCATCTACATTGGATAAGCTAAAAAAATGTATAATATATATTTTATTAAATGAGCTAAAAAAAAAGTTACATGTAGCGGCACTATTCAAAGAGCTATTTTCTTAACTTTTCTTCCACGTCTTTTTTTCTTCCACTATCTCTACCAAAATTTTTTTTTTTCATTGTTTCTCACATGTTTTCTCTTTTTTCAAAATTTTCTCCTACTATATATTTCTCTTTCATATCTCATTTTTTTCAAAATTTTCTCATATTATTTCTCTCTCCACATCACTTTTTTTCTCAAAAGTTGAAAAATAAGATATTTAAGAAAAACAATCATTATAAAAAATAAAAATAAATAAAAAATGAATAATATAAATAAAAATATTATTAATCAGATGTAGGATCCCTTAAAAGTTATTAACTAAACTAGATAAATTGAGTTTTAAAAAGCTATTTTACATTTTAAAAAAATATTAACTCTTTTATTGTGAATACTCCTATCCGATTGGGATTTGCTTCACCTTCCTTGGAGCGTAGCAAGACGTAGCTATCAAGGAAGGAGGAGGAGGGGTGGAGGTGCTGGAATTGCGTTCCCTATAGCACGTAGCGCAGAGATCGTAGGTCATGTCGTTAGCGCTGTCAAAGCGTGTGACGCAAGTGAAATAGATTCCCAACAGCTGGCACGTTTCGCATTTGTCGCACCACACGCCCCGGGTTTTCATGATGTAGTACAACTTCAGCTCTTCCCGGAATCGCAAGCTGCAGTCGCCGTCCCGGTCAAAGAAGGCGAAAGTGTTGCGGTTCATAATATCGTCGGTTGCTGTATTCTTTGAAGAACTCCACGAACTCAGCCATGCTCACTGTGTCATCCATGTCCACGGCAACGTGTAACTCTTCCATGTCCACGGCTTTGATCACCTGATGAAGCAGCCCTTTCTTTCACTGCAGTTTAAATAGAAATTTATACTTGTATTATCTCCCCATTTCCCCTCTCCCATATTGAATATAAAAAATAAAATAAAATTGCCAAAAAAAAAAAAAAAAAAAAAAACACAGCTGTACTTCGTCTAGAAGATCTCCTATAGTCTTGACTGGGTCTTGTGAAAACAAATCTATATTATGTTTCAAATCTTCTCACATGTTAGAGCATTTCTAATGGAAGGGCTAATTTTTTATATAAAATAATTCTTCAAAACTCAATTTATTTAGTTTAACTAATAACTTTTTAAGGGCCTCTTACATCCGATTAATTATATTTTTATCTATATCATTTAATTTTTATTTTTATTTTTATTTTTTATACTAATTGTATTTTTTTTAAGGAAAATGTTAAAGGTTCTCCCAAAATTACGTAAAACATAATTTAAGAAAAAATAAAATTGTAGTACCTTTTTTTGCCAACAGATTAATTTCTATGAATTAATATTTAGGTTCTAATGCTTTAAAGCTTGTTTTTTTTATTCAAAACTAAAACATAAGGATAGAAGGTTAACCCTTTAGGGATGGTATCACTCAAAATAGATTTGATCATCCTAAATTTAGTGCTAATGCCTCAATTTTGGTGTTAATGTCTCAAATTTAGTACTAATGCCTCAATTTTGGTGTTAATGTCTCAAATTTAGTGCTAATGCTTAAAAAAACCGGTGGTGGAGGCTACTATAATTTTATTTTTCCTTAAATCATGTTTTACGTAAGTTTGGGAGAATCCAAGAGAATATTATGGGGAGAACCTCAAGCATTTTACTTTTTGGAAAATAAATATCTTATTTTTCAACTTTTGAGAAAAAAGTGATGTAGAGAGATAAATAATAGAAGAAAATTTTGAAAAAAAAAAGTGAGATGTGAAAGAGAAATAGTAGGAGAAAATTTTGGAAAAAGAGAAAACAGGTGAAAGAAACAATAAAAAAACGTGGGAAGAAAATTTTGGAAGAGATAATGGAAAAAAAAAAAAAGACATGGGAAGAAAATTTAGGAAAATAGCTCTTTGAATAGTGCCGCTACATGTAACTTTTTTTTAGCTCATTTAATAAAATATTTATTCTACATTTTTTTTTTAGCTTCTCCAATATAGATGGTATTTTATCAATTTAATGAGTTATTTTAAATAAAAGTGTCATTTAGATCCTCTATTGAGAATGCTCTTATAGAATGGTAACACATCAATATTTGGAAACTAATTTTCAAAAATAAAAAATAAAAAATTGAAAAGTGTAGCATTTTTCTATTTGATTTACTAGTTGAAAGATTGGGTAGAGTAAATTAATTGATGGCTTTACATCATTTCTCTTCTCTGGGTGGTGTTCTTCAGTCGAATTAGAATAATTAGCTTGAAGTCCACCAATTTCTGTGTATCATTATCATCATTGTAATTGAGTGATATATCCTTCCCATAAAAATATCAGCATTGAAAAAAAAAAAGTTGCGTAGATATATGCTTTAAATTAGTTCATAATTGACAACACCATACTTGCTTGGGACGGCCATGGATCAATGGCGGAGCCAAGGAGGGTTTTAGGGGGGGCATATGCCCCCCTTCAACCCTTAAAAATTTTCTCTACTTAACTACAATTTTTTTTCTTATGCCCCTTATCATCAACAACTAGTATGCCCCTCTCAATAACTCTTGAGGGCAAATACCCCTTACTAAAGGTTGAAGTCTGAAAATGATGTAATTGCAGAAAAACCATTGTAAGGCAAATGCCTCCTTGCAGCCATTGCAAAAAAACAAAAGGTTGAAGAAGAAGGTGCCGTGGGTTGGCTAGGCTGGGTTTTGGGATTCACTGCCTAAAAATGGGTCTACGCAAGGAAGAAGAATAGAGGATGGTCCGGGTGGGTGTGGGTATGGAGAAGTTTCGGGCGTATAGAGAAAGAAGAGAATACATTTTTGTTGCTCTTGCAAATGAATGGTTGGGTTATTGCATTGTAGATAGGTTAATACTTAATATGGGGAACTTGTTCATGACTTGGCTTCCACAACCATCCACGTGGGCCTTAGCGTTAAAAAAGAAAATCAGCCCACTTGCTTCTTCTTTGATTTTTGGGTTAGCAGTCGCTTTTTATTGGGTCTCATGCAACTTTTGGGCTATTGTTTTTCTATCTTCACATAACAAAAATTTGTTAATTTAGTGGCACGTGAAATGTAACTTTTGTGGCCCAAAAAAAGCCATTATTGAATTAGTGAGGTTCCAATAGTGATTTTTTCAAAATGGCTCCAAACATAATGACCGGATTCAGTGTGCAAGATTTCTGGATAGTAAAAATGTTGCTACAAGGCGACATTTTTGCCCACATGTCACCTTGTACAGAGAAAAAATATTTTCGCATGTGATTTGCTAAAATTTTCCTATAGATCTAAAATTGATTGAGACAGTAACTTTTCATAAATATTGCCTTATAATAGTCCGAAATGCTATTATGTATATCATAGATAATGTTTGAGTTGTGAAGACTCCAAATTATATCTTTGGTATTATACAGAGCATTTTGCTCCATTTGATTGTTATATTAAAGAGATAATTCGTTAAAAAAGAAAAAAAAAATTAAATCTTTGTCTTTCCTTCTTCATTGTCATCTAATCTTCCTACTTTTAATAATAATTTTGCATCTTGATCATGCACTTCTGATCCAGATTTAAAGCCTATAAATCTTATGTAAATGTAGCTAATTTATTGTCAAATTAACTGGTTAAATTATTTTGTATGACCTAAACTTATTTTTATTATAGGAAAACTATAGTTTACCCCCCTCCCGAAGTTGGCAGCATTTTTCAATTTGAACGCTAAAATTTTAATTTTTGCAATTCACCCCTTCAAAGTTTCAAATTTTTTCAATTTGACCAATTGTATCCAAAACTTCCTATATTGCCCTCAATTTTTTAATTTTTTTAATTTTTATAAAAAAATATTTTAAAAAATACAACCACCCCTTTGGCCATTTTTGCACCACAAATTTGTTTTTTTATTTATAAAAAATAAAAAATTGGGGCAATGTGGAAATTTAAGAATAATATTAGTTGAATTGAAAAAACAAAATGGAACTTTGTAGGGATAAATTGCAAAAATTAAAATTTTCGTGTTCGAATTGAAAAACGATATCAATTTTAAGAGGATAAAATATAATTTTCTCTTTTATTATTTAATCCACCCATGCCAATAGCATACGTAACTGGTAACGGGATAGATTGAGGTAGGTTCTTCAGAGTGTGCCAATTTGAAATTTCCAATACCACACATGAACAAATCACAAACCTCATGAGCCTAACTTTCAAACTCCTAGCTAGCTAGATTGAATAATGCCAATTACAGAAAAATGATGAAAAGAGACAAAACATTAGTAGAATGAAGATGTTGACAGTTAACTCATTTCAACCATCTACGCATGCAACTTCAGTCTTTATATATATGTATATATATATATATTACTTAATTGGAGTGATGATGATGGAGGATTAATGAAATTGATGGACTTTAATTACTAGCTAATTCTAATTTGACTAAAGAACACCACTCATAGAAACATATATATATGAGACCAAGTCAACGTTCTCCAAATGAAAGCTGATTGATGTCCCTCTCTGTTGAATCATCTGCATATACCTACAGGAAAGTGCATATAAATACATATATATTGTTTCCAGCCATATCCAACACGTGCTGGATAAAATGTAATACCTTGATGTTAGATGGATAAATTTCTTTCAAACTCAATTAAATTAATATCTGTTTCTAAAATAAGTTTTTTTTTTTTTTTTCATTTATTTGTTAAAATACTTATCCTTTACATAAGTACGCACACACATAAAAAGAAAAATTATGGTCTTAATCAGGCTATTGATTTAGCCGTGTTCTCTCAGCCCTTCTCGTTCAAAAACAGATATGAGAGGAGGATGCAATAGATTTGCTCCCTCCTCCTCTCCACTTCCCCTTCTACTCCCCGCTCCTATCCTCCCCCTCTCATTCTGGTGTGGTTTTTTTTTTTTTTCGTATATGTTATCCAACTAGATCAACAATTTCAGCATCTTTGCTACATGTCTGTTCACCCTTCACCATATTGTGCCATTTGTCTCATCCCCGACTGCTGCTACTGCTTACCAGTTGTTTATTTGTATTTTTCATTAAGAGGTTTCTTCTCTTTAGATCTGTCATCATGAGCGATGATAAATAATTAGGTGTGAGAGGTTATTTCTCATGGCTTGAATATTTCAATGTGAGGGGTTGTTTCTCACGACCGCTTTAAATAAATTTTGTTAAGAAATTTGACTACTCATATCTTAGATCTAGTTTACTCGGAGCACATCTGCTATTTAACTGCATTTGTACATAGATTACCGGAAGATTGAAGTCTTAGACTGCACTTAATTGTAAGAATTTTTGTTTGTAATTATAACTTTGTAAAAACTTTTTGTTCCGCTCTGTAAGATCTTTACGTGCATAATCTATAATAAATTAAATTCTCAAATTTCCGTTATATATATATAAAAAAGAATTTTATTTATTTATTTATTTACGTAACCTTGAATCTACACAAAAATCCTATTTTCACACCTGCGTAAACACCAAAATGGAAGGACTTATTAGACGATAATTGTAATTTGACTCAAGAGCACCAATTTTTCAACTAATAAATCAAATATAAGGCCAGTTGGAAAGATTCAACAAGTTTATTCCGCAGACGAATTCCAACAAGATCGGCTCCGGGCATGGAATTCTTCCGCAACGCCAAGGTGTTGAGGCTGCGTAGCCACCACGATAAGTACCTGGTGGCCGAGGAGGACAAGGAGTCGGTGATCCAAGGCCAAAACGGATCCTCCAGGAACGCGCTGTGGACGGTGGAGTTGGTGCCGAACTCCCAGTCCGTCATCCGCCTCAAGAGCTGCTACAATAAGTACCTCACAGCCTCCAACGAGCGCTTCCTGCTCGGCGCCACCGGTCGCAAGGTGGTCCAGAAGTCGCTCGTATCCATGCTGGGGTCGTGGGAGCCCATTAGAGCAGAAGGAACCCGAGTCAAGCTCAAGACCCAGTACGGAAATTCTTGAAAGCCAATGGTGGATTGCCGCCTTGGCGGAACTCGGTTACCCATGACAGTCCTGTCGTCACCTCCCTTCGCGATACTATCTGGGATGTTGATGTCGTTGATCAGAATCAGAATGAAAGTGGAGAAGGGGTAAGTTTGTTTGTTGTCTTCCTTCCCTCCTCTGATCTTCTCTGTTCTTCATGAGTTTTTCCTCCTCTCCTTTATTAATAAGTAATAACAATGCATGGTGGAATATTAATAGATGACAATGGAAGAGTTACACATGGCTGCTTCAGCTTACTATAACAACGCCTCCCCGAAAGTGAAGAAGCTGGCACAGGACTTTTTCGACTCCATGGATACGGATCAGGACGGCCAAGTCAGCATTGATGAGTTCACCGACTTCTTCAAGCAACTCGACGACAGTGTGGGCCGCAGCTTTTTCGCTGCTTTGGACAGGAACGGGAACGGCAGCTTGCAATTCGGAGAAGTCCTCACGTTGAACTACATCATCATCACCGGCCAAACCGGCAGAAACATGGTAAGCTTCTTTTCACACGTACAACTTGGCCGGTAACCATCCATTTGTAAATGAAATATTAACGGTAAACCGTAAACCGTCCTCGTACACAAATTTCTTATCAAAAAACTATTAAAAATGGGCCATAAAATATCTTACTATCCAAATACTAAAATGCCCCTCTCCTTTACTAAATTTTGACTTTTACAAACGTAGTCAACTGCCCAGTCTGCCCCCCTTAAATATTCTCAGACTGCCCGCCTCTCATATAAGTCTAAAATCAGCTTAATTTGAACGGGAGATGTTCCTAATTCTTTTTAAAATTTTCAGACATTATTTATGCTTGAGAATATTCTTTAGCCCCAAATAATTCATTCAAAAATCTGGCATGCCTGATTTCTGTGGGTGACGGGCAACATTATAACTTTGATACCAAATCTCAAATTGATCAATTTTTAATTTTAAGCGCATAACGGAATAAATTTGCATAGGTTTCTAGAGAGAACTGAGTTTGATAAAAAATAATTCTCTACATGATTTTACTAATATTAGAACGATATTTAAAGAGACTAGTGATAAAAAAATTAAGGAAAAAATACATTTTACCTCCTGAACTATCTACCTATTTATACTTTTAACCCTAATATTTAAAAAGTGATATTTTATCTCTCAAAATATCTGATATTGATACTTAATCCCATGTAGTACACTTTACTCCCCTAAAGTATTTTAAGTTGACACTTTACCCTCTTAAAGTAATTAAGTTTTGAGAGGCTAAAATGTCAACTCAAGGGGGGGTAAAGTACCAATTTAAAATACTACTCATTGGGGTTCTAATGGTAACTCAATTAAACGAATTACGCTTTATGAAATAAGTCACTTGGTTCGAATCCTTACTCAATTCCTTGTATGACATGTCAAAAAATAAAAAATTTCAAAGAGTAAAATGTATTTCATGGGATCACATGTCAATGTCAGATACTTTGGTGGGTAAAGCGTCATTTTCTAAATATTGGGGTTAGAAATGCAAATTGGTGGATAGTTCAGGGGGTAAGTATTTTCTTCAAAAATTAATCATAATCTTAATCTTCAAATCCCCCTTTTTTGACATGTCCGCACAAGAAGGGACAAGGGGATTAATTCTTATTAAATAAAATCATATTCTACCACAACTTTTAATCCCACTTGTAACATGATTTGGTTACAGGTAAATCCCCAAACTTAAGGCGTGATGAACAATATTGATAAATCTATAACAAATATCATCAAAATTATGATAACATGGAGGTATAGAATATAGAGAAATGTTAAAGTCACAACATAGATTCAATAAAGACTCAACTTCTCTTCTGCATGTCATGTAAAAATAAAAATAAAAATTAAAGTTTGGTGTTTTGAATTCAATTTTGTTCTTTTTTTTTTAATTTTTTAAATTACACATAGGAGAGAAGTTGGGTCTTTGTTTAATTTATGCTGTGATTGTATCACATCTCTAGAATATAACCTTACTCTTATCTCGTATGTAAAATTAATGTAGCTAATTTATTGTCAAACCAATTAAATAATTTTGTACGGACCTAAACTTGATTTTATTATTTAATTCATGCAGCCACGAGTTCAACAACTTAAGGAATGTCTAACTGTAAGTTTATTTGTCTTCCCTTCTTCTATGTCCCTTTAGTTCTCCTCCTTAATTAATAATTTGACATCTTCTTGCACTAATAATATACAGATTAAGAATTGCAAACCATGATGTATAAATATGAACCCTAAACTTGATTTTATTATTTAATGCAGGCACAAGCTCAACAGTTTGAAGAAAGTGCAAGTGTAAGTTCCTCTGTCTTTCCTTCTTCTTTGCTCTATAGCTTTTCCTCTATCTTCATGCCCTATTAATACACAAATTAAGAATTGTGAATCATGATATATGGACCCTAAACTTGATTTTATTGTTTAATGCAGAAAACAGCTTTAGTACCTGATGCTAAAAATGGACGTAGAAAGGCAAGTTTCTTTGTCTTTCCTTCTTCTTAATTGTCCTCTAATTATCTTCCTCCTTTTGTTAATAATTGTACTCCTTCGTCTTTATATGCACCCACTACAATCAAGTGAATTTTTTAGAACTAACGCGATCGTTGTTTATATATTTGTAAGGTTTGTATTCTACATTGAGAAAGTACTAAGCCCATTAACTTAAGCTTTTTGGTTAGAAGTTGTGTTCTAAGAGTCTTGCTATGCTGCCAAATTTCAACAGCCCAGCGTAGGACTCTTTCTTTTTTTTTTTGCAAACTAGTGTCAATCATTTTTTTTCTTTTTTGGAGACCAGTTTCAATCATTTTTAATTTTTTTTTTTAAAAAAAAAAACAGTTTTTTTATGTTTTTGTATTCTATATGTTTGATGAAATTTCCATGAAAAAGAGAAAATGATTTAGATTGGATTTTGAGATATTTGAGTGATATTAGCTAAATTTTCGTGAACTAATATTTAGATTCTAATGCCTCAAAACTCATTTTTTTTATTCAAACTAAAATCTAAGGGTAAAAGGTTAACCCTTTAGATATTACCCTAAAGGGATTTGATCATCTTAAATTTGATGTTAATACCTCAAAACTCGTTTTTGGATTCAAAACTAAAACTTAAGGGTGAAAAGTTAATCCTTTAGGGATGGTATCACCCTAAAGGGATTTGATCATCCTAAATTTGATGCTAATGCTTCAAAACACTATATCGGTTTTATATACTTTTGTTGATACTAATTTCTTATCAATAATTCATAGAGGTCAATGAATTTAATATATAATTTGATCAATTTTTTATCAATGATTTTCTGTTTTAAATTTGGTAGGCTCCCCCATTGTAACCTATTTTCTCTTCAATTAAAAATTCACATAATTATGCTGCACCTACTAATTAATGATAAAAGAAGAAATGGGAGAAGAGGAAAATAGAGAAGAAGAAACAAATTTCGGTTATGGAGAGAGAGTTTTTTTTTTTTTTTTTTAAGAAACCACGTCAGATTTTTAGCAGACTCGAAAATGACTCGTGACTGCCGAAAATCACTACTCATGTTCTAAAATGAATGTTATTTATCTTACTATTGTTCGACTCTTTTGATGTTTCAGAAACGAACTTTAGCATTACATGCATTACTGACGGTGGCTCGTGTTGGGAGTGCAGTGGCTGGTTTGCCCGTGATGTGTGATGTGGCATCAAAATTACATGTGTTCTCAGTTTCTTTTCTTTGCTTTATTATTATGTTCTATTTGAACAACTCATGAGGATAATATTTGTTCATGGTTTGGTTTTCATGCAATTATACTTTGTGCAAGAGTAATATTTAGAGGTATTAGGACTTTGAATTCTCAATAGTTTTTCTTTAACTATTATATATTTACTTCAACTTTTAATTGTGAAATTTTTTTATAGTCTTTTTTATCTTTGGATGTAGATTTATAAAGCTCAAACAAGCAAATTTTAACATTGTACGTGTTAGTGGCTTATATATATATATATATATATATATATATATATATATATTGCTTCTTTATTTTAGTGTTACAACAAATTGGTGTGAGAGCATGGGACTTTTATTTTTTGCAAACATTCAAAGTAGAAAAGCTTAATGAGTAAAATAGTTTCTCAACATGCGTGTTTTGTTGCAATAACAAGGCTTGAAAATGTTTTGAATCATCAACATCATCAAAGGAAAATATTGCAAAATTTGAAAAAAAAGAACCCACAATGTACTTTTGTTGTCTCTTGCTGTAATAGAGTATGGGGAGAAGTCGTCAATGAATAAACTGCCAATAGACTTTGGAGGAAGTTAGAAAGTTTTAGTTTACATAAAGAAACATCTCACTAACCCAGCGGCGGAGCCACAGCTCCCCCCAAGAGTTAATAATAATAATAATTATTATTATTATTATTATTATTATATGAGTGGATTGTGGGAGCATGTGCTGGGCCGCAAGGAGTGTAAAAAAATAAATAAAATAAAATTATAAGTGGGAGCATAGCTGGCTGGCAGCCCTCCATTAAAAAAAAATCAAAATCAAAATCAAATAAATGTTTTGGTTGGCTCTCATATCTTATATTGACTATTCTTGTGTCTACAGCTACTACCGAATGAGCATTTTTAGTAATGAAAATTATTAAAATACAATTATGCAACAAAATTGGGGATGATTTTCTTGCAAATAGCCTAGCTCTCTATATTGAAAGGGAAATCGCTAAGAGCTTTGATTTAGATTCAATATTTGATGATTTTTTACTTATAAAAGACCGTAAAGTGTAATTTTAAACACTTTTTTTTTTGTTGTATTTTCTGTCTTTTTTATATAGTGCCGACATGTTACATTTCTAATATATCAACTTGAGCACATATTTATGAAATTTTATAGATATTTTTTTTTGTGATGTATATATTGTTTGAATTACCAAATTTTTAGGACGAAGCAAATTTTAAGGACACAAAATTTTTTTTCAGGACCCCTACATTATAAAATGTCTAGATCCTCCACTGCACTAACCGATTATGTATATTTGAAGCAACGATTACATATCATGGAGACGTTAAAAAATGCATACTTATTTGTGAGCATCTCAGCCTCCTCTGTTTATCTCAAGTTATCTCTCTGTCTCCCTCTTTTTCATCTCAACGGCAACCCATGTTAGTCGGTG
The DNA here is from genome assembly GCA_013348765.1 of Carpinus viminea. Lineage (NCBI taxonomy): Eukaryota > Viridiplantae > Streptophyta > Magnoliopsida > Fagales > Betulaceae > Carpinus > Carpinus viminea. The sequence goes on from CP054673.1 coordinate 29,763,056, forward strand.
CTAATAGTTGTTTTTATTTTTTCAGCCTATTATTATTATTATTATTATTATTTATAAAAGATAAAACTATAGAAAAAATTTAATTCTTTTATATTTTTTATATTTTCGAATGTCTCTAATTTTGAAAATATTTGTGCTCAAAGTTTGTGTTTATAACAACCACCTATACCCAAAAACTTCAAAATTTATCATCTTTCACCTACATACTTAATTAAAACTATATATATATATATTTAAAAAAAGGCTGGGTGGCTGCATGTGGGGTAATTCCTAATTTTTATTCTAGTTACTATACTTAAGGACATTTGCAAAATGTTACTATTCGAATGTCCTTAATTAAATAGAGACGTTTTTTGAGCTTAAAATATATATCGCCTTCCACATGTCACTATTTTGCCAAATTTTTGTAGTGCCGCCACTTTCTTTCTTTACCTTTTTTTTTTTTTTTTTGGGTAATGGAGGCATTTTTGGAATTCTACTTGTTTACAAGGTGAAATTTTGGAAATTTTGCTCCGAAAAACGCGTTTGCACTTTGCATGTGAGCTATTTTTTGTTAAAAGGGACAAAAGTGACCGACGGATTTGCTAGATTGAAAATTTTAGAAATTTAATTGAGGTGCAATATTGCTAAGTTTTAAACATTAGTGACAAGATTAAAATAGAGGTGAAACTTCATAATAATCTTCTAAAAAAAAAAAAAAACTTCAAAAGGGTAAAATGTTTTTTTTTTTCCCTATAAAATATATAGGGTAAAGTCCATATTTCCCTCTCAAACTACCACCAAATTGACAATGTCCCCCCAAACTTTCAATTGTGATAATGTCCCTCCTAAACTACCAAAACATTGTCATTGTCTCCCTGAAGGCTAGCAAAAAGATTAAAATACCCCTATATATTTCTCAATAAGACAAAAATACCCCTATAAACTCAAAAAAAAAAACCAAAAATTTTAATTTAAAAAGAGCGATTAAAAAAATATTTTTTAAACGAAAATTATTTTTTAAACAAATTTTTTTAAATGATTTTTTTTAATGGAAATTTTTGTTTAAATGATTTTTTTTTAGAAAACGGAAATTTTTATTTTCTTACACAGAAATTTTTAATTTTTTAAAAAAACAGAAATTTTTATTTATAAAACAAATAAAAATTCAATTTTTATAAAAAAAAATTTTGAAATTTTGTCATTTTTTTTCTTATACAAAGGATTTGTTTTTTAAAAAAAAAGAAAAGAAATTTAATTTTCCACCCTTTGGATTTTTTAAATTTTTTTTAGTTTTATGTTTTTTTCTAGAAGTTTTAGTATTTTTTTTTTTACTGAGGGTAGTTTCGTCATTGGGGGGAATATTGATAATGTTTTGGTAGTTTGGAGGAGACATTGTCACAATTGAAAGTTTAAGAGAGACATTGTCAATTTGATGGTAATTTGATAGGGGTTCGTGGATTTTTTTTTCCTATATACTTCAAAACTTCAAAAGGGTAGTTTGAGGGGGTTTTTTTCCTAAAAAATCCTATTTTTATTTTCCAAAATACCCCTAATAATTAAATACAGTGGTTTTATTTATTTTTTATTAGGATATCCTAGTTTTACTTATAGCCTACAACAGTACCTTAGGCTTCCCACACCTAAGCTGTGGGTTATCAAGCATAGAGACCTTGGACAAGATCCACTAGACTAATCCACTAGCTTAATACCCTCCCCTTCATTAGAGATATTAAGCATTGAAACATGAGCTTTGCCCAGATAAAGTGGCCCTAAAGGGTGGGTAACACCTAAGGGGATTATAACTTGAGACCTTGAGGAAGCACACCCCAAGATCCTAATCTCCTCGCCAACTGAGCCATCCCTTTGGGGTTCACATTGGCTTTCCTTTGATGTTTATAATCCTCTCTCTTGCTAGTGGTTTTAAAGATCTATATCCCAATCTTGGCGCTTAGGTGAAACTGGACTCAAAAAGCAACTTTGACAAATTGCATGCTGGTTGGTGCAGTGGTGTGACATGTCTATCAAACGGTATTAATCTCTGTTTGAGAGTTTTTACTCGAGAGTACAATATTTGAACACTACTCTCTAGCTTAAAAGTTTAGGCTAATAGGTTTCAGTCTATTTAGGTATATACTTTCTTATTAATATAGGACTCAACCCTAAGCGCGTAATTTTTTTTTTTTTTTAATTTAGTATTTTTATAAATAAATATCATATTCATTAAACTCAAAATTGAAAACAAACTGATCAGACTTCATGAAAATCTGGATACTGGCAGCTAGAACTACTGAACTACACACCCTCAACATGAATTTACTGCATAAATGAACTAACAACAATCCTTTTCTTTTCTCTTCTCTCTTTTCTCCCTCAACACTCTTCAAGCTAGCTAGGAGACTATCTTGCCCTAATTAAGGCAAGACCCAACCTTCACGAAAAACTTTGGTGAAGTCATTCAAGGCAAGAGTTTTATCTCTATATATTCTAATTAGTACACCTGGCCTATAATTAACTATTGATTATGGTGTAAACAAGATGTTTTGCACTCTCTAATGAGCCTAGATAAATACCTCCCTTAGTCCCTTAGCTTTTGACCCGGCCTCGTAGAGGAATAATTTATGGTTGCAATGTGTTGATAAAAATAAGGTGATCGAGAGTATATATATATAAAAAAGGTGCATGTGTTGTACCTTTTTTTCTTAATTTTTTGTTTAAAGGGAAATCATTTCAGTCTTATTGAAAAAGGATTACGAACATAAATAATCTTACATTATTGAGGAAAAAATTATGAGAAAATCATTGTTAAAGTTACAAGGTTACAAATGATAGGTGCCTGTGTTGTAGTTATAGATGTATAGGTTAACAATTGACTATCATGTCATCGTGAAAGCTTCCTTTAATTCGTGCCTAATTGCTTATCCCCTGCAGGATTAGGCTTTGGGTAGCCCAGCCCAGAAGTGCGCCTGTAACAATTCTCCCCCTTCAACCTTGTCGCCTAACATCGATCGTATCTGAAACAAACAGTAACTCAAGCCCAAACCGCATCCACCACTCTCACTATCAGGAAAGTGACTGCAAACTACGTTTTTATAAGAAAATAGAGAAAACCTCGCAATAAACAGCACCACAATCCACCCATGGCTTCTTCTACCATTGCTCCAACCCCCATATCTTTCATCCTCAACAAGGTCAATACGTCACCCCAGCTCCTACTTTCCCAAATTTCTCACTGTAACTTTTATTTCCCATTCTTTCTCTGATAAAAATTTCAATTGTCGATGTCTGATATTTTCTTCTATTCTTTTGCAGAAAGATTTGGGGTTCTCTGCTTCCTCGGCACCGTCACTATTTTCCATTCCGAAATGCAGGAGAACGGTTTCCAAGAAAATTTGTTCCGTCATGGCACCGCAGCAATCGGAACGCAGGCCTTCCACCACTGGCACAGTTCGGTCCCTATCATTTTTTTTTCTCTCTCGTCGATTTTTTGTGTTTTTGGTTAATAGGTTTGACAGATTTGTGGATTTTAATGGTGGGATTGTGGCTAATTTCAGGTCAAGACTGCGATGACGATGACCGAGAAGATATTGGCCAGGGCTTCCGAGAAACCCCAGTTGAGTCCCGGTGAGAATGTGTGGGTGAATGTTGACATTTTGATGACCCATGATGTTTGTGGCCCAGGCTCGATCGGAATCTTCAAGAAAGAATTCGGAGAGAACGCCAAGGTATTTTGGCTTGTCTGTTGTGTTGCAAAGTGATTTTAATTGTTTTGATGATTGTGTGCTTCACTAAGATTTTAATGATTGCCGATTGCGAAGCTGATATCTAAATTGATTGCGAGTGCTTTATATGTTAAGTAGCAAGCCCAGTTGGGCGATGTGATGAAAATGTGAGAATAATTGCATATTTATTGAAGTTTGAAGTTCCATTAAAAACACTTAGGGTTGTGTTTGTGCTCATTAAGGTTAGGGGCTTGGGTTGGTTGCTGGCCGTTGATCGGTAGTTGGTCAGTTCTTTGGTGGTCAAGTATCCCACGATAGACTGATTATATCTAGGCTCATATGAGCGTGTAATTCACATTCTAGAGAGATGTGTTTGACTGTTTCACACACAGTCTTCATTATTATCTTGGTTGCTGAGTTTTGAGCTTAAATGTTGATGTAGTTCGAAGCTAGGTGAACTCTCTCTCTCTGTGTTTGTGTGGTGTTTATTGTGTTTGTTTTGGATTGTGTATTTCCTGTGTCTGAGATTGTGTAAGTGCACTATTGTTTTGGAATTAAGGTTTGGGACCAGGAAAAGATTGTAATAATACCTGACCATTACATATTCACAAGCGATGAACGTGCAAACCGTAACGTGGATATATTGAGGGATTTCTGCATGGAGCAAAATATCAAGTACTTTTATGATATTAAAGATCTTGGTAATTTTAAGGTATGGCTCTTCAGCTGTCTTTACTTTCCATTCGCTAATCTGTTCTCCCTAAGAGCTTCTATTTTATTCCCTGGTTATTGAAATGACTTGTAAAGTTTACTTCATAACTTTTCAGGCTAACCCAGATTACAAAGGTGTATGCCATATTGCTCTTGCGCAAGAAGGTCATTGCAGGCCTGGAGAGGTATAGTTCTTTCATCAAATTCAGTGAGAGATCTTAATAATTAATATAAATTTTATGCCTTCATGTTCACAACCTTTGTTAAGCCCTTTTCATTGCCTCCAGGTCCTGCTGGGTACGGACTCTCACACTTGTACAGCTGGAGCGTTTGGCCAATTTGCTACTGGAATTGGCAATACTGATGCAGGTTTTGTGTTGGGCGCTGGGAAGCTGCTGCTCAAGGTTGATAGATGCTTTAGTTTGGTTTCTGACAGTTTTTTTTGATAAGTAATGTTGTATATATCAAAAAACACGCAAATTTAAAGCACAACTCAATTACATCAGGGGTAAAACAAAGAGCGCCTAAGTGCACAAAAAAAAAAAAAAACCAGAGCTACACGGAGCACCCACTTAAAAACCAGAGCTACCTGAAAAGCCTACAATCCAACGGAAAAGCTACAACCCAACAAAAATGCCTACAACCCAAAAGACCTGCCCTACTACCCCAAAGCCCTGATCACCACCTGCATCAACTCCGACTGCATCAACTTAGACCCCTCAACAGCACCAGGGGGGATGGCAATCTTATTTAATTGGCTATGTATGCTATGTATCTGATTTTTCTATGTTATTTGATGTTATTTGTTCACACTTGTAGCACTACGGACATATTAGCTTACATTAATACAATTTTAAATCCCCAAAAAAAAGGGGGGGGCCTAGCTATAATACTATGTTGTCTAGCATTTCTACACCTTCTCGCTTTAGCAACTTTTTCTATGCTAGGATGATTTAGATATTCATATTTAAGGTCTTCCAAAGATGGTTGTACTTCTCAAATTACAAATTAGAAGTTTCAGAAATTGTAAAATGATGTCTGCTACTGTGGACAATGGACTCTTATCTGGATTTTCAGTGGGATTGAGGAATCATGAGGAGATGATAGTGTTGCATTTGTTGTGTGCAGATGATTTGATCTATTGTGAACAAATTGTAACCTGCTGGGGTTGAAGATCAACTTGTCCAAGTCAGAGATAGTTCCTGTAGGCAATGTGGGTGATTTATAGGGTTTGGCTAGCATTTTTGGGTGTAGAGTGGCTTTATTGCCAATGATGTATTTCGGTCTTCCTATGGGAGCTCATTACAGGGCTTCTACCATTTGAAATAGTATTATTGAGAAGATGGAATATTGGTTGGTGGGTTGGAAGAGACTTTATCTATCAAAAGGAGGCAGGTTGACTTTGATAAAAAGCTCTCTTTCTAATTTACCGACATATTATTTGTCCCTTTTTCCTATTCAGTAGGAGTGGCTAATAGACTAAAAAAACTTTAGAGGGACTTTCTTTGTTTTGGGGGGGTGAAATTAGTTTAACCAAGCCCTTTTGGAAAAGTGGTTGTGGCTATATGCTACAAAGAGGGAGGCTCTGTGGAGATTAGTGGTGGACAATAAATATGATAGGGTTTTGCGGGGTCTTATGGTGTGGGAGTGTGGAAATGTGTAAGGAGGGGGTGGGAAGGCTTTCTAAATTTGTGAGGTATGAGGTGGGAGATGGATCTTCAATGCGGCTTTGGCACGATTTATTTATTTTTGATAAATAAGTGATTCAATTGGGTCATTTGTGGCTAATAGGATTGAGAAGATTCAAAGAGATTTTCTATGGGGAGGAATGAGAGATGAAAAGAAATTGCATCTTGTTAGTTGGAATCAAGTTTGCCGTCCTTTAAGGATCAGTAGCCTTGGTATTCCGAATGTGCACAAATTCAATAAAGCTCTATTGGGAAAATGGCTTTGGAGATATGCGAATGAGAGTGAGGCTCTTTGGTGTAAGGTAATTAAAGAGAAGTATGAGGAGCAAGATGGTGGTTGGTGTTCAAAGAAGGTGTTTGGGCCTTTTGGTGTAGGTTTGTGGAAACATATTAGACGAGGATGGGATTTGTTTGCTCGAAATATAAGGTTTGAAGTGGGGGTAGGTTCGAAAATTCTATTTTGGCATGACACGTGCTGTGATAATCAGTCGTTGAAGCATGCATTCCTTTTGTTGTATCGTATTGCAAGATACAAAGAAGCATGGGTTAAGGATAACTTTATTTGGAGGAATGGGGTTGTGGAGTGAAATGTCATTTTTATTCGTTCTATACAGGATTGGGAGATGGATGTGATATCATCTTTTTTTGAAATGCTATATTCGTGTAAGATTTCACAAGGTTATGTAGATCGGATTTATTGGTCCCCATCTAAAAAAGGTGTATTTAAGGTGAAATCGTTCTATAAGGTCTTGTCCAATCCAGCCAACGAGATGTTCCCATGGAAGACTATTTGGCGAACCAAGGTGCCATCAAGAGTGGCGTTCTTTGGGTGGAATGCGGCACTTGAGAAAATCTTGACACATGACAACTTGCGGAAGAGAAGTATTGTAGTAGTAGAGTGGTGCTGTATGTGTAAGAAGAATGGGGAATCTGTAGATCACTTATTGATTCATTGTGAAGTGGCCACTCGATTATGGCATTATATATTCACTTTATTTGGCATTGAGTGGGTTATGCTGCAAAAGGTCCTAGAGCTGTTTGCTTGTTGGAATCATGTGGGGGGGAGGGATCTTGCTAAAACTATTTGGAGGATGGCTCCTTTGTGTGTCATTTGGTGCATTTGGAGGGAGAGGAATGCGTGACTTTTTGAGGATAAGGAATGCTCGGTGGATGGGGTGAGGAAGAATATGATTTCATGCTACATTTGTGGGCAATGGCGCATCATCGAGATGAGTTTCCAACCTTAGAAGAATTTTTTAACATGTGTCCTTTGTATATTTCATAGGAGATCTTTTGTACATATTTTTATTTAGGGTTGCGCCCCTCTACGCGTTTTTAATAAAATTCACATTACTTATAAAAAATAAATAAATAAATAAGTGATTCATTGAAAAGCACAGAGGGGCACAACCCTAACATACAGGGCTTTGGCATGATTTATGGTTTGGGGAGTAGCCTTTTGTCATAATTTTAATAAGCTGAGAAGAGCAAATATTAGAGAGTAACTAACTCTCAAAACAGTAAGCTGTTTCCCCTTTGAAGTTTTCATATCCTGAATTACTCAGTATTGATCGTTATTGTGGTGGATTGGTACTTTAGGGAAAATCTTAACTTTGGATAATTTATGAAAGATGAATATTATTGTTGGATTGGTATTGTATGGGTAAGAATAGTGGGGTGCCTATTGATCTCCTCCTTTTTCAGCCTGTTTCAGGAGTCCCCACAATTTTTTTTTATCCATTTCTTTAGTCTTTAGGGTGCCAAAGCTTGACATTACTGAAAAAATGAGGCTTGTGCAGGGGAACAAGCAACGGTTGAGCATTTGCCTATTTATATAACAGATCGTATGGTGGGCCATAAATTGGGAGAATTCGTACCTACTCTAAATTTCCGAGGACACGCGAAAAATGATAATAGATCTCGTCGTTAAAAGTTCAAAAAAAAAAAAAAAAATAGTAAGAGGCAAATTTTTGATAAAGAAAAGAAAGAGGAATCCATATACAGAAGTATGCACTTGTGAGGTTGCAAGAGAATTATGGAGTTCACTTTTCCAGTTGATTGGTATTGCATGGGTTATGCCTCAAGGGTGAGGGAGTTCTTGGTAAGTTGGAAGGGAACAATTGGGACACTGTACTGCTTTGGAAGTGTGGAGGTTGGGTCATTTGTGTTTAATGTGGTGTATTTGTTTAGAGCGGATTGTAAGAGACTTTGAAGATTGTGAGACTGCGATGTTAGAGTTGAAGAAGGCGTTCCAATCCCTTTACACATGGATAGTAGAGTCCAATACCTTACCTGTTTCTAATTTCTCTAAGTTTTTGAAGTTTTGTTCTTCTTTTCTATACTTTTGAGGTTCTCTTGTATACTTCATGTATACTAAGGTTGTGCCCCTCTAATAAAAAAAATATATTTGTGCATGTGGATCCTATGAGCTGTTTGGAAGGTAGTTAAGAACATCATTGTCCAGTGTGTGTATTTGTTGTTTTCATTGTATTTATAATTAGATATTTATGTGTGTGTTTTATGTATTAGCCTTTGGTATAAGAACTTTGCATCCCTATGTTACACTTTTTTACATCTTGCTAATTCTAGTTAATTATTGTAAAGCCCATAAAGATGTTTAAAAAAACAGTTTTTTTTTTTTTTCCTTCGCTATCTCTTAAATTACAGAACTAGTAGATCTCCAAGTCTCTTGCTATTGTAACAGATAAGAGAACTATAATGCAAAATGTAAAGGAAGATTATGCCTTTCAATTTCCTTCAAGTTATGTGTGCTTGCCATTTTCTGCAATCTTTATGTGTGTTCTATCTTATAAATTGACAAAGTTTTTCTTGTCTTATGTAGAATTGTATTTTTTGTATCCTTATATCTAATTTTTTGTGCATCTTAAATTTGCAGGTGCCCCCAACTCTTAGATTTGTGATGGATGGTGAAATGCCAAGTTATTTGCTTGCAAAAGATTTGATTTTACAGGTAAGTTAAAACTTGTTCAGTAATTTATTATTTCTTTTGAATGTTCTTATGTAGCCTTATCTAGTATATCACTTTTAATTGGTTCATTGAGGATATGTAGCTTCCATTCTCTGATTTGTTGACTTCCTTAACAATACTCGCCTTGCAGATTATTGGTGAAATATCTGTATCTGGTGCTACATACAAATCTATGGAGTTTGTTGGCACAACTGTTGAAAGTTTAACTGTAAGTGAATCTTACAATATATTTGTTCCAAGTGTATTATGTCATTACAAATTTATGTCTGCAAATGTTAATTGCACTTATTTGTTACTTATTTTTTTCTGGTGGCTGTCTGCAAAGAATTCTACCACTTATAAAAAAAATAAATCTAGTGGATAATAAATTTTAAGTTTTTTAATTTTCTGTACTGGATAGATGGAAGAAAGGATGACGTTATGCAACATGGTTGTTGAAGCTGGGGGAAAGAATGGTGTTGTTCCTCCTGATAGCACTACATATAAGTACCTTGAGGTTCGTGCTATTGATCATTGCATTCCTTGTTTGTTTTTACATGCACTCGGATTTCTGTATTAGCTAAGCATGTATATCTGTACATTTATACTAACACACTTGGACCATTCCACTCTGTGTTGAGTCATATATCCCCCACATAGATACATAAAATTTTCTGCCTAGCTTTGATAAACTAAAATTTGAGGGTAATGGATTGGAAGCCTGGGTAACCATCTGTCTTAATGGGGTGAAAACACTTATTGCTTCAAATCACGTGTTTTTTTCAAAACACAGAGTGTTTTTCCTTCATGTATTCTACTTTTATAATGTCTAACATTTGCTTATAATCTTATCTCTTGTTTTTCACAGGATAAGACCTCTTTGGCCTATGAACCAGTTTATAGTGATGAACAAGCAAGGTAGTAAATGAGTAATAATTGTTATGGATTAGTTTCTTATCTAATAGTCTGATGTCTAATCCTAGTTCTAGTGTTGCTACTATTATGTATTTGAGTATTTAGTTTTAAACCTACATGGATTTGGAGATATACTCAATTTATATGGAAATTTCCTAAGAGAGTGGCCAGTGTAGGGTTTTGTCATGAAATCATTTTTAGTGTACAAATTCAGTGAAATTTACTTACCATTATAGCTTTCTATTCTTTTATGGATTTCTTACAGTTTGTCAATAAGATATGACGAGCAAAAATAGCATTAGTGTACCGATTGTTACTCTTGCATTGTAAAATCATTTTCAGGTAAAATGTTTCTTTTGCTTAACAAATGAAACGTGAACCTTCGTTTTCTTTTTCTGCTTTATTCAATTAACATCTACGGGTGTTTTGGTAGTACTTTCTGAAGCTCTACAAATTCCTCTGACGTCATTTGCTCTTCTGCTTTTTGTTATGTACTATAAGCTGGCAGCTTAAAATAAAAAATAGGTTATTGTGACAGAGTTATAACTTTCTCATCTGGAAACTTTATCAGATGTTAAAGAAAGTAATTCAATGAGTAGTTTTGTTAGGTCAATTATCTTCTATATACTCTGATCAAGATGAGAATATATTATTTGATGATGTGCTGAATTAACTTCTTTGACGAATTTTTTCCAGTAATTTTTTTTCTCTTGTTTCCATATTGGATTTCATTTGTATTGATGAGTTTAGTTTTCTTGGCTTTTAGGTTTCTTTCTGAGTACAGATTTGATGTCTCAAAAATGGAACCGCTGGTAGCAAAGGTGGGTGGTTTTGATAGCCATCTAAAATAAGATTTTTTATTTTATTTTCCTGATATAATGAAAAATGGGATGCTATAGATATTGTGGATCACATACTTTAGCTACTGAAACTGCTTCTCTGTTTTAGTTCTTGAGAGAAAGATTTTCCTTTTAGTAGGATTAATGATATCTATATATCTTTGCAGCCTCATTCTCCTGATAATCGGGCTTTAGCACGAGAATGCAAAGATGTGAAAATTGACAGAGTATATATCGGATCTTGTACAGGAGGAAAAACGGAGGACTTTATGGCTGCAGCCAAAGTTTTCCTAGCTTCAGTAAGAAACCATATATCTTCTTTTTTTTTTTTTTTAAAAGAAACCATATATCTTTGTTGTATATGTTGGACAATTCTTTTGCTCTTAAATATAATGTTCTTTTTTAATCTTTCTTTTTTTTTTTATTGCTTTCTGGGGTTGAGTTGTTGGAAATTTTGATTGCTAGTGGCTGACTTGGTTGGTCTTTATCCATTTGTTATGAATCATGAGAAAAATTACTAGCCCTCTGCCTTAAATGAGTAGTAGAATATAATTCATGAGTATCAGGGATGTATTTTGCTTACGAAACAAGTATCTTAATTTCTTCTTGATAGCAACATGCCTTATTTGCATATTTTGTTATTGTATAGCATTTTATTTGACCTTCAGCATTATTTACTTTATAGAGCAATCAAATTGAGATTTAGGTATGCTATTGTGTTTTGTTCATTAAGGAGTTTTTGATACTCTGATAGTGTTATTAACTACGCATCTTTTTGGAGCTAGTTATTTTATTGTAATTTATTTGGTTGCCAGCGCCATTATTTGTGCTTGCTAATATTATTTATCCCTATTTGGGGGGATTAAGCTCAAAAGATGTAATTGCTTTTTCTGCAGGGCAAAAAGGTCAAAGTTCCCACATTCCTCGTCCCTGCGACCCAAAAGGTGTGTAAATCTAAATCACACTTTAGATAAATAGAAAAAAGGAAAAATTTAATGGTAAATGAAATCTTAAGCATCTATATGATTAACTTTGCAGGTTTGGATGGACGTATATGGTCTCGAAGTGCCAGGATCTGGTGGCAAGACTTGCTCCCAGATATTTGAAGAAGCTGGTTGTGACACACCGGCAAGTCCTAGTTGTGGTGCTTGTTTGGGTGGCCCTAAAGACACTTATGCACGAATGAATGAACCTATGGCAAGTTATTCTTTCCTTTCCTTGCACCTTCCAGACAGCATGATAGATGTTGAGCATAACTAGCTCTTTATTTATTTGTTTTCTGGAAGTAGATCTATATTTCCTGCTAAAATCTTAAGAAAAAATCAATAGAAGTACTAAATTGGAATGAATGACTTGCCCATGGCCCAGTCCTAATGGTCATTGCGGATGCCAATAGGATGATAATCATGTTTGAATTGTTAGAACTGTGAGGGTGACTCTTTAACATTATTGTGCTGTGTAGTAATATTGTGGTACATGTTTTCCGAATGCTGGAGCTCATAGATCATGCATTGCATGTCAATGTATTGAAATGGATGAGACTGATGCTTGACCCTTCCTTGGTCCCAGTTGAAGATTAATATTTACACGAGATTGACAGTAATTGTTTGGTGGACATTTATATTCTGCCTCAAGAAGAGCAAAGGCTTATAGGAGTAATTGTTTAAAGCAATGTGTTATAAGTGCAATTTTTTAGTAGTGACCCTTAAATTCTCTGTTAACAAAAGCAACCTCTCATCTAATTTACTTGTTTAACACATAACATTTAAATTTATGAGAACAACCATCTCAGCCTTCCATAGGAGGCTGCCTGTTGCACTATTTAGAAGGACCTGTAGAGTCAGGAGTAATGCAGCATGTTAATGCAAAGTTCCAATAGACATTATTGTGGAGTATGGATGCTCGATACCTTGCTGTCCACTTAACAAGTTACATTCTCCATGTCTGGATTCTGTTATGTATGTGATTGGTTAGCAGTGGGATCATTCTATTATGGGTCTATGATTTTTTGTGATGGCTGACATTGTAAGGTGTGAATGGTTTTTTAATTTATCTGGAACGAGAGTTGTTGGGAGTCTCTTATAAAAGATGTGGGTATCCTAGCTTTGAATACTGATTTTGATTGGCAATTGGGGTTATTCACACCCTATTAATCCTAATTGATTTTGTTTATGCATGAATTTATTTGTAATTATTGTGTATGGTGACTACCCCCTTATGTTTTTTTTACTTAGATTAGATTTCTTATAATGTCCGAGGCTGATGACTATAATTTCTATGAATTTCATGTAACTGTGAGGGATGATATTTGCAGGTCTGTGTCTCAACAACAAACAGAAACTTCCCTGGCCGAATGGGACACAAGGAAGGCCAGATATATCTTGCTTCCCCATATACTGCAGCAGCATCTGCTTTGACAGGTTATGTTACCGATCCCAGGGAGTTCTTGCTGTAGGCTATAAAAATCATAGATCTGTCGGTTACTTTGTGCCCTATCACCGGAGGTCAAATGGCAGAGCTGAAAAACATAATGGATCTTGCTGTTTGGATGTTTGAAGCTGTTGTGTTTTATGATTATTAGGATCTTAGTGCTACTATTTAGCTTTTAAGTGAGTTGTTGCCTCTGCAATAAACTTTGTTTCTTAGGGCAATGCTGGAACGACCCATCAAAGAAACCAAGGAATAAGGGGAGAGGAATGTCATTACTCATCGTTGTATATGATTTTTCTATATTTTGGAACTTATTTGGTTTATATTTCTATCTCTTGTTCTCTGGCCAAATTATAGGAAAACCTTAAATTGCCTGCTCCAAGCTGTCTTTACTGTGGAACCTCTGTGATTCTTATTTTGATGCTTGGATACGGACTACGGAGACAATTAGCAGGGCTTTCTACCAAGTCGATGTTCAGAATAAGGATAAAGCAACTGCTGGCCAAACTTTTCCTAGAGCTGGTATGTCATCCAATCTGCATGTTAGAGTATACACGTGTGATGCATGTTGAGCATACACGTGAGTATAAAATAATTGGGCCCCACGCTAGGAAGATGTCACAAATGTGAGTGGTTAGCATAGTTGGTTTAATCTCTTTAACAAGTAAAATTAGAGCCGATAATGATGTACAATATGCAGGAATGCAGCAGGCATAGACAAGGGTGGGTCTTTAGAGTAGGGGACAAAGGTGTCGGGTCTAAGCATAGGCAAAGGGTCCATGAAATAAGGAACCAAGGAACTAAGATGCATGGCACGGGCAAACTTATATAACACAAGTTGGAACAATACCTATCCTGCCCAAGTAGATGGGCTTAGAGATGTGTAAGTCCATTAGTGTGATTGGATTGTCTTAATTAAATGGATCATAAAATAGATGTATCAATTTTAATTTTTAGGGGAAATTATCATTTCTTCTATAAACTATCACTCGATTACCATATACCCCAATTAATCGCGAACTTTACATTATAACTCTATCAAACAACCATTTCGTTACCAAAACTCTCCTTTTATTAATCAAGATCGTTAAGTTTGACAGTCAACCCATCACATGCGTGTAAAGGTTGTAGTTGATGGGGGTATATGGTAATTGAGTGGTAATTCATGGGGAAAATGATTATTATCTCCAAAAAAAATGTATACGCATTTAAGGCATGTGACGCACACGTGATAGGTTAATCGTCCGACTTAACAACCTTGACTGATGGAAGGGGAGTTTTGGTAACAAAATAGTAGTTTGATGGAGTCATAATGTAAAGTTAGTAGTTGATGAAGGTATATGGTAATCAAGTGGTAGTTTATGGGGAGAAAGGATAATTACCACTAATTTTTATGTCGAATGATGTGATTGATTTAATGGATTGCTTAGCAAAATTAAAGCTAAGTCATAGGATCAAATCTCCATAAAAACAAAATATTATTCTAAGCTAATTAAGTTAATTATTTTCAGTAAAGCCCTAGTGGCCCCTAATGTGGGAAGAGAAATGCCACATACTGTAAGAATTATATGAGAATGTAGCATTACTCATATAAGAATTGTATATGAGAATAACTTCTGTCAAGCTTAGAACACCAAATTGAAAATTGACCAAATATCATGAACATGAGAACCCCAAATCTTTGAAACAAACCAACCCATTGACAAAAGGGGCACTTGCACAGTCACCCCACTGCTCTGCCAAAATGTGTTTTTCCCTAACAACTCATCTTATGATATAACTTGATGTATCACTTACCTAAAGACTCCAGGAGGTTACAGGTCCACATGTTGGAGATGTTGAATGAGAAATAATATTTAAATGCAAGTAGTGAGAGAAATACATAATCTATAGGAGAGAATAGAGAAAAACTAATAGTTAAAGTAGATAATTGTACTTTTTTAGTAGCTATTCTGACTATTATTGTTGGAAATGCTCTACGTTCACGTTGGAGGAAAAAAAAAAAAAAAAGAAGTTATTTTGCCTAATCTATTGGAGACTAGAAATGGCTCAAAATTTTCAAATATGACTATTTTTTTGAGCCATTTGGCTACTCTATTGGTGATATTCTAAAGGATGACCATATTTTTTAAAATTGAATTGTATAAATTAATTACCTAATCAAAATGAGTAATACTATAAATAAGACTTTTATCACTCTTTTATTTCAAAATATGATATAACTTCTAAAATTACAATTTAATTAAAATTTAATAATATTTTATTACAAATCTTACTTATTATACAGTTATGACTTTTAAAATTATTAATATATCAAAATTTAATAATAATTATTTTAAATTTAAAAATAATAATATAATATCAAATTTGAAATGACTAAAGCACTATGCCACGCCGCACCCAATAGCACTATGCCACGTCGCATACCAAATTAGCTTCAGACGAAAACACAGGATCACAATTCACAACAACTTGTGTTGAGAACGCCAGCATGACCATTCTTCCGCCCCGCGCAACGCCACCGCCGACTGCCAAAGCCCCGCTCAAGCGACTCATCACCAGTGAAGCAAGTTGTTTTATAGATCAGAATCTCCAGTTCTTAAGCAGCAGCAATCGAAGGAACCTTTGAGCATCAATGTATCCATGTTTGAGCAGCCTCTTCTGAAATTAACCTTAGCTCATATTCTTTAAGTCACCAACAATTTCGGCAACGACGGCAAGACAAACATAACGGGAGATGGAGGTTTTGGAACTGTATACTTTCCTAAACACAGGGTCACCGAGAGAATTTATTGCTGAAATGGAAACTTTGGGAAAGGTAAAGCACCAAACTCTAGTCCCATTTCTTGGGTATTGCTCTTTCGACGAGGAGAACCTCCTTGACCCTTGTGTATGAATATATGGTCAATGGGAGCTTAAATCTATAGCCGAGAAATCGGACAGGGGCCCTTGAAGTCCTTGACTGGGAAAAACGGCTCAAGATTGACACTGGTGCTGCACGTGGGCTTGCTTTTCTTCACCATGGATTCGTCCCCCACATTATCCACAGAGAAGAGCAAAGGAAAGAGCATATTTTGACACTTACTTCGGTGGTGTTGTGTCGCTTGAGCGGGGCTTCGGCAGTCAGCAATGGCGTCGATTGGGCATGCATTTTTGAAACGATATATGGTACCATTACAAACAGTAACTCAAGCCAGAAAATCCCCTACGCACCGGTCAAATCAGGAATAGGGACATCCCGTCTTTGGTCGTTGGGTTCCCCTCAAAAGTCCTGGAGTATGGGCCCCGCCTGAAGTCTGCGGCCGCCGCGGCGCCGCCTCCTGTTCGCTCAAGAAACAAACTGGACTCTGCATTTGCCTAAGAAAGAGTAATAGAGAAAACCTCTCAAAAAAACAGCACCACAATCCGCCCATGGCTTCCTCTACCATTGCTCCAACCCCCCCATCTTTCACACGCAGTAAGGTCAATACGTCACCCCAGCTCCCACTTTCCCAAATTTCTTGCTGTAACTTTTATTTCCCGTACTTTCTCTGACAAAAATTTCAATAGTCATGTCTTATATTTCCTTCTCTTTTTCGCAGAATGATTTGGGGTTCTCTGCTTTTTCGGCAACGTCACTGTTTTCAATTGCGGGATGCAGGAGAACGGTTTCCAAGAAAATTTGTTCGCTAATGGCACCGCAGCAATCGGAACGCAAGCCTTCCACCACTGGCTCAGTTGTGTTCCTATAATTTTTTTTTTCTCAACGATTTTTGTGTTTTTGGTTAATGGGTTTGATAGTTTTGTGGATTTTAATGGTGGTTTTTTGGTTAATTTCAGGTCAAGACGGCGATGACGATGACAGAGAAGATATTGGCCAGGGCTTCCGAGAAAACCCAGTTGAGCCCCGGTGAGAATGTGTGGGCGAATGTTGACATTTTGATGACCAATGATATTACTGGCCCAGGTTCGATCGGAATCTTCGAGAAAGAATTCGGAGAGAACGCCAAGGTATTGGCTTGTCCGTCGTGTTGCAAAGTGATTTTTTTTGCTATGATGATTGTGTGCTTTACTAAGATTTTAATGATTGCTGATATGTTAATTTGATTGCAAGTGCTTTATATGTTAAGTAGCGTAAATCCAGTTTGGCGATGTGATGAAAATATGTGAGCAGAATTGCATATTTAAATTGAAGGTTGAAGTTCCATTAAAAACACTTAGGGTCGTGTTTGTGCTCATTAAGGTTAGGGGTGGGCGCCGATCCCCTTGGGTTAGTCGTTGGTCAGTTTGTTGGTGGTCAAGTATTCTACGGTAGACTGATTATATCTAGGCTCATATGAGCATGTAATTTACACACTAGTGAGTTGCGTTTGATTGTTTCACACACAGTCTTCATTATTATGTTGGTTGCTGAGTTTTGAGCTTAAATGTTGATATAGTTCGATCCTAGGTAAACTCTCTCTGTTTGTTTGTGTTTTGGATTGTGTATTTCCTGTGTCTGAGATTGTGTAAGTGCACTGTTGTTTTGGAATTGAGGTTTGGGACCGGGAAAAGATCGTAATAATACCTGACCATTACATATTCACAAGTGATGAACGTGCAAACCGTAACGTGGATATATTGAGGGATTTCTGCATGGAGCAAAATATCAAGTACTTCTATGATATTAAAGATCTTAGTAATTTTAAGGTATGTCTCTTCAGTCGTCTTTACTTTCCATTCGCTAATCTGGTCTCCCTATTGAAATTACTTGTAAAGTTTACTTCATAACTTTTCAGGCTAACCCAGATTACAAAGGTGTATGCCATATTGCTCTTGCGCAAGAAGGCCATTGCAGGCCTGGAGAGGTATAGTTCTTTCATCAAATTCAGTGAGAGATCTTAATAATTAATGTAAATTTTATGCCTTCATCTGCCACAACTTTTGTCAAACCCTTTTCATTGCCTCCAGGTCCTGCTGGGTACAGACTCTCACACTTGTACATCTGGAGCGTTTGGCCAATTCGCAACTGGAATTGGCAATACTGATGCAGGTTTTGTGTTGGGCGCTGGGAAGCTGCTGCTCAAGGTGAATTTGGTTTCTGACAGTTTATTATGCTGTGCATCTGATTTTTCTATTTTATTTGATATTAGATCCCCACCCACCCCGGCCCCCCAGGCGTCCCCCAGGAGTCTAGCTATAATACTTTGTTTCCTTGGTTGCTTTCCTCTGGAAACTATGCTGTCGTTCTGTTGTCTAACATTTATACGCATCCTCACTTTAGCAACTTTTGCTATGCTAGGAATTTAAGGTCTTCCAAAGATGGTTGTACTTCTCAAATTAGAAGTTTCAGAAACTGTAGGAATGGAGACATTTTTCACCGATTGGAAGGTAGTCAAGATAACTCATTGTCCAGTGTGTATATTTGGTGTGTTTATTAGATTCAGAAACATATATTTGTGTGCGTGTTTCCTATGAGCTGTTTGGAAGGTAGTTAAGATACCTCATTGTCCAGTGTGTATGTTTGTTGTGTTCATTATATTTGTAAATATATGTTTATGTGTGTGTTTTATGTATTTGCCTTTGGTATATGAACTATGCATTCCTATGTTACACTCTTTTGCATCTTGCTAACTCAAATTAATTATTGAAAAGCCCGTAAAGACGTTTAAAAAATAATTATTTTTTCTCTTTATCCATTTCCATGGAAAAGCACTACCATGATTGCACTTTTTTTTTTCTTTTTTCTTTTTTTTTTTTTTAACTTTGCTATCTGTTAAATTATAGAACTAGTAGATCTCCAAGTCTCAAAAGTTGCTATTTTTAAAAGATTAGAAAACTAGAATCCGAAAGATAAGGGAAGATTATACCTTTCAATTTCCTTCAAGCTGTGTGTTTGCAATTTTCTGCAATCTGTATGTGTGTTCTATCTTATAAATTGACAGCTTTTATTGTCGGACGTAGAATTGTATTTTTTATATCCTTATATCTAATTTTTCATGCATCTTTAATTCACAGGTGCCCCCAACTCTTAGATTTGTGATGGATGGTGAAATGCCAAGTTATTTGCTTGCAAAAGATTTGATTTTACAAGTAAGTTAAACTTATTCTGCAATCTATTATTTTCCTTTGAATGTTCATATGTAGCCTTATCCAGTGTGTCACTTTTAATTGGTTCATTTAGGATATATAGCTTCAATTCTCTGGTTTGTTGTTTTCCTTGGCAATACTCACCTTGCAGATTATTGGTGAAATATCTGTATCTGGTGCGACCTATAAATCTATGGAGTTCGTGGGCACAACTGTTGAAAGTTTAACTGTAAGTAAATCTTAAAACATATTTGTTCCAAGTCTATGATATCATTACAATTTTATGTCTCCAAAATTTAATCACACTTATTTGTTACTTCTTTTTTTTTAGTGGATAATAAATTTAAGTTTTCTATTCTTCTGCACTGGATAGATGGAAGAAAGGATGACGCTATGCAGCATGGTTATTGAAGCTGGTGGAAAGAATGGTGTTGTTCCTCCTGATAGCACTACATATAAGTACCTTGAGGTTCATGCATTTGGCTTGATAGTCCTATCTCTCTCTCTGTCTTTCTATATATATATTTGTCTGTGTGCTTACATGCACACAGATTTATGTTTTAGCAATGCATGTATTTCTGTACGATTATACAAACACGCTTAGACCGTTCCACTCCATATGAGCCACATATCCCCCGCATAGAGATACAAAAATTTCTGTCTAGCTTTGATACACTAAAATTTGAGAGTAATGGACTGGAAGCCTGAGTAACCATCTCTGTCTTAATGGGGTTGGGTTTTTGCCTTGATGAAAAATTTATTGCTTCAAATCATGTGTTTTTTGAGAACAGAAATTTCTGTTATGTATTCTACTTTTATCATGTCTAACATTTGCTTATAATCTTATCTCTTGTTTTGCACAGGATAAGACCTCTGTGGTCTATGAACCAGTTTATAGTGATGAACAAGCAAGGTAGTAAATGAATAAAATAATTGTTATGGATTAGTTTTTATTACAATAGAGTTCTATATCTAATCCTAGTTCTAATGGTACTGCTGCTTTTATGTATTTGAGTTTGAGTATTTAATTTTAAGACTACATCAACTGCTTTTTGCTTCTACTAGCTAGGTGGCTTCTCTTGTATACTTTTGTGGATTACATACTTGATCTCGTGATTTAGTTTTAAGGCATAATTTTGTAATAGAGAATAGTTTCTACTTGTAGGTATAAAAGATGTATTCCAATTGATTGGAATTGGGGTAGAGGGGGGAGGACCACTGTGGGGTTTTGTCATGAAATCATTTTTAGTGTACAAATTCTGTAGAACTTACTTCCCATCCTAGCTGTATATTCTTTTATGGATTTCTTACAGTTTGTCAATAAGATATGACAAACAAAAATGGCTTTGGTGTACCGATTGTTACTCTTGCATTGTAAAATCATTTACAGGTCAAATGTTTCTTTTGATTAACAGATGAAACACAGACCTTCATTTTCATTTTCTGTTTTATTCCCCTAAAATATCTATGGGTGCTTTGGTAGTACTTTCTGAAGCGCTACAGATGCTTCAGATGTCATTTGTTCTTATCTATAAACTGGTTTAAATTTCAATTGAGACCTTGAATTGAAATTTACTCTTGCATTGTTAAATCATTTACAGGTCAAATGTTTCTTTTGATTAACAAATGAAACACAGACCGTTTTCATTTTCTGTTTTATTCCCCTAACATCTATGGGTACTTTGGTAGTACTTTCTGAAGCACTACAAATTCTTCAGATGTCATTTTCTCTTATCGATAAACTGGTTTAAATTTCAATTCAGACCTTGAAATTTAAAGATTTTGTGCATTCATAGTAGTGAACATATATTGACCAAAAGCTGGGAGCTTAAAAAATATTTGGTCATTGTCAGAGTTATAACTTTCTCATCTGGAAACTTTATCAGATATGAAAGAAAGTAATTCAATGAGTATTTTTGTTAGGTCAAATATCTTCTACATACTGTGATCAAGATGAGAATGTATAATTTGATGACATACTGAAGTAGCTTCTCTTGTTTCTATTTTGGACTTCATTTATATTGATTTGTTAAATTTTCTTGGCTTTTAGATTTCTTTCTGAGTACAGATTTGATATCTCAAAACTGGAACCGCTGGTAGCAAAGGTGGGTGATTTTGATAGCTGTCAAAAAGAAGATTTTTTACTTTATTTTCCTGATGTAAGAAAAAATGGGACACTATAGATATTGTGGATCACATACTTGATCTTGTGAAACTGTTTGTCTCTGTTTTATTTCTTGACAGATTGCTAGATTTGCCTTTTCTATGATTATTGATGTCTATATATCTTTGCAGCCGTATTCTCCTGATAATCGGGCTTTAGCAAGAGAATGCAAAGATGTGAAAATTGACAGAGTATATATCGGATCTTGTACAGGAGGAAAAACGGAGGACTTTATGGCTGCAGCCAAAGTTTTTCTAGCTTCAGTAAGGACCCATATATCTTTGTTGTATATGTTGGACAGTTCTTTTCTACTTATATGCTGGCATGGATTAAAGTCTAAATATAATGTTCTTTTTTAATCTATTCTTCTTTTTTTCTTTTTTACTTTCTTGGTTGAGTTGTTGGAAATTTTGATTGCTTGTGGCTGACTTGGTTGGTCTTTATCCATTTGTTAAGAATCATGAGAAACATCACTAACCCTCTGCCTTATATGAGTAGTGTAATATAATTCATGAGCATTAGGGATGTATTTTGCTGACGAAACATGTATTTTAATTTCTTCTGTATGGCACCATGCCTTAATTGCATACTTTGTTCTTGTATTTTATTTGATTCTTTCAGCATTATTTACTTTATTGAGCAATCAAATTGAGATATAGTTATGCTATTGTGTTTTGTTCATTAAAGGAGTCTTTGACGTTCTGATAGTGTTAATATAGTAACTATGCTCCTTTTTCTGAGTTACTTATTTTATTGTAATTCATTTGATTTCCCAGCGCCATTGCTTCTGCTTGCTAAGATTATTTTCCTCTCTTTGGAGTATTAAGCTAAAAAGATGTAATTGATTTTTCTGCAGGGAAAAAAGGTCAAAGTTCCCACATTCCTCGTCCCTGCAACCCAAAAGGTCTGTAAATCTAAATCATGGTTCAGATAAATAGAAAATAATCATAGGAAGAATGTAATGGTAAATGAAATGTTAAGCATCCATATGATTAACTTTACAGGTTTGGATGGACGTATATAGTCTTGAAGTACCAGGATCTGGTGGCAAGACTTGCTCCCAGATATTTGAAGAAGCTGGTTGTGACACACCGGCAAGTCCTAGTTGTGGTGCTTGTATGGGTGGCCCTAGAGATACTTACGGACGCATGAATGAACTTATGGCAAGTTTTTCTTTTCCTTTCTTTGCACCTTCTAGACAGCATGATTGGATGTTGAGCATAACTAACTCTTTATTTGTTTGTTTTCTGGAAGTAGATCCATATTTCCAGCTAAAATATCAAGAAAAAATCAATAGAAATACTAAATTGGAATAAATGACTTGCCCACGACACTTCAATTCTCTGTTAACAAAAACAACCTCTCATCTAATTACTTGTTTGGCACATAACATTTAAATTTATGAGAG
Source organism: Carpinus viminea (assembly GCA_013348765.1). Classification (NCBI taxonomy): domain Eukaryota; kingdom Viridiplantae; phylum Streptophyta; class Magnoliopsida; order Fagales; family Betulaceae; genus Carpinus; species Carpinus viminea. Next base: position 29,785,928 of record CP054673.1, read on the forward strand.
CGACCATCTCAGCCTCCCACAGGAGGCGGCCTTTTGCATTTTTTAGAAGGGCTTGAGGGAGTTTCCAGTCCATTATAAAAGATGTGGGGATCCTAACTTCGAATGCTGATTTTGATTGGCATTTGGGTGAAATGACTGTTGGGATTATTTACATCCTTCAAAGATTAGGAGTGAAGGTGCAGAGAAACTATGTACATATTAATCCTAATTGATTTTGTTTATGCATGAGTTTATTTGTAATTACTGTGTATCGCGACTAACCCATTACGTAAATTTTACTAGATTTCTCATAATGACTATAATTTCTATGAATTTCATATGACTGGGGGATGGTATTTGCAGGTCTGTGTGTCAACAACAAACAGAAACTTCCCAGGCCGAATGGGACACAAAGAAGGCCAGATATATCTTGCTTCCCCATATACTGCAGCAGCATCTGCTTTGACAGGTTACGTTACTGATCCAAGGGAGTTCTTGCTGTAGGCTAATAAATATCATAAATCTGTCACTTACTTTTGTGCCCTATCTCCGGAGGTCGAATAATGGATCTTGCTGTACCTGTACGGGTATTTGAAGCTGGTGTGTTTTATGATTATTAGGATCTTTTAGTGCTAATAAATAGGTTTTAAGTGAGTTGTAGCCTCTGCAATAAACTTTGTTTCTTAGGGCAGTGCTGTAAGACCCATCAAAGAAACCAAGGAATAAGGGGAGATGAATGTCATGACAATCGCTGTCGACAAGACTCATCATTCTATATAATTTTTCCATGTTTTGGAACTGTTTGGTTTATATTTCTTTTGTTCTCTGGCCAAATTGTAGGAAAACCTTAAATTGCCCGCTCCAAGCTGTCTGAACGGTGGAACCTGTGTGATTCTTTTTTTTTATGTGAGGACTTTCTTCTGAATACCAAACTTAAGTGGATAACTTTTGACACAACTCGCAAATATAACGCAAATTATCATGAAATACGCATGTTCGGATTGAAAGGTTTGATTTGCCTAATTAAATGAATTAAGTTAGATTTGACTTATATAGTTTTATATTCTTGCATTAATACAATCCGAGTTTGATATGCGACATTTAGGCAAGCAATCTTTGACACGACCTACAATTCTGACACGAATCCAATATGAAATTAGCACATTAAAGTTAAGAGGTCTAACTCGTTTAATTAAATAAATCGGATTATGATTGACTTTTATAGTCTTTTATATATATACACGATCCAAATTTAACAAACAAATACGAATTATCATTCCCAGTTGAACCTCATCAAACATTTTTGGAGAGGCATATTATGATCTAAATTGTACAATTTCTGAGTAGGGTTAAAGGGTATTTCAAGGGTCATGCCCCTATCTGCGTCCCCTGAATTAAGGATTTGATTAAGGTTAAAGGGTCTCAAAATGGTTATGCCCCTTCCCATCTCCTACTATTATGTAGATTGTTTCGTTTATGGAACTCTATCTAAGCTTATTGCCCTTTATGATAGCCCTAGTTATCCCTTTGGGCCAAGTAATTTATTTGACCAATTTTTAGCTACTTTATGAGTAGCTTTGTTACCTTTGTTTTTTTTTTTTTTTTTTTCATGTGATTTTTCCTTTTCCACCTTTTTTTTCCGCTATGAAAAAAGAAACTATCAAGTTTTCCTTATCTTCGGATGCTTGGCGCAAACATAAAATATTTAGTTAGTAATTACTTTCTGGGTCAATGTAAATATTTATCCACCAATTTCTCCTCTCTCTCCCTCTTTTTCGGCCTGAATAAATTTCCACTCTCAAATAGGGGCTTCCTAGGATTTGTGTGGAACCATAAAAACAACATAAAAAAGCTTTCCAGCTGTTGGTGTTCCATGTCCATCATCATTGGTGTTCCACTTGAGGGTACATTTATTTATAAGGTCTCCATTAAAGTTGTTAATAGAGCTTTAAGTAGTGGGTCACTATATCCTAAGCCAAATTAAGCAAAAGTTAAAAAGGCATATAAAAATAAATAATAAGCTTAAGGTGAAACTTTTTACAACAACACAAGTCTTTTGCTTTCTCTTTGAAAGAAATCAAATGGAAACCAGCAAGAAAGTATAGGGAACAGATGAAAAAGAAAGCTGAACACATCAGCCTCGCATGGGTCTTTTACTAATCACACAACTTTGCTACCCTGTAGAATACAGTTGTCCCCTAATCAATTCAAAATATGGTAATTATTTAAAGAAAAAAGCTACACTCTCAAGCCATCAATTGGTTGTCTTCTGCAGTCAAATTTAACATCATGGCACAATCCTAGTAACCAAGATTGTCTTTCTTTTTTTTTTTTTCTTTTTTTTTTCTTTTGTCTTCCTCTGTTTCATAATCGCCTGTAGCATTGGAGCCTTTCTACCAAAAATTAAAAAATAAAAACAAGAAAATAAATTGAATAAAACTTCATGAAAGATTTACTATCAAGGTTCTTGGATTTAAAGGTCTTAAATAAATTTAACATGATGGCATGATCTTTTAGATTGATGAAGTTTTGCATATGGGCTGGTTGGTGTTCTGCAATTGCAGAATCATGTAAAGCAAAAGTTGCAGATAGCTTATTATTGATTAGATATAACCAGGGATCAGTAATCTTTGCTTAAGTGTAATTAGGGCAATGCCATTAAGCAAATGACAATCATCCACTATATCTCACTTACTATCAACCTCCAATTCTCACTACATGTACACCTTCAAAATTTAAATCAATCAGAAATAAATAAAAGTTGGAATTTTGAAATTAAGACCATTAGTGCACCACAGTGCTTATGATCATGACATTGTATTATGTGCAAACAACATTATACATCTATTACTCGGGGTAAGTGAGTAACAGTTCGTGTTCACGTGTCAAATTTGAGTTGTGTCAAGTTATAAATATAAGGATATATAAATCAACTTTAATTCGACTCGTTTAATTAAACAGGTTGAACCCTTCGACCCTAATCCACTAATTTCGCCAAGTCGATGACCATTAATATTCTGGGAGAATGGTGCTAATCAAATTGCTGTTACAGTGTTTTACATTAAAGCCATGGCTTTTGTAATGCAAAACTGTGCTGCATGGAAGCTTGGTATAATTTGAACAGGTTGATTTCAGCTATGAGGAAATAAACTAAACAAATTATGTCAAAGCAGGAACGAAAGAATTTCAAAACACTCTTTGGAACATACAAAAAACAAGGCCAACCAACACAACAACATATTTCAAAAATCAAAACCACACAAGTTTTTTCTTTTATCACCAAGTAAAAAACTGAGACCACTAGATTGCAGCAAGCTCAACACTCTAGATATCAAGTACTCCCATATTTACAATACTGTGAAGCAGCAATCGGCCAAGAAGGCAGGCCTGTATGGTAGTACTATATAAGAGACTGTAAAAACTAAAATCAAAATGGCCTACGAGAACAAAAAAGCAGCAAGAACCAGGGAGAATGGTCGAGTATAACCAAAAAAAAGGAAGCAGGATTAAAGCCATGGAAGAACAATCTTCGCAGAACACTCTGTCTCATCAACTTTTCTACTTTCCTTTAACTTGTGTTGTCAAACTGTGGGGTTTCTTCATCTTACCAAATATGAAAATGAACAGACAGCTGCGATATTCATATGGGCTTGCATCTTTGTCTGTCATTCCTTTCTTGAAATCTTGGACCTGGAAATATATGTTATCTAGAATTAGAAAGCAGGGGAAAAGAAATAGACCCAAAAATTTGAAAGCCAGATGCAAGAATGAAAACTGTAAATTTAAATACCAAGTCCATTAGCCTCAGAGGTTCTCATGATTCGAAGCCGTTTCACAGAGGTAAGGAACATCCTGAATACAACAGAAAATAAGACATTCTGTAAACATCACATAAAATAAGTTAACCAAAAAAAAAAAGGTTGAACTGGGAAAATTATTTCTTCTCTATTTTTTTTTTCTTTCGAAAAATGCTAATTACTACACCCTGTCCCGCTGTAATGATGGATACCACCACATGAATCAAGTGGGATGAAAGGTATAGTATGTAACATTGCTCTTTCCTTTATTATTGGGATGGTGAGGTCAAGGAGTAAAATATTCAGCTGTATCTTCTTTTGGTCATCCAAGATTGTTACTAATCATTAATCAATGAGTCATGAGGTATTACAACCTCAAATAGGGCACCTAGTAATATGGTCCAATAATGGCTAGGACCATAGGTTCACTTGCACTTTATGTGTGTGCCCATTTCCCCTTTTTCCTCACTCCCTTTTTAATTTTTCTTTTTTGTGATTTAAAATTGTAACACTATATTGCATACCCCCATGGAACATCTCCCACAAGCATCCAGTCTCCCTCTTTATCTTCATAAGTGAGCACAAATTCAGATGAACCATCCAAAAGCTTATAGCCAGAGGCCTTTGTTGATTGTTCCTTCTCTCCACCTGACCCTAAATACACAAAAAGTATGTCATGATCACAGAAGAACAAGCAAATAAATATGCATGCAGAACTTTTGCTTTCATGAAATGACGAAACAAAATTCTTTATTTGGAAAATTTCAACATCTGAAAATCAGTACAGAAGAGAAAGAGAACTAACCAATTGAACTGACAGCTGTGGTGGACCTAAAGAACATGTCCTCCAGCATTTGGGCTAAAGTCTCATAGCAAGAATGAGCATTCAAATCAACCTTCCTTCCGATCGGAACTCCATCCATATTCACTTTCACAAACCCAAGATGACATTTTTCTTTAGCAGCAGGATCAGTCTTGGAATAAATTTTCTTCTTTGAAGCATCCCTGGATTTATCTTTCTCGCCAATCATCTTATCTTCTTCAGCCCTCTGACTCTTTGCTTGATTAACTAAGCTGTTCATCCTATAAGCCCTTATGGGTGGCCATCCCACAACCTGACTGCTTTCATGAAGCAAACCATGACAAATGACTCATAACATCAGCGAATAGATTGAAGAAGAACAGAAACAAAGATCAGTTATACCATGTTTCTCACCGTAACCAAGCAATTACTAGAACAAAGTAAAATACTCACAAGGAAAATAAAATGTTCAACAAAAAAACAAAAAGCTTATTATTCGAAGCATCATCAACCCAATTCCAATATCAATAACAGAGGAAAAAACATCAATGTATAAAGAGCATATACAAAAAAACAAGAACAAAAAGAATAAATAGCACACAGTCCATCAAGTGATTATTAACGAAAATTTCAAACCAGGCGTAGGAGATAAGCTATGCAGGAAAAACAAAGGCAGATACAGAACAGACCAGAGATATGAGAATATGACCCTAGCACGATGACTAAATAAACAAGGAAAAATATAAGTCAGTCTATCCAAAGGAGGAAGACTCCAGATGAGAAACCAAAATCCCACTTTTATTTAAACAAAATAATGAAATTGCAAGAAGAAGGGTGGGGTGGAAGATTGAATTTTGATTTTATGGCAGTGCTTGCACATTACTTGGGACCAGAGAAACAAGCCTAACACATCCACCTGGCTGACAGAATGTTACGGAAATCATTTTTCTAGAATTGGACAGCGAAAGGACATGGGAACGTAAAAGATCGAAGATTATCTAACCTGACACCGGTAGGAGATCCACCCTCTTGAGAAACAGAGTCAGCACCTCTCTTAGTCCCAGAAACAGGACCAACAGAAGCAGCAGTAGCTCTGTCTGTGAACCGAGAAGGAACAGAGGAACCATGAGAGACCACAGAAGGAAAGTCCTTGGCAGTCAAGATACGTCCACGCTCACCCCACGTACAAGGCTTAGCCTTCACACCACCACCTAGGCTCAGACCAAGACCCAGCTCCAGCTCAGCCTCGGCCGGGTACGAGGATGCCTCAGAGGACATGCCCACAAAATCTTGCTCCACCACGTCCACCTTTGACACGGTGGACTCATTCGTGGAGGTCCCAGACGAACCACCGCCACCTCCACCTCCACCACCTCCAAGTAAACCAAGAGTACCGTCCATTAGAGCAACAGAGAGAAAAGGAGAGTCAAGCTTTTAGCAGAGGTAAAGAAAAAAAAAACAAGTTTAAGGAAGCTCTGTTTTTTTAGAGAACAGGATGCAAGGATTTGGAGTAATGAGGGGATGAAAGCAGAGTATAGGGGCAGCAAAAGGTAGGCAAGGAGGGAAAGGGAATGAGGGTAGGTTGAAGGGGGAGGTGGTGGAGGGAGTGATGATGATGGGGCCCATGTGTCTGGTAGTGCGCCTTGCACTCTCACTCTCACCTCCCCAACCTCAATTTTTCTTGACATGATTCATATCTCTTTGAGAATCTGATTTTTCTCTGTTTCAACAGTGTAGAGAAAGAGATAGGAACAGTGTATCAGCATAAGCAAATCCAATTTGGTTCTTGAATTCTAACTTAAAAAATATATTATCTTCACGGTTTTTGGCCATTTGAGTGGCACGATTCTTTGCAGAAAGAAGAAAACAAAGATGGTTTACAATGCCCCTGATTTGATTTGATAAAGGTTGGAAGTGAAACAAAAGTCTTTCCATTATGATGTTCTCTATATTTTCATTTTTTTTTAAGCCCTACTATGATGAATAATGATGTTAGGAGTTGGGACTTGTCTTTGGACATTTTAGAAATAAAGTTGAAAAATTGGTGTTTGCGTTTTAGATTTCAATTGTATTAAAATATATGTATAATATTATATCGATCAATTATAATTTATTCAGTCTAGTAGGTTATACATTTTAACTTTAAGTCACTAATTTTATATTTGATTTGTGTTGGATTTATAGGTCAATCTTAACATAACTCATTTAATTAAATGAATTAGACTAACTTTAATCTACTAATTTTATATTGGGTTTGTCTCAAATTTATAAATCGTGTAAAAATTTATCAATTTTAAGAGAAAACTACCATATACTCTGTGTACACTACTAAAGCAAGCAGAGTAGATGGTAAAGTTCTCTTGAGATGTCATATTGGTTTCTTGTTTGAAATTCTAGTAATCACTAATCACCATAGATGGATACTACTTCTGTTATATTAAAACGTAAAAGAAAAGAGTAATAATAAGAATAAGGTAGACTGTCACCCCACCCCCATTTCTTTCCAGATTTTTGTTCTCTAAATTGAGCAAATTTCTCACACCAATTAGAGGTGTGATTTTAATTTATTAGCTATATCTTGCTCAACAAGATAAAGATTTAAACCTAAAGGGCAAGATAAGGAGGAGTGAATCAAGATCATTTCCGGTCGAAAATAATCGAAAATAAACTGTATTATAACTAATAGGATCCTCTCCGATTCTTTTCGACCAGCGAGAATCCTGATCTGATGGGAGCATCAAAAAATTAATAAAAATTTTAATGTCAGCACCCACAACCCACATTAATATGACAATTATATTACTCGAGTGAAGAGAAGCGCTACCTTTAATCTGAGCCTAGTTAGGTTTATAGGTTAAAGTCTTTTTAAAAAAGAAGTAGAAAAAAAAAAACATTATTATAATATTTACTTGTCTTTGTTCCTATGTGCTGTCTACTATTCAGAAGACAAACGGCACCTTAACTTGTTTTAGAAAGTTGAGACCTTAAAGAGATGCATTGGCAGTGGGAGGTGGGGCTGCCAGAAAAGGTTAAATGTTTTTTTCTAGAGCAGGAAAACATATTCATTATTAATTATTCATAAAAACCATGTTTATGATTACTAATTATCCTCCTGGGGACCACATCAGAACAAATTGTCTGGCACAGATGGTCTAATCAATTGATTGTTTAGGAAAGAAAGGAACAAAAATAAAGCCAAAAAAAAAATAGCCCCATTATTCCACAAACCCTTCAATCCTGCCTTCCTAGATCCTACACTTCTGTTCTCTAAAATCCTTGCATTGCTCAGACTGTGTCTTCATAATCCTTTGCACTGTTCCCATATTAAAATGTTGCCATTACTCTCTATACTACATGGTTCGAGGGAGTGGCCGATTTAGAAATTTATCTTAATAAGGGTTTAATTAAAATAATAAAACATGATGAAGTTGTTGTTTGTGGAAGACGACTCACTGCTTAAATAGTAAAACTTTCATCACAAACTTTACAAAACATAATCACGGCGTAGTAACATCCAACAACAATGAACAAGTACCAAATATATATATATAATGTCATAGCCCAGTATTTAAAAAGTTGTGTAAAACATAATCTCCTTCGGTTTATGATTTTTGGGTTGGGTTGAGTTTTATAAAGGCTAAAAGTGTCAAAGATATAAAATTTGGGCATTAAAAAAAAAAATTACCAAGGGCGGGCTTCCCTATGTGTATTTGCCTCAGTCACTCCAAGCATTCATATTCAACTCAATAAAATAATTTTTATTTGATTAAAAATTTTTAACTTTTTTATTTTTAAGTAATTACATTTGGCTGTCTATTCCATTTAAATATTTATTTTCATTAATTTTCTTATTGGAAAGAGAGTGATTGTTAAAGAAATTTTAATATATTTTTTTGATAGGATTAGCGGCTTACATTCTCCAATGATTGGTCGAATAGTCGGAGTGATGTGAACGGAACAAAACTTTGTTCACAGAGTGAAGACTACTAGTCCATGGGTGTAATTAAGTTTGCGGAAGGAACGATTAGGTTGTGGGGTACAGGGTATTTTGGCATTTTTTAAAATACATCCGTATAATTAGGTTTTTCTTATATAAACGTTATGTTGTAACAATGAATCATTAATAATAAAATATAGTTGCATTATTTGTGGACGTAAGTACTTTGTTGAACCACATAAATCTATGCTTTGACTCTATCTTAATTTATCTCTTTTCGATTTATTATTATTCATCATTATTGTGTACAGTAACAATAATTTTTTATTTTCACATTTAGTGAGTGAACAGTTAGTAGCTCATCAAATGTTTCAGCATTTGAGCCTAATATAGTTAATTTCAGTGCCATTTTAGTATCTTGGTTAGCCAAAATAGCATTTGGCTATTTTGGCTAGTTAGATGAGGATGCTCTCATTATATCAAAACTTCTTGTTTTTCAAACTAAACCAAATAAATAAATAAATAAATAAAATGCATTAATAAAGCCCGTACCCTTAATGGGTATCACAATACTAGAATTTGTATTATACACTTTATAATGGTGGTCCAAAATTATTTTACATTAAACTAGTGAACATACGTTGAAAGGGTACAGGATACCCACTACTTACCCAAAAGAAAAGGGTATATGATACCTTTCTTTATAGTCTATACCAAGATTTTATTTTTTGCTTAAAATAATAATTAAATAATTAAATTCATATTTTTTAATTCCATACCAATTAATGTGCCTTAACATAGCAACACATAACAAGAAGAAGAAGTGGATGAGAATTTTTTGCTAATTATATTGCTACAAAAATTAAACAATCCCTACATATATATATTTCACAAATAAACGTCATAGCTCATTCGGGTGCACACTCTGCTTATATTGCTGCTTGTATATGAAAAAATTTGTGCATCTAACTCATCTCATAAAACTGATTCAATAAAAGAGGATTGTCCACTCCTTATAAACATGCCTAAAATCTTGTTCACAAGCAACGTGAGATTATTTCTCAACAATATATACGCTTTATAGATCACTAGAGATATTTATTTTTAACATTTTATAAGTATTAGCATATGAAAAGTGGAATACATTATACAATATTAGGACATGTTTATCTTGATAAGTGTTATTTTGCATTTCTCTTGTATTTTCTCAGCATATTTAGTTGACGTAGTATGCTCAATCCACCCATAGACTAATCCTAATTATAAAATTCAAAATAAAAGCAGATCGAGAGTGATCATGTACTGAGTATGTTGGACGAATGCTGAGAAAATGTAAACTAGCTATAGGATTTATCGTTTATTTTTGTGAGTGCATAGATAGACTGAGAAAAGGCATAAAAGAAGCAGATCCACAAACCATTTTGCTTGGTTGATTATTTCTTTGTTACTTTTTTGCCTCTTGAATCATAGACAAAAGAATGCCTATTAGAAAGAGGATAAAGTTAAAGATACCCTATAATCTTACCACTAGGCCTTTATTCGGCAAGATCTCATCCTCATTTTGCCCTTAATAATAATAATAAATAAATTTTAAACTATTGATTTACTCATATCTATACCTTGATTATCATATTAACAACATGTCAAAAAAAACATAAAAATAATGAATAGGTGGCATATAAAAGTTAGTTGCTTTTAGTGATTGTGACTTTTATTTTATTTTATTTTTTAATTTTTAGAAAATGGCCTGTGCAAAAGGAATTTCAGTCAAACCAGGGAGATGTTACGGGCCTGTTTTGCTTTGGGCCCATATACCATTTGTTCATTCATTCAACACTCTCCAACTTGATCGAAGCTTCCTTACCTTTTTATTTATTTATTTATTTATTTTAATTTTTAACGGAGGAAAAATTAACGTAAAATCCATATGTTAATTTAATAAACTCAATTAAAGAAAAAACACTATGTCTGTATTTTTTATATATATAGTTATGGATGTAAACGAGTCGAACTTAAGTAAGTTTTTTCTTGTTTGGGATCGACTTATTTAAATTTTATTCGAACTCATAATAAGTTAAGTTAAGTTGAGGTAGCTTGTGAGCTGATTCTTATAATTTATTTATTTGTATTATAAATTTAAACTTTAAATACTCTTAAGTGACTCAAAAAACCAACTTATATATAAACATTTGTTTAGCCTGAATGATCAACTATTAAACTTAAATCAATATAACAAAACACTTAGTTTCGAACAGAGAAAATATAAAAAGATAAAAGAATGCTATTAGAAAGAAGAGAAAAGAAATATCAATTTTAATATTAATATGAATAACTATGTGAATAACGATCAATTTGAGCTTTATACAAATTGTTTACCAGCATAATTAAATTGAATTAAACTTATTTTATTTAATATTTGAGTAAGTATTTATATTTATAAAACGCTTCATTTATCAAAAATAATCCGAGCTGAGCTTACCTAACTGTTAGTTAGTTGTGACTTTAAAGTCTTTGCTACAAAAGGAAAGAAATATCTCGTTCCAAATATATTGCCTATTTTTGGTAGCTCTTCTGTCAGGGAGTTGAAAGTATCGCGAGAAGTGGAACGAGAGATTAGGAATCCAACCAAAAACCAAAGGCAAAAAAAGGTTGTCGCTTTCAGAGGACAAACCGACAAGGTGGGAGCCAGTCACATGCTCCCAACCTTTCTCTGAGCGCCACCTAGGCCGACAAGGTACGCGCGGCTGACTGGCTTTTCTTTTCTTTTTCTTTTTCTTATTATTTATTATTATTAGTTTTTAGTCCGAGACAGCTCGGCACTGATGGCCTTAACTTAACCTGCTCCTCCACGCACCTTTATTTAGTTTCGCATAAAGAGTTTTAAGTCAAAGGCAACTTAATTATATATCTTTGTTTTCTTAATATATATATTTTGATATTATGTCCATAAATTTTATAATTTTAATAATATCTTAAATATTGATTGAAGTTGAAGATGAAATATATTATCAGCTAGCAGACATTCTGACTTGTGAATCAATTATAAAAGGAAAATATTAGGAGTTTTTTTTATAATATTTTTTTAACGTTTTTCAATAAATAATATTAAAACATGATTTTTTAAAAAATAAAATTATAAATTAGTTTGAGATTCTCAACCAAATTTTTTTTTTAACTTTTTCAGATTACATAAATTTAAAAAAAAAATTATAGTATTATTTAGCATTAACATAAAATTAAGATAATCTAAATTTAAGGTATTAGTACTAAAATTGAGGTATTAACATTAAATTTATGATGATCAAATCCATTTTGGATGATATTATCCCTAAAGAATTAACCTTCCACCTTTAGGTTTTAGTTTTGAATCCAAAAATAAGTTTTAAAGCATTATAATCTAAATATTAACTCATAACAATTAATCTGTTAAAAAAAAAATTGTACTATAATTTTATTTTTTCTTAAATCATGTTTTATTTAAGACTGAAAAAACGCCATGAGAACATTACAAAAAGAATTCCTACCAAAGCCCATTATAAAATAATAAAAATTATTGACATAAAATCACCATATATATCTATCGGAAGAATTGAGAGAGAAATAAGGAGAGTTGGGATGTTTATGAACCCAAAAGTAAGGTATCTTTGAAATTGTGTTTGAAAAGTTTAAAAGTATTTTTAATATTTAAAAAATTTATTTGAAAAAAAAAATACTTGTTAAAAAAATTAAAAACCCTTTTGAGGGTCTAAAAGCCTAAAAATAATTAAAAAAAATATTTTTGACAAAAAAGAAAAAATAAAACTTTTACCCCTAAATTTTTTTTTAACTTAAAATTTTATTTTTTAAATACAATTCTAAATAGATTCTTCTAAAAAATAATGCGTAGAAGCATAATCATATTATAGGATAGGGTTCCCATGATGCCTAGCTATAGCTCTCTCCGATGAGATGGTACGGACGTGCCTCCACTTGAGACCACAAAAGCTAGGGTGGCTGGCGGGATATTCCTATAATTCTAGCTACAATTAATTAGATTAGATTTGTAACAAAAGTTGATGCTCTCTGTCTTTGGCTCCACCTCCTAGCTTCCTCCTTCTTTCTTTTATGATCTCTAGCTTCCACAATATATCCACACCTCTAACGTGCCTCTACCCTGATCATTAATTTGCAGACAATTTCCGTTAATAAAAAAAAAATACTTATATAAATATGAGAAATAAATACGATAATCATAAAAGATAATTATATCGTTAATGTTAATTATACTATATATACAGAATATATTCGTTAGCTATATATATGATCAATATCTATGTGAAAAGGAAGGATTATTCGGTCATATCATGGCTACTGTGGTGAAATATATATATATATAAGTTTGCTTTATTATCATAGTGAATCTATATATATATAAGTAGTACTAGTAGTGTTAACAAAAAGTCAATAAAGTCTCTCTCTGTCTCACAGACACAGAGGAATGTAATCTGCAAAAGCAATCTTTTTTAGATGCACCCGAGTTTGGGATAAGAGAGGATGAAAAGGGACTCAAAACTTATTCAACAGAATATTAGATCCACCACCCAACCAATCTTCACACTTTGACGACTCGATCAACTTAGAGTAAAGGATATGGCCCTATCTCCATTTGCTTTCCATATTTCTCATTAATTACAGTATTCTTATCGTTTTTCCGAGGGGTATTCAAGCGCAGTTATAAATCAGCTAACCATTAACCATTTATAACCGCTTTAATAAACCACTAACATTAATCGCTTTGTAAAGCGTAACCGCCTAAGACTATAAATATATATTAATTAAATATTAAAAATCCTCAAAATCTTGGAAAGATTTATATGCTTCCCATGTTATTTTTCTTTTTGGTAACTAATTTTATGCTTATTGAATCTGGGTTTGACATATTTGCTTTAGACAACTCAATTGAATCTCCTAGCTTGGCTGTAATTCATCAAAGAACAAAATGATTTTTATGGACATTGCTTATTGAAAGAAGTTTATGCAAATGAATCTAATTTCTTTAACCCTTCTTTGGATGTCATATAGAGGATCTCTAGAATACCCCAAAAACATAAGGTAATGACATGAGTTTTCAAGCCATATTGGGGGGGGGGGGGGAAAGGCAATTGTTGCAACTTTAATGCCTTTGTATGAGTATTTAAAGAATCAAAATCAAAGCCAACAAAAATTAGTAGAAATGATGATATGTTAAACAATAGATTTTGTTCATAGATTCAATTAAGGGTAGAAATGCTTTAAAAATTTCTCTAAATAATAATATGCGAATGAAAAAATGTGATTTTTGTGAACAAAAGGTAAAACATGCTATTTTGGGTCATTTAATGAATTTGGACATTATAACTATATATGAAATAAGTCCAAAAATAGCATATTTTAATATATTAAGAAATAATTAAAAAATATGGTAAATAAGCCAAAATATATGAAAAATGAAAGCAAAATATAAAAACCCAAAGCCTATTTTTAAAAATGATAATCATATGGTTTAAATAACGCTAATCATTTATAAAATAAACTAAATGGAGGTGATTACGATATATTAAAATCCATAGCCTATAAAGTTAATATCAAATAATGACTATAAAATAAACAGTTATAACCATTTGAACATATTAATTTTCCTATATATATATATATATATATATATATATATATTTATATACCAAAAATTGGTGATCTGATGTGAAAAATAATTAAAGTTAATAAATACAAGTAATTACAAGTATAAGTATTAGTTCAATCGGCTGTGGACAACGCCTAATGAAGCAAAGCTCAACATCAAATCGTGTTGGATAAACTAGACTCAGATAGCCTAACAGTCTCTAAATTCAGAATTAATAAAATTTGCCATGGCCAATTTATTATTATTATTTTTTTTACTTCATGCAAAGTCTTCTTTTCTTTTTTCTTTTTTTGTAATTTTATGCTCAGATTTTCCAGATTAATCTCCATATGTCTCTCAGAAAAAGAAAAGTGAACTTTCATTTGAAAAAGACTGATCTTCATCCCCATCCCAAAATTAGAGATGGTGTTATCATGCTCAATGAGAGAAGTACTTAAAACTCAGCAGCATTATTTAGAATATTAATCTTCATCATTAATTTATTCTTCCTTATATAGTTGATTACTTCTAGTAGCTTGACTCCTTTGACGTACATTATAAGGTCTACCCTATCTAAACCATAACAATGGACAGATATCTTTTGATTCTGATATTGGATTGAGACAAACTTGGAAAGCTATTCAAAGGGCTACTATTTTGTATTTCATGAAAATTTCGTAATTCTAGTGTTTATTATGAGAAAATTGTCATTTGGTATTATTTTTACTGCAAAGTATATTTAATTATTTTGTTTTTTTTATTATTATTTTTTAGGGTTTCGAATTATTAGATGAATTTAGTGGTTAGTTTATGTATTTTGATCAATTTATCAATATAAAACACTCCACGAGCGATTTTCTATTTCTTTTGCCTTGATTTTTTATAGAATATTGGTTTAAGAAGAGTTATGATCTATATTATCGTTTGCGAACCCACTATGCCACCTTGCATCAGTCTCTCTTTGTTGGAAAGAATTCGTCCTTAAATTCAAATCATCTTTGCCTAATAGTAAAAAAGAAAAATACAAAATACTCTACAATTAACAGGATACACAACAATAACTTTCGCCCAGTAAACGTTGGAATTACAAAATTTTTATAAAATGCAAAATTGTAGCCCTCTGAGTAAGCTTTTCCACCACCGAGTTTGTCTCAATCCGATATATCAAAATCAAAAGATATCCGCCCATTGTTATGGTTTAGATAGGGTAGGCAAATTTATTAGCATTTTGCGTTAACTAATGTACTGTTGATGGGCATGAAGAGCATGCAGAAAGAGATTAGGTGTAGAAACAAACAAAAGACAAGGAAGAAAAGAAAGGTCCAAGCATGCATGCACCATCCATGCAAATATATTCTTCCAAAATACAAAAGGGTTCACTGCAAAAAAAAACCAAACCAAACCACATTATTAATTATTCGATTACGAAAATGTTCATCAAGATGAGTACTCTATGTTGAATTTGTGGAAGGACTTTGTGCGCATGGGCGTGGCTCGTGGATGAACCGGCGTGGAGCGATGGTGGACCGGCGTGGAGCGATGGTGGACTGGTGTGGCGCGAGGATGGACCGGCGTGGTGCGTGTGTGCTTGGGTGTCGAACGTGAGTGATGTACGGGCGTGCTCTCCTTTCTCGGGGTTCCGAAGTCCAAATTCAAACCCGCTTTCTCCAGCTTCACTTTCGGTTTCTCCACCTCGGACTCGGACCAGTTGTCGATTTCTATCACGGGTGTTTCATTCAACACCACCTTTTTCGGCGGTGCAACCTCCGAGCCGCTCAGTACCGAACTTGGCTTACCGTTACGACCGTTTTTTTGGCCGTTCTTTGGAGTTATGTCCTCGGCAACTTCGGAGCCGCTAATAACGGAACTTGCTTTTCCAATTTTACCCTTCTTCGGTGGGTCCCGGGAGATTTCCGAGCCGCTGATTACCGAGCTGGCCTTCTTGTTCTTGCCATACCGTTTGGCTTTCCCGACATCTGAACCGCTGATCATCGAGCTCGCTTTGGAGCGTCCTTTCTTCTTCCTGTGGCCCACTTCGGATGCGTTTGACAACCGACCTTGATTTTCCGTTTTTACCCTTCGTGCCCCCTCGGAGTTCTGAGGCGCGAAGTTCCGAGCCAATCATGGAGCTGTTGTCGCTCTTGGTGCGGCGGAGAGATGGCTTGGAGAGAGGTGTCTGATTGGAGCCAGTACCGTGTTGAATACCGGAGTCCTCCTCGCCCATGAGGTGGCGATATCCAACGGCGTTGAGGTGCGAGTAGAGTGGCATGCTGCGCATGGAGCTGTCGAGCACCGCCACGCCGATGTTGAGAATCCCCTGTGGCCGCCCCGATGGCCTACGCACCTGGAGCGCCACGAACCGCATGCCTATCTGGGGTTGGTTGCTGCCGTGATGGTGCGATCGGAACCGTGGCGGGGCGGGGATGAGATTGCCCACGAGAACACGGACCGTGCCCACGTGGACATCCCTAAACCAATGCAGCGCGTAGATCTCGATCATCACGGCCGAGGTGTCGGAGTATAGGAATTCCTCGTCGACGCGGAACACGAACTTGTCGTTCCACGTGGGGTTGTTGTCTCCATGGGTGTCCACCCGGGTTGACAGCTTCGGTCTGGGTGCACCCACGCCACCGCGTAGGTGCGCATGGAACGCGACACATTGGCCAGGTCTTGCGCCGATATGATGTTAAGCTCCAATAACTGGAATGGGGCTAAAATATTTGACATGATTATATATGTCGTAGCTAGAAACACAGAATCAATGTAGTAAAAAAAAAAAAAAAAACCAAAAAAAAAAAAAAAAAAAAAAGGAAGAAAGAAGAAGGGGGAAACAGATTACACTATCGATCCAATAAAATACGATGAGGAAGGAGATCGAGTTGGATTGTGTTTGTTTTGGTAGTGTGGGACGAGAAGTCGTTGGTCCTGCTCGCCGTCCAAGACGAGGACGACGAGGAGGCGAGTCATGAATGTGAAGGAAGAATAGGGAGGAAAAATAGGAGGGTGAGAGTGAAAGTGGCATTTGTTGGTGGGGGAATCATCATCGTTATAAGACAGACAGCGAAAGGATTGGAAAATTGGTTAATGACTATTGACCAGGGAATTTTTGCTAAGCTGTTGTTAGCTTTTCGCAACGCCTAATTTTGGGTGGGCTGTGGTGCTTTTTTATTTTTCTTTCGATAGATATTTTCAGGCGCTGAAGGTTGTTCGCCAGATGTACTTTGCATGCTCGGTTGACGAAGGCCAGGGAGGGCCAGCCAACTGTATTTTGAATATTAATTGGCGGGGTTTAAGGATGTTGAGGTTTTGAATATATATAATATAATATGGTGGGAGCTTTTGTTATATAATTTATATTTTTTTATCTTACAATTATCTTATATAATTTCAATCAAATTTGGAATTAATATTTGTTTAAGAAATATATATATATTCAAAGGTTAATATATACCATGAAGTATTACTAGCTAGAATGTGTGGATTATGACGCGAATTTTTCATTATTATTTAATTTCAAGATTGATGCAGATTGAGTAGCCATCAATTTGTTTTATTTTCTAAACCGACTTTATGTTGTTATTTTATTAGAATTAGGGTTTTGAGAGTCTTTATTTTTTTATTTTATTAGTTTTAGGGTTATGGGAGTATTTACGTCATATTTTATTAGGTTTAGGTTTTGAGCTATAAATATATGCTTTATAGCCTCTAGAGAAAGGCAATTGTTGTTTATTATTGATTTTGTTAAATAAGAATTACTCGTAGGTGAGTTTTCTTTATATTTTTTCTTGAAATCATAGATAAGACTCTATATTTTAAGAAGAATTCTTATATTATTGATAAACTTAAAATCTAGAATTAGTTATCCGCTAATTTGTTATTGTTCTTCGCAGCCCTACTAAGTCATGCTACATCAGTTAGTATTAGAGCTCAATTACTTTCCATGAATGGGGATGAGTGAAACTTTTGCAGACATGAACAAGGTGCACGTGCACACGAAGACAGCACGTAAGGAGCAACCGGCAATTGGCTTGCGGCACATGAATGGTAGGCTGAACAATTGTCGTGGAGGCGGAATGCAAATCTAACGTTGAATGGTGGCAATACAAGGAGAATCAACTCAAGGCTATGAGGGATCAAATCAAAGACCTCACTATTGGAATTTCTACTATGTGTAGTCACAAAGGGAGTAGATCTAGAAACCCGTTTGCAGAGCGTTGAACGCACGAACGTTAGCACATTGCAAGCTGCCAATTAGTGGATGAGTAGATTCGAACTCCATATTCTAGAATTCCAAGGGATCCACAACCTGAAGAATTTATGGATTGGGTATTGGCTGTTAAAGAGGTTTTTGAGTTCAATGGAGTGTCCGATGAACGACGAGTCTCTTTGGTGGTACACACATTCCGGAAAGAGTTGCTGCATGGTAGCAACAATTGAAGCAAAGTATGGTGCAACAAGGCAAATTGAAGATTGATAGTTGGAAGAAACTATTGAAAAAGATGTGAGTCGCGTTCTTGCCCCAAAAATATACCATAGGCTGACAGTAGTCACAAAATTGAACATAAGGATCTATGGCAGTGACAAAGAAAATTGAAAAATCGTACAAAAAATAGGCGTTTAGGGAAACATGGATTGAGGTGGAGAGTCCACGACGTGCCAATTTGACTCTTACTTGCCAACCTCAATTCCATCTACCCAATCTATATGTGGAAGAGCAAGGTGAACTTGTTGATGAGGAGTTCCAAGAATCTAAGATCCTTAATGAAGAATTCGAGCATGAAGATGTTGAAGACCCCTCACAAGGTTTGGTGGATTGGAATTTCCCACCAACTTATGATGACGATGTCAGTGACGAAGGTCCAATTGAAAACATTTGGCAACCGATTTAGAGGAAGAATACAAAGAATATAGGTTGCATCCCATATTTGGCGGCCTCTATCCCAAAAAAAATGACCAATTGGAAGATGAAGAGCCCATGGATGACATCGTCGATTATGAAGAAAATGACATTGCCAATTATGAAGAGGCGATGAAGAATTTTTAGGTGAAGTGCCTAATTTTAATGGTGAAGAGGGTGATTATATTGATTTTCTTAGTGTTGAAGATATTTTAAATTCTCCTAACGAAGATTATGGTGAGTTTTATGCAGATGAGAAGAATTATATGATTACAAGGGAAAAAATGGCTCACCCATTCTTGAGTATTTTCATGGCATGTGAAAAGAAAAAGGAACGAGAAAAGTATGACAAAGTCGAATATTTGCCAAGTGATGTGCGGAGATTTAACTACAAACACCAAGGTATGCCGATGAAGAAGAGCATCGCATTTATTGTGGTGTGTTGCTTTGTCTTGATCTTGAGGAATGGCAAGTGGAATTAGTTGACTGGGCATTGGAAGGATTGTGGAAAAAATCGGCCAAATTCAAGGACGAATTCTCTCCAACAAGGAGAGAATGATGCAGATTGCATAGCCGTCAATTTGTTTTATTTTCTAAACCGACTTTATGTTGTTATTTTATTAGGGTTAGAGTTTTGGGATTTTTATTTTGTTACTTTTTTAGGCTTAGGGTTATAGTGGTATTTACGTCATATTTTATTAGGTTTAGGTTTTGAGCTATAAGTGATAGACACAGGGCGACCAGTATTGATTTTGTTAAAAAAAAAAATTCCATTCCCAAAAGTATACCTTTATCTCAACCTTTGTCCTTGAAGAAGCTCAAACACCAAGAACAAAGACATGGGCTGTGTGTCTTCCAATATGCTCAACCATGACTACGAGTTCACCCAACTCGGTAGCTCCGCGCTAAGTCACCATATCGTCTCGCTTACTTCCAATACCTATGGCCTCCTCACTCTTGACCCACCATCCACGCGCCTCACCGACAACTCCACCAACCCCACCTTCTTGGTTCACCCTCGGCTCATTCTTTTCCAAATCTAAGTCTCTCTGGTCCAACCCAGGCCCCCTTCCTCTGCCCGGACCCAGCCGAGGTCATCGACTCCTGGGAACTCATGGCCGGTCTTGAGTACACCGCCTACAGCTTCCACTTCTTCAAAGACTCGAACAAAGCCAACAAAGAGAACTCAGACCCTAACCGAATGAAAAGCGACAACCTTTCACTTTTAATAATTAAACAAATTAAAAATGGTTTGTGGTTTTAATATTTTGTTCTAAAATTTGGTTACAAATGTGTGTCCTTATTTGAGATTATAAAAATAAATATAAGTTATGCCATTGAATTTTGGAAAATTAAATGTGTGTTTATTTATATTTTTTTGTTTATCTTATTCTAATAAAAACAATATTGTTATTATCCCCAAGATGTAGCTCAATCGACTGGGACCACGCCTAATAAAGTAGAGGTCACTAGTTCAAATCCTCTCTCCCCTCTTGTGTAGACATGTCAAAAAAAAAAAAAAACAATATTGTTATTTATTTTTTGTAAGGTATATTTTATATATTTTGGAATTTTGTTGAGCATCAATGAGTTTTTGAAGATTATTAACAATTTCAGGTTTGTTCTTTTTATTAATTAATTTTAATTTAATAGATATTAGAATATGCTAATAGTATAATATCATTAGAATATATTTATAAAGTCAGATAAATATGTTTTTTATGATACATATATTGTAGTATAATTTATTTTTTGATTGTATATATCATATTATAATAAAAATATAATATAAAAAAATTATTTTATCATTATATTTTAGTATTTTATTGACATCCCTGGTAAAATGAATTCCTAGATCCGCCACTAGCTATAACTCTATAAGTATATGCTTATAGCTCAAAACCTAAATAAAAATTACTCATAGGTGAGTTTTATTTATATTTTTTCTAGAAATCATAGATAGACTATATATTTTAAGAATAATTCTTAGATCATTGATAAACTCAAGATCCCGAATTAGTTATCCGCTACTTTATTGTTATTCTTCACTACAACCCACTAAATCATGTTGCATCAGTTTTCAAGATTTAAATAGATTTTCATCTACTTTTCTTTATAGGTTAAAAATAAATAAATAAACGTGTAAGAAATCTATTACACCAACAAAAAAACATACTAAAGGTTATATATATTTTAATGAAAAATGTTAGATTTCATTGTGACGACCTTGACGGGCAAATTAATTAACTAGTAATTGATCCATCGACTTGCCATCGTAGTCATGTCCTTCATGGAACAAGACCTCAGGGATTTCACTTTTCCCGTCGTAACAAGAAAGTTGCAGAGAAGATTTTACTAAAACTATGAAAATTTGAAACAGTAAATGAAACATCACACAACAAATATCACAGATAAAATACTACATCACCATAATATCATAAATCGTCATCAAATATACCGGTCATCAAATTATCATCAAGAAAAGAAATACAACCCCAAAATAACATAACGTCAATATAGTTCTCAAAAAGATCAACAGATTACAGCCTAAACTTAAACTTAAGCAGAGCTAATGATATCAGGATCTCTATCATATTTGCACGAGCAGATCCTCTAGTTTTCCACATCAAACGCAATCAAATAAGATCCATATCTTCAAAGATCACACAAATCAAGTCCTGGGCTAGCACCCAAGTTTGCTCCAATGGCATCCTCTTCTAAAGAGGCTAAATCGTATAACAATCGTAATGGGAAATGAAATATAAAAGAAAAGGGTAAGTCTAAGACTTAGTATTTTTAACATAGATAATGTCCATGCCAGTTTAATAATGAACTCCGATGTTTTATAAGTAAAAACAGTTCCATCATGACAGTTTATATTATAGATGATATACATATATATAACATATGCATATGATATGAATAACAGTCATAGTTCAGTAATATGGTCTATCCGAGATATTTTCTCAGCAGGGTTGGCGTTGCCCCAAGGGAACTATATTACAATGCTAGTGCCCCAGTCATTGCACAACATATCGTACGTAACATTAACGGCACGACTGAATCCAACCTCGAGTGGCCCACACCAACTAATAACATCCGTCCTATAATGACCAAATCATTGGAAATGATTGCACCGTGGTTACAAAACTAGTGGATCCAAAGCCCCATATAATAAACACACATTGACTATAAAACTAACATGTATAGTAAGCTTATGACCATTATATTGCACGTACCGGTGTACCATGTCATATGATGCAAATTATTTTGTCTGTATTTTACATACATATCATTTTACAAGTCTCACTTGGTTAACATATCCAGCACAATGTTTTTCTCAAAATGCCAGAGTTCATGTGCAATAAGTATAAACTATGAGAGTTGTAAAATATTTATGTTTTCTCGATATACAAAATAGATGTGCACTGCATTGAAAATAACAACGAGCATTATGTGAGTTAAAACTCACCTAGATCGAAAAGCGTCTTTGAGTATTCCGAAAGATCCGGTTCTCAAAATCTATGGAAAACATTTTATTAGTTCAAATTCTACTAAAACAATTCTAGAGTAAAGAAAACATAAGCTATGGGATAGTTTGGTGAAAATAAAGTCTCTTGTCACACACTAATTGTACGTCTGGGCTCGAGACTGTATGTCTACCATGTCACGACGAGCCGTACATTCGGTCACGAGACCATGTATCTGCTCCGACGTCTTTCAGGGAGAACCTCATTTTATCTCTATTGTCTACCTATTCTCAAACTCCTGTGGCTACTAGAAACACCTTAAAACCTTTTAACCTAGATTACAATTTACATGCAACGTAGCAACGCTAAGTTAACAAAACGCTAACCTAAACAAGATTCAAAGCATATCTAAGCTAACAACTACAACCAAACAGAAATCGAGCAGTATAACGACGTATTAAAAAGTTAAGGATCTAACGTTACCTTCTTAAAAAAAAACTGCAAGAGTTTTGCCTCACGAACACTCCGAAACACACAAACACTTCACCAACACTCACAAAACACTCACAAAGCACACTCAAAACACTCTCAAAACACTCTAGCAGCTAGGGGCCACCTGAAAAATATGAAAAACATGAAAGGGGTAAGGGATATTTATAGGAGAGGGCTGCCACCAACTCCTTGAAAAGTAGCGACGTCCGCCCAACCCTAGTTTACATTTGGTGGTTCTTGCCCAGCGGTCCAAAGGATGTTTCGTACATCCAGCTATTAACCACAGGATATTTCAAAAAGTAGCATACGTCCGGTGGTTCCACTCATACGTTTGCACTACAAAGCAGCGTACATCCGCCCAAACGTCCAAATTGCTCCTCTAGTGTCCTTAGTAACCCAAAGCTCAAATTAACTCCCCCAACTAAGCTACTTACGCCTAGTTAATAATTTGGGTCACTACATTTATTCTTCTAACCATCTTCATACATTTTTTTTTAAAAAAAAATTACCATTGAATTTGTATGACTTACATGTAAACATATAAATCCAATGGTGGATTTGAATCCATTTGAAAAAAAAAAAAAAAAAAAATTGATTAGGAGAATGAGGCCTAACATTTCTCATATGCCAATACATTACTGCACACAGTGATACAAAACACTACATAAATGTTTAAGTCACCAAAAAAAGATATTACTATCATAAGACCCGATTTCGATTTAATCCATATAAATTAAACATGTTAAAATATTTGTTCTCCTATGTGTAATTTAAAACAAAAATAAGTACAAAGAAAAACAAAATAGTAAGAAGAAAACTTGGATTTTAATTATCAAAGTATTGCTAAAAATTGATAAAAAAATCATTTTCTCTAGGTGAAGGTATTAAATAACTATAACAATATATTTGATAATTATAATTATAATAATATTTATAGATATAACTTAATCAATTGATTATTAATGATTAAATCACATTTTTGTTTTCAATAATTAAATCACAAATTGAGTATTAATATATTATTACTATAATTTATATGATTATATCACATGATCAATTGATCATTAAATCATTCGATTATATAATAACAAATTATATATATAATATGACATAATTCATAAGTCATAAGTTTACAAGTTAATCATATGATTCATATTATTCATGTATAATGATAGTATGGTACTTACAATTAAATTAAATAATGTGTTACCTATAACCACAATTGAATCAAGGCATTATTAGATACTTTATACTTAGAAAACATATATCACATTATCTTAGATTTTTAGATCTAAGATAATTTTATTATATTAATATAAATTGTGATTTGTGAGATAATATGATTATATAATTTAAGTATGAGTGTATGACCATTAAATCATTAGGAATTTAGGACTTAGGAGTTTGAGCATTATCATTAGATAATAAGTTCAATTAAAAAAAAATGACTATAAGTAAATATGATAATAATTTAAATCATTAATCATATGATATAATTTAATGAGATCATATGATTATATAATATCAAAGACATAAGTTTGTAATTGAATAAAATATTTTTGAAACTGTATGTATTTATATCTTATAACATTTATTTATTTAATTTTCCATATATATATTGTCTATTTTATATTAATAATAATAAGAATGAATTTCACATCAAAACAACGTCAATTTTGAGAGAAAAACACATTAAGGGTTAGGGTAGAGATTTTTATCTTATTCTCTTCCCCTTCCCTATCTCACTCACTCCGTTGGTCGTCCCTCTCTACAAACTCTACCTCTTGACCGTCTCTCTATCATCACCTCTTTCTTTCTAACTCTCTCTATCTCGCAGTTTTAATGTTTTATTTGAACCTTTTTTTTTTTATATGTTTTATTGAACTTTTTTTTTTTTTATATATTTTTTTATATGTTGTGTTGAACTTTGTTTTTATATGTTGTGTGTGTGTGTGTGTGTGTTTTTTTTTAAAGTTAAGTTAACCATTTATGAACTTATGATTTAATATTTAAGGATTTTTTTAAAAAAAATTTAAAGTAAGTCAAATATTTTTTATTTTTTAATATGAGATCTTTTTATAGCAATTTGGCCCAAGAAGACACTAAAAATACAAAAAAAAAAAAAAATGAGAGTGAAAAATGCTATAGTTTAAAAAAAAATCCCAAAAACGCCCAAAAAGTCTAATTTTAAAAAAGCGGTTATAGCAAGCGGTTAACTATTTTACTAACCGCTAACCACCTAGCGGATGCGGTTAGTGAAATTTAATAACCGCTAACCGTAACCACCTTTACATCTCTAATTTTCTCAACTATATTCATATAGTAAATGTGTGAATCCACCATTGAATTTTTGTGAAATCCACAAATCAAAGGGAAAGACTTTCACTTAACAATGGGCCACACTTTTCGGGCATATTCAATCTTTCTTTGTGAGGCTATCTTTTGAGAATTTGCAACACACGACACGTGGATTTGACACAAATATTTCAACACAAAATTAATGACTTAGGATTAAAGGGTTTGACATGTTTAATTAACTGAATCAGATTATGATAACTTTTTTCTTTTTCTTTCTTTCTTTTTTTTTTTTTTTTTTTTTCTAATTGATTATGATAACTTAAATAGTCTTGTATTCATACTTTGACATAAACTAAACCCAACACGCTATATTTAGAATTAATAATTTTTGACACTACTCAGAATTTAAACAAATATAAAATTAATAAATTATGACAGAGAAGTCATGGGTTGAATTCAGTTTGAGCAAACATTAAATTCCATACATTGGCCAACTGAAAGTTCCGAGATAGTTGGGACAATCTTAAAGTAAAGTACATCATCGCTCACAAGTCTCCCCGTAATTCCTGTGATCCAACAGCCACAGCCAACTTATTTCATGTGATCAAGAGTGTCTTTCACAACTTTCGAAGATGATAAGGAAATCCCACCACCTCCGGCCGCCGACCAGCTTAATCTCAGTAGCCAAGTTGATATTTCTTTAATTTTGTTGTGGGATGGGTACGTACTATTTTTTCCCAATCCCAAAATAAGACAATTTCATCAAAGCTTACTTGCCCAAATAATTTCAAGTTTCAACTATTTTCGTATACTAGGTAAATTTATTATTGAATTTTTGTGAGATTCACGTGAGTCCACAAATTTAATAATAGATCCATTAAATTTGTAAAAAGAGATGGTTAAGAAATGATTAAAAGAATAATGTATAACATGCATCGAACAAGAATGATGGCATTACGGATATGGGTAAACTATTTTCAAACCCAAATCTGTTAAAAAAAAAAAATTATCCAAACCTCTAAAAAAAATACCGAAATATCCTCCAATTTTCGTTTTCTAAATAAAACAAGTAAATTAAGGCTAAATTTAGAATTTTATAGAAGTTTTAGGGTATAAAGGTCATTTTATCATTTTTACCGTTTATTTTAATGCTCGAGTTGGGAGATTGTATCAAATTAGAAGTTCAATTAGTGAAATTGAAAGTTTTTAAACTTTAAAAAGTCCTGCCAAAACGCGTGAAAGTTCATAGAGGCTTTATGAAGTTTTCACAAAATCTTTTTATTCGAAACCTTCTTAATATCTTACCACAAACATCACTCATGAAATGTGAAACCATTTTAATTTAAGGCTGTTTGTTTCGATATAAATTATTTAAAAAAAAGATTTTATTGAAAATATTTTGCATTTGGCTCATACAAAAAATGAGTGATGGTGGAAAAGGTATGGTAACTTTTGACAATCTTCAACAACACTATGACAGATCCCAACAACTTGCAATGGTGGTGGTGACCGATAATCGGTGGCGGATTCCTATGAACTTTAGCAATTGGATTCTAACAAACTTGTGACAAGCGGAGGTCCAACATCTTTCGATAATGGTCTAACAAACTCCAATGGTGGTTTGATGGACTCCATTGGAGGTTCGGCAACTTCCGCTAGTGGTCTAATGAACTCCAATGGTGGTTCAGTAAACTTTGGCGATTTTCAGAAATGGTATTCGGATGAACTTTAACAATTTGGGAAAAGATAAGCTCAAATTTAGAAAATGATTTACGATTTTAGAAAAGAGAAACTATTTTATATAAACAAAATAGGGTTTTCCCAATCGAACAAAAATGTTTTTGGTTTAACCACAATTTTCAAAAATTAATAAGCATGGGAAAACATCCATATTATTTTATATCACCAAAGCATATATGATAAAGAGAGAAATGGTAAATATTATACAAAACTTAAGATCTAATAAATGTTATTTATGATTTAGTCAGCTTGGATTCGGATTTTTAGGATCTAAATTAAATCTAAATCCATTAAAATCTCTAATCAAATGTGCTAATTAATTATTTTTGGAAACCCATTTTTATGAGCTGCACATTTCTCTTGCTCTTCATGTTCTTCAATAAATCATGTAAAGATTCATAGATTTGTGTTTCTCTTTCTTTATTATTATTATTATTATTATTATTATTATCTATTTAATTCACATTTGAAATTGATAATTTAAAAGCTCAATATTCACAGGACACAGGCTGAGGAGCCTTGCAATCTCAAGCAATCTTCAATAAATTCGAATAAGATGCTTCTCAGAAGCTCTTCAACCCCACAAGCCCACTCATCCTTCTCAGACACTCCCATCAGAGACGTTGACCACAACAACTACCCACCGTCCGATCACCATACCTCCAAGCTTTCCTTCTCACATGGTCTGGCTCAGCACCATCCCAACTTGACATCTTCAGCCTCTCACTGCGCTTCCCAGTTCTCTGAACCCTCCACTTTTCGCTACAGAGCCTTTCGACGAGCCTTTTCTGATGGAAACTTGGAAGGCTTGGGATATACTTGTTCTTCCATAGACGAGTTTCGCAATCCGATCACACCTAGAAATTCTTTTTGTAAACATAACAAAACCATGTTGCAGACATCGCCGTCTTTTTCGATATTTGATACATCCGGTGACGAGTTTCAGGATGAACAGAACGCGCAGCAAGATCCGAGTGAAAAAGCGTTGAAGAGAACTGTTACAATCGGAGAGAGCATAGAAGGTGTAGGTAGTGGGGAATTCAGTTTTGGGAAGAAAAGTATGAGCTCGATCGAGGAGGTGAAAGAGGAGGAGGAAGAAGGTACAAATGGGGTTCAGAATCGAAGTTTTGAAGAAGCAGAAAACAGACCAGTTAGTCCTCGAATGTATCTTGCTGCAGGGCTGGGAATTGACATGTTTGGTGCTGGTGTTGGTATTGGTGGTTTCGATGGGGTCGATTTATCTGTGGCGAACTTCGATGGTGGCGGCGATGTTGAAGAGTATTATAAGAGGATGGTTGATGAATATCCCTGCCACCCTTTGTTTCTAAGAAACTACGCCCATGTTTTGCAGGTTAGTCTTCTTTTTTCCAACAGACAAGAATCCTAACTCAATTTCCATCCAAATTTCACTATGTTTGCATAGACTTTTCCAACTTTAGGAGATTTTTCCCATCTAAAGGTTGAGAAATTGCCATGTTTAGATTAATTATAGCAATTAGTTTCTTTCCTTTTGAAGCTTTGTAGTTAATATTATAAAAAGAGTGCTAAACGTAACGGAAAGATCAGCTTTTGCTAATGAGATGTTGAATCGGTAAAGTTAATGACTTTTTCTTTTCTTTTTTTATATCTTTTCTTTCAAGCTTTGGCTTGTGTTTCCTTCAAATAGGAGACTTTGCTACTTCTGTTCTTTTCCTATCACGCTATCCACCACATCAGAGGCCAACTGGGTTACTTAAATGGAGGTTCTCAAAATGGATTACTTACATATATAACTGGTTGGGATGATCAATGAATTGCTTTGGTGTTGGAGGATCAAATCTCAATCCAGAGCAAAAGTTTTTAGCCTATTGAATCATTGGAGATATGAACATTGATTGAAATATCAGATTAATGAGTAGACCAGGATTGAGCCTATAATGTGATTCCGTTGCCAACACATATTAAGCCACACTAAACTATTAAACCATAATTAGAGATACAATCAGCTTCTGAGTAGAGGCTCACGATTAGAACTTCTTTTACCAATTTATAGTGTGCTGGTCAGAGCTCGACTACATGGAAATGTAGTCGAGCTCTTTAAGAAAGATCTACAACTCAATTGCAAAGGCACAAGAGTTATAATTATGCCAATTATGTACTTTTTTCTTTTTCATTATTATTTTGTTGTTAATTTTCCTTCTCATGATGACAGTCCAAGGGAGACCTTCAAGGGGCGGAGGAGTACTATTCTCGTGCTACACTAGCAGATCCTGAAGATGGTGAAATTTTGCTGCAGTATGCTAAATTCGTGTGGGAGCGTCATCGTGACCAAGATAAAGCCTTCATTTACTTTCAACGTGCAGCTCAAGTGGCTCCTCAGGATAGGTGAGTACTTCCTTTCTCCATCTGGCTTCTTAAAGAATCAAAACTCTAAGTCTGTGCTTGGAACAGCTAGAGATTCAACTTCATGGAGTTGAATTAAATTCATCTACTAGGTTGTCACAAACCTGTCACTGACCTGCAGCAACTGGGCAACCTTGTGTAGTGAACTTGACAACCCGGCTTTGTTCATCATCTCTAAAAGTAACCCTTTAATGTCTTGTTTCCAGCCACATTCTTGCAGCATTTGCTAGTTTTCTCTGGGAAATAGAGGATGAGAAGGAAGAAGATGAAGCACATCAGGATCACATCCAGGTGTTACATTTTGGCAGAGGAAATTGATGGCTTTTAAATGTTTCACATTGCTGGAAAGGTTAATTCTAATGCTTTGCGGATTAAGTGCAGATTGAAGAGGGAAAACTACTTGCTCCATCCCTACACATTGCAGCAGGGCTTGGACGGATGTGGCTTATCTTACTGCAGATGAATCCGGCGAAGGGGGCAATTTTGAGGAGTATTATAAGAAGATGGTTGAGGAGAATCCTAACAACCCCCTGTTTTTAAGAAATTATGCTCAGTTCCTGTGCCAGGTAAGATAATTAGGATTTTGTTTACTGTTTTGTCTTCTACTCTTCATAGTCGGCTCGTTTTACTCAGAATATACTGACAAGAATGTGATATTTTTTCAAAAAAGAAAACAAAAAAAGGGGTGGACACTTTATTTTTTATTTTTTTCAAAAGGGTGGCCAAGCCAAAAAATAATAATTTTTGGAAAAAATATTATTTTTTAATATTTTTAATTCTTTTTTAAATTAAAGTGTCTAAACCCTAGGGGTTTTTAAGTATTTAACCCATCAAATTATTATGTATTAATAGGTTTAGTCAATTTAATATATATATTAATAATGTTTAGGATTCTCAAAAAATTTAAAAAAAAATTAAAATAAACGGCATATATATAAATTCAGTTTTTTAAGACACTAATTAATGACTGATTTTTTCTTAATTATATGTGTTAATTTGTTTATTTTCCTCTTTACATTTTTTCAAATGTTCAAAATTATATGCGTTTGATTTGTATCAAAATATTATAGATACCACACTAAAAGTATTAAATATTCATGTTAATTTTCTATATTATAATTCATGTATTCTTTTTGCTATTTTTTTTTTTTTTTAATTTTTAAATCGTAGTATATATAGCTCTTGATATATATATAAACCATATATATGATTTTTTTTTTTAAATAAAAAATTAACAATATATAGGATTTGGTGCTAAGAAATTGGAGACTAGTTACGAAAGTGTTGATATGTTTTTTTACAATAAATATCACATTAAAAATATTAAATATTCCTACTAATTTTTTATATTATAATTCATGTATTCTTCTTGCTCTTTTATTTTTTTATATTTTTATACATTTCATTTCAAATCTTATATACTTACACGAACAAAGATTAAACATGTTTTAATGTATATGAATTAAACTAAAATAAAGGCTCTTATGTTTTACATGAGTTTTTGTTTTGTTTATGTGATTTAGTCTATTTTCAAACCATTTTTTAAAGGGTTTTTATGCTTTTGAAAGCAAAACAAGGAAAACAATTATTTGATCAATACGTATAAATTAAACATAAATACTTTCAAAACACCAAAGAAATATTAAGCATTGCACCTTATGTGAGGATTGATCATTTGATTGTGTTAAAGGTTTAGTAAAAGATTTTGTTTAGTTTGCTTTGTATTTTTTTAGAATATTTAGAATTATATGAATTTTAATTTTCATTGAAATATAATAGGTATCAAACCAATAATATTAAAAACTAATGCTTTGATAATCAAAATCCAAATACTTTCTTCTTGCTATTATTTTCATTTTAAACTACTCACATGAGAACAAATATTTTAACATTTTTACAAATATGTTGTAATTCATTTGAATGTTTTATGAGAATTTTGAGTGTGTTATACTCAAATTTTCAAGCAAAAAAAAAAAAAAAGAAGTAAAAATTTATTTGATTACTGTGCAAATTTTAAAATTAAATTATAATGAAGAATCATGTTCATTAGGGATGACTTAACTATCGGCACTAAGCTAATCGCTATCACACTAACCTTCTTCGCTTTGAAAGCGGTTAGTGGATTTTGAAAAACCGCCTAACCGCTAACTATTAACCGCTAACCACCTTTTTTTAAAATATAATATATATTTATATTATATATATTTCATATAATAAATAACAATAAGTTATTGTAGCCTAGTGGTTATTGTGTATTTCTTTTATTCAGGAGTCCCGATTTCAATTCCCTCTACCTTTGACTTTTGTTTGGGTTTTATATTTTTATTATTTATATAATATAGAAGTGCAAAACGACGTAGTTTTGCACTTCTATATATTCATTTCTTCCTAACCCAAAACGATAATTTTGTTGTAATTTTATTCATATGTTATATGTTGTAGAAGGTGAACAACAAGATTTTGGTATAATGGTTCAACATATAATGTTCACTTTAAACCAACAATTTTTAATGCTAAAATGACCATGAAAGAGAAAAAAAAATGTTTAAAGTGAGCAAAACAAGAGTTTAAAGTAAGCCCAAAACCACCCAAAAAAAAAAAAAAAAACCAATAAAAAGCAGTTAATAGAAAAACGGTTAATCGGTTAACTCGGTTAACTGGTTCTCGACCACCTAAGCAGTTAACGGTTTTAGCCACTAACCAAATCACAACCGCTATTTCACCCTTACTCGCTCATAGCATGGGTTATGTGTACTCATGTATAATTATCATGTTGAACCTACAGTCCAAGGGAGACCTCCGAACAGCAGAGGATTTTTTCATGCGCGCCATACTTGCTGATCCTGCAGATGGTGAAATCATGTCGCTCTATGCTAAATTGGTGTGGGAACTTCATCATGACAAAGATAAAGCATCGTGCTACTTTGAGAGAGCAGTTCTGGCTGCTCCTGGAGATAGGTACAATTTCCATGCTGAATTCCTTATTTCTGTATTGAAACTTAATTTGGAAGGTTTTCATCATGTTTAAAAGATGTTCCTTCAGCATTGACTCAACATGATATGACACAATCAATTTTGGCCTACTGTTTTCCGTTTCCAGCAATGTTCTTGCAGCATATGCTTGTTTCCTCTGGGAAGCCGATGATGAGGAAGAAGGTGATGAAGGGCACGACTGCATTCAGATGCCTCTTCTCCACGAACAAGCCTTGAAAGCTGCGAATGCTTAACCCCAACACAGCTTGTGAGACCAGTAAGAAATTTAACGTGCAAGAGCATGAAACCAGCTGCATGGCTGTTACACGATTACCCAAAAAAAGGAATAAATAATAAAAGGCATTTCAGAAATGTTGAAGAAGGCATGGCACATATGCAATAGGCACAAGCAGTGACGACTTCTGAGGCTTCATCATAATCCTATGGAAATATATGATGTCATTGTGTTAGCGTAGTGAGGAACATGCACATTCTCTTTTGTTTTTTTTTGTTAATAAAACGTGGCTTTAAGGATTTAGCATGAAGAAAGCCATGAAGTTGCATTGCTATTGAATTTGTTTTGGAAAACTCGATCAAGCTGTTATTTTGTATGGCAGTTAAAGACCATTTAGTTTCTATATCTCCCTTGAAATTTCTTCTACATTCATATAATCTCTCGATTCATATATTACTCTTTCATATTCCTTATCCTCCCATTATAATTCTACACCTATAAAAAGAGCCTTGAAGAGTAAGAAAAACACAACGAAGTAAAGAAAATGAATAATATATAATTCCTGAAGAACTAGTTTCATATGTTGTAATCTCTCTATCTTGACTTACCATTTTTCTTTGATTTCACAGCAGAACGCACTTTCTTTTTTCCTTTCAATTCTATTACCAACCAATGTGAAAAACATAAGCAAAGCCAATTTCAGAGGTTGGCTTGCTATTATGTGTATCTATATATATAGTAAATTAACTGAGAAAAGACTGGGGTCAAGACATTACTCAAATGAATAAATAAATCAATTCAACAGCCTTCACCAATAGGACATACAACGCTAGATTTCACCGGATTATGAGCTCAAAATTGCAAACACATTGCTGTTAAATTATAATCATTTCCTGCTAGAAAAAAATAAGTTTTTTTTTTTAAAAAAAGAAAAAAGAACATATGTGATTCATATTCCAAAACAATCTAAATAAAGCCGACTCCTGAAAATATCAATATCATAATCTTTGAACTGACAAACGTGAATGTGCTGAGCTGCAGGGCTTGACTCAAAACTTCATTCTCCCTGGTTAAAAATTTCTAATTAAAGAGCTCTGAAGGATTTTGTCCACTTCTTGACACTTGGTGGCCTGTGAACCCTCCTCTGTCTTGCCGGGGACCTGGCCGATAGAAACCATTTCCTCTCGGTCTGTTATAGTCGCGATCACCCCCGTCATAGCCAATTCCCCTGCCAAAAACCCGAGAGCCAAAACGGGCCCTTGTTGCCTCTGTTTGGTAGCTGCCCCTGCCTCTACCCCGTCCTGTTCATAACAGTTGACAATTAATTGAACTTATCATCCTGCTATGATGTATTTACCAAAAACAAAGCTCAAATATTTCCAGTGTCATTGTTGCCCTGGTTCAGCTCAGGCAAGATACCATCATCATCAGACGATTATGAATAAAGTGAAACTTGTATATAAAAGAATAGCACATATGGCATCAAATGTGATGCAATCCTTGTACTTGATATGGCATGGGGTTGTTTGAACCCCTCCCAGTGACGCTGACAAGCCACTTCAGGTACCATCACATAAAATTTACAGCTCACTGTTGAATAATGTAGTAATGATGCACTAATTAAATGAATGCGAGGATTTAGGCCATTTCAAGAAAAATAGTAGTACTGAATATTGAAAAATAATAATATTGGAAGACAAAAATTGCGTACTTGCTCCCCGAGATGGAATGTTGCTGTTTGGTCTCCGCTCTTCAATGTATACTTGTCGTCCAGCAATCTGAACAGCACCTGCCTACAGACACATAAATCAAAGATGTTTTAATACACAAATCCAAAAAAAACACAGAAATTCTTTTCTTCTTCATAAGTAATTAGATACATAAAAAAATAAAAAAAATTTTAAAAAAATTGCACAAAAAAGGGCATTCCCAAAGAAAATGATTTTAATCCAAATTCTACCGTATAAATATCTGAAATTTAAGAAAGCTCAAGAAAAACTAAATGCCACCAGATAAAAAAAAATAAAAAATAAAAATAAAAACCTATATGAACTTGGGAAATTGGAATGATGTCAACCAATGTAAGAAAGGGTCAGCAAATCTTTCAAAAAAAAAAAAAAGAAAGGGTCAGCAAGAAGGTTCATGTCAGAAAACAAGTTAAATGCTTTTTTTTTTTCCATTTTCCAGTAATAATTAAAAGATATTGTATTCCAGGGATTCTCAAAGCATATTCAGACCTTAATTGCGTTCTGAACGCCAGTCATATCTTCAAACTCAACAAATGCATAGCAAACGCCAACATCCTGCACATAAATAAATATGCATCTTCATATAATTTGATGATACAATGCAATAATACAGCTAATAAAGATGACAAGGGTATGAACCTTGCGGCTTCTAATGACCACACCCTCGTCGCTGAGTCTACCGAAATTCTTGAATTCCTCCTCTATTTCAGAAGCAGATACCGTCGGTGGCAAGTTTCTCACATAAACAGACCTAATTTCGTCTACAAGTATCGATGCATAAAGTAAAATAAATGCTCCAAAATTTTTAACTTACCATAAACCAAAGTTTTGAAGGCAGTAGCAAACAAATGATATCTTATCTTCAAAGGAAAAACATAAAAAAATTCCCCAGAAAGAAAATCCAAAATCCTATTGAGATTTTAGAAATTTTATTGCTCTTATACCATAATGGAAATGCACAGTAGGACTACTAGAAATCAAACCTTCATACTCCATTGTGGGAACCTCCTCTGCCATCTCTGCTACAGGCCTTTCAAATGTATTATATGGCATAATTGGTTGCTGAGTGATGGGCTGTGAAGTATGATCCCACTCTGAAGTAAGAGGCGCATTTTTGTTAGGAGGAGGCTGTGAAATTACTGCCTGTGTAGGTTGACCTTTAGCTACCCGTAACTTCCAAAAAAAAACCAAGCAGACAAAAAAATATCAGTCCCAGGTATCAATGGATCCCTCAAATATGGCTAATTAGTAGATTTAGTACATACAATAGAAGCATAAGTGTGCTTTTGGGGCTCTCCAACAGGTTCCTCAACAGAAGGAGGCAGGTGGTCTTGTACAGCATTCACTGTATTCTGAAGTAAACCATTTGACTCTTCTGAAGCATTGTTCTCAAGCATGTGTTCAGACTCAGGTACTTGCTGCAGTCGTTGCTCTGAAAAACTATAATTGTCAGCTAGACCATTTTCTTTGACCTCAGTAGGAGTCACAAACTCTCTTGCCTGGATTTCCCCACCAAGCATATAATTGGACACTGCAAAAACCATCATTTTCATTTACTAAATTATTTGGCAAAGGAATAATTTTTCTGTAGAAATGAAGAGTTACCAAATCTGTCACAAAGATCAAAAAGAAAAGTTAAGAAAGTGGTTCCTTATCCGCACACATGAATATCATTTCCTATCGAACTCCAGTCACAAATTTTACAATTTTGAACACCATCATTTTCATTTACAAAATTATTGGGTTAAGGTAAATTTTCCTGTATCTGTACAATGAACAGTTACCAAATCTGTCACAGATTTTAAAAAGGAAATATTAAGAAAGCTGTTCCTTATCAGCATGCATGAACACAATTTTATATTGAACTCTGATCGCAAATTTTACAATTTCTAACCAAAAAGTAAAAACCACATCAAACATTATACTTGTCATTGCTAAACATAGATCTTACCTCATCAAGAACAACAAAATTCAAATTGTTTGATTATCAAAATTCTTATAAATGAGCTCAGTACATATAATTTCACATATTCCATTAAATTATTTCACCAATAATCAAAAGCTTCTTTCCCTTTTCAGTTGAACAACAAGATTGTGATTATTACACCCTGAGAGAATGAGAACTCATCATCCTTTAATTTAGGTTGAATGAGCGATACCTGGATCTGGAATAGTAGTAGGTGCATTTAAATTGGAATCGAGATTGCTATGGGCTAATAAGACCGCTGGATGGTGGTGAACTGGCTCATCCTCAATGAAGTGAAAAATATCATTAAGCACAAAATAGCCTTTTTCCTGAGGTGCGAGGAAAAAAGTCTGCACAAATTTCCTCTTTCCACTGAAATCCTTAATTTGCACCAAGCCCGAAACCATCACAATAACACCTCCATTCCAAGATTCCAGAGAATGTGCTGTCTTGATTTCAATTCCTGTATAACTGAGTGACATAACAAGGGAGTGGATTTGCTGCCAAAATAAAAAATAAAATTGGATGAAGTTTATCAAGAGATCGATTAATTGGACATACATAAATGATAAAAACTGAGTATTAGAACAGAGAAGATAGAAGCATAAAACGATAGCCCCTTAAGATGGAACCATTACTAAATCAGCACAACAATATTAGAAAACAAACCTATCAGCTAGAAAGTTATGTTAAGCAGAGTTAAGAAACTTAGATCAAAATATATATATAACCTGATTTACAGCAAACTCAATTACAAAACTGGCATCATTTAATCCCAAAGCTTTCACAAAAAGTTGGTACTAATTACTCATACTGATGAATCTATGATTTCAGCAACAAATGTCCCAAAACAATACGGTGAGACAAAATGGAAGCCTGGACCTAATGAAACAGAAACAGGTACTGCTGAAATGTGGTTGTCATTTTATTCCATTTTTCATTGCTTAAAAAGGCTTATTTCTATTTTATGTGCAGAAAGTTTCTCATTTTCTATACAAACAATACATGCACTATCATTAAAGAAAAAAAGAATTGTTCGATCAAAATTTTAGAGAGTTTCATCTCCATTATACCAACTCCAGACACCTAAATTGACCAAACCAATACGGATCCTTAAAAATAAAAGCACTACGTATCTTTACAGGAACAATCATTGGCACCTATTTCCAATGAACATCAAGAAAGAGTTCAGGTACTAACTTGAAAACAAACAACAAACAAAAAGCAAGAGAAGATTATAAATAAAAAGTTGAAAGTTAGAAGGGTAATCACCAAAGGCTGGTCTCACCTAAGTAGGGTCTTAGGATGGTGGCTTGAATATTCTATTTCATGAAATTATTAAGAAATAAATAAGCTCATGGAACACATAGAACTGTTGTTATAATGGGCATTAAGTCATATAATCAATTACAGAAACATGTTTCAAAAGATGATATCAATGTTAACTTTGTATCATTGGTTCTTTTTCATATAAAGAATAGTGGAAGAGGAAGCAAGACATTCTTATACCATGTTAGTAGTGTATACACCTCTTCAAGTTATTAATTAATTCCCCATACAACAAGGAAACCCAACTGCAACATTTATCCTGCATTCTAATGAATTGAAAATGCCATGTCAAATCAATTTTGTCTTAGTGCGATACTAATTAGTGCACATGAAAGGAAAAAAAAATGCAACCAATTAGTCAAATGCGTCAAGTAGATACATTGAGTAAACATAACAATGTTATTGTTGTGCTCCCTGAAAAGTTAACAGATAGTTTGCTTCATATAATTGGTAAACCATCATTCCTACCAACATTCTCATAGTTCAAAGAA
The DNA here is from genome assembly GCA_013348765.1 of Carpinus viminea. Lineage (NCBI taxonomy): Eukaryota > Viridiplantae > Streptophyta > Magnoliopsida > Fagales > Betulaceae > Carpinus > Carpinus viminea. Next base: position 29,824,102 of record CP054673.1, read on the forward strand.
ACAAATATCTTGCTTCCAGCACTTTGGGATGCTCAACATTCTTGCAAGTATCAATTACTGAATGACTAAAAACTATTATCCATATTTCCAAAAAAATAAAATAGTTCACCCTATGGCACCATACGTCATCAATTTAGTTCCTTCGATTTTTCCATTTCCACAAATACGTAGAGTATAAACTTGGGGTTGATACATTTCACCTCAAAATTTCCACTGTACCAAAAAGATCAACTAAACCCACAATAACTCCGGCAAAACGTATCACAATGTAGCAAAAAACCCAATCGAATAAACAAAATTCCCACATATATTTCACATGGCAGGCACACCAAAAAAAAAAAAAAAAAAACACGAAAACAATTATAACTAAAAAAAACCACCCAAGTAACACAGTTGGTTGTCGCTTTCTTCATTTTCGCTTGGAACCCATTAAATCAATCCCAATTCCAACAGCTTTTATTCTAAGAAAGAGCAGGAAAAACAAGAACCCAAAACGCAAAACAATATTAAAAAATAAATAAATAATGAGAGAGAGAGAGAGAGAGAAGAGAGGGATCTACGAGCATTGAAGCGGCGGTCTCGCCCGTGTTGCCGTCGATACGAAGCATGGTACTGGCATCGGAGTAGAACTGGTGCACAAAGTCCGGCTGCTGCTGCAGAACCTGGTAATAGTGCCCCACAAAGTACGTCCCGACCTGTACCCACTCACCGCCACCACCATTAGAAACACGCAGAAAGGGAAAAAAAAATAGTAAAACCCAGAGAGCGAGAGTAGGGACCTGAGCAGCTGTAACAGGAGCGGGAAAGGGCGTGGCCATTTTCCGAAACCCCCTAAACCCCTACGAATCGAGAGAAAGAAAGAAATCAAAACCCGGGACGAAGATGCGCAATGCCTCCTCTCGCCCCCACCCAAGATCTGAAACACACACCACCACAACCACCAAACAAAACCTGATACTCATTCATTAAGATTCACAAACAAAGCACGTAAACATATGCAATATATGTGAATATACCCAGAGAGATCTGAGAAATGGTAAGGCTTTACAGATAGCAAGTCCTGGTGCGTGGGTTCTAGAGAGAGAGAGAGAGAGGATTACCTTGAGAGAGAGAGAGAAAGATCAGATTTTGGGGAAGATTTTTCTCCACTGGTTGTGCCCCCTTGGGGTTTTGTTGTATGTGTTGATGTATCCTACTGTACACCCATTTTTCTTCTCCTTTTTCTTTTCTTTGTGGTTTTGGGTATTTTTGTGCGGAAAGTTTTTGGGTCTTTTTTTCTTAAGCCTTCCTCATCTTTTATCTTTATGGAAACTTTTCTAATTATACGTTCTCCTATGATTATGAACTTAAAAGGGACATTATCCGATCAAAATCTAACTATACTTTTACAGTCACACCCTTTTTGAAGGGACACAAAAATAACATAAAGAAAACTTATAACATTACTTAGTTTCTTTTGTTAATATGGACGGTAAAGTAACATCATCCCTTGTTAAACCAAAAAATCAAAAAAAAAAAATTAGAGAGATGATAGACACGGTCATATCAATCAAATGGGATGGAGTAGAAGGTTTAACATTTTTCTTTATAATTTAAATAGCCTTTGGGAATTTCTTTTTTCTTTTTTCTTTTTTTAATAATGATCGTCTCAAATCCATCATATTCCTTCGATTGAGATTTGTGGGCAAAGCCGTTTTTGTAAATGGGATCAAATAATTATCTTACAATGTTGTTTCGATACTTACGGTCATATCAATCAAATGGGATGGAGTAGAAGGTTTAACATTTTTCTTTATAATTTAAATAGCCTTTGGGAATTTCTTTTTTCTTTTTTCTTTTTTTAATAATGATCGTCTCAAATCCATCATATTCCTTCGATTGAGATTTGTGGGCAAAGCCGTTTTTGTAAATGGGATCAAATAATTATCTTACAATGTTGTTTCGATACTTCTAATTAATCTTTGTTAAAGTGAATATCTAAAAATTAGTTAATAGTCTCACATCAACACGTAAAATAATTATGAAATAAAAACATAGTATATAATATTTTTCTTTATTGAGCACTCATTGTTTGTGCGGAAGATTTATGCAGTTGCATTGTAATGTTTTATTACCATTGTGCACAATGTCATATTAGCGTACACTATCATCTAGGATGGTGGTTTAGTGGTCCAAGGAAATCTCCAAAATTATTGAGTATAACTAGGACATGAGTTTTATGCCTAATTAGCATAAATCACTTTAATTCTCATTGATGCGTTGATAAGACTGAGTTAAGTTATAACTAAGTCGGATTTGAAAAATTGTCTGTGATTCCCATTCCAATGAGTAGGTATTACTCCCAAATGTTTTCTAATATTTAAAATCTTACTTAAGAATCTTACAGTCTGATATGATAACCTAAAAATAATAGAAAACACATAAAGTACTCAACAGTAATTAGATTCTTAAAGTTGTCAACAGCTTTTGGGCTTAACAGGCTCTGTCTCTCTGCTTAAGAAAGAAATGATTTCATGTCAAAAAATAAAATAAAATAGAAACTAAGAAAGAAATAATTATTGATTAGCTATGATTAGGCTTATTAACGTTATAGGCACTTAGATCTACAAGGATTTGAATGTGAGCAGTCTCTTACTAATAATATAATTTAAAGCATAATCATTATTTTTATGAAAAGATTTATGCAGTTGAGCCCCATTTTAACAACAATTGTGCACAGCTCGTATTAACGTATGACTTTTGTACGACATTTGAAAACTTTCAGGATCATGTAGTGTTTATATGGTGTCTGCTTTATAAAAAACAGCAATAAACATCCACAATAAATTAATAATCACTGCCGCTGTGTCCAAAAAACTGCCCTAGCTTGAAGTTAATGCTGGTGAAGCTCCCGCTGCTTTGTTGGCAGTTCAATTTGCTTCCTCTTTTGGTTGCCATTCTCTTTGTCTTAAGGGTGATTCCCTCACTATGATCCTAGCCATTAATAAGGTTTCTCTTTTTATTAATTGGTCTTTTAATTTGCTCCGATTATTAGAGATATCCACTCGCAGCTCCATGATTTTTCTATTTGGATAATAATAAAGACTTCTTGTAGTGCTAATTTTAGAGCACATAACTCACTAAATGGGTCGTTTCCAACCATATATTTGGAAGCATTCCTATGACTTGTTCTTCTTTTTTCTTCGGTTAGGATCAATTGTGGGAAAGACCCATTTTTGTAATTTTTCTTTTTTCCCTTTCCCGCTTTGAATATAATAATAATAATAATAATAATAATAATAATAACTGCTAAATGCCGTTTCTTGGCTCTTCTTCTTACTTGTTGTAAGATCATGAGTTTTATGTTTTTACTAATCAGAAATGCTGACCCAACAATCCACTAGCATACTTTGGCTGATAAATAAATTGTAATGCCCTAAAATTTTCAATTACTTGTTTAATTTGTGATATGTGAAATTTTAAGCTGGGAAAAATAGTTTAGGAAAACGGTTTGTTTTAGAAAGATATCCCAACTAGGAAAGTTATCAAAATTGGAAACAACTAGACAAGACATGTCCAAAGCAAAGAAGATATGGGTTAAGAAGGAAACTAGACAAATGATGTCTTAAAAGGAAATCAGACAAAAATATTGTCTTAAAAAAGAAAAAAGATATTTGGAATCTCGTCATTTTACATGTTGTGAGTTGGTATAGTTGACAAGAGTATGTGCAACTTGCAAAGATAAGAAATAGACACGAGTAATTTCATCGATGGAAAACACTTTGTTACATAAGTTAGTGGGATATTTATTAAGAAAATTAAGAGACAGAAGAGTGTGGAGGAAATATGTGTATACCTTGAACTAGGGTTTATACTAGTACTTCTAGGACTGCCATCATTAAGGCAAGTTGATTTAGAGTCTGTTTGAAATTATGTTTGAAAAATAAAACTTTTAAATCAAAATGAGCTTTTGGATAAAAGCTTCATTTTTAAGCTTTTACCAAAAGTGCGTTTTAACTATTTTTAAGCTTTTTGGACATTTAAAAGTGTTTTTAATTTTTTTTACCAAACCAATACTTTTCTCTTCAAACGAACTTTATGAGTGTTAAAAATATTTTTAGACCCTTCAAATATAATCTCAAACAGACCCTTAATATAGCAAAGATAGGCAGTCAAGGGTTTGCTATAGAAGGTGGTATGTCCTCATGAATGACCTTAGGATCTGATGAAAAATGAGAGAGAGAGAGAGAAAAGTTGTTAATCAGTTTATGCATGCTCAAGGAGGCTTTTTGTCGTATTCTTCGATACCTAAAAGTAGCATCGGGCATAGCCATCATCTCTCTTTATTGTTATGAAGTTTCTTATGTTGATTGGGCAAACAACTATATTTGTTGACAAGGGTGGAACTATACTTTTTGTTTTGAATTAGGATCCTTTTTAGAATCGGAGAATATCCGATTAGTTATAGTGAATAGTATTTTTGTCCCTAAAAAGTGATAAGACAAAAATATTCATAAAATATAATTAACTAGATATTCTCTAGTTTATTTGAAATTGAACAAATCTTGTACCCTTTTGTTTGGGGGATAAAAAATTAATTTTTAAAGGTCTATTTTATATATATATTTAAAATTTTATTTTTTTGAGGACCACCTCATGGCTTGGGTGGCCAAGCTAACATCTAGTTATTATACATTTGTTGGCGGTAATTTTATTATCCCAATGTAGAAGCTGAATACCGTGCCATACATATATATGGCCCATATTGCGTTGGGATGTATAGGTTTGCTATCTGCTTCGTGATATGGGTGTTTGTAAGACTTCAATAAATTTACTCAAGTGAGTATAAATAGAATATAATTAAAACTGAACTCCTTAATACATGAAGTTAATTTTATCTAGAAAACTGAAATACAAAATTCAAATATATAAAATATAATCTATACATTTGAATTCCTAATTATCTCTGTTTTGCTGTGATTGGCTGTGTTTGAATATATGTTGCATTATACATAGAATCTTGCTTTAACAGTGTTGATGTGCCCTCTCTTATGCATATGAACTGTGATAATCATATGCATATATGCTCCAGCTTGTGCTGGAGTTCTTGAGTTATCGGTTATTGTATATATATATATATGGCTAGCACAAGGAATTTATATCTGTTGAATGCTTACAGCAGATGCTACCATGCAGCCTCATATAAGACTATGACAATGTGATTTATCTGGGTATTATTAGAATTAGCAAAGACAGTCGTTTAATTTCACAGTGACAGTTGTACTAGGAAGAAACAAAGGTGGAACATGAATTATAGACAAAAAGAAATGAAAAGGATTTCTCAGTCACAGAAGTCATTGCACTGTGATAGCCAAATGGCTTGGAAGTTTGATCTTTAACCTGCTTTATATTTTATCCCAGCTATTCATCCTATGATCGCTTTCCTTGAGCCAGGCTTACACGCATTGCTCGTCCCTCTAGTTCCTATGAGGCCAAGGAATAACAAGAAGCAATAATTAGTAACTCCAAACAATGATTAATGTAAAGAGATTCAAGAAATTAAGAGGCTTATAATACCACTCCATTAAGAGATTCAAGGGCAGTTTCCATCTCTGATCTGGTGGAATAGCACACAAAACCATAACCACGTGACCTGCCCGTCTCCCCATCATACAGAACCCTTGCTCCAACCACATTCCCATACTCCTGAAATGCTTGGGTCAAGCTCTCAGCTGTGACTGACCAGGATAGATTCCCAACAAAAAGCTTGTGTTCAGTCTCTGGATATAGAGGATCTTTAGGCTTAGGTTTGTCTGCAAAATTCACCCTCATGGTTCGGCCCATATGTTCCTGAAACATCCAAAAATTCACTAGTAGGAAGTGTTAAATCACCATTTATTCCAAAAGCTTAAGTTTATAAAAAGATGTAAATTCAATCACTTAAATCTCAAATAATCAATCATTCCAATAACATGCATATACACGCACAAAAAAACACCCGCAATGGGAGAGAGAGAGAGAGAGAGAGAGAGCTTCTTACTTTTCCATCCAGATTTTCAATAACCGCATTACAATCTTCAATGCTACTCATTGTCACAAATGCAAATCCTCTACTTCTGCCAGTATCCCTATCATAGAGAACCTGTAACCATTTGTATTAATGTAAGGACATACTGAAATTAGTAAATAAATATCCCAATGATGATGTTATCAAATTGTATGTCAAACGAATAACAAATACGAGAAGAAACAGAGCTTTAGGTGTGAATTGAGAGTCTCAGAAGGTGTTTGATAAGGGCTTGCTGCACTAAATTTCCATCTTGAAATGGTTGCAGTTGAAAATATCAAATAACAATATGGAATTGATAGATAGGTAGATTGATTGATTGATTGGGAGCTATCCTTCTCCAATTCCTTAATTGCACTTTCAAGAAAATTCCACTCGTTCAACTTTTGCAAGCTGAAAATTGTAAATGTTGGGGCTTGGGAATGAACGCTTCAGTAAAAATAAGGCAAACCCATCTCCTTTATTAATATTACTATTAACATTATCATGTTTAACTTCTGTAAACCAAATCAACATCCCTGGTTATGTAAAAGATTAGAAACCCATGGCAGACAAGCTCTCAAGGAGTCCTGTTCTGGGATTAATAGCACTTGTTAAATTTCTCTTGAATTTTTGTGCCTTTTGGGTACATTTTCTAAGAAATTACTACAGCAGCAGCACATCTATTTCACATATTTGTTAGGTCTGATCAAGCATGACGTATCAAGCACGGCGTATCAAGCAATCAACTTAATGTTCAAACTGGGTCATCGTCTGATTAGGTTTGTGAGTGAAATGGAACAAGATTGTTGGTTTATCAGCCCTGCCAAACCCAATGGTTTTGCAGATGAAATGGGAATTCCAGCACAGGTTGTTTCACTCTATTAAGACATTATCATGTTCAAGTACTTGTAAATATTTACCATGCTGAAGTTCTTGTACCAGATTTGAGAAACACACACCCTTTCGATGCATATGCAAACAACTAAACAACATAATCAACACAAAAGAAAAAAGAATCTTAGGAAGAAAATATTGCAGGCCAAATACCTCAATCAGCTCTGGGCTTCCAAAGTCCTGAATTATGCCAGCAAGCTGGGCACTGTCAACACTGTAAGGCAGATTCCCAAAGTAAAGCTTAGTGCCCACAGGACCCTGATCAGCCTCTCCATCCAATATTCCTTCCTCTCCTTCCTTATCTTCCTCCTCAACCAACCCTGCGTCTACCTCAGCAGTCACCGCCACCTCTTCTTGGGCAACAGTAGCTGATATCCTCAGGAGCCGCCACTTGCTAGGGATGGCACTGAATGAAAGCTGTTCGATCCTGTAAGAATGAGATATTGATGCTGACACGCGCGTGGATGAGATTCTAAGGAGAGGGTCACATGGAAAGTGCTTAGATCGAATGCATTTGAGGGTGTTCATGGATGAAGAGAAAGATGAGCCTACAGCCGCTGCTGCAGTGGCTGCCATGGTTCTCCGGCAACTTAGTTTCTCGTAGTGGTGGTGGTTTATTCTGTTGAAGTGAAAGTTGATGCGAGGAAAGAGTGAAGGATCATGTAGGTGCGCAAGGGAATCTATGCTATCTAAGCTGATGTGGGCAGATTGTGTCCAGTGAAGGGATATATGGGAAGGATAAGGTGAGTCCCAAAGTGGATCAGACCTGTTGCCCACTGGTGGGTCTATTTATGGTTTTATCCCCTGCTTTGTTTTTTTGTTTTTTTTGTGCCATTTGATCTTTTTTCTACATCTTTTTTGTCATTAATTTCTTTTTCTACAAGAGAAATTATGAATATTCAACTCTACATTGTTCATCAATTCTTAATTTTTTTATTTATTTGTAATAAAACTAATTCAATAGCATATAGACACGGTCACATTAGCCTACTTATATACGAGTGAGATAAGAGCTAAGTATGTCGATAAGGACAAATTACATTCCACTATTCTACTCATGTTAACGTTGTGTGTTTAAGTGACTAAAAAAGTCACTTAAAATATGTCACATCAATTGATATAAAATAAGTATGAAAAGTAGTATTATTTTTACTCTTTAATAAATTTCAATTTTCAGCAAAGAAAATAAAAGAAAAATAAGGGTGATGATCACCAAAGAAAAACAAGGTAGTATGTTTTTGTTCATAAGAGTAATGATATATGTTAGATCCTCGTTTCACCCTATTTTGTTGAGCATTTGGCAATATTCATGAGATGGATGGAAGTATTAAAGGTAATGCTATATATTAGACCATCGTTTCACCCTATTTTGTTGAGCATTTGGCAATATTCATGAGATGGATGGAAGTATTCAAGGTAGAATTACTCAAGATTGGTGCACTCCACCGTCATTTCGGACACTCTTAATATCATTCCTCAATCTTGGATTTAGAATGCTATCAAAGTCAACAAAAATGCAAACTTCTATGCTAATTTTACGGCACATTAGATTGCAGCCAGATATCACTTTGGATACATTCTCATTTTTTTCTCCTGCCCTTCCCTCTATTCCTATTGTTAGTGGAAAAATCCCCCCTCAGCTTCTTGCTCAAGGCCTGTATGGTTTTCTTTGTTTTGGGTTTAGGCTCTTGCTTTCTTGTTGGTTTATTTATTTTTATTTTTTTAATAAAAAAAAAAGGTCATGATCACATGAGGCTCATGTTCACAAGTATGGGGGGATTGATTGGTTTGACCAGCAGCAAGTCAACATATTGCTCGACACCAACCATGAACCCACGGGAGCACAAACGCACCACATCACATCTCCGACGACGCTCATTACCAACCCTACCTCTCAACCGTTATTTGCTTCTCTTTACTTTCCCTTCCATTTGGTCGTTAAAACTAATGGAGTATGTTCTTCTTCAACTATCGCCCCACTCAGGCCCTCAAACTCACCCAAAAGCTCTCTCCAAAGCTAACCATAACATTCTCTCTCGCAAACCCAAAATTCTTTAAGCAAAACCACACCACCACAGCGCTTCCCAATCTAAAGCCCCTCAACTCCAGGATCTCCGGCTACATCAGAAACGGCCTCATCGAGGAAGCTCAGAAACTGTTCGATAAAATGCCCCAGAGAAACACGGTCACTTGGAATGCAATGATTCGTGGGTACTTTTTAAATGGGAGATTTGATAAAGCAGTTGATTTGTTTGAAAGAATGCCTGAGAGGGATGCCTTTTCTTATAACACGGTGATTGCCGGGTTGATGCAGTGTGGGGATGTTGATGGTGCGAGGGGCGTTTTTGATGGGATGCCATTCAGAGATGTTGTGACTTGGAATTCGATGGTTGCAGGGTATATTCGTAACCAGATGGTGTACGAAGCGGTACAAGTATTTGATGGGATGCCATTGAAAGATGTGATTTCGTGGAACTTGGTCATAGGGGGGCTCGTGAATTGTGGAGATTTGGATTTAGCAGAAGAGTATTTCAGACAAATGAGTGCTCGAAATGTTGTGTCTTGGACTATAATGATTTCGGGGCTTGCTAGTGCAGGACGGATTGTTGAAGCTCATGAGCTCTTTGAAAACATGCCCACGAGGGATGTTCGACCTTGGAATGCAATGATAGTTGGTTATATTGAAAATGGCCATATTGAAATTGCGGAAGATCTGTTTCGAAAAATGCCTGAACGAGATTTTCAATCTTGGAATGAATTGATAATTGGGTTGGCTAGAAGCGAAAGAGTTAATGATGCTATAAGGCATTTCACGGAGATGCCACAGAAAAGTCAAAAAACGTGGAACTCTATCCTTTTGGAACTAATAAGAAATGGGCTCATCAAAGAAGCTCATGCATTTCTTGAGAAATTTCCGTACAGTGATGTTGTGTCATGGACAAATTTAATTGTTGGATATTTCAAATTAGGTGAGGTTAGGAGTGCAATTAAGATTTTTGAATGGATACCAACTCGAGATGGAACCCTGTGGAATGCCACAATATTTGGATTAGGAGAAAATGGTAAAGGTGAGGAAGGTTTAAAGCTTTTTATTAGAATGAAAGAATCAGGTCCATCCCTGGACAAAGCTACATTCACTAGTGTTTTGACAATATGTTCAGATTTGCCAACCATACTCTTTGGAAAACAAGCTCATGCCGAGATAATAAAAGCTGGGTTTGATAGTTTCATTGCAGTTTCCAATGCACTACTCACCATGTATGCAAGATGTGGAAGCATGCATTCTGCTATGATGGAATTTTCTTCCATGTCAAGCCATGATATCATTTCTTGGAATTCTATAATCTGTGGTTTTGCACACCATGGAAATGGTGAAAAGGCCATACAGTTATTTGAGAGAATGAGATTAAGTGATGTTATACCCAATCACATAACCTTTGTTGGTGTTCTGTCTGCATGTAGCCATGCGGGGTTGGTAGACCAAGGTAGATACTACTTCAATCTCATGAAATCCAAATCTTGTCTTCAGCCTACAAGTGAGCATTTTACATGTGTTGTTGATTTGTTGGGGAGATCTGGACTCATAGATGAGGCAATGAATTTTTTAGATCAAATGAGAGCAGATGGAGTTGAAGTTCCTGCAAGTGTTTGGGGAGCTTTGCTAGGAGCCTGTAGAATCTACAAGAACATTGAGGTGGGAAAGATTGCTGGTGAGAGGATTTTGGAAGTAGAACCTTCTAACTCTGGTGTGTATTTGATCTTGGTTGAATTGCTTCTGAGTGGTGGAAGAAGACATGATGCTGAAAAAATTTGGGCTCGGATGAAAGAGAAGGGAGTCAAGAAGCAACCAGGTTGTAGTTGGATTGAGGTAAACAACTGTGTGCATATATTTCTTTCAGGAGATGGTTCGCACCCAGAGTTAGGTAGAATGTGTTGTGTCTTAGACTTGATACACATGGAGATGGAGATTAATTAAATCATAAAATCAAATGCTGCTTCATTTCAGCAGATACAAGTTCCATTTGATGGACATTACAGGTGAGATTTTTTTTTGCTCACGATTTTTGTACTAAATTGGTTGGATCCACGGGTTACAAATGAGGAACATACTCCCACCCCAGTAGAGGTGGGAAATTTGGGTCAATCTACTCATCTTGAATCTTGATAAGTTGAAATCCAAATGGCTATGCCGTTTTTTAACCAGTCAAAGATCAACACAAAATGCGCTTAGGTGTAGGCCTACAAAGCAGAAATGGAAGTCCGTCTAGTCATGTTCAAGGAGACATGAATTCTTTGTTCTCCGTGATTTTAACTTCATCACTTTTTGTTTAATGGCACTCGATAAGCAGCAAGCTGGTTTCATTTTAATAATTCTCCATCATCTGCCTGTCTTATGCTATTACACATTCCCTTTGCAGCTGAAGTTAGTTCAATACCAATAGTGGATGATAATGGCTCGTTGGTGGATATATATTCACAAAGGTCACCTTCTCTCTCTTTTTTTTCTTTCTCTCTTAGTTTTCTATAAAGGCATGATTTAAATTATTCATATCCTTAACCATAGTGAGGTGTGCTTGCCATTTCCTTCTCGGTGATATCATCGCTTTGGCAAAAGATAAAGCATATGCACATATTCGTCTTGATGAAATGAGTATTCATCTGGTAATTTCTTAATGTTACCTACTCGTCTGACTCCATCAGGCATGTAACCATGTAGGCTATATGGTAGTTATCTACCTTTGTACATAGATATATTGTCAGCCTTATTTCCATTATTAGCTGATTGTCTCGACGTGTCTATGTTTGCTTTCTATGAAAAGTGGAAGTTTATCAAAGGTGATTGGGCTTCCTGATGTATGTTGTTAGGCCCTGCATGACAGATTTGGTGAGAAAGATCTTTGTAATCGTTGGAAGAAATCATCAAATGATTCTGTTGGTAAATTTGCATAATTAAATGTTTTACAGTCAGTAAACTAGATTTGTTTTATAAGTAATTGATTTTTTTTATAAAAAGCATAAGGCACCCTTACGCACACAAGTATACAAAGGAAACACCTAACTAGATTAAACTTGATTTATTACCATAAGATATATTTTCCAGCAAAATCGATCTATTAAAACCTCATAAGCAAGTGCCTAAATATACTCCCAAAAGATAAGTGGGCCTAGGAAGTCATGTTGGCTAAATTTATCTAGTTCTAAATATCCTTGAAAAACCTCAAGGGATGTGCTTAAGTGGTAAGGGCCTTGGTCTTGGTGGCATTTTTATCAAGTTTAAGGTTCCAATCCCCTTGGGTGCGGATAATTCTTTGGCGTCAGTCTGCCAGAAAAGCTAGAGTATTAACTAACTCATGTAAAGGGAGCGCTTTGCATAGGCCCGAGGTTTATCCGACATAGGTGGATACACAAATTGGCTCTATATTGGAAGGGTGCCTTGTCATCAAAATAATAATAATAATAATAATCATTGAAACTACTCCATTAATTTAAAATTAGATTTGAACCAAGGATAGGAAAGGTTTATGAGAAATGTGTTAATGAGTCATTTTCCTTTGCTGGGGATAAGCTTCCTTCTTCACAAGCTTATCCACACCCCAACTGGCAGCTGCTAGGTCTTACCATCTCTTCTTATTGGAGTTATTGGCTTATATTAATACCAGTGGAAGGCCAAGTAGACGGGAGCGTAGGGATAGCGACGTTCACGGAGTCCGTACAAGTTTCGTACGCATCCGTACAAGTCCTACGCGTAGGGTTTAGGGTTTTTCCTATATATATATATATATATATATATCTTATTGATATAAACTTGGATGATTAAGAAAATAATAGCCGCCTCTCTGTGGACGTAGGCAAATTGCCAAACCACGTTAAATCTATGTCTCTCTCTTTTTTGATCTCTCTCTTTTCGATTCTATATATTGTTCATCATTATTGTCCGCGTTACAACAATTCTAAATTTCTCTCCCATACCATGAAGGCTCAGAGAGATGTTGATTTTCCATTGCTGCCATTGGGAATGTACTAGTCAAGTAATTGCAACAAAAAAAAAAAAAAGGCAAGGAATTATTCTACTTGCTTGGAGTCGATATTTTCATTGAGTGACAAATGTAAATTTGAAGTACATTTATCGTGTATATAAACACACTAGAGAAATATGCTTATTTATACATTCTCAAAATTTGCATTTTTAAAAATGTGCAGCTGCGTTCTTTGCATAGGAATAATAATCAATTCTCACAATTGACTTGCAGCAATTGCTGTAATTTCTGCACAAATTTCTAGATGTGAAATGTTCTGTCTTTCATTTAGGAATACAACTAATGAATTGCATGTCAGATAAAAAAATTGTATGTATGCGTTACCCTGTCTCTGAATCTGCCGTTTTCTACATTTATAGGCACTGAAATTAGGGCAAGATGCAAATTCTCCTCATAGCTTCTTAAATGGACAAATATGTCAGATGTGTTTGTGATCTGATCCACTGCATGAAGTGATGAAACAGTTGGCAAATCCTAGTAATTTGCTTAGCTCTGTAGGATGTTTTATGTTATCCCCCTCTTATCATGTGGTAGCTTGTTGACATGCACATCCTTTCAGGAGTTAGGAGACTTGTAATTGTGGAGGCTGGCAGCAATCGTGTGGAAGGTATAATATCATTGAGTGATGTGTTCAACTTCTTGCTAGGTTAGCTAGAATTGTTGGCTGCTGTTTCGTGCATCACGGGGTTGACAGTGGTGCCACTGGGGGAAGTTCCATTGTTTTATTGACATCTTGTATCTTTGAGCTACACTCTCCTTCCCATTGTGAAATGTCTAATTTGTCTCTCCATTTCATGGTTTGATGAGCCTCATTAGGATAGAAAAGTTTAAAGAGAAAAAAGAAATCCGTAAATTGTGAGGATTCAATTTTTTTTTTTTTTTTTTTTTTATACATTGCTCCTGATTATTATCAACCCTGCATCTGGCACAGTTGTCATGTTTGTGTCTAATGCCAACAGAAAATGAGGCAGGCAAAAGAAAAAAGGAACAAAAGGTGATCCGTTTGTGGCACCTCTTGCTGTTGGTTATTTCAATTTTAGTTGCTGATCTTTGGTTGCGCTGGGAAAAATGGGAAAAAGATCTTTGCTTGTCATTTTTATTGTAACATTGCTAAGTGTGACAATTCATCACGGGTTTTTTAATTTTCTATAAATTTAAGATGGCATGTTTATTTCTCTTGTTTAAAGCCTTGATAATAATTTTTTTTTTCTGTTTTTATTTCTCATCTATTTGAAGGAAAACAGAAGGCCTAATAATGTTCCTTATCCAATACACAATGGAAAGATTACCTAACCTGAAATGCCAGATACATGAAGCCTCCATCATCACCAATTAAGAATGCAAAAGCAACACTTTCCTTAAGCTCAAAAAAAGATGTTACCAACAAATATTAGTTTGCTTTTGGAATCTTTGGAAAGATAAAATTGTAACCATTATTCAATATTCTCTTGAAACAATCGGCTTTTCTTGAACAGTCTAAATCATAAAATTCATCACCAATTATAGTTTAACATATTAGTCGATTACAACAAACAAGGAGCAACAGTAGTTGAACATAGAATATTAAGCATTTAAGCTCATACAAAAATTACTGCATAAAAATCCTAACCAAATTCCTAAAATTGTTCATAAAATTCTATAATAACTAATCTATCTCCGGCATGACTTAAAGCACCCAAAATTCTTGTGTAGAATGAATGTCAACCCATATTTGTTGCAATCTTTTCCCACCATTTTGGTTGGTTGGTTTTAGCCATAGTTGCTTGAACCTCCTGTATGTCAAGTGTGCAAAACAAACCCATAATAATTTAAAAAAAAAAAACATATATTAACATAGTTATGTAGTAGGAAAACTAACAAATATTTAAAAATAGAAATATCATTGTTTTCACATCACCTCGACCCCAAAAAGGGCACCCCTGTTAGTTAGATGTTTGCCACTAGGACCATAGACTTAGATTTTGAATAAAGTTATCCAAGAAAAAAGTTTAACCCACTATTTGTCTGCATCCTATGTCTTTTCCTATTTGTCCGTGGAAACTAAGTAACTAACAATCATGGGTTACTGCATGTTAAAATTGAGAAAAATGTAAAAAATAAGTTCTCTTATTTGAAAAGGTGTATGAAAATAAGTCTCTAAAAATTTGAAAGGGAGATTAATGCGAAGGAAAATTATAACAAATAGCATGTCAAGCATTTTCAAAGCAGGAATAAGGATTCATGCATAATGGAGTATACTAAGCTCAAATATATATAGTTCCACACCTTAAAACCCACTTCGCCTTTTCTTCAACCGCGTTTGAGAGAGTCTGCAATGAAAAGCAACCTTTTAGGAAAAAGAGAAAGCTATTGCATCAAAACTAAGCACAAATACTTCTAGGCAGCATGAGTAATAAATCACCATACAAATGCATCTAAGATCTTAGGATTATGATTATATGGTTAGCTATTACTTACGTCACTATATCAATATGTTCATAAATGGTCACATCCTCTATTTTCAATCAAAGCTAGTCTTTGTAAAGGTAACTGGAAAATGTGGCCTTCATTCTTCACGACACAAACTTGGTCACTTATTTTTAGCTATATATAACACACTAATCATCTTAACATAATAGAGCTCATACCTAGTAATTCAAAGCCATTCTAAACATAACAAGAACACTTTTCATCCAAATAATGTTACCCTTTCTCAGTGTGACCAAATTCCATCCCTTCATTTGAGAAACTCATCCATTAAAAAGCAATCTAAACATGTTGTTGCATGTCAAAAATTCACATGCAATTCACACAGGAGTACTATGGTTTACACAATCCAATCCCCATAATAGCACAAACACCTCTAGATATGTAATTATTTTATTTTTCATTAGAAAACCCATCACCCAGTTCATTTCATTTCTTGGAAAAACCTACAGATCTCACATCCTACAGCTAGTTTCCGACAACCAATCCATGATTGGCAATACATCAACAAATGGGTACAGTTCAATCAAGCCAAATTACACACATAATGACTAAAATTACCTCCAAAACCACATATGAGACAGGGACAATGCCACAACGATGACAAAGAAAAGGTAAAGCTAATGCTACAAAGCTAGCAAAAAAAAAAACAAAACAAAACAGTACACAAAGTCCATACAGAGATGTCTTCACCTATGTTAGAGAACTCCTCCTTTGCTTTCTTTGTAACCCAAGTGCGTGAAACAAATCACTTTAGACACAATATATATATATATATATATATATATATATATATATATATATATAAACATACATATCCTTTGATGTCTCATAAGAAAACCACCAAAAACAAAAACCAAAAAAAAAAAAAAAAAAGGGAAGAAGAAGAAGAAAACCACCCAGAAAGAAGACTTTTTCTTTTCATCAATTTTGTCATTTGAAGCACATGGTTCCAAACCCAGTAGGCATCAATCAAAAAAACGCAATGGAAAATATCGAACACATCATCTACACAACGTGGAACACATCTCCTAGAAGAGATGCACAAATCCAAACCAACAATCATTGTACAAAATTCAATTAAACCGGAAAAAGAAAAAAAAAAAAACAAACAAATCAAAAGGAAGGAGCTTTGATTTACTTGAGGTCACTGGGAAAACATCTCCTCTTCTGAGAGAAGCTCGAACCACTATCCAAAGCACCATCACAACGACCATCATGACAAGCAGGAAGATGAATACTGTAACAAATTAAAATGATCATTATTAGGTACATAGGTTCTAAATAAAAGAAATAAATTAATGGAAAATAGATTAATAAAAAATTTACTTCAAAAGCCAATCAGAATAAAACCCATTTGGTGGCTCCCCTAATATCATAGACAACTCATGTCTCATTAGAGCGGAACAATTCACATTCAGCAAAATAGCATCCAATATAATTGAACATATTCCTGGAAGTATCTCGTCAAGAGCGCAATCATAATATCCATGCAGTGTATTCCTTTGTATAGACTTACAAAGATTTCTTCATTATCTTTTAGTATCTCAAGATCTCAGTATCTTGAAATTTCAAGATCTCATAGATGGTTAAAACTTGAAAGCAACCAAGTTGAATTATGTGCTTTGATACCAATTACTAAATATTTATATTTACTTTCAATTTATTTTTATTTTTATTTATTATATTATTTATTATCTCGACGTCGAGCTAGGATGCTTATATTTGACGAAGAAGGAAAAGTTAAGGGATTTGATGTGGGGGGCCGGAAATCGTTTCAAGCAATTGCGCACAAGTTACGCAATCTACATGTTCCGAGTGAATATTGTGGCGACTTTATTAGTCGAGTACGGATACGATTGCCAAGGCTAGAAGTTGTGTGTCGTTTTAAACCCATGAGTGATGGTTTTCTTGATGATGTTCAATGGGATGTTTACCATTTCCGATGCATTGTGGCGTATTTGATAAAAAAACTTGGTAGAAAAAATGGATAGGGGGTGTTTTGAGTTGCTAATAGCCTTTAATCTTTTTTTTTTTTTTTTTTGTCTAAATATAAGCAGAATTGAAGGCTTTTCAATATGAGACAAAGTCCTTGAAGTAACCTTTTACCAACTTTATAACCCTCTTTTTTTTTGTCGAATAGAGCAGTTTGATTTCATTTTAATGATAGTTGATTATAGGAAACAAAACCCGGACTTCTTTGATGAATTGTTGGGATTAAATCAATCACTTTACGAGCTAGATAAGTGGCAAGACAAGATTGCTTCTGACCCAATACTTGACAAGATATTGAAGAGGATGATAGATGACAACTCTAGATTGGTAATGATGAACAAAGATAAATGCCTTAATATTGATTACTATTATGCTATTTTGTCAAGGTTTCTTCGGATTGTTCATGACTATTACGCAGACTATGACATGGTACATTTTTTGTTTTTGTTTTTAATTTTTTGTCAATTTGTATAATCATTACTCATATAATAAATTTTTTTTTTTTGTTGTTACTTATATCAGCGGACATTGCATGGATATTATGATTATACTCTTGACGAGATACTTTCAGGAATATGTTCAATTATATTGGATGCTATTTTGCTGAATGTGAATTGTTCCGCTCGAATGAGACATGAGATGCTTGTGATATGAGGGGAGCCACCAATTGAGTTTTATTCTGATTGACTTTTGAAGTAAATTTTTTATTAATCTATTTTTCATTAATTTATTTTTATTATTCAGAACCTATGTACCTAATAATGATCATTTTAAGTAACAAAAAAAAAACATTTATTATATGAGTAATGATTATACAAATTGACAAAAAAAAAACAAAACAAAAAACATACCACGTCATAGTCTGCGTAATGGTCGTGAACATTCCGAAGAAACCTTGACAAAATAGCATAACAGTAATCAATATTAAAGCACTTATCTCTGTTCATCATTACCAATCTAGAGTTGTCATCTATTGTCCTCTTCAATATCTTGTTAAGTATTGGGTCAGAAACAATCTTGTCTGGCCACTTTTCTAGCCTGCAAAATGATTGATTTAATCCCAAAAATTCATCAAAGAAGTCTGGGTTTTGTTTCCTATAATCAACTATCATTAGAATGAAGTCAAACTGCTCCATTCGACCGAAAAAAAGAGGGTTATAAAGTTGGTAAAAGGTTACTTCAAGGACTTTGTCTCGTATTGAAAAGCCTTCAATTTACTACTTATATTTAGACAAAAAAAAAAGATTAAAGGCTATTGGCAGCTCAAAACACCCCCTATCCGTTTTTTCTACCAAGTTTTTTATCAAATACACCACCATGCATCTGAAATGGTAAACATCCCATTGAACACCATCAAGAAAACCATCACTCATGGGTTTAAAACGATACACAACTTCTAGCCTTGGCAATCACATCCGTATCCAATTAATAAAGTTGCCACGATATTCACTCGGAACATGTAGATTGTGTAACTCGTGCGCAATTGCTTGAAACAATTTCTGGCCCCCCACATCAAATCCCTTAACTTTTCCTTCTTCGTCAAATATAAGCATCCTAACTTGACGTCGGGATAATAAATAATATAATAAATAAAAATGAAAATAAATTAAAAGTAAATATAAATATTTAGTAATTGGTATCAGAGCACATAATTCAATTTTGTTACTTTCAAGTCCTAACCATCTATGAGATATTGCAATTTCAAGATACTAAGATCTCGAGATACTGAGATCTTGAGATACTAAAAGATAATAAAGAAATCTTTGTAAGTCTATACAAAGGAATATATATAATGGGGTGGCAAAACAGGTACCTATACACGACCCGTTTATGACCCGCAGGTACCCCTTACACGATTAGCTTATACCCAAACATGACCCGTTTAGTTAAAGGAATAATCGAGTCTGATACGATTATGATACGAAAATAACCGTATAACTTAATACAACAATCGGGTCATATCGGTAAACAATTCGCTTAAAAACTTAAAACACTTTTTTCTTTTTTTAATTAAATGTAGTAATAATAATATCAATAACATTGTTAATTTCATTGTTAATAAATTGTTAGCCCATTTAAAGATCTTGTATATATATATATATACAAAATATATTACAAAAAATAATTATATATATTTAAATCCATTTAATATTAATTAAATAACATATGTTATATGGGTTATACTTAATTCAATATAATTATATTATATGCATATTAAATAATATAATTATAAATATATAAAATCAATACTTAATCATAGTATTTGTGTACAATGATAATGCCATCCGTATTATATCAAATAACCGTGTAACCCGACACGAACAATCGGGTCATATCGGGTAGACCCGACCCGTTTAAAAAACTTAAAACACTTTTTTCTTTTTTTAATTAAATGTAGTAATAATAATATCAATAACATTGTTAATAAATTGTTAGCCCGTTTAAAGATTTTGTATATATATATATACAAGATATATTACAAAAAATAATTATATATATTTAAATCCATATAATATTAATTAAATAACATATGTTATATGGGTTATACTTAATTCAATAGAATTATATTATATGCATATTAAATAATATAATTATAAATATATAAGATCAATACTTAATCATAGTATTTGTGTACAATGATAATGCCATTCGTATTATATCAAATAATCGTGTAACCCGACACGAACAATCGGGTCATATTGGGTAGACCCGACCCATTTAAAAAACTTAAAACACTTTTTTTTTTTTAATTAAATGTAGTAATAATAATATCAATAACATTGTTAATTTAATTGTTAATAAATTGTTAGCCCGTTTAAAGATCTTGTATATATATATATTACAAAAAATAGTTATATATATTTAAATCCATATAATATTAATTAAATAACATATGTTATATGGGTTATACTTAATTCAATAGAATTATATTATATGCATATTAAATAATATAATTAAAAATATATAAGATCAATACTCAATCATAGTATTTGTATACAATGATAATGACATTCGTATTATACCAATTATTAAATATTTATATTTACTTTCAATTTATTTTCATTTTTATTTATTATATTATTTATTATCCCGACGTCAAGGTAGGACGCTTATATGTAACGAAGAAGGAAAAGTTAAGGGATTTGATGTGGGGGGCCGAAAATCGTTTCAAGCAATTGCGCACAAGTTACACAATCTACATGTTCCGAGTGAATATTGTAGCGACTTTATTAATCGAGTACGGATACGATTGCCAACGCTAGAAGTTGTGTGTCGTTTTAAACCCATGAGTGGCGATTTTCTTGATGATGTTCAATGGGATGTTTACCATTTCAAACGCATTGTGGTGTATTTGATAAAAAAAACTTGGTAGAAAAAATGGATAGGGGTGTTTTGAGTTGCCAATAGCCTTTAATCTTTTTTTTTTTTTTTTGTCTAAATATAAAAAGAATTGAAGGCTTTTCAATATGAGACAAAGTCCTTGAAGTAACCTTTTACCAACTTTATAACCCTCTTTTTTTTGGTCGAATTGAGCAGTTTGACTTCATTTTAATGAGAGTCGATTATAGGAAACAAAACCCGGACTTCTTTGATAAATTGTTGGGATTAAATCAATCACTTTACGAGCTAGATAAGTGGCAAGACAAGATAGCTTTTGACCCAATACTTGACAAGATATTGAAGATGACGATAGATGACAACTCTAGATTGGTAATGATGAACAAAGATAAATGCCTTAATATTGATTACTATTATGCTATTTTGTCAAGATTTCTTCAGATTGTTCATGACTATTACGCAGACTATGACATGGTACATTTTTTGCTTTTGTTTTTAATTTTTTGTCAATTTGTATAATCATTACTCATATAATAATTTTTTTTTTTTTTTGGTTACTTATATCAGCGGACATTGCATGGATATTATGATTGTGCTCTTGACGTGATACTTTCAGGAATATGTTCAATTATATTGGATGCGATTTTGCTGAATGTGAATTGTTCCGCTCGAATGAGACATGAGATGTTCGTGATATGAGGGGAGCCACCAAATGAGTTTTATTCTGATTGACTTTTGAAGTAAATTTTTTATTAATCTATTTTCCATTAATTTATTTTTATTATTCAGAACCTATGTAACTAATAATGATCATTTTAAGTAACAAAAAAAAACATTTATTATATGAGTAATGATTATACAAATTGACAAACAAAAAAAAAACAAAACAAAAAACATACCACGTCATAGTCTGCGTAATGGTCGTGAACATTCCGAAGAAACCTTGACAAAATAGCATAATAGTAATCAATATTAAAGCACTTATCTATTTGTCATCATTACCAATCTAGAGTTGTCATCCATTGTCCTTCAATATCTTGTCAAGTATTGTAAACAATCTTGTCTCGCCACTTTTCTAGCCTGTAAAGTGATTGATCCCAAAATTCATCAAAGAAGTCTGGTTTTGTTTATAATCAACTATCATTAGAATGAAGTCAAACTACTCCATTCGACCGAAAAAAGAGGTTATAAAGTTGGTAAAGGTTACTTCAATGACTTTGTCTCATTGAAAAAATTCAATTTGCTAATATTTAGACAAAAAAAAGATTAAAAGGCAATTAGTAAATTGATATCGTTTAATTCCAATTTTTTATCAAATACACCATGCATAGAAATATTAAACATCCATTGAACACCATCAAGAAGATCGCATGAGATACTAAAAGATAATGAAAGAAACTTTGTAATCTATACGATTATATTAATAAATAAGCTACAATATTCACCGTTTATGACATGTACCTCTTACTAAATATTAGTTTATAAAACAATTTCTGGCTTTAATCAAATCTAATAATAATTTTCTTATGAAAATATAAGCATTAACCCGACGTCGGGTCATAATAATATAAAAATAAAAAACATTTTTCTTTTTAAATTAAATATTTAATAATAATATCAATAACATTATTAATTTAATTATTAATAAATTGTTAATCTTGTATATATATTAAGATATATTTAAATCCATATAATATTAATTAAATAACATATGTATACTAATAATAATATCAATAACATTATTAATTTAATTATTAATAAATTGTTAGCCTTTAAAGATCTTGTATATATATATATACAAAATATATTTAAATCCATATATAATATTAATTAAATAATATTATGTTATATGGGTTATATTATACTTAATTCAATAGAATTATATTATATGCATATTAAATAATATAATTATAAATATATAAGATCAATACTTAATCATAGTATTTGTTTACAATGATAATGCCATTCAGATTATATCAAATAACCGTATTTAACAATCGGGTCATATCGGTGGACCACCTATTTAAAAAACTTAAAACACTTTTTTCTTTTTTTAATTAAATGTAGTAATAATAATATCAATAACAATGTTAATTTAATTGTTAATAAATTGTTAGCCCGTTTAAAGATCTTGTATATATATATATACAAAAAATAATTATATATATTTAGATCCATATAATATTAATTAAATAACATATGTTATATGGGTTATACTTAATTCAATAGAATTATATTATATGCATATTAAATAATATAATTATAAATATATAAGATCAATACTTAATCATAGTATTTGTACAATGATAATGTCATTCGATATACCAATTATTAAATATTTATATTTACTTCAATTTATTTTCATTTTATTTATTATATTATTTATTATAACTCTAGATTGGTAATGATGAACAAAGATAAATTCCTTAATATTGATTACTATTATGCTATTTTGTCAAGGTTTCTTCGGATTGTTCATGACTATTACGCAGACTATGACATGGTACGTTTTTTGTTTTTGTTTTTATTTTTTTGTCAATTTGTATAATCATTACTCATATAATAAATTTTTTTTTTTTGTTACTTATATCAGCGGACATTGCATGGACATTATGATTGTGCTCTTGACGTGATACTTTCAGGAATATGTTCAATTATATTGGATGCGATTTTGCTGAATGTGAATTGTTCCGCTCGAATGAGACATGAGATGTTCGTGATATGAGGGGAGCCACCAAATGAGTTTTATTCTGAGTGACTTTTGAAATAAATTTTTTATTAATCTATTTTCCATTAATTTATTTTATTATTCAGAACCTATGTACCTAATAATGATCATTTTAAGTAACAAAAAAAAACATTTATTATATGAGTAATGATTATACAAATTGACAAAAAAAACAAAACAAAACATAATACGTCATAGTCTCATGTAATGGTCGTGAACATTCCGAAGAAACCTTGACAAAATAGCATAACAGTAATCAATATTAAAGCACTTATCTCTGTTCATCATTACCAATCTAGAGTTGTCATCTATTGTCCTCTTCAATATCTTGTCAAGTATTGGGTCAAAACAATCTTGTTCGCCACTTTTCTAGCCTCAGAAGTGATTGATTTAATCCCAAAAATTCATCAAAGAAGTCTGGGTTTTGTTTCCAATAATCAACTATCATTAGAATGAAGTCAAACTACTCCATCCGACCGAAAAAAAGAGGGTTATAAAGTTGGTAAAAGGTTACTTCAAGGACTTTGTCTCGTATGGAAATGCCTTCAATTTGCTACGTATATTTAGACCAAAAAAAAAGATTAAAGGCTATTTGCAACTCAAAACACCCCGTATCCGTTTTTTCTACCAAGTTTTTTATCAAATACGCCACCATGCATCTGAAATGTTAAACATCCCATTGAACACCATCAAGAAAACCATCACTCATGGGTTTAAAACGACACACAACTTCTAGCCTTGGCAATCATATCCGTATCCAATTAATAAAGTCGCCACAATATTCACTCGGAACATGTAGATTGTGTAACTCGTACGCAATTGCTTGAAACAATTTCTGGCCCCCCACATCAAATCCCTTAACTTTTCCTTCTTCGTCAAATATAAGCATCCTACCTTGACGTCGGGATAATAAATAATATAATAAATAAAAATGAAAATAAATTGAAAGTAAATATAAATATTTAATAATTGATATCAGAGCACATAATTCAACTTTGTTGCTTTCAAGTCCTAACCATCTATGAAATATTGAAATTTCAAGATACTAAGATCTCGAGATACTGAGATCTTGAGATACTAAAAGATAATGAAGAAATCTTTGTAAGTCTATACAAAGGAATATATATAATGGGGTGGCAAAACAGGTACCTATACACGACCCGTTTATGACCCGCGGGTACCCTTACACGATTAGCTTATACCCAGACATGACCCGTTTAGCTAAAGGAATAATCGAGTCTGATACAATTATGACACGAAAATAACCGTGTAACCCGACACGAACAATCGGGTCATATCAGGTAGACCCGACCCGTTTAAAAAACTTAAAACAATTTTTTTTTTTTAATTAAATGTAGTAATAATAATATCAATAACGTTATTAAATTAATTATTAATAAATTGTTAGCCCGTTTAAAGATCTTGTATATATATATATACAAAATATATTCAAATCCATATAATATTAATTAAATAACATATGTTATATGGGTTATACTTAATTCAATAGAATTATATTATATGCATATTAAATAATATAATTATAAATATATAAGATCAATACTTAATCATAGTATTTGTGTACAATGATAATGTCATTCGTATTATATCAAATAACCGTGTAATCCGACACGAACAATCGGGTCATATCGGGTAGATCCGACCCGGTTTAAAAAACTTAAAACACTTTTTTTTTTTAATTAAATGTAGTAATAATAATATCAATAACATTGTTAATTTCATTGTTAATAAATTGTTAGCCCGTTTGAAGATCTTGTATATATATATATACAAAATATATTACAAAAAATAATTATATATATTTAAATCCATATAATATTAATTAAATAACATATGTTATATGGTTTATACTTAATTCAATAGAATTATATTATATGCATATTAAATAATATAATTATAAATATATAAGATCAATACTTAATTATAGTATTTGTTTACAATGATAATGCCATTCGTATTATATCAAATAACCGTGTAATCCGACACGAACAATCGGGTCATATCGGGTGGACCCGACCCATTTAAAAAACTTAAAACACTTTTTTCTTTTTTTAATTAAATGTAGTAATAATAATATCAATAACAATGTTAATTTAATTGTTAATAAATTGTTAGCCCGTTTAAAGATCTTGTATATATATATATACAAGATATATTATAAAAAATAATTATATATATTTAAATCCATATAATATTAATTAAATAACATATGTTATATGGGTTATACTTAATTCAATAGAATTATATTATATACATATTAAATAATATAATTATAAATATATAAGATCAATACTTAATCATAGTATTTGTGTACAACGATAATGCCATTCGTATTATATCAAATAATCGTGTAACCCGACGCGAACAATCGGGTCATATCGGGTAGACCCGACCCGTTTAAAAAACATAAAATACTTTTTTCTTGTTTTAATTAAATGTAATTATAATAATATCAATAACATTGTTAATTTAATTCATGTCAAAAAACATTGTTAATTTAATTGTTAATAAATTGTTAGCCCGTTTAAAGATCTTGTATATATATATATACAAAATATATTACAAAAAATAATTATATATATTTAGATCCATATAATATTAATTAAATAACATATGTTATAAGGGTTATTCTTAATTCAATAGAATTATATTATATGCATATTGAATAATATAATTATAAATATATAAGATCAATACTTAATCATAGTATTTGCGTACAATGATAATGTCATTCGTATTATACCAATTATTAAATATTTATATTTACTTTCAATTTATTTTCATTTTTATTTATTATATTATTTATTATCCCGACGTCAATCTAGGACGTTTATATTTAACGAAGAAGGAAAAGTTAAGGGATTTGATGTGGGGGGCCGGAAATCGTTTCAAGCAATTGCACACAAGTTACGCAATCTACATGTTCCGAGTGAATATTGTGGCGACTTTATTAATCGAGTACTGATACGATTGCCAAGGTTAGAAGTTGTGTGTCGTTTTAAACCCATGAGTGATGGTTTTCTTGATGATGTTCAATGGGATGTTTACCATTTCAGATGCATTGTGGCGTATTTGATAAAAAAAACTTGGTAGAAAAAATGGATAGGGGGTGTTTTGAGTTGCCTATAGCCTTTAATCTTCTTTTTTTTTTGTCTAAATATATAGTAGAATTGAAGGCTTTTTAATATGAGACAAAGTCCTTGAAGTAACCTTTTACCAACTTTATAACCCTCTTTTTTTTGGTCGAATGGAGCAGTTTGACTTCATTTTAATGATAGTTGATTATAGAAACAAAACCCGGACTTCTTTGATAAATTGTTGGGATTAAATCAATCACTTTACGAGCTAGATAAGTGGCAAGACAAGATTGCTTCTGACCCAATACTTGACAAGATATTGAAGAGGACGATAGATGACAACTCTAGATCGGTAATGATGAACAAAGATAAATGCCTTAATATTGATTACTATTATGCTATTTTGTCAAGGTTTCTTCGGATTGTTCATGACTATTACGCAGACTATGACATGGTACGTTTTTTGTTTTTGTTTTTTTTTTTGTCAATTTGTATAATCATTACTCATATAATAAATTTTTTTTTTTGTTACTTATATCAACGGACATTGCATGAATATTATGATTGTGCTCTTGATGAGATACTTTCAAGAATATGTTCAATTATATTGGATGCTATTTTGCTGAATGTGAATTGTTTCGCTCTAATCAGACATGAGATGTTCGTGATATCAGGGGAGCCACCGAATGAGTTTTATTCTAATTGACTTTTGAAGTACATTTTTTATTAATCTATTTTCCATTAATTTATTTTTATTATTCAGAACCTATGTGCCTAATAATGATCATTTTAAGTAACAAAAAAAACATTTATTATATGAGTAATGATTATACAAATTGACAAAAAAAAACAAAACAAAAAACATACCACGTCATAGTCTGCGTAATGGTCGTGAACATTCCGAAGAAACCTTGACAAAATAGCATACCAGTAATCAATA
Organism: Carpinus viminea; assembly: GCA_013348765.1. NCBI lineage: Eukaryota > Viridiplantae > Streptophyta > Magnoliopsida > Fagales > Betulaceae > Carpinus > Carpinus viminea. The sequence continues at coordinate 29,851,628 of CP054673.1, forward strand.
TTAAAGCACTTATCTCTGTTCATCATTACCAATCTAGAGTTGTCATCTATTGTCCTCTTCAATATCTTGTCAAGTATTGGGTCAGCAACAATCTTGTCTTGGCCACTTTTCTAGCCTTTAAAGTGATTGATTTAATCCCAAAAATTCATCAAAGAAGTCTGGGTTTTGTTTCCTATAATCAACTATCATTAGAATGAAGTCAAACTGCTCAATTCGACCGAAAAAAAGAGGGTTATAAAGTTGGTAAAAGTTTACTTCAAGGACTTTGTCTCGTATTGAAAAGCCTTCAATTTGCTACTTATATTTAGACAAAAAAAATAGATTAAATGCTATTGGCAGCTCAAAACACCTTCTATCCGTTTTTTCTACCAAGTTTTTTATCAAATACTCTACCATGCATCTGAAATGGTAAACATCCCGTTGAACACCATCAAGAAAACCATCACTCATGGGTTTAAAACGACACAAACTTCTAGCCTTGGCAATCATATCCGTACCCAATTAATAAAGTCACCACAATATTCACTCGGAACATGTGGATTGTGTAACTCGTGCGCAATTGCTTGAAACAATTTATGGCCCCCCACATCAAATCCCTTAACTTTTCCTTCTTTGTCAAATATAAGCATCCTACCTTGACATCGGGATAATAAATAATATAATAAATAAAAATGAAAATAAATTGAAAGTAAATATAAATATTTAGTAATTGGTATCAGAGTACATAATTCAACTTTGTTGCTTTCAAGTCCTAACCATCTATAAGATATTGAAATTTCAAGATACTAAGATCTCGAGATACTGAGATCTTGAGATACTAAAAGATAATGAAGAAATCTTTGTAAGTCTATACAAAAGAATATATATAATGGGTGGCAAAACAGGTACCTATACACAACCCGTTTATGACTGCAGGTACCCGTTACACGATTAGCTTATACTCAGACATGACCCGTTTAGCTAAAGGGATAATCGAGTCTGATACGATTATGACACGAAAATAACCGTGTAACCTGACACGAACAATCGGGTCATATCGGGTAGACCCGACCCGTTTAAAAAACTTAAAACATTTTTTTCTTTTTTTAATTAAATGTAGTAATAATAATATCAATAACATTGTTAATTTAATTGTTAATAAATTGTTAGCCCGTTTAAAGATCTTGTATATATATATATACAAAATAATTATATATATTTAATCCATATAATATTAATTAAATAACATATGTTATATGGGTTATACTTAATTCAATATAATTATATTATATGCATATTAAATAATATAATTATAAATGTATAAGATCAATACTTAATCATAGTATTTGTGTACAATGATAATGCCATTCATATTATATCAAATAACCGTGTAATCCAACACGAACAATCGGGTCATATCGGGTAGATCCGACCCGTTTAAAAAGTTAAAACACTTTTCCTTTTTTACGGAAGATGGCAGTTATAATGGTATTCGTTGTTGGACTAATTGATACTTCTTTGCACATGTGATCTAGAAGTTCATGGGACTAGACATTGACTAACTTCATTTCATATAAACCCTTGATTCCTAAGAAGTTACGAAGATTTGAAACTAGTTGGCGCAATAGAGCTTTCACTGATCTGATGATTTTTACTTCATCACTTTGGCGGTTTTCTAGGCTTCGAATGTCCAAACGAGTTTTATTGATAGCACTGGCAGGTTCAACGTGAATACAATAGTTGTAGATCCATCTTTTCCAAAACACAAGCTCATCTACACTCTGGAATGCATTTGGCACATTGGCCAAAGCATATAAAGGAGACAAACCCCCTCCATCAAGAACAAGAATCGAATGTGGACACTTTCGAATTAAATCCAAAGCAATATCTAAACTTTGGCTATATATGGCATGGATACAAAGTGTAGAGCCATCAATGCCACCTTCTAACATTAGATCTTCTAAAGGGGTGAGAGAATAGAGATATCGAGCCAATTCTATATGCCCTATGAAGATAGCCTGATTAACTGGAATAACTTTACCATCTCTAATGCGAATCAAGTTGTTGTTCTTTCTAAGCATGCATGCAGCCATCTTGTAGTTTCCAACACAAACTGCATTTACCAAAGTTGTGCTACCAGCGTTATTTGGTATTGCCAAGTCTTCCTCGAACATTAAATCCACTAACTTCTCCACTATATGCTCATGCCCAGAATGAACAGCTACGTAAAGAGCCGTCTCATCGAAATTTGTGATTTTTGCAACCACTGCATCCGGTTGGCGCTTAAGGAACTCCTCTGCAACGATCCAATCACCATTTTGGACTGCCTTCTTTAAGGTCTCATACTGAACATAATTGATGCATGTGTTGAACTTTTTTTTCAACGTATCCCAAGCGACTTTTGCTGAACTAATCCCAATAATCTTAGAAAGTGAGTCAGGTTCACATGAAATTTGGATTATCTGTAAGGCCATGGAATTCTTCTTACTCCAAGCCTTGAAAGCAGGTTCATCATCATCTTGCTTAGGAGGATCGGTGGTTGCTTCAACTATTTCCCATAGACAATGAGCCCTCAAATAGGTTTTTACCCTAATACTCCAATTCCCATAATTATATTTCTCAAGAACTTGAAAATATTTTTTTGCAAGTGTATGCCAAGCGATTTTTGCATAACTAATATTAATAATATTAGAAAATGTGTTTGAACTGCATGAAATTTGGATTATGTGTAAGACCATGGAATTCTTCTTACTCCAAGCCTTAAAAGTAGCTTCATCATCTTCTCGCCTAAGAGGTTCAGTTGTTGCTTCAATTATTTCCCAGAGATTAAGGGCTATCAAATAGGTTTTTACCCGAATACTCCATTCCAAATAATTATCTTCCTCAAGAACTTGGTGAAAAACTGCCAAAGTATCCCATGCAATTTTAGCCAAACTAATTTGTCTAATTATCGATAATGCATCCGGCCCACATGAACCCTGGATCACATTTAAAGCCATGGAATTCTTCTCACACCAAGCATTGAAAGTAGCTTCATCATCTTCTTGCTTAGAAGGTTCAATGATTGCTTCAACTATATCCCATAAATCTTTAGCCATCAAATAGGTTTTTACCTGAACACTCCAAGTCACGAAATTGTGTTTGTCAAGGACTTCAAGAACAGCTACACTCAAGCCAGCCTTCATTTCCATGTTTATCAGTTACAGTTTTTTACTGGCCGGCGAGGCGGCGACCACTAGCTAGGGCAGATGTGGGAACTTGCTGGCTTCTCTCCCAAGTGCGTGCGTTTCAGTGTCTGAGGCAGTATTGGGCAACAATGTGTTACTTATAACTACAATTAAAGTATTAATGTATTGTCATTGGAATTTATATGATTATATCACATGATCAATTGATCATTAAATCTTATAATTATCTAATAACAAATTATACATATATAATATGATATAAGTATACAAATTGATATAAATACAATAATTAACTAGAAACTTCATTCTCACTTCTAGTGTATGTTATAAGTCCATATGCGTTATAAATTATAATTATACATATATATTAAATAATACAAATGTATAAGATCAATACTTAATCATATGATTTAATGATAATTTAAATACTTAAGCATAGTATTCATGTACAATGATAATGTCATTCGTATAATATCAAATTAAGTAATTAACATTGAATTCAACAATGTGTTACTTTTAACCACAATTGAATTATTAATGTATTGTTATTAGAATTTATACGATTATATCACATGATTAATTGATCATTAAATCATATGATTATCTAATAATAATTATAAAATGGAATTTATAAATTAAGCCAACCAAATTGACCAATTTTACATTTATTTATAAATTATAATTATACATGTATAATACCAATTTTACACTAGGCTTAGGCCTTAGGGTTAGTTAGGATTAAAAAAAAAAGGTGAGAGATCGGGTTCGCGGTTCCCATGAGACCAAACAATCGGTCTCACGAGTACCCTCCAAACCTGAACAATAACGGTCTCAATTTTACCTCAGTAACCAGGTCTAGCGGGCCAACCCGCCAGACACGAAAATTAATGGGTCTTAATCGGATAAACTCGATTAAGACCCGAACCCGATAAGCCCAAACCCATTACCTTTTTTTTTCGTGTCATGTTTGTGTCATTTTCGTGGGTCTTGTCAAAATTGTCAGCCCTTATTATATATCTACATTACTCATATAAAAAAAAAAAATTTAAAAAGTTAGATTAAGAAGAAAAAAACAGGTGAAAGATACCATCTCCCTCTTCTTCCTCTGTTGTTGTGAGGCTTCAGGATATAAAAAGCGGCCCAGGAAGAGTGTCTTCAAATTCAGTTAGGTCTCCAAGAATATTATCAAGTGGTCTGGCTATGGGAGAGAGAGATTAGTCATTTGAATAATGGGATGTTATTCAATCAGATTGATAACAGAATTGAATCAAAATGAATCACCTGTATTCAACAAAGCAAATAATAATAACAATAAATCAGAATGATAACAGAGTTGAATCAAAATGAATCACCTGTATTCAGCAAAGCAAATAATAATCACCACAAAAATAACAATAACATATATATAGTCATTAACATAGCATGTAAGTAATTCTAGGAAAGGCATACAGATGAGGACGACACATGAAGAAGGATGAAATGGTGATGAACCATCATCTGTTGATTGAATGACGAGATGGCCGGTGACTCCTTCCATGGTTGGGCGACTAGACACGAAGACAGTGGTGTAAATTGTAAGGGATATAATAGTAGGGCTCCTTTAAGAGTAATGGGCATATTAGACTAGCGGTGTAACATCCCCAACACGTTAAGGTTAGGTTTGTCACTTTTCTTTTTTTACAATAAAATTTTTGCAAAGATCCATAAGGTCTACTAGAGTACTTAATTTTTCAAAGAGTACGATAAATGTATAAAACATTTATCAAGAGCTTTTATTACAAGCGAAATTAGAAAACATAAACTTTAACTGCGGAAGATCATATTATTACAATAATTGACTTAAAAAGACTAAAAATTTAATAGTTATTCCCGCCCCCATTCCGGCCTCCTATTCCAGCAAACTCTCTACCTGAAAACAAGAAATAAAACTGAATGAGTTCAAAGGAGGTCCAGCAAGTAAAATCCACCATCATAAATAGTTTTACTCATTGTTCTCAGTTTTGAAAAATTGTTTTCGCAATTAAATATACAACCAACCATAATAATATAAGTATGTACAGTTGTAGCATATACATACTATTACATCTAGTAATAATAATCGTCATAAATCATTCTTGTAAAATATTATCATTGCATTATTATAAATCATCATTATATTGCATCATTATAAATCAACATTGAAAATCATCATAGTAAATCATTAATGCAATTATCTTGTCATTTTCTCATTTTAAGGTCCATGTACACTATTACCCATGTGCACGAAGGTTGCGAGTCCTTGTGACCATGGCACTGAACTGTGGCCTCTACCATGCCCAACCGTCAATTAACTCTTTCTTGGTGCACTCATCGATCATGTTGATAGAATACCACCTTAGTGGTTTCGCCTCCATCCGAATATCGGTACCGAACTCTCATTCTTTCTTTCTTGGGGCCAAAATACTCCTCCATACATGTGCCCTCATTTCATAAACATTCATAACATTTTTTGTACTTCTTTTTATGCATCTTAGGGCGACATGTATGGGGGTTTTATTATCATTTCATAATCATCATCTTTTTCATAAAAGAAATTCATCTTTCTCAATCTTTCATGCATACCACATAATTTCATAATATGTAAATAACAATAAATAAATATTTACAAATATACATAAATTGCATGACATGATAACTTTAGAAGGGGTAGTGAATGTATTTACTTTTAGACCAAGACTTAAATTTCCAAAAGAATCTAACTGCTCCAATCTGACTATCACCCACTACTTTATCTGAACTAATTTCTTAAGTCCGCTTTCTCTCGTGTTCTTCCTTTCTTGCAGCGCCTTGTCTCGCCCTTTCTCTCTTTTTTTCGTGTAAACACTTCCGAAAGAAGAAAGACTAAGTAGAAAGCGGAAGAAGGAAGAATATATAAAGAAGAGAAGGGAGAATGATGGTGAAATGTTGGATTTATGGCATCCATCCGTGTTCTTTGGAGAATTATGGTTATAGGGTTGTGACGCCTTCAAAGTAGAGTGGAGGCTAAACTTTCCTCCTGATTTCCAATGGAGAATGGTATTGGAAGCCTGCAAGATCCATGACTTGGTTGAAATTCAATCAAGGTCATGAGGTAAAAATTAGGTCTTCAAGATAATCCTCTTTGACCTGCTCCTAAAAGGTATTTATGTCAAGGTATACTTGGGAATTCTTAGAGAAAAGAGAGGAGGCTGTTTGGTGGAAATTGGTTTGGTTTCTCTTGCTATTCCAAAGCAAGCTTTATTCTCCGTTATGGCTATGCAAGACAGACTTAGCACTGGAGATCGGTTGCTAAAATGGGGCTATGCAGGATGTAAATTGCTTATTTTGCCTACAACCAAACCGAAAGTAGAGATCATTTGTTTTTTGAATGCGCTTTCAAATATCGATATGGAAGTTCTTATGCATCGTTGTGGAATGGAGGATCCTTCTCTGATTTGGAAGGAAGTTTTACAATTAGGAATCAAAAATTGGGGAAATAAGGCTTTAAAGGGTCTTCTTTGTAGATTGGTTTTTGGTTCAGTGGTTTATAATCTTTGGAGAACTAGAAATGAAGTTAAGCATTCAACCAAATATCAAGAACAAATTATCAAGAGGATTCTTTGGGAAGTAAGGGCTAGAATAGTTGGGAAGGGTATTTTCCCAAAACTAGAGAGAAACATCTCCTTAGTTTCTCTATGGAATTTGCTCAGTATTTTAAGGTGATCTAGTCCTTCGAGGTTTTAGGTTTTTCTGCAGAATATGTTCTTGCAGAGAGGTATTCTGCAGATATGAGAATCGCAGCCTGCAGATTTGTTCCTCAGAATCGCAAGTTAGGCATTTCTAGCAGAGAAGTGCGTCGTCATGATCTTCCGCAGTTGATCGTCATAAGATCGCTGAGTTAGCTTATTTAGCTTAGTAGGCGCCGATCGCTGTGTTCGTCTTGAAGCAGCCTCCGAAGTTTTGTTCTAACTTTATTTTGTTTGTAGTTGTTGTTTTAATCTTGCTTGGCTTCATGAAGTTTGTTTGACCATAGTAGGGTTTGTAATTGTTGATGATTGTTTTGGATTGGTTTGTTTTAATGAAATGATTTATTCATCAAAAGAGAATGATGGTGAAATTGTGAAGGGAGAAGCCCTATTTATAGGAAAAATTAAAATACTATTCTACCTTTTATTTACAATTCTACCCTCATTTTACTATTTCACCTACCAATACTATTACACCTACCATTTTAACTTATTATACCTATCATTACTATTTCACCTACCAACATTATTACATCTATCATTATTATTTCACTTACCAATATTATTATTACATCTACCATTTACTATTACATTATTCCACCAATTACCATTCTCTAATTACCACCATCCATAATATTATAAACTCCTAAAAACAATCATTGAATAATGTTATCAAATAAATATTTCTAAAATAAGACTTTTAAAATCTAGGACGTTACAAGTGGGCCAAAGCCCATAGAGGGATGAGTTGTAATAAATGCTTGTTAGTAGTTGGGCCTCTAGCTGAAATATAGCTAAGCTTGTTAGTAGGTTTGTTAATTAGTTAGAAGGCTAGTTAGGCTGATTGCACATATATAAGGCAATCAGCATAACTAGAGGAGGTTATGAAATTAGCTTTGAAACTTTTGTGGTCGATTGTTTATTGTGAACTTGGAGGAGGAGTACTCGAATTAATTGAAAATAGACCTTAGGAAAGTCAGACCAAATAAAGATCAAATGAAAGGGGGAAAAAAAAAATTCTTTCAGATTGTAAATTTTGGAGAAGCTCCTACAAGCTGCCTGTGTATTTGAGCATTCTCTATAATAAATTTATTCTTCAGTTATCAAAACCAACAAGGAAAAGGATACGCACATACATAAATGGTTGTGTATAGCATGCAAACTGAGATATAAAAGAAATTACAATAAAAAAAAGTTCTTACCTGCACACACACTCACATGGAAACACATGAGAGAGAGAGAGAGAGAGAGAGAGAGAGAGAATACTGAAGCTCATACCTGAATAGCAGCATCTACCATTGTGTGTGCTTTCAATCTTGAGCCTTAGACAATTTCAACGACATTAGATCCTGATTCTTGAGATATAGAAGAATTATCCAAGCAACTTTTGAGGCCACCATGGACACAGTGATGTTGTGTCACGGACAAATTTAATTGTTGGTGAGGTTAGGAGTGCAATTAAGATTTTTGAATGGATACCAACCCAAGATGCAACCCTGTGGAATGCCACAATATTTGGATTAGGAGAAAATGGTCAAGGTGAGGAAGATTTAAAGCTTTTTATTAGAATGAAAGAATCAGGTCCATCCCTGGACAAAGCTACATTCACTAGTGTTTTGACAATATGTACAGATTTGCCAACCATACTCTTTGGAAAACAAGCTCATGCCGAGATAATAAAAGCTGGGTTTGATAGTTTCATTGCAGTTTCCAATGCATTACTCACCATGTATGCAAGATGTGGAAGCATGCATTCTGCTATGATGGAATTTTCTTCCATGTCAAGCCATGATATCATTTCTGGGAATGCTATAATCTGTGGTTTTGCACACCATGGAAATGGTGAAAAGGACATACAGATGTTTGAGAGAATGAGATTAAGTGATGTTATGCCCAATCATATAACCTTTGTTGGTGTTCTGTCTGCATGTAGCCATGCGGGGTTGGTAGACCAAGGTAGATACTGCTTCAATCTCATGAAAACCAAATGTTGTCTTCAGCCTACAAGTGAGCATTTTACATGTGTTGTTGATTTGTTGGGGAGATCTGGACTCATAGACGAGGCAATGAATTTTTTAGATCAAATGAGAGCAGATGGAGTTGAAGTTCCTGCAAGTGTTTGGGGAGCTTTGCTAGGAGCCTGTAGAATCTACAAGAACATTGAGATGGGAAAGATTGCTGGCGAGAGGATTTTGGAAGTAGAACCTTGTAACTCTGGTGTGTATTTGATCTTGGTTGAATTGCTTCTTGAGTGGTGGAAGGAGACATGATGCTGAAAAAATCTGGGCTCGGATGAAAGAGAAGGGAGTCAAGAAGCAACCAGGTTGTAGTTAGATTGAGGTAAACAATTGTGTGCATATATTTCTTTCAGGAGATGGTTCACACCCGGAGTTAGGTAGAATGTGTTGTGTTTTAAACTTGATACACATGGAGATGGAGATTAATTAAATCATAAAATCAAATGCTGCTTCATTTCAGCAGATACAAGTTCCATTTGATGGACATTACAGGTGAGATTTTTTTTTTGCTCACCATTTATGTACTAAATTGTTCGGATCCACGGGTTACAAATGAGGAACATACTCCCACCCCAGTAGAGGTGGGAATTTTGGGTCGATCTACTCTTGAATCTTGATGGGTTGAAATGCAGATGGCCATGCTGTTTTTTAACCAGTCAAAGATCTACACAAAATGCGCTTAGGTGTAGGCCTACAAAGCAGAAATGGAAGTCTGTCTAGTCATGTTCAAGGAGACATGAATTCTTTGAATTCTAGGATATAGTAAGAAGAATGGGTAGCAAGAGAAGAGGAGTGAAACATGATTGCCTACAATTCAACAGAAGAGATTGGTGAAAAAAGATTTTATGTTACCCTCGTATATTTGGATCAGATTTAATTAAAGTGGCGTTCAATTCTGTAGTGTTTGCTTACAAGTTTGTAGGAATCACTCCTCAAATAATTAAGAAAATGCATAGTCATAAAAAATAATGTTAAAAATTACATTTTTATCTCACATAGTTAACGTGTCAATCCCAACCAACCCTTAAAACAGTCCTTATTAAAACAAAACGTAATAATAGTTCAAATTGTTGTTAAGTCAATATTGTGATATATTTGTGGGATAAAAACGTGGGTTCTAGCATTTCTCGTCTGTAAACCCTAATATTATCCTGCTGAAGATCACTTATTGCAGTGGCATCTGCTTAGAATAATTTATATGTGCAATATTGTTTCATATTGGAAGGTAGATGATACATACTTCTATATATTTCATGTCAGTGCTCTTGAATTCCAATCCCCAGTAAATTGAACAAGAGCAGTTTCACATGGACAGTAGATCACATTTTCAAGACCTATAAGAATAGATTAATCGGTATCAATCCCAACTTCGTGGGAAATTTAACACAGTTGGGAAGAAAGATAAGTATTATGTACATGTCGTAATAAAACTTTGCCTCTTTATGTGGTTCTATGATGTGAAGGTTGATTATGGCAAAGCATGCGGTATTTCAAGAAAAAGAGGAAAACCCCTCCAAATCAGTACAATCCACTGAAGTATGAGTATTGTGCCACTGGCAAACAATCTAACACTTAAGTTCTCATAGAGCTGGAATTCTTAGTTCTAAGGTATTTTTTCTGACTTGGAGCTGCTGTTGCCAACCCTTTGTTTCCTCTAAGAACGCTCTTACTATCATCAGCATCCTTGGAATACCTTGTGTTGATAGGACTTTCAGTGATGTTGCTTGAGATAACCTTACACCGCACATGTCTGCTTTGAGCTGAGTTATGATTCTTCAAAGCTGAAGGTTGTTTCACCTTCGTCCTATTTTTATTCCCAATCATCGCATCATTATCTGAATACAAAATGACCAAATGCCAAGAGTCAAAAGGCCTTTCTAATAAGTGAATGGATCATAGATGAAGTTGATTTGTGCGTGTGTGTGTGTGGATGTTAATGGTGATGCTGCAGTGTCAACTAGTACGTCATTTTAGACTCAGTTTCTTTAACGTAATTCCCTTTTAAAAGTAAAATGGTTTGATTCTCACTTCCATCTAAAAGAGAAACACCTTCTTATCTCAGTCTTCTCTATCTAGCCAAAGATTCTTCGCACAATCATGAGTCAATCACTGCATGGAATTCATTGATGATGAAACAAACCAATTGGCTAGTACAAGTGAAGTCTCCTTCAAAGGTCTCTATCTTAGCAGTTAAAATGAGAAAACTTTAAGATTGTGAAGCGTCACTATGCTATATCCATTCAAGTAGTAGTTGAAATACTTTCGAAGCCACACTAAATGAAATATATAGAAATTTTCTAAATTTGATTCTGGATGATTTTAAAAGTTATTATGAAGATAATAACAATCTTCTTGAAAACTGCCAGAGACAATAATTTCTCCCCGTCTTATATTTTATTTCTTAACCATTCTCTAGAATTCATTTGGGAATAGTTATTCCTATATGGCTTATATGAAGTTCTTGAGACCAAACATCAGGTAATTAATCTTTAGATGTAACCTAATTGCAAGAACTAAATTGAGATAGATAAATAAGGAAAAGGAAGACATAAAATTATAATGAAATAGTAAGTGAGATTACCAGGACTAGATAAGACAGCACGTGGACGCAGGATTGAACTGACTCTATTATGTATTTTATCATCCTCTTCTTCATTCTTCTCTGCTTCTGTTGATTAAGCAGAGTAGGATGTCATAACAGCAAGATATCTCCATACAGAAATCTATAAGGAGTAATTTGTTTTTTTGGGGAATCCATGAGGATAAATCCAAACCTTCAGATACAGAAATTGTTGGCATGATCAATCCTTCAGATACAGAAGTTGTCGACATAAGTACATTCGGTACATAAGACGCTGGAATTTTTGCAACATATGGTGGAGAAATGTCTTCATGCTCCTTCACTGCAGAAAAAGAGGAAATGGGGGAGGGAATGGAAGAAGAGGTTAAGGATTATACAAATATATAACCAATCAATTTATTTTCTGGATTACATATTTATGTTTCTTGTCTTTCTTTTGACTGGTGCTTGATTCACCAGGCAAAATAACACATCCAGTCTTGCTTTTGACTAAAAAAGTCAATTAGTACTACTACGACTGATCAGCAGACAGTGATTTCATCATTGAAAGCTCTTGAAGAGATTAATTGAACAAAAAATGAAAAAGAAAAATTCATAACAGTATAAGCTAAAGCAACAGGCCCAATCAATTTATCAGGAGAAAGAAAAGGTAAACAACAAATTTCACACAAAAAAACCAATTTTCACATAAATGGTCTAAAACTTAAGACACCCAAAAATCTCAATCAACCAATAGCAGCACCGGTCCAAGAACTAAAATAGGACTAGTAATCCAATCTCCCGGAGAAAGAAATAATACCCGGAAAACAAGAATCATCATTCATTGGAAGCAGAGAAATTCCCTTGAGATCCTCTTGGTCGTCTAAGTCTTGCTCCCTCACCTTCACCTTTGGATACTCTTCAAAACAAAACGACAATACCCGTTTCAGTATAGAACAAAACCCAAGAAAAGGAGTGCAACAACAAAAGACCAAAGCTAAAAAATAAATGAAACCTACTAGTTTTTTCCATTTCTGCTGTTGCTGAGACTCGTAAGCTTCTCGGGCTGTTAAGAAAAGAAAACTATATGTTATGGAGGGAGACAGAGTTGTGGTTGTTGGGCTATGAAATGAAAAGCCAAAACACGGGAAAACATGTGATGTGGCGCGGCTCTTGCGAAGAACAGAAAATGGCTCTGATTTTTCAGCAACTTTTGCTGATTGTTTTGACGACGGAGAGAAGATGACACCTTTTTTTTGGGCACGTGGGGGTTTGTGGGGTCCACTCGTGATTTTTGAATTGGATACGCCCCTCCTCCTCCCCTGATTGTCATCTGAAAAGGCATTGGCAACGGTTGTGTTGGGCCGACTCTTCTTTCAGGGGTGCGAATACGATTCTAATTTGACGGCCCAAAACAGTGAGTTGGTCCAAATTTGTGGTAAGAAACCAACGGTTGAGATTAAGTGAGGTAGGGTCGGCTTATTGGAGCCGGAGGGGAACGGTTGGGACCGATGTCGACGGTTTCTTTTTGTTTTTTTTTTTAAATAATATCCACGGAAGACTAATAAAATATTATAAAAACACTTAACATTTTTCAACGTTCAAACGATCGATCCTTTGTGAAAATTTGTGCTCATTGCATGAATTATATTCACTGATGTTTTACTTACAGACTTGCACGTTTGCTTTTTAATTGTAAAATGATTTGTTTTACGGATTAGCTGGAGATAGTATTCAAAGAGAGCCAAAGTAGATACAAGTTTTTGAAGTTACAAAGTGATATTGTGTAGATTAGAAGAGAAAAGGATTATAATAGAGTCTTTTTCACTCTTATATATATATATATATATATATATATATTCTAAACAAATAAGGAAAAGTGAGTAAGAGATGAAATATCAAAATAGTGGGTATTCTAACAATAAAATTCAATCAGACAGTTTGAAGACATTATCAATTAAAAATTTAAAAAACACTGTCAATTAATTGATAGTTTGAGAAAGTATGTAAATTTTTCCTTTTAAAACAATCCATGTATTGTACAAGTTTCAAGCTTGCTTAGTTTAATTAAATGAATTTGTCCAGAGTTTATTATATTGTTAATTCAACCTTAAGGTTTATTGATTTATTCAAAAGCTTGAATTTTTTTTTTTATATGTTCTGTGTAAAAGAAAAAGAAGAGTCAAACTAATTACATCAATTGGAGTCGACGTAATCCGCTAATCGTAGCCAATTCAGCTGCCACTTTATACTGTTCAAAAGCTTGATTGGTACACCTCGAACTCAGAAATATGTTCACGAACAAACTCGTGAACATAAATGCATTTCTTCTCTGTTCGTAGCAACTGGCGATAATGTTGGCGGGCGGCTCTCGTATCTCGCACCACCTGCGAGAGTGCGACCCGCGCCTGGGATTAGGGTTGGGGTTTTACAGCGCCAGATTCGCTGAGCTCTCTTGCGCGTGCCCTCCCAAGCCTTCCTCTACATTCATTCTCGCTGCGACTCACCACCACCACCATCGTCTATTGCAGCGTACAACTTCTTCTTCTTCTTCTTCTTATAGCACTCACTCCAAGTCGCCTGGGGAGTTTTCTGCATTTTCCGATTGCTTTAGGTTCGTTTCTATTCGCTCGTGTTTCTAGTATTGTTTGAAATTTTGAGGTTCGCGCCTCTGTTTTAGTGGCTGAGAAAATGCGGCACAAGGGAAGAAGAGTAATTTTTGGTTTGTGCGAGACATGAAAATGACGGCTTAATTATACAATTCCATTGCTTCCTGATTGTTTTAGGTTCTGTTCTAACTTCTATTCGATTTTGTTTTCATTGGTTCCACTATTGCTTTGTCCTCTGTTTGGTTCCTAAGAAAACGTGGAGTGAAATTAATTCAGATTTATACATCAGTACACATTTATATATGGTTGTCACTCATGCAAGATGCAATAGGGCCTTCAATGTTAAAGCTTTTAGGAGTCTTATGGAGTGGTGTACAAGTATCTGGAGAAATTATTAACAATTGTAGACTGTCGAAACTACTTGAAAGGATCTAATGCCGAAATTGTTAAGTAATTCCCTATTCATAAACACATGATGGGAGATATTCTAGGGACTCCATAAGACTGCTCGAAACTTATAATTTTGTATGGGCTTGAAAACAGTCAATTGTTGGGCACTAGATTTAGGTCTCTTAAGTATCTGTTAGGGCAAAAATATTCTTTCGTCGACTTAAAACTAATTACTTGTTGATCTTTTAAGTGTTTAAACAAAATGTTGCAAATAAAAAAGTGTATTTTTTATGGTCTGCTTTCTCATTAGAATCATATAGTTTGGCTAATATGTGGAGCCCACATAAATTGAGCCTTAACATTTAAAAGCAATTGAAAGAAGAGAATTTTCGTACCAGACACAAATAATGATGTCTTACGATTCTGTAACTACACTTTAAAGTATTTGCAGAACAGAAGATCCCTCTTTGGTTGTTGAAAAGGTTGTAATGTAAAATCATTGCACCATAATTCTATCCATGCATATGTGTATATATATTGCTTCTCATGTTTTGGTCAAGAATCTGATCTGCTCTTTTTGCAAAGCCATCGAGAAGAGGATCACGGGCTTCCATCTGAAGGATTGTCTCCAGTGGCAGGTTTCTTTCATCCTCTTTTATCTGTTCTCCTGTATTTATATCCATATATATAACAAATGTTTTTAATTATTTAATACTTCAAATGAAAAGGCAACCATGCTTTAAAGCGCTTCTTTTTTCTCTTTTCTTTTCTTTTTGATTTGGCCGAACTCTTTTAGTTGTTTCTCCGTGTGCCTTAATAGTGTTTGCTGACATCAGTAGTATGGTAAATTTATAGTTTATAGTTATTGTTTTTGGAAATTTTCTCCTGACCATTAACTAGGTATTGCTTATTTTTCTAGCAATTGAAAGAATTGTTTTTAATAAGTTATAAGGAAAGGTTTATTATTATTAACTCATAGAATCTCCTATTATTTTGGAGTCAAATGCATGTGGTCATTACATTTAGAGCCAGTAGGAATGAAAATAGTATTTTTGATAGTTTATATGTGAAAGTTTTATTTACTCCTAAAAGCCATCCCTTTTTAGAATCAAATGCCGATGGATCTCCTGTTTTAAACTATAGATTTGCTGAGTGTTATCAATAAATAACTGATGATGTTGAGCATTTGGGGTTTCAAATGCATTTAGTGATCCATTCATGCCATTTGAGGCTTTTTGTTTCATTGAAAAGTGCTGTATAACCAAAAGGAAAAAGTTAAAATGTGGTATCTAATAAATTTTCTCAAAATTGATTAAAAATTAGGGCCAATCTCTCTTGGTCTGTCCAAGTAAAAGTGGGTTGAATGCAAAGTTGTTAGTGTTTGATATAGTATGTTAGCAGTCCTCTATATCTCTTTCCATACATACATACCTATCTATCTATTTATATATATTCCCAAGAAATATAATCAATGGGTCCGTTATCATTTCTAGGAGGAATAGTAGCATTGGGAAAGTTCGATGCCCTTCACGTTGGTCATAGAGAACTTGCTATAAAAGCAGCAAAGGTTGGGCGTCCATTTCTTTTATCATTTGTTGGAATGGCAAAAGTACTTGGTTGGGAACCTAGGTATGGATATTATTTATCTTTATTATTTGTCTATTGGAAGTCTTCTTTCTCTATGATTTGTGGAGTAGTTGTCAATTGTTTTTGCCCTTGTACTTATTGGAATTTTACTGTTGAGGTATAAAAAAGTTGGCTTTGTATCACACGAAGTAAAACTGGTAGTTAATAAAGCTTTGCCTTTGTTATGTATTCATGCGGTGCTGTACTTGAGGCCAGTTTATGGGTTGAAACATTCCTATTTGCCAGCCGAAAAGGGTTACGAATTAAGTGATCTTTATGTGAGATGGCGGTGGATACAACTTTACAAATTTGGGATTTGGTATGGGATAGCTTAAGAGATGAATTATTTGTATCCAAGTAAAGAACGAACAAATGCAACCAATTTCATTTAATTGTTTTTGTAGGTCTGGGATTGGTTTTCTTCATGATCTATATTCAAGAATACCATGTATACATTATCCTTGCCCTCCATATGATGGAGGGATGCTGTTAGACCTCCACGTCAGCACCTCTCTCCATGACTCATGGCATAATTAATAGAGAAATGCTTTAGTGCAATATAATGCCCACATTTGACCCATATTTAGTGACGTGGTAGATGGACAATCACATAAAAATAAAGAATGAAATCTGAAATTTGAATTTCAATCCTCTCTTTCTCATTAAATATGGGCCAAATGTGAGTATTATATTGCATTGTAGCATATCTCTAATCAATAAGTTAGCAAACCTTGTTGTCACGTCGAAAGATACACATCAGTGCCACATCAATCAATGAATCTTAGTGATGCAACACAGCCCTAAGATTTGGAGATTTGGATTTCTGATCATTAATATTGGTGGGCTAATGGCTTTATAATTTACTCTTCACGGTTGATAATGGGGGTTTAACAATAATGGATTTCATGGGTTAAATGAATTATTTTTACCTCTCTTTCAAGTAAATAAGTTATTACCAACTTGATCTTGTTGCCCCAGGCAACTCCGAAATCTGATTCAAATCCAATATAGCACTTGTGGTTACATAATAAATGAAAGCTTACAAAATTCTGCCAATTTCATGTACAAGCATCAATAACCTTAAAATGGTTTCAGGATATTTTCTTCTTTTGCTTAGTTCTTAGTAACATGCTATGTTTAACACATGAAATAGAGTGACTTGTCTTATGGGAAATAGATATGATTTGTCTTTATATTTGGTGGAAAATCATTTCTTTCATTTGTAATGCCCTTTGCCCGTTACATTCTTCCAAATATTCAAGATGTGAATGCCAATAACTTAATTGATTTTAAAAAAAAAATTACTTTTGAATAGGGCTCCCATAGTTGCTAAATGTGACCGAAAGCGAGTTCTTTCCTCTTGGGCCCCATACTGTAGTGACATGGCTCCAGCAGAGTTTCAAATTGAATTTTCCAGTGTTCGCCATCTCACTCCCCGACAATTTGTTGAGAAGTTATCAAAAGAGCTTGGAGTACACGGAGTTGTCGCAGGTAAATATAATTGGGAATTCGATTGTTCATTTTATTGCATCATTTATGAGTCAGAAATTCTCTTGATGGGAAATTTTGGCAGGTGAAAATTACCAATTTGGATATAGAGCTGCTGGTGATGCATTAGAGCTGGTGAGGCTGTGTGAAGAGTATGGTATGGAGGTTTGCATAATAAAGTCTCTTATGGACAAGAACGAATATGTCAGGAATGTAAATGCCAATGATTCAAAAGAGACAGGACAAATCTCATCTACCCGTGTTCGCCATGCCCTTGCCGTAGGCGATATGAGGTATGTTTCTGAGCTTTTGGGTCGTAAACATCGTCTTATATTGATGGCAAAGGATGAGGGAGGATTTAGTAGCAACGGAAGTAGAGTTTCAGTCCCAAAGTCGTGTTTGTTAAATCTAGCACCAAAGGAGGGTCTATATGAGAAGTGTTCCATTGTTGTTGGTGAGGAGAAAGTAGTAGCTTGTAAAGTGGTTATTGACCTTACACACGTCCATATTGAAATGGACGAGCTAGGTATATGTAACATTGCTGGTAATCAAGACTTGCGGCTCTTACGTATTGAATTTGGTGATTCAGGAGCTTGATTCAGTTTAATACATTTTCTCTCATCTGATTATCCTTTCCTACTCTTGACTCACCAGAGTAGATAGGAATATATGAAAAGTGGTGTATAAAGCAAGTAGAGCAGGTGCTGGTAGTGCCTGAAAGCAACCGTGCCAAATAATGGTATTCTTATTAAAGAACTTAATTCTCTTAAAACAATATTTGTATAGTTGTATTAAGTGGAGCATAAAGCAAAGCTTAAGGTGCCTGATAGCTATATGTGCCAGATGATCATTGATGTATCAAGAGCTTCTATATGGCCATGGGGCATAGATCTCAACTTTCTGAATCATTCTCGCTTGGTACCATAAAGTAGGCTCCTATGGATATGGATGTGAACGTTGAATACATGTTAGTTTCGTAAAGATCAGACATTCTAAACATTTCACATCATAGTAGCAAGTTAGTAACACCTCGTATTATTTCACATTTAATAATTTGGGGCATTACAGTCCAGTTTGGCTGTGAAAAATCTGATTCTACGAAGATAAAGAAAAAGAAAAAGTATTTAATGATGAAATTCGTTGTTTTAGGCCTTCTCTCGTATCATTCTCTCACTCTTTTTGCAAGTATAGTATAGCTTAGACTTAATTTAGATGGCAAAGAATAAAGTTGTTGAAGAGCAGAAGCAACTAGATGCCCTCCAGGTAGCCAACACAAGTTATTAGCTAATTAATCTACCATACTTTACCATACTTGTTGCTTTCATTTGATTTTGTTTTTGATACTGGCCTTGTTCTGTCCCTATAAATAAGACGTACGTGGACGTCGTTTGTCAAATTCATCGAGGAGTAGTTTCATTCAATAGCAGCTATGAACAATTTGTAAACGCTCGACTCTCTCGAAGCAATCGATTTATCTTTTTATATTTTATTTTATGATTTTCAATCCGTTTTATGTAAACAAATGCAGCAGAATGGAGCCATGAATTGGCGAGGCGTAGGCGACACTCATGATTCATGCGAGTTCTTTGATTCACAACCCACCACTCCAATCGCTCTCTTCTCACTCAATGTCGCCCTGCATCAATTGGCCGCCAACACGCAACATCTTCTGTTGTAATTTTCTTTTTCTTTTTTCTTTGTTCCTGCTACTTAACACACAAAAATAATAATTAAATAGCATTAATCTAATCTAATAACAATAATAATAATGTTTAAATTCAGTAACATCTCAGAAAATGCCCTCTTAATTTTAATCTTAGTTTATATATCTATTTTTTGTAAAAAAAAATTAGATCTAAATAATTCCGTAAAACTATTGACTAGCCGCATCTAAATTTGTATTAGAGCATTTACACCTGCTAGCATTTACGTATGGCTAATTAAAGAATTATTTTGGCTAGTCGGAATGTAAATTTAGGTGAAAATCATCCGCATTCACCTGTTAATTTAGAAAAAAAAAAAAATTGGTGAGCGTTGTTTACTCACCAAATGTATAGAAAAACTTTATTTTATTTTTTGGTTTACAAATAATAAAGAAAGAATATATTGCAAAATAAAGAATATGGTGCAAGAATTTTGGAAAAGTTGCTGGTAAAATAGAAAAAAAAATGTTTTTTTTTTAATTACCTTTTATCCTGTGAACTGCAATCCTGTTGTCTGACCCTATAAAACTACTATTTTGTGCTTAAAATCTCCTTCCATCAGTCAAAGGTGTTACCTCATACAGTCAAAGTGATAATGTGTTTTCATAAGAGAAAAAGTGACTATACGTTATAATTTATGAGCAAAGTAACGAGTTGACCATTTGAGTTAACGCTTTTAACTGACAAAATTAGGATTTTGAATACAAAATGATAATTTGATGGGGTTGGATAGTAGAGTTGTCAGTTCATGAGAACAAAGTGTAAATGCATTGTAGTCGATGGGAAAAAGAGAATTATTATTTTATTTTATTTTTTTAGCTAAATTAAGAACAGAATTTGCTGAATTCTGGCTCTTGCTCTTGCTGTGTCAAAATCCAAAGCAAAACAAAAATTTGCAGTAATAGAATTTACATGGTAATATGAGCAAATAGCAGTAACTGTTTTTACAACAGAAAGGTATCAAAAACCTTTGGGGGTTTAGGGGCTGCACGTTAGCTTGTCCAAATTTGAGAGGACTAGGGTTTTTGTAGTGATGTGGCGCAGGTTGAGGTCGGCATGGAATGTCCGGCGAGGATTCTCCACGGCAGTACGGCGCCGTATTGAGGACGAGGGGGACTGGTATTACTCATCCGAATGGTGGGGAACGGACTCCGACAGTCAAACCGTTCTCCGTTCAACTTCCGACAAGGGAAACGGCGTCGTCTCCGTCGTCGCTTATCCTTCCTCTCAACCTGTAAGCCTCTCTCTCACTCTCTATTGAAACCTTTTTTTTTTCTTCTTTTTTCTTTTTTTTTTCTTTTTTCAATATATGAATTTGTTTGTGATAATGGCAGAAATGTAAATATTGGCAATGGTGATGTTGTAAATAATGTGCAGAGTGAAGTGCACTGGCCTGAAACGGAGAGATGGTTACAGCGAAGGCACGCAGAGGTACGTCCGGGATGTGAAGATGAGGGGCGTTTTAGGATACTGGGGTACCAATGGCGGGCGCTTAGGTTCAACGACGACACTCGCCAGAGCACTGTCAAAGTAATGGCCGCTTACCGGGAATCAGAACCCGGCTCGGTGTTCCTGATGCAGCAGCCACATTGTCTGGCTGTACCATGTAATCCCTTAACCTTCTTTTTGCCATTTTGTAATGTTCTGTTATAGTCTTGCAAAAGAAAGAGCTGTGTTGTGTCTGCGTGAGTTCAATGATTCTTCTGGTATATTAAATAATCGGTTGTCCAAAATGCTTAATGTGATAGAAAAAAGGTCCTTTTAATTATTTATTTAATAAGTGCCGTTCAATATGTGGATTATTTCGTCAAAGTGAAGATAAATTATGGAATGGAGTTAGAGTTTGAACTTAAGACCCATTTTCTACCATATTAATTTGTAACTTGTAATATTCCAACATGGTATAATGACTGTTAGTATATCAGATAGTTCACATCATGGCATTTGTTGGTTCTGGGAAATATGGGACTGAGAATTGGAGCCAATGTGAACTTGAATAAACATGAATTAGAAACGGCTTTGTGGCTTTCAACACATTTTGGTATTGCTGAATTTGTTAGAGCAGACTTTGAGAGGTTTTCGGATGGGCATAGGGGTAGTCAGAATACTGAATAGCTTGGTAAGTCAATGTTGTAGGAGAAGTGAAGAGAGGATCAAAATGCAGTTGTGGAGTGTGTTGGATGTTATGTCAGCATCTCTCAAGATCTCTGGAGGATTCTTTCAGAAGTCATAATTTATCAAATTATTTGTTACCCACAGACTATGAGGAACTCCAATCTTGGTAGTTGTTCTCTGTGGCTTTTTTCCTCCCTTGTGTGTCTTAGTGGATTATGTCCTTTTAGATTCTTTCTCTTCATTGAATTTCTTGGTCTTCGATATTTCTTCAGCCTTTTGGATTTTTTTTTTTTTAAACAAAAAATAGTAAAAGAGAAAACGGGACAAAAACAGTTTCAAGGTAATCATGATTGGAGGAGTGGAGATGATATGCTTTTAAGAGACAGAGCTTCATTTCATATGCATGGTTGAGCACTTCAGTACCTGATAGATGCTACACTTTCACTTTTGTTTTCCTTTTTTTCGGCGGGCAGGTTGTATTTTTTTCTGCTTTTGTTGTATAGATGCAGAATTTATGCACTTTGTTGGACCCAAATTAGTGCCACTTAAGAATGCTTTTACTTTCACAAACATCACCATTGTATTCTCAGCAGAAGAGAAAGAAAAGGGAAGAGAAGAAACCTAGCTGCTATTTGTAGGTCAATAATGGTTTGTATATAACTTAACAAGTTGCAGTCGGAAAACCAAATGTTGTGCTATGGTTTAAGATCTATTTTGAATAGTCATGGCTTACTTTAGTTGTTTAAAAATGCATTCATTTGAGTGATCACTAATTAAGATCAAGGTTTCATAACTACAGAAATCCTTGATTTCTGAATCTTGGTACTTAGATAATTATGGGTGTATTTACCTATAGATGCCAGCTGTTTTAAGTACTATTTTTTACAAAATGCATGAGCACTTTAGATATTTTTTGTTACCGAGTAAGAAGAACCCTCACTGATAGCAAGTAGTTTATGACAAATCAGATTAGTTTCGAATTTTAGCAAATTGGAAATCTGGGCAGTTTATTAGTGGATGCACTTATTTGTGCTTTGATTTTATTTACTTATTTTCTGAGTGTGTGTCTGTCAAGTACTATAGATCCCAGTTTCTTCTCATGGTAATCAATATATGTGCTATTTGAGGTTTGTGTATGGTATCTTATACCTCAGCATGTTATGTTAATGGGTTTCAATTGCGCTATTCTTTGTTGTTGTTCTTGTAGTTTTTTTTTTGTTCTTGAAGTAAGCTTGTAATCTCTGCTGAAACTGAAAAAAAGAAGTAACCAGTTGATATTATCTGGATGTCATTTTGCAGATCTGAAGAGTATGGTATCAGCTGGGTTGGCCACTATAGCATCTTGCGGTTATGATATCAAAAATGCAGTGCATGGGAAGAAAACTATGAATATCTTATGCATTGGTCATGGTGGAGGAAGCTTACCATTATTTTTGGCTAGTAAAATTAAAGGTGAGAAAATCTCTTAGCCATTCTGCATGTGCTTTTCTTCTATTGGTATTAAAGCTAGTTTGTAATACAATGAACAAAACATTGCTTTGAGATAAAGACTGTCCACTGATTTGGAGAATTAAGCAGAGTTAAGACAGCTGCAAATTGATGCGATAATGAACAAGGAACAAAAATGTTTTTATTTATTTATTTATTTATTTATTAGTAAGGAACAAAAATGTTTTCAATGAGTGCTCCTATAATTGTTGTAACTAGGTCATGATATTCATATTCTTAGGTGATATGATGAAAGGGGAAGACAGACTGTCCATATGATTGTTAGCTTGAGGTTGTTTACTTTCTATAACAGGTACGAATGTTAGTGTAATTGCTCTACTCTTACATCTGAACCAGCATTTTCAAGAGCTGTGTTGCATATGTATAGATATAGGTTGTTCAAAGCACAAAAATTCTGGAGTGTGAGGTCCTTCATCTCAAATGAGGAAAACTGATTTGGAGCCTCAAGGAAAGGAGTTCATTAAAGCAAAGTCTTTTCGTTTTTTGTTTTTTTCTTTTTCTAATATTCAGTATTAGGAAATAACTAATTGGAATTGGGCTATAACATTAGTTCTTTGATAAATTAGATTATGGGTTTTGATGGGTTGTGCTATTATGATAATAGTTCTGATTTTTTTTATTATTCGTTTTTCCTTCCTGAACAAAGGTAGCATCCTGGTTAGTCTTGGCTAATTGTCAGCTTATCAGCATGGGTTGGGTAGCCATTCTACAGGCCCTATATAAATGGTCAGCACAAGCTCACTCATTTGTGAACGGCTTGTTTTCAAGGCAAAGTTTATCCTACGGGTCAAATCTTGGGCTACTTCCACATTAAGAGGTTAAGCCCAATTGAGACGGGTCGAGTCATCTACATTCAATACAATTAGAAACGGCTGTGTGGATGGCTCTCCGTCAAACATCCTAGGATTGAGATTTAGTGCGTTGGCTAAAGTGCCATTGGCATCAATCTTATTCAATGAACAAGGATCCTTTTCATTTCATTGAAATAGATACTATCTATTTCATGGTCAAGATTTAAAGTTGATGTTTCTAATGGGAATATGAAGTTAATGTTGACACTTGACACACCTTTTAAAAAATTTCAATAATGAACAATCATGTACATTGTTAGATATACCAACTTTAAATCCTGAGCGTGAAATGGATGCTATCAATTTCATATGAAATGAAGAGGATCATATTCCTTGTTAAACATGCCTCTTTTTACTACATCCTTGGTGTATATGGCTAGGAAAGGCTCGCAGTCCAAATCCAATCCTGAACATGACCAAAAAATTGGGTTGGGGGTGTTTCAACCACCACTAGATTTGGCCAGAGTGATGGACTTTGCCAATCAAGCCAACCTCTCCATTGCTGGAATTATTTGATTGATGTATTCTTTTAAGTGCATTTTAAAACCTATCTTCAGTTGCTTTATAATTCTATAGTAGAATAGCATTCAGTAGAAAACTACTCAAATTTTTTTTTTAATATTAAAAAAAAAAATAAAAAAAAAAAACCCTCCTATTCAGGAGAAGAAAGGGTGGAGGAAAAAAGAAGAAAGAACAGGAAATGTTTATAACAAAATTAGTTGAATAGGGATTAAATAAGACATAAGCTGACTAAATGTTGCATAAGGCCATATATTGTGATTTACTTGGAATGCCTACCTAAATATGTCTTCCATCTTTCTATGTTGGTTTTTGGGCTATAATCTCAATCTTCTTGCCCAAGTGAAGCAAATACTTTTGTAATGTAGCAATTTCTTGTTTCCCAATGTCCATTAGATTTTGGATTGAATGATTGGTGGCTGTTCAACATATACCTGACTCCGAATTCTTGTGCTCGATCCCTTCAGGTGCTGCTGTTCGCATAGTTGAAATTGACCCCCTTGTTATCTCAGCCTCGATTGAAGCTATGGGTTTTCCTGCTTTCTCGGTTATGAACCCATCAGGCAAACGTTCCTTGTCAAAACCAAATACCATTGATGAAGTACTGTGGAAAGGCATCCATGAGAAACTATATCTCTATGAATCAGACGCAGAGGATTTTGTCCTGGGCAATACCAATCTATATGATATGATCTTCATTGATGCTTATGACGGTGAAGACATCTTCCCTCGCAAGCTATGGGATCCTAATTCCCCATTTCTTAAAGCTCAATAATCAACTTCACCCTGAACATGGCACTGTTGTGGTGAACCTTCATTCAGATTCTGAACTTTTGAATTCTGCTGGGTCTGCTCCATCTGTTCTTGAGCAAGTTTTGCCAATGGGAAAGTATGTTTCCAGAATTGGCAGGGCATACAAGGATATGCTGGTGGGAAATGGAAGTTGTGGCAGGAAAGAAGGTTCTGGTTTGGGTTTTACTGTTTCAGTTCCTTGGGTGTGTAATACATCTCTGGTTGTGTGCAGAGGTTTGCAAATGAGTGGTGCGTGTTTAAACAGGGATATGGTGATGAATGCTATCATATCAAAATCCATTGAAGTGGAACATCTCCTAAACTTGCCATTTTCATGCTTGCAGTATATAAAGAGAGGTTTTATACTGGTCGATTGATCATTTAAGAGTCTAAAGTTGGTTACTTCTCATTCTTGGCAAACTTTAAGAGATTATATTCTTCTTCTTCTTCTTTTTTGTTTTTTTTTTTTAATGTTGGCACGATCAATTGATGTCCTCGCTCATTCTTGGACGCTGCATGGTTCTTCTTTAGTTGCCTTCCTTTACAGCAGGTAATTCGGTTGCCATCAGCTCCAGTTTGATCCTAGCTAATGGCCCCTTTTCCCAGGCCTTCGGTTAACGTTTGTTGCCCATGGTTCTTCACTTTTTGCTATTTCTGACTCACCGAATTACAGTTTCTCATTTGGGGAGTGGAGGTATAAATGAGAGGAAAAACCTAATTTTGATAGGACTAAACTCAAATTGTCTGTGTATAAATATAACTTGATAAAAAGATTTTAAGTAAAAAAAAAATTAAAAATCATGGGATCATGCCTAGAGATGGTAATTTGTGTTCATGTGTTGGGTTCAAATTGTATTGTGGTATAAGACTATATAAGTTAATTTCTAACTTGATTCATTTGATTAAGGGACTGTTTTGTATTGCGTTTGAGGGGTCTAAAACTACGTTTAATACTCAAAAAGTTTGTTTGAGTAAAAAATAGTTTAATAAAAAAAAATTAAAAGCGTTTAAAGGATCTAAAAAATCGCACTTTTGACAAAAGCTTAAAATAAAGCTAAAAAACTTTTTTTTTTTAACTTAAAAACTCTGTTTTTAAAATACAATCTCAAATAGGTTTTAAATGGTCCAACTCCTCTACCAATTACCAAAGTCCCCCAGGATTTCGTGTCACCCAAAATATTGCTCAATTCATCACATGATTCTTTGAAGGCTTTCCAACATGCTATGATGATTTTTGAATACTGGGAGCGGAAGTCCAACAAACCCGAGAGACAAAAATGGAAGAAGCCCCCACAAGGGGTGGACAAAGTCAATTGGGACATCATAGTCATTAGTCATTGACAAGAAAAAGAAGAAAGATGGGATGGGAGTGACTGTACAGGATGCGGATGGACTTGTTTTGGCCTCAATGTGCACCACAATGCTTTATATTACTGACCCAACATTAGCGGAGGCAATGGTTGCTTGGAAGTTATTTTTTTTTTTGTGTGTGGAGGGGACGCCTTTAAAATTGTAAACACTTTGCGTCAAGACGGATCCTGTTGGAGTAGGTATTGGCAATTAATTGAAGATAGCGTAGTCATCCTAAATGGTCTACAAAGTTGAGTAGTCGGGCATGTTGAGAGAAAGGCAAACGAAGTAGCTCATCGCCTAGCGAAACTCACTCTTGGTCAATCTCTAGATTAGATCTGAATGGACGATAGTCTCATGTATATTCAGAACATTGTAATTGACGAGCAAGAATTATCGGATTTTTTTTTTTTTTTGGACATGTCTACATAAAAAAGGGGAAATATATTCAAATTAGTGACATCCACTTCATTAAACGTAGTCTCAACCGATTAAGTTACCTCTTGAAAACTCGAATTAATTTTTATAAGGACTCATTTAAATATAAATATTAAAAAAAAAAAAAAGGCTACTTTCCTCCAAACCTACGGGCTATTTGATTTAATATTTAAAGGATGGGAAATAAAAAAATAAAAAACAAAACAAAACAAAATAGAGAATGAATGAACCTGCAAAACCCTTAAAGCCCACACACAAAACGTAGGAGCCGAAAGAAAACCCCCAAAACCCTTGGCTCACATTCTCTACAAAAAATAATAAGAAGACCGTAATGGCGTCGTCTCAGGGCAAAAAGCGAATCTCTGCAACGAGCAACGAGCAGTCCCTAATCACGAGGGTCTCGCGCAGCGTGTCTCAGTCGCCGATCGTCCACCAGTCGAAGCGCGCGGCCTTGGACGCGGCCTTCGTGTCGAAGAAGCTGATCCGCAGCACCGGCAAGGCCGCGTGGATCGCCGGCACCACCTTCCTCATCCTTGTGGTGCCCCTCATCATCGAGATGGACCGCGAGCAGCAGCTCAACGACCTCGAGCTCCAGCAGGCCAGCCTCCTCGGCACCCCCAAGTGAGTCAGCTCCGCTCATCGGAGATTGGGTTTTGGATTGGATGTGATATGCGACTTTGGCTTTGGTGTTTTGAGAATTAGGGTTTGCAGCGTTAGAGTATTTTTAATTGGATTCTCTTTATTTACTTGGTATTTTCAAATTAAATGGATGCCTCAGTTATTTAGCGTTCTTTCGTTCGTTTTTGTTTGGTTAATTTGATATCTTTTGGTGTCCTTCTATGATGTGCCGTTTGGTTGGTGAGAAGACAGAGAAAAGGAAAATCTTTCAAATATAATATGGGTTATTTAAGAATAATTTGAATGGACAGAATTTAACTCATTAATGTCTCGTTGACATTGAACTTGGGCTATGGTTATCTATAGTCTTAACTCAATATATGTGGAGTTGCAGTATGATGGACCTCAAAGATTGTTCTCCATATGATGCTTCTGAGATTTTCTCATGCACATAGACTATAGATTGGGTTCATAAAAAAAAAAACCTGCAATTATACATCAATTCTGTTAAAAATGTGTTCTTTTTGATTTTAAGATCATAATATTGTTTGTAATTTGTTCATTTGCTAAGTAGTTGGACAACCTGGGACTTTGAGTATGCTCCTCAAGGTCTTTGGTTCGAAACTCACCGAGTGTAAACTGCTTATTGGGCACATCGGACTGAAGGTTCACCCTTTGAATTAACCAAAGTGCATTTGTGGGAAACTCTTTGCTGAGGGCCTGTGCACTCGGGATTAGTAAGAGCAAAGTTTCGAATACCCAGTGCCAAAAAAATAAAAAATTATAAGTACTCTTTAATTATTATATCTAAGTCCTTTGCTTAGTGGTCAGAAACTGATAACATGGGTATATTTGTAATAGAGTTATCATTCTAACAACATACTTTTACATGCGCACCAGCAAGGAATGCACACACACCATTGCATTTGAATCCATTGAGGATTTAATATAATTGCTTTAAGTAATTAAGTTGAAACCCCGGGAATTATAGTAGCATGGAGTTGCTGCAAACCTGCAAACTGGATTGAGATCCAGAGTAATTAGCCGCCATGTGAGAAAGTTTATATGGGATCTATTAGGTAGGTGGTCGGACATGGGACAACCCAAAATTTATTTAGACAGATGGGTCTCATATGAACTCTCTCGTGATAACTATCCAAATCTAGTAATTTGGACAGTTAATTGCTTTGAATGTTCATCCGCTAAGAAGTGATGTGTTTATTCTTGTTTGTTATTTATTCGTTGGGTTGAGACATTCATCTTTTTATGTTGGAGACTGAAATGTATACTATTTAGCTGAAGCAATAGATGGGACAACTCCAATACTAAAGCAACCCTAACTATTGTTTCTCCTAGTATACTATATTTCACAACGTCTCTCCCTACATGAACATCTTTCCTTCCAAAGAAACAAAGTTAGCCATCAACAACACCAGAATTTGCAAAAATCATAATTAGAACTGCTTGAGAACCCATTTACCCAAAACTGACCCCCCTGAATCAACACTCAAACGGAAGAAAAGAAAACCACAGGTCCATGTGTCGATAATCATTAATAGAACTAGTTGAACCCGTTTAGATTTACTGATCCTTCATTATGAAGCCAGACCTTAACTCCAATCCACATATAAATCAAGAATATATGCTATTTGACTTTTATAGCTGTGAATTAACAAAAAATGGTTTGGTTGAAAATGAAGTGCTGCCATCAGTACACAAAATTTAATCCGTGATTTCCCAACTCCAGAGACCGTAGAGTATTAAATTTTCCTTGCGTATCGTTAACACTGAAAAACTATACCAGCACTTAAAATTATAATTTATTGTAATTTTTAGTGCAAAATCAAATATATACAATCATATAAAGAGTGAAGACAGAAAAGCAGAAGAAGAGTTTGAAACAAACCTCATTGGAGTAAGAATTGTGACATCCTACGTCAATGTTTCCAATGGTAAGAAACAGCAGCAATTTTTAGTTATAAGAAGACCTTAAATTTAGTTTAGAATAAATGTTTAATAGTGGCTGCGAGATCAGAAGAAGGCGGCATTGTCTCTTCAGTCAGGATTTCCAATTCCCTTCATCATCAGCATCATTCATGTACAGAATGTCTGAGAATCAAAGCAATAGTTTCAAGGGTGAAGCAGATTTCTATAACAAAAACTGGAAACTGGAAACGAACCTACCAGAGTCGAAACATCATCGCTTCCATCTGTGGGATCTGATATTATTCAACACGTATGTTGTGGTTTTTTTTATAGCACCTAAGCCAAATCCTATAAAACAGGTAAATGGCAATGAGAAGCTTCATCATCCAAAGATAGAGTTGGCAGGCCGAGAGGAGGATGGAGAGATGAGAAATAGGGTTTGGGCGACGCTAGTGAGATGCTGAAGGATAAAAAAACAAAACAAAAATAAAATGTGCAACAAGGAAAATTTTCAAGGGTCTGAATTCGTTCCCCCTTGGAGAGCAACATTATATATAGTGCCTCATTTCCTACAAGTTACCAGATATCTCCACAAGAACAGCTACCGTTTAAAAATCTATGGTATCTGTTTACATCCCTCACAATGATATCCCTCTCCAACACAATACTAAAATACTTAAAAGCCTCATGACAATCCCTACAAATTCTAAGATTCTTCACAATCCTTAGCGCCTTCCCCGGTGGTGCAGCTCCACTCACCACTCCAAATGCCACTGCCAGCTTCTCACTATGATACCAAAGCGCTTCCTTTTTCTCCTCTTCCCCTGCGGCCTCATGCAACATCATCTCTTTCCAAACCGGCACGTACCCTAATTTCTCAATCTCTTTCATTAGCTCAGCCAACTTCTCATATATTTCCTCTCTGCTTTCATGTCTTGTATCCCTAGCCAAAAACACATGCACTTTCCCTCGCACTTCAATCCAACTCCTGCCACCTTCCTTCTTCACCCTCCTATCTTTCATCATCTTCCGCACTTCCGCAACCTCATCCCACCTACCGGCCACAGAAAACACATTGGCAACAATCACATAAGCTGAGTCATCATGCGGGTTGATTTCCAATAACCGTTTAGCCATAGCCCAAGCCATGTCTGCTGCACCATGATATGCAGAACTGGATAGCAGAGCTCGCCACACTGCAGCATCCGGCACAAAAGGCATTGCCATCACAATTCTCTCAGCTTCTTGTAATCGACCAGCTCGTCCCAATGCACCCACCAAACATGTATAATGCTCTAACCCCGGTTCCAAACCATAATCTACTTCCATGCGTGTCAGCCACTGTTCAGCCTCGGCAGCCAAACCCGCATTGCTAAACGATGTTAGGACTGCTAGAAAGCTATAATCATCCGGTACAAGCCCTCGAGCTTCCATTGAATTGAAAAGCTCAAGGGCCGAGTTCTTGTCCCCTTGCTGTGCATAGCCAGCCATCAATGCATTCCACCCAACGATATTCATACCTGGCAAGTTCTCATCAAAAACCTGCCTTGCATCCGAGACAAAACCCGTTTTTCCATATCCATCAACCAGAGCGCTACCCACAATCACATTTGTATCTAACCCGGTAGCCACCGCATGGGCATGTATTATCCTACATTGCTCCAATGCAGCAACCTCTGTAGCTGCACGAAGCGCACCGGAGATACTATACATCGTGGATGCCACACCGCAAGCTCTCATATCAGCAAACATCGATAACGCATCAATACAACGTGAGTTTTGCGCAAGTCCCACGACAATGGCGGAATAACAAACCTCATCTCTGTGAGGAATTTCATCGAGCACCTTACGAGCTTCATCGGGTAAGCGATACTTGGAGTAGAAGTGGATAAGCGCAGACCCAGAAAAGGGTTCGCCAGAGAGTGAGAGCTTCAGGGACATACAGTGGAGGCTAAGGCCGAAAGACAAGCAAGGGAGCGCCGTGCAGGTTTTGAAGAGAGAGGCAAAGGTCCGCTGGTTGGGGAAGGTGGGGTGGCGGAGCATAGAGATGAAGTGGTGGAGGGAGAGGAGGGTGTTGGCATGGGCGGAGATGAGAGCGGTCCATGAGACAACGTTGGGCGATGGGATTTGGTGGAAGAGGCGGAGGGAGTAGGACAAGAGGTTGGATTTGGAGTAGAGGGTGACGAGCTTGTTGTACGTCGAGCGGTCGGTGTTGCCGGCTTTGATGGCTTGCGCATGGGCTACGCGTGGTTCGGTGCTGCTTGGGATCGACTCTGATACGTCGTCGTTCATGCGTTGGACTGGAGGATGCGATAACACTGCCACCAGCCATGCACTTGCGAAGAAATGGTACTACTACTAGTCTACTACGCATTTGCATTTGCATTTGCATTTGCTTCCTTATTTTTTATTTCTATCTCAAATTTACATGCATTTGCTTTAATTATTCTCAATCTAAGCCAACATTTATTGAGCTTTAGTTACTTTTTTTCCTCACTCAACTCACCATATATATATATTTAAAAAAAAAAATGAGTTTACAATTTTTCAAGGAGGAAATGGTGCCCAGGTATGAGCTGTCATGACATGAGGTGACTCAGCATTGACTGTACAGAGCTTAGAATGTGCAGTGATTATTATTTATTGGGCATATAGAAAAAATTGTTAGAGGTGAATAAATTTTCTATATTTGACTCATAATTTTTTATAAATGTAGTAAATTAACTATTAAATTTATGAATTCTACCATATTAATTTATATAAGTCCATAAATTTAACGACGAAGTCTGATTGAGAAGATGAAATGAGATTGGTAAAATAAAATAATTGAGTCATATCATTTATGTTTATGAAATAAATGTTGGGTGCATTACACTTCTGACAAATCATTGGTAGCTCTATCAATAAGCTTCTACAACTGTCATTTTGCTTTTCCAACGTCAAATTTCTCATCCATCCTCATCATGTAGGAGTTGGATGGGCACCAATCATCATCTACAAGACAACAAGGACCCGACTTCAGCCTCCCACAATATCGTATCATACATCCCTCTCTTCAGTTGCCTAGCTGTATAAAGTGAATTATGATAATGAAAAGGGTATTTTTGTTAATTTAAAAAGTAAAAAGACAAAAATACCAAATATAATTAAATATCCTTGTGAAATAATATCGTACTTTAAAAGATGGACGATGGAGAATTGTTCATTGAATTTGTTTCTAGGAGTTTCTTAAATAAGTAGTGATAATCTTACAACTGGCGTGCATGAATAGTATCACGCCAGTTGTACCAAAAAATATTATTTAATATAAAATAATATTAACAAATACGATAAATAGTAACTTTAAAAAAATATATATTTTTCCATACAACTTGCAGTAGCACACCAGTTGTAAAATTGTCACTGCTCTTCTTAAATTATGGACTTGGATTGCATTACTTAAAACTAATTTAAAAAAAAAAGGTTTTAGAAACCCTTAAAGAATCATTTCGCATCTACCAAAATATTATCCATATTCTTGTAAGAAAACAAAAAATTAATAAATAATAAATAACTAATAACCCTCAATTAAATTAAGGCGTGCATGTGTAGGCAAAGCAAATTAAATTCCCTTTTTTTTTTTTTTTGATAATGACCAACTGTAATTATTTTAAGACCCGCTACAAACTATTAAGAGAGGCCTAAACGGCATACGCTTCTTAAGACTAAATTTGCTTTTCTTAAGACTAATTAAGTCATAATCTGACTCAACCTTAGCATGACATCAGTGATTTGTAAAATACTAGAGAATTTTGTTCCGACAACTTAAAAAAAACCACCTCCACCGGCGGTGCCGGTTAAAGAGGGAGATTAGGGAGTGAAATCGGTCTAACAAAAACAAAAAAAGTCGGTGTCATAATTGTCAGCCAGAATTACATAGACGACGCGTGTGGGGGGAGCGTGACGGGGGAGCGAGTGGGCGGGAGAGGATTTGATTTGCAACTTTCTAAAAAGCATAAAGTGTGTAAAGAAAAGAAAATAGAGATGCATTTAGTCAAGAGAAGAGGGAAAACAAAGAAACACCCACCAACCCACACACATGGCTCATGCCTGGCCATTGGATCCAAAACAGTCCTCCACTGAATTTTTTGTTCTTCCATCACCCAAAATGACAAACATTCATTCCATTCCTTTCCTACCCCATTTCACCCTTTTTGTGAAATAATTTCCATGCCCTAATTGCTTCCCCCTTCTTCAAAAAAAATTCTTACCTCTAACTGTAAGAACTAACAATTATCCCCAAAACATATAAACCTTCTTTCTTTCTCTCTCTCTCTCTCTCTCTTTGCCACTCATCATATTCACCACAAAAACCCATCTCCTTTTTACCTAAAAACAAAAAATAAAAATATTGTAGAAAAAATTCTACCTCAGAAAAACTTTTGCCTCTTTTTAGAACAAACCCCCATCTCCTATCAAAAATCTGCATTAAAAAAACCAACACATTCCAACCATATCAGCATTAGGACCAGAAAAAGCAGAAAAAAGAAGATCCATCATCTATCTTATATGCATATATAACGTACCATCATGTTTCTTCAGCAAACTTCTAGCAAACAGTAGGCAAATTACTAGAAACCCCACTCCAGCTGCCCCTCCTAATATTATAGCCACTGTCTTTCCTGTATTACCCCCTGTACTTGAACATTATTTAAAAACAAATCTCACATTATTATACTCATAAACTAAACTAATAAAACACTGTTCAAAAAAGCACAAGCCACTAATCTGAACATTGGGGAGCCACACAGAGAGAGAGAGAGAGAGAGAGAGATTGATTAGTCTAACTAAAATTATAGATTAAAAGAAATTAGAGAGAGGCTAGGGAACAAAACCTGTTGAAGATGAAGAAGATGAAGAGGAGGAGGAT
Organism: Carpinus viminea; assembly: GCA_013348765.1. Classification (NCBI taxonomy): domain Eukaryota; kingdom Viridiplantae; phylum Streptophyta; class Magnoliopsida; order Fagales; family Betulaceae; genus Carpinus; species Carpinus viminea. Next base: position 29,885,959 of record CP054673.1, read on the forward strand.
GAAGTTGATCTCGTGGGAACCCCATTGGGATAGTAACTGTAACTAATGAAGCATTTATGGAGATAGATTTGGCCCGAAATAGCGTTCCCACATTCAACCTGAGCCTTCTGCACGGCGTTTTTCGCGCACTCTCCACAATCGGAGTCACCCAAGTCCCCCTCACACTGGCCCAACACATACATGGCTTGATAGCTCGTGGTGTAGAACCCGTGGCCGCTAACGACGCCGTTTTCCAGCACCGAAAGCGCAGTGTCCCTCCTCTCCTCAAACCCACTTCCGGCCACGTTTGTTGCCCCACAGGTCTTGTACAGCAACTCCATGCCCGAAATCTGAGTAAACCCAGAAACCTCATAGAGAATGTAGCAGCCAAAGAGCTGGACTCTCGCGGCTATGGTTTTACCACACAGGCTTTCAGCCAGTTGGGGCAGTTTGCTCACACAGGTGTAGCATTCAGAATTGCTGAGGTCCCCTCTGCATTGGAAGAGACCAGAAATGGTGGTTTGGCCACTGCCGGAGGTGGTCTTGAAGAACCTGGCCTTAGTGGACTGTGAAACCAGGGAGCCATAGAGAGCTGAGATGGCCTGGGAGTACGCACCGGCTGGATCTGAGAAGGACTGCTTTGCACAGCCCTTGTACACCAAGGCTGTGTAGTCGGAGGCAGATTCAGCAAGTGGGATAAGCTCAAGATTTGTGCAGAAAATCAGAGAGAAAAGGAAAAACGAAAAGGGTTTTGCCTCAAAACCCATTTGGGGAGGGGTGGTGTTGATATAAATCAAATCATGGCAGGTTTTTCTTTTTCCTGTGGGTTTTGGGTTAAACTGAGGAAAAAAATGAATCAAATGGGTTGTGTTTTGTTCTTTGATTTCTGCTGCTTTTTGCTGCAAGGGTTGGGATTTTTTTACTTGGCCTTTACCTCTATAGATGAGCAGAAGGCCAGAGAGGCTGAGAGAAGAGAAGGGTAGGGCGAGGGGTATCACAGCCTATCAGGGTATGGCTTTTCCTACTCTCCCCCCAGCAGTAGTACAATGTACACACATCGTAGATATAAAATAATAGTTTTTATGGAATAATGAACTATTTGTATATTTGTTGGTATTTAATTATTATTATTATGAAAATATTCTAATATTTGATGAGAATGAGAACAAAATGGTTTGAATAATAAACAAATTTTCAAAGTTATCACAGATACTCTCTCTCTCTCTCTCTATTGTAATAAGGGAGGAGCGTGTGAAATTGAATGAAAGGGAATCTGAGTAGCTTTGTGGGGGAGAGAAGTTTGACTCAAGTACATCATGCCTGAATTGAATAACAATGGATTATTATTATTATTATTATTATAACTTCTTGAATGAGTTGGTGAAGGATGAGGCTTCTTGTCCAAGAAACAGCTGATTCTCGTTTGGAGCCTAGCATTTGCCATTTGCACGAGAATTTATCAGCTTCCCAGTTCCCTCACGACATGCACATGAAATCATTTATAGCAGCCACATTAGAGTTAACTTAATTACTTACCCATTAATTAAACGAAGCTATGGAGATTTGTTTTTGGACAATTCTGAGAGAACACGTTTCAAATTTCCTCATTCACATTCACATTCACCCACACCCACCCACACACAAAAAATCAAGTGGCTTCTGTAAATGGGAAGAGGACAAGAAAGGTAAACAGAGAGGGAGATTCTTTTTGTTTTTATCTCTTTGGTCAGTTATTCCTCTAATCAATATTGTAGGATTGAAATAATGTGGAGTAGGAAATGATAGATCTTTGACTTTTTTTTTTGAAAAATTGTTAATGATATACATAACTCAATTAAAGCCTAGATGTTTTGGAGCTCATAATGTTGCAATTGAAATCTTAAACGGAATTTCTCTTGTTCCATGGAATCTTGATTGTAAAACTTCTCAACTAAGTTGCACACGTCATCAATCTTAAATTATTTCTATACATCTTTAGGGTTGAAAGGAGCGATAAGAATGAAAAGTTCCATTTCATGCTTACTAAATCTATTATTCAATTCTTGCAACTAGAAGTTTATTGTATTAAGCATTCATACCAATATTAAATTCGTCCATTCGTCATTTCTCTACTTTTGAATGAATGATTTCGTAGTTGAAACTAGATTCATGACATTTAAAACGTCTTGAGAAATTTGTTGCAAAGCTTGGCAAAGCATAATGATGAGTCTCATAATGTTTTTCATGAAATGCAATATTGGAATAAATTCAAATGATATTAATACCATAATGTCTTTCCATCATTCATTTCATGTTCACCTTTTCACCAATTGTCAAGCTTTTTGCTGTAAATGACAAATTGTTGATTTCTTAGTAAATATAAGCACTTCAGATTTCATCTTGTAAGTTAAATATGAAATTCATATATTTATGAAATGTAATATCGGATCACGTTCAAAAGAAGTAGCATATGTTTTTTCAAGTTAGATTCTTAGATATTTAGAAGAATCAATTGTGTTTGCCTGCCTACATTTGTCTAAAATTTAAGATATAGATGAAAAATTAATTAACCTAAAAAAATCAAGAAGTATAAGATGTTTCTACACCCATTCGAAATCATAAACACACAATAACATTAAAATATTTATACAAATTTCAAACTTTCTATACAGTACACCGAATTGAGTATAGAATAGACAAATTGGTGGCAGAGCTTTAGTGGCATGACACCGAAAAGGGTTGGGCTCTGAAACACAATGCTTCCTGGCCCCCTGCCCCCTGCTATTGCTTTTAAACTCTCCCTTGTTTGTGACCCAGAAGAATGAAAGCAAATTCTTTCTTTTACCTACTTTTTATCTTTTTTGCACTTTATTAACTACTCAATCACATCTAAATAAGATCTCTTCTAAAAGGGAATTAAAGTTTAAAAAAAATTATTAAAAAAAATCACATTTTGCAGAGGAAGGAAGGCACAATTTATGCTTTTTAGAGAGCATTTTTTCCTTTTAAAAAAAAAAGTTTGTGTAACATAAATGTTAGCAGTTTTGAATGTTTTGTCTTAAAAAATAGCTCAATCGGATAAGAATTATGCCTTATAAAATGAAAGTCACTAGTTATAATTCTCTCTTGTATGAACATATAAAAAAAAAAATTGAATATTTTGTGTTTTGGGTTATTTGTTAGTATTTTTATGTTAGAAAAATATTGAAAATTACTTTAATGAAACTCATACATCAAGTAATAAATGATTGGGGTTTGCTAGGGGTTCTTCCCATAATATTCTCCTGGCGTTCTTTCAGTCTTACATAAAACATGATTTAAGAAAAAAAATAAAATTGTAATACTATTTTTTTGTTAACAAATTAATTTTTATAAGTTAATAGTTAGGTTCTAATGCTTTAAAACTTATTTTTGGATTCAAAACTAAAACCTAAGAGTAGAAGGTTAACCCTTTAAGGATGGTATCACCAAAAATGAATTTAATCATCCTAAATTTGATTCTAATGCCTCAATTTTTGTGCTAATACCTCACAAATTTGGTACTAATATCTCAAATTTGGTGTTAATACCTAAAAAAACCGGTGGTGAAAGCCATTACAATTTTATTTTTTCTTAAATCATATTTTATATAAGATTAGGAGAACGCCAAAAGAACCTACATGGAGAACCTCTAACATTTTCCTAAATGATTTACCCCATAACACATATCTACGGATAAGTAACATATTTAATTTAGTACGAAATAATTACCCAATGGGTAATGTTAGGAACAAAAATTAAATACCCACCCTGACCCTGGCCTTTTTCTCTTATTAAATACACAAATAAATGGATGCCACCACGAAACAAATAAGATTGCCATTATTGTGGGCGGCCCAAAACCACCTTACCCCCACTCGAAATTTCCGAGGTAATACTCGTCACTTCCAAATCTTTGACTAAATTTCGGCAACTTCTATTCATCACTAACTTCTAAATCCAAAATCATGTCAAAAAAACTTCTAAATCCAAAACCATTTCAAAAAAAAAAACTTCTAAATCCAAAAGCGAGCGTATGATTATTTAAAATTAGACTGTTCGAATTGCAACAGTATTCTCACAAATGCTTCGAATAGTTCAAGATAAATAACTAACCAACTTACATGCAATTCATTATAAGGGATACTCATCCAAAAGCAACGGAGTTGATATTTGTTAAATTATCACTTGTCTTAAAAGCCTCAACTAATAAAAAGATAAATTTAATTATTTGACCATTACTTTAACACTCTTCCTCATGTGTGAATTCAAATTTTATTTTAATAGGTGATGCCTAACATATAGAATATTTAATTTAAATTGGGTGAAATTGACGAAATCAAGGTTTAATTCTGAAATTTTGGGTTTGATACCATGTTAAGTCACCACTTGTCATTTCCAAGAAGTAATTTTAATCGGTTGGAACCACGCCAAATGAAGTAGAAGTCACTAGTTTGAATCCCTCTCCTCTCTCTTATGTGGACATGTAAAAAAATGGCCATGCCTAATGAAGCAGAAGTCATTAGTTCAAATCTTCCTCTTCCTTCTTATGTGGACATGTAAAAAAAAATCACTACTTATCCCAAAAGCTTAAACTGAATCATTTAACCATCACTTTTTAACAATATGAAATAATAAAAGATGTTGGTGCGTTTTTAGGTCCAAGAATTTGCTACCCAACGATTTTCTTGATGGCTAAGCTGTGAAGGACCGCATGTACGGCAATGAAGTTCCTGCCAAAAAAAAAAAAAAAGGCCAAAGGGCCTTCAGTTGAGGCCGAAGATTCTCCGATTCTTAAGTTAACATCTTTATTTTTTGATAAAAAAGATAATGAATATTTCCCTATATTATCCATGAACTGGTGTGTGCTGAGTGAGGTATGCAAGAAATGAGAATGAGTTAGGATTGAGAGAGAGAGACGAGGGTTGGGAGACTGGAAGACTCAAAAGGGAGATCTCTAGGTCTATTGGCAGAGACCTTGTCTGGAGGAAGGAGAGAGGCCCCCTTGTTCTCTCATCTTCTATTTAAGAGAGTCAAGGTAAGATGCATATGTGTTCTTAAATGAGTGAGTGGGGACATATTGTAAATAGGTGTGAAATGGAGTGGGGCCCATTAAGGATATTTTCTCCTCAACAAAAGATGTCACAAATAATCCGATATATCAAAAAAAATAGTAATGCAATAAATCACATTTTGGATGATTAATCTAAAGATTGGTTGAAAGTGTCATGTTATCAATTAGCATTGTATGATGATTATGGAATAAAAATGTACTTTCTATCATTATTCTTTTAAAAAGGTACTTGATCAATAAGAAAATTTGGATGGAATGGAAGCGGGTGAAAATCATTTGATTTCAAAACAAATAAGACACTTTTATAAAATTAAAATTGAAGCATTACATAAGAGTAACGATAGATATTATAATTATATCTATCATTCATCAAACAATGCTAACGTGACACTCTCAATGAGAGTTTGGTCACAACATGCATGATCATGGCATGCTTTCATTGTTTACCTTGGTGGTTTCCATAGGTCAAGCTGATAGGTGTCAATCGTCGAAAATGGCCTCCTCTTAAATAACTTATAATTGATTTAATATATTAGATATTTTTATTGAACTCTTCAGATAAACATAAAATTTTTAAAGAGTAAAATTAATTTTTCATAATTTGAAGAATCACTTTTAAATAAATTAAACATATAACTCTTTACATATTTTTCTACTTTAGTTAAATATTATTTTTTAATTATTTATTTATTTAAGCTTAAAAATTAATTGGCTTTTCACTTTTTGGCTCTTAATATTTGGAGAACCTTGTTGATCAAAGCTCCAAAGCTAAATTTGAATCAATTTTGAAGAGATCAATAAAAAAAACTCTAAGCCTCTTCACCTACACCGACATTGATGATCATTGGTTGATTGGTCAGTAAGTTACCATGAAAATGACCTCCTCTTATTTTATTTTGTCTTTTACACATAAAATACAAATTAAATAGACCACTTGGGCTTTGAATCGAGATCATCTCCTATTCAAATAAACTAAAAAGTCTATTCTTTTAAGCAAAAGGGCCAAAATTGTTATATCTTTGGACAATTTTGTCATTCTGTTCAAAAAAATGGCTCCTCTCCTATTCAAATGAGCTAAAAATGACCAAAGCTTGTGGGCTCCCTCCCCCTCAATTTTCCCTTTCAAAAGGCTTGGCCACAAGCTTTAATTTGTATAGTTGGATAAACTGAGCTTAAAAGCTTAACCTACTTTGGATTCTCACCCTAACAAAAAAATGTCTCCCACTTGAGAGTTGACCCCCATGGCCATACCCACCACGATGCCAAATCTGTCACTCTTTTGGTGAGTAGACCCTGGCTGCTGCTACTAGAGTACTTGTACCCTTCTCTCTTGCTCCTACTTCTCTCCCCTTGTCTTTTGTGTTTACTCTTTCCTCTCCTCTCTCTTTTCTTTATTTTTAACCTCTTCTGTAGACTGTAGTTTGAGAATGTAAATAAACTCTAATACACTAATACTATTAAAACAAACACATATATATATAATCTCCTCAAACTACCATTCAAATGATAATTTTGCACTTGAACGTCTTTGACAGTTACGCATCATTCTCGGAATAGTGTTAATAACAATAACGATTTCCTCATCAACCATAACGATCAGAAACAAGAATATTTACTCTTCCATTCGTTACATTCAAATCCCAAATCCTTCGCTCAATCGTCATCACCACACCTATGAGACCTGCCTATAAGAGGCCCAGAGACGAAGGAAAGAGTTAGATGATTAATTCTCGTACTGAAACACCATACTAAACTCATACAGACATTAACTTAAGCATTGGAGGAGTATTGCCGGCCACCACCCGGCACATTCTCTTAACATGTGTTCTTGTTGTACAAAATTAAAGAGAAGCAGTCAAGCAAAAATTACCGGGCTATCCTTGGGCCCATCATACCGAAAACTGTGCTAACAAGTTTCATTCGGTTCTAACTTCCTTCAATCTTTTAATGTTAGAAGTGTTAATTGTCTAATTTTTCACATAGATCGTTTCAAGTGTCTTTAAATCCACGTCATCATCTCACATATACAGAGCACCAACATTCAGAGAAGTGTAGAAATTTGGTGGAAGCTTCATAAGACAACAGCACGACCACGACAGGCGAGTTGAGTCGCTTGAACCAACTCAGTTTGATCGCCAGTTACGTTGCTGATTATTACGTGGCACTTTTTAGGCCTTAGATTGTTTTTAAAGACATCCTGACCGTGAACCGGTTCCTCTCCTCTACATTTTTTGAACATAGGATGCGCATTGATTCGACACGAAGACCCATGACGTTAAACTTTCTCCTCTATAATGTTCCGCTGATTGCTGCCATTCCGCCCACCGCCACCGACTTTTTCTTTTGCTTTTAGAAAGGCCATAAATAAAAAAAAGGGCAAAAGCAGATGGGAGAAGGAAAACCCGGAGAGGTATTTTGACTGTCATCGTCAAAAATCAAAGACCCATAACAATGCACACGTTCAAAGAGAAGGTGTCGGAGAGGCTGTCCCGGCTCTTCGCTGATTCCCCCAACTCCGCGCCCTCCTCTCCTCACTCACCGCAGGTAAATTTTTGGTTTCTGTTGTGGTACATGGATGGTTGAGCTTCATTGTAATTAATATTTGTTCTTGGAAAAACTTTAGATCTGATTGTCTTTGAGAATTGCGGTTCTTTTGGTTGAATGGGAATGTGGTTGGATTTGCAGTATTGAATGTTTGGGAATCTTATGTGGAAAATGAACATTTGATTTTGTCAGCCATTGTTAGCTATAATGTTATCAAAAAAAATTTTAAATAAAAAATCTAACTTGTTAATTATCAACATTACTGCAAAAAAAAAGAAAAAAGAAGAGAGAGAGAGAGAGAGAGACCCAGGTGGGTAATTTTTGTTTTGGGAACTATGGATTGGTTGCTGGCAAAAAAAGGAAAGAATCTGGTTTTTCATGTATTGTTATTTGGGAAAATTACACTTTAGCCCCAAAAGTTTGGAGCAATTTTGCAATGCACCTTCAAATGTTCAAATTTGCAATGCACCCTTCAAACGTTCAAATTTTTACCAATGGCTTTGACTGATGGAACAATGATTACATGACTTGCACATGATCACCGTTGGCATTTTGGGAACCAAAATGCCCCCATCCCCATCCCCAAAATCCATTTACTGGCAATTTACTAGCTGCCTCTAGTCAACACCATAACCCATCTCTGGTTTTCGAAAACCCAAGAATCAGAAATGTGTATATTGCATTGCAAGCTTGGATGGAAGCTATTGTATCTTATCCCTTGAATCTCGCCGCCAATTGGGTTGGATCTAATGTCTGTAACTACACTGGAGTTTTCTATGCTCCCGCACCTGATAACCACAACATTTGAACCATCGCTGGCATTGATCTCAACCATGGTGACATTGCTGGGTACTTGCCGGCCTGCTTGTTGATCTTGCATTGTTCCACATAAACTTTAATAGGTTTTGTGGTACTGTGCCACACAAGTTCCTGACTTTGAAGCTTTTGTTCGAGTTTGATATCAGCAACAATCGCTTTGCCGGCAAGTTCCCAGAGGTGATCTTGAAGCTCCTGTAGCTCAAGTTCCTGGATCTGAGATTCAATGAGTTCAAAGGGACTATGCCGAAAGAGCTCTTCGACTAGCCATTGGAAGCCATCATCAACCACAACCGCTTTAGGTTCGATCTTCCCGTCAACTTCGGCAACTCCCTAGTGTTGGTCATCATGTTGGCCAACAACAAGGGTGAGCCACCGGTGTTGACTGAAGGCAGCCGGTAAATTGCTAGTAATGGATTTTGGAGATGGGATGGGGGGCATTTTGGGGAACAAAATGTCAATAGTGATCATGTCACTGTTCCGTCAGTCAAAACGGCTTTGACTAACGGATTGGTCGAATTGCAAAAATTTGGAAGTTTAGGGGTGCATTGCAAAAATTGAAACATTGAAGGTCGAATTGAAAATCACTCCAAACTTTGGGAGTGTAAAGTGTAATTTTCCCTTGTTATTTACATTTCAAGACTGGTTTTTAGAGTTTTAGTTGATGTTCTTGGCCCATAGATTGGTTGCTGAAATTTTTTTTTAAGGAAGAAAATAAAGTAGGACATGAATTTTATAACGAAAACCAAAGTTTGCACTCAACTGAGCATTTTAAAGTTATATGGATTAGTCAAGTTCATTTTTTATTTGTTTGGAGACAATATGTGGAAAAAGCATCTTCCTCCCTTTTTACTGTTTATACATGCTGTAAGCGGAGGTAGCTGATATTCTCTGATTTTCCATTTGAATTGTGCATGTTTTACTTTCATGATGACACGAGTGTTATAAATGTGTAGGCCAGGCCAAATTCAAAAGAGGGGAAATCTTTGTCTTCGTATTTTTCCTACATTATCCCTTCAGCTGGGTTTGATGGATCCAGATCGAACAATCATCAATCTGATCTCAAACCAATTCAAGCACCCCCTGTTAGACATAGCAATGTGAAGTACAAAGCTCTAGATGAATCTTTGGATAACTATGTAGACTATAGTCCAGTGCGTGAGAAGAAGGTAACTCCTAGTAATCAAGAAGATGATGAAGAACCAGCTTCTGGAAGAAGCACTACTGGGTCTGAAATGTTTGAAGAAGCAACACACAGTCCACAGAAACCTTTATCCTATCTCATGGATGAGTCGGTTTTTATATCCACATACTTGTATGAGTTCTTGCTGTCATCCCTTCCTAATATTGTAAAGGGGTGCCAATGGGTCTTGTTGTACAGGTTAGTTTTTCTGAAAGGTTTACATTGCAATAAAGGCAGTTTTTGTGTTCTTGTATTTGGGTCTTGATTCAATATTCATTCTTTCAAATGAAGGGCAGTACGTTGAAACATGGTATATCACTGCGTACACTTATTCGCAAGAGTGCTGATCTTTCTGGTCCATGTTTGCTGGTATGTTGAAGTCTATTTTCCAATGAGACCTCCTAAGTTGTGATACTAGTATGATATTCACCAGTCTTCATGGCATTCAATCCTTTGTTAATAATGAGAGCTAATGTTAATCATATCATACTCCTAGATTGTTGGTGATAGGCAAGGTGCTGTGTTTGGTGGGCTGCTGGAATGCCCCTTGAAGCCTACAGCAAAGAGAAAATATCAAGTAAGTTAACAATTTTTTAACGTTGTTGATATTTTAATCTTATTAGTTAGATGTCTTCTTGATGAAGTGACTATCTCTTGCTATTTCACGTTTGGTTTGTCTCTCTATCTATTTCCCTTTCAATATTTGAAGAATGAGTTTGTATTTCTTTCTTCTTTATTGACAGGGAACAAACCAATCATTTGTATTTACAACCATATATGGCGAGCCAAGACTATTTAGACCAACTGGTAAGGACCTTAATTTAATCACCTGTGTAATGCTTGCTTTTTCTGGGAAGACATAGGAATCAAGTTCAAATCAAAGAAAGATGTTATGATGCATGACAAGCCTTTAATGAGCTTTATTATGCCTAAACTGATATCATGTCAAACTTGTGTATGTAGGAGCCAATCGATATTATTACTTGTGTTTGAATGACTTACTAGCATTTGGTGGTGGCGGTAACTTTGCTTTGTGCTTGGACGGAGATCTGTAAGTTGCTCCTTTGAATGTTCTGTTTTGAATTTTACATGACTAGTTTGATAGATGCAGTAATAATTAATGTTTCTCTTCTCGTGGTTGTTCCAAAAGGTTAAGTGGCACCAGTGGACCTTGCGAAACGTTTGGGAGTTTATGCTTGGCTCATAACCAAGAGTTTGAGTTAAAGAATGTTGAGGTAAAGTATGCTTTTTGACCACTATATATATGTTGTCCATTGATGACATGTTGATTTTGCTTCCTTGTCCATATGAGGAGCCTCTATTTCTCTTGATTGTCTTCTACTGAAACGTACTTTGAGTAATCATTTATTGATACTCTTGTGAGTTAAGAACCATTGAAAGGGTTGGCTGCTGCCGTCCACTAACCCATTTAATGCTCACTTATCTTTCTTCACTCATTGACCTGCTTCAATCCAGGAAATGTTCTAGTGCTGTCTCCATGTCATATTATACATGTTTTTGTGTCCATTCCAACCTCTTGTAATGGCAGGCGTGCATTAGCTAGAAGATAACTTTAGGATCCCTAAAAGTCAGTAGCGTTATGGTGATACAGAGAGAACTATAAGGTACTGAGGGTGAAACACAAATTAAGTGGACTACTAGTACATGAACAGAAATTTTGCTAAAATGCTGGGTAACCCAAGTAAAATGAGTTTACTTTCTCAAAGCATGTGGAATATCATTTAGATGAAAGAACAAAATTATATTGATGCTAGGTCTTTTGATTGTTGGTTCCTTTTACATGTTCTCAACTGCAAAATTCAACTTTGCTCTTGGGTTGAATTTATTTATATATGATTATCTTTTAATGGTGAGTCTTGTCTCTGTGCAGCTATGGGGTTTTACGCATGCATCGCATTACCTTGCCTAAGAAGAGGCTCTCAGATGCTTTATTTATTTGGTTTTGTTGATCTATTGTGATCCTATTCTTTATTCATTTAGGTTGCCCTCCTTTCAGCAATAGGAGGGCTATGATTATTATATGTTTATGAGATGATGAATTTCCCATTTGGTGATTAATAGGTTTCGAATTTTTGTTGAAATAATTGCTTTCTATAAATTATTATTTTCATCTGGCATGCTTGTTTTTCGGTGGTTAGATGGTTTTTATAGCTCATACCAGAATCAAACTTCTTTTGCAGAGCAGATAAATACTACTTCCATACACACTTCTGAACATCTAAGGTTATCTGTAAATTAAGGATGAAATTGCAGTAAATGGTTGTCTAAACATGTTTACTTTCTAATCAACTCAGATTCGTTTTATATTGGAAACACTCGTATGCCATCCATGTTTGATGTTCCAATGAAATTGTTAAAAATGGTCAACCCTTAGGAATTCAATAGTGCCTCCATAAATTTAAGTGTTTTACAAACACCCTTAGTTATTTTTCTTATTTTTTCATCTAATTTAACTGTAATATTTAACGATAAGAAAGTACTTAAAACAAAATAGAAGCTCGATACATCAAGGTAAGATACTGAATATTGGAAGAGTTTACACTCATGGGATAAATGAAGTTTTTCCTAATTTTATATAGGGAACCGAAAGGATGTATCACAACTTTTTTCATTAACTCTGGACTGGAGCATGTCTCCTACTACATTGTTAATAATGATCACCGTGAATTGCATACATGCTAAGAGTAGGCTAACAAAGCCCGCCTAAATTGCTTCACTAAGCTTGTCAGTACAACGAATTACACCAAAAGAGTAGCACCTCTGATAGTTTTGAGAAGAAGAAAAAATGCTAAGTCTGACTGCCAGCCCACATTCGAACATACAAGAAAAAGGATATACTGAAAAAGCTATTCTCAAAGGGGCAAAATCTCGTTACGAAAAAAATTTGAAATAGTAATGATACATGAGATCCGGCATGAGCTTAGAATTATGACGACAAAGGAGATCAAGGGCCAGAGATAATAATTGTTTCCAGCTCAAGTTGACACTGCACCTCACAACAATGATATGCATGATGGGAGAGGAATCTTAGAATAGCGCCAACACCATATAATTAACGAATCTACCATTCACTTCTTCTGTCAATAAATACAAGTAGCAGTACAGCAGCAACCAAAAGTCCACTGGCGTGCTCTCTATGATTCTAATGGACCATCCTCACTGGGCAGACCGAAAATACGAAGGTTTCTGTCCATTGATCCTACAGCAATATATTTCGCATCCGTCCCAAATTTTGCACAAGTTGCTTTACCTTAAGTCACAGGAGAATATATATTAAACATCAAGGATTAACCACGTAAAAACCACTAATAATAATAAAAATAGCAGGAAATGTAGAGGAACCTGTGCCAGACAAATCAGGAAATGTTTTGATACAATTCCATTCTGATTTAACATTTGCAACTTGGTAAACTCTGCACAAGTAAAAGCCCCAAATTAGTTTTCCACGTCTGCAAAAGTTATAGAAACAAAAGGAAAGGAACACCGTACTCTGAGAGAAGGTTTGGGTTTTTGCTCTTAGCCAGCAATTTTAGCGGTTGAAAAGAAAAGGTGGTGCGAAGATAGTTATAATAGAACAAGCTTAATAGCTAGAATATACAAGATGGTAAGAATCTTAAAACACAGGCTAACACCAACGTCAGATTTCTCATACGACCTTGTTAACTATTTGGCTAGTTTAGGATTATTTTCTGAAAATACTGGAAAATGGCCCAACCACCCTTCTGATGTCAATGGTGTGTTTTGTTAGATGGAGCAATGGATCAAGCTTTCTGAACGTGGTATTGCTAAAAAAAAATTCTTCCAAACAAGAGAAGAAAAGGGGAAAAGATGGGGGAGACAGAAGAGGAGAGGAAGCTGCAGGAGCTCCTAGTATGCCATGATTTCCTTGCAATTCTTTTAAACGACAGTTCTTAGACAACCTAAAGCATACATCAAAATAGCTCAAGCTCTATAATATTACAGAGGATTAATCAGTTTTAGAACTTTGGATTTTGAACTTCATTCAATATTCAATAAGTTTAAATCTTAACCAAACCATTTAACAATGTACATGATTTCACATTATCTAAACGTATATATTAAATCAATGTTGTCATGTGTTTTAAAAAATTTAAATAATGTGAAATCATGTAAACTGTTAGATGCACAAACTTCAAATCATGACCAAAAAATTGATACTATTCATTTTATTTGGAAGGGGAGGATCCTTGTCCATCCTGGACTCTCCACTTCATCACTAATAAATATCACAAAGGCACAGAACAAAACAGACAAGAAGCACTAGTAACATATCAATAACATCAGGAAAAAAGAAATTTAAAAAAAAATAAAAAGGAATACATGAAAGAGAAACAAGGAAGAAGCCCAAGAAGGAAAGCTTCCAAGTTGATTAGCTTTTACAAAGAGACATCAATGTTGTTACCATCATAGCTTGATCACAATATAGAACCATCAATTTCAGGCATGGATATATTAGTATTACATACCTGAGTTTGTCGGCGTATCTGAATCATATGGGGAAAATGTCCGGAAGTTCCTCAATTTGCGTAGATCCCAAAGCTTAACACCATCATGAGCTGCAGTCTGTCCATTTCAGATATGAAAATCAAAACATGATATGTTTAACCCTCTATCCACTGAGCATATTTCATTTTCAGAATACTTACTGCAAGGAAATAGCCATTTTCAGAGAAAGATATGGAGGTTACAGCCCCAACATGTCCATCAAACCTCGCAACATTTGCCTGTAAAGTGTAAACCAATCAAAGAAAGTTAAAAAAAAAAAAAAAAACACCCTGAACACATGGAGGAAGAAAGCCACACAATGAGCTCACTCTACCTGACTTTTCACATCCCAAATTTTAACCACAGCCTCTGAAGTGCCTGTTCCAAGGATTAGACCATCAGGATGAAATGCCGCAGAAGTATAGCCATTAGAATCTGCAGCATCCACAACCTGCAGAACTAAAAGATCATTAAATAGACTCACCAGCAAGTATGGAGCAAGAGAAATACAAATACTAAAAGTTGCTTTAGGGTTGTTGCAAGCATTTAAACACACTTTCTTATACCTTCTGCAACCCCTAACAATTTATACAAAAGCTCAGCGTCTTATGATGTGTGTTGGTGTGGGTGTGTGTATTCACTTTATTAATCAATGGGCTGTCAACTTTTAGATACATATCATTCCTGCTATTTGCAGTTTTCGAGGTACTAGAGAAGAGAAAGAGTGTGAGTGGAACCTGTGTTAGACATAATCCCGAGGAAAGTTCATAAAAGCACCATGTGCTATCAAGAGAAGCAGTCACGAAGTAGTTATTTGTGGCATGGACGGTAATAGCTTGCACCTGAGAAAAACAGAATGCACATCATTGTTGAATCACACAAGGACACGAGTCATAACAGAATAGTAATCAACAAGAAATAAATCTAAGATTTTCAAGAGTTCCCAAAAGAAAACTAATTCATGGCATGTCATTATTCTAAAGTTATGAACACCTCTTGTCGAGGCATTTTGTCAATGGAATTAATGATTTCATTGCATATAAAGCAAGATGTGTGTTAATTATATCCCAAAATATTTCAAAGATCCTATGAATGACTTTGATAACCATGCCTCAATACCTCATCTCCTTTCTTTATTAAATGTAATCTTATGCAACATTTATAACAGAAAAAAGGGGGAGAACAAAAAATGCTTCATTGTCTTCATCGACATGAACACGAAGAACATGACTAGAGCAGTGCAATTAGCAAGGGGAAAGACGAGTTAAGTTCTACAGCGTTAATAGACTCAATTGTGAACTCTCTGAATTGTAGCATGTCCGTATATAAACTAATGCCCATATACAGGTATCATATCCAGTGACACTAACATATCAGATTAGATTGGCTAGTCAAAACTGCAAGCAAACTAAGGAATCAGATGAATTCAGACAAGAAAGAATGGAATGAAAAATATGTATGTACTTCTAATTCCCCAAAGGACAATGTAGAAGCATGAAGCATAGGGAGGCACATTAGAAACAACATGGAAATTGGAGATGGAAAATGATCAAGAGAGTCGAAAGCTTATTTTACCTCAGCAGTATGATCCTTCAAAATGTGTCTACAGTTATAGTTCCCATCATCAGACTCTTGCCACAAGCGAACAGTCTACAGGAAAAAAAAATCTTTTAAGTACACAAGACAAAAAGAAAATAAGTACATACATACTATTAAGAGCAATTCTAGAACACACTCATGCATAATACATCAAGACAGAGAAGGAAGCACCATAGTTTTCTTATATGGAAGATGTAAGAAAGACTTTAGATATTGAAATTTTTATTCACTATAGTCCTCAAAACACAGAAACTTGTACATCTCAGAAGCACCTTCATCTCCTTTAGTATTTGGTAATCAGAATGTCTATATCCAATCAGAATAAACTGAGAGTGAAAGCTGCAGAGGAAATCCGTACTTAGGGGAAGAAAAAAAGTTTTTGTTCGATAAGTGTTAGGGGAAGAAAAAAAGTTCAAATGTAAACGTTTACAAACCATAGAGAATCATCACAAATTAAAAATGCAATCAAGCAAAACAACTACTAACTCTTCTGCACAAAGTCACCAGTTAGAAACATGGTCTGGATATTTTACTTTTTTATCAAAGCTATTCAATGCCACTTCTAGAAACATCCAAATCTAAAAGGGAAAAGCCAAGGCAAGCACACGCTAAACCTTCACTTGCAGCTTTCCATATCAGTAATGTATAATTTCCTCTTAGTAGTGTCCAGGTCAATATCTGCAATTCAGGCTCTCTACATACAAGAAGAAGAGTTCTGCTTCTGAATCACAATTTTCGATGCTCATGTTACACTAAACACTTCTGAATAACAAATGCATGCCTTTCTGAATAGGCTGCCCATTATCTACTGGACCTAGCCAAGATTTTGACGCCTAGATATCTTGGTTATTAATGAGGCCCAAGGCAACTTGACTGGCAACAGTAAACAAATCAGCCCAAATGATACTCGTTTTCCCTACCCAATATAATTAAGATTGTTTTCAATGCAACCATTTAAAAATCCCAATGTTATGTACTTGTTTGAGATGATCCTTTTAAAATCCGATGTTATGCAATTGTTTGGGATGATCCTAGCCATCTCTGACCTCAAATCAGCCAAAATATATATATACATTGATAAGTATCTCTGACCTCAAATATGCCAAAAAAACGATTTGACAAGCATCTCTGACCTCAAATCAGCCAAAATACAGCTTGTTCAATAACGTTGCACTGTAACAAAAGTCACTACACCAGATCTTAGCAACCAACCAACATTTTATCTCAATGTTAAATTTCTGATCCACCCAGGGTTGTGGTAACAGTAAAATCCTCTGGCTTCTGAAACAGGCATGGAAATTTGATAAAATTCACAGTATCGAAGTGTTTTGCCTTTACAAAATCCCACTTCATAACAGTTTATGAACATCGTATATATCCAAGTTCTCTTTTGATCCCTTTTTATTTTTTTCTTCCCTTTTTAGGAGTGGGGCTCCATTGACCTTAAAACCTGTGAGCCAAGTGGAGAATGTTTTTCCTTCTCTTTAGAAGGAGGAAGGAGGAATTTGGGGTTAATATGGGGGAGTTCAACATAATGATAGACATTCTTTTACACTACTTTTGATAGGATGGATGGAAGTATAAGAGAAGGAGAACATTGGAGAGGGGAGAAGAGGAAGGGGGAGAAAGGGATTCCAACTCCCTCATGTGGTTTGGTAGAAAAGTTTTACAAAGGAGAAATGAAGGTAAGATTACCATGCCCCAACTTAAATGGTTTAAAGTGAGGACAAAACTGACATTTTACAGTTAAATTAAAGGGTCAGCTCCCCTTGCTCCAATCCGCAGTTCGACAGGTCCAAGACAGTCTTTCTTCCCCTTCTCACCACCTCTCCATTTCTCTCTGACCAAATGAAGGTATTTTATCTCCCCCTCCAATCCCTCCTAAGCATCTCCATCCCTTCCCCAATCCAAAAAACAAAGAGTCTAGATTGCCAAATCCAACTTTCTGTTAAAAAGACCTGTACCATCTCAATTAGCAAAATTACTCTTTATGGTTGGGCAAAAATAAAAATAAAAGAAATACAGAAATAAAATATAATATTAAAAAAAAAGGCAATGAATGTCAATATTCATGATTCATAATTATGAAATCTGATTCCCACAAAACTTATTGTTTACCTTATCTGCTGAGCCAGTTAAGAATAAATCGCCCCGAGAAACAAATTTTAGACTTGTGACCTACAAAATATACATACAATGTCTAATCACCCAATGAATTGAAATGTCAAGACAACTGTAGCGATTGAATGATAGAAATAAAAGTTAAACCTTTTTTGAATGACCACTGAGTGTAGATAAGATCTGTCCTGACGATCAAAAATACAGCGTTTGTGTCAAGCCCTCCAGTTGCAATTATGTCCTAGAAAGCAGGGGGAAAATGCTTTTATCAGTGGCAGAATAATATTTGAGTCAATATCAGCACCAGCTAGAATGCAAATAATGGTTAGAGCACCAAAAGAGTGTTGAATGAGAGAATAGCACAGAACTTCATACAAAAAGACCCAACTAAATGCACAAGATAGTTCAGAACTCCACTCAAGCTCCAAATACCCACTGAAAACATAATATTGCCAGTGATCCTACAGATGCACTCGTGAAGCAAACTCTTATTCTAAAGACTTTGAATAAATTGTTAAAATAAGAAAGAAGACAACAAGGCAAGCTAGTGACAAAGCTCAAATGTTCCTAGGGAGATCCTCCATGTGCCTCTAATTTTAAAATTAATCTAAGTATAACTAAAAGGGCAGGGCACCGCCATGTAAACAAGAAATATACAAGAGAAAATACCTTGCTAGAAGGAGACGACAAGAAAATCATGATCACTAATCACCAAAAAGTAAACAAAAGCAAATGTCCAAAGAAACAAAATTTTGAAGAAAAAAGAAAATCTCCGCCAATGTCCTCTCACAGTCCTCAAAATTTCTACCATTTCTTCATAAACACCACAATATAAATGAAGGCACCATCTTCCACACACCAGCACTCCGATTGCTGCCACCAATCCACCAACAAACATACAAGTCGATCACTCATCTAGACATAACCCAAGAAAATCCAAATCAACTGAAGAAAACTAGGCATTGGCGACCTCATAATGGAGTAGAAGATGGTCTACGGACTCCCTATTCCTTTTACTCATACAACACCTATCAACCACAATGACATGCGTTCCTAAGATTGTCCATAGTAAGGATCTTTCCTAGGGCTGTTGACCAAGCAAAAAAGGCCACCCTCAAGGGAACCTTAGTCCACCAAACACTCTTTCAAGGGAAAAGGAAGTCATCATTACAACCCAAGACACTACAAATGATCTTACATTGAACATTCCTCTATTGGAGGGACCCAACAAAGCTTGTCTTCACCTACACGTCTCACTTTGACAGAGTACATCCTGAAGTGCAAGGTGAAGACATTCACCTCCTAATCATGAGCCTCTAATTATAAGAGCTTAAAAGCCTCACTGGAATTGTATGACATAGCTGTTCATAATTCCTCAAAAATATACACATGAAAGAATTTGTAGTTAATTGGGCAAAGCTCGTACACCTTACTGTTTATACATCAAAACAATATACTGAACTTACACTACAAAGAACACACCAAATTTAGTTGTCTTTGAGCATATCTGATGATGTGCACTCACCAGAGGCAGTAACCAACCTGATTGAGCCAAGCTTTTCACCAGGACATGGTTATTGTATTGAGATGTTCAATGGCTTAAGTTGGCTCTTCGCCTGTGATGAGAACGCCGAGCCACGTGGTTCAAACCAAATGGAATAGCACAAAATTTATCCCAATCTTGGAGAGGCTCTATGACACAACTAGCACTTGCAATTTTCCATCAACCAAAACAGGAGAAATCATAAACAAGTCAACTGAATGACCTTTGACCATCTCATTTTCCTAGTTCCTTAAATGAATTTTATCTTTATTCCTCGTAAGTTAATGGCGGTAGTCCAAAAGGATTTTAATCATGAAGATCTTTAGCAAATAGCTTATTTGGACTGGATATTCCAAAGCCACATTGAAACTTACGCAATAAGAATACAACTTAAAAAAAATAACACTTACCATTTTTTATAAGTACCTTGAAAAAAACATAACACTTTCAAAATAGGCATGCATCTGATAATGGCAATTTTTACCACATCCCAAATACATCAATAAAAACCCAAACTTTTGCTCATCACCTTAAAACTTACAATAATCTTATCTAAATTTTTTCAAGTAAATTATCTTGTCCAACATAAGAGGTTACCTTTTTTATTCATATTTTGTACAAGAAAGTCTTCCCCCAAGTCCAAAAATTAAGAAAACCATAAAGATGAGCATCACAATAATGACTGATTCATAAGCTGAAGGTGATCTAAATCTGAGAAGCCATTATTTCTATTGACATCAATAGTTGAAGTTGGTCCATAACTTCAGCACATACGACAAGAAAGAATGCAATATCAAAAAGAGGAAAAGAATTGTAAGGGTCTTGTACGCACAAAATTGAAGAAGGTGGAAAACCTGCTAGGGACAAAAATCTGTATCTTAGGGTCAGAAGGGAAATTCGCATTGACAAGGCAACTTTATCTCCCCAATGCGAAGTTTGGGAGTGATGTTGAGTAGCAGTCATCTTTGATCTGCTTTATTCCATTCCATGAAATCTAGAAGCACTTCTGCAACATTATCTCTCTCCATTGCTCTTTCCCTAGCGCTATTTTTATTTTATTTTTTACTTCTTTCAAAGGTATTATATTATTATCGCTTAGCATGAATATTGACCCTTAAAACATAAGAACTTCAAAATAACGCATAATTTTGTGCTGAGTTTTGTACAAGAATGAATGAGCAAATAAATGGCCAGAAAAAAGTTGTGAGCCTAATTATCTAACGCTGTGTCATCTAAACCAGTTTCTAGGAGAATAATTTGGAATGGACCATATCACTTTTTTTTTCTTAGTTCATATCTATCGCATTTTCAACATTTTGGCCATGTTTGTTTCCTGTCCTTTGTTTTCTGTTCTCAAGTAAAAGACTTTAAACAAACAACCCAAAACACAAAAATTGTTTTCACCTTTGTGTCACATAAGAGCACTTTCAAACCAAAAACAAAAAACACTCCCCAAAATACATTAACAAACATACTATTTGTTTTCTGGTTGCAGATTTGGCAACATGACCATATGTGATATTAGTAAGACAGAAATGTACCACCAGTACATAAAATGGAGCACATGCACTGAAATAGAAGCAGAAGACCAAAGCAACCATCAGTCAAAGCACTTGCCAAGACATTCATGCTGTAACTCAGCACCTAGGCAATGCATGTTTGGACTACTTTTCCAAAGAACTACTAATATAACAGGAGTTGATATGCATGAACAAAATTAGGTATTAGTGAATGCAGTACCTTGTCATAATGGATATCAAGAGATACGATGCCAGGTTTGCTTGTTTTGTGAAGGGGATGACTAGAAATCTGAGTATATCTCTCAAGATCATCAATAGTAGCCACTGTTGGAGGTATCTGAAAAGAAACAAAATGAGGAGGAAGGATTTACATTAATTACTAATTCACAAACATATGCTGAAAGAACAACTCTACATTAATATGTTTCCTAATTGATATTGCAGCAAATGAAACAAAATATATTAAGTCAATGTTCCAAAAATAGAGGGGGAGTGAAGGGAAAGCAAAGGGAGAGAAGGGAAGGGAAGAAATAGGAAGGTCTTTTCCCGTTGGGTATTTGGATCGCCTGAAGGGTTCAAGAAAAAGGAAAATGATTTGTGGGGCCCATAATTATTAAACATTTAAACACACTTTCTCCGCCTTCCAACTCTTCCAAAATTGGAAGGAAGCAAAATGGTGGGCCCAAAGGGAAAGAGAACTATTTCTTCCCTTTCCACCCAACCAAACAAAGGAAATGCTCTATCTATCCATCCATCCTTGCCCCTCATGACCACTCTCCTTTCCCCCTTACCAACAGAATGTAAAGGAATCAAAGAAAGGTTAGAGTCCTCTTAACAAATCAGTTAGCACTGAAATCAAAACAATCTCTGTGATACTACATCATAACAACCAATACCTGCCGCTTTTTGCGCTGCTGTGAGAGAGCCGCATTACAATCAGTTAGCTCAGCAATAATACCAGCAGATATTCCAGGGCGTATTCTCTTTCCACCGGGGCCCAACTCCTCATCCTCGGCAACTATAACGACATTAACAGAACTCAAATGAGCTGTGTGTTAAATTAATAAAAATAAAAAAAAACCAACCAAGAAGCGTGTAAAGGAACTATCTACCTCTTTTCCCGTTGCTAAGTGCAGGAGCATTTGCTGTAACTGCTGCTAATCCAGGCATGGGTATCTGCCTTTCAGCCTGAGCGAGTAATGATCTTGCTTCATCCCTTTCTTTTTTAAGTCTAGCGATCACACGGCAAGCAGCATCATGCTGCCAATATATGACAGATTGAACCCAACCATATTTTAGATGGAACTATTGAATTGATAGATGCATGTTTGGATATATAATTTATAGGCAAGATAAGAAAAGATAATGAATCAAGCATGAGAAATTGGAGATTATTTTTTTTTATAAGTAATCGAAATTCATTGAGAAGCAAAAGGGTACTACCCAATTACACAGTAAGCATACAAGATAAACACCTAACTAGAAAAAGAAAATCATCAAAGCTAGATATATGAAGACAATCATAGGCAGCAGTCCAGTAGGAAAGAGTTTTGAAGACAAAGGCCTTTTGCTCCACTAACATCCTCTCACAATTGTCAAAACTATGGTCATTATTTTCTCTCTCGATACACCATATCTAACAAGACGGGATCATCTTTCACAATGCTATGCTTAGAAAACTACCATGCTTCCCTCTCCAACATGCAAAGAGATCCACCACTGGCAAGACCTACTTTAACCCAAGAAGACCGAAAACAGAACTCCATAAGGCACTAGTAATCTCAGAATAGAGTAAAAGGCGATCTACAATTTCTAAAATCTTTTGCACATGCAACATCAATCTACCACTATAAGCTGTCGCTTCCTTAAGTTATCCATAGTGAGGATCTTCACTAAAGCAATCGGCCAAGCAAAACTTCTTCAAAGTTTACTTTTTGGGGAAAAATTGATAAAGATAGCTTCAAAAGTATAAAAACATTTAAGACAACAACAGCAAACAAAAACCAGCAATCTAAAAAAGAAAGAGCATTATATGCCTCATTTAACATTATTCTACCAGATCAAAAAATAAAGCAAGAACTATAGTGGTCATATAATCTAGTCGCTAACCTGGTACAGAGCATGACTTAGCTCTTGCCTCGCTGTATGCAGTTGTTGTTCCAATGAGAAATTGGCTAGCATTAGTCCATCCCATTCCTATAAGCACGGAAAGAAGGAAAACATACCTTATGATCGAAAACCAAAGACAAAATCAATTACTATAACAATGAAATCATTCCCTAAATAAATAGAATCAAAGTGCAAAACACAAGCCACTATAATAATCAAAATATTATTGGAATAAATTGATCAAATGAGTAGCTCCTTAAAATAAAGCCAAATTGATACCATCAACTAGGATTCAAAATGTTTGTGACAAATATAGTCCTGGAGGTGGTGATGGCAGCACTTCAACATCATGGTGGTGGTGACAATGGTGACAATAATGTAAGGGATGGTGATGTAATGGTGATAGCTAAAAGTGGTGGTGTCATCGGTTGCCACAAAGGTTACAATGTAAGTGATGGCAGCAACAACATAGTCATGATGGTGGCAGAAATGACAAAATAATCGTGGTCCAGGGGCAATTGGTGTGATGGTAGAATCGACACAGAGATGTTGATCAAGGACAACAACAACGGCATACTGCATAATAATAGTATCATCATACTGAATTTGAAATGGTGGTGATGGGACCAACGACAATAGTGACAAAACTAGAATAAATGGTTGTCATATCCAGTGAATTAAGACAATACTAACACTCAATATTCCTTATATTAGAATCACCATTATATGCAAAATATACTAATCCATCGAAACCTAAATTTCACATTCAAGGTAACAAAAATATAAATATGTATATCCTATCTTAACTTATTTTATTGCAAACAAAATCAGGCTTTCTTGTACAAAAGTACCACCCTCAAAACATCATTTTTTAATCCTCTTTCATCCTAAAAAAACACATTTTTTTGTTATAAATAACTCACATACTCCATGCTGGTTGATCTGTAACCTCGTCAACAACCATATTTGTCTTAGAGGTGGAGGTGCCATTTAACCTAATGACCATTTGAAAAACCTCACTCGTTTGCTCACAGAGCAAACTCACCTATCTACACTTTTATATCTCTAAAAACCTGAAATTCTCTTGTTGCAAGAAATTAGAACAAGCTTACACCAGTGACTTCTATCCATTAACAACCTGAAACCAAGCCAAGAATCATTATTTTCTTCCATAAGTTACAGTTCTAGCTTATCAAAACACCCTATAAGCCAACATGCTAACCCACTGATGTTAATTGTGCACAATCCATATTGAAATTCTCAAATCTGTCCTATTCATGAGAAATCCACAAGAAAATCCACTATACAATAGATTGACAACAGGTCAAAATTGTATCTCTAGGTGGGGCGGGGGTGTATGTGTGTGTTTGAGAGAGAGAGAGAGAGAGAGAGAGGAGAAAGTAAAACCCTAAAGAGACAGTAAAACCTGTAATTTCAAATCTTTTTCTTTTTCCTCATAATGAATGAGGTAATTGCCTATTTCCATCAGTAGGGGTGGGCGCTGACCCAATCGAAATGCCCTCCCTTCAATTTCCGAGCCAATGGAAGTCAGAAGCCTATTTTTTATTCTGACCTGAACTCCATGGGGGCTACCAAGCCAATGCCAACAACATCAGCTCAAAAGCCAGCTCAGAGATCTAGAAAGACCACAGCACAATGCAACAGATCTTCCACCGTGAGACAAGTGGGCTAAAGAGAAAATCTTTGAGGGACGGCAAGTCCATCACTGTAGAAGTTTGGAGAGAGTAGATCTGTTGCCATGGTCATTGTCCAATTGCTTTGCCATTTGTGTATGATCACTATTTGAATGCAAGGCTTTTGACCAAGAAGGATATGGCTGCGGAAGTAGAGAGAGGCAAGGAGAGATCATTTAGCAGGTAGAAAACGGCACAATGCAGCAGGTGACCCACTTCTGACCCAACCTTGGTCCCAAAAAAAAATTCTGACTGCCAAGCCAACAGCTGTAGGAAGGCAACATGTTGAGTCCGGTCAGGTTGATGGAAGCAGTTTCTTGAATGAACCTATCCATCACATCTCTGACCAAAGCTATCAAGTTTAAGCTCAAACAATTATCTTTGAGTTAAATGAGCACCAAAATAAAAAGCCTATCAAATATGGTTTCAAGTAAGGAAATCAACAATGATGATGATGACAAGACATGTACTAGTTGCATATATAAAACCTTCTCACCATGCAAACAAACTACAATACAAATTTGCAACCATGATAAATGAATGACAATGAAGAACCAAATTTAATGAAACAGCAATGTTTTAAAAAAATAATAATAAGGAAAAATACACAGAGGGGTCTGCTGCATATAAAGCTATATAAAGAAGTTACACAATAACGATTGGAAAAATGTGGTTATAGACCAAAGTCCCGTACATTCTGAAACATTCCAAGCATGCCAGGGATGCTAGCAGCCTGCAGAGGTTTGGGCTTTACTATCTGCAAGGCAAACCACCAAGAATGCATAAGAACATGACAAATGAAACAAACAGCAACGGCTTTAACTAACTCAGCTGGTAAAATCTCTTAGTCATCGCACAAGAGAACTAGGATCAATCCAACCATGACAAACATACTATAACATTAAAAACAGAAAATATACAAATTTTACTAACCATACCTTGCCTGTCTTGATAGGAACAACGTCATCAAGTGTAAGCAGTTCCCCTGTAATGGGGCACTTTCCATAATCCTATCCAAATAATAAACAAAATTGAACTTTGTTTATAATCAAATATACCACTGGAATTGGATAGAAAGATTGCTGAATTAATGAAAAGTACCAAATATTTGCTGCAACAATCAAATTGCAGGAAAAAAATAACTAATTAAATAATGAATAAAACAAATGGAAAAGATAAAACATCCATCTGTTCATTTGGTAAGGAAAATAGAAAGAAGCGTAGAAAATTTTGAAGAAAATGTATTAATGTTCTGAAGAGAATAAAGAGAGGAAAAAGAGGAAAACGGTGCCTATTCATCTTATCCACGTTGTTTTCACAACAGAACGAAAAGCTCAAACATCCCAACGTGTTGCATTAGGCTCATTTTGAAACAATAGATTTGGTTTGTAATTTCACATAAAACAGAGGGAGAAAACAAAAAGTACAATTTACAGCATATTTCTCTATTTGATCAAGTATGTACCCCTCCAAACCTCACAATTTTGGGGTGAAATTTTTTGACAGGCACGTGAAATTCTTAAGGACCTCTCTCAATAAGCATATAAAAATCCAAAACCAATTAAAGGAAAAAATGCAGCATTTATTTATTTATTTATTTATTTTGTATCGAAATATTAGTCTTCAAGTAGACAAAACAATAATCAAAACCAATTAACCTAACGCTAAAAAAGCAGATTAATTTAACTTGGAAAATGGAATTTATTATCTATGTTCCAATACAATTAAGAATTGCAATGTCAAGCCCTTGTCAGCTGCTAAGTATAAGCCAACACTCGCAGCTAACAAAACCTAAACTATACATAGATTTTATTTTCCTCAGTTACAAATTTTCTCCTCTCTTTGCTTTTTCATTCCCAAATCAACTTCATTTTACGAATTCATCTGAGCAAGACAGAAAAATAACGAAAAGGCACAGAGAAACCCTAGAAAGAAGAGAGCGAAACAAAACCTACCGAGATGTGCCTCTCAATTAAGCGCTTCTCGTAGAGAAGCCCAGATTTCTTGGAGACCACCGGCTCTTCCGGCACCTCGCCGGATACTGTACGGCCAAAGAAAAGCAAGAAAGAGCAGAGATCAGATAAGAATAACCGAAATGCCACTGAATACCAGTAAAAGAGCGAGCTACACAGAGAGAGAGAGAGATAGAGAGTTACTTGAGCAGTTCATTGTTGGGTGAGAGACCTAGGGTTTCGCTTCGAGCTTGTGCTGCCTGTACGTTTGAGAAGAAGTAGACAGACGTTAAAGCGAGCGAGCGAGAGAGAAAGAGGGAATGCGGGCGACAAGAGGTGGTTTTTGTACTAGGGTCCAGGGATACCAAAGACCCAAGCAAGAAACTGCGACGCCAGAATTGGGCTGCAATCAACGCGTGAGTCGAGCAACGGGCTTCTACCGACTTGGCCTACACCCAAACTAGGGCTCTATTGGAATACTTTTCATCCCTTTTTTCTTTTTTTTTAAGTAATAGTTTTTCATCGGATATATATATTTTTTTCAATGCAAATATTTTTAAATATTCCACAATTTATCCAACTTCAGTCAAATATTTTACTTGCTAGGCAACCTTATTAATGTAGAATTTGAGTTCTCACATATAAAAAAAAGTGTTAAAATATTAATTAAAATTATTAAACTCATCAATTCATATATGAAGTTGTGCAGTAATTTTAAATAAAATATTTTTCGACCTAAGAAAAAAAAGGTTGGCAACTTTCGTTGAACATATACCATGTTCGATTTCGGCAACTTTCAGTAGGCTAGCAATTCGGCTTGGTGGGTTGGGATTGGATAGACATGCTTTGCATATTAATGGTCAAACCAAACACGTCCTATTTAGTTAAACAGGTCAAACTATTTAACCTCAACACGGCCCATGAGTGACTCAACACACCTGCTTAACCCATTTAATAAACAGTCACAAAGCGGGTTGACCTATTTTGACCCGTTTAGATCTAAACGCAACCTATTTAACACGTTTGACTTAATCCAATACTATTTGTTTGACCTGTTTCAATATGTATTTATTATATTACAAATATATATATGATTTCATAAATGGATCAAGCGAGTTGACTAGTGATTGATTAAACAAGTCAAGTGGATCGACCCCACTTATGACCTGAGCTCATTTATACCAAATCTTAATTTCCTAATTTTATGTCAAGTCCGCAAGTCCTTTAATTGTTAAGCATTATTTTCCCTATGGTTTTCTTGGTAGCCAACTCATGTGCTGAAGTTTCAAATTATAGTTCTAGTTTAGGATTTTTGATATTTTTTCTATCCAAATGTAGGGTTAGCAATGAAGGATTAAGCATTTTCTATCTAATTGTAGATTCGGTAGCTTCCAACAATGGTTCGACAACTTTCAATGGTGGTTCGGAAAACTCTATCAGCTTTCGACGGTTGTTCGATGATTTGAGAAAGATAAGTTAAACTTAAAAATTGTTTGCGGATTTAAAAATATAAATTATTTGATGAAAATTAAAAAAAAAAAAGGTTTTCCTCATGCAGTTTTAGCTCGAATCTAAAGTCATGTTTAGGTTTAGGTCTGAGTGTAGTATTTAACACCTTATATTGCTTTTATACTTCAAACAAGACTTGACAAACAAATAAATAGTTAAAAGAAGATTCAATTTGACTTCGTTAAGTAATAAATTAATTAATAGAAATAAAAGAATTTCAGGCTCTACTACTTTTTTGGTTGGTTAATTAAGATAATGGAAAGGATATTTTCTGATGTGTATATTATTATTACCCCACCTAAACTTGATTATTTATTTATTTATTATTGTTGAACTTAAAATAGAAAATAAGGAATAACACTTTTATTTATTTTTTTCAGAGAAGGTGTAGTTGTCCAAAAGTATATATAGGCCCTTAAGTACTAGATTGGTTGTATAGGGAAGAATATGGTAGGGATGCTTTTGATGAAAACGTAAATAAAAGTATATGAAAAGCTGCATGTGTTGTGCATAAAAAAGGCAGTAGGATATTTGGTTAAGTATTGCTACAAAGCAGATTTTTTTACTTTAAAAGTGAAACAAAACTATATTCTCTAACAAATTAAATGATTTTCAATAAATTAAAAGCCACACTCTAATCTCGTTCTCCAATGGGTAGTTCAATCGGCTTTAAATCACGCCTAATAAAACATGGGTCACTAATTCGAATTTTCCTTCTCCCTTCCCTTATATGAACATGTCAAAAAAAAAAAAAAAAAATAATCTCAAAAGGCATCGGATCAGATGCCTCTATCCTATTGCACATAAATTTCTACACAGCATTTCTCTAGTGCAAGTTGTTTGCTCTCCTCTACACCATCGCAGTGGTGGTTTAATGCCTTCGAAACAATTTTATGTGGTTAAGTTATCAATAAGGTATGAGTTCGACTTTTTTACTAACATTTTTCATGCATGATTAGTGTAAATTTCTTTGGGTTTGGTCAAATTATATATAATTCAGCCAGGATTGAGGGAAGCGCCTGCATTTTTTACTATTTAGGCCTCTCTTGCAACCAGCTCCCAATAAGCAATCCCTCCTGCTTTTTTTTTTTTTTAAGTCATGCATTGAGTCATCACCCCACATGGATTATGCCTGCAAAAGGAAATCTCAAGACCAAGAAGAGAAGAAGATTGGAGGTGTCTTATAAGTTTCACCCATGGACTTCCGTAGAGGTGTTAATAGCTCCCTACACATTGATTTTAACACCTAGCTCTGGACATTAGGTTTGTGATAAATTAAGCCTCCTAATTTTGGCACATGCATGACATACACTGCAAAAGCAAATACTTGCGAGATAAGATAAGAAGAGAACCACCGGAATAGTGCTGGCCAATGGCGAGCAGGAGAAATAGTTTTAGGGTAAGATAATGTCTTATCTTATTTGGGAATGGCAACTCTCATTTATATTATAATCATTGTTTAGTTGTCATGTATTGGACTTGTGGTAGCACAATAGTGATATGTTGGCAAAAGGCTTCTAGGCTTTTTAACCTTTCTAATTAATGAGTATGGGTGAAAATGCGGATGCAGATAATAGCAATATATATATCTACAAAATGCGGATAAACGTTTTTAATATCTGCATCCATATCCACATCCACATCTACATCCGCATCATGCGATTATTATTCGCATCCGCGCGGTTAATGCAGATAATATCTATTATCCACATTCGAGATAATGAGCATTTTGAACATTTAAATTGTAATTCACTAATTATTGCTTCTAGAAAGAAAAAGGAAGGAAAAAAAGAAGACATTATTATTTATAGTTGAAATTATTATTCATATCACACTTGCTAATCATTTTGCTAATAAATTTTAATCACATATATTATTTAATATTTAGTTTCCATTAAATCTATAGTTGGTAACAAGATATAAAGCATTTAAATAATAATAATAAAGGAAAAACATATAAGGAAATTAATCAAAACAAATCAAAAGAGTTTTCTAAAAGTGAAATCTAGCAACATTACAAATCCAACAAATATAAGAAACATAAATTACAAATCCAACAAATATAAATTAAAAAATATTAAATATAATATTCATGTACATATATAAAATATAACATATATTAAATATTTAAATGAATGAGAATGTGGATAATATCTACACCCCATACCCTAAAACCGGTATTCGAATCCGCTTTTGCGGATATTAGTTTTTGTTATCCACATTCGCATCCATATATGTGAATAGTGAATTACGAATAAGTGCAGATATAGGTAATTATTATCACATTTTCACTCCTACTAATGAGGATGCATTTATGTTAATTGCACCCAAGGCTTTGGGCTTGACTAGCTTATTTATGGTATCATCATGCACATATTTCAACCACATGCATGACTAGTATCTTTTACGCAACATTCTCCTTGTTTAGTAACAATTATACTACTTAGTATATTGTTATACAATTTGGATGAATAATTTAACAGTGAAAATCAACAATTTTTTTTAACAAGTGTTGATCAAGTAATTACCTTTTACTGTAAAATCGATCATCAAGTTATATAATAATTATATAATAACATTCTAATTAACATTAATGGTTAATGAACATGCTCATGCAACTATGAGTACGCTAGCGTAATGGCATGGTAGGGTTAAGTGGGAAGGCTTGGTACTTGGGCACGAAGCAAATTAAAGGGGTTTCACATGCATAGAGAAAAAGTCGTATAAATGCTAACCGGTATGAAATAAAGGGGTTTCATATAAACATGTAATGTTAACCGGTATGAAATAAATATAATAAGTGGGTGAAAAAAACAGTTCATTTTAAAACTATATAGATGGATTGAACCCTTTTTTTTTTCTAAGCAAAAAGGATAGGTCGAGAGATCAATTGTGGCTATCCTACATAGTCGTGACCATAGTAGTACCTACTTGCTTGAAATCGCATAGGAGGAGCCAAGTCCGACCGAGTTATAGCCTAACTCAGCCTCACTAGAATATCAATGAGAATCCAATACAGCTAATACTAATTAGGCATATGTGAGGATTCTCCATTACGGAGATTTGAACCACATCCTAATACATGCCCCAACCACTTGAAAACTTTATTGGGTTATTGAACCACCACCCTTAATGTTGGATTGAACAATTGATTAGTTATAAGAAATGATGATAATAAGCTGCAAGTGCATACAAGAATTAAGAGATAATGATAAGGTCATATCATTGACACAAATCATCGTCCAATCGTGCCTGGCTCGTGGGCAGTGGCCTATTGATGCCCCCCCATCCCCCAATAATCCATCCATAAGAGAGAATCTTGGCATTAAAACCACATGAATATGGTCAATAGTGGGTGCACGGTCGGCCCACAATGCCCTGCTAAGGTGATCGATGATCATCCAATTTCCTCAATGCAGCAGGAATCTGTTCTCGCAGGGCATATTTATTACGTACTGTTGAATGACTTTTCATGGACCACGCCAACCACTTCATCATGCAATCGAATTTTACCATAATCGGCAAGATAGAAGCTCCCTTGAAGGAATTTTGTGTTGCCATATGTGGCAAAAAGATTGCGTTAAAGTGCTGCCAAAACTTGACCATAACAGCATTAAGCATAGCCAAAACTAGGGAAAGTGGAGAAGTGGGGAAAACATGGCGTACGCCCATGTTCTAATGAAAATCACGCTCAGTTAGAATAGCCAATCTTTTTGGTTGGGTTTGGTTGACAAAAGAAAAGAATAAGCAATTTAGCCTGTCATGAATGGGCAGAGAAAGGTACGGGATTCCTGTGCTTGTATGAAAAGAGTTTAGGTTAGGGGGAATGAGCAAAGATATGTCGTTGATGCTAAGCAACCTAGGAGATAAGGCTTCATTTTTTTCATGGGTCCTTATGAACTTGTCTGTCTTTTACACTGAATTGGGAATCAGAAGTGCAACTTCCTTTTAGTTCGAGCAATAGCATCCAAGATTTGTTTTGTTTTTTCTGGAAGAAATTAAAGCACCCAAGATATTTAATTTGGTGCTTTGAGGATGAAAAATTCCTTTACAACTTAATAGAGAGCTTTACCAATCTAAAAGCAGAGACGATAGAGTTCAACTCAACACGTGAAAGATTCAATTTGAATACGAGGTAAATTAAATAAATAAGGTTTAAACTCATAATCTTTTATTCTGATTTTATATTAAATAACGACTTATTCCAATTTGCAAACCTTTTTACACAAAGCTGTCACGTCAAAGTTGGGATTGGGCACTAATGTGCGCGGTATTATAAAGCAATCTCTTGTCGTCTTAGAGCATTTACATTGAGCAGTTTACTTTTGGTTTTTCTCTACAATCTTAACAAAATTCACAAAACATGCCATTTAACATACTCCTCACTCTTCTTCAAATACAAAGACTTCAAAAGTGAAAGATGTTCTTTCTCTTTCATACTTGTTCTTATTTTCTCTTAAGTAGATTTTTAGAGTTAAATTTAGAGAAATTTGGAACAGCTCAATGTGAATGTTCTATTAATCCTTATTGTCTAAAAGGGTACTAGCATGCACTTGAATCTGCTGCAGAAGATCGAACTTGGTTTTGCACCTGCAGAAAAATGCAGGGCTTTTAGGCATGATCCAATTTTCTGGACATCTTTGTTGTGTAAAAATGGTGCATCCTTTTGCACACTAGTGTTACTTCTTATGAGCATTGGCCAATTATGTCATTTTCTTTACTAGAAAGACAGGGAACACTGGGCCATAATGTCAAACTTTTATTCTACCTATTTGAAGTTTCCAAGGGAAAAGTTTATTGAGCCATTCTGATGCGTGGTAAGGAAAATTCATAAATGGGTGGCGGTCGCTTTCTGAAATTCTTTCAAGAAACCCAATTCACCTCTGCTCAAAGTACATGTGAAAATGATACAAGCTAGGCAATTAAAGATTAATTAGCCCACTTGATCCTCATTCTCTGATGATAAATTGAAACCAAGTATTTATTTACTTCTGATTTGACTAGTTGTTCCTAGGAAGCTTGGTGCAAATAACTTTTGTTTTAACACGAATATTCTCTTTCTCCAGGTACAAGCAAAGCAGGATGATGTTAATCCTGTGGCTGTGGATGCTATCTATATAATTATAAACTAGTTTATTTATTGAGCCTAAATTTAGAAAACAGTGCAGAAATTCATAAATATGATCACTGTGATGACAGGATTGATAAAAAAATTAGTATTATTAATCACAAAGGCAAAAAGGGTTGCTGATATATTTATCCAAAACTTTGCAGAATGCAGGAAAAAGGATCATCCAAAAAGCAAGATTGAGACTAAAAAAGAAGCTAAAAATCTCTCACAGGGTCCTCCAAAAGGCAACAAGGCCCATGAGTTATTTCCTCCTACAAATCTCTTACTATTCCAAACACGATAGGCCAGGAATAGCAGAGGCCCTGGTCAACCAATTTCTAGATGACGACACGTGTCAAGACCCCACCGTTGTTTGACTGTCTTTGGGGGCGAAGTGTGATTGTGCACACACACTCCCTGGCACAGAATAGCTTCTCGATGATCTCCCCTCCCCTCCCCCACCCCCACCCAATACAATTCTCAGAAAAACTGCCACGCGGACACGACACGAGTCGAGAGGAAACTCGCGGTCCACCGTAAAACTCGGGTTGACCCCTCCCGGAGAGTGCCAGGGTGGCGGCTAAGTACGGACTCCCGTACCAGCCTCCACCTATAAATTTTTGCAACTTTTTTTGCCACCCCATACCTTCCATATTCCAAGCTAGCCCATAACGTCTTTCTTCTCTCACAAAAAACCAAAAAAAAAAAAAAAAAAAAACCAAATTCACTCGCTCTCTAGATCTCTGTCTGTTTTTTGTTATTCTGTTTGTTTTGTTTGTTTCAACGACTGTCGAAGGAGGCTTCTTTTGGATAAGCTTTTAGTGCGAGGTTCGGAGCCGAGCTTAGGAGAGACCATATTATTTACATGTTCTCCATTGCTTTTTTAGGAGGCAGTAGTCAGGGAGGCTCGGGCTTTGCGGCCATGCCTAAACGTGGTACGATGTTGGAGGAAGTGGTTCAACAGCCACCGGAGCACCTTTCCTGCATCGTAATATTTCTATTGCCTTCAAACAAATAAATAAAAAGTGTTAATGCTCATCGCCTTCCCCCTTCATGATGATGCTCATGATCATGCATGCAATTATTTGTGTTAAATCTTTTGGCTGCTAAAAATGCAGGCGTACGTCTAACTAATTTGCATTTTCTTTTTGCTGTTTTGGATTGATGCCCAGATTTTGTTTTTGTATTTATCTTAATTTCCTAAACCATCCTCTTATACATGTTTATCATACATAATCATAGCTTCTTTGGATCATAAAATGTTGTGTATATACATATATGCAGGTTCCGTACTTGAGTTCTTTATATTCTCAAGTAGCACCAACTCTTTTTCCCTTCATTCTCTAATCTAATCTTTGATTCATCCTTTAATTTCTCTATATTCCCCACGTCTCCTCATCATCATCCCCATTATTTGATCTTGTTATTCAATTATTCTAGCTTAATATTTACATTCCCAAAAGCTCAAGAAAAAGACATAAGGTCAAAAATCTTCCTGCTCAAGAGATTAGTATTCCCATTCACCATTTGAGACATGTCAAACGTATAACTCAGCTTCCTGAAGGATTTGCAGGGCTAGAGACATTTTCGATCCTTTTCCCACTTTTTCTGACAATGATATATTGACTCGAGCAGGAAAACGAAAGCGTATAGTATATTATACACAAGCTAGTTGCGACACATTCGAGTCAGTCACTGCTCGCTACAACATTCATTCAAAGACTATGCTTGAATCCTGTCATTGTCCAAGGGCACCATCGTAGTTGTAGTTATCTAATCCTGAATTTCCCTGTACAACTTTGAAAACTTTGCTTTTAATTCTTGGGGAATATGTTTAAGCTTCTCCTTTAAGCTTTCTATTTACGATTCTTTTGTGATCGGCTAGGGGCAATATTGTGACAAGCATTACTCATGGATAACATTATGGGTTCTTCTAAGTGCCTTTCAATTCCAAGTGTTTGTTCAAACTGGGCTATTTCAATCCTTTAAACAAAATCAACATGCCATGAGCTTTCTTCT
Source organism: Carpinus viminea (assembly GCA_013348765.1). NCBI lineage: Eukaryota > Viridiplantae > Streptophyta > Magnoliopsida > Fagales > Betulaceae > Carpinus > Carpinus viminea. Next base: position 29,921,252 of record CP054673.1, read on the forward strand.
TTTCTGACGATGTTGATTTTTTGCTATTATTTGCTGTATTTGTTCCTACATTTCACATGGAGCACAAATGCTTTTTTTAACTAATCTGCACGAAAATCCATCAACTTTTTGGACTTGTGCGCCTTTTTTTTTTAATCATAGATGGAGACAATGGATTGGTCCATAGGATGTGATATACACATGAGATATGCATATATCACAAGTTAGAGCAGAGGCTGATCACCTTTGATGACCTTCAAGCTAAAATTCCTGCATGATTAGAGAGTACTTAGCTTTGAGTTTTGATTTTCTTTTTCAAATCATGGCCTGTGTTGAATAGAAAGGAATCAGATTCACACGAATCACACCCATACGACTATACAAATAAATATGAAGAACGATGCGTCTACTTTGCTCAAATTGATCAAGGTTCATAACATGCTTATTGTTAAGGAATGTTAGGTTTAAATGTGTTGTAGTATGTATATATCTTCATCATGATGTTAATATTGCTTTCCAATGTTTTGCAGGATGAAATTTCGAGCCCATTTAGTGCTCAAATTTTTGACTTATGCGACCTTGAACTTTTCCCTGAGACCCTGCAAAATTCAGAGGCCACTTCTAGCTCAAACTGTTGCTATGAAGAGAACTCCTCCTATGCCACAAATCTTTCCTTGCCTCCAGATATTGACACTAAGTTCAATGGCTACCAAGATAACAATGGCATTAATCCTAACAAAACCAGCAACCCCACCCACCAAACAACCAGCACCAGCACCAGCACCACCGCCAACACAATCACCATCAACAATGGTAGCAATCTGTCAGTGATCTTTGATTCCCAAGAAGAGATTGATAATGACATCTCTGCTTCCATAGACTTTTCCCCATCCCCTCCCTTCTCTCTTCCTCCATATCTCGCAATTCAACAAGACCAGTTTGATTTTTCTTCAATGCAGCCTCAAATTGCTTTATCAGATGCTGCTGTTGAGGGGCTCTCTCATTACCCTGCTGAAACAGTTGCTCCTCTTATGGGGGCTCATTTACCGGCTGTCTTCAAAGAGGATTGTTTGTCCTCAGCGCCATCTTATCTGCCTTTGCATCCTTTATCTCCTTCTTGTTCTTTTCTTAGCCCTGCCTTGGGAACATACATGTCTGCTGGGTCCATGAACGCCTCTGCATTAACTGCTGACAGCTCTGCGATTTTTGCCGGAAGCATTCTTATGGGTTCTGAACTGCAGCCACAAGAATTGGACTACCAGGGAGACAATGGTGGAATTTACTGTCCAGATTCCGTGCAGAGGGTTTTCAACCCTGGCGACCTTCAGGTACAAAAAGTTATATTGGACTAGTTTGATGCTAATCAAGTTCTCATAGATTTTTTATCTTTTCCCCCATTGGAACCAAATGTAACAGTATGGTATCAAATATTTTCTTTGTCATTTACCTCTTATTTTAATTAAAATATATCACTTGTAGAGCACCCCTCGTTAAGATGGAGTTTGATCCTACACGTAAGGGGGGGGTTAGAATATAGATTAAATTATTAAATTTACTAGTTCCTAAAAATTTAAGCTTTTGTAATAAGTAATATTTTAACATGGTGGGAGAAGAGTAGCATAACTTGGGACAAAATGGAATAATATCAATGCTTTCAATAATTGTTCACCCTAAAATGACATGAAAAGTAAAAATTTAGCAATTATATTTCTATCATTAAGGGACCTTTCATTTATTTTTATTTGCAATTTTTTTATAGGCACTGAATACTGAGAGTCAGCAACTGATGGGTAAAGCTGGGAATTCTACTCCATTAGCATCAGATATTTCAAGTTTGGAAGACTCAACTTTCAAAGTAGGAAAACTCTCTGTGGAGCAAAGGAAAGAGAAGATCCATAGGTACATGAAGAAGAGGAATGAGAGGAACTTCAGCAAGAAAATAAAGGTGTTCTCTCTCTCTCTACACTATGCCCAAAGCAAGAAGCTATGCATTCCCTACCATCATCACAGCATTTTTAGTTGTCATAAGTATATTTAGCTGAAGTATGCATATGCTTAGGTGCATTATAATTGTTTCAGATCATTTAGTTACTAATGGTACACACATATACATATGCAGTATGCCTGCCGCAAAACACTAGCAGACAGCCGACCTCGAGTCAGAGGAAGATTTGCTAAGAATGATGACTTTGGAGAGGCCCCTAGGCCTGTTTGTAGCAATCATGAAGAAGAAGATGAGGATGAAGTAAGATTTATTACGCATACAGCAATTTAACTGAAAAACACATTTATCAAATTCCCAAAATAAACAAAAAACAAAACTTCAACATTCCTGATCATTCTTTTTCCAATCCAAAAGTACTTAATCATACAGTTCTCTCATCCTACACTTCTATATCTCTTTGCAGGTAGTTGTGAAAGAAGAGGAGGATCTGGTTGATTCCTCAGATATATTTTCTCACATTAGTGGAGTGAACTCCTTTAAATGCAACTTTCCAATCCAATCCTGGATTTGACCTTTAGTTTTTTCCTCATCAAAACATTATTACAATTTTGCAGGACCCTGTTTCAGCCGGGATGCATCAGTCCAGGTTAAAAGAAAACAAAAAGAATAATTGGGTCATTATATCATGTATAGCTAATTGAGTCAGGATTATATAGCAAGTAAATAACAATGTACTTCTTGTAGATGCTACGTTTCTTGTACCAACTTCAAATCCAACAGTTTTACAATCCCATGTGGAGAACTTTTGCTTGAAATAGTACTAGTGGAGCAATTTTATGCAGTTTCTCTTTCAATCTTTAAACATCATATTCATGAAACGGTCTATCTGCTGTGCAGAGTGCAAATTTTAAGTACTTGAGCAGCGAGTTCATGCTTTATCATATTCGTTGCAGGCAGACACACTGTACTTTTATTTGTGTATTGTGTTAAATGGCCTTTGTGGTTAGTGTGATAAACAATGTTATCAATTTACCCCTAAACTATACCTAATCTGGTGAGTTTAGGTGTTAAAATGGGATCAAAATTAACTACATTCGGCTCAGCAAAAATGCTGAAAACATTTGGGTAGCTACTACAAGTGAGTATTGTTCACTTACAAAAAGTAAATAGTCAAAAGAGAAAAGTAATTTCTTTAATATGAAATAAAACATGAATTTACTAAAGCCTGATGTAAATGCAGTAAATAGTCTTGTCATGTCCTCAACTTTCTTCTACCCATCCTAACATGGGCTTTGGTTTGGAAGGGGCATCACAGAAGTAGTTTTGACTCTTGAGCCCATTTACAACAACAGTTCACTTTGCAAAAGATTGCCCAATAACTCACTGAGCAAGAAATAAGGCCAATGCTGAAAACAAAAGGCTAGGAATAGGTTCACCCTCTCCCATTTGAAATCTATAGTTGGAGTATTTGAATTTTATATGTTCTCCATATTTTGAAATGGAAAACTGAGAAGGCACCATTCAACTAAAAAAAATTAGTGGAGAACATATCAAAAGAGTGGCAAAAGGTTTATTTTGAAAAGGAAGAATAAAGAAACAATATGTACTTCTCATGTTAATATTTTATACCATAATAAAACATGATATGGGCTCCATAATCTACTACCCTAAAAGTTTGGTATATTTCATTATCGTTTGATTTGTCAAATCTAGACTAAAAATATTGCGGCAAACTACTGAGGCTCCTAAAGTCAATTTTTTTGTTGTTTCTCTTCTCTTTGTCCTTTCTTTTATTCCTAACCCATTTTGGACACAAATAACCAATTCAAATCCAATAGTAGCGATCAAGGTTTAGGGAGTTTAATAATTTTTCGGGTCCTAAAGCATTCACAAAAAATTTCACCACGAACTGTTACAAGTTACCATCAGCTCTGCTAGCTTTTCCTCTTACTCCTTCCATATTAAAGTTTTTCTCAAAAGTGTTATGGAATGGATTGGTGCAATAAATCATGTTTTTTTGTTTTGTTTTGTTTTGCCTTTGCGTTTAAGTTTGCTGTTGACAGGTAAGTTTGCTGTTGACAGGAGTAAAAAACAATAGTCCTGGGGTCCGTGTGAGACCCCAGATAAACAACCTGACAATGTGCTTGACAAATACACCTGAAAGTTCGGCTACATAATCAAAATGTGGAATTTTCAATAGGTGGTTTGGTCAGACGTCGGTTCCTAGAAAAACAGGCCTTTCCTTGTCAATCAAATTTAAACCTAAATTGACTAATGAGCCTGCAATAGTCCAATTTGAGATTCAATTGGTCCCACTTTATAAGGATGCAAAATGCAGGGAATTTGGAATTTTGGGAAGGAGTTCTTGATAATGAACATATATAACCACTATGTGTTTATGTATGATGCTTATGATAATTAGCAGTAGCTACACTTAGAACAAAACATTCATGATAATGAGACTGTACAAGCCGGAATTGGAATTCACAACAATTATTTGTCAAAATAAATTTTGGACTACCTGATTATAATCTATTCGAACATGAAATTTTTCATGTTACCTGTTCAAATTAATAACAATTCAATCAAATAATCATTGTCCATCCTTATTCCTCCTCCAAGATAAGGATAAGTATCAAAACAGGGGTTTGAGAATAGAATTTCATCTCACTTTATGCATTCAACATATATAAAGTGATGTAAACCGATGCTGCACTTGGCAGTAGAGGTGATTGCTTGTCTAATCACAAGGCAGAGTTCCGTGTAGTGGAGGGAGCATAAAGTTTCATCTTGAATGCCCCAAATTCTACTAATGCAACTTTAGCCCAAGAGATACCACCAATCACTTTAATCAAAACCCAAAAGAAAACTTTCTCACGTCCATATTCTGCACAAGTGCACATGAACGTGGGACATGTCTCTTAATATTTATTTTATACATTTTTTTTTTCTATTCGAAAAGGATGGGAAGGAGCGACTAGTGTAGATTCTCCCCTTAGGCGTGACCATTGGGGTTCCCATCCACTATAAAATGTTCGATTTGAGCCATACCTACTGTCTGAGAAGGCGAGTCCGTCACTACAGTTCCACCAAAATACGAATTGAATAAAGCCTCTTATTAGTAGCATCTGGTTCACATAACTATTACAGCAAACGGGTTCAAACATGTGACCACTAAGAAGAAGGGCGACAATTGTACACCTAGCTGCTTTACTAACTCGACTACTACCTTGGTGGTTATATACATAAATGATTAATAGTAAATAAACATTCTTTAAACAAAATACATCACTACCCTTATGTGTCTCACATATATATTTTTCCAATATCAAAGAGCATCTTCAATAATATTTTCTATTTTAGCTACCAAAAATACATGATTTTATATTTTTTTAGTTACTATATTTTTCAATATAAACTCAACATATTATTTATTTTGCTCCCTATTTTCTTTAAATATTATTTTTTAGTATAATTTTTATTGTCGAGGCAAGAGAGAGAGAGAAGGGAAAGAGAAAAGAATTTTAAAAAAGCATTTTTTGTGCTACAATGAACTTTCACGTAACTTTCATGGAGAAAGAAATGAAATGAAGAGGAATCGGTCATTTAGTTTTAAAGGGTAAAATTGTAAAAAAAGGAAAAGAAAGTGAAACGACAATTTTACTCTTCTAAAAGTAATTGACGAGGATCTGATTCCAACTTTCAATGGTTTGTTTAATAAAACATATGTTGTAGAAGCAAAATGACTCATAATAGCTAAATTTAACTATTATTAACCATTTGAAGCATATCGCGGAGATGCTCAAATGGACCCACCAAAAGTAAAGTTAGTAGGACTCTTCTAAATAGTTTTTTTCTTTTTCCAAGTTCTGTCCTTGGGGTGAGTATCTAGGGTTTTCAGCGTGCCAGTGCTTCCAACCCTGTACCATATCTCCTTTATTAATCTTTCTCCTCCATTAATGTTGATACGACAATTCTACTAGTTTCTACACCCCATGATGCACCACTCACCAGTCAAATAAATTGTTCGTGTGTGTTGCAATATGGAGAATGAACATATGATGCATCAGCCGCAGAAGCCAAAGAAATCAAAGTTTCTGGCTTACCTTGAATTTGATGCAGCCAAAATGGTAAGGATATGAACTTGGTCATCTTGTCGTCTAGCTTTTGCCTCTAACACACACACAACTCACAGCCTGTAAACCCTAACAAAGACACAGTCCCAGAGAGAGAGAGTAGTGAGAATCAAATGGGGGTTTGAATGGGAGAGCTGAGAAATAGGAGAGGCTTTCATCAGTACTATAACATACAGCGTTCTAAGAGGTAGTTCAATTGGGACTACGCTAATGAAACATGTCACTAGTTCGAATACCCCTCCTCCTCTTATGTGGACATGTAAAAAAAAAAAGTACAAAGCGTTACACCCTCCTACTGTCTAAAGTCAGCAACATTAACATTTCCCATGTGAATAATTAAAACTTAATTATGTGGAAACATTATGAGAAATAACTTGGAATTATATATATGAGAGCCCTTACTATCAGATCATGGTGTAAATAAATCCTTTTACAGCATTTAATTACTATGTGACACATAATCAATTTAAGAAAAATGCAAAAAATAAAAGTAAGAACAACCATATCAAATCAGAGAAAAAGAAAAAACCATAGCCGGCAAGATATAGACCAGATCCGGCTGTGAACGCCTCAAACCTTGTTGGCCATGATTTGCCTCAAAACCCGTTTCTAATATTCCAAAATGCGTTTTGAATGTTTCAAAACTCATTTTTGGATTCAAAACTAAAACTTAAATGTGAAAAGTTAATTCTTTAAGAATTTTATCACTCTAAAATCTAGTGTATTTTTTGGTCTAAATTATTTTTTCACTTTTTTTTTTTATGTTTTTGTTTATATGTTAGTTATTAATTAAAGATTATAAAATAGAATTTTAAGACTCATTATGATATAAGTTAAACTTTCTGTATATGCATCAAATTAATTAAAGGTTATAAAATAGAATTTTAAGGCAATCATTAGAAGTCGTTGAATCCCTACTCTTTCTCTCACGTACACCCAATAAATATTCACACGCGCGTATGCGAAAAACATGCACACTTGAGGTGAAAGAATACCGCTCTGAATTAGTGATCACTAAACAAAATTCGAAAATGGTGGCTCACCTTCTCTTGGGCGTTACCACCCTTTCTTCTTTCACATTCCCCATATTTCACTATATTATTCATTTTATTTTTTTTAAATAAAAAAAAAACATATCAAATTGTTCACTTTTTATATCACATTATTTACTATTCAAATAAAAAAATCACTATAAAATAAAATTTTATATTTTCCAATACCACTTTTTTATTTTTTTCATATCAATCACTATTTAAAAAAAAAATGGTAAACAATATTGCTACAGTGCCTTGTAAAGCCATGTAGTTTGTCGAACACCAACTCGACCTAGATCTCCATGCACATTTTAATTTATATTGTGGCTTTATTATTCTATTTTTACATTTGGCTTTTGTTATTCGTAATCATATATATAAATATGTATTAATCACTCTAGGAAATTCAAAATTGATCAAATCAATCCCGTTATGGTGTTACTAAATCACTTTGTCTTGTGTAATTGTAAGGCTTGGCTTTGTCTTGTGATAAGACAAGCTTTGTGATAAGGCTTGGCTAGCCCTATAATTATAAGAGTTTTTGTTTTTGAATTCTATAGAATGAGAATAAGTTCTTTTTAAAAAAAAAAAATCACTTTGTCTCTCCTAGTTTACTTATTTGGCAGAATGTCACATCATATCTAATAGTTTTGCACCATAAAAACACACTGCACATTCAGTTTTATTGGCCTCGTTTGGTAATGGAGCAGACAAAGTCCAAATTTTTTTCAATTCCTTATCATTCTTTTATTATTACTTTCCCAAATAAGAAGTTATAAATTTCTTTCTCCTTTATACCACATTAATTACTTTTAAATTAAAAACCACCCACCCCATACACTACCAAACGAGAACCACACATAAAGCCTAGTGGTTCATAAGAATCATAACGTCATTAAAAAGGTTTTGTCATAAAATGCCACGTCTCTCAAAATGTTACATGGTGTAGAAAAAAAGACAAAAAAAAAAAAAAGTGGAAACCCCGTCAGGGTGGTCACCCTACGTGACAATCTTTCACGTTGATGCGACAATTATTTTGGAGTCTAAAGTATTTATCTTATTCGGTGAAATTAGCTATGCAGCACCTGCACGTGTCACAACATTATTAAATATGATGTGACATTTTCTAAAAGAAAATTAACCAAAGCCGCACAAAGAGTGTACAATTTGGCTACAGATTAACTCCTAAAGATCAGTTTGACGACTTTAATTTTCTTTTTATTTTAGCATTGTTTTAATTTATAATATTAAATATTAAAAAATATGAAATTCAGATCATTCAATTTGACCGACGCCGCCTCACAATAAATAAGTGGAGGAGGAGATGAATATGAACGCATTAATTAAAACCTGGAAGAGGAGGGACCACTAAATCAAATATAATTATAATGTGCGCGACCGAGAGTATGTCTGTACGTATGTTCTCAATTCCACTTCCTACGTTATCCTTTTATTATTATTATTATTATTTGTAATTTTCCATTTCTTTCTACCTACTAAAATACCACTTCCTACCTTATATAACTAATGGATTAAGATCCCTAATTTTTTTTTTCAAAATTGAAATTCTCAAATTCATAAATCTCAACTGTTCATCTTATTAAACGTTTAAAATAAGAGATGTTTAAACATTTAATGAGAAAATTTAAAGAAAATGATAAAGTCATACTTTAAATCTAACTAAGACCAAACTTTTCTTTTAAGTGATTTTTATTTTTTATTTATTTTTTATTTAAAATTGTCAGTGAAGGGAAGAGAGCCTTAAACTAGAAATTGGATCTAGAAATTAAGTCTTAGTTGAGTTTAAATTATAGTTGTATTACACCTTAAAATGTAATGAAGAAGCTACCTCTCAAGGAATTGAATTAAGATCCCTTCATTTCATTTAAATTAAATAATATTCGATTAGTTATAGTGAAAAATATTTTTATTATCTTAAAATATAAAAAGATAAAAATACCCATCTAATATAACTAAGTAGATATTATTTAATTTATTTGAACTGAAAAATTTTAAAAATAATCCTTATGTCAAATATATTTAAATGTTGAAACGTATCTTATTTTAGATAATAGAGATGAAGCTGAAGTTTCTAAATTTAACAATCTTAAATTTTAAGTTGATTTTAAGAGATCTTAATCATAATTTATATCTTCGCTGTCTTTTCATCTGTCACGTGTCCGAGAATTAAGAAATTGTGGGTAGGTGGGAAAACAAAAAACATTAAACAATTAAAAGCTCTGCCTCTTGGCACCCAAGTTGGCCCTTCCCAGGCTTCTAGTGCAGGCCCGTAGCTATCATGCGCACCAGCTAGCGCTCACGTTTATCCCCCACTGGCCGCTGCTTTTTCTTTTGTTTTTGCCTTGGCTTGGGTGGTTTGCAACCGCAACATAATTCGGTTATTATAAAATCTAGACATTGTTTTCGATACAATAGCCTTCTTGTTGGCCCAGAAAATGCAAGAAAAAACAGGGAAGTGGGGTCCTCCACCATTACCAGGATTTGGGCGCCTTATGAGTTGAAGAGTGAAGGAGACCACGGTATATCAATCAATCAGGAACGTGGCTGACAACATTTCATTCCCCACTACGCCACTTTTCTTGGTTGGTTCAGTTTGTTTCTCGCACGAACCAACCAAACATGCATACACCCAAATGCTTTCTAGAACAGTGTCCAAAACAGTAGCATCATTTTCTGTAAGTTTTAGGAAAAGAAGAAAAATTTAGAGCTTGTTTTTCTTTTTCTTAAGTTGGTTTCCCGTTCTACGCTTTTTTCTTTCCACCATTTGACCTTTCAGCGTTTTCTTTCTTGCCAAGCTCGAAATTTGAGGATTAAAAAGAGTGTTGGTGTATTGGGAATCAACTGCCTGCAAGTGGGTCTGTGTTTGCGTGTGTGTCTATTTGACTGGCATGGTATTGGTTCTTATTGGATCCAATTCTTGAGGTAAGAAAAAGTGGCTCTTTTGTTTTGTTAATGGTTTTTTTTTCTTTCTTCTTCTTCTTCTTCGTCCAAAACTTTTGTTGGGTATTTGCTTGTTGTTTATTGTTGTATTTTGAGTAAAGTTGTGGCTTTTTTTGTATTCTCGACTGATTTGTGTTGTGGGTTTCTAAAATATGATGATGTTTCTTTGAAGGGTTTCACATAAGAGGGGCAGGATGTTGATAAATTGATGAATCTTTCTCCTTTCTTCTTTCTCTGTTCTTAGGGAGGTGTTCCATAGTTGACCTGAGCAGGCTGAGCTGCGTTGATACCAACTACCCTCGAGAATTCTTTCAATTCACTTTCAGTTACCCCGTCCTTTATTTCACTTGAACATGTATGGATTTCGAGCAATACTCCACCCCCCCCCCCCCCCCTTCTCTCTCTCTGTGTTATGAAATTGTGTTTTCTGCTGATTGGTCTTTGTTGTGTTTTTGTTCATAAAGAAGGCCAGGGAAAAGAACTTGTGTTTTCTGCTGATTGGTTGTTTCTTTATATGCAATCTTATGTATTTTGAGGTTTCTATATCTGCACATATTTCCACCAATGGGTCTTTGTCCTTTCTTGTTCGTTCCTCTCCCTTTAATGTACTTCTTGTTTGCAATTAGAAGTTTTGATTCCTTATATGAACTCAATTTTCCAATCATAAATCCTTTGAAATCAAAGTCCTCGTTAGGCTTATATTTAGATCATCTTATTGCTATCAATAACTTGAAAAAATAAGGGGTCCTGATTTGCTCCTTTTCTCATTTCCGATTATAAAGTAATTTCATTGATACCTAGAAAGGGGAAGTTGGAAGATGCTTGTTATTGCATATGATATTCTTGTCTTGGTAAATAAACAAAAAGTCCTAATTATTTGTTCTAGGTCATTGTTGGACTCTGATGCTTCTCTTTTGCATTTTGATAATAAACTGCCCGTCATGATTTGCAACAGCCTCTGTTGATTTCTATCTTTTTTTTTTTTAGTTTAAATTTCCAAATTTTAATTTTTTTTGGTCTTTATACTAGCAGTTTCTGTTGCTTTCAGTTTCCTTGTGAGGCATGACTTGGAGAGTGAGAGGTTTATATAATGTCGTCTCCCATCAAATTCATAATATCTAGTTGGATCTCAAACATGGAAGATAAAGTTGTTTGCCGCTGATGCACTGTAGTTCATTGAAGCAGAAGATGGAAAATAAATTTGTCAATGTTCATAAAGATGATCAGGGAAAAGAAGATTCATTGCATAGCTTTAGTAGCAAGGACAGAGCATTCTCCAGAGAAGATGGTCTGGATTTTTCTCAGTCAAAATCAAAATCAGTGGTGAGAAGAGTAAATTCACCTCAAGCAACTATATTAAATTTTAAGCAATCACAAATTCACAAAAGTTGCAATGAGAATTCATTACTTCGAAGTACTTGTGGCTTGGACAGTAGGATTCCAAAGCATTTGATAAGTGTAGATGAGAAGTATCTTCGTCGTTGCCTGGAATTGATTCATATCAATGCATCAAAAGCTGCACGATGCAATGCATCTATGAATTTGAGCTCTCTGAAGATGGGCATTTTGTCTGGCCACTTAAATCCAACTAAAATTAGAAGAAGAGATACTTACGATTCAGCCAGTTTCATTTTCAAATGTCCAGTGGAATCTGGGACTGGGGGTGTAGTTGTAAGCCCTGCAGGGAAATGGATTGTAGGTACTATCATGGGGAGCAAGAGTATGATGAACATATTGAAGAGCCCTTTGTTTCACCAATTCGGTGTCTTAGATGGCAATGGCAACTTCAGTAGATCGAATTTGAATGATTTGAAAGGTTCAATATGCTCTGATATTATGGACTCTCCCAGTGGGTTAAGAATATCTTCACAACAGAAGCCAAAAATGGAACCTTTAGTAATGGCAAGCCTTAAAAATGGATCTGATACTGTGCACAAAAGGCTTGTTTCTATGTCTAGCCTAGACTCTACATGTTCTGTTCAGTCTTCTTCTGTTTCTGCCAGTGTTTCTGGGATGCTCCAATGTACATGGAAGGGAGGGCTTCCTCATTTTGTATTCTCTGTAGATGATCAGAGGGAGGTTTACATAGCCAACTTGTGGAAGGCTGAGCCGGCAGATGATAAGGCTGTGGACTATATGTACTCATTCCACTCAAGAAAGGGTGGTCAGAAGGATCGTGGAATTTGTGATAGTGACTCGCACCTTGTTGGTAAGATGAAGGTATCAACTTCTTTCACCCTCTGCCCGGAAAGTTCCAAAATCATGGAGACTCAGTTCGTTTTATATGGTGGTGATGAAAATTGTGACATAGAGACACATACTTCAAGCTATAATCTGAGGAAGAATAAGGGATTGTCAAAGAAGGTGGTGGAAGTGTTCAGAACGAGTCACTTGTCCAAACAGAAAGCTTTCTCCAAGTTTGGTGGATCTGGTGCCGTACAGGAAAATTGTTCTTTGGAGTCCTCTGTGGATAAAGGCAACAACCTTGATGCATTAGGTGGGGCCAATAAGTTAGAAAATCATCTTTTGCCAAATTTTGAATTGGCTGCCATTGTTGTGAAAGACCATCTCCGTGACAATCATCAGAAGGAAATTGGGGGTTGGGGATTGAAATTTCTCAAGAAATCTGGGTCTAGGCAAATGATTGATTCTCCTAGAAGCTTCAGTACGTTGTGAAAGTTGTGCTCGAAATACTGGTGATTGCTGTATGAGTATGGACATTCTAATCCCGGCAGGTCTTCATGGTGGGCCGAGAACCAAAAACTGTGGCCCTTCCAGTCTCACTGAAAGATGGAGATCTGGTGGACACTGTGACTGTGGTGGTTGGGATATTGGGTGTCCTCTGACAATACTTAAAACTAGATCAAGCAAAGCTGAGATTTTGCCTCAAGTGGAAACCCAGGAGGACTGCAAGTCATTTGATTTATTTCAACAGGTGCGTCAATCTCCCTGTATTCTTTTTCTCTAGTACAATTTAGAATGGCAAATGGTAGGACTGTCACTAACTTTAAGCTAGGGTTTGCTTTTGCCACACATTTTACAAGAACTATATATTCTGTTTTTCTCCACATTAGAAGTTATTTCAGTTCTACTATTTTCCACGCATAAGGTTATGAATCTTTTGGTAACATTACAGTTTTAATTTAGCATAATTCTGCTGTAATCCATGTGAGTTTGTGAGTGAAAACAAAGATGACTTGATATGCTGACTAGATCTGATGTTTGCAAAACTTTGTACTCATCCTTCCACGATATATTTGTTTCGTATAACTCTTTTCTTTCCAAAACAAAGGTATTTTGGTTGTTATGGATAGATTTTGGGGAATGATTTTTTATTTCCATCTAGTCATGCTTTAGGGGAATATCTTTTACTCCCATCTATTCACGTTATATGCATGTCATACCCAACTAACTTTCAAGCAACCTTGCCTTAGATATTCAATGATATAACTGTGGCCAAACTTCAACTTTTCAGGGTTCAGGGCACGCTGCTCCAACCTTGAGGATGGTAAATGTTCGTGATGGTTTGTATTTTATTCATTCTCAACCACCTCTGTCAGCTCTGCAGTCTCTCTCGATTGCAGTGGCAATTATCCACACAAGGAGTCCCACCTTCCGGCCCAAAAATATTCAAGAGTTGGAGTAACAAGATCCAGTATTGGTGTTTATGTAGTAGTTGTAACCCTTTCTGTATTACAGCAGTAAGTCAAAATTTCAGTATTTATACATGAGTTGCGTATTGATTTTTATGTTTTTTCGGTGGCTAATTACCCTAGATTCAGCGTGCTTCCATACTTTAGGTTAGTTAGTACTGATTGGTTTATTTAATATTTTGATTCTTGGATCAAAAACTCCTGTAATCTGCTCCTTTATGGCAAATGTACAAGCTTTTGGTATAGTGAATTTGGTTTGATATCACCTTGATGATCATTAGCATATAATGAGATTGGTGTAATCCATTGAACTCGAATCTATAAAGCTATGTTTGTAGGACACTTCTAGTGAAGTTTCACAATTTGGATGGTAGAGGACATGATACTTGTGTCCGACTCTTGTATGCATTTTGATGAAAGAAATTTTCAGCTTCATTTCCCCAGGTAGTGCAGAGTAAGAAAGGTGTATGTATTTTTACGGGAAAACTATATTCTATTGATATATATTACTCTTGTAATTCACTGTATGTGGTTCTTATGCATGCAAATACACTGATAAATATGTGCAGTGTTATAAATTCACACATGCGTGTGCCCACATGCACCCACACACACAGATATTCATGCCCTTGTCCTCATTTTTTTTCTCCGGTGTCCATGTCCACAAGGCATAGCTACAATTCTATGATCATAATTTTGAAAATTAAATAATGAGAATGCAAGTTGAAGATGATATTGTCCCTCCTTCATTTACGTTAAAGAGTTTTAAAGAACTTATGTGCATCTGCTTGGCACTTTTAGCAAAGTGTTGTGTTTGGAATTGCTTTTCATGGGAGAGACTTTGGATTGAGTCATTGCTTAAAGAGATGTGGTTTTATACTTATTTTATGCTTAATTATGGTCTACCTAGATTTCAAAGTTTTTGCTACCACTAGAGCGTGACATCAATAGTTAATTTAGCCACAGATTTTTCTTTTGCTTTCTAACACAACTGGTGGTGGTTCTTCATGGCAGCACCGTGATCATGGTTTGTTACTACCTAATATGTGGACCATTTTTTGGATGGCAGTTGCCAAAATCTGCAATTGATAGTGATGCTTCATTTTAATGCATGGCTCAAAGTTGATTTTGAACCCCTCTATTCAAGGATCTTCTTTTAGATGTAGTTGCCACATATGAGAGAGAGAGAGTTGTGGATTATTTTCTAATATATGTACCTTTTAGGTTTTAATTGTTTTTTTGGAGTGTAACTGGTATTCAATTTTATATTAGTCCACAGCAACAATAGTTTAAATTTTTGGTCCTTTCTTAATATTTATGGCTGTTATTCACTAAAGCCATAAATATTAAGAGACTAATTTACATGAATCAGAGTGAGGTTGACCGAGATGAGACAACATAGAGAGAAGTCAGATGGAAGCATGAATCAGGCTAACCTTTCCTTGATAAAAATATTGTCTGTGTCATAAGGTTATTACTGACGAATTGATTTTATGCAGTGATAGTTGTGGATTATTTTCGAATATATGTACCTTTCAGGTTTCAACTTTTTTTTTTTGGAAGTGTAACTGGTATTCAATTTTATATTAGTCCACAGCAACAATGGTTTAAATTTTTGGTCCTTTCTTTGCTGCTTTATTTTCATGTTTCAACGAGTTTTGGGTAAGTAAATTTTTATGTTTTAACATGGCAAATAACAATTTTGTTTTCCCTATTCAAGTCTTTCAGTATTCTTCCCACCTTCTCCTTTTACTGTTCTTAGCCATTACAGCTCTATCTGCAAGCATGTTGATGGAGAACCAAGAAAGTAGAACAGAGGAGCACCAGAATCTTATTTTCAGAGTGAAGGATATCATTTGAAAGTTGCACAAGGTAGCTTATCACTATTTCTTGATGTTTCTATGTGAAGTTTTGTATATCATAGATCAGTTAGGTATTCATTTTGGTTGAATTGAAAACAGAAAAAAGGAATAATAATTTGAAAATGCAGAACTTATTTAACTTTAGGAAAATTCATGTTTGGATGCTATAATAAGCCTGATCAGTGTTCAACTGAATATCTTTGAGTCTATGCACCCAACCATAGTAGTGGTTTAAGTTGTTTCCATCAAGAGAAACTTCTCTAAACTTGTATGCTGTTGTTATGCTGCACAGACACATGATAAAAAGTTTGCCTTAATTTGGCTCTAAACCTATGTAATTGCAGCTTGTTCTCTTTTATAATAATATGAGTATAAGCAAAAACTAATTGCTGGGAGGATGAATACCCTAAATTATGTTGAATATAATGACTGAGAGTCAAGTACGAAGCCCTCTACATTGTGGTTTGTAATATAGCAAATGGCATGAGGGAATATCAAAAAATATATATATATTTTTTCTAAAACATAAACCCCCGCTTTAATATCTGGATATATATATATATATATGCTGAAACTCACCTATCTGTCACTTTAATGTTTCTGATGTTGTCCATGAAATGTAACTATATCCTCAAGTTCTCTCTCTGATTTTGTTTTTCTTTCTTTTTGCTTGGATGCCATCCTGAAGTCAACCATCATTTGGCCTGGTTTCTCTTGTATACTTTCTCTGTACATCGGGTACCTTACGCTTGTAATGATATTTCGATTAATATAAAATAAAAAATCATTGTGACAGGCATGTTATCTTGCCAGAGGTCTAGTTCTGCTGTATTTAATGGTCTGATTGGAGCAAATGAAACATTTTCATCCAGGAAAATGATGGCAAATCTTTTTCTTTGAAAAAAGAAGAAAATGGTGGCAAAATTTTTACGTATTTCCCAGATAATTATTTTTTAATAATGATTTTATCTACTTTTTTAATTCATGGGAGCAGCCTTTTTTTTTTTTCTGTATAAAATTATTCTCTGTTTCATTTTTTCCGTTCATTATTTTTTTCTTCCTTTTTGGCCATTGTTACAGGCTGCCTTATGCATTTGTGGGAACCTTGGAACTCTTGTACCTCAGTTCTAAGATTTGTCATGATATGATATGTTAGTGGTTGGCACCAGACTGAGTTGCCTTAAATTGCAAAACTATAACTGGTGTATCACTTACTCTAATATATATCAAAATGATTTACTGTAGAGTTGATCCTGAGTTCATGGAGCAATTATAACCCCCACAGTTTAATGCAATATGATGTTCATCCATGTTATTATCGTTGATATATCTCCATTTTTGACTTTGATATTGCCTCTGTTTAGCTTCTATACAAGAGTTAAGAGTAGGTAATACTTAGAAGGCTAGAAACCAAAAACAAAGGAATAGGTGGTACCTAATTGGCTAAATTATCTGGGATCAGTTCCAACTTTTAGTTGTGTTCAAATAATCATATCTTAACATGATCAGAGTCAAATGATGCTTCAAATAACAATTTGAAAACTGCTCTTTCTTGACAAATGTAAGACTCGTAAGAGGATGTACCTGAACATTATCAGCTAGCCAAATGATTTGTTGTCTGGACCTTTTCTTTCTTTTAATGCATCCTCATGCATCATATCTTTGGTACAAACTTTGTTTTGAATTTCACCTCCATTTTAATTTAATATTTCACGTTTTGGGCTTCATTTATTGATGGGGAGTTTGAGCGGGCTTTTAAATGAGATTGCCAAATGGAGAGAGAGACCGGAGTTGGAAAAAAAATGTAATGTATTATCATGGTGGATGCAAGTTTTTAATGCTGAACTACATTAAATATCTTGTTCTCTCTCTACGCTAAAATGTGTCAAATGCCGTGGCTGAAATTATCGTGTGAAAAGAGCCATTTCTTCTTAATCTTATTTTTGTGAAGCATGAGATGGAAATCACATTGCATGAACAAATGCCTTTGAGCAGGTGCACCATTTTGGGGTTCGGTTCACATTTTACACTACCTTGGCAATTATGTAGCTAATAAATAATGAAAAAAAAAAAAATCGAAGGAGATTGGATTCTTATAGGTAAATGTAAATTTTATCCTTTTGGTTTGTCTTATTCTTTAATTAATTAGGATGCATTTCTCCTATATGCTCTTTGCTATCAGCACAAAATCTTCCGGTTCATCCCTACCCAGCCTCACGGTCATGAATTTCATCCCTGCACAAATTTTTCTCGGTCTGAAGTGAGATAGACCGAGAAAATGACGCTTATACCATTTTAAAGTTAGGGCAAAAGTAGAAGGAAAAAAAATTTAAAATGGCACATGACTTGCACATGACTGACCGTTGACCGTCAATTAGGGTGTTTAAGCGGGTTGGTTATAATTGACCCTCCAACCGATAACCGATTATAACTGCAAACCGATAAACGATTTGGTAGTTGGTTATTAAAAACCACTAACCGATTAGGTGGTTGCGGTTAACGGTTTTAGGAGGTATAAAAAAATGGTTATAACTGATAACCGCCTTTATTTATAGTTAATAATATAAATATATATTAAATATTTATATTAATAAACTATTAAATAAAACATCCAAAACGACGCCGTTTTTGTAAAATATATAGATTTGGGATTTGTCTTTTTAATTTTTTCATTTGAATTTGAATTAGTGGATTTGGACTATGTTTTTTTAGTCATGTTTTTGGGCAAGAATTTATTCGGCCATTTTTTTCCCCATATTTTTTGGAACATTTTGGCCTTAAACCCTTAAAATAAGATTAAAAAAATATCAAATTAAATGCCCAAAACACTTAAAAAGCCCAAAAGCCCATTTAAAAAAAAAAAAAAGATTATTGGATTGCATAACCACTAACTGTCGGTTATGAAATAACTTATAACCGCCTAAGCGGTTATGGTTATTAAAAACCAATAATCGTCCAAGTCGGTTGCGGTTGCAGTTATAGCTAATAATTGACGATTATAATCGTTTGAACACCCCTACCGTCAATTTTAACCACTTTGACTAATGAAGATGGCTTTTTGTCATAAGATAGTAGTTTGATGAGGTCAAATGTCATAGTTAGTAGTTCATAGCGAAAGGTGTCAAGATATTGTAGTTCATAGAGCAAAAGGTAATTACCCCAAAAATTTATCTTATTTCTCATATATATAAAACAATATTCATGTAATATCACAAAACACACACAAAAAAAAAAAAAATCTCTCAAACTATCACCCAATTGGCAATGTCTTTCTTAAACTTTTAATTGTAATAATGTCTTCCCAAGACTAATAAAAAAATAAAAATATCCTTATATATTTCTCAATAAGACAAAAGTACCCTTGTAAATAAAAAAAAAGAAAAATTTGAATAAAACGAAAAATTGTAATTTAAAAAGTGCAATTTTTTTTTAAACAGATTTTTTTTTATAAGAATATATATAATCTTTCTCTACCTCTTGTGCAGCCACGTAAAAAAAAAAAAAAAAGGGGGCTCTCAGACAAGACTACCACCCCTATCTTTCATGGTCATTTTGTAGTTGTCCATGCCCGTTGCCGATTTAGCCAGTTGGCATGCACAACACAATTGGTTACACGTGGCGACTTTTATAGTTGTCAAGTAGGAATGGGAACTTGAGAAAGAAGGAAAGACGAGATGACGACC
Organism: Carpinus viminea; assembly: GCA_013348765.1. Lineage (NCBI taxonomy): Eukaryota > Viridiplantae > Streptophyta > Magnoliopsida > Fagales > Betulaceae > Carpinus > Carpinus viminea. The sequence continues at coordinate 29,940,505 of CP054673.1, forward strand.
ATTGTCATTTCTGACGTACAAATAACTAAATAAGTGCCAAGAACAAAATGAACGCAAGAAGGTGATGAACCTTTTGTGCTTTTGCTTTTCTTCTTCAAACTGGCCTAGGGTTCTTGTAAGGTAAGACCCAGAAAAACTCTTTTGCATTTGAGAGGTTTTATGTATTGGGTGTGTCACATTGTGTTGCCCTTTTGTTGTTACTACTAGAAGGTGAAACGTTGTTGTTGTTGTTCGTGTTAAAGTTTGAAGCTTTCTTGATATCCACTCTGTTTGTTGTAGTTTTCATACTGGACTTGTTCTGCATAGTGCGAAAGCAAGTGGCTTTTATCGTTCTTCTCTCTGTTTTTACTTCACACACTTGTTAGGGATTTGTGCATTTTTTTCTTTTTAATATTTGTTTAGACTGTTTATGAAGCATATGGGGGACCGGGTGTTGGGATGTCCCACTTGAATGAGGCGAGTCATGCTGTGAATACTAAAAAGACATTAGTGATAACTATTTTTTTGTTATTTTAATGATGTTTTAACATCTGCTTTTATTGTGTTATTAGGTGCTCTGATTTTTAAAGTTTACAGGTCTTCGGACTTTCTGTGGAATCGTGCTATATTCTTCTTCTTTTTTTATTTTTTTTATTTTTTTATTTTTACATATATAGCATTTGAATCGAGTTCATGTTCTTTCCTTGACATTAGATCTAGTTTACTTATGTAAAATTTCATCCATGCGATTAGTTTATTCATGTTGAACAACATTTTTTTAGTAATATATATAAAATTATATTTGTTGGAAACTGCCTATTTTTCTCTATATTTTAGTGATCCTGGTGATGTGCTAGTCTTCATTTCATGGTATATGTTGTTGTGTCTCTTTTGTGTTTTAACATTCTTGGGAAATTGGGTTTTTAGAGGCGGCAGGCCTTTGCTTTGATATGTGGTTTTTCATCTTATGTAAATCTTCGTTGGTGATTTATGTTTTTCGTTTGTATATAGTACTTGGGGGAGTATAGTAACTCCATCTTGTGTTATGGGACCATATTGTAGTGAGTGAAGGGGTGAAGTTAGCAATGCCGCCAAATAAAAGAAAAGTGGCTGCTGCCTGCAAGGCAATGAAGCGTTTTGGCATTCCTGAAGATGAAGTAAAGACAGTGCTGAATGAACTTCTAGAATTGTATGATAATAAGTGGACCCTTATTGAAGAAGATCGCTATAAAGTTCTGCTTGATGTTCTATTGGAGAAGAAGCGTGAGGAAGACAAGGTGCACCATATTGGTTTATATTAAATCTTGTGTTCTTTTGTCAATTTGTAGTGTTCTGACTGATTAGTTTATGTTATTTTACTTTATTTTTGTAATTATTTCTCTCATCCACTGTGTAGTTACGATGAACTATGGTAATACTAATCTGTTTTCCTTTCACTTGCACATCCTTTATATGTGATAATTGTTGTGTATGCAACCTAAACCTCTTTCCTAGTTTGTTTGCTTATTGATGCCTATTGAGCAGATAGTGGAATTTAAGAAGAAAGAAGAACACTCTAGCCTGAAAGCAAAGATGTATTTTTTTTTTTGCTTTGGCATGCATATTTGTTCTTTACACCAGCATGTGTTTATATCAAAATATATTTGTCCCAAGGTTTCATGTTATTTTAATGACCTGTTCAACTATTCAGAAGAAAAGATCTATGTGAACTAAATATATAATTACCATTTCTTGGACATTTTGTCAATGTGTTAGTACATATTCATATCTCTTCATAAGTTATTTGCTTATTGATACATTCACCAGGGTGTAAACTCTGAGCAGAATGATGAACCTCAAGTTGTTGAACTTCCAACAAAGAGATCACGCTCAAGACACCAAAAAGAACACACTTCTGCTCGTGTAGCTAACTCCAGATCACAGCCTAAGAGAGCATCCGTAAGAAGAAGAGCACACCAGGATGAAACAACAGAATTGCAAACTTGTTTAGAGCCTGAAGACTCTGAACCTCTAGTGAGGAGATTCAGCCCAAGATGCCAGGAAGGACTGGCTCTGGTCCCTGTGGAAATTTCTTCTGTGGATATCTCCAATTCACCGCCAGTGACTACTCCATCTACAAGGGTTTATCTGGATAAACCTGAACTTTCTTTAAGCTCTCAAAGTTGTTCTGTGCCTCGAGACTCGGAAAGAAGGAAACGACAGAAATGGCTTGAAGATGAGACATCTCAACCTCATCATTGTTACAAAAGGGCTAAGTCCAGTTCTTTATCAATTCTAGGGAAAGAAAAGACATCAGTAACTCCTCAAGTTGCTTTAAATTCTGGAGGAACTGGTATTGAGCCATTAGCAATGTCGAAGGTTGGTCCCTATATGGACCATACTCCAGTAGAAAATGTGCTTGAGATGTATCATAACAACTCTTTGGATCTGCCAAGAGATGAGCCATTCACTGATGACCAGCGGCACAAAGAGGTTCCTCTTGCTATGGTCCTTCCAGGTACACCAGTCTCTTGTTTGTTCAATAACAGTTTCAAAAATAAATTTCAGGCTTGTTAAAAGATATGAATAGTATATCCAAGCTTTTTTGTTAACTTTGTACTCTGTAGACAGTTGGCTAGCTCAAGATTGACTCTAGTTCTCTCTGTTTCTCACCACCATCTCCATGATTTTTTTTTTTTTTTTTTTGGTTTAAGAACCAGTGGCAAATTTAACAACCAGCATTCTGATACCATTTCGTTTGAAACCTTATACTAAGTAACAGCTGATGACTGAAACTTTGTCGGATAAAGTTCAGTTTGAGTGTTCTTGGCCAAGTTGCAAGTTACGATGGCAAGAATAATTAGGTAAAAAACATACCTTTCGGCACTTAAGGCAAGAGATTTTATTTATTTTTCTTTAGTGTCTCATGAGGCCAAATTATGTCTGTTCCTTCTAGTGGAAATCTCACTTAAGGCAAGGGGATTTTATTTGTTTTTCTTCAGTGTCTCGTGAGGCCAAATTATGTCTATAACTTTTAGTGAAAATAGGGAAGGACGTGAAGGCTAAGTTGACTTTAAAGTGCTCTTTGTTTGATGGCAATTGGAATTCTGTATTTAGAAGATGGGGCAAAACTGATGTTCATTTGTGTTCCAATTCTTTTCCATGGGGCCAATGTATGTGAGTATGTGTGTGCTTTCAGATATGGACTCTGAGGCTCAGAAAATGGTGTATTTTTTTTTGGTTATGTATTTATCTAGGTGATTGTTTAATAGAAGGATAGATTAATAAACGGCATGATTCTATGAAATAGGTTCTTATCAAAAAAATGATTCTATGAAATAGGTCTAATGCCCTTCCATTTCCAGTAAGTTTTATTGAAAATTAAATTGTTTGTGATGCATTTCTGATTGCATGTCTTGTTTTCTTGTAGCTCTTCCATGTGTAAGTGGTTTTTCAAATGGAAAAAGTACTGACGTTGAAGAAGATGGCTTGAAGTTCCTGGAACCTGAATCTTTAAATGAGGAGGACAAAGATGACTGTGTTTCAGAAGTATCACAGTTTGATATTGCTTCATCTCCCAAGGGAGAGGTGAAAATTTCCCTGACATGCAACTCTTCTGGGCGGTCTGATTTTCATGTTCCAAATTTGGATGCATTTCTAAAAATGGTTGAAGGAAGAATTCTTAAATCATATAGAATTACAGAACCCAACTTCTCTTTGTTGAAGCTGATGACAGAATTTTGTGACTTCTTCTTGGCATTAGGCACTGAATCTGCTGTTGATGAACATCTAAGGTCCATCAATTTACCAGCACAAAAGATATCTGATGGAGAAGAGATCCATGATGACAAAGATCGTTATGGAGGTAATTATTGCATTCCTTTAAGTCTGTCAAGTGGATTAGTCAGATTTCAGAATCTTTTTGAGGTAATACCTCAAATTCCCAAACCTATAGCTCATAGTGGTTTGGGTGGTCTTCATTGCATTGCTGGTTTTAATATCAAGTATATTGAGAAGTTAAAGGTGCTTAAAGATCCACACTCTTCTAACTCATGCAATGTGGTGGCTGTTCGGAAACGTCATTGCCCATTTCCATTTTTGAAGTACAGTGACTATGTTGATGACATAACTGGAGGAGAAGAGAAGGTAAAGATCTCACTGTTAAATGGCAGGAGTCCTGAAGATCTGCCAACCTTCAAATATATTTCACATAATTTAGTTCATGATAAAGCTTATGTAAATTTTTCACTTGCTCATATATCGGATGAAGATTGTTGTTCACATTGTTTTGGGGATTGTCTATCATCACCTATACCTTGTGCCTGTGCTCGTGAAACCGGGGGTGAGTTTGCTTACATGACCGGGGGGCTGGTGAAGGAGAAGTTTCTAAAAGAGTGCATCTCGATGAATTTAGATGCAGATTTTTACTGTCAGAAATGTCCGTTAGAAAGGTCTAAGAACAAGGAATCTGACAAATGCAAGGGTCATCTATTGAGAAGATTTATAAAGGAGTGCTGGTTTAAATGCAGATGCACTAAGAAGTGTGGAAACCGAGTTGTTCAGCATGGCATTTCAGCAAATCTACAGGTATGCCTCATCCAAAGTTTAGAAATTAAATAAATCTAAGGAGTAATGATGAGGAGATTATTTAATTGCTAGAGGCTACTCATTAGTGACTTATGTTTCAGGTGTTTTTGACGCCTGAAGGGAAAGGGTGGGGTCTTCGAACACTTGAGGAATTGCCTAGAGGTGCTTTTGTTTGTGAATATGTTGGGGAAATAATTACCAGTTCGGAATTGCATGAGCGAAACCTACAGAGCTCTGGTAATGAGAACCATACCTACTCAGTGCCACTGGATGCAAATTGGGGTACAAAGTGTCACTTAAAGGATGAAGAGGCCCTTTATTTGGATGCAACAGCATATGGAAATGTTGCAAGATTTATCAATCACAGGTGCTCATGTATTGTGTGTTGCACATGTCATTTGTGTGCATTTAAGTCTGTTTGCTATTGTCATTATAGTTTTAGTCAATGCATTATCGTTACCATTTTTGTTGCCAAGGTTATACCTTTGTTATGCCTTGTTCTTGCATTATATACTGAATCAGGTGTTCGTTTCTCGGATGAGTTTCCTTTATCTAATCTAGATCTAGCTTAAAAGTTAAAGATAACTTTACTTTCTATTCTGTTTGTTTTAATCACATTTAATTAGGTAAATGTTATCATCTGTTCCAGGAGCTTATAGAGCTGTGAAGTTTCTTAAAGTTGTTATTAGAAGGGTATGCATTATATATAATGGCAGATTTCTTAGGCAAATTATCATATTAGATTCTTCTTTACTCTCTCTCACTCACTCACCTACACACACGCTCTCTAGGTTCTTGGCTTTCTTTTATGGACTTATCCTTTTCTCCATCAATGAACAGTAGTATACCTGTGTTTTGGGCTTGTGGCATGTGAAATGACTTTGCTCTATGACTGTTGGTTTAGTCTTTCACTCTAAATACTTCAATTTTTCTGTTTGTTTCAAACATCAAGATTCTAGCTACCTTTTTAATGTAGGGTTGTATCGTTCAATCATCAACATTATTGAAGTCTTAAGCATTTTATAGTTCTTGATGTTGATGAGATTAATTCAACAACTGCTATTCAAGTGAATCCTTTGTTAATTTGTCATCTCTTATTTTCTATTTGGTAAGGTGGATGCTATCTTCAGCAAATCATTATGTTTTGTGTATTTCTCTGGTTGTATTAATCATCTTCTTTTACGCCATTTTTTATGATGAGATGACGTTTAATTTATTGGTTAGATGCCATGATGCTACCTTGGTTGCAATCCCAGTTGAAGTGGAGACTCCAAATCGACACTACTATCATGTATGGGCCTGAGCATTCATCTCTCTCTCTCTCTCTCTGTATATATATATATATATATATATGAATGTGTGTGATATCACTTAATTTATTATTATTATTCTTTTTAAATCATGCAGCTGGCCTTTTTCACAAGAATGAAGGTAGAAGCCATGGAAGAGCTGACCTGGGTAAGAAGGCTCAAGTTTTATAGGAGCATGTTTCATTATTTTGAATTGCTTGGCATTTTGGTTGAACTTACCTAATAGTGATCATGCTATATTTTTACAGGACTATGGCATTGACTTTGATGATCATGATCATGATCATCATTCTGTGAAGCCTTTTGAATGCCTATGTGGAAGCCAATTCTGTCGTGGCCTAAATCATTGAAAGAGGTGGTATGAGCTGGATGTTGTCATTATGTTCTAATACTAAATACAAACTTGTTTTGATTGAATGACGTATGTTCCACGTCTCTAATTATAGTGCCAAGTAAATTAAGGGGCTATCTATTTTGTAAACATCTATTTGACATCATTAAAACTACCACCCCTGGCTTTTCACTCTGATTGATTGGTCTCTCGGTGCTTGAGCTGCTGCATGAGATGGCCTTGCATGTTTTTTTTTTTTTTTTTCTCTTAAGCCTCTTTATTTCTCAAGTATTTCTCTATAGTGGCTGTACTGATTCAATACAACAATCGGCAATGGCGGTCAGATTAAAGTTCCATCAAGTTTTGAGTTAAGGGTTGTGGAGCAGCTGAAAACTTTAATATATATATTCCCAAAAACAAGCAGAAAATTGTGGCAGAATCAATTTGAAGGAAAAGTTTTTCTTTAAATTGGGACGAAGAAAGTTAAATTTATAAAATTGTCATGTGTGTCTTAACATATGGGAAACACATTTAAAAATATATATATATATTTTACAATTAAAATATGAAGAAAGTTTTACACCAATTGGGATAGAGTGGAATGAAAGTACCAGAGATTAAGGTCTTGTTTGGGATTGCATTTGAAGGGTTTAAAAATGCTTTTAACACTTAAAAGTTTGTTTGAAGAAAAAGTACTTGTTTAGTAAAAAAATTAAAAGCGTTTTGACGGTCTAAAAAGCTTAAACCTAAAGAATGGTCAAAGTCAAAACACACTTATAACAAAAGCTTAAAAATGAAGTTTTTGCTTAAAAGCTGTTTTTGACTTAAAATGTCTATGTTTCAAATGCAATCGCAAACAGATATTTATAATGAGGTTTTTTGACTTTAAAAATAGTCAGATATTTAGAATGGGGTTTTTTCTTATAAAACTCAAGCCATTTTTTGGTTCAATTTTCTTGAAGAAAATTTTCAAAAGGAATTTATTTTTTTAAGCATAATAAATTAGTTCTCACCCTTTTACAACTTAAGCTATAACTAATCATAAATACTTGAAATAAATGTAAAATTAGTCTACCTTTTTTTTGAAAGGATAAAATTAGTCTACTTGGTTTTATTAAGTTGCGAATACCTTCCCGAATTTATAAGTAACTGAAAGCAATTGGTAAGCAAAAAACACAAATAGGTCTTTGAAATTAACTTTGTCTAAAATTTTGATGCAAACGGGAGTGCCATGTTAGCACCATTCATATTGTGACATATGTCACTTATAAAAGCTTGATCGTCTTTTTGCTTAGTACAAGGAGTTTAATTACTTTTTAAACCCCAAACTATTTGCAAATGAGTAAAACCACAAGAACATATTTCGTAATTTTCCCTAAATATTTTGATAGTTACAATGTGAATGACAAAACAAAGGGCCTATTAAAATTCTCTTAGTCTGGCCATGACAGCTGAAGCCCACAAAAATAATGAGCCCAGTATAAACACAAAGTCAGCATTAGTGGGTCCGTCAGGAAATTTTAAGCCCATAGTACTACTTTGGTAATTAATACAAAAAGATGATGGGGCGTGTTGGAATTTAAGCACCAGTGACCAAGCGAAAACCCTAGATAGCCACCTATATAAATCGCCCGGCAAAAACCCTCGTCTCATTCTGAGTCTCCCTTCGGCGGGCGAAAATGTCGAAGCGAGGTGAGTTCAGCTGCTACACTCTCTCCTTTCGTTTTCTTGCTTTTGTTAATTGAGTTTTCTATTTGATGCCCGAGAAAACTCTATGGGATGAGAGCTTTAATTTCTTTTCCTGCTATTTTTTTTAACGGATCACCATGATCAGACTAGAGAAATGCGAAGTAGTTGAATGAGTTTTGTTGAGCTTTGTGTTTGTTGTGTACTAGTTAGCTTGTTATAGGAGGATATTGAGCTTTCTTTTTCTTTTCCTCTGGTTTCTTGGCTACCAAACAAGGGGTAACGGAAAGATTTTCTTTTAAGTGTTCTTATTATATGTGAAGTTCCAGATCCATTTGTTTGTCGAAGGAGTCCTTTAAAATTATTTTTTATTTCGTCTGATTTTGTAGTATCTAAGCGGATTGTCGTTGGTATTGTCACGCTTTTTTGGATACTATAGTGGATGCCTAAATTAAGATGGAGTTGGGTGTCTGGTTGGTTGCCTAGAAAGTGTAGGAGAAGTAAAGGAATTGTACTTTTAACCTGAGATTTTCCAGTTATGGGTCACGAATGAAACCGAAGACCATGTAAATGTTGGATTTTGTTCATTGTAGATTGAAATGAAATAACGAATAATAAGGATTTGTTGGTGCTTTTCTGGTTTAGGACGTGGAGGATCGGCAGGTAACAAGTTCAGGATGTCACTGGGTCTGCCAGTGGCAGCGACAGTGAACTGTGCTGATAACACAGGGGCGAAGAACCTGTACATCATCTCAGTGAAAGGAATTAAGGGTCGCCTCAACCGGTTGCCATCTGCATGTGTTGGTGACATGGTGATGGCGACTGTCAAGAAAGGGAAGCCTGATCTCAGGAAGAAGGTTCTGCCTGCAGTCATTGTGAGGCAGCGTAAGCCATGGCGCCGAAAGGATGGGGTCTTCATGTACTTTGAGGGTAACTGTTGTTTTCTGATTACATTGTTGTTCTTATGTGATGGCACTTTTGTTAATTATGTTGATATTTCTACTATTAGCGGTGGTTGGATGATTGTGTTGGTAGGCTGATTCCATTTATATTTTTGTATTCTCTGTTCTCTTTGTCAGTATACCTATATCTTTACATTTTGTTGTTGATAATTTTTACATGATAACTTGTCAATGTTGCTTACTCTTCTGCTGCGTCCTCTTGTTATTATTGTTTCAATGCCATAACATAGATGCAAGATTCTAAGACCGATCTGTAATGCTCAAGCTTGAAGTAAGCTGATCTATTGTTTTTGGGTTACTTTCCTTGATAATTTGTATGATCTGTCCAAACAGCATCTTATGGAACATTTTTACATTATTTTGATGAACTTGTTCTTGGCATTGATTTGTGATCTGAGTTCAATTCTTTGATCTGTGATGCCGCGTGCCATTTTAATTTCTGTCTGTAGGTTTAGTAATAGTGTTGTCATTGGGCTTCATGTGTATACTGCTTCTTCCTAGCCTTTTTGTTACGTTGATTATACACCATCTGTACAATTCTCAAATGCTTTGCCAACGGAAGAAATAATAATGATGGTTAAGTGGCATCCATATCTCGCTAATTTGTTGGTTTGGTTGTGAACTATGATATGGTGATTTCCTAGACCAGCTACAGATTCCTATGCAGTCAATATCATATCTCAAGGATCTCTGTAATCTTGAATCTTTCTTTTTGTGATTTGATACATTTATGTGCTGATAATGTATTCTCCTGGAATCTTAATAATGGTGCTGTCATTGAGCTTCATGGTGAATGATGTTTCTTCCTGGCCTTTTTGTTACATTAGTTATACCCCATCTGTACAATTGTCACATGCTTATCCCCCTGATGAAACTAAGGATGACGGTTAAGCGGCATCATAATGTATACATAACTTTCGAATTTGTTGGTTTGGTTGTGAACTATGATATGGGGATTCCCAAAACCAGCAGATTGCTATGCAGTCAATATCTTATCGAGCAGGATCTCTGTAATCTAGAATCTTTCTTTTTGTGATTTGATATATTTTTGTGCTTTCAGTATTTTCTTTTCTTTTCTTTCAAACTTTTTTTGATGTAGAATCTTTCTTTTCGCAATTTGATATATTTTTGTGCTTTTAGTATTTCATTTTATTTTCTTTTCGGACTTTTTTTGTGATAAATCTGGTTCAGGCGCTGGTGATGTGGTGTAGAGGATATTCTGTTTTTAAGGTTTCTCTACATCTCCCATACCCAGCCATATTGAATCTATCAACCTTACCCTATCTCGGATGGTAAATTGTTTTTATCATCCCTGTTATGGTTGGTATACTTATCTTCCTCTTTCCACACTATTACATTTAGGATTAATTTTTTTCTTTCTTACTGCCTCTCAATAGGACAGAGAATTTAAGTTGATTTCTAAGTTGTTTTTACCACCTCTAAATTGTTTTTATCATCCCTGTTACAGTAATCAAGTTCTGCCTTCTTCCAAAAGAATTTGAAAATTTGTTTTTCAGTTGTACAATTTTGAAACCTTGATTTGCTTATGGTTTTATTTAAAATCTCAATTTATGTGTTATATAACCAGACGTAAGTCAGGTATCCTCCTTAACATTCTATGGATGATACAGTTACGAGTCTGGAAAATTGACTGCGTCAATCGTTACAGATGTACTGTTGCTTTTCAAGGTCACATTTGCTCCATTTTGGCTCTACATCTTGCTCTATCAGCAAGTAATGTTGTTAGTGGGATGTGCTGATTATTATTTGGATCTGATATAATGTGCAAAACCAAGTAGCATTTTGTCCTTTATTTTACATTAAAAATCCACCATGTTCCTTGTTTTGGTTGTTACTTGAAAAGGTTTGTAATCTTGCCAGACATTAGTCAGGTATCTTCCTTGAATATACCACGGTAGATACAGTTACGAGTCTGGAACACTGATTGTGTTCATCGTTGCAGATGTGTGCTTTTCATGCAAGCATCTGCTCCATTTGGGCTCTACATATAGTTGTGTTGGCAACAATTTTATCTGGTGCTTACTCGTTTAGTGTATATTATTTTGTTACGCCACATGCCAATTGATCTGGTCTTGAATTTGTGCTCTACATACAGTTGTACCCTATTTATTATTCTGTGGGAGTGGATGTTTCCTATATCTTTTATTTATTGGATGCTGGTTTCTGACTTCATTGGTAAATTAATTTAAATAAGACAACTTAAGTTATTCTGGATTAATTCTTGGGATGTATTAGATGTGTCAGGTCGCATCTCTTTGGTTCTGGCCATGCAGTGGCTGTACTGATACTGATTTTCTTTATATTTTTGGCAGATAATGCTGGTGTAATCGTGAATCCAAAGGGTGAAATGAAAGGTACGGCTAATATCTTAGTCACAAGCCGATGCACTACACCTTAATTGGCCAATTATTTCATTTCATCTCATGCATGTGGATGTTAGGGTGCATTGTATTTCTTCAAGTTGTGATCTCTCACACTATTGCTTTGTGGTGTTTGGATTTTTTTTTTGTTTTGACTTGATTTCCGTTTTACGTTTTTTAGGGTCTGCTATTACTGGTCCTATCGGGAAGGAGAGTGTGCGGATCTGTGGCCTAGGATTGCAAGTGCAGCAAATGCCATCGTTTAAGAGTTCTTACCATCTGTCATTTTTGAATTGATGATACTTATGTTTTTGTAGTATTTGTGATAGAGGTTGCAAAACTTTACTGGATTTGTTATGTGTTTTGGACATAAACCGCATGGAGTTAGTGTTTGGATTATGGGATCATCGTATTCTAGTTTCTTATCTGAAGAGAATTTTATTTTAGTATTTTGCATCAAATTTGCAATGGTAGTGTTTCTATAAGGATCATTATTACGATGTTAAGTTAAATGTTACCACGGCACGTAGGATGTAGGCTGCAAAAGAAAATGATTCTACGGATATATTCCGCGTATGGCGGCATTTAAAACAGTGGGATACTTTTCCACGATTTCCTTGATTCTGGTATGTTTTACTTATCAGCGGAAAGTTTGAATTGTCTGGAGGAGGCTCTTTCGAAGCAGCCTCGCCTTGTTCCTTCTGTACTTTTGCAATCAACATTCCCAGGTCGTGCTCTCATCGTTTCATTTCAATCCCTGAAACTTGTTGAATCGAAGAATATAATTTTTACCCTGAAAGCGTCCATGGCAGTCGAATCAAAGAGGGTTGTGGTGTTCGAAACTTTGGGGTAGATAAAGCGGTCTCAATTTAATCCTACCTTTAATGTAATTTGATACTCCTAAAAATGGTGTGGTATCTCCTTAAGACCTTGCGTGACCGATGGTCTCTATCTTAGCACCAGGCTCACCTAGTATTTCCCCCGAAACAACGTGATAGGCTAGCGTTGGGCATTAAACTGACTTTTTGATTGGTTATAGGACCGAAGTTGGGACTTAAACGTCCTTCGTGCAATTGATGAGGTGGGTGGTAATGCTCCTGCTCAAGCTCTATACTTGGATGGAAGGCAGAGGCAAATAGGTTTAGCTCCTTCATGCAGGGAGCATCCTATCTCTACGAGATGAGTCCCTCCTGCCTCCCGGATACCATAACTCTGAAAAGGTAGTTAAAAAATCCTTTGATTTGAAATTAACAAACAGGAAGTGGAGCATTTATTCAGAGAGATAGTTACGCATGCCAACATTCAAACACCAAACACATTGCAGCATGCCCTATTCATTGTTCAATGCTTCAAAAAGAGAGAACCGTCTTCTCTCAAACTATTACATAAAAAACTAGGTACACCATGTTCTGGTTCATCATCCATGGCTAAGTATGTCTTCAGCCAATCTTTTCCTCCCCGCCCGTATTCATCTTGGCACAGTACTCGAACAAACTGCCGTCGAAACACCGCCTCACGGCTTCTTTAGACAGCATGCCTTCCTCGTCCCTCGCCAGGACATACAGAATCCCCCACTCCAACTTCGACGCCATCCTGCAATCCCCAACCAATCCTGTTAGAGTGAGCGATCGAGCATATTAATTAAAGTGTTGTTATACAAGGGTGGTGGGTTGGTTATAAACGATTAACAACCATCCAAAGATGTCGAATGTATCTCGATTCCCCTGTGTCATGGCCCAGAGCTCTCCCAGCGTCAACTTGTCTGGCACCGTATGAGCATATTTACTGAACATGTTTTCCAGATTCACCGGTACGTACCTGAAGAATTTCAACAACCGTGGAGTTAATTCAATGATTTCGTTACAGAGATCCAAGAGACGAGTTGGTGATGCACATGCACTTACCTTCCCTCTGTGTCGTAAGTTCCTGAATCACTTCCGTGCTTGGCTCTGTGTATGTTGTAAATGTATATAGGAAAAAAAGGAGAAGGAATCCACCCCTGCAATTGTATATATATAGATAACAACATGATTTCAATCAAAGCTTCTCTGGGTGTAAAGCATGGAAAAGGATCCTCTCCATTTCACTTAGAGGAATCATTTAGTCTATTTAGGATAATTGTCCAAAAAAGTTGTTCAAAAATTAAATGGACAAGTACTGAGCGCTCCATTGATAACAATGGCCGTAACAAGAGAGGCAATCATATTGAAACCAATTGCACGCAGTCCTTGTAAGAAAAAGAAGACAAGGAAAAAGTAAAAAACACATTTAGTGACAAGTTTGTCTCGGATTAATTGTAACGATATATTGTTGAGTGTCGGAATTGGTATTCAGATGGGACAACAAACTTGCTGAGAAAGAAATTACGAAGGTCATATTGAAGCAATTGCTGGTCGATGGAATTTACCAGTATAAGTCTCCCAGGGATAAACGATCCCATTGTCGTCGGAGTCAAAAAAAGCTGCATGCTGCTGAAGAACACTCATGTTATAGTGTCTATGGCCAGGTGTTCCAGTCGGAAAGTTTGTATCAGGAGCAACCAATGCTCTGGGCAGATCTGTTTTCCATACATCCCATAATTAAATAGGTGTTTTGTGGAATAGGGTATGCTATAAAAGTACCTTGTACGAAATTTTAACCAAATAAAATCATAGGAGGTGCCCGTGCATGTACCATTTGAAGAGCAAAACATCATTTTTTTTTTTTTTAAGATGGCTTTACCCAGAAAGAAGATACATATGATTGATTAGAATTTACAGTTCATTTTGGTGTCTAAAAAAACAGACATGCAGTAAGAAAGGAAGCCACACAACTTACATGGCTTTGGCAGTGAGACTTCCAAGTCATCCCGTACCCTTCTCTCAGAAGTCACTGGTGCATAACGAGCCTCTGTTGCCAATGCTTCTCTCTCCGTCAGAGCAGCCATCTCTCTCCTTTTTCTTGCAAGGTTTTCTTCTCTCTTCTAATTCCTTGTGGGCTGTGGGTTGCTTTTAGTGTAGCAGCGTTAAATATTAACAAATTTTGGTGGGAAGTGCTGGTGTCGAAGGGGCAGAGGGAGAGGTGGACACAACCGCAAACAAACAAGGCCCACCTATAATGGGGTGGCAAGAGCGCAAAATGCCACCTATCTATGTAAGAAACAGTTGTGGCAAGCCTTGAGGGCCGGCTACATGCATGCAAGACTTTTGCACAAGTCTTTTTCGCAGCCACCGCTAAGCGTCACGTTACACCAGTAAGAAAACAGAGCATATCACGTGACCAAATATTTTAGAAATATGTTGATTGATTTTTTTTCATCGGGGTACTGTTACTACTGTACAGATCATTATATAGGCTCTGCTTGAATAGGGAAAAAGATTACTGGGGATTTTTTCTCTCTTGATCCGAATGGTGGAGAGAATAAGAGATTCGATTGTAATGCTTCGTGGGAAGTAACCAACTTTCAAAGTATTCTAATTTTGAAAAGAAGAAAGATATATGATAATATCAGAAAATAAGAGGATTATTGATAGTTAGAATAACCAAAAATAGCATCCCTTCGAGAGAGAAACAGGCCGGACCACAAGAGGCTGCCAAATGGGCGGCTAAAAGAGCTGGCAGCTACTGCCTCCCCCTTAAACAGCACCCGTGAAGTAGAGCTTCCGAGTAGCAGCAAGGATGATATTCCCCAAAGAGTCGCTAACAACAGCAGCTATCACAGCAAAATCCTCTTTGATAGCCACATCGAAAAATTCCCCTTGACACCTCCTGGCAAAGGAGGAAACCAAAGAGATGGAAGAGAAGCAACACACCAGATACACAAATGAAGCTCCAATGTTGCAGAAATGTTATTGATAGCCTTGGCAGGATGGGGCTTCAGACCTTCATGAATCAATTTCTTGCCGGACAACCAAATAAAATCCCAAAGTAAGAGCAGCAAAAATTTGAAAGCGACATGCCTCTTCCCTTGGAACAGCAAGTTGAAGTACAAACACATGATTCATAATGGCCGCAATCCAATCAGCTGTCGGTCTGGTAGAAAAACCAGCAGTAATGAAGACACTAGCCCAATCCGAGTCACAAAAAGCATTCAATTGCAAATCTGAATTAACAGGGAACATCAGACCTTGAGCTGGAGAAGTCTTGATGTATCTTAAGACTCAATCGAAAGCATAGAATCTGATAAAAGATCACCCGTGTCTCTTGACAACTTTAAATTCTGCTCCATGGGAAATTGAACTGGTTTTGAAGCTAATAGACTAGAATCTTCCAATATCTCCAAAGCATATTTTCTTTGGCAAACAGATATGCCTTCAGTAGACCTTGCAATCTCCAGGCCTAAAAAATACTTTAAGGGACCTAAATCTTTGAGTCAAAACTTCTCACTGAGAAGAGAAATGAACGAGGACACTGCAGCGGGATCATTACTAACTAATAACTATGGCAACATCATCAACATAAACTAGCAAAGCAATATAAGAAGATCCTTGAAGCCGAGTGAAAAGAGAATAATCAGCTTTGGATTTTGAACGAAACCAAGAGCAACCAAGGTAGTTGAAAATTTAGAAAAACATTGTCTTGATGCCTGCTTCAAGCCATACAAGGACTTGGTTAATCTACATACTTTGGACTCCCCCTTAGTACCAAAACCGGGGGCATAGTCATATACACTTCTTCATCTAGCTCACCATGAAGAAACACATTATTCACATCTTGTTGGTACAAAATCCAGTTCTTAGCTGCTGCAAGGGCTAACAAACACCTAACAGTTGTCATCTTATGATGCAGGACTTCTGCTACATCATCTTAGCCACCGGTGAAATTTTTTCATGATAATCTAAACCCTTACACTGAGTATAACCTTTTGCTACTAATTGAGCCATGTATCTCTCAATGCTCCCATCAGCTTTGTTGGTGCAAAATCCAATTGCATCCTATAGGCTACTTGTTGGGCGGTAAATCAGTGACAACCCAGGTTTTGTTGGTTTCAGGAGCTGAAATTTCAGCTTTCATGGCCTAACGCCAATGGGCAGATTTTACAGCTTGATTATAAAACCGTGGTTCAGATTGAGAGGATATAGAAAGACAAAAATGTTTGTGATTTTAAGACAGGTTATCATATGAAACAGACGAAGAAAGTGAATAAAGTATACCTCAGTCTGTAGCCATGGAAGTAGATGAGGGTGGAGAAGAAGAAGCCAGCTGACAGTGATAATTTTGCAGGTAACCAGGTTTATATTTGAATCTTTTTTTCTTTTCTTTTCTTTTTTTCTTTCTTTTTCAAAAAGATGGACATGATGTTTGGTCTGAATGAGGTGAAACAAAGGAAAGTGGTGGAATATTAGGATCGCTGGAATTAGCCTGCTGTTGAGATAAATCAGAAGGCATGGATGAATTTAAATCAACAGTAGGTGAGAATGAGATATCGGAAGAATTCTGATCTAATGTGATTGGAATGGAACAAGATTCAATAGGAAGTGGAAGTGATGTTGTTTCAGAAGGAGATTGAAGATTGATGAAACATACATCAGATGAAGTATGTATCAGATTGGAAGCATATGGAAATATATGTTCATGGAATATGCATTTCGAGATATAAGAACAGATTTGGTATGCAGATTGAAAAATTTATATCCCTTAATGAGATATATAACCCATGAAAACACATGGTGTAGATCTTGAATCAAATTTGGTTCAGTTCCTAGACAAAGTTGAGACTGTTGGGTGGGTGTTCCCTCCTGTTTTGTTTTGTTGAAATCCACTTTTATAGTGATGTATCTATGTGTTAATTCAAGAATGCATGTATTCTTGATGTGGTGATACCTCTAGATATTTCTCTAGAGAAGAAATTGTAAACTCATTATTGTTGATAATGAAAGATTTAACTGGACTAGGTCCCGTGGTTTTTACCTTCGCATTGGAGGGTTTTCCACGTAAAAATATTGGTTTCTTGCTTGTGGGTTTGCTTAATTTATTTTTCTAGATTGTGGAGAATTATTGTTTGATGCTAGTGTGACTATTTAATTTGCACAAAGACGGGTAGATTAATTCCGCTGTGTATGTGATAATTGGTGTTCACCCCTAACAAAGTGGTATCAGAGCTTTGGTTAATTGTTTGAGTGGAGTTCTTGTGTAAATTAAATGGAGGAGTCATCTAATAGCATGGTTAAACTCACAGCTTCAAATTATTCAATTTGGAAGACTAGGATGGAAGATATTTTGTATTGTAAGGATTTGTTTGATCCCATCGAGTTGGAAGGTGTCAAACCAATTTCTACAACCAATGAAGATTGGAATAAAATGAATAGGAAAGCCGTTGGATATATTAGGTAATGGGTTGACCAAAGTGTCTTTCATCATGTAGCCAAAGAGGTTGATGCTTATAGTCTTTGGCAGAAGTTAGAGAGTCTTTATGAACGAAAGACTGCTCAAAACAAAGCCTTTGTTATACGAAGGCTTGTGAATTTGAAGTACAAAGATGGGCATAGTGTTACAGAGCATTTGAGTAATTTTCAGGGATTGTTGAATGATTTGTCTACCATGAAACTTGCACTAGATGATGAGGTGCAAGCATTACTTCTATTAAGTTCTTTGCTAGACAGTTGGTGGTGTCTCTCAGTAATTTGGCTCCCAACGGTGTAATAACCATGGGTATGGTAAAAGACAACATGTTCAATGAAGAAGCAAGAAGAAAAGAGCAAGGCATTTCTTTTCAGTCAGAGGCACTTGTTACAGAAAAGCGGGGGAGGAGCGAAAGTAGAAAACCTCGCAGATATGACAGTCGTGACAAGTTAAAAGGAAAGTGATTAGACATAAAATGTTTTTCTATGGCAAGCCTGGGCATATGAAAAGGGAGTGCAAAAATTTAAAAAGGAACAATTAAAAGAAAAAGGCAAAGAACAGAAAGAAGAAAAAGACACTGCAACAGTTGCACTTGATGGTGATGTTGTACTTGCTTTTGATGAAGCTTATGCTAATATCACATGTGATGAATCTAGGTGGGTAGTTGATACTGCAGCATCTTTTCATATCACTCCACATAGAGATTTCTTCTCTTCCTACACCAGTGACCATTTTGGTTGGGTTAGGATGGGAAATGAAGCAAAGTGCAAAATTGTTGGCGTGGGAGATATATAGCTAGAAACCGACATTGGGTGCAAATTGATTCTCAAGGATGTCAGACATATTCCTGAAATGCACTTCAACTTGATTTCTATTGGAAAACTTGATGATGAAGGCTACCACAATTACCTTGGAGGTGGACAGTGGAAATTGAGCAAGGGTTCTCTTATCTTAGCCAGGGGAAAGAAGACTAGCACTCTCTAGAAGACAAATGCAAGACTAGTTAAGGGAGATGCAGTTGTTGTTGAGAATGAAAATTCCACTGAGCTATGGCATAAGAGGCTTGGTCACATGAGTGAGAAGGGACTTGTAACGCCCCGATATTTAAACTAGCAAATATCGAAGTCATTACGCTGCAACTTTAGAAATATAATTTTACAGCGGAATATGTATATAATTTTTTTCTTTTCTATAGCCTATGAATAGTTTGCACAACACAATTGAGCTGACTGAAATACCTCAAGGTGATATATTATTTAATGAAAATAAAACTATGTTTTCATTACAACATATGTACACACTAGGTGTACCAAATGTAAGCCACAGATGGCACCAAATCAATATAGTATTATTTGTCAAGTTAACACACATCACATTATGTAATAAAAGCGATTAACATAAATGAGCCTGGCTTCATAGAGTAAGCATCAATCTCGTAGCTGATAATCTATCAATCATCAAAACCAACAAAAGGACCATCGTCCTCACTCTCTATTCCTGCATCAAAGTCTATGTAAATATGGCGTTATCATATTTACATAGCCAAACAAGTGAGTAATCTATTTTTCTAGAAATAAAGACTAAAAGACTAGTTTGAGACAAAGTAAGATTATGAAATAAAATATAATGATGAATGAAATGCGAATGCGAGTGTAGTGACATATTAGTTTGTGTTTTATGATAATCTTTCTTCGACCTCTCATGAGCTCTCACGTTCACGTCGTTATGTCCCTCACACTTTAGAGTTTTACCTGTTTAGTGCTGGTAACTACACCGCCCCAGCTTAGTTATATATTAGGCCTGTTGAACGGTTATATACCCCCATCCACTGAGATACCGACAGTTCCTCGCGGCAATCTACCCAGCTTGTTCTTAAGGTGGCTATCTTATCAGCCCATATTATTAGACACATTATGCAACAGTTGTAATGCGAAAATTATATCAATAAGGCAAAATAAGAATTCCTATACCAACAAAATAAAGCTAATACTCAGTAAGTACATCCATACTTACACTCCTTAGTATAGAATTTCTGCTCCACTTCTGCATACAAATACATATATACAAACGATATTTATATTAGTTCATTCTCAAATAATATCATTGTTTAAAGACCCTCATCTTTTATATTTATTTATTATCCATCACTTCATCTTTACTTACTCATTTTATCATATAAATCTGAGATATAGTTTTATTCCTGAATTCGTTTTTTGGTGACGAGGCTAATGGCCAGTATCACAAAATAAAAACTAGTATTATAAATAATATATATAAAACATTACTCATATTTTAGGGATGAGACCTGATCATATAATTAAAATTTAAATGACAATAAAGTAAATGACTGAATATAAATCTGAATTCATATTTAGGTTGAGACCAATGGTCCGCACTGCCAAAAAATATGAATTAAAATTTAAATGATAAAATAAATGATGAATATAAATCTGAATTCATATTTAGGGTTGAGACCAATGGTCTGTACCGACAAAATATGAATTAAAATTTAAATGACAATAAAATAAATGACTGAATATAAATACTGAATTCATATTTAGGGGTTGAGACCAATGGTCTGTACCGCCAAAAATATGAATTAAAATTTAAATAACGATAAAATAAATGACTGAATGTAAATGCTGTAAAGTAAATAATATAGATAATTTCATAAGCATTGAATCAATTTGTTTATGCATTCTTATCATTAACTCTTTATTACCTTATTTTACATTATAAGCTTATTGGGTCTTAAACAATTAAATGAGAACAAATAATATAAACAGTAAATCATTATAATTACACAAGGAACACTTACCCAATAGCCTTGAAGTAGAATTCCACACAACCTTCTCTAGGTAGCTAATTGTAAAACTAGGAACACTTGAAGACTACAAAAAGGATCTAAGCTATATGATTTTTGATTTAGAGCTAAGGAAGAGAGAGAGAGAGCAAGTAATATTTTCTTGCTAGGAAAGTGAAAGAACTCAAGTGAAACAATTGAATTACCTAGCCTCCTATTTATAAGAAAATGAGTGGTTAGGATTAATCCTAACACTTTTGATCCAATGGTTAAACTCAAGCTTCTATCTATTAGAGAATGGATGGCTAGGATTCATTTTCCTACTTTTAATCCAAGGGTTGAGAGGTATTCAACTAAAACATGAACCTAGTCCACATTCCAAGATTCTAGTCTATCTTATCATTTTTCGTCCAACATGAGGGCAGTGCACTCCGATCTATTTTTTTGTATCCAAACGTACTCCGATTGACATGAAATTTTGAGGGTAGATAGAGGACTCCGAGACAAACATTTTATATTTTTGGTTCGACTTCATCCGAGTTCGTTTGATGCAGTTTCTGGCCCTTACAAAATTTCCCACGAAATTAGCCTTTAAACTAGTTGCATTCACACTTGCCTTCACACTTGCAACTTGATCTCTTGCTTCATTAAATTCCCTTGATATTTCTAACAAATCATTATTACTAGAAGCCTTCAAGAGTTCAACCAAAGTGGCTAGCCTACCGTTTCTTAGTGGTTTTAATTGTTACTAGACAATATGAAAATTAAAACACGCTTTTAAGCCAAAAACTAAAATGCTTCAAATCAATTTTTGATTTCACCAAACACTAACATAAATAATTTATTCACTAAATTGTGTTTAATCATGCCCATAACCATACTTATGAAACTAAATTTGATAATTAAAGTGACACTCAAAGAAGTCAATAATCAATGTAACATAAAACCTTAACATCAAATAACTACTTAATATCATTAATCCATATATAATTTATTATTATTATTTAATCTTTTAAATATTATTTAAATAGGAATTTAAAAATCTAGGTCGTTACATTCTACCCACCTTATTGGAATTTCGTCCTCGAAATTAAAGCATTCAAATTATCACATAACCTCAATATAATCGACTCAGATTTTTATAGTAACATCTAATCCTTAGTCATATCTTATACTTAGTCCCTAACCCTTGTTGTATAGCAATTTCTAAGAAAAGGTGTAAAAAAATAATGTTCCTCAATTTTCCATTTATATAACTTATAGCTTCGATGTACCACTTTCTAGGTTTTCAGTGATTTTACTTAAATATTACACTTTTATACAGTACCATGATTTATCTATCAACCCAAAATATTAGTTACAACATTTAATAATACCATTGTTTATCAACTTTTGTAGTCTTAAACAGTTCCCATATAAGCAATCATAAAACACCATTTTACATAATAATAGTATATATAGGTACTTTACCGAGTGACATATCCGGTTAAATAAGTGTGGATACTTGTCCTTGCATTTTCGTTCTAGTTCCCAAGAAGCTTCTTCTATGTGATTATGCCAAAGGACCTTAACTAGGGCAATGGTTTTGTTCGAGTTTCTTCCTTTCGATCCAAAATTTGTACCTAGTTCTTCATACCTTAAATTTGCTTGAATCTGAAGTGGTTTGAAATCAACAATGTGCAAGGGATCATGTACATATCTTCTCAATGTTGATACATGGAACACATCATGTACTTCTGCTAGCTCAGGTGGTAACTCAACTCGATATGCCACTGGACCTACAATTTCGTTATCATGAAAGGCCAACATACCTTGGACTTAATTTTCCCTTTTTACCAAAACGCATCACGCCTTTCATGGGTGATACTTTTAGGAATACTTGGTCGCCAACTCCAAAATTCACTAGGCGCCGTCCTTTGTCAGCATAACTCTTTTGATGGCTCTGAGCCGTTAGCATCCTTTTCCGGATCAATGCAACCTTGTCTTTGGTGTCTTGGATAATCTCTGGTCCCACCAATTGTCTCTCACCAACTTCATCCCAATAAAGTGGTGATCTGCATTTGCGTCCATAGAGGGCCTCGTATGGTGCCATACCAATAGTTGCCTGGAAACTGTTGTTATAAGCAAACTCAACTAGAGGTAAATATTGGATCCACTTACCTTTGAAATCAAGAACGCACATTCTTAGCATGTCTTCCAGGATTTGAATGGTCCTTTCGGACTGACCATCGGTTTGTGGATGATAAGCCGTACTAAGATTCAACTTTGTCCCCATTGCTTGGTGTAAACATTGCCAGAAACGAGAAGTGAATCGCGCGTCTCGATCAGAAACAATAGAAGCGGGAATTCCATGCAACCTGACTATTTCTTTTATATACAATTCTACTAATTCAGACACAGAATTGGCTATCTTATATGGAATGAAATGAGCACTTTTGGTTAGTCTATCTATGACCACCCAAATAGAATCATACCCCTTGGTTGTTTTTGGCAATCCAACCACAAAGTCCATTGCAATTTGGTCCCACTTCCATTCTGGAATGTCAAGCGGTTGAAGGGGGCCGGCTGGCCTTTGATGTTCAGCTTTTACCTGCTGGCATGTAGCGCATTGTGCTACAAAAAGGGCAATGTCCCGCTTCATGCCATTCCACCAAAATCTTTCTTTCAAATCTTGGTACATCTTTGTATTCCCGGGATGTACCGTGTATCGGGACTTGTGTGCTTCACTAAGGATATCTCTCCTTAGTTTTGCATCGTTAGGTATAACCACCCTAGCATCACCAGTTCTTAGTAAATCATCATTGGTAAAATGGAAACCCAAGCCATACCTTGATTTGCTTTCTCCATGAGCTCTTGTAGTTCAGGATCATTCTCTTGAGCTATCTTGATCCGGTCTGCAGTCAATGGTCGAATTATGAGGGCTGCTATTGCGGCATCGTCATCATTTGGAGCAACTTCAAGTTGAATCATGCCAAGTTGCTTGGCAAGTTGGTCAGGAGAGGATGGAGTTTCTGAAATTACACTTTGTGACTTTCTGCTTAGAGCGTCAGCAACTACGTTCGCTTTTCCTGGGTGGTACAAAATATAACAGTTGTAGTCTTTTAACAATTCTAACCACCTACGTTGCCTCATATTCAATTCCTTTTGGGAGAAAATATACTTCAGGCTTTGATGATCTGTGTAGATCTCTACTTTCTCACGATAAAGGTAATGTCTCCAAATTTTTAATGCAAAAACTATCGCTGCAAGTTCTAAGTCATGAGTAGGATAATTTCTCTCATGGTTCTTTAATTGTCTCAAGCATAAGCAATTACCTTATCTTGCTGCATAAGTCGCATCCTAATCCTTTGAGTGATGCATCACTATAGACTACAAATTTCTCACCCTCTATTGGAAGAATAAGAACAGTGCAGATACTAACCTCCGTTTGAGCTCTTGAAAATTTGCTTCGCATGTGTCACTCCACACAAAGTGAGCATTCTTCTTTGTTAAAGAGGTTAATGGACCAGAAAGGGTAGAGAAATCTTTGACAAATTTACGGTAGTAACCAGCCAATCCTAAGAAGCTGCGAATCTCATGGGCGTTAAATGATCGCTCCCAATTGACCACCGCTTCTATTTTGTTAGGATCGACTGCTATACCTTCTTTTGAGATTACGTGTCCTAAAAATGAGACTTCTTCTAGCCAAAACTCACATTTCTTGAGTTTGGCAAACAATTGTTTTTCTCTCAGAACTCCTAACACTGTTTTTAAATGTTCGCCATGGTCTTGATAATTGGTGGAATACACCAAAATGTCATCAATAAATACTACTACGAACCAGTCAAGATACATATGAAACACACGATTCATTAGATCCATAAATACAGACGGAGCATTTGTCACTCCGAATGGCATGACTAAGAATTCATAGTGTCCATACCGTCAATTGTCTTTGTACGTCTTCTTCTTTAACTTTAAGTTGATGGTATCCCGATCGAAGGTCGATCTTTGAAAACACTTTAGCTCCCTTCAATTGATCAAATAGATCGTCGATACGAGGTAACGGATATTTGTTTTTGATTGTGACGCGGTTTAACTCACGGTAGTCTATGCACAGCCGCATAGACCCGTCTTTCTTTTTCACGAACAGAACTGGCGCTCGCCATGGTGATACACTTGGGCGTATTAGTCCTCTATTTATTAAATCTTGGAGTTGTTCCTTTAGCTCTTTCAACTCAGCTGGCGCCATCCGATAAGGTGCTTTATAGATAGGTTGCGTTCCTGGTATTACATCAATAGAGAACTCGATCTCACGATTAGGTGGCAACCCATGAGATGCTTCGGCGAAGACGTCAGAATATTCGCACACTATTGGAATGTCTTCCAGTTTTCGCTCCTTTTCTGGCTTAGCTGTTACATAAGCCAAAAACGCCACGCACCTGTCGATATTCTTCTTCGCTTGGATTCTTGAGAGAAGTGGAGTAGCCTGAACTCGATCTGGAACCTAAATTCTTCAACACCGCGGATGAAAAATAACCTCTTTTCTCTACAATTTATACACGCGTAATATCTTGCCAACCAATCCATCCCTAGGAGTATATCATACCCAAGGGTTTTAAAACAACAAGGTTAGCGGAAGGATTCTATCCTTTATCATTATCGGTAGTTCATTACTATCCTATTACATGTTATCTTTTCTCCCCCGGTGTTTGTCGACAAATCTTGATCTAATGGTTGTGTATTAAGGTGACAAATCTTAGCGTATAATGCAGAAATGAATGAATGTAGCTCGAATCAAAAGAGTACACGCAAGAGTACCAAATAAAGAGATGGTACATCACTACATCATTGTTCGCTTCATCATTCTCATCACATCTACGGGGTCAACGATATACTCTCGCTTGAGCAGGCTTTCTTTGTTGGGAGTCATTCCTTTGTGCTCCAGCTCCTCCCATAGTATTCATCGGACAATCCTTCTTAAAATGGCCCTTTTGACCACATCGGAAACAGCCATTACTTTCGCTCCTGCAATCTCCAAAATGTATTTTTCCGCATTTGGGACAAGCACCGATTTCCTACGGAGGAGGAAAACTCTTGTGATCCGCGGTTTGGAGCTGGTCCTACAACAAATCGTTTGAGGATAGGCCGCTTGAGGCATTGATCGTTTCCTATGTTCATAAGCTGCGGATGTCTCACAATTGCCCTCTCGGCAAGGGATGCTACATTCACCAATCTGGCATAGTTTTTGATCTCATGGCAGACAACCCTTTCTTTGATGCGGGAGTTAAGGCCATTTTCAAAAACGTTCCGTCTTTGATACTTCGTCAGGGATAAGATTAATACCAAACCTGGCTAGCTCATTGAATTTAATTGAGTATTGTTCCACTGCATAGTACCTTGCACCAAGTTCTGAAATTCAATAGCTCTTGACGGCCTTTGAGACCTTGGAAAGTATTGTCGGTTGAATTCCTCAACAAACCGTTCCCATGTGATAACCACACCAGGTCCTATTAGCTCCACATGAGACTTCCACCACTTAAGGGCTTCACCAGTTAGCCTTAACACAGTGTACTTTAACCTTTCTTCATTCGTACATTTGAGGGTGTCATGCAGCAATTGGATATCGAAATCCAAGCTTCACTCATGTGTCCTTGAGTCCCATTGAAAGTACGAAATCTGTTGGTCAAGAAGTCACGCATTGAGCAACCGATACGCGCTGGTGCAACAGTTGAGACATCCGTGAAATTGCTTCGAATTGCCTAGTAATATCACCCATAAATTGTGCTAATGTTGGGTGTATACCATCATGGAATATTGGAGGTGGAGGTGGAGGTGGTATTCCCTCGTTCTCATTATTGACATGAGGTGCTCCTTCTTCTGTGACCGCAGGAAGATCATTTCGTCCTACCATAATTCTGTACCAATGGATTAACGACTTATCCTTATCAGAGCAATCAATAAAATCATTCAATCATATCAATACATAGTTTGGCTTTTATTGCCAACAATTTATTCTCAAACAAAAGTTTTTATAAAAAGTTATAAGTCTTTTATTTAATGCAGCTCTTGTGTTGTACACCCTAGTTCTAACAAGACATTAACTTACCCATAGAGCAAACCGCCTCGATACCATAATGTAACGCTATTTATATTTAAACTAGCAAATATCGAAGTCATTACGCAACTTTAGAAATATAATTTTACATGAATATGTATATAATTTTTTTTTCTATAGCCTATGAATAGTTTGCACAACACAATTGAGTCGAATCGAAATACCTCAAGGTGATATATTATTTAATGAAAATAAAATATTTCATTACAACATATGTACACACTAGGTGTACCAAATGTAAGCCAGATGGCACCAAATTAATATAGTATTATTTGTCAAGTTAACACATCACATTATCTAATAAAAGCGATTAACATAAATGAGACTGCTTCATAGAGTAAGCATCAATCTCAGAGTTGATAATCTATCAACCATCAAAACCAACAAAGGACCATCGTCCTCACTCTCTATTCTGCATCAAAGTCTATGTAAATATGGCGTTATCATATTTACATAGCCAAACAAGTGAGTAATCTATTTTCTAGAAATAAAGACTAAAAGACTAGTTTGAGACAAAGTAAGATTAATGAAATAAAATATATAATGATGAATGAAATGCGAATGCAGGTAGTGACATATTAGTTTGTGTTTTATGATAATCTTTCTTGAGACCTCTCGTCATGAGCTCTCGGCCCGTTCAGTCCGTTATGTCCCTCACACTTTAGAGTTTTACATTTGGTGTAACTACACGCCCACTTAGTTATATATTAGGCCTATTGGACGGTTATATACCCCATCCAGATCTGAGATACCCAGCGTTCCTCATCAATCTATGTTCTTAAGGTGCTATCTTATCACCCATATTATTAGACACATTATGCAACAGTTGTAATGCGAAAATTATATCAATAAGGTAAAATAAGAATTCCTATACCAACAAAATAAAGCTAATACTCAGTAAGTACATCCATACTTACACTCCTTAGTATAGAATTTCTGCTCCACTTACGCATACAAATACATATATACAAACGATATTTATATTAGTTCATTCTCAAATAATATCATTGTTTAAAGACCCTCATCTTTTATATTTATTTATTATCCATCACTTCATCTTTACTTACTCATTTTATCATATAAATCTGAGATATAGTTTTATTCCTAAATTCGTTTTTTGGTGACGAGGCTAATGGCCTAAAAACTAGTATTATAAATAATATATATAAAACATTACTCATATTTAGGGATGAGACCGATGGTCGTCAAAATATGAATTAAAATTTAAATGACAATAAAGTAAATGACTGAATATAAATACTGAATTCATATTTAGGGGTTGAGACCAATGGTCCGTACCGCCAAAAATATGAATTAAAATTTAAATGACGATAAAATAAATGACTGAATATAAATACTGAATTCATATTTAGGGGTTGAGACCAATGGTCCGTACCGCCAAAAATATGAATTAAAATTTAAATGACGATAAAATAAATGACTGAATATAAATACTGAATTCATATTTAGGGGTTGAGACCAATGGTCTGTACCGCCAAAAATATGAATTAAAATTTAAATAACGATAAAATAAATGACTGAATGTAAATGCTGTAAAGTAAATAATATAGATAATTTCATAAGCATTGAATCAATTTGTTTATGCATTCTTACCATTAACTCTTTATTACCTTATTTTACATTATAAGCTTATTGGGTCTTAAACAATTAAATGAGAACAAATAATATAAACAGTAAATCATTATAATTACACAAGGAACACTTACCCAATAGCCTTGAAGTAGAATTCCACACAACCTTCTCTAGGTAGCTAATTGTAAAACTAGGAACACTTGAAGACTACAAAAGGATCTAAGCTATATGATTTTGATTTAGAGCTAAGGAAGAGAGAGAGAGAGAGCAAGTAATATTTTCTTGCTAGCAAAGTGAAAGAACTCAAGTGAAACAATTGAATTACCTAGGCTCCTATTTATAAGAAAATGAGTGGTTAGGATTAATCCTAACACTTTTGATCCAATGGTTAAACTCAAGCTTCTATCTATTAGAGAATGGATGGCTAGGATTCATTTTCCTACTTTTAATCCAAGGGTTGAGAGGTATTCAACTAAAAACATGAACCTAGTCAACATTCCAAGATTCTAGTCTATCTTATCATTTTTCGTCCAACATGAGGGCAGTGCACTCCGATCTATTTTTTGTATCCAAACGTACTCCGATTGACATGAAATTTTGAGGGTAGATAGAGGACTCCGAGACAAACATTTTATATTTTTGGTTCGACTTCATCCGAGTTCGTTTGACGCAGTTTCTGGCCCTTACAAAATTTCCCACGAAATTGACTTTAAACTAGTTGCATTCACACTTGCCTTCACACTTGCAACTTGATCTCTTGCTTCATTAAATTCCCTTGATATTTCTAATAATCATTATTACTAGAAGCCTTCAAGAGTTCAACCAAAGTGGCTAGCCTACCGTTTCTTAGTGGTTTTAATTGTTACTAGACAATATGAAAATTAAAACACTGCTTTTTAAGCCAAAAACTAAAAGCTTCAAATCAATTTTGATTTCACCAAACACTAACATAAATAATTTATTCACTAAATTGTGTTTAATATGCCCATAAACATACTTATGAAACTAAATTTGATAATTAAAGTGACACTCAAAGAAGTCAATAATCAATGTAACATAAAACCTTAACACCAAATAGCTATTTAATATCATTAATCCATATAATTTATTATTATTATTTAATCTTTTAAATATTATTTAAATAGGAATTTAAAAATCTAGGTCGTTACAGGACTTCAGATTCTCGCCAAGGAACAGCTCCTACCTAATAACAAAGGTATGTCACTAACGCCTTGTACTCATTGTCTTGTTGGAAAACAAAGAAGAGTTTCATTTCAAAAATCATCTTCATCAAGAAAGGATAATATTCTTGATTTAGTTCACACTGATGTCTGCACTATGAACACTAAAACTCTAGGAGGTGCACTTTACTATGTGACTTTTATTGACGACCATTCTAGAAAGGTGTGGGCTTTTGCTTTGAAACCAAAGACCAGGTACTGGATGTGTTCAAAATCTTTCATATGAAGGTTGAAAGGAAACTGGAAAGCAGCTAAAATGTGTCAGAGCAGACAATGGTGGTGAATACAGAAGACCATTTGAAGAATATTGCGGTATGGCATCAGCTAGAGAGAACTGTGCCTAAAACTGAGCATAATGGTGTAGCAGAGAGAATGAATAGAACCATCTGTAAGAGAATCAGGTGTATGCTCTCTCATGCAAAATTGCCTAAACCTTTTTGGGGTGAGGCAATGAGGACAGTAGTTGACTTGATAAATCTTTCTCCATCGGTTCCTTTGGATGGTGACATTCCTCAAAGGGTTTGGACAAGGAAAGATGTTTCTTTCGAGCACTTGAGAGTGTTTGGCTGCAGGGCATTTGTCCATATTCCTAGAGATGAGAGGTCAAAGCTTGATAGCAAAGTCAAGCAATGTATCTTCATGGCTTATGGGCATGAGGAGTTTGGTTACAGATTGTGGGATCCAGTTAATAAGAAAATCATACGAAGCAGAGATGTCGTCTTCTTTGAAGATCAAACCATTGAAGACTTGGATCAGAAAAATGCAGAGTCTCTCAATGAATACCGTGTTGATTTGGATCCAGTTATTCTTCCTTGTGTGATGCATGATGAACACACGGGAGATGTACAAGAAGAACAAGTTGATACAGTTGGTGAAAATGGTGAGCCTACAATTGATAATGTGGAGTCAGAAGAACACCTAGAGCAAGCTTCTTCAGAACCAGCCGCTGAGACTCAGTTGAGAAGATCTACCAGAGATTGACAGCCTTCTAGAAAGTATTCAGCTAATGAGTATGTGTTACTTTCAGATGGAGGAGAGCAAAAAAGTTATCAAGAGGTTATGCAACATGACTAGAAAAAACAATGGTTAGAAGCCATGCAAGACGAGATGAAATCCTTGCATGAGAATCACACATATGATTTGGTGAAACTTCCTAAGGGCAAGAGAACACTTAAGAATAAATGGGTGTTTAGATGCAAGATTGAACCAAACAGATCACAGCCAAGGTATAAGGCGCGACTAGTTGTAAAGGGTTCGGTCAGAAGAAGGGCATTGATTTTGATGAAATATTTTCGCCCATGGTAAAGATGTCTTCTATCAGAGTTGTTTTGAGTTTGGTTGCCAAAATGAATTTGGAGATCGAACAACTTGATGTGAAGACTGCATTCCTTCATGGTGATTTGGAGGAGGAAATTTATATGAAGCAACCAGAGGGGTTCTCAGTTAAAGGTAAAGAACATCTGGTATGTCGGTTGAAAAAGAGCTTGTACGGACTCAAGCAGGCACCGAGACTGTGGTATAAGAAGTTTGATTCCTTTATGGTTGATCATGGGTATGACAGAACCACATCAGATCATTGTGTATTTGTGAAGAAATTCTCTGATGGAGAATTTATTATTCTCTTGCTATACGTGGACGACATGTTGATTGTTGGTCGTGACACTAGTAAAATTGACAAATTGAAGAACGAGTTGAGTAAGTCATTTTCTATGAAGGATTTGGGATCCGCAAAACAGATTCTTGGTATGAAAATCTCTCGTGATAGGAAAAATGGAAAATTGTGGCTATCACAAGAGAGTTATATTGAGAAGGTATTGGACAGATTCAACATGAGCAAGGCAAAACCGGTGAGCTCTACACTTGCAAGTCATTTGAAGTTGAGTTCAAAGCAAAGTCCTACAAGTGAGAAAGAAAAGGAAGAAATGAAGAAAGTGCCCTATGCACCAGCCGTGGGTAGCTTAATGTACGCCATGGTGTGTACGAGGCCTGATATTGGTGTTGTTAGTCGGTTCCTTTCCAATCCTGGCAAAGAACATTAGGCAGTTGTGAAATGGATTCTCAAGTATCTTAGAGGTACTTTGAGGGTATGTTTATGCTTCGGCAATGGTAAGCAGGTGCTTGATGGGTTTACAGATGCTGATATGGCTGGGGATATTGATTCCAGAAAGTCTACTTCTACGATTACTTATTCGGGGGCGGTCATGGCAATCCAGTTGCGAAATGTGTTGCTTTGTCTACCACAGAGGCAGAGTACATTGCTATCATTGAAGCGACCAAAGAATTGTTATGGATGAAAAAGTTCTTACAAGAACTGGGTCTACAGCAAGAGAGGTATGTGCTTTATTGTGACAGTCAGAGTGCCATCCATCTCAGTAAGAATTTAACTTTCCATTCTAGATCCAAACATATTGATGTTAGGTATCATTGGATTCGTGATGCATTGGATGAGAAATTGTTACAGATTGAGAAAATCCATACTGATGACAATGGTTCAGATATGATGACAAAATCGTTGCCTATACAAAAACTTGAAATTTGCAGAATCGCAGCAGGATTGGTGGAACCCCCACATAGTCGGGAGGGAGATTTGTTGGGTGGGTGTTCCCTCCTATGTGAGGGACCCACCATCACGTGCACCCTTGTGCACAAGAGACAAGGGTAGAAACCCTTGTCTGCAGCATATAAGAAAAAAAAAAAGGAAATGAGAAGTCAAACTTTTCTGTTCGATGGACTATAGCCTACTGCAGAAATGGGGTGTATTGCTGCAAAAGGGGCTGCAGGCTACGACAGAAAAGAAGAAAATCAGAAGAAGAAAGAAAGAAAGCAGGGAGAGAGAGAGGTAGTGCATTCAGAGGAGAGAAGAGAGAAAATTTGTGTTTTTCTCACAGCCACTTCCATTCAAGATTGGAGGTTCGTTAATGGTCCGATCTTGATAAAATTTTAGTATGTTATTCCTGATGATGAGAGCTACATATTGATCGGTGTTGATCGTTGGAAGCCTTCTCCAGCTACTTGCTTGCTCATACCCATTTGGTGAGATCTTTCTTTGTTTTGTTTTGTTGGAATCTACTTTTATAGTGATGTATCTATGTGTTAATCCAAGAATGCATGTATTCTTGATGTGGTGATACCTCTAGATATTTCTCTAGAGAAGAAATTGTAAACTCATTATTGTTGATAGTGGAAGATTTAACTAGACTAGGTCCCGTGGTTTTTACCTTCGCATTGGAGGGTTTTCCACGTAAAAATATTGGTGTCTTGCTTGATTTATTTTTCTGCATTGTGGAGAATTATTGTTTGATGCTAGTATGACTATTTAATTTGCACAAAGAGGGGTAGATTAATTTCGCTGTGTATGTGATAATTGGTGTTCACCCCTAACAGAGACATGTTAGATAACCAAGTACTTTGAGATGAGTGTAAGGTATGGCAGAAAACAACAATTCACGAGGATAGTTATTTGACAAAAGAGATGTAAGAATTCTGTTTATGAGATGAGTAGGATGCAATCTCCCCAAAAGGATAAAGGAATTTGAGCTTGGAATCTTAATGATTTAGCAACATTTAGTAAGTGTTGATGTTTTCTCTCTACAATAGCATTTTGTTGAGGTGTCTCAACACAACTAAGTGATGTATGGTGCCTTGTGCCAAAAAAAAGTCATGCATTTGTAACTCAACACCATTATCAGACCTTAGACATTTGATGTTGAGGTTAAATTGAGCATGAACCAACTGAAAAAACGACAGAATGATAGAACAGGTTTGAGATTTGTGTTGCATTAGATGAACCCAAGTGAAATGAGTGCAACCACCCACAATTGTAAGAAAGTAACTTGAACCATTTATAGATTTTGAGGCCAGAGGCCCTCATATGCCATAATGAATCAAATCAAATGGAGACTTGGAAACATAAGTACTAGCAGGGAAAGGTAACTTGTGTTGTCTAGCTAATTGACATATAGAACAAACATTCTTTGAGTTACAAGAAATTTCAGGAACAAGCTTATGCAAATGCTGATGTAAATTATGCTTGATGCTATTTCCTTGGAAACAGAATTGAGGATCATATTATTGCACTGCACCCAAGCAGGATATTCAGCACCAGTTTTGATTGAAGGCTGAGGAAGAGAACCATCGATGAACTGCAATTTGTTCATCGCAGTAAGTGCGATTATACAATTTTATTTTATTTTTAAATTATATCAAATTTCATTTGTTATATGCAAGCATAATCTTTACCTAGAGTTATATACAAAAGAGGCAATGCCTCTTGGAACATTGAGTTTTCTTTGATGGCAAGTTACACTTTTGCCCTTTGTTATTTTGCTAACCCAGTTGAATTGGTAAGAAAATAATGAATTTGATTCGGGATTATTTTATCTTTTCAATGCCTCTTGAATAGTAAATTTTCTTTGATAGCGCCAAGTTACGCTTTTGCCCTTTGTTATTTTGCTGACCCAGTTCAATTGGTAAGGAAATAATGAATTTGATTTGGGGTTATTTTGTCTTTTAAATGCCTTATTTGATAGTGAAAGACCTTTTTGCCCTCATTAGTCTTAACATGAATTAGATATTTGATTGGTTGTTTTGTTATTTCACTCATCTTTCTCATCTTTCGACACCTTCTTCTTCATCGATAGATTTCTTTTCTCTCTGACAACGGCCATACTGAAGGACGTACGCTCTTCCCCTTTCTCTGTTTATTTCTTTTCTTCTTCCTCATCTCCTTCCCCTTTCTCTTCACACGCACGCATGGCTGGGAGTGAGAGATGTTGAGATTGAGAGAGAAATAGACGCAGAGTGAGAGGCATAGATGATATGAACTCCACCAACAATTATGATGAAACCCGATAACAATGATGGCTTGGAACCCCAAGATCGTGAAGATAAGATTTGTTGAGCCTTGACCTGTCACCTAGTATGAAAACCAAGACTACGGAGGATTGAAAATGCCACACCAAGAAAACCTAAAAATCTCTCAAGAAATCAAGGTGATAAGTTTGGTTGTTTGAACGCCACAAGATTAACTTGATAAGTTCAAAGAGTTCTTTTAAGAACTAAGAGGAACACAAGACCTCACAATGATAATAGTTTTTTCTGAAAAGCCAAATCTACAATTAAAATTCGTAATAATCCACCTATATACTTGGAACAACCCTCCAATAATAGGAAAAAAACCATAACTACAGCTTTAAAAGCTACACAAACATTAACATAATAAGTCCCCACATTTTTAGACCTCTTGGACTCATAGAGACAACAAAAAGAAAAAACCTAAATGACTAGATTCATTCTCCTTTTTAATATCCTAGAAACTCAACAAATTCACACCCTTTAATGATCAAACCATGCTGGACACGATTTTGCATGCTAATTAATCTCATCAATTGCTTTGATGATATGAACTAAACCTTGATTATTATTTGAGCCCATCTTGGTCTTTTTAGAGTCAACCCCATTCTCTTAGATTAGCCCATTTAGTGCTTTCTTGAAATGTTTGGCTCTAAGTCTTGTAATTGGGCCACTGGGAAGTGACAAAGGGTCTTGTGCAAATTTAGCTCTATTCCCACGTGTATGATTAGCATGTCCAGCTCCATTCCCACGTGTATGATCAGCATGTCCAGCTCTTTGGTTTGCATCAAGAGAGATGCAAACTGAAGAAGAGAATTGAGGGAGAGTGAAGCCAAAAAAGGTATCTCGGCCATGGAAGCAACAAAAGGTAAACCTTTAGCTTTTCCACTTTGATTTCGTTCTATCCATTGGATTTGAAGCTTGAAATCATGTTGATTTGTAGGAATTTATTTGGGTCCAAAAATTAGGGCTTTATATAGCTTTCCAGCAGCTTTTTTTTTTTTAAAATTTTTTTTTTAAATTCTTGATTATAGTTCAGTTTTCTTGTGTTGATTTTAGTAGCTGTGGATTCTTGTGGGTATTTGATTATAGAAGATTTCCCCCACTTTGTTTTGAGTAAATTTCTGTTTGGGTCTCGGGAAAGTGCGAGGGAAAGTTGCAAAGAGTAAAAAAAAACTACAGTGTTTATTTA
Source organism: Carpinus viminea (assembly GCA_013348765.1). NCBI lineage: Eukaryota > Viridiplantae > Streptophyta > Magnoliopsida > Fagales > Betulaceae > Carpinus > Carpinus viminea. The sequence continues at coordinate 29,975,818 of CP054673.1, forward strand.
TGTGCTTGATGATTTTTTTGGTGGATTTGTATGGGTTTTTGACATATTTTCTTTTTGGGTTTTGTTTGAAGGGTTCTTGATAATATTTTTGGTGGTTTTTTTTTTTTTGGTTAGTTTGCTTTTGTTTGCTTTAGTTTTGGATTGATTCATCAAAAAAATAAATTTATTATTATTTTTTTAGTATTTATTTATGTGCTTGATGATTTTTTTGGTGCGTTTGTATTGGTTTTTGACAATTTTTTTTTTTTTTAGGTTTCGGTGTTGAATTTTTGGGTTTGATCTTAGAGTTAGTGTGAAACCTCGAGTGGATTTTTATACAATTTGGTTGAATGAGTACTGTGTTTTGAAGTTTGATTATTAGTCTTATCCTATGTTTTCTAGAAACATTTAAAGCTTTGATTTACCAATGGTGTAAAAGGTGATGTCCACTCAATTAGAATTTTCATTTCTCCCTGTAAAGGTTTGAGATAACCCCCATATGTTAATTCATTGGCATATTATATCTTCTTTTCTATAGCATTCATTAAGATGGTTTGAATGGAAAGGAACACAAAATTAAGAAATTTGGATGCTGAAAACAGTTGGCATTTGATTTTTTGTCCTTTGATTTGGTTTATTATTTCTTTATGTTCTTGTTGCCGATGGTCCTTGAACCAATTGAGTAAAAGGTGGGTGGTAAGTGAGTTATGTATTTAACTATGATACTATCAAAAGATTAAAAAAGAAAAAAAGAAAAAAGAAAAATCATGTTGCTGTGTCTATTGGATGTGGTATCTTGCCAATAATAGGCATTTTTTAATGCGACTATTAAGCAATTTTTCTATGTAGGTTTACATGCTGTTAGTAAACCATCACAGTTGACTTCATGGAGATTTCTTATAATGTCTGTTTTGATTTATATCCTTCAATGAATTTGCTATTTTAATCCAATAGCCAAGCGAACTTGCTTGTTATAGTTGTGTAGAAGGTGGAGGAGTATAGTAAAGGCTTTTTATAATTTCTCTTTTTCTCACTTATCCAAAAAAACAATAATTTCCCTTTTTCTCTGTGGTGCTTTTGCAGACTTACCGGAACAACCTCAATAAGGTAATTGCTAATCCCTTTGAAGCAACTGCTGATCTATGTTCGTTTGCTTTTTCATTGGCGTCATAGATATGGAAGACAGATTTGTGTGTGTGTGTAAGAGAGAGAGAGAGTTATGGATTGTCAATTGAACTGAATACCTCTCAATGTGAGGGTTTCTCATCTTATATAGGAATTGTATCTCACCAATTACAGCAACAATAGGAGAACAAATAAGGTAATTACAATCTACCTATTAATTACAAGATACTATAGCTATAATACAAAACATGTCATAACTAGAGAGGCTAATTATGGCTAAATATATATAATATATATGCCGTATCTAACTGACATCTCCCCTCAAATTGATGCTGGTTGATTCAAGAAGCATCAATTTGCCCACTAGGAATTGATGACGCTGTTGTGTCATGGCCTTTGTGAATACATCAGCTATCTGAAGATTAGTGGAAACATAAGGAAGTGATATAACACGAGTGTCCAAGGCTTCCTGAATAAAATGACAGTCTACCTCAATATGCTTCGTATGTTCATGGTAAACAGGATTAGCAGCTATTTGAATGGCACTGGTATTATCAGCATGAAGAGGAGTAGAATTCAATTTGAGAAAAACCAAGCTTAGCCAAAAGCCTACGGCAAACAATCTCAGAACAAGCAGCAGACATCGCCCCGTATTCGGATTCAGTAGATGATTTAGAAACACGAGCTTGTTTCTTACTCTTCCAAGAAATCAAAGAATCACCAAGAAACATGCACCAACCTATAACAGACCGCCGAGTATCAGGACATCCGACCCAATCCGCATCACTATAAGCAACAAGGCGAAGAGATGAGCCAGTTGGGAAGAACAACCCACGGCTAGAGGATCCCCGAAGATACCGAATGATACGACGGACAGCAGCTAAATGAAGATGGTGTGGAGTCTGCAAAAACTGGCTAACCTGCTGAACAGCGAAGGAAATATCAGGTCGAGTAATAGTCAAGTAGTTTAAGCTGCCTACCAATTGTCAGAACACAATAGGATCAGAAAGAAGATCACCCTCCTCACTTCGATATTTCACATTGACCTCCATAGAAGTATCCACCAAAGAAGAATCTTGAAGACCAACCAAGCAAATTAAATCTTGGGTATACTTGTGTTGATTCAAGAATATACCTGAAGAATCAGTGTGCACATCCAACCCCAAAAAATATGTAAGAGGACCAAGATCTTTCATATGAAAAGAAGCCTGAAGATTCTGCTTGAGATGGACAATCAAAATGGAGTCAGTGCCAGTAATGACAATATCATCCACATACACAAGTAAAAGAACGAGACCAGCTGAAGTCTTGCAAAGGAACAAAGATGAGTCATATTGGCTTTGGACAAAGGAGAAGCGAAGTAGAGTTGACCTGAATTTTTCAAACCATGCTCGGGGAGCTTATTTTAAGCACCGCTTTAATTTATACACAGCGGAAGATGGAGAAGAAAACAAACCCAGAGGAGGAGTCATGTAAATATCCTCTTTGAGATTACCATGAAGAAAAGCATTTTTGACGTCCATCTGGTGAAGCGGCCAACTTTGGGAGGCAGCAATAGAAATAACCGTATGTACTATGGTCATCTTTTCCACTAGAGCAAATGTCTCCTCATAGTCCACCCCATATTCTTGTCTGTTCCCAAGAGCAACTAATCGTGCCTTATACCGATCTAGAGTTCCATTGGATCGGAGCTTAATCAAGTAAATCCATTTACAACCAATGGCTTTAACATTAGAGGGACAAGGAACCACATCCCATGTATGGTTGTCCTGGAGAACCCGAAGTTCTTCATCCATCGCTTTCTGCCAACATTCATATTTAACAACCTTGGAAAAGCATGCAGGGATGGAAATAGAAGACAAAGTAGTATTAAAAGAAGTGTGGGAAAAACCATATCGATTAGGAGGACGTGATACTCGGGTAGATCGTCGAGGACCTGATTCAGGAACTATCTCAAATGATGGGTCATTCTCAGGAGAAATGGTTTGAACAAATTCAGATGAAGGGTCAGTCTCAGGAAGGGGCAAAGTCGGTCGACGTCGAGTATACACTATTCAAGGTTTGAACCGTTCAGGCAGAGGAGACAATTCATCAAAACAGGGTAGAATACTAATCTCAGGCAATGGCTCAACATGTGTAGAAAAGAAACATTGATTCTTAAAGAAAACAACATTATGAGATATACGACTTTTGTTAGAACAAGGATTATAACAAACATAACCTTTGTGAGAAATACTATAACCTATAAAGGCATATTTAACAAACTGAGCATAAAGTTTATGACATTCGTGAGGAGGTAAATGAACAAAACAAACACAGCCAAAAGTATGCAGATTAAGATAGTTAGAATGCTGATAATACAAACGATAATAAGGAGAATCAAAATTCAAGACCTGAGAGGCAGTCTATTAATTAAGTAAACTGCAGTAGATAATGCCTCAACCTAGAATTTAGAAGGAATAGAAGACTCAAGCAATAAGGTGCAAACAACATCCAAGAGATGTCGATTCTTTCGTTCAGTCACCCCATTTTGCTGAGGGGTATAAGGACAAGAGCGCTGAGAGATAATTCCTTTGTGATGTAAGAAATCATGAAACTCGTGGGACATGTATTCCCCACCAGAATCAGACCTTAAAATCTTAATATTGTAGAAAATTGATCTCAACATATGCTACAAAAATCTGAAAAACAGACAAGCTCAGATTTGGATCGAAGAAAATAAACCCAAGTATACCAATGAAATCATCGATGAATGTCACAAAATATTTATATCAAGCATGAGAAATAATAGGAAAAATACCCCATACATCACTATGCACAATATCAAAGCATTTTTCAGCACGACTACTGTAACATCCCACCCCAATGGATATACAATATTATCCGCTTTTGGCTCCCCTGAATCAGACTTCCCAGGGGTCACTCATCCTAGTACTACTCTCGCAGGAGCACGCTTAACTGCGAAGTTTAATGAGATTATTACCATCACGCTTTAAAACGCGTTGTTGTCATTGAGAGTGAAAGTATACATATAAGCACATCCCTATCTCCATACTCAGGCGATGTGGGACGTCATAATCACCTCCTTTTAAGACCCAGCGTCCCTGCTGGCGGCCTCATGGGATTAGCCCACTCTTGGCATCCGTCCCAACGAGTGTCAGCTAGCTGGCGGCCTCATGGGATTAGCCCATTCTTGGCATCCGTCTAGCGACCTTCATGGGCTTGTGCACGCTCCCCCACATCTCAGGCTGGGCAATGGCTCTAATACTATTTGTAACATCCCACCCAATGACATACAATATTGTCCGCTTTTGGCTTCCTTGAACCAGACTTCCCAGGGGATCACCCATCTTAGTACTACTATCAGAAGCACGCTTAATTGTGGAGTTCTGATGGGATCATTACCATCACGGATTTAAAACGCGTTGTTGTCATTGAGGGTGGAAGTATACATATAAGCACATTCCATCTCCATACCCAGCGATGTGGGACGTCACAACTACCATGAGAAGAAAATGAAAGAGTCATACTCTTACCAAGTTTGCATATAAAATAGTCAAATGACAAATTTTTAGAAACTTGTTCTTTATTGCCTAACAAACCAGAATTTAACATATGAGACAGAACAACAGAGTTGGGATGACCCAAACGTTTGTGCCAAACTTCATTTAGAGTGTTAACTATCACACAAGCTAAAGATAAACTACTAGGAATTGAAAAATGCAGTGGAAATAGTCTTCCAACTTTAGGCCCCTTCGCGAGTATCTTCCCCGACACCTGATCCTGCACAAGACAACCATCACGAGAAAAATGGACATCACAGTTTTTTTCAGCTAACTGACTAATTGAAATAAGACTATTAGAAAGTCTAGGAGATACATAAACATCTCTGAATGAAGGATTGATATCCCCTACTTTATTAATATCTAAATGACTCTCATTAGCTACTTGAATATGGGATGTATCATGATATGGATGAACATTGCAAAGAATATCAGATGATTAGGTCATATGATTGGTTGCAGCAAAATCAATAAGCCAAGACTTATATGAAGTAGTACCATTACCTTGGAGCCCTAAGGTGGAAAAAGCGAACATAATCATCTGTTATACCATTTCAGGAGTAAGAACAAAGGATCCGCCTGCAAAAGAAGAAGCCGAGGACATCACTGGAGCAGAAGAGGTGTTCACAGCAGCCTGATAGGCGGTAGCTTGACGATTTTGAGGCCGAGTGGGACATTCTTTGATAAAATGACCTTGTTTCTTATAATAGTTAAATATTTCTTGGCATAGTTGGCGGCAATATGACCATACTCTTTGTAGCTGAAACACTAAACCTTGCGCATATCCTTACCTTTACCTTTCTCGTAGGCGACATAGGCTACTGGATTCGGGTTTGAATCCTGTTGGAACGTAGCCTGTGTGAGAAGACGCTGTCCTCCTATAGTAATTCTCCAAAACAAACATCCAAAGATGGAGAAGGATCCCGGTTCATTAAATTTGAGCGAGTGACCTCAAATTCAGGATTTCATCAAGAATTGATCTCTCTTGCTTTGCTCATGAATAACCTGAATATCAGAGAGAGATGCAGCAAGTACCTTCGCATAAACCATATCAAAAAATTCTCCCCACAAATTCTGAAAACCAGAAAAATACTCTTGAATGGAGAGATTGCCTTAAGTATAATTAGCAATCTCATATTCTAATTGAAAACGACATGCGGTATTATCTTGGTGATAAACCTTCAACAAATATTCTCACATTGTCTTTGCAAATTTATAGGGCCTCAGATTTAGCACAATAAGAGGATCAACATACCCTAAGATCTAGGACATCACACGTGCATCCTTGATCGTCCACTTAGCCAAATCCTTAGTCTCCATAGGAGCTGGATCACTACCATCAATATGGCCCCACAACTCTTTTCCCATAACAAACAATTTAAATTGAAATTCCCAAACAGCATAATTTTTTCTAGTAAAACGGACCCCAAAAGACTCTCTAGAAGACATAATGAATTCAAGAAAAAATAAAAATCAACAAATTATATAACCTGATAAGGTGTAACAGGCCCACCAGATCTGTTGGACAGCAAGCCCAAGTCCACAAAAGTCAAACAGCACCAAATAGCTACCAGCAGCCCACACAGCAACCAAGCCCAAGCTCAAACTGCAACCCAAACACTCAAACAGTAGCCAAAAAAACCAGGCCCAAGCCAAGCAAGCCCACGCAGCAGCCCACCCGAATAGCTAGTCCACACAGAAAGCCCAATCCCAGCAGCTACACCAGAATCAGTCGCACAGCCGCACTAAACACCACGCGGCCTTCAGATTCACTAATCGCACCAAATCCTTCACATCGACAGCCCCAAGTCCACCAGAAATTGCCGACAATCCAAATCCACGACAGCCCAGTCACCGGGAACCACCCAAATCCACGACAACCCCAAATCCTCCACGCCGACAGCCCCAAATCCTTCAGAAGTCGTCGACAGCCCCAAAGCCTCCAGAAATCACCGACAGCCACTGCAAGACTGCTTTGGCAAGAAAAACAAGCCACAGGACCTACCGACAACCTCCACAGAGTCTGCCGGCAGCCACTAAGAAGAACTTCCGGTAAGAATGAACCCCTTACCCTTAACAGAACTGCTGCTACCCTACACTCAACAGAAACTACCGAATAGCAGTTTAGAACCCTCACCAAAATTATCGACAACTTCCCCTGAAGTTACCGACAGCCAAAAGGACCCAACTCAAAAAACTCGAATCACAACCCTAATTTAGATGATTTAGGCTCTGATACCATGTCAATTGAACTGAATACCTCTCAATGTGAGGGTTTCTCATCTTATATAGGAATCGTATCTCACCAATTACAGCAACAATAGGAGAACAAAACATGTCAAAAAAAAAAAAAAACAATAGGAGAACAAATAAGGTAATTACAATCTACCTATTAATTACAAGATAATATAGCTATAATACAAAAACGTGCCATAACTAGTGAGGCTAATTATGGCTAAATATATATAATATATATGCCGTATCTAACTGACATGGATATGGAAGAAAGATTTAACCTACTTATAAGTGAAGCATGAGGCATCCTTGCAAAGGAAAAATAGAAAAAATAATTAAAATTACAGATTGTTAGAAGTATGCTTTGATCCAATTACATAAGAATATTATTAGTTTTATCTTTAGATTTTTTTCTACTAATCATCTACCCAATATTGTGGCAAGTTGATGGATATGATGTTTAAGTCTTTTTTGCAATAAGGTAATTGCTAATCCCTTTGAAGCAACTGTTGATCTATGTTCGTTTGCTTTTTCATTGGTGTCGTAGATATGGAAGACAGATTTGTGTGTGTGTGTGTGTGTAAGAGAGAGAGAGTTATGGATATGGAAGAAAGATTTAACCTACTTATAAGTGAAGCATGAGGCATCCTTGCAAAGGAAAAATAGAAAAAATAATTAAAAGTACAGATTGTTAGAAGTATGCTTTGATCCAATTACATAAGAATATTATTAGGATTTGTCTTTAGATTTTTGTCTACTAATCATCTACCCAATATTGTGGCAAGTTGATGGATATGATGTTTAAGTCTTTTTTGTTTTGTTTTAGTCAATTTAAAATTAACCTTGTGTCTACTTTAGTTAATTCTTTTAATTTGTAGTCAATAAGGACTAGGACAGATTTGTGTAACTCTAGCAAGTTTTGAAAATTTTAATTATTCTAAGATTGAGTTTGTTATAATGCTAGATTTTGTACCAAGTTGAATAAAGTTTGGTTTAATTTGCAATATGATTGTTGATTGATTCACATCTTAATATTTTTTGATAAGTAATATATTGAAAATCATTTTACAATATCATTTACACTTTGTGTGTTTCTTTTCCTTGGTTCTCTTGGTTAACAAATAGATTGGTGATATGTTGTGATTCCCATTTTTGCTTGTGTGAAGGAAAGTGATTTGCACACAGTTTGTTGATAAGATTTTGGAGGCATCAAAACCAATTAGTTTGGAAGTTCCAAAGGCAACTGCAGAGTCAGAACAAGCCCTATGCAACGAGCCCTATGCAAGTACTAACCAACCTGAAGGTACTATTTTAGTTCATTGTTTTTCATAGTCATTGTATTTGACTTAAATGTAGAGATTTGCTTATATATGTATTGGTAAGATTATTATAGGTACAATAATTGTTTGGTTCTCTTTCTATAGTTCTTTTTTGGTTAGATTATATGGTTACTATTCTTATATATTTTGAGTTGTACTTGTACTACAATCAGATACATTAATAGGGAAATCAATGCACAGACGAAGGGAGTGACAACAAAAATAGAATGCAAGAGAAGAGATTGGCACACGAACTTAAGGTCTTTTGAAAACAACTAAAAGACAAACAAATACATTTTTATTAATTCTAGCCTAGATGACTCTAATTGTTGCTAATAACAATATATATATTCCGACACATCGATATTGTTCTTTATTAAGGTTTTTTTTTTAACAGTCATTTGTTTACTTTAGCTTATATGGTGATCTTATTACTGCTAGATAACAATTTTTTTTTTTTCGTTTTTTTTCATTCATATATGGTCACATTTTTGTATGTTAGTTTTGAAGTATTTGTTGTTCTTAGAATAAAATTTAGAAAAACCTTTTTTATTTATAGAGAATAGCTTTCATACATGTTGTAGCTAGATTGGCATTACATAGATACACTTCTAATTTAAACATTATTTACATGCTTTTGAACCTATTGTATTGTAAAATTTCCATGTGATGCAGATTATTCCCTTATTGTTGGATTGTAATGCTTGTACATGTGTCCAAAAGTTAAATTATTGTCCTTGATCTTTTTTATCATCTAACTCCTTTCTTTACATTGAGAATTTGAGGTACTTATAGATTTTATATTAGTGTAGATTCTTCATTTTCTTCATATACCTTGGTTCATCTCTCTCTCTCTCCTTCCTAAAATTTTAGCTATAGGCGATTCTGCTTACGTTTATTACAATATTCTTTAATTGTGTCTCATGGCGTAGTGCCATGTTCGCATATTGGTTTTTGCAAATTTTTTCTTTTTTGTTTTGGTTTAATGATTATTTCTATTTGCATCATTTGTCTTTGATGATAGGGAAATAAAATGTATAGATATTTGCTGAATGTTACTTTTTAAAAAAATTGAAGAATGAGGGAAAGTTGAAATAAGAATGCTGAGAGAATTATTGCCTCCTCCTCCATCTAAAGCAATTTTTATTTTTTGTTGTTTACTTTAATTTTTATTTTATTTTTTATTTTTTTATGTTTTTATAATTTGTATAAATATTTAATAGTGTTTCATTTTTTTTTGCCAGTATGGTTTTTTTTTTTTATATGCTTTGATGTTTATCTTATCCATTTACTTTTGTAATTATATGCTATGGAATTATTAACAATTACAATGTATTTGTATAAAGATTGATGTATTAATTTTATGTTGTAAATATTTTTTTACATATGCTATTAATTTTTTAGTGTTAAACATTACATATCGGGAACCAAGCACGTGCTTCCTAACTAATAGTACTAAAATGAGTCAGACCTATTAAAAATAAATCAGGCTAAGAGATTAGGTAGCCTACCCAAGTTGTCATAGCAAACAAGGCCCATCCTTGAACCATCAAGCTCAAGCCCTTGGAACACACTGTTTTGGGCTTTATGAGGCTAGCTTGGGTACTAGCTAGTGTGCAACAACACCAACGGCTCTCAATGGAGGAAGTTCTTATTGGTAACCCAATTCGTCCATTGAAATCCATTTGTCTCTCGACTTCCTTGACAAGTTTCCAATTACCCAAAATGGACATCCTACTGTTCTTATATGCATTTACAGTCATATATGGTTTACTCATCGAAAGCACTCCAATAATTTTGACCACTGGATAACGGCAGCACACAAAACAATAACCCTGCAACCACCTTGATCGGCTTTCTTCACACTTCACGGTGCACATTAGCGGCGCATTATAGCCAAAGCCCCATAAACAATATAGGCGCCAAATCTCACTAGCACGCTTTTACTTTTCGGAGATTATAATTTTTTTTTTAAAAATAAGCCATTGAAATCCCTCTCTTCATATCTCTTCGAAACCCTAAATCCCCGCAATTCTATAAGGTACACTCCTAACATTCTCTTGCAATTCATTCTCCTCTCTATCACTCTCTGTGTGCATATATGTTTTACAAAATGCTAGCTTGAATTGATTTTCTTTTGAATTGAATAGATTCTGTTTGGTTCTTGACAACTATTGGAAAAATGAAAAATTAAATAATTTTCCTGACAACCAAGTTGATATATGGGACTGGAATTAGTATCTGAGAGTGGGAATTTCAACTGGATCCTCTTTTTGAGAGTTTGAGTTGTTCAAAAATGAACCAGAACTGTCCCACCTGTTTGCCTCTAATTGGAATGGAAAATTTGATTATTTAAGTTTGTTACAAAAAATAATGACTTTTACGCTTCGAAGCGACTCTTAGTCATTTTCACTCGCTTTCTTAATTTTGTGTGCGTGTTTTTGTGGTTGTAGAATTGGTATGTTGGATTGTCAATTTTAAATTTTAGGTCATCTGAGTTTGATTAATTTTAATGTTGGGGCTATGGAATTTGCTGCAAAAATGAATTGGAGCTACCCCTTTTGTATAGCCCTCTGTGGGAAATGTAAATTACTTGAAAATTTGAGTTGATAATTATTCCTAGATGACAGTTTGTTTCCTGTCCTTATGACTTGATGTCACAAGAAGTAGGCTATTTCCGAAATGGAGATGGAATGCTGAACAGCTGACTGATGATTGTGATATAAAGTGTTGGGAACAACCATCTATGTGATTTTATTTAAGAATTTGCAAGTGCTGATAGCCCACATATATAAGCAAGTTGGATGTGTTTGAGTTGTTGAAAGATGACCCAATTAACTAGTAACTATCAACTTTAACATTTGTCCTATTCTTTTACAATGTCAGCTGCTTTGAATTCATGTATGATCCTCACTGCACCTTGCTTCACTCCTCTTCTCACACCTGTCCAATTTCTAGGATAATATCTTAAGACGCTCAATATGTTACTTCCCACAAATATCTTAGTTTCTATCTTTTTATGTGAGTAACATGTTCTGGTTGTACATATAAGGCTTGTGAATGTCATTGTGGTCCAGGACACCCATTTTGAGTTTAAGCTCTGGTGCATTACCATTTTGATATTTGGGTCTGTGTATTGTTTGAATGTACATTTAATTTGTCATCATAATATGCCGTTATTGCTGTTGCTGTTATTGTCATCTTTGTCACTACCATCATCATTATCATCAACGGCTTTTTTTAAATAAATATTTTAGTAGTTAGAAGGTTAAACTTTTAAAACTTCATCAATGTACATTTTTGTCACTTTTGTTGTTGCTGATATCTTCTTTAATTACATTTGTATTCAGTTATTTATTTATTTATTTATTTTTAATAAGTTGCCAAAACTGCTCTTGTGTGAATAAGTAAGTTATGCCCATATATATACATGTAGAGATTGTGCATGTGAGATACAAACTAATTGGAATGATAAACTTAAATAATTCATCAATATTTTTCTAGTGAGCATAGCAATGCACTATTAGGTAATTTCGTATATAGGAATACACCATTTATGATTATGTGGTTGGTGAGATGTGCATAATCAAGTTTGCTGAAGGGTTCTTTATCATTGAAGGTGTAGCAGAACAAGATGGAAAACATGCAGTACGCTGAGGAGCTCGTGAGGGAGTTTCTTGTCTTCAAAGGATTTACTAATACTCTACAAGCTTTTGAGGGTGAATTAGGCACAGATATTGGTAAAGGGTTTCAAGTAGATAAGATTTTAGATTTAATCTTCTCAGTATATGTACCCAAATTTCAGGCAGAAAAATTAGTTGGTCTATTGAGGTTTTTCAAGAAGTGCTTTTCTTCCTCATCCGAAACTGTACTTGTTTCTACTTTGTCTAAATTGGAGGTCTCTATTTTACGATACTACATTGCTCATGCCATACAATCAGGCAGAAGGGACAAAGTTTTGGAGTTATTTGAGATGAATGGCAATGATTTGTTGCAGGGGGTGATGATTGGAATGCATGGTTTGGTGGGTTTCTCTTTTATTCACTCTATTGTCTCTAATGGACTATTGTTTCCTTGATTTATTCATTTGGGCATGTGATGCAGCCATTCCATATCTAAAGAACCCAAATTTGGATCCTGAATTTCGTATCTATTTCTCAAAAGAATGGTATGAGGCATTGCGTCTTTCTGTGAGGAACTTCTTTAGTGAGATCTTCAACGGAACTCATATCCTTCAGAACATATAATTTGATACTTTGGTTTCACTGCCTCCCTAATGTTTTTGATGCAATTACAATTTTGATAGTTCCATATAGAAGCAGATTTATTTAAATGAATTTCAGCCTATCTCCTTAATGTTGTAAGTTCTCCTGCGGTTTGTTGTGGTAAGTCTTATTGTATCTTGATTAAGTTGCTCTGTTTAGACATATGCACAACTCATATGACCTTTTATGCAAATGGTGTAACTTGATTTTTGTTTAAAAGATATGCTATGTCCTACCATATATTTGTCTCTATTATTTTATTTGCAGGAGTTATTAATTTTATGAAGGAATGGGTCAAAGTCTTTGCAATTAGGGTGATTTCACGGCCTCAAGATTGTCTTCCTCACCCTTTTAACAAAACTTTTATGGATTATGGAGTTTGGAGTGCTAAACGAAAATTTCAGTTATAAGATGAGCCTGTTTACTTTGAGGCTGTCTTTTTCCTAAATTGATTCACATGTTCTATGTCTCCCAAATTCTCTTTTCCTTCTGTCCCAAAGGATAAGCTCTTTTCTACTCTTTGATTTATTTCCACCAATAGTTACAGGATATCATCATTATATTGGTTGTTCTTTTTTAAGACTTTATTTCTGATTGAGTTTTGAGGAGAATATATCCTTAGCTTAACCACGCCTCCCTGCCCTATTAAAGATAAGTTCAGAAAAGAATACTGCCAACCGCCTCAAAAAGGACATCAAGCAACTCAATCTTAAGTTATCACAACTTCAAGCTTTGCTGGAGGAAAAAGAGGCTCAGTTATGTCGGTTAAGGATGTAAGGATTGGTCTTTGTTATTTCCCTCATGACTAATGGTTATTATGTACATAACTATTTTGATAGATATTGATGTATTTTCTTTCTGAACTCAGTCATGCTTCATCAACTTTGGAAGAAAGCACAAGACTAACTAACCGTTCATCAAGTATTATTCATGTGGAAGATCCTCTTATATCGAGAGATGCTCAGGAAGCCTGTCCTCCTGCTACTCCACAATTGGTTCAAAAAGCGCTGGATCAAGATTTTGTTGCTGGACCTTCACAAGTTCAATCAGAGCTTACCATGTCCGAATATTTTTATGATTCAAATGCTTCATCAAACCTTAATGTGGGAGATGGTGGAACAGGAGACACTAGTCAAATTTGGCAAGATGGCACCTGTTCTGGTATATTGCTTTTCTGTACAATTTCTCTTCCATAAATTGAAGATGGTAAACAAGCTATGGATGTTTTGTATGAAAATGATAATACCATTGACATTCATTGGACGTGACATGTTGGGATTTCAAGAAGTGCCATGTTTATAAGATAGGTGTGCCAAAGATGAAGATATTGAAGTGCATTAGTGAAATGATATGACAAATGATGTCAGAAACCTGTAAATTTAAAACAATCTAGTAGTTCATCAGTGGAAGATAAGGACAGATCATGTCAGAAATTTGTGAATTTGAAGAAAAGTGTAGAAGCTAGTCAACATTTAATACTTAATTAAATGTGTTTTTGTGTTGAAAAATTAAAAGCAGACCCATTGACTGACCTATAATATCTAGAGTGTGGTGATAATAGTGGCAAGATGTGTCAATGTATGTAAATGTGTTTTTGTGTTGAAAAATAAAAATATGAATTAATGTAGATGTAATCTCTAGGAAGATTTATAGAGTTTACTGAACTTGTTACAGAGGCCATATATAATAGGAAATAGTGTTTGTTTTGATATGAGGAAACAGTTGACTTAATTTTTCAACTGTGCACTATTGCAGGTCGTACTTTTTAAACTAGTTTCTGATTTTCTGTTTGTTATTTCAATTGGTCAATTGGTTGTGACTACATTTATGAACTCCGTGCTGTTTAAGTAATTAGTAAATTTGTTTTGGCAGAAAATGGCATGGAAGGTCACGTAGAAGATGAATTTCCTGAAGTTAAAGTAGACTTTCAGGTAAAAGCTTCTAGAAATCGAGATATAAAAAAATATGAACTTTTACTCCCTACATTTAAATCATTTCACGTCAGCATGTTTTGCCTTCTAGATACACATTTAATTCCTTACCTGGAATTTTCTAGTTTATTTTTACTGGAGTATCACTAAATTTCAGAATACCATGGTTTCAGGAGACATTTTTGGGCCACACAAGTCCAATCAGCCGATGCCGCTTTTCTGCATCTGGGAACAATATAGCCAGTGCTTCTCTGGATGGCACAGTAAGGTACTTTCCTGGAATTGAGCAACAGAAAGAGATTAACTGTAAGAGGGGTGATGACTCCTAGTCCCCTATCAGTTGTGACATTCAAATGCCTACGCGGCAATGGACTTAGAGGACCGGTTTAAAAAAGAAAGTAAGAAAGAGGAGACAAAAGAAAAACCTGTAGAACCATCCTGCTTAGGTTGTTGAGCATGCTATAGAGGGCTCTGGGATCCCCTTGTTTAACTTCTTAATTATGTGCTGATTTCAAAATTAATCCCTAATCATTGTCCATTCATTTTAACAAAGGATATGGACGTATGACTCTTCAACTCCAGCATCAAGAAATGCAACAATTTATTGTGGGGCAGAGATCATGTCACTTGACTGGGAGTCTAAGTCTGACCGCTTGGTATGTAAACCTTTTAGAGTAAATTCGTGTATGGTTTAATATGGGAATGGTGGTGATTAAATGAGATTGGATATGCTTACTTTTAAGTTTTGTGGTTCTTTTTGACAAAAGCTTCTCATAGGCACTGCTGATGGAGGCATTAAAGCATGGAATGTTGATGCAAAGAGGGTTGTCTGTGATCTGAGCACAACTGAAGCATTTCCAAGGTTCCTCCTACGTATATTATGCCTGTGTTTTTCTTCTTCATTGGTGCTTGCTCTTACATTTCTGTGGTGCTGCAGTGTCTTGGATCTGAAGTGCAGCCCTGTAGAACCAATTTTTGTTTCTGCGGCAGCATCCAGAGGGTATTTTCTGCTAATAATATTAAGATTCCATGCAGAAGTGAAATTTCGGAGATTTGTCCTCTCTTTTAAACTTTTATTAGACTGAAGTATGATGCTTGCATTGTGTTGATGAAATGACTTTAGTTTTGGTTTAAACTATTCTTACATAGGGTGTTTCTTGAGGACATTGATCCCTGTCATATGTAATGTTCAGAAGATTGACTTAGGATTTATTATTCTTTTCAATGTCTTCCATATATATAAAATAATTTTGTGATTCTTTCTATGGGTGCAAGAGACTAATATGGATTCATTTTCTTTCTAGGCATGGCTCAAGTTATATTGACAAATTGGGGTTTGCTTCGTTAACTGTATGGAACATGAAAATTTGGAAGGCTGTGGTATCTGCTGATTCATCTTAGTACCTCATATTTGCATCTAGTTGCTAGTTTTTTATTTTATCCCCTAATGATCTTTGCCTTTCATGAAGACAGTCCTTCCACTTGGTAAAGATCCACCTGCAATCACTTCCCTATGCTTCAATCACAACGGGAAGATTTTAGCAGCTTCTGCTGCCGATGGAATGATTCACATATTTGGTATCCTTTTAACAATGTTAGGGCCTGGTATCTTAGTCTGCATTGTAATGGTTGACATATGTTGTTGCACATACTTGTGAACTAAAAAATTCCTCTTCTGCTGAAGTGACCTTTTTTAATGCAATTTTGGAGGTTTACTTTGTCCCCTGGCTAGAACAGTAGCGTTGTCATTTGGGGAAAAGGAAAGGGTTCCAGTTATGCACAGCTGAGGCATCTACACTGACACAGCCATATAGATAAGTGAAATTCCTTAACTAGCGAAAGACATGGCTGCTGGTCTGCAAATTACTGGGTGGCCTGCACATGATTCTGCTATAAACTCTATTCTTTTTGGGCCTGATGAGACAGGCATTTTTAGCTTGGGTTCAGATGGAAAGGCAAATATATATTGATCTTGACGTGAAATTCAGCGAGAGTTTTGAAAATAATGCTCCTTTATTTTTTTTCTTTAGATTTTCGAATGGAGCTTGCAAAATCAAGGTCACGTCCTTTGGTCAAGAAACTGTAGTAGGTAAATGCATTGGTTGGCATTACTTTTTTAACAGTGAATATATTGGTTAAAACTCCGTGGACTGACTAAATTCCAACATTCAACTGTTATCATAGTTGCAAAAAAGTGAGATTGATTAACTGCTTTCTATGTGCACACTGATGTCATAACCAGTGTGTTGTAGGACTAGGGATTGTTATACCACCTATATGTCAAATTGAAGGATTATCGACTAATGATGTATTCCTTTACCAAACGTTTTCCATTTTATTTTTTTATCCTATTTTTGCTTTCTATAGACTATATATCTTCATCTCCCTCTCTCTCTGTGTGTTAATATTATAACTAGTGAAGGTCTTGAAAGGTTAAAATCATGTCAGTACTGAGAAATTGTGATTAATATAGTGAATCATTGAATTGATTGCGCAATTCCTGGAATTCTCTCACATTAGTTTTTCTGAAATTTTTTGAATTCAGCTTAATGATTGTGGACGGGAGATTGTATGAGATGTATAACTAAACCTCCCCCCACCACCACTTTTTATAACCTCTTACTTTCATTACACATAGCATTCGCCTTGAAAATGTTGTCATGTTCGTGGTTATTGTAATTATAGTTGCATCTTCTATATTGTGTATTAGAGGTTATAGAATGAAGCTTGATGTATAATATGAGTTTTCAATTCTGTAGGTTTTGTGACCCTGAGAGCTCAAAATTTGCAGACATGAAATGGCTTTAGATGCTAACGGGAGGAGACTATTGGTGACATCTGGTTCAGTAAGAGCACCCATATATCAGGTTTATCTCTTCCCCACCCTGCCCCCTCTCTCTCTCTCTCTTTCTCATGTGTGTGTAGATGCATGTGCTTATGTGTAAACTCACACAGACTGGTGCAGACACAGTTGGAGTGGTTTTCCCCTCAAGAAATCACTTGCTAATATATTCGTCTAGATCCATATGTTTACTAGAGTTACAAAAGTAGATTTGAAGTCATATCGGTCATTTTGATGGTCTGGAATATCTAGCAAGAAAATCCCTGCTTGTTAGGTTAATATAGATACAAGTGGTGTTCCTGTTCTAATTGTAGTTATTGTTGTATTGACTCAGGTTCGCGGTCATAGAAATGGGTTGCGAACTCTTCCACATAGTGCTGCTATAACAACTGTTGATTGGCATCCTACTTTGCCCATTTTTGTGACTGGATCAGCTGATAACTCAGTTCGAGTAACATCTATTTTATAAAAGCCTCACTTAAGTGTCTTTATTCTTGCTATGTTGGAGGTTTAATGAAGTTTTGGTTTGACAATAGTTTTACTTTTGCATGCATTCTGAGCGGGTTTTGTTGAATGGATGTTGTAATTCATTGAACAGGTTATTTATAGTTCATGTAACCATTCATTCATATTCTTTTCTACTATTATTTATAACCCATTCGTCTTTTTTTCTTCCATGAAATCCACGATCGATCAGTACAAATTCATATGTAAAAGAGGTGATTCAAAGCATCCATAATTGCAAGGTTGTTTTTTGAAATTTATGCTCTACATTTGAGTTGAATCCACTTCCAAACAAGGTTGAGGGAGGCAATCGGCTTTAGCATTAAGGGAGGGTTTGGGGTCTTGGGCTGTGTATAGCAAGTTAAAAGAAGGGGTTTGTTTTTCTAGTAAATGGTGAGACCAGTTTGGTTAAAGAAAAAAAATGCACTTTTCTGCACACAAAAAAAAAAAAAAACAATGCACTTAAAATTTAAAATAAAAATAAAAATAAAAATATAAAACTTTTCTTAAGGTCAAAGTTAACAGCTTCAACAAAAACCAACAATTCTTATTTGCTAAAAAAAAAAAAAAAAAAGGAATTCCCAATGGTTCTCTGGTTCTGGTTCTTTTTTGGCGCCAATTTTTGGTTGGTTCAGGGTGTTTGTTTGGGTTGCCCCCCCATTTTCATTGGATCCCCTGCTCTCTCTTCCTTTCGGATCAAGAGCAGTATGAAATCTTCCCTGTAATCCTTATCCCTATTTGCTTGGGAAAAAAAAAAAAAAAAGGAAAAGAAAAGAAAAGAAAAAGAAAACATTTCTACCTTGACTAACGGTTTTCTTGTTAGCACCCAGTCCTTCACTTTCTCAGTAATTTGGCCATGCTGATAGCTATTTTTACGTAGAGCCAATCTCCTATTCTCTCAAGGTACTGGAAATAGGCATGCCTTCAAGAACTCTTAAATAGCAACGATCCACAAACACCCCAAAATCCAATAATGAATCCAAGTACAATGCTAGTATAAAACCATAAATGTTCGTGAGTGTTTCTATGTTCTTTATTATTGTGTCTCCATCAATGTTGCTAGTTCGACGACCTTGAGTTGCTTCGTCTCCCGGACACCTTTTCAAAAGATACTTGCTGGGATTCTACCTGACAAGTAAGCCTAGGAAGCTCAAATCAACAAGGCTTTGGGAGATTTTGCCTGAAATGTGATTTTTCGACAAGTCCAAAGACTCCAATCTCCCCATATCACCAATATTATATATATTTTTCGACAACATCTCCTGGCCGGGATTTCATTCAAGCAAATTAAGCAAATTGTGCAAAACTGAACATACTATTGATGAGTTGGTGAATAAATTGAACGAATTTTTGGAACATGCAGCTTCATCCTCGTGCCATGTACGAGCATGTAATTAAATTTGTTTGGTAAGAGTTTGTAGGGCACTTGTTGGAACCAAATTGTAACTGTAGCAGCAGATCATCACGTTGTTGTTGACTGAGTTGATCTACTTCCATATGATTGGCCGCTACGGGTGTTCATCGTGGGACGAAGCTTTCATATTTTGGGTCGGTTTGGGATTGCTGTTTTAGTAAGTGTGATTTTAAAAATAGCATTTTTTAAAATCGCTAATTTTTAAAATTGTAAACGCATTTGATAAAATATGTTAAAAAATATTTTTATATTAAATATTTGTTAGAGCATTTATATCAACCTCTTCAAATTTTATTCTCAAAATAACTAAAAGTACACTTTTGGTTATTTTAATAACTCACCTTTTTAGAGCACCAATTTCAGCCTTACTACTTTAACAATTCACTTTCACTATTTCATTTAAATATTATTTTTTTAACTTTTATATTTTTGAATGTTTATATTTTCCTAATGGCCCATTTTAAGAATATTTGTCTTATTCTAATAGTAATATTTTTAAAAATTTGTTATTTTTTTAACGATCATATTTTTTAATTTGTGTCTTATCTTAATAGTCATATTTTCAAAATTTATGAAGCCAAATGCTGAGAGAGAAAAAAACCAAATGCTTAGAGAGAGAAAAAAAGGGGGGGGGGGGGGAGAAAGAGCTGAGAAAGAAAGAGAAAAAAAGGAGGAGAAATGAAAAGTAAAAAGGAAGAGAGAAAATATATTTGTTTAATGTGAGTGGATAGTAAATTTTATATTTGATGATTTACTATTTATGGTGTTATTTTTTTGATTAAAATGATGAGGTTGAAAAGTGACATTTTAAGTCCTTTTGGTTAAATTGCCTTTTAAAGTAACAAAAAAATAACTTTAAAAAGGCTGCAGTGAATGCTCTTATGTGAATTCATGATTTTGGTTTAAATTAGTATTTTTTCAAATAAGCGTCTCCTAGCATGTTTATTGAAATCGCATATATATATTTTTTCTATTTTAAATTTAGTGCTTTTTAAATCGTAATACAAAACGCTTTATGTTTTATGATATCTTCTAAAAATACAAATTATTTTACGAAATTGTAATCCAAAATGTACCCTTACTCGTAAAAAGAAAAAAGGCATACAGTTTGAGCCCAACATCGAAGAAACCCAACAGTATAAGCCCAAAGAACAACAGGCCCACTGTACCAAACAAACACACAAACAACGCGTACAGTAAAGAGAGGGCTTTTGGACAAAGGAAAAGAGAAACCAAGGAATGGCGAGCGAGGTAGCGATGACGGCGAACACGGAGGTGGCGGCGGTAGCGGTAGCGGCAGAGGAGGAGACAGTGACGACGAAAGTGCCACATAAGTTGGAGAGAAAGTGGACGTTCTGGTTCGACAACCAGTCCAAGCCCAAGCAAGGGGCAGCCTGGGGCACCTCTCTTCGCAAGCTCTACACCTTCGAAACTGTCGAAGAGTTCTGGTGGTACGCTTTCCAATTTTACCCATCTCTCTCTCGCACTCGTTGTGTATTTTGATATCCGGTGACTTTATTCGTGTTTTGGTGTAGATGCCGATATGGGTTCGTGTTATTTCCTTTGTTGATTCTTGTTTTCTGTTTGGTTTCTGAGAAAGTTTCGAGGAAAAAGGGAAGAAAAAGATGGCATAGTTTGGATAATCTCATGATTTGGTTTAATACGGTTTACGTGGAATTGAAAGTATTTAAAGTTTTCTTAGATCAGGACAATGATAATCTTTTGCTTATTTTATTATTGTCAAATTTATTGAACCAGCTCAATAAAATTACGTTTGCATGCTATTTAGTTTCTTAATTTTCTTCCATGGAGAGAAACTCGGCATTAGTATTTTTCTGTTGTATTCCAATCTCAACCTTCTATTTATTTCTGTATTGTTAGCCTTGCTTATGTTCATCTGAGACCAAATTGAAAAACTTAGCTCTTTTCGTTCAAGTTAAAACTCGATCTCTTTCTGCAGTTTGTATGATCAGATTTTCAAGCCCAGCAAGTTTCCTCCCAATGCTGATTTCCACTTGTTCAAAGCTGGGATTGAACCCAAATGGGAAGATCCTGAGTGTGCTAATGGTGGAAAGTGGTCCGTCGTCAGCACAAGAAAGGCTAACCTTGACACCATGTGGCTAGAAACTGTAATAATCTTACTGTTTGGTTCATTTTCTTTCTGTGAAAGTTCAATTTGAAATTGATGGGTAGTTGGGTCTTGTTAGTATAGAAATTACTGGCATTTTTGGTAATCAATGAGTTTGTATTGGATAGTTGATGGCTTTGATTGGAGAGCAATTTGATGAGGTTGATGAGATTTGTGGCGTGGTTGCGAGTGTGCGCCAGAGGCAGGACAAACTTGCGTTATGGACCAAGACAGCAGCAAATGAAGCTGCCCAGGTCTGATTTCTTATTAAATTTGATTCCTAGAATCTAATTTTATTGTTGATTTTAGTTCATTCCATGAGTATACTCTTCTTTAGTTAAGTAGATGATCCATGGAGGCAGATTGTCTGAATCTTATCAAACATGTGTTGGTGTGTGCACTTACATGATTCCGAAAGAACACTTTGGAACGTAGGAAGTCTTTATGTATGTATTCTCTTTGAATGAGATGATTCATTTGGCAGATTTCTAGCACTTCTCTCTCTCTCTCTCTCTCTCAGGACTGAGCACCATCCCCTATGAGTGAATTTCAGCCATACCCAAGCCCTGTATCCACCCCCCAGTGGGGTGCGGTTTCAGGAATCGCCTGCCCAATTACAGGGGGTGGAGACCCGCTGTATTTTCCCCCAACACATGGTTTTTTGTAGGTTCTGTTTAACTTGTTGGATGATCTCTGCTGCAACAGATGGAGGTTCTCTGTTGAGACCAATAGTGCTGCTGGTCCACCACTCTGGCGAGGTGTGAGCACTTTGTGCAGGACTACATGACTGGCAGAAAACAGATCCAAACAGATTAAAAAAAAAAAATTGGAGTCAAAACCAGCATAGATCATTCATCAAAATCCAACTCATTTGACAGAAGTAAAACAATCACCAGATCCTTGTATATTCACAGACCCACAATATAAGAAACCCTTTTCATAACACATGTAGATATGGGAGGGAGAGAAATTTGGGCATTTTGGTGCGAATGGATGAGGCGTGAGAGAGAAAGAGATGAAATGTTTTCTAAATCCCTAAGACCTAAGTGATATTCTTGACCACAACCATATACACTCAACCTGCTATCTGCCAATTTTGGTCAGTTTTTTAAAAAGGTTACCCCTACCTGGGTGATGGGGGAAAATCTGCCCATTACCCTTTGGTGGGTGCCACATGCCCACTTAGCACCCTACTCTCTTTCTCTCTCGTGTGTGTGTGAGGTTTCATGTTGCAGACCGATGCAACCTTATAAGGGATTTGATATGCATAAGGTGTTGCCTTCATACATGAAAGTACTACTTTGCTGCCTTCCAACCGATATTGATGTGTGTAACATGTGTTTCTAAACTTTACAGTGGTGCAGTCTTTTTATTTTCCTTTCTGCTTATGTTTAAATTTTTATGTCTTATACTTGACAATTCCTCTTTGCCTTGTTTCATTCTGACGTGAATGTGGTTGTTTGACCACCACTGGTAATTAAAATTTCCTTAATTTTGTTTTACTGTGCAATTACTTATCAAAAAAAAAAAAAAAGTTTTACTGTGCAATTGAAATGGGTGTTTTCTGCATAGCATTTATTTAGGTTGTGGTGTTCCACATTTTTTATTTAATTTAATTGAAAAAATTATGTGAAAAGATACAAAAAAGATTGTGTTTATGTTGCTCAAGAAGCTGCACCATATTATTTTAGTGTGAATTTTTTTTGGAGGATGGATTCAGCCTTAAATGTCCAGGGAAGCAAAATGATGTGATTTGTCATATTGTGGTAGCAGGACATTTCCTTTCTATATCCCTGTAAATTGATAGCAAGTGTTACCATATCTAACATATTGGTTGCATTACCCAGGCAAGAGTAGATGTACAAATTTGAGAGATGCTGTACCTTCTTATGATTGCCACTGTATGCTCAAGCATTTATCAATCTATTTGTACCGTGTGTTTTGCTTTTGCTTCAATTCACAAAATACAGAGATTTGTGTCTCCATTGAGTGCATCACATTGAGTAAATTTTTTTGCGGCATCTTGAATGTTTGCACAAATAAAATGAACTTCTCCCCCCCCCGGGAAGTTCAAGTCAGTTTTCTCCTTTATTTTTCTCCAAGTACCTAGATGCTTGCCATAACAAACTGAATTTTTTACTAGGTGGTTGAAGAATGTCTGTCCTTATTAACAATATCCCACTCATTTTAAATGCTTAATTTTTTTTGATAAATAATGTTTATCTTATGTAGATGGGCATTGGGAGGAAGTGGAAGGAGATCATTGACTTCACTGATAAAATGACTTACAACGCCCATGTAAGTTCTATGTCACACATACTAGTGTTTTCAGAATTATATGAAGCCAGTAAGCAAAGAGAGAATCCATGGGTATTTGAACATGAGTATCTGTGAATAAGAACAATCTTTGATGGAAGAACGGGGGATCCTTATGAACAACCTGTTATAATAGAAAGGTCTTATATCGTGAAATTAATTCATCAAGTTGATGATAAAATAGATGGATATTCAAGCAGACATTATGAGCTTCCCTTGATTCTTGAGAAGAGATGGGACACCTGCTCAATATTATTTGACTGAATAGCTAATCTAGCTACATATAATGTGTATATATATAAAAAAATATATGTATTGGTATCTCTGACTATTTGGTTATTGCAGGATGATGCAAGAAGGGAAAGATCAGCCAAAGCTCGATACAGTGTGTGATTGTGCGTGGTCTTGCGCTGTGATTTTCTTCACTCAGTTGTGGTATTGTGATGAAAACTAAAGAAATCGCCTTGATGCTTTTTTTTGTTATAGTCTACGAAAGACATGTCGTTAATATATATTTCCCCCATGTTTGGCAAGGAATGTAATTTGATAAGGTTCTTCATATTTTGCTTTTTGTGAATTTTCTATTTTTATTAAGGGATGCCACACTGGAGCCTCTACTTGCAACATAATGATAATAGAAATTGCATTTTGCTGCTCTTCTTCCTCCCATGATAAAAAAAAGACTCGAGAAGCTGACAATCCATTGTAGATTTGATTTTGACCTGCATTTTTGACACGTGGGTCTCTGGTGTCCATGATAAAGGAAGAAAAGAGTATGAACTCTTGCATAGCTAATGTTATGATCCGTAGTGTAGAAAACTAATAGCAGGGTGGGGAAAAAGGAGAATTAAACTGATTGATGGGTTAGTTTTTGAAAGTTCTCTTAATCCTCTTGATCTTTCTCAACAATGGTTCACCCAAATTTTTTAAAACAAGCAAAACAGTATCTCTCAACTGCTTATTTCAGCTCTAAACCAACAAATAATCAGCCTGCACTTGGCAGTCATCCCTCTCAAAATGCTAACTTGTATGAGACTTTTATTTAGATAAATTGAAGAAATATTACAGCTAACTGAGAAGTGAGAAGTGAGAAGTGAGAAGTGAGAAGTGCATTTTGATAAGATAGTAAAGTAGTTTACATGCCAAGTCTTAGGAGACATTTCTCATGACTAAACAAAATGTATCTGAATCTTCCATTACGCAAGGAATCCTAGTCTTTCTCCATTCTTCTTGGCCAGTCGAATCAGACCTTGTCTTTGCTTGGCATCTGCTCCTATTGACTTGCAAAATTCAGTAATCACCTGAATTCATATCACGAAAATCAAGATTAAGCAACAATCATATAATAATCATGACATCAACACACTCGTAACATATCCCCAGAAAAATGGATTTTTTTTTTAACAAAATTGGTAGCCAAACATGTACCTGCGAGTGCAAAGCGATTGCCTTTCCTCTAAGCTGATTGAAGCGCTTCTTGCCTATAAGATTTCGAGTAACAACAACAATCGGCGCAAACACGCCCTTTCCTTCATTGACGTTCTTCATCATAGGCTGCGCCCGCACCGGTTTCCCAACTCGGACATGTTTCGGTACCGACTTGGCTAGCACGGTGTAATCTTCTCCGGCCATTGAAGTTCCCCAGCTTCCCTTGAACCCAGTTGCAGATATGGAAGTAGCCATCGGAGAACACAAGCACCAGGAAATTCTCAAAGAAAACTGGAGACCCTTTTCCCTGCTTGTTAGAACTGAGAACTTGTGACGGACGTTTTTGATGGGCTTTATGTGTTAGGCTGTGAAGGAGGGGATATTTTGGTGTAAATTCGAGAGCCTTTGGTTTTTTATTGGATGGCAATGTGAGAGAGAGCTCGAGAGGCATCCACAGCCACACATACCGGTGGGTTGGAATTTCTACAACACAAATACGACTTATATAGTCTTATTACTATTTATGGTCCCCATTTACTAGGAGATCTGAATCTGGAGTTGTAGAGATTCTATCTCTGGGCCATCCCCCCATCCATCACTCTTTTCCAAGCCGTTAAAAATCTTAATTATTTTGCAAGAAAATATAAAAGAAACGTGTGATAGTATTGGACGGTGTAAAATGAAGGAGGACTTTCAAGATTTTTGACCTACGGTTGTAGCAAGGAAGAAATTGCACAGTTCCTACCACCTCGGAGCATGTGAAGATCATGCATGTGGAACTGCTGGCGGACTACGGCATAGGAAGAAGTTAGGAAGGCTCAACCTTTGACGAGTCTGGCATAGGAATGTTCTGAGAGAATGGTTTCCATTTTGATTCTTAAAGGAAACATGTGTTTGTCTTAGAAACATGTTTTTTTTTTTAATGAAAACTTAAGTCAATAAGAAACATCTTGTTGGACAAGTATAATACTTTGAATAAAAGTTGGACATTCTTCCTTCCACACTTCTTTTTAGATATCAGTGAAAGGCCGCTTTCACTAAACAGTGAGCTGCTTCATTAGCTTCCTTCTAATATGCTTTACATATTATTCAGTTCATTCTTTATAATTTTAATATCTTCAATTAATTGGGCCGTTGCTACTTGAATAAGATCATTCTTTGCAAATCATGCACAATTTCCAAATCAACTCTCTCAACAATTACTCATTGGATTCTCAAATTTTAGAAAATTTTATTGCCTTTCATATGGCCACCGCCTAAGCTATTGAGGGATTGATAATAAAAGGCATAGTTACCGGTGCATTTCTCTTGTAGTCTCTTGCAATAACACCGACAAACATTTTCTTTTTGCGTTTGTTTAACGTTGCATTCCAATTTATTTTAACCACATCATCAGCAAGTGGTTTCTTCCATCGTGACCTCTTTTGTGTTTAAAACGTGAAAATGCTTTGAAAAATCAATGATCCTTTTAAGAATGAAACCCAACTACTTGAACTTACTAAGATAAGAATGAAATGTGAGTTTAATAAAGATGCAGTATTTGTTTTTAACATATAGCATAACTCTTTTCCCAACCCTACTCATGGACCATTTGATACATAAACCACGATCATGAATGACATGAAAATTGATGAGAGTTAGAGCTTGTTTGGAATTGCGTTTAAGAGACCTAAAAATGCTTTTAATACTAACAAATCTTGTTTGAAGAAAAAAGTAGTTGTTTGGTAAAAAAAAATTAAAAGTGTTTTTAAAAATCTCAAAAGCTTAAAAATTGTCAAAAAACACTTTTGGCAAAAACTTAAAAATAAAACTTTTGTTCAAAAGCTTTTTTTGACTTAAAAGTTCTATTTTTCATACGCAATTCCAAACAAATTCTTAGAATTTGTTTTCTTTTCATCGATCAATCAAACTTTTCTTTAACTTTCGACTTCCAAACAAGTTAGGGTGTGTTTGAGATTGTGATTTCGTAAGAATTATGTGTTTCTAAAATATATTGTAAAACATAAGGTGTTTGACATTGTGATTTAAAAAGTACTCAATTTAAAATAGGAAAAAATATGCAATTTCAATATGTAGGCTAGAGGATGATTATTTGAAAAAGTAATTTAAACCAAAATCACGATGTTGCTTAAAAAAATATTTGGTGTAATATTTACCTGTTTGGCTATGAAACCACAATTATATGCTAATATTATCCAAACACTCAATTGATAAAAAAATACTTTTAACATGTTTTACCAAATACAAGTACAATTTTAAAAATAACAATTTTAAAAATTATGTTTTAAAAATTACACTTATTAAAATTGCATTCTCAATCAAGGCCCTTAATCTGTAAACTTTTATTTATTTTATTAAAGCTTATGGTGAATAACTGAAGAGTGAAGGGGGAGCACTGCACATAGAGGCTTTACCTATTATAAAAATTGAAAAAAAACGTATAGTCAAAGTCAAACACTACCCCTGCGGCCTGCCTCTCCAAGATCGCTCATCTCTGCAATGGGCAACAGAGAAATTGCAATGGCGTATTCGATTGCCGCATAGTTTTAAAGAAAGAAAGCTTAGAACACCGAACCCACAGTACAAGCACGAACACAATGGCCTCATTAGCAACCCATCTCTCGGCTTTCCTCTTCCTTTTCCCAGTCGGCCTTCGCCGCCTCCTCTTCTCCTCCTCTCTTTACCTCAAAAACCCATCTCTCTACCGCTCCAAGACGTGGTATTTCTCCGAACCCAGATGGAAAAACATGGACTTCTACGCTCTCATCATCGCCCTCCCCATTGCCTCCTTCTCCGAAATATTCATATTCTTGACCTTCTCTGGCCACCCCACATACCGATTCTCTTTTTTCCAGCAATCACTGACTCTTTTTCTCTTCTGGGTATTGATTATCCTCGTCATTTTCCGTGAACACACCGACCCTTTGCTTATTAACGAAGGTTTTGTATTCTTGGTCGCTGGAATTTCGTTTCTTGTGGAATATTCAGTGATCGGGAAGGGAATTACTGGTGTCTTTGGCGCTGTGTATGATCTGTTAGGTGCACTGACGCTTCTTTGTGCTGGTTGTTGCTTGTATTTATCGATTAAGCCTTCGGCGTTTTTCGCCGAATTTTTGTTATCCGCAGGATTGGTTTTCAAGGGTACTTGGGTGTTGCAAACCGGGTTGTCTTTGTACACTGATGTATTTGGTCTTAAAGGGTGTCGAAAAATGTCGATATTGACAGCTAAGGGGAATGCCGATGTGCAATGTGATCTTGAGGAGGATGGGTTGAGGGGTGTTTCTTTGATGAATTTGTTGTTTACTGGGCATGCAATCTTAGTCTTGGTTGTGAGCATCGTGTCGTTTGGGTTGCTGTCGTGTAACCGGAATTTGAGGTGTGGCGAGGCGAGTGGGCCGTTGCTGGCAGAGCTTGAATTGGAGACTACGCCCATGCGTGCTCCTCCTGAGCTTGAGATGGACTGAAATGTATGCCTTCTTGTTGTTTTAACTGTATTTTGGTACAAAAAAATTGGTTTAATGGGGATTAGTGGTTTTTTCATTCTCTATAGGTAGGCAGTGCTTAACTCTTTTGTTAACTTGTTTTTGGCACAGAGAAATGTTTCTTGTATTGTCCTTTTTGTCATGAAAAAGCAATATATGTTTACTATTAATTATAGCTATGGTTTTTGGATAGTGTTGGTTGCAAATAATTATTGTTGACTCATTGAATTATATCGAGTTTCCCTATAAGCTCATATTTTTTATGACCAGTCATGGTTGTGCAAATACTGCAAGATGGTTCGGGACAAGAACTCCATCGTTTACTCCAAGGGCTGTAACTATTGTTCAGCATCTAACCCGACTTTATAATTAAATTTATTTTTTAACCTGATGAAGGTTTCATAGCATGTGTATGTGTTCACAATCTCTCTAGTATTACCCACATCCGCTGAAATGATTCCTTTATCTTTCCATGTGCGTCTTGCTTACTTCCTTTGTTGCTACACGTGCTTATATTGTCTTTGTTACTATGTTAGAAGGTAATGATGATGATACTGGTGGTAATGGATAGTTTAGACCCGCCTAATTCCATGTTCTAGGAGTTGAGAACCATGGCATGGATTTTGACATGGCTTTTTTGTGCACCATTTGTGGGACACAAAAAAGGTCCCCTCTCGGTATTTCCTATATATGGTGCTAGAAATGCACAACATATTTCTTGGGACTAGAGCTTTCCATCATTAGTGGGGGTTATCTCTTATATATATTCTGTGTACTAAGGTTGTGTCCCTTTGTGCTTTGCATTACTTGTAAAAGTAAAGATAAAAAAATTCTTAGGACTAGAGCCATCTATATGTGTTTTTGAACATAATTCTGGTCCTTCCGTACTTTTTAAAGTTTTCTGTTTAGACTGTTTTGTTGGAACATGTCTAGAATATGTTAGATATCAGAACTTATGAAGTCTTTAAAACTAGCAAACAGACAAATACAATACGCTTGGAAGAGATCCAACTCTGCCTCACCCATGCTTGGTTTGAGAACCTCAAACTTAAAGTAGGTCTGCAATGGACAGTGCTATTAAACCTAAAAGTTTGGCTTTGGTTACCCTTTACTTTAACCAAAAGCAATGCAAGTTGCAGCACTATGCGTATCTATGGAGGTTATTCTTATAAAATTTTATGAGAAATTGGTATGGATTATCATTTCTGCCACTTAGTATTTCTTGTGTTATCTTCTCCACTTTTTTATTATAATGGACGGTTGGTGTCCTGAAAATTGGGCGTAGGTTGTTTTCATTGTTTTTGTTTAGTGGGGAGAGAAGCAGATGGACGAAAAAGACTGTCACTTTGAAGCCAAATTTAGATTCTTTCTTGTCGTGCTAATTGCTTATATGGAAACAAACTGCAGTTATAACTCATATGTTGTAGTGTAAGAATCAGGGGCATGTTTTGTTGTCTTTTGTATCTAGATATTTCAACTTTCATGTTGAATCAGTTGTTCAAAGGGAACAGAACGAAGATTTATGAGTCAACCTCCCTGTTGTGCACCCTTTTCTTAGTGCACAGAACAGTGAAAAACCATAACTTTATGGTTGGGTTTTATATTGCTCACCAGCCTCACTTTAACCTATGATGTGTCATTTGCGTGGTCTCAATGGTATGTCTTTAGACATGAGTATTGATCTCGATCCAAAAAGAAAAAGAAACAGAAAAAGATAAATAGAAAGATTATAGATGGCGCCCTTTGTTAGGATCTCTGATTTGAGAGTAATGACATGACTTGAAATGGGTTTGGTTGAGCAGTTTCAGAGATTTAGCTGAAGATATTGATCTAGTGTGTCAATATTCAGAGACAACAAATTAATTTTCTGTAAGTCTCTCTCAGACATCTAGTTCTCTTTCTAACATTTTGGTACTGCTTTTAATATAATTGTCAGATTCTTTTAATATTCAGATCACATCAATATGCATATGGTTATTCAAGAGGAAAATATGCCAGTTTAACCATACATTATTTGCTATCTCGTTTTGTAGCTAATATTTGTCTGCAAAATTATGATCTATAGTTAGTTTTTCAACTTGACTAGTCATATCTCAATGTGATTTTCCTGACTGCTCTTCAAATAGTTCCATTTGCCACAATCTTAATATATTTGAATAATGTGCACATTTTCATTTAATGTTTGGAGAGAAAAAGCCAAGGTATTTGATTATTCTGAAGACTGAGGTATTCTGTGTAGTTATCTGATATATTTATAGATTTCCAAGGGAATGACAGCTTAAAACAAACTAAGTGAGCATTTCTATGTAAAAGAATTGAAGGACATAAAAGTTTTAGGAACTTAGGTTGTTTGTTATTGATGATGTGAAGCTCTTGAATCATTATATTGAGACAGTAATAGAAGTCCATATCTGGCACCAATCTAATGTCCTAACTGCAATCATATACTGGAATGTACAAAGTATGAGAATGGTTTTAATCTAATTTGGTATATCCCATTGAAGAAGAAAACTTTGGGAATCTCAACCATCGACGACGGAAACGTCCAAAT
The DNA here is from genome assembly GCA_013348765.1 of Carpinus viminea. Lineage (NCBI taxonomy): Eukaryota > Viridiplantae > Streptophyta > Magnoliopsida > Fagales > Betulaceae > Carpinus > Carpinus viminea. Next base: position 30,006,900 of record CP054673.1, read on the forward strand.
CCGCGGATTTTAATTCGGAAATGGAGTCGCTTGATCTTCCTGCCTAAGTTGCCATATCTTCGTTTGAAGATTTTAGATTTTGATAGACTGACCAGTTTTCGTATATATTTCCATCCTCCATCTGCATCAAAACAAACAGAAACACAGGAAAAGAGTAAGAAGATTTTATTTGTTTCTGTTCCACTGTCACTGTGTTGGGAACTTTTTGCTAAACTGAGTATGGTAATTTGAAAATTTCTGTTTTCTAAACTTTTTAGAAGTACTATTACTTTCCTAAATGGCATGTGATGAATTGGCTGCTTAGCTAAGTTCATATCTCAACTTCTTCATTGAACAGAAACTAAGGACAGTGCCTCTTTCTGGGTAAAAGAAAAACCAGTACTGTTGTTTGGTCTTTTTAAAGATATATCAGTTGAAAGCATACCTTGATCTTTTTCAAATAGTTCTTTTTCTTCTGAGCTTGCCTTCTGCAGGACCTGCAAGTCATGTAGAGAGAATCACTGTCATTTTCCTCTTGGTTTTAATTATCTTTTGTGAGGTCCAAAAGTGGTTTTTATTGAAGTTGTTCTTTTTGCAATATTAAGTGAATGCTAGATTGTAGATTACTTGATGCAGCTTAGGTTACCTCAACCAAACTTTCCAAACGCTTGCTCATCCTTCTCTGAATAAAACCTCGGGTACACTATTTGAATAACCTTGTTAGCCAAATACGTAACAAGACCAATGCCTAACAATCTTAAGAAGAATCGGAGAAGAAAAAAAAACATTTCCCAGTATGAAAAAAAAGTTTATAGATATATTACCTTTACATGGTATTTAACATAGGCATAGAAGTTCAATAGACTCCATACAGTCTTATCTAGTCTTTTGCCCTCAACATGGCGTGAGGAAATATCTGTAAAAAATTTATGCATAAATGTCTTAGACTAAACCTACACAAATTTTATCTGGTATATAAAGAAAAGATAAAAATTAGCTGCTGCTATCTTAAAATTATATAAAGCATTTCATAGTTTGAGTTGAAGTTTTCCTTAAAATGCATGATTAAAGGTGCGTGACGAAATATTTAGATCTGTAGTATTTGTGTTTGTGTGAACTTGTGGTTGGCAGTAATAAGGATACCAAAAGTGACAAATCCTCCATTGGTGCTCAAATCTTCAAAATGTTCTCCTCTCAGTTCTGGAGGAGGAATGGGTGACCAGGTGCAAGGAGGTACTTTGGCCCATTCTTGAGAACTTCCCACATCCATAAGTTCCTGGAGAAAGGGAATAAAAGCAAAAAGAAAAAAGAAAAAAAAAAAAAAAAACCTATCATGCTGTGGAATAGCACCAGATATATCATGTCATGTCAGGTACAAACCTGAAAGAAGGCTGTTGCAATAATCACATCTGAATTTTCTTTGAAACGCATGGGGAACACTGCTATGATTTTTTGTGGCTGTCAAACACATGAATTCCCTTCCATTTAGACAATCCATAGTTGCATAAGAAAGTAGAGTAAAATTTCAAGCTGTTCAAACTTTTCAATTTTGGCTTCAATTTGAAATTTCAAATGTTTGAAATGTAAATCTTGGTTGAACTTGGTGATAGACCAAATTACTAGATTATTATTTACGCAGACTTACCATATAAGTCTCTGGCAACTAATGTTCTTATGGCATGCCTAGGCTACATAATAAAATTGGTAGAAATGTAGCATGGAATAGAGAATAAGAATTGGTGAAGCTGTTTCTGGAATCAATTCAGGATAGAGGATTTGACTGTACATGTGGAATTACCTGTCTGATGACAAAGAAAGGTTCCCTTGGGTGATAGGCTAGTTTGATTGGTTTGTGCATCCCTTGAAATGTAACCTGAGAATTGACATTTTGCAACATTTCTTTCAACTGAGAACTTAGTATTACTGCTTGCACTGAAGATATCTCTGTAATTGCCTTTACAGCATCTGGAACAAGAAAACATGTATCAATTACAATTATTGCAACCTTAGCTTAAGCATTTTGCTAATTCTTCCACTAGTAGTTTATTACTGTATAACAAATCCCTGGAAGAAAGGAAATGATTTTTTTGATTCAGCTCCAAATTCTAGAACATCTTTAGGTTTTAATATAATAGTTGTTTGAATTTCTTCAGGGTACTATTCTAGTCTATTTTGTACTTTTCTGTTTTTTGTACTGTTTCTGCTCCACACAGAAATCGTGTATAAAAAACTACTGAAATTTCAACGTGTTAGCTTTCTCTTCATTAAAATGATGCTTTACCTAAGTTATTTTACTTCTTTGCAGGATTATCAGGAGATTATGTTGGCTTTCTTCTACTAGCTTAGTATTTCTGGGTACTTGGATTTCCCTACCCAGATCCTCTGAAATAGCAATATTGGCAAGGTGGCAACCACGTTAATTAAATGATATTTTTTTTGGAGCTTCATTTTTCAACTTGATGCATTTGGAGGTGTGTGCTCTTTCTTCTTTCTGTGTCTCAGATTTTGTTTCATGATGTTGACTTACTCAATTCAGATTATAAAAGCTTATGCTCATATCTCTCCTTTAATGTGGTGACTAGCAGTTTATTAATCTTTTCCTTATTTTAAGTTCATCTCAATGCCTAATAACCCACTTCCTCAAATCCATTCTATTAACATGTTGAAATGCTACTACATCATTTTTTTTCTTCTTCTGGAAATATCTTTAGTTCGACTAGTATCTGGTAGCATAGCATTTCAACTTTATGTCTGAATGGTTGCCAAGAGGATTAAGCATTGAAAACAATTTCAAAAAAAGTATATCTCCATTCACAGTTCTATAAAATTGTTGCTCTTACATTCATAATAATAATAATAATAAACAGCTTTTAAGATGTAAATAGTAGGAAAAAAATATTTCAAGTACCAAGAATGTTTTGTATATCATTGAAGTGAAGGATTACCAAACCTTTGCCACGTGGAATCTTATCAAAGTTAATACGTAGAGTAATCTGCTGGTTCAACGATCTCCATGGCATCAGAACTAACTCCCTTTACCATCTCTATAGTGTAGTGTGAAAGCCCATGCGATAGCAGGGCACCCTGGGACAGTAGTGGGGTGGATATCGACAAGTACGTGTGATATGGATCTGACGCTAAAGTCTGTTAAACATTAGAGAGGAATCATCAAAATAATTTTTAAGCTATTTGTTAAAGCTATAAAATGTGTATAATTACAAGCTGACAACACAAACACATTCAAAATTTTAATCATAAAACGTGTGCCTCTTAAGTCTTATCCCACTAATACTGGTTTCTGAAATTTTCAATTTAAATTCTAACTCTTGCTCAAAGATGTAATCTTTATTACTCGCTCCGCAATCGAGAACACTAGAGTTCTAAAATTCTATGCATGATTATTATTATTATTATTATTATTTTTATTTTTGTATGTATTCACATGAATGCATCAACTGAAACTAGGTACAAGAAACAGAAAATGGATGCTGAACACTAAAATATATCAAGTTTTTATATGATATGAGTGCCGAGGGTTTTACCTGGATGTGGTATTTCACAGATCCGAATTCATACAAGTGATGATCGATTTCCATGGGCTTTTCAGCACTGCCATGAGAGGAACAATGTTGATCGTCAGAATGGTTGTGTTTTCTTCTGTTCTTTATTTCTTTTTTATAAGTTCAATGGTTATAATTTTCTCTAACACTCTACAACTTATTTTCAATCCATCAATCTACAGAAAGAAAAACATTAAACTTCCAAAATAATAATTTCATTCCTCATATCTTTATGGCTTGGATTTTGGAATTTTCTTGTCCTTTTCTCTCCAATTAAACTGCCCATTTACATTCACAATACCATGTCGATTATTAATAAGCCTAATAAAATTGTCGACAACTTCTTCACACTGTAAAGCAGGAAGTAGACGTATTAATATGAGATAGAATCTACAAACTGTAGTGTATGGACTCGGTTTAACTAAGCCTTAATCCTAACTGATTGAGTCAACTACATGAATCCTTTTGAGTGAGTGATTTTTTGGGGGAGAAAGGGAGGGCTGGGGTGGGGGATGGGGGAATCGATGGTCGGTGAGATTATGGGCAAAAGAGTTTCTGCTTCTGTGGATTTTGGTTGCTATCCAATTGGAAAAAATTTAAAGAGAAACAAGAGAGTATCCATAATTATTGGAGACTTTTGCCAATAAATGGAGAGGTCGCTGTTATGGAAGGCGAGGATGATTGCAAGCGAGTCTCCTTCAATAATAAAGTTATCCAAACTGTGGTTTACTTTCTAATTAAGCTCACCAATCAATTACGGATAGTCTATAGGATTACAAGGGTTGATGCCATCTGAGAACTCTAATGTAGCATTTCAAGTTATGATTAGTGATCCCTTTGGTTGTTACAGTAATGCGATGCCCCGTCCATGGAGTCAATTTTTTTTTTTCGCCTGTAGGACAAGAAAGGTTCCTCTGTATTTTTATATGGCTCACCTGCCTCTATGATAAGCAGAACCTAGAGATTACTAGTCCACCTGAAGGATGCTTTGGCATATTTTCCATTTCCTTGCCAAATTTCAAGTTTGACAATAAGAAATGTTGACAGCAGACGTGACAATTGCATGCCTGCTTGAGGAAGATGTAGCTATCAACTATTATACTAATGGAAGTATACAGCTTCATCCCACCCACCAATTAGTGCTGAACATTCCGTTGCTTGTCCACATGGAAAACACATCTTTCTGTCCGCCAAAGTTCATATGTAAAAATAATTTCCAACAGGTCACACATAATGGAAGGCAATTTTCTACTTATATGCCCTGTAATAACCTAGGGCAAGATCATTTATTTTCTGTATCTTTTCCTACTGAAGATTAGATTGGAAATTACATTTCCTAGATTCCCTGATGATTTTATGGTGAATGGTATTCTTCTGGAAAACGGAAATCTTGTCAACCAAATTAAAAAAAAAAAAAACAACAACATAGATGCTATGTCCAATGTTTATGACTGCTGTAATTCCAATGCCTTGAATGTTGATGAGCTGTTATATATTTTTTCTTCTGGATAATAAAATCTCAGATCAAGCACGATAGTGCCTATTTGAGCTGCCTGCTTAGTTAAGATATTTAGCATAATGGGTTTTACAGTTTGCATGCGTGTGCATTGTTATAATTGGCTGCAAAGTGGCTGCCACATACTTCCTCATTTTTGCACCTTATTTCCATGCATGCAGAGCTGTTTCATAACATTCGGACGCAATTGAGAGGTACTAAATGGCCGAACATCTACAATTGAGAGGTACTTTTCTGCCCACTCAACTCACTAGTAATCATAGCCCACTTAAGAAATGAAGGTTAAGCAATAGTGACCAACAAATAGTTTTGTCAGCACAATAACAACTCCTCTTTTTCAGCTGGAAAACTTCCATAGCTGTTAATTACCATGACTTTTCAATATATAAAATGTTCTTACCGGTACTGTTTGAGCAGGATATCCTTCAGCGCCGGCGACGCTCTTTCGAAGCACGCCATCCTCAGAAATGCCTGATCTCTCCACAAATGGATGAAAGTGGAAGTGAAGTGAGATAAGAGTATTGCACCCTTGCTGTTTTTGGAGGTTAATGAACTTTGAGTAGACTGTAAGGTCAACGTCGCAATCATGTTTAGCAACATTTGAAGCAACCACTTTCATCCCATCGTTTTGCTTCTTTTTGTCATTGCCTTGGGTAGAACGCACGCTAAAGTGATTGCCTGTGCATATATCCTCTTCTTGCGAGATTTTGTTTTCGGATCCTATTGCAAAGAAACAATAAGAAATCTTGCTCTTTGTTGATTTTATTTTACAAATTTTTTTTTTTTTAAATAATTTTCTTCTGAATATTTTGGACTATTAAGTAGACTTGGAGTCACGTCAGTTGGTGCAAAGGACTTCTCTAAAATATGATCGCAAAGAACTTCCAAAAGCCTGTGAATCTATGATACCGACGCTTGTTATTAATGCCTGAGATTTCCCATTTCTGTCGTTACATTACCTTAAAAACTGAAATTAAAAAAAATAATAATAAAAGTTAAAAAAAATAAATAAAAGAAAAAAAGAAGAAAGAAAGATGAAGCAGCAGCTAGGTTCAATATTTATTTGGACTGCTTATTTTATATGAATGGTACAAATTGTGACAAACAAAGAAGAAAAAAAATGGTGGTGCAATAAGAGGGGTGATTGTTGAGGTGGCGGAACTAACCTCTTTGGCCAAAGGGGCTAATTTAGCTATCTCCAAATTGGCCGTTGGAGGGTCATCATATTGAAATATGGTGCAAAACATATTGCATTGGGCTTATTTGAATTGTTTATTTTAAATAAATGGTTCAAATCGTGACAATATATAAGAAAGAAAAAAGAAATTGTGGCTTGGAATGGAAGAGAAAGTTTTTTAGGTTACAAAACCATTCCATTTAGGCGTAAAGATAATTCGACCACCCCCAAATAGCCAATTTAAGAGTGGCCAAACAACACTGTGGTCAACGAGGTGGTTCAACACCTCCCAAACTAACCATTGGGGTGCTTTAACCACCCTCAAATCAGTCATTGGAGTGGTGGAACCACTCCTCTAGCTACAAGAGTATTTCAGCTTCCGGGTGGCTAAATTACTTTTTTGTGACCAAGAAAATGACGACAACTCCTTTCACTACAAGTTATAACCTCAATTTGACCTTTGCGGTGGATATATGTTTTTTTGGGTAGGTCCTATGGTGGATAGTCCAATGAAGTCCAAATAGAGAGTGTCTTCTGTAGTTTTGTATGGTTGTTGCACAAAACAAGGGTTTTGTACAATCCACTCAAAGTTTGACACATCATCATTAAAAGAAAATTGAAAGAAAAATATATGTGAGCAAAATATTGGATTATTTCTCTCAAAGCATTTGAACCACCACTTGCCTCCGTCAGATGTTAGCGCCTCCGCCTTAGACCACCTTTGTCGACCATGTGGGGATCTGGTGGCTCGGCCGCCACCCAATGGCGTATGGCACCCTAGATCCGGATTTGGGGTGGCTCACCGGCCACCCCAATTAGATCTGGGGTGGCTTGCCGGCCACCCTGGTCGTGGGTTTCATCATGCCCCGCCTTAAAACCCACTTCAAAACCGGATTCTAATGCCTCAAAATCAGATTCTAATGTTTCAAAATTCATTGTTAAATTCAAAATTAAAACCTAAAGGTGGAAAGTGAATCTTTTAGAGATTTTATCATCCTAAAGGTCGGAAAAAGAGCTCCGGCAATAGAGAAACAACCAGACCCGCTATCCAGTCAACTGGTTTTCTCATTAATTAATTGTTTTATTTTTTATCTAAATAATCTGGTGTAATTGTATTTATCTTCTTATTATGTGTTATGTTGATATAATAATTACTTAATGATATACACAAAACAGGAATTTTGTGCAAAGACTACATTAAAGTTATTCTTGTCCAAGTAACCTTCCTCCGATCTGTCGAACACAGACAACTGTCTTTCATGTTTCTTTTAATGCATTTTCAAGTTCCATTCGTATAACTTTTTTGACATTTTCCGGAACTATGTCGACAATGCAATGAGTTAGGTGACTTGGGCCATTTTTTTTTAGAAAAAAAATAATTTTAGTACTATAAGATTGAAGAGAGGACTTCATTCGGCCGTATAACGTTAAATATATCATTCAAATGATTGAGATGACACAGGTGTTTTTTGTATATGGCGTAAAGGAAAAGATTGAGATGACACAGATGTTTTTTGTATGTGACGTAAAGGAAAAGATGCATATATATATATATATATATATATATATATAACGTTAAATATATATCACACAAACTATTCATCCAATATATATATATATATGCAGAATCATTAAATAAGAATTCACCCAATGATCCAAAGTAGAATATTTTACAATCCCCAAGTGGATTGTGTTGGATTAATTAGAAGTTCTTTTCATTGACATTTGACTCAAGCTATCCTATAATTTTTAACTTATATCTAAATAGAGAATTCAATGGCTTAGACCTGCAGAAATCCATAATGTGTCGTGGTGGCCGGCGGCAAGCATGACGAGATTTTTTTTTTTGGCTTTGCGTGGCATTATTCATGAGCTAGCCATGAAGTAGTACTGTATATTTGGGATGGATAGAACTTCAACAACGAGCTTCATTGACGAGTGGCTGTGGCTAGAGAGAGATCATCACACTACAGTCTAGGCTAAAGAAAGATTAGGATGTGGCAGCGAGCATGGCAGGACAGCCACGAGCACGGTCTCTTGGCTTAGTGCGGCGGTCCGGGCGATGGTTACGATCACTTGTTTATTGGCTTCGCAGCATGAGCACAACACTCGGTTGAGGTTCGGGATAAGGATCTCAAAGTTGGAGATCAATTGGAGAATCTCATGTTGAGGGGTCCTGGCCGTTAATGAAATCCAACGGTGAAAAAAGTGTAAGTAGATTTTGTGTAATTGAGGCGCAGTAAATTTGATTTAAAACTTTTTCTGTTTTCAACCACTCTTTACACTTTTTTTACCATTGGATTTCATTAACGGCCAAGATCCTATAAAATGAGATTCTCCAATTGATCTCCAACTGGAGGAGATCTTGGTTGCATGAAAGAGATAAGATCAAAAGAAGAAAGAGAAAAACAAACAAATAATAGATAATAAAAAATCTGAAGTGGATTGTACTTAAAAAGCCTTTAACTTATTATGAGCTTAAGTTCAGGCTAGATTTTTTAGCTTGTCCTTGAACTTGGCTCAAGTTCAAGCTCAAATAAAATTTAATTTTTGACCTATGGTTGTAGCAAGGATGAAATTGCACAGTTCCTACCACCTCGGAGCAATGTGAAGAGCATGCATGTGGAACTGCTGGTGGACTACGGCATAGGAAGAAGTTAGGAAGTCTCAACCTTTGACGAGTCTGGCATAGGAAGGTTCTGAGAGAATAGTTCCCATTTTGATTCTTAAAGGAAACATGCGTTAGTCTTAGAAATATGTTTTTGTTTTTGTTTTTTTTTTAATGAAAACTTCCAAGCTTTCATTAAGTCAATAAGAAACATCTTATACTATGAATAAAATTAAGACATTCTTTTATTCCATGCTTTTTTTTTTTTTTCTAGATATTAGTAAAAGGCTGCTTTCATTAAACAATGAACTGCTTCATTAACTTCTCTTTTAATATGCTTTACATACTATTTAGTTCATTCAATATAATTTTAATATCTTCCCAACCCTACTCATGGACCATTTGATACATAAACAACGATCATGCATGCCATAAAAATTGATAAGAGTTAGAATTTGTTTTATTTTCATCGATCAATCAAAATTTTCTGTAACTTTCGATTTTCAAATCAATTAATTTGTAAACTTTAAGGAAACTTCAACCTCCCCCTGTAACTTCCATCATTTTTTGAAATACCTCCTTAAACTTAAAAAATTCTCAATTTAGTCCCATAAAGTTTCAATTGCTTTCAATTTAGACCCCTCCAAGTTGCTTGTTAATGAAATGTGAGTTTAATAAAGATGTGACTTATATGGTTTATTTATTTATTTATACATTATAGCATTACTCCCAACAAACTACCTTCCTTCGAAAAGACCCAAATTTAACCTAATCTAAAAGTGAAATCTTGTTCGACATTACCAAAGACCTTTGAGAAGCTCTTGAGAACCCATACCTCTATGTTGTTGGCGAACTATAATGACTGCAGATTTGGTGTTGATTTTTAACGATTTAGTTAGAAATCGTTTATAACTCTATTCGTGACTTCTATAATCAAGTAAACTTTATGTTTTGTATTTGAATTTATATTTTAGATTTTAGGTTTTATACTTGACATTTTCTTAAAGTTGTTTATGATCCTTCATTTGTATTGGATATTTGGGGGTTTTGCATGTAACAGTTCTGAAATGAATTTGTGAAGTTTTTTGTGTGACGAAACCCACGGATGACCCACTATTTTTGTCAAGTAGCAATGGTCATCCGTGGGTTTCATCATTTTGGCTTTTTTTTTTTTTTTTTTTTTTGCATTGAAAGTTGGTTTCTATTAATATTGTGAAAAGTTGTTATATTGTTTGGTAACCCTATCATGTGATTGTCATTGGTTATTGCTGTAGTGTGGCCCCTAAATTACTTTTTCTTTGTCTGATATAAGTGTGATCCCCTAGTTTGTGCTTATGTTGGACTTATATTATATATTAAATATAGGCACTAAGAATATTATACATTAACAATTTGGTTGCTGAGTTTAATGATGATGAATAAAAATTCAATTCTTGGCAAGAGAAAACAATTTGTGAAGTTTTAAGGTGTCCAATAGATGTTCTAGGTGGAAAATATTTGGGCTACTTTACTTTTAGGGTTTAATTTTGGGAAAACTTCATTAACCCCCCCTGAAGTTTGGCCATTTTTGCAAATATCCCCTAACGTTAAAAAATTCTCACTTACCTCATCTGAACTTTCAATTGCTCTCAATTTGGATCCATCCGTACAAATTAGGGTACAAATTTTTTTAAAAAGACCAAAATACCCTTGATTTTCATTTTTTAAAAAAATAAAAAACATTTTGGAAGTTGAAATTTTAAATATTGAATTTTAAACAGTGACTTTTATATAAAATTCCAACTTCCAGATATTTTTTTTTTAAAAAAATAAAAATAAAAATCATGGGTATTTTGATCTTTTAAAAAAAAAATTGTGCCCTAATTTGTACGAATTGGTCCAAATTAAGAGCAATTGAAAGTTTAGGGGGGTAAGTAAGAATTTTTGAACGTTAGGGGGTATTTGTAAAAATGGCCAAACTTCATGGGGGGTTAGTGAAGTTTCCCCTTTAATTTTCCTAGAAACTTACATGTCGGTTTCTATTATATATGCCATGCCACATGATGTTTCATGCTTTTTAAATGGTTCTTTTTGCTTTTTAGCTGTGATGTGAGATAAAATATTTAAAGTTGCTTTTATATGGGATAAATCTTGATCAGTAATGCTATATACTCTTCTTGGTCAATAATGTTATATACTCTTCTTGGTCAGTAATGCTATATGATACTATTTTATAGTTGGTTGTATATGTGACAAATATTTAAAGTTGCTTCTATATCATACAAACAACAGTTTAGTGTTTAGTGTTTGCACATTTAAACTTGTCAATGTAATAAATGTGATAGGACACATGATGGGCCACACATATGACGTTTGAGGTGCATCATGAGGTACTTTTGACAGGCAACATAAGGTTCATTATGTTGGGGGTTTAGTTAGTAATTATCAGATACATATGATGCTTCTAAATTGAAATTTTCTGACATAGAAGATATGTAAGACTTATGGGCATAGGTCTAAGGATATCCTTTAGAAGAAGGGTTGAGACTTATGTCCTCTAACTACAATGTAGTTGAAATGGTGGCAGACCATGTAGGTCATGATCTTGTAGTATTGTATATAGTCATGTATGGTGTAGTAGATGTTGTAGTTAAAGGAGATGATGAAAAGGATTCTGAGTATAAGAGGGCAGTTGTGTTTAGGAAGGATGCTTTCTAGGATTCAGTCCTTAGTGATGATACAGACTGTCTTGACTTAGATGAGGATAGTACTCGTGGTTATGAGAGACATTGATGAGAGAGTTGGAAATGATGAAGATGTAGAGGTAGAAGGGGATGACACTGATGAGCATGTGGGAAATGATGAGGATGGGGATGGGTATGATGATGTAAATGTTGGGAGGGTGCAGATGGAAATGATGGACAACATATAAATGGGGAAGAGATTGAAGAGAGTGATTGTAGTTCATACATGGATGACAATGATGAGCTAAGATCACCATCTAATAGTGGTGATGATAGTGCAGTGCCCCCTGAAGGGATGTAACCAAGAGGGTGCAGTGTGATTTTACTGATATCAATAATCCAACATTGATTAAAGGGAATACATTTGACAATGCCTCTGACTTTAGAAAAGCAGTAAAACAGTACAATATTATAAGAGGGAAGGATTTGAAATTCAAGAAAAATGAACTTAAAATGATTGTGGTGGTTTGCAAAGACCCAAGTGCAAGTATAGGGTATATGAGAGGCAGTTGAAGAATGAGATGACATTCCTTTTAGTATCCATTAGGCCCAAACACACTTGTACTAAGAGGTACCAAAATCATATAGTCACCTTAACTTAGATTGCTAAGTGGTGTATGGATTCTTTAGGAGCAGCCAAATATGCTCATAACTGTGTTGCATAAAAAGGTGAAAAACAAATGGAATGTGGATGTCCATGTGAGTTCCCTGTATAGGGCAAGAAAAAAGCAAAAGAATCCATCTATGGAAAATTGGATGAGCAGTACCATTGTTTGTGGAATTTTTGCTCCATGGTTAGGAGTACAAATGTGGGTAGTTGTTTAATATTGATGGTTGAGAGACCAATGCCTGAGGTACCATGCAGATTTCAAAGGCTTTATGTTTCATTGGCAGCCATGAAGAATGGATTTAAGGAAGGGTGTAGGCATGTTATTGGTGTTGATGCATGTTTTTTAAAGGGTTTGTATAAAAGGCAGCTAATGGCTTGTTGTAAGGATGCCAATAACATGTACCCAATTGCAATGGTTGTTGTAGAGGCAAAAAAAAAAGATAGCTGGCCAGACATGGTTCTTGGAGGCGCTTGTTACAGATCTTGATTCAACTCGACATGGTTAAACTTTTATTTCAGATTGACAAAAGGTAAATTAAAAATCATTTGCTATTCATGTAAATTTTAATGTTTAGTGTAAGACATGCATCTAATTATGTTTTCAACTATTGTGCATGGCCTCATTCCAAGCCAACAACAAGTATGTCCGCATTCTGAGCATAGTACATGTGTTAGACACTTGTATGCTAATTTCAAAGCTGAAGGTCATTGAGGGGGTGCTAATGAAAGATCTTTTGTGGCAAGCTGTTGCATCTATACAAAGACATAATTCTATAGAGTAATGGATAAGATCAAGAGAATTAGTAAGGATGCTTATGCCTACTTGGAGAAAGTTGACCCCCAACACATGGTGTCGGGGTTGGTTCAACACAAATGCCAAGTTTAGCCTCTTATACAATAATATATGTGAGAGTTTCAATTCTTGGATCAAAAAGTACCATGACCAGACAATCTTAACCATGTTGGAAGAGATAAGATGTAAGTTAATGAGAAGGTATGAGAAGAAGGAGATGATCAATTCAATGGAGGAGGCCTTAAGGCCAAAAATTAGGAAAAAGCTTGCAAAAGAAGAGGATGAAGCCAGTAATTGTTTTTGTACATATGCTGGAAATCATATGTTTGAAAAGTTTAGTGTTGAGGGAGAAGGTTTGTTGTAGATGTTAATGGTAGAAGTTGTGGCTGCAAAAAATATGATGTAATTGGTATCCCATGTTGCTATGCCATTTCAGCCATTCTACACCAAGGTGGAGACCTTAATGATTATCTGAGTCCATACTACAACAAAGAAATGTACTTAAAGTCATATGACCACATTGTCTATCCTGTGCCAAGTGAAGTGTAATACCTCGAAATTTATAACGTAGGATAAATGTGGTCTTAAATCAATGATAAAGTGGATTTACAATTTTATAGGTAAATATATTTTATGTGAAAGATGATGGAAACTGCTAGTTAGAAAAGTTAGTGGGTTATTAAAAGAAAAGTCACGTTGTTTTGGATGTTGAAAATTCAATGAGTGACCTTAAATAAAACTGTTTTAAGACCTTGTAGAACGATGAGAAATGAAGATTTTAAAAGTAGTTTCATGATTTTTGGACATTTGTAGAAGAAGTTATGATTTTTAGAAGATACAAGAGTTAAAATAGGATTTTTAGTCAAACAGAAGCACAGAATTTCAAGGGACTTTTGAGGTACCAAAAAGTTATGGGCTGCTATGATTTTTTGGTATGTTGTGAGTCTTTGAATGAGGAATATTTCAAGCCAAATTTCATGTCATTTGGAGTTAAATTGAAAAATTTATGATTTTTCAAAGTTTAATAGGTCAAATTGTCGAGTAATTGAAGCACCTGTGATTTGGGGAATTAATTGGATGGGCTAATGATTTCATTATGCCACGAATTTTGGATATATTATAGTTAACATATTTAATTTCATTAAGGATTAATTTTGAATTTTTATGAACATATTACAGTGATTACAACCTGTCTTCTAACTTGACAGCACATGTGTTGTGCTGTTAAGCTTGGAGCAACATTGGTGGTCAATAGGAGCCACGCTTGTTGCTAAATTTATGGGACACCTGTTCCACATTCTCACAAGGGGCTTAATCTGTGGACACCTGGGGTTATAAGTGTCATTCTCTTGAGATATTCCTGGACACTTGTCTTATGGTAATGAGAGTATGTGGCAAACTTTTTAAGGCATCACTACTTCATGCAGCAAGTATATAAGGAGACTTTTCCCCTCAAATGCTCGCAGCTGAAGTTAGTGTGAGATGAGGGAGAGAACCGGAAGAAGAGAAGAAAGAAAGAGAGGAGAAAAGAAGAGAGAAGAGAAAAGAGAAGAAAGGAAAGAGAGAAGAAAATGAAAGAGGGAAGAGAAAGAAATGGGAGGAAGGAGAAAGAAAAATATGAGAACTCCAAGGTAATATTTTCATATCTTTTACGGTATTTTAGTATGAAGTTAAATTTTTATAATTAAATTGGGGCTTTTAGTGCATGAACACTTGAATTGCTATTTGGAGGGATTAGTTATAATTAGAGTGATTGTTGTAAATGTTTCTAAGCTTTTGATATTGGGAGTAAGTTGCTGAATTAAATGGCTTAGGAAGAGAGCGATATTATGGCTAGGTAGACTTCTTAAGCTGTTAATTAAAGTCTGATGATTTTGGATGCTTTATTGAGGCTTTAGTTGAGTTGATTATTAGAATTTTATGGAAACATATAAATCAAGCATGGTGGGGTTTGATGCTACTGTAATATTTTTGGTTAAGGATAAATGAATTGATGATTAAGGTACTTTTTACTCCGTTGTAGGAATTGTGAGTTGGATGTAGAATCAAATTAAAGACATGCGATGCCAAGTATAGGGACACAACACAAAAACCCTAATAAATTTTATTATAAATCTTTGGAAAAATGTGGAGGATTTTATAAAGAATCTACTTACATAATTTTCAATTGCACTTCCTTTCATATTTTTAATATAAAGTTTTACTCAATCATATGGCATGGTTTAAGAATTTTACGTATTACAATTACTTCATTTTTATGAGTTATGCATGAATGCGTTATGAATTAAATGAGCTCACAAAGTTTTATGGTATATAATACAATTACAAATGAGCTTGAAAGATTATATGAAATGTTGCATATGCATTCATGATGATAAATGTTTAACCCTAGGTACTGAAGCAACAATCGACCGAATCGCAAGGGTAGCATGGCGAGCACACTAAATGACAGTTATGAGAAGGTGTGTGCTATCGGCCAAATGGCCTTCACCTAGGGAAGTCCCCAACCTGGTAGCCCTCTCCTGTGATGACAGAATGAGCCGATGGATCCTTCGGGACAAGCCAAACGTGCGCCGCTCATGATAAAATTGCGACAATGGGTCAGAGGGTAAAACAATTATTTTGAAAGAAAAGTAAAAAGGAAGTGCTACTTACTCATTTTGCAACTATCATTCTTTATTTATTTATATTATTCTGCATAAATTATTGTTGTGCATGACAGAGATTATGGCATAAAAATCTGCATAGCATATTTTATAGCATTTGGTGTTGTGGCTACTTACTCAGTTGTCGAACTCATCTCTTCTCTCTATACATCTTTTTCAGATTGCCCTATAAATTGTAGTACTGAGGACAAGGGTACCGGTGAGCCTTTTAGTCATTAAAGACCAAATCATCCAGCTCAATGACTGGAACACTTGAACTTATTGCTTTGAGGACTAGTAGAAATAGTAGCAGTAAAAGTATTTAGGACTCCATTCTATAGATTAGACCACTTGGGACAAGCATAGACTGTATAACTTTATTGCTTATGAGATTATTGAATACTAGCACATTATGTATTTAGGATAATAGTACTCTAGTGAATGTTATGTCTCTGTGATGATCTTATGATTTTTATTTTATTTTATTAAGAATATGTTACAATTTTCCCAATCGCTTTATCTCTAGAACTTGGGGCGTTTCATGAAGAGCAATGGCTTAGAAGTGACCAACCTAAGATTGAGCCACCCAAATCGATGGCAACTCCTAGAAGTCTAAAAAAGTCCGACAAAGGGGTGTTGAGGAACCAAGAAACCCTAATTCAACAAGGAAGGGGGGCAATAAGAATCAATGTGGCCACTGTAAGAAATTTGGTCACAACTAGAGATCATGTGAAGCTAGGCAACGACATGAGGAGAGAAAGGCTTGTGTGAGACAGTTCTACAGAGACAATGCAACAACTGACTGGAATTTGGACATGGTAAGTGAGTTATTTAGTTTACTATATTTATGGTTTCATGTTTACTGTTTAGCTTACTATATTTGTCAACACTTGTATCATGTTTAGTTTACTATATTTACTATATTATTGCAGTTGGATGAATCTTTAACTCCACTTCAGCAACCACCAGTGCAAGGGGAAGAGTGAACACATGTCAAATGGTAGAAAAAGGGGAGGTTAAACACATCATCAAATGGTGGAAGAAGGGGAAGGGTGAACATCACAATCACAACCTGCACCATAATCGCCATCAAAGCCTTCACCACAGCCTTCATGGCATCCTACATCCCAACCTGCATTTTATGAAGTTCTATTAGAGCTTGCATCAGAGACTTCATCGCATCCTGCATCCCAGCTTGCACCAGATCCTTAATCGTATTCTACATCCCATCCTGCACTAAATCCTCCATCACAATCTGCATCCCAGCCACCCAAAACAGCAAAGAAGGCAACAACACCTTATGCATACAGACCAAATGTGAGTAATTTTTAATTTTCGATAATTAAATGACAAAAAAATACAACTTGAGTTGGCTCATTGTATACCTATATTGCATGCATCTACAATATTTGGTTACAAAAAGAAGACAACCATAGGATTGGCTACAAGGACAAGGGCGGGTAGTAGGTTAAAGGAGCATGCTGAGGGTGAGAGATAACTTACTAAGAAGTAAGCTTATTGTTGATTTGACTGAGGACCTTACTAGCCTACCTCAATTTCCAGTTTGTGGACCAGTATGCTCTTGGGGTCCTCCCCGAGTTGGTGGAATAATATATAGAACTGCCCCACCTGATTTTTACATACAAAAGGATAAGGGCCGCTATTGACAATCCTCCTCCAGGTTTTGTGGACCATGTTCGAAGAATGAATAAGGAGAAAAAGAAGTCCACCATAGTAGTGAAGGACAAAGGAAAGAAGAAAATGTGAGAACCCTAAGACAAATTGTTGTCATCTTTTTGTACTTGATCACATAATACTTGTATTTATATTTTGTAAACAATGTATTATTGTTGTCATCTTTTTGTGCTTGATCACCTAATAGTTGTATTTATATTTTGCAAACAATGTATAGAAGGTTTGTTGAATATAGTGGTCATATATAGTTTTGGAAACATTAAGAAACTATGTAAGTTGTGGAGTTACTAGTATGCTACTACTATGCTGAAATTGTTGACTAGTTGGATGATTGAGAATGGCCTATAAGTCAGGATGTTTATATGCGTGTTTTGTACTAAAATTTTTGTTTCTTTAACTTGTTTTGCCCATATATCCTTTTGTAGATGGAAGAGAGTTGTCATGCATGTTTCCCATTAAAAGGATGTCAATATTCTATTCAAAATGTTTGTTTTTTCAAATAACACTATTAGAAAATTCATATAGGTTATTCACTTGGAAAATTCATATAGGCCATATAGGTTATTCACTTGTATTTAACCTTAAACAATGTAATATCAAGTGAGTCAATGTCAAATTCTACCAATAAATCTCATTTGCAGACTTGTCAAATTCTACCAACAAAATTCATACAAACCATTGCAAATAGTGTACAATAGTTTGAGTACAAAAAATATGGACATAAAATGATAAACTAACACAAGTCTGATAGTAGTTGGATTGGATTAACAAATAAGGACAACATAAACATGCTTCAATTTTCTTCATCCGGTCAACATGAGAATTGATGCAAGTTCAAGTCCATTACAAGAAGGGAAAAACATTATTACACCAATAAAACACCAACAATATGCAACTGCAACTCGAAACTTCAGCTACAAGCTGATGCTTATTCTTCTGCCTTTCAAGATTAAGTGCAAAATTAGCAAGCTTTAACTTCCATTTGCAACTTGTACTGAGCAATTTCAATCTTGCATTTCAAGACTTCCATTGTTCTTTCAAACTTCAAATCTTATTGCTACTCCATCAACATCGACATCACTTGATCATAGCACACACAAGTTTGTGATTTGACCCATTTAAAAAAATTGCAACCACGATTTTTTTTTCATTCTACATGGTCACACAAATTAGGGTTTAACCCAATAGTAAAATGCATAATAGGAAAAATGATATTTCTGTTCAAATATCACAGCACATATAAGTTTGTGATTCAACCTATTTAAAAAAATTGCAACCACGGTTTTTTTTCATTCTCCATAGTCACACAAATTAGGGTTTAACCCAATAGTAAAATGCATATAAGGAAACATGATATTTCTGTTCAAATTAAATTGTCAAACTCATTTTACTACATAATTTACATATGCATAAAATCTTTTGCCATGATTTTTAGTTATGGAAGTTATTTTGATCAATGTTTTGCTCCCACATTTGCAAATTGGGTGGCTCGATCTTAAATCGCTTACCTCACCCTCAAAGTGTTCCATATTTCATCGTCGTAACCTTGTCAATGCGTGGGACTCCTTCATCGTCTTGAGCTCGTCTTTGGTAGAGGGGACTCCTTCACCGTCTTCGGTTGCTGCACAACTTTAGTTAAAAAAATCTTCTAGTGGGTTGCGATTCACACAACTTCGACTTTGTTGTTCATGCAGATCGCGCAATTGCAAAACTTTTGTTAGAAGATTCTTCGAATGGGTGGAAGCCGTGGGTCGCGATTTCCTTAGCTTCACCTTGTTTCCTTCATGTGGGTCACGATTTAGTGTGCATATTTGCCTTAGGGTTTAGTGGAGTGCATCTTCCTCAGCTTCAACTCATTCCGAGAGTTGGAGTGTCTCCAAGTGGGATTTTTGTCTTCAAATTGAGTGACATTTTCTTGGTTTTAAGCAAGCAAGGGTGAGGGAGTACAAGGGTATAAGGGACATGAAAATCGTAAGAAACTACGTGTAGGTTAGGTGTATAGGGTTCCGTCTGAAGTTAACGAGGCAACTTGACGGAATGATCTAAATTGAGAGTAATTAAACTTTAAGATACTAAATTAAAAGATTTTAAAATTTGAGAGGGTATTTTGAAAATGGTAGTAGTTCGGGCTTTTGAAGTTTCCCAACTTTTATTTATTCTTATGGTGAATAAGAATAACCGGAGATTGGAGGAGGGAGCGCTGCACATAGAGCGTTTCCTATAATAAAAATTGAAAAAAATAAATGCATAGTCCAAGTCAAACACCACCCCGGCCTGCGGCCTGCCTCTCCAAGATCGCTCATCTCTCCAATGGGTACAGAGAAATTGCAATGGCGTATTCGATTGCCGCATAGTTTCAAAGAAAGAAAGCTAAGAACACCGAACCCACAGTACAAACACGAACACAATGGCCTCACCAGCAACCCATCTCTCGGCTTTCCTCTTCCTTTTCCCAGTCGGCCTTCGCCGCCTCCTTTTCTCCTCCTCTCTTTACCTCAAAAAACCATCTCTCTACCGCTCCAAGACGTGGTATTTCTCGAACCGAGATGGAAAAACATCGACTTCTACGCTCTCATCATCGCCCTCCCCATTGCCGCCTCCTCTGAAATATTCGTCTTCTTGACCTTCTCCGGCATACCAATTTTCTTTTTTCCAGCAATCACTGGCTCTTTTTCTCTTCTGGGTATTGATTATTCTCGTCATTTTCGGTGAACACACCGACCCTTTGCTTATTAACGAAGGTTTTGTATTCTTGGTCGCTGGAATTTCGTTTCTTGTGGAATATTCAGTGATCGGGAAGGGAATTACTGGTGTCTCTGGCGCCGTGTATGATCTGTTAGGTGCACTGACGCTTCTTTGTGCTGGTTGTTGCTTGTATTTATCGATTAAGCCTTTGGCGTTTTTCGCTGAATTTTTGTTATCCGCAGGATTGGTTTTCAAGGGTACTTGGGTGTTGCAAACCGGGTTGTCTTTGTACACTGATGTATTTGGTCTTAAAGGGTGTCAAAAATGTCGATATTGACAGCTAAGGGGAATGCCAATGTGCAATGTGATCTTGAGGAGGATGGGTTGAGGGGTGTTTCTTTGATGAATTTGTTGTTTACTGGGCATGCAATCTTGGTCTTGGTTGTGAGCATCGTGTCGTTTGGGTTGCTGTCGTGTAACCGGCATTTGAGGTGTGGCGAGGCGGGTGGGCCGTTGCTGGCAGAGCTTGAATCGGAGACTACGCCCATGCGTGCTCCTCCTGAGCTTGAGATGGACTGAAATGTATGCCTTGTTGTTTTTTTAACTGTATTTTGGTGCAAAAGAATTGGTTTAATGGGGATTTGTGGTTTTTTCATTCTCTATAATTAGAGGCAGTGCTTAACTCTTTTGTTAACTTGTTTTTGGCACAGAGAAATGTTTCTTGTATTGCCCTTTTTGTCATGAAAAGGCAATATATGTTTACTATTAATTATAGCTATGGTTTTTGAAAAGTGTTGGTTGCAAATAATTATTGTTGACTCATTGAATTATATCGAGTTTCCCTATATGCTCATATTTTTTATGACCAGTCATGGTTGTGCAAATACTGCAAGATGGTTCGGGACAAGAACTCCATCGTTTACTCCAAGGGCTGTAACTATTGTTCAGCATCTAACCCGACTTTATAATTAAATTTATTTTATAACCTGGTGAAGGTTTCATAGCATGGGTGTGTTCACAATCTCTCTAGTATTACCCACATCCGCTGAAATGATTCCTTTATCTTTCCATGAGCGTCTTGCTTACTTCCTTTGTTGCTACACGTGCTTTTATTGTCTTTGTTACTATGTTAGAAGGTAATGATGATGATACTGGTGGTAATGGATAGTTTAGACCCGCCTAATTCCATGTTCTAGGAGTTGAGAACCATGGCATGGATTTTGACATGGCTTTTTTGTGCACCATTTGTGTGACACAAAAAAAGTTCCCGCTCGGTATTTCGCATATGTGGTGCTAGATGCACAACATATTTCTTGGGACTAGAGCTTTCCATCATTAGTGGGGGTTATCTCTTATAAATATTCTGTGTACTAAGGTTGTGTCCCTTTGCGCTTTGCATTACTTATAAAAGTAAAGATAAAAAAAATTCTTAGGACTAGAGCCATCTATATGTGTTTTTGAACATAACTCTGGTCCTTCCGTACTTTTTAAAGTTATCTGTTTAGACTGTTTTGTTGGAACATGTTTAGAATATGTTAGATATCAGAATTTATGAAGGCATTAGAACTAGCAAACAGACAATACGCTTGGAAGAGATCCAACTCTGCCTCACCCATGCTTGGTTTGAGAACCTCAAACTTAAAGTAGGTCTACAATGGACAGTGCTATTAAACCTAAAAGTTTGGCTTTGGTTACCCTTTACTTTAACCAAAAGCAACGCAAGTTGCAGCACTATGCGTTCTATGGAGGTTATTCTTATAAAATTTTATGAGAAATTTGTATGGATTATCATTTGTGCCACTTTGTATTTCTTGTGTTATCTTCCCCACTTTTGTATTATAATGGACAGTTGGTGTCCTGAAAATTGGGTGTAGGTTGTTTTCATTGTTTTTGTTTAGCAGGGGAGAAGCAGATGGACGAAAAAGACTGTCACTTTGAAGCCAAATTTAGATTCTTTCTTGTCCTGCTAATTGCTTTATATGGAAACAAACTGCAGTTATAACTCATATGTTGTAGTGTAAGAATCAGGGGCATGTTTTATTGTCTTTTGTGTCTAGATATTTCAACTTTCATGTTGAATCTGTTGTTCAAAGGGAACAGAAGGAAGATTTATGAGTCAACCTCCCTGTTGTGCACCCTTTTCTTAGCGCACAGAACAGTGAAAAACCATGACTTTATGGTTGGGTTTTATATTGCTCACCAGCCTCACTTTAACCTATGATGTGTCATTTGCATGGTCTCAATGGTATGTCTTTAGACATGAGTATTGATCTCGATCCAAAATGTAAAAGAAACAGAAAAAGATAAATAGAAAGATTATAGATGGCACCCTTTGTTAGGATCTCTGATTTGAGAGTAATGACATGACTTGAAATGGGTTTTGTTGAGCAGTTTCAGAGATTTAGCTGAAGATATTGATCTAGTGTGTCAATATTCAGAGACAACAAATTAATTTTCTGTAAGTCTCTCTCAGACTTCTACTTCTCTTTCTAACATTTTGATACTGCTTTAATATAATTTTCAGATTCTTTTAATATTCATATCACATCAATATGCATATGGTTATTCAAGAGGAAAATATGCCAGTTTAACCATACATTATTTGCTATGTCGTTTTGTAGCTAATATTTGTCTGCAAAATTATGATCTATAGTTAGTTTTCAACTTGAATAGTCATATCTCAATGTGATTTTCCTGACTGCTCTTCAAATTGTTCCATTTGCCACAATCTTAATATATTTGAATAGTGTGCACGTTTCATTTAATGTTCGGAGAGAAAAAGCCAAGGTATTTGATTATTCTGAAGACTGAGGTATTCCAATGTATTTATCCGATATGTTTATAGATTTCCAAGAGAATGACAGCTTAAAACAGACTAAGTCAGCATTTCTATGTAATAGAATTGAAGGACATAAGAGTTTTAGGAACTTAGGTTGTTTGTTATTGATGATGTGAAACTCTTGAATCATTACATTGAGACAGTAATAGAAGTCCATATCTGGCACCAATCTAATGTCCTAACTGCAATCATATACTAGAATGTACAAATTATGAGAATGGTTTTAATCTAACTTGGTATATCCCATTGAAGAAGCAAACTTTGGGAATCTCAACCATCAACGACTGAAACGCCCAAATCCATGGATTTTAGTTCGGAAACGAAGTCGCTTTATCTCCAGTTTTCGTATATATTTCCATCCTTTATCTGCATCAAAACAAACAGAAACACAGCAAAAGAGTAAGAAGATTTTATTTGTTTCTGTTCCACTGTCACTGTGTTGGGAACTTTTTGCTAAACTGAGTATGGTAATTTGAAAATTTCTGTTTTTTAAACTTTTTAGAAGTACTATCACTTTCCTAAATGGCATGTGATGAATCGGCTGCTTAGCTAAGTTCATATCTCAACTTCTTCATTGAACAGAAGCTAAGGACAGTGCCTCTTTCTGGGTAAAAGAAAAACCAGTACTGTTTGGACTTTTTAAAGATATATCAGTTGAAAGCATACCTTGATCTTTTTCAAATAGTTCTTTTTCTTCTGAGCTTGCCTTCTGCAGGACCTGCAAGTCATGTGGAGAGAATCACTGTCATTTTCTTCTTGGTTTTAATATCTTTTGTGAGGTCCAAAAGTGGTTTTTATCGAAGTTGTTCTTTTTTCAATATGAAGTGAATGCTAGATTGTAGATTACTTGATGCTGCTTAGGTTACCTCAACCAAACTTTCCAAACGCTTCCTCATCCTTCTCTGAATAAAACCTCGGGTACTCTATTTGAATAACCTTGTTAGCCAAATATGTAACAAGACCAATGCCTAACAATCTTAAGAAGAATCGGAGAAGAAAAAAAACATTTCCTAGTGGGAAAAAAAAGTTTATAGAGATATTACCTTTACATGGTATTTAACATAGGCATAGAAGTTCAATAGACTCCATACAGTCTTATCTAGTCTTTTGCCCTCAACATGGTGTGAAGAAATATCTGTACAAAATTTATGCATAAATGTTTTAGACTAAACCTACTCAAACTTTATCTGGTATATAAAGAAAAGAAAAAAATTAGCTGCTGTTATCTTAAAATTATATAAAGCATTTCATAGTTTGAGTTGAAGTTTTCCTTAAAATGCATGATTGAAGGTGCACGACGAAATATTTAGAACTGGAGTATTTGTGTTTGTGTGAACTTGTGGTTGGCAGTAATAAGGATACCAAAAGAGACAAATCCTCCATTGGTGCTCAAATCTTCAAAATGTTCTCCTCTCAGTTCTGGAGGAGGAATGGGTGACCAGGTGCAAGGAGGTACTTTGGCCCATTCTTCAGAACTTCCCACATCCATAAGTTCCTGGAGAAAGTGAATAAAAGCAAATAGAACAAAAAAAAAAAAAAACCCATCATGCTGTGGAATAGCACCAGATTTCAGGTACAAACCTGAAAGAAGGCTGTTGCAATAATCACATCTGAATTTTCTTTGAAACGCATGGGGAACACTGCTATGATTTTTTGTGGCTGTCAAACACATGAATTCCCTTCCATTTAGACAATCCATAGTTGCATAAGAAAGTAGAGTAAAATTTCAAGCTGTTCAAACTTTTCAATTTTGACTTCAATTTGAAATTTCAAATGTTTGAAATGTAAATCTTGGTTGAACTTAGTGATGGGCCAAATTACTAGATTATTATTTAAGCAGACTTACCTTATAGGTCTCTGGCAACTAATGTTATGGCATGCAGCCTAGGCCACATAATAAATTTGGTAGAAATGTAGCATGAATAGAGTATAAGAATTGGTGAAGCTGTTTCTGGAATCAATTCAGGATAGAGGATTTGACTATACATGTGGAATTACCTGTCTGATGACAAAGAAAGGTTCCCTTGGGTGATAGGCTAGTTTGATTGGTTTGTACATCCCTTGAAATGTAACCTGAGAATTGACATTTTGCAACATTTCTTTCAACTGAGAACTTAGTATTACTGCTTGCACTGAAGATATCTCTGTAATTGCCTTTACAGCATCTGGAACAAGAAAACATTTTCAATTACAATTATTGCAACCTTAGCTTAAGCATTTTGCTAATTCATCCACTAGTAGTTTATTACTGTATAACAAATCCCTGGCTGAAAGGAAATGATTTTTTTGATTAAGCTCCAAATTCTAGAACATCTTTAAGTTTTAATAAAATAGTATACATATTGTTTGAATTTCTTCAGGGTGCTATTCTAGTCTATTTTGTCCTTTCTGTTTTTTGTACTGTTTCTGCTCTACTCAGAAATCGTATATAAAAAACTATTGAAATTTCAACGTGTTAGCTTTCTCTTTCAATAAAATGATGCTTTACCTAAGTTATTTTACTTCTTTGCAGGATTGTCAGGAGATTATGTTGGCTTTCTTCTACTAGCTTAGTGTTTCTGGGTACTTGGATTTCCCTACCCAGATCCTCTGAAATAGCAATATTGGCAAGGTGGCAACCACGTTAATTAAATGATATTTTTTTGGAGCTTTATTTTTCAACTTGATGCATTTGGAGGTGTGTGCCTTTCTTCTTTCTGTGTCTTGGATTTTGTTTCATGATGTTGACTCACTCAATTCAGATTATAAAAGCTTATGCTCATATCTCTCCTTTAATGTGGTGACTAGCAGTTTATTAATCTTTTCCTTATTTTAAGTTCATCTCAATCCTAATAACCCACTTCATCAAATCCATTCTATTAACATGTTGAAATGCTACTACATCATTTTTTTTTTTCTTCTGGAAATATCTTTAGTTCGACTAGTATCTAGTAGCATAGCATTTCAACTTTATGTCTGCATGGTTGCCAAGAGGATTAAACATTGAAAACAATTTAAAAAAAAGTATATCTCCATTCACAGTTCTATAAAAATTGTTGCTCTTACATTCATAATAATAATAATAATAAACAGCTTTTAAGGTGTAAATAGTATGAACAAAATATTTAAAGTACCAAGAATGTTTTGTATGTCATTGAAGTGAAGGATTACCAAACCTTTGCCACGTGGAATCTTATCAAAGTTAATACTTAGAGTAAGCTGGTATCCTTCTTTTGCTGGTTCAACGATCTCCATGACATCAGAACTAACTCCCTTTACCATCTCTATAGTGTAGTGTGAAAGCCCATGCGATAGCAGGGCACCCTGGGACAGTAGTGGGGTGGATATCGACAAGTACGTGTGATATGGATCTGACGCTGAAGTCTGTTAAACATTAGAGAGGAATCATCAAAATAATTTTTAAGTTATTTGTTAAAGCTATAAAACCTGTATAATTATAAGCTGACAACAAAAACACATTCAAAATTTTAATCATAAAACGTGTGCCTGTTAAGTCTTATCCCACTAATACTGGTTTCTGAAATTTTCAATTTAAATTCTAACTCTTGCTCAAAGATGTAGTCTTTATTATTCACTCTGCAATCATCAAATGTTCCAATTAAACCTGATTACTTGAATCATATTTGGATCTAGAGAACACTAGAGTTCTAAAATTCTATGCATGATGATGATGATTATTATTATTATTTTTGTATGTATTCACATGAATGCATCAACTGAAACTAGGTACAAGAAACAGAAAATGGATGCTGAACACTAAAATATATCAAGTTTTTATATGATATGAGTGCCGAGGGTTTTACCTGGATGTGGTATGTCACAGATCCGAATTCATTCAAGTGATGATCGATCTCCATGGGCTTTTCAGCACTGCCATGAGAGGAACAATGTTGATCGTCAGAATGGTTATGTTTTCTTCTGTTCTTTGTTTCTTTTTTTTAAGTACAATGGTTATAATTTTCTCTAACACTCCTACAACTTATTTTCAATCCATCAATCTACAGAAAGAAAAACATTAAACTTTCAAAATAATAATTTCATTCCTCATATCTTTATGGCTTGGATTTTGGAATTTTCTTGTCCTTTTCTCTCCTATTAAACTGTACATTTACATTCACAATACCATGTCGATTATTAATAAGCCTAATAAAATTGTCGATAACTTCTTCACACTGTAAAGCAGGAAGTAAACTTATTAATATGAGATAGAATCTACAAACTGTGGTGTATGGACTTGGTTTAACTAAGCCTTAACCCTAACTGATTGAGTCAACTACATGAATCCTTTTGAGTGAGTGAGTGTGAGTTTTTTTTGGGGGGGGGGTGGGAGGGAGTGAGGCAGGGCGATGGGGGTGGGGAATCGATGGTCGGTGAGATTATGGGCAAGAGAGTTTCTGCTTCTGTGGATTTTGGCTGCTATCCAATTGGAAAAATTTAAAGAGAAACAAGAGAGCATCCATAATTATAGGTTTACTTTCTAATTCAGCTCACCAATCAATTACGGATAGTCAATAGGATACAAGGGTTGATGCCATCTGATAACTCTAATGAAGCATTTCAAGTTATGATTAGTGATCCCTTTGGTTGTTGCAGTAATGCGATGCCCCGTCCATGGAGTCAAAAAAAATGTTTCACCTGTAGGACAAGAAAGGTTCCTCTGTATTTATATGGCTCACCTGCCTCTATGATAAGCAGAACCTAGAGATTACTAGTCCACCTGAGGGATGCTTTGGCATATTTTCCATTTCCTTGCCAAATTTCAAGTTTGACAATAGGAAATGTTGACAGCAGACGTGACAATTTCATGCCTGCTTGGTGGAAGATGTAGCTATCAACTATTATACTAATGGAAGTATACAGCTTCATCCCACCCACCAGTTAGTGCTGAACATTCCGTTGCTTGTCCACATAGAAAACACGTCTCTCTGTCCACCAAAGTTCATATGTAAAAATAATTGCCTACAGGTCACACATAATGAAAGGCAATTTTCTACTTATATGCCATGTAATAACCTAAGGCCAGATCATTTATTTTCTGTATCTTTTCCTACTGAAGATTAGATTGGAAATTACATTTCCTAGATTCCCTGATGATTTTATGGTGAATGGTATTCTTCTGGAGAATGGAAATCTTGTCAACCAAATAAAAAAAAAAAAAAAAAAAAAAAAAAAAAAATCAATGCCTTGAATGTTGATGAGCTGTTATATATTTTTTCTTCTGGATAATAAAATCTCAGATCAAGCATGATAGTGCCTAGTTGAGCTGCCTGCTTAGTTAAGATATTTAGCATAATGGGTTTTACAGTTTGCATGCGTGAGCATTGTTATAATTGGCAGCAAAGTGGCTGCCACATACTTCCTCATTTTTGCACCTCATTTCCATGCATGCAGAGCTGTTTCTAAATGGCCGAACATTTACAATTGAGAGGTACTTTTCTGCCCACTCAACCTTTGTTTCTCACTAGTAATCATAGCCCACTCAAGAAATGAAGGTTAAGTAGTAGTGACCAACAAATAGTTTTGTCAGCACAATAACTCTTGCATACACTTTCTGGAGACCATACAAGGCACTAAAAGCTCCACTAAATAACAACTCTTTTTTTCAGCTGGAAAAAACTTCCATAGCTGTTAATTACCATGACTTTTCAATATATAAAATGTTCTTACCGGTACTGTTTGAGCAGGATATCCTTCAGTGCCGGTGACGCTCTTTCAAAGCACGGCATCCTCAGAAATGCCTGATCTCTCCACAAATGGATGAAAGTGGAAGTGAAGTGAGATAAGAGTATTGCACCCTTGCTGTTTTGGAGGTTAATGAACTTTGAGTAGACTGTAAGTTCAACGTCGCAATCATGTTTAGCAACATTGGAAGCAACCACTTTCATCCCATCGTTTTGCTTCTTTTTGTCAATGATTTGGGTAGAAGGCACGCTAAAGTGATTGCCTGTGCATATATCCTCTTCTTGGTAGATTTTGTTTTCGGATCCTATTACAAAGAAACAATTAGAAATATTGCTCTTTGTTGATTTTAGTTTACAATTTTTTTTTTTTTTTTTCTAAATATTTTGGACTATTCAAGTAGACTTGGAGTCACGTCAGTTGGTGGAAAGAATCCTACTGTGGCATCCCTACTCCTAACGCCGAAAAGGACTGCTGTAAAATATGATCGCAAATAACTTCCAAAAGCCTGTAATACCGACGCTTGTTATTAATGCCTGAGATTTCCCATTTCTGCGTTACATTACCTTAAAAACTGAAATTAAAAACAGATAAAAGAAGAAGAAGCGGCTAGGTTCAATATCTTTTATTTGGACAGCTTATTTATATGAATACTACAAATTGTGACAAACACATAAAAAGAAAAAAAAAAAAAAAAAAAAAGAAGAAGAAAAGGTAGAAGAAAAAAAATGGTGGTGCAATGAGAGGGGTGAGTGTTGAGGTGGCCAAACTATCAACTTTTGCCAAAGGGGCTAATTTGCTAATTTAGCCATCTCCAATTTGGCCGCTGGAGGGCCATCATATTGAAATATGGTGCAAAACTTAGGATATTGCTAGCCGCCATAGCCTTTATTTGGATTGTTTATTTTAAATGAATGGTTCGAATCATGACAACACATAAGAGAGAGAAAGAAATTATGGCTTGGAATAGAAGATGTAGTTTTTGAGGTGGCAAAACAATCTCATTTAGGTGTAAAGATAGTTCGACCACCCCCGGATAGCCAATTTAAGAGTGGTCAAACAACACTTGTGATCAAAGAGATTGTCCAAATTAACCATTGAGGTGATTAAATTGCCCTCTTTGACACAAATGATGATTCAACCACCCTCAAATCAGTCATTATGGTGGTGGAACCACTCATTTGGCAATAAGAGTATTTCGGCCACTCTCAAACTGGCTCTTTGGCAACCTCAAGCCGACCTTTCCGTTGGATTATTATTATTATTATTTTGGTAGGTCCTGACGGTGGATACTCCATTAATGAAGTCCAAACCTTCCTCTGATCTGTCGAAGACAGACAACTGTCTTTCATGTTTTTAGAAATGCATTTCCAAGTTCCGTTCGTATCACTTTTTTGACATTTTCCGGAACTCTGTGGAGTGTGGACAATGCAATGAGTTCTGTGACTTAGGCCATTTTTATTTTTATTTTAATAATGAAAGAAATAGTATAAGATTGAAGATCAGACTCATCAGAGGACTTCATTCCGCCGTATAACGTTAAATATATCTTTCAAATGATTGAGATGACACGGGTTTCTTTGTATGTGACGTAAAGGAAAAGATGCATATATATATATATATATATAACGTTAAATATATATCACACAAACTATTCATCCAATATATATATATATATATATATATATATATATATATATATGCAGAATCGTTAAATAAGAATTCACCCAATGATCCAAAGTAGAATATTTTACAATCCCCAAGTGGATTGTATTGGATTAATTAGAAGTTCTTTTCATTGACATTTGACTCAAGCTATCCTATAATTTTTAACTGATATCTAAATAGAGAATTCAATGGCTTAGACCTGCAGAAATCCATAATGTGTCGTGGTGGCCGCCGGCAAGCATGACGAGATGTTTTTTTTTTTTTTTGGCTTTGCATGGCATTATTCATGAGCTAGCCATGAAGTAGTACTGTATATTTGGGATGGATAGAACTTCAACAACGAGCTTCATTGACGAGTGGCTGTGGCTAGAGAGAGATCATCACACTACAGTCTAGGCTAAAGAGAGATTAGGATGTGACAGCGAGCATGGCGGGACAGCCACGAGCACGAGTCTCTTGGCTTAGTGCGGCGGTCCGGGCGATGGTTACGAACTTACGATCACTTGTTTATTGGCTTTGCAGCATGAGCACAACACTCGGTTGAGGTTCGCAAGAAAGAGATAAGATCAAAAGAAGAAAGAGAAACAAATAAATAATAGATAATCAAAAATCTGACGTGGATTGTACTTAAAAAGCCTTTAACTTTTAGATAAAGTTTAAATATAATTTAGAGAATAAAATGCCAAGCTCTTTTAAGGCTATCATCCTTCCCTTTACAATTATATGATTATATATATCAAGATATTGCATTATAATTAATATAGGTGTTAAGTGAGTGAAGCCCTTGTAAGCGAGCTCGGACTTAACTCATATAAGTTTGGCTTGTGTTTGACTTAATTATTAAATGAGCGTTTCATGAACGTAATTATTGGCTCAAATATTAAATGAATCAAGCTTGGCTCAACTCAGTTAGACTCGTGAATAGCTCGTATAAGACTTTAATTGGTAGTTGTTTACATAGGTTCTCATATTAATATTAAAAATTGATAATTTTTTTTTTCTAATAGCATTCTTTTATTATAAAATGATGCATATCCTATATTTTCGAAACCAAGTATCTTTTTATATTAAGTCAGGTTTCATACTCGACTAATTAGGCTAAACAAATACCCATATATATGAGCATAAGGTTTAAGGTTTAGAGCTTTTGAGTTGTTTAAAAATACTTGAATTTTAAATTTATAATTAAAAAAATTAAATATAAGAACCAACTCGCTTGGCTCGACTTACTATGAGTTTGAGTTTGAATTCGATTTTTTAACTCGTTCTTAAGCTCAACTCAAATAAAATTTAAACAAGCTAAGCCCGGACAAAAACAATCATTTATAGTTTTATACTCCATCCCGCTCCCCTATTTATAAAAGGCCAATCATAAGGTACGGAGAGAGAGTCCACCAACAGTTTCATAATCCTCAAGGACCTCAACCAACAACCACATCCTTAAAAATGGATGAGATTGAATACTACCGACAGTCAAGCGATGACAAAGAACCACGACTACTTACCTATAGTTTAACTTCATTGTCCAACGATAGAAAACCTCTAGAATCGAGCCCACAACATTAAATAGAAGACGAGCTTCATGAGTATTATTGAGATGGATACAAAGCCAGCTGCGGATGGATCATAATATGCAAGTCCCCATCAGAGTAAATGAAAAAAAATGACCTTCTGTTCTCTTAGAGACTAACTATAGTCAATCAATTTAGCTGTAGGTTGATTTAACCATACTTATGATAACAGTGATTAAGATACTAATATTAATTAAACTTGTGTGAATGTTTTTCTTACTGGGGTGAATCAAACCCACATCCTAATACGTGCCAAGTCTCATAAAAATTTTCTTCAGAATACTAAACTATTACTGTGAGTCCCGTGAGTTTTACCCAACTTGATTTAAAGTTTAAACCCTCATATTTAGCCACTAAATGCTTAATGAAATGGAAATAAATACTATTAACACCACAAAGTATAATTTCATAGACACAAACAGTAATTAAGTTGGATGAATCAGGACAATAGAGTGAACTTCAAAAGATTTGAGTTAAAATTCATCATTTTCAAGCCAAAATTGGTCCTTTTATTGTAGCCTGTTATGATCCATTTGTTCAAACCAACCAGTTGTTTCCCAACACTAGAACCCTCCATTTAGCTATCGTAACGAGAATAACTAACCGTACGCCAATAGCCTCTTCCCTCCAATCCCAGCCGTCCAATCAGAATCTTTTGTCTGCCACACTTTAAAAAATTTATACTCTAATTACTGCGTAATCTGTTCTCTCCTTAACCAATTAGAAAAGTAAACGCTCTCTGTTTTTCTGAATCCGAACTTATCGATAAAATCTTTGATAAGATATTAATCGCTCAAATTCAGGGGGATTTTTTTTTTCTTTTCTTTTCTTCTTAATCTAATCAAATTGTTACTCCACGACAGCCCTGTGATCTGTTCTGTCCCATCCCAGAAAATGAAATGATCTCATTTCAGTTTAGTAGTTGTTTTCACACCAAATTCGTTCTGAAGCCTTAATTATCCGTCATTTTCTCGGGAATCATTTGCTCCCCCCCCATCCCAATTGGGAATTTTATCCTCTCTTTGAGTTCAAATGTTTTCTGATTTCTGATTCCTCCATTCGCTGATTCCCTCATGGCAAACTAAAGCAGGGAATCAGCGTTGACCTCGACTCTGCATTTGAGAAAAGCTGTGATTTATACACAGACCCACCTTCAAATTTTGAATTTTCTGGGGCTAGGGTCTGTGAATTCTTGTTTTTTCAGGCAATTAGGGGAATTGGGTTTCTGATAAATTGTTGAAGTTCTGTGCGTTTCCAATCAGAGATTCGATCTTTGTTCTGTTTTCATCAGAGCTGATTGGCGAGGAATTTGGGTTCTCATTGTTGGGGATTGTTTGATTGATGGATACGGATGCTAAGGATGTTAATGGCGGCAAAACTAAGGCTGTGGGTGGTATAGATTCTGCGAAGGTTGAGAATCGCCTCGTTAATGGAGAGGAAGATAGTGAGTCTAATTCGTTGTTGCCACCTCGGCGAGGTGGGATGTCGAGGAAGTCTGAGAAGACGCAGCGGAAGGTGCAGTGGAACGATAGGAATGGGAATAAGCTCACTGAGGTGATGGTATTCGATCCGAGGTAATGAGTGACTGGAGTCATGTACTTAGATATGCATGGTTTTGGACAACGTTTATGAATTTTGATGTTTTGGTTGTTGTTTTATGATTTGTCTTCCTTGTTTGAGTAGCGAGTTTCTTGGTTTTGAAACTTGTTTTAGCTACCGCATGGAAGATGAGGTGCCTTTGTTTTTTGTTTTTTTTTTTGATAAGTCAGTAGAATTTATATGAAAAAACGTAAATTCAAAGGGGCGCCACCCAATTATACAAAGAGTATAACTAAGAGCGTCAAAGTGCACCCAAAGAGACCTAAGCCCACTAAGAGCACCCACGAGAACCAAAAGCAACAACCCAAAGCTACACCCTACAATCAACCCACATAATCAAACCCTACAACCCCTGCAAACCCAACACAAATCACCCAACAACCCTAACCAAACACCTCGCAACCCTAACCCCAATCCTTGTCCCCAAAATAGACGGAACAAGCAGTTGAAATCCTATGCTCTAGCTCTCTGCGAGTGAGGTGCCTTTGTTAACCTAGCTATATATTGTTTTAAGACTAAAATTAGAGGCTGCACCTTAAAATTCCGTGAGCAGCCAAGCTTCAGATGAAGAGAAATGTAATGTCATTTATCTGTGATGATATTATGGTTGTAAAGAACATTAATTTTGTTTGATAATGTCTAAATGGTCGATTGTTGTTTCTCAATTGGTACCCAATAATACAGGAGTAACATGAACTTTAAACCTGTTTCTGGTAGTGAACTGCAATTGAGGATTGGGTTTATGCTGATTGATTATAGTATGAGTGAAGCTTGATCGGTTTCAGTTATAAACTATTGTTGCTTCCTAGTCTGCCGTATGAGGGAAAGATCAAACCTAGCAGCATGATGATAGCTAGGACTGGAAACATGGTTAATAGCATTTGGTCTAACACAAATAGCCTTGAGAATGATCCCTTGTCTAAACCTAGACTTGATGTTGTGTCATGGTTACACTCCCATTTATCATCATGATAGTTCTAGGCAGTTTATTGTCTTTGTAGTTTGATCAATTGAACATTTGACGTTTTGGAGCATTTGTGTTAAGTGTGAGAGTGCATTTCTATTTTCTTTTACTTATTTGTTTGTATTCCGAGTCCATGTTACTTGATGGTTCATGAATTTGTTGGGAAATCTTATTTTGGTGGATTTGCAAAACTGTACACACTCACCATATATTGGCTTCAGATTAAAATACTTGACTGGATTTACATCATGCTAGGATTTTCATTAGTTGTATATAGAGCCCCATTTTTGGTCCATTGTACCCCAATAACATCATCATTTTATGTTTTCAGGATCATTTTCATGTGATCCTTTCTTTGTTTAATTTCTTCTATGATCCTAGTCTGCAAATAAATTTGGTTATTCATGGAAAGTGCTGCATATGTTTTTTTATGAAAGCTATTATGCAAAGTAGAGACAGGCTTTGCAAGTGAATGTGGCTAATGATAGAATTATAGACTTGCAAAAAGATTTTAGAATTATACTTTAAGATCAGAAAACATGTTTGTAGAAAGATGGAACTCAATCGATATAAAAAAGTGGATGTATTTGGGCTCTGGAAGGTTGAGCTAGAGTTGAGAGTTATGTAGAGCCAATGAGATGAATCAGGTTTTGGGGAATTTATAAAATTTAGTTTGGCTTTGCAAACTCGTCACAATTATTGATCCTGTCCTTTTACCACAAAGCTTTGTGTTTTTTGAATACAATAATTGATAGTTTAATTTGCCAATTCACTGAATTGGTAAGTTGTTTTAATCTTGTTTGAGCATAGTAGTAACCTTTGCTTTAGAAAAAAAAATAAAATAAAATAAAATTGTTTCAATCTTCGACATTATTTCATCTTACAAGAACTTAACTATGCATTTAGTTTCTTCCAAAAAAAAAACTATGCATTTAGTAGATTGCAAGAGTGTTGTAAAAAATCTTAGGCTTGCAGTGTTTCATATTTAAAACAATTTGCAAAACATGTAATTAAGTATTTTTCTTATACCCTAACTTTGAGGTCAGTATAATTTCTCTAAATTGAAACTTTGAGTTGAGGAAACTGAAATTTCTTTAGGGAAAAAAAATAGATGGCGGGCTGGGCTGTTTTTACCATACTGTGTCTCTCATTTTGCTGTTAGAAAGGCTGAAGCAGATGTGGCAAAAGTCGGGATTGAAATAGGAATTCTTGTCGTTTTTCCATTATGTTGTACTTTGGATTGCCCAACGCAATTCCTCAAAAGGAGGGGACATACATGCAACCTTTTTAAGGTATGCCGAGTTATGTCCTGAACGACCAGAAATTATGTTTGTCACATGATTTGTGTTGATACCCAGGTGCTACTGGTGGCAATACCTTATCACTACAATAAGATCTATTCATTGTTACTTACTACTTATGTTGAGGAGATGAGTACCTTCACGTCTCTAGTGATAAGATTATGACACTTGAGATAAGATGTAGAATCTGTGATATGATTTACTCAGTATCATATAATTTTTATTTGATTTATCATTCCTTACAATAATCTCTCATCCCAGTCCCCGGTTTTGGCTGCAGAACTAATTCAGAAGTACGCAGTATCTATGCCCTATAGACTCCAGTTTTTGTGAAAAAGAAAATTTCGACACAGGAGATAAACCATAAAATTGTGATATGTACTTCAGTGTAGCATAATTTTTTATAAATTTATCCTTCATTTATAATTGTCTCTCATTCCTAGTCCCCTGTTTATGCCTGCAGTGATGTTAGTGACTCTGACGATGAGGATTCAGAATCTTGCATCTGTTCCATAATGTAGATAGCATATAGTACACCCATATCAGAAAATGTCTGCTGGATAAATTACCGGGGCATTCACACCAACTTTTGATGACTATGGTAGAAATTGGCATCTCATTTTGCTGTTGTAAGGATGGATTGAAGGAACGAAACTGCAGAGTCATATGTTTAGCATGATTTGTGTGCTAACTCATTAAAGTTAAGTCCAAAAGCGTTTCTTAGGTGAGAGTTTGGTAAGTTTCTTGTAACCATGTACAAACTGCATAGAGCTCTTTCGCATGACGAAACCAGATGAGGACGATGGAAATATTGCATAGAGCACTTACATTGATATGCATTGTAGAACATACACGCAAAAGAATACTTCAGATAATCATCATGTTTAATGGAGCAGCAGGTACCTGATTTTTTGTTTTTTTTTTTTTTTCTATTATCTTTTACTCAGCACTTGGATTCTTCATGATGCAATACTTGATTGTCAACGCATGTACACAATGAACCTGCTGAGACACAATGCCCTTTCGTAACTGCATCCCTTCTTGCATTTAGAAAGGAATGTCTCCTATGAACATGTAAAATGTATAGAATTTTATTATTATTATTTTTTTTCAATCGGTGCTGCTCAGATAAATGATAGATAGAGTGAGTTTGGATACTCACCATCTATAAACCTCTATGAAACTCCAAAAGTTATTCTTCGTTTCAAAGTGAATTTTTCAAGTTGTTGCTATGTAATCTTGTAGAACCAATTATATTTTAGTTAGACTATCACGAAATTCAATAATTTTCTAATACATTGATTCCACTTCCATCATTGCATTGAATGTCTTCATCTGGAACATATACCTCTGCTCCATAATTGAGCATTTCTTTTACTTATGCAGCATAATTAGTCAAAACAGAATTTAACGCCTGCCCCCATATGATCCACTCACTAATAATAGGCATAACCAACACAAAAGTGAAACAGGTGTTTTGTGCCACTGGTATACTCTTTTTATGGGAACTAATACAATACTTCCAAATATGAGAATTCTCACACAAAAGATGATGTGGAAAATCTTTAAAATGAATGGTTCCGTTCATTATCAATCTCTTGTACAAACAGTAAGACATAACGAGAGACAACCAAAGCCCATTGACACGGTAGTACAGAACTACCCAGCAAAATCATCATTCACAAAACAATCAGAGGAGAGGGGCAAAGAAATAGAAATACAAACAAAAAAAAACACGCCAGATTGTTCACATCCATCTAAAATAGCCAAGAACGATAAGAAAAGTAGCTGTTGGCTGTGCTTCTATTATAATCTTCATCTTTGTATTGAAATTAACTGTATTTACCAATTGTCCTCGATGCTTGTATAAAAGTAGGCTGAACTTCAATCTATAGCCCTCTTCCAGATGACAAACTCCTGTGAGAACCTAAAATGTGAGATTCTGCAGGGTTTTAATCTGCTCATCTATAAGACATGTCTACCTTCTCTTTTTCTCCTTGAGTTTGATCCGTCCAACATATTTTTCTTCACCAAGATGACCTCAAGACCTATTGGACATTGGTAAAACCATCCAGTTTGAAAGGCTGGTATCAACAGCAATTTCTTGCATTAGAGGCTTGGACTGACTGAGATTTGAGAAAGCAAATGGATCTATGATGGGTTGTGTTTTCTTGAACTCTATGTTTTCCTTCTTCTGGTACTCCAGTGCTGCTTCTCTTGCTTTGACTGCTTTCCATTGGGTGAGATTTTCTATTGGGTTCAGCACAGAATGCACATATTGGCTCCTATCTCGAACATTTTGATGCAATTCATGCGACTTCCATTCTCTTACGTTTGAAGCACAAGGGGCCACTACATTGGTGGTTTTATTCCTAGTCAACTGAGTCAAAGAAACTATCTTCTGTGATTCCATATTTGCAGACACCAACTGCCAAGAAACATCTTCTTGGCTTTGATCAGGAAGAATATCAGAGTCTCCGTAGAATTCGTCGTCATCAATGTCATAGTCATAATCATCATCATCATCATCCAGATCAATTTCCTCGTATGCTATTTCGTTTTCCTCATCATAGCTGTCTCTGCAATTTTGGTACCTATAATTTGAGCGGTACGAGCCCATTCTCGTTTCTGCTGATTTCTGCTCAGAAAACGAGGGGATTAGGCTTCCTTTCGCTGCTTCCTCGCATTTCTTTTTCTTTTCTTCCTCCTCATCACTCTCCAAAAGATTATAATCTGTCGGAATTGGTTCATACGTCTGAACATCTAAATTAAAGCTAACTTTTTTTCTGATTTTGAAGCTTGGCCGCCCCTTAGGCTTGTCTCTAAGAAACAACAAAGTAAATACAGTAGTGTCTAACATATATCACAAATGATAAGAGGGGGAAATGGGGTCTTCTGATAAATAATCAATGCCTAATTACCTTGACTCAGAGTATGAGCAAATGGGGTCTTCTGTGACACCAAGATTTTCAGGCACAGACGAATCTAAAGGCACATAACTTCCATTTTGCTGCAACGAAATGCAATAGACATACTTGTTAAACAAAAAGTTCAAAAAAAAAAAAAAAAAGATGGAAGTTTAAAGATGATGAGTTTGCTTGTTACCTGGTCTCCAGCTAGAACCTTATCGGAAGGTTTTCGTCGCCTCCGCTTCTTGGAAAAGCCAAAACACCCAAGAAAGCAACCCATTACAAGCTACAACTCTCCTGATCTGGGTTCAGAAAGAGTGAGGAGTAGTGTTGTTCAGAGGGGCATCATGATTTGAGTGGCTGAAATATTGCAGGCGGAGAGAGAGAGAGAGAGAGAGAGAGAAGGTGATCGATATTTAAAATGTAAATGGCTCCAACGGGTTTTTTTTGAAAATAGTAACGTTGGGACTATAATGATGATGGGTTTGGTGGGGGTGGGCGCACGAGTTTTTCATAAAGAAATCAGAAATCAGCTTTGTCTGAGATCTGCATGGCAACAAATGCGGCTCTAAAATACTTTTGTCCTTTATTTCTTCTCTTTCTTCTTCTTTTGGGCTGTGGGGATTTATGGAAGGCCAGCCAACGATCAACTTTATGCATCTTTGAAACAAGTTGGAGCCACAACCTTTCAATGCTTCAGTGCAAAAGATTTCAATGGAACACAACGGTACTCAACTAACAAGTTTTTTTTTTTTGAGAAAAATCTTATTTCATAAAATAAATCTCACACCGAAAATTGAGAAAGGTTAATTTTTTTTTTTGACATGTCCTATGCCAACACAAGAGAAGAGGAGAAAAGATTCAAATTAGTAACCTCCGCTTATGAAGCGTGGTTTATAGCTGATTGAACTCTCTCTTAAAATCAGAAAGATTGAAACCTTATCCTTCGTTTTTAACAAGTTATTACCATTGGTGGATCAAGCAATTGAGTGTCTCAAATGATGGACGGTTGTTTAAAATTTACCATAATAAATATTATTAGCCAAGGAAAAAAAAGTACCTAATTTGCAGTTTTTTTTTTTTTTTCAAGAAGAAGGTTATTTTTTCTTGTTCTTACAATCTTTACCAATCTCAAGCAAATTTTTCTTTTTCTAAAAAAGGCGGGAGGGGTTAATAGAGTGACTACTTTACCTAAATGTGACCATATAGTACCACTTATCTATTGGGAACCCACCGTAGACACTTCTATTGGAAGTCCCACATTACTAACATGGTAACAGGCAAAAATATTGGAAGTCCCACGTTGTCTGGGTATTAAGAAGATGAGTCATTTATAAGGGTAAGGGGAAACTTCAACTCTTAAGCTAGCTTTTGGGTTGAGTTAGGCCCAAACCCATTTCTAACATGGTATCAGAGCCTAACCCAATTGGCTGTGGTACACCGTCTCTCATTTGGTGCACGTGTTGGTTTGGATGTCCTCCCGCCACACGTGAGGGGGCGTGTTGGAAGTCCCACATTACTTGGGTATTAAGGAGATGGGTTATTTATAAGGGTGAGGGGAAACTTCAACTCTTGAGCTAGCTTTTGGGTTGAGTTAGGCCCAAACCCATTTCTAACAACTTCCTCAAACCCAATTAAACCTCCATCACACTCAACATGGTTTACATTAATCAAGCATGCGAATTCTCATTATAGGAGTCAAATCCATGTTCTAGTGTTTATTTAACAATATAAAAATTACCTAAAATTGAGATTCCCTCTGATTGGAAGAAATTAAAGATTCTCCAATTGTTAATCGTAACCCTTAATTTTAAATCTAATTGTTTATACAATCACAATTGTTTTTATATAACTGAAACATTAAATGTTGGTTTTTGTTTTACCGAGATTTAAATGATTTTATAAACCATTAAATTTAAAATAAAAGGTCACGACTAATAATCGAAGAATCTCCAATTTTTCCCCAAGTGGAGGGGATCCAGAGTCAATTACGTACCTAAGGCGGTTAGGCCTCCAATTGAACGGCCAAGATAAGGATGGAGAAGAGTAACACTGTCGAAAGTTAAGAAGGCGTGGTAATTGGTATCCACTATCGATGGGTCTTCAGTCTTCTGGTGTATGGATTGATTAGCCCATTGTTCAATTTAAAACAAAGGCCTTTCGAATGATGTCTTTGGTGGCCGTACACCCGGAATGATGGGAAATTGGGCATGAGAGTCACCAAAAAAAAAAAAAAGTAGAGTTGCACATATTATATTGGGCCCGTATGGCTTGGACCCTAAGCTTTCTACGAAAGCCCTGGCCTCTTTTTGATTTTGGAGTGCAAGGTCTAATAATCTTTGTTCCAAAAAAATTATATATATATCAAATAATTACTAGATTTTGTCACATCAACTTTATTAAATATTTATGAGATATTTATGTAATATGTAACATTACTCTTTCTCAATTGTTCGGTTCAAGTTTAGTTAACTGACTTACTGTGACCAAATTAACATCTTGTCATCGATCAAGAGCCTCCCCCCAACACACCCATCAAAATCCCCAACAAATTTAAAGCCAGAGAAGCACACATTTGTCAAATTGAATAACTTCTTTTATGGATACATGTTAGTGTAGAGGGTGCGGATTAATCAGAGCAAATACTTTAAAGAACCAAGACATTTGAAACGATAACTTTAATTACAAATTTTGGGAGGCTATAAGGGAATAGGATCATCTCTATTTCATTTGAACCGGATAATATCTAGTTAGCTATATTAGAAGGGTATTTGTGTCTTTTTACTTTTTGAGAGGATAAAAATACCTCTAATATAACTAATCGAATATTATCCAATTCAAATGAAATGGAGAGAATTCTTATTCACAACTCTAAGAGGGTCAAGCCCCAGGAAATAAATATTTAATGACATTCTTTTTGGGGGTCTCTCAAGTTAGGTGAATGGTTAAAATTCTAGGAAATAAGCGGTGTCAAGATTTTGAATATACTTCTTTTATTTATTTTATTTCTTTTTTTTTATGAGGGAGAATCATTTCAGCTTCATTAATTGATAAAAGATCACGAACATAAAGTTCTTATATTACAAAATAAAAAGTTTTGAGAAAATCATAGTCGAAGTTACAATGTTACAAGTTATAGATACATACATAACAATCTGACATTTAAGACTTATCTATGACATTGAAATCTACTAACACATGACTAATTTTCAGTTATAACAACAGATTTATTTTAGTTGGACTCTTTCTCATTGACATGACATAAATAAAAAACAAACAAACAAAAAAAGATTTTATAACCTTATATCAAGTTGTTATTATAAAGGCATACGCAATTCAATCCTCTTGAAAAATGTAATCTATTTTCATTTTTTAAAATTAAATAGGTGCTGCTAAACCATTGAATTATGCTAGCAGCAACTACTATATGATTGGTTTGATATAATTCGTGAAGATAAATGCTATATACTACACTTATTATGCATATAACTCTTGAAAAAAATAAATAAATCATGCCATGTTAACATAGTAACTAAAAATATGATGTACAACATTCCCTATAGTTAGTGAACTACAAAATGGGTTATTGTTTTTATCATCTTAATAGTCAAATATGGTAAAAACATCTCTATAACAAAAAACAAAATATTTAATATTTCTATCAATGTGTTGTTCAAGTAATGATGTGTTGTTCTCAAATGATATAGGGAGATTTAATCCTTATATTATCTCAAATTTAACGATGATTTTAAAAACCTCGTCAAAGTTAGGAGAACTTTAATAATTCTTATATCATTGCTTGTGTTGTTGAGGTAAACTATGCAATACATACACTAAAACTTAGGAGGTGAAAAAGTGGTTAGTAAAATTCACTAACCACCTCATGCTAGTTGCCTAGGAGGTTAGTCGACGGTTAACTGTTAGTAACTCTAATAACCGCTAACCGCTTTTTAAAATAAAAAATTTATAAATTAATATTTATTTAAAAAAAAAAAAAAAAAACACAAAAGAATGTTGTTTCTACGATAATACGATAATATCATATAGGCCTATAGGGGTGTTAAGAGAGCAAGCCGCTCGCTCACTCGCTCGGACTCGGCTTGTATAAGCTCAGCATGTGCTCGACAAATATTAAATGAAACGTTTCGTGAACATGAATCTTGGCTTGAATATTAAATGAAGCAAGCTTGGCTCGACTTGGCTAATCTTGTGAGTAGCTTCGTATAAGGCTCGAATCGGTAATTGTTTACATAATTGCTCATATTAATATTAAAAATTGACTTTTTTTTTCTGATAGCATCCTTTTATTATAAAAGGATGCATATCTTCTCTCTTTGAAATTAAGTGTTTTACTATATTGATTCAAGGTTCATACTTAGCTAGACTAAGTAAATGCTCATATGCAAATTGGCTTATTGAGCCGTTTGAGAGTTCTTGAAGTTTAAATTTATATTAATAAAATATAAATATAAATTAAATAAAATATAAGAGCTAGCTCACGAATTGGCTTGGCTCGGTTTGACTTATTATAAGCTCGAGCTCGATTTTTGCTCTCGTCCTTAAGCTCGGCTCGAGTTCAAGAAAAATTTGAACAAGCCGAGTCCAAACAAAGGAAGCTCGCTCAAGTTCGACTCGTTTACACCCTTAATATCATACTACATACAACCTCGTTTCTAAATTTACTATATACGACCTCATTTATAAATTTGTATACTATACATATATAGATGATTAGCGGTTAACGGTTAGCGATTTTGAAGAAAACCTAAAACCATTCAAAACCACTAACTGTAACCACATATGCGATTAACAATTAACAACTAGTTATTAACCGCTCTCCTTTTCAACCCTATTAAAACCATGCGATTAACAATTAACGAGCAGTTATTAACCGCTCCCCTTTTCGACTCTACTAAAACTTGTGGAAAGCAGCAGATATTTACCAAAACAGGGGAGGGGAGAGCTGAACGGAAAGACCCTTCCAAATTAAGACAACAATAAATCATTAGTCATTAGACTAATTACATACCTTCCACGTGCATATCACGTGACAAATAGCCAGCACGTATACAGTGTCCCACACGGACAAAAAATTCATCTAGCAAAGCCTTACCCATATCCAAACGAATCACAACCGTCCAAACCCATTACTTTTCCACCCGTAAGCGCATACCCGTTATTCCCCGAACTTGACCACAAAAATCTCCCCCCATCCCCCTCTCTCTTTCTCTCATTCGCCCTTTCTCGTTACCCCGAGACGGCCACAAACCCTTTCTTCCAAATCCCCGACCCAAAAGCCCTCGAAGGAGAGCTCCTAAACTCGTAGTTTCACAGGTTGAGGGAGGAACCAGGAAGCTAGAGAGCGATGGATTCGGATCAGGGGAAGCTATTCATAGGTGGGATTTCGTGGGAGACCACGGAGGAGAAGCTGAAGGAGTACTTCGATAACTACGGCGACGTTTTGCAGACAGTGGTGATGAGGGAAAAGACCACCGGGAGGCCCAGAGGATTCGGATTCGTGGTTTTTGCAGATCCTTCCATTCTCGATAGGGTTCTCCAGGACACCCACACCATTGATGGCAGAACGGTGAGAGAGAGGGCTCTCAGATTCTCGCATTATTTGGGCTTGTTTTAGTTATTTGGTTAATGGGCTTTTGTTCTTTTTGATG
This sequence comes from Carpinus viminea, assembly GCA_013348765.1. Taxonomy (NCBI): domain Eukaryota; kingdom Viridiplantae; phylum Streptophyta; class Magnoliopsida; order Fagales; family Betulaceae; genus Carpinus; species Carpinus viminea. The sequence goes on from CP054673.1 coordinate 30,051,090, forward strand.
TTGAGGTTACTGGATATTGATTGTTTAGTTTATTAACGTGGTGGCGTTGTTATGTTTGAGCTTCTGGGTTTTTGGAATCTTTATGTGCTTATTATTGGGTTATTATGGTTCAGTTTAATTTAGGCTGCTAATGATGCCTGTTGTTGTTGGTTTTTTTTTTTTTTTAATGTTTTTTTTGAGCTTCTGGGTTTGTGTAATTTCTCGGCTTCTGGATTTTTGGATTTTTATGTTCTTGTTGGAAAATTGTGATTCTGTTTGATTTATGCTACTCATGCTACTTATTGTGTTGAGTAAATTTCTGAGTTCCATGGTTTTTGTTATTTTGATAAGGAAATTAAGGTTTAGTTGGTATAGGGGGACTAAACAGGAACAAGAGGAATCCACTAAGAAGTTCCTTCTCGATCTCTTTTTCGGTTATTGTTATTGTTCTGCTTTAGATGATGTTGTTCTTGTGGTTTTTGTTTTTTATGAGTTTAATTCGTTGGACTGTTGTTTTTGAGTTTAATTATTTTTTGGGTGTTAATTCTTCATAAAAATGTTTATTATTTGTTTCTTTTTTTTTTAGCTTTGTTTTATGGGAATTATGTTTAGTGTTTGTATAGTGTTGCTGCTTCTATAATTGTTGATCCTGGGGTTTTGTTGTTTCTTTATGAGCTTAACTTGTAAAGGTCTTGTTTTTCAGAGTTCAATTTTGATGGGGTTTTGTTCTTTCCGAGTATATTTTTTAAAGGTCTTGTTATCTGAGTTCAGTTTTGATGGAGTTATGTTGTTTCTCAGTTTAGATTTGTTTGGAAATGTTGTTTTTCAGTTCAATTATTACTGTGTGTTAACAAATGCTTATGTATTCATGCATTTCATGTTTTGGGCTTTCTGTTATGTTGCCATAAATTTTAATGGGTTTGGTTTAATTTTGGTAGGTTTGGAACTTGAGTTGACCTTTATTGTTGGTATGTTTTCTTTTGTTAGTTTCTTTATCTTTGGTTGGGGTTAAGGGTTGACTTTTCCGTAACGACATTGTAATTACTCTATACTGAACTCCTATAATAAGGGATTACAGCTTGTTTAGGCCCTTTTAATGCAGGTTTCTAATTTGTTTTGGAATTAACTTTTGTGGTTTAGGTAGAAGTAATAATGTTTTTGATGATCAAGGGATTATACCATGCACTTACTTTCATATATATTATGTTTTAAGCTTGTTTGAACAAGTTCTGAAAACAGCTTGCCGCTGAGGTGCTTTACTATATATATATATATATTTTTTTTAAGAAAACTAAATAACATGGAAGATTTCCAATGTGTATTTTTTTCAAAGTTTGTAAATTACCTTATTGATCATTGGAGCTTTATGATTTGTTATTGATTTGTACTAAGGAGTGACTTTGTGCCATGCTATGCTGTCTGGACATAGACAACCAGTGTCATTTTAGTGGAATGTGCAAATTCCCCTACACTTCAAAGAAAATAAAAGTCACAAACTCTTGGTTAAGAGTAATGCTAAATGTCCTTCACATGTCCCTCCAAAACTGATTTGACTTTTAAAATCATTGTTGGATCAAAAAATTCAATAGTGATATTAAGGCCACATCAGTTTTGGAGAGACACAAAAGGGACACAAGGAAGACTGATAGCATTACTTATTGGTTAATAATTTCTCTTTGATTGATAAATATTTAAGTGGTTATTCATCTTGTGCCCTGCATAATATGGATCCCACTGATGTTTGTTGAATGTTAACTGATGGATTTGGTTGTGTATTGTACTTTGGTACGTTTTCTGGTTTGTTAGTGAAATATGGAATGGTGAAAAAAAGATACTCATTTATCTGGCCCAAGTTAGTTAGAATGAGGCATAATTGAGTTCAAGTGTCTAGAGAAGTCAAATAATTTGTGCCGTGGGGTGTGAAAGTACTTTTATTTGCAGGTTTGTTGAAGATGTAATCTCTAGCTAACAGGACCACCTATTTTTCCGTATTCTATTTAAAAAAAAAAAGAACTTGTGAGGTATCTGCGTTTGGTGGGCATCTTACATGCAGCAAGTCAATCTCATAGATTGTTTTAGTTTGAGTTTTAGCATGGGTACCTTTTACCATCTGACAACATTAGAAACCATTACAACATCCTCGTCACAGTGCCCAATGCTTTTAGAGTGGACTCAAATATGATTATGCAAGTTCATAGATATCGAGTTGAGCTATTAACATTTCTTATCCTTTTTTGTGGCAATTTCATGTTTCTCTGTAAAATATGTATCTTAATGCATGTCTTTTAAAAGCAGGCTTTTATTTTACTTTATTGTTCTGGCTGTTTATGTCATTTGTTAAAACAGTAAGATGGAAATAATGACCCTTGTGGTTGCTATCTGAGGCTGTTGTATTTCATTCTCATTTCTAGGCATCTCATGTGTGCAAGTATCAGAATGTTATCCAAGGTTTTGATATTCTTTGTATATACTGGAAGTAGCTCTTTTTCATGATTTGATGTTAACACTTGTATCTAAGATCTTTACTTCAACATCACAATGTAAATGCTTGTTTTACTTTTCTTCAGGTTGAGGCTAAGAGGGCCTTATCAAGAGAGGAGCAACAAACTTCTGCCAAAGCTGGAAATATTAATCCTGCCAGGAACTATGGGGGTGGTGGAAGTTTCAGAACCAAGAAGATATTCGTTGGAGGATTGCCTCCCACTTTAAGTGAAGAAGGATTCCGTCAGTATTTTGAGTCTTATGGCCATGTAACCGATGTAGTAGTCATGTATGACCAGAATACTGGACGACCTCGTGGGTTTGGGTTTATTACCTTTGACACTGAAGAAGCTGTTGATAAGGTTTTACACAAAAACTTTCATGATTTGAATGGTAAACAAGTGGAAGTAAAGCGGGCTCTTCCTAAAGATGCAAATCCTGGTGGGGGTAACCGTTCTATGGGTGGTGGGGCAGGGGTTGGCAGTGCAGTTGGTAGTGGTTATCAGAGCTATGGGGCATCTGGTGGCAACCCAAATACATATGATGGTCGAATGGATTCCAATAGGTACATGCAGCCACAGAGTACTGGAGGTGGTTTTACACCCTATGGTTCCTCTGGGTATAGCGCACCTGGTTATGGGTATGGCCCTGCCAGTAATGGCATTAATTATGGCGGTTATGGTAGTTATGGTGCTGCCAATACTGGGTATGGTGGACCTGCTGGTGCAGCATACGGAAACCCAAATGTCCCTAATGCTGGTTATGGCAGTGTTCCACCCGGTGCTCCCAGAAGTTCATGGAGCACTCAAGCTCCCTCTGGATATGGTGCCATGGGTTATGGGAATACTGCTGCTTGGGGTGCTCCAAGTGGCAGCACTGGTACTGCTAGTGGTGGCCCAGGGTCAGCACCTGCAGGGCAGTCGCCCAGTGGAGCCACTGGGTATGGGAATCAAGGTTATGGCTATGGTGGGTATGGTGGAGCTGATGGGTCTTATGGGAATCCTGGTGGGTATGGTGCAGTTGGAGGGCGTTCTGGGAGTGTCCCAAATAATAATGCTGGTGGTCCAGGTGGGGCAGAACTACAAGGTAGTGGTGGTGGCTACATAGGAAGTGGCTATGGTGATGCAAATGGAAATCCAGGGTATGGAAATGCAGCATGGAGATCTGACCAATCTCAAACTTCTGGAAATTATGGTGCTCAGGTGAATGGTCCTCATGGCGCACAGGTTGGCTATGGTGGTGGGTATGGGAGTGCTCAGGCCCGACCTCAACAACAGTAATTATGATGGCTACAAGTCCAACTGGATCTTGATCTTTGTTTCTTGACCATGAGGGTCAAAATTGTTTTCCTTGCCAAGCAGCAGGAGTGGCACAAGTTGGATGTCAATACGCATTGGGACCGGTTGGATTGCTTGTTTCCCAGTAGTTTGCAGTATCTATTTTGCTAGTCTATAATAAGTAGTAATTTTGAGGCATACTAGATGCTCCTCTTATTTAATATTTGCTTCTGAGTGTAGTCTTAAATTTGGCGTGCCTATAATTTTCTCTACTAGCTCATCTGGATTTCTCCTCTGTCGTAGTGTTTAAGCTATGGTAGCTTATATAACCTTATTAATGTTGGTTTGATTACATTTGGGTATTTTGTTGTTACAATTTTATTAGTGTTTAGTTCTGCCTTTTATTTTAATTTTTTAATTTATTGGCCAAGAATAGATGCTGTAGGAAATTTAGTCAGTGGTGATACATATGCATGATTTGGTCTGACAAGTAGGAACTCAGAGATGTGTAGTGAGGTTTTTTTCTAATAGCAGTGGAGCTATGACCACTTGGGTTGATCACTTCGTAATGGGTAGCGATAATCATAGTGGTAGTTGACACTTTGACGATGGCATAATCATTTCCTCCTGTATTTGCCCTTGTGTTGTACAGGAGAGATGCGCGAGGTCTAAAGTGGAGAGAAAGTGTCCACTCATGGCTGAACACGAGCTTCGTCGTGTGGGCGGGGGGAAGTGTTCAGTGTGGAATGGAATTTGAGGACTTTGATCAGTTGAAATCACAGATTTACCTGAAACAGGTCATTCTCCAGCCTGGTCATGCCAACACTCAAATTTTGCTGATTCCAGGCATTTCAAGTGATACACTTCCTGATCTTCACTCAGGTGTGGTGGACTGGTGGATTATGTGAGGTGAACAGCTTACGGTATGTGGACTTTAGTGGTTAGCGGTGTCTCAGTCATAAATTCATTGTGATCTAATTGCTTAGGCTTCCTTTTGATGTGGAATATATCATGGTATGTGGTTCTAGATGTTGAGAAGTGTTGAAGAATGTGTCCTTGTTTAAAACTGTTTCCATGAAGTTTCAGAATGAAGTTAAAAGACTTCTATGGCTAGTTGTTTCTAATAATATATAGGCTAAAATCATTGCAAATATTCTTGTCAATGTCTATTATGCGTTTTCGGTAATAGTAGAAAGGTTCACCCATTGTCCAACAGACTACATACCCTTTTGTTCATTATTTTGCATGGTGTTTGCTAGAAACATTGGATGGATTAAGGGGATGCTCTCTCTTGTGAATGGGTTGTTGGGGGAACTATCTGGTAATATCAGGATTTCCTGTTTCTAAGTAGGGGTTCACTGTCATCTTTGCTGTATATACGATGATTGTTGCCGACGGTTGGGAAGGCGAACATGTTTTGGTAGGTTTTTCTCGCTAAAAATTAGATGTTTTCTTTAAACACTACTCAATTTTGTTCACTATGGAAACCAGTTTGCAGAAACTAAATACAGAATTTTTTTTTTTTTTTAATCTCAATGATTTTAAATTGAGGTATGATTATTTACTGTTTGTAACCGTTCCTCGTTAGTGAAAAAAGGTCTATAGAACAATAATAGGGTCGAGTACATGGCATATTGCAAAGAGATGCTGAGAATGGTATCGGGTTGTGTGGTTAAGCGTTTTTAGAACACAGTTTGAAAAAAATAACGATTTTAAAATGCAATTAATGAAAACCACTATTTTAAAATGCAGTAGTGTTTATGTTTTCAAATTGCTAATTTTTTTTTGGTTTAAAAAAAGTAATTGCAGGCTTATTTCTATATCAAGTTATCAGTTCGTTGATATGGAAATGGAGATCGAGTTCTTTTAGAGTCTATTTTTTTTAGATGATTATTCAAGCATACTTATTCCTGCAGTAAAGATGATTATTAATTGTCACGTGTCACTTTCATCCGATTGAATACGGAAAAAATAAATAAATAAAACGAGTTGGATTATTATTCATCATTTTGTTACAAACCAAATGCACCATCGCCACGCTCAAAAGAAGCCATTGTTCGTCATTTTATTCTTAGAAAATGATAGCATAAGATGAAGCAAATCATCTGAGTTCAATCTTTGGTCTGCCGTAGGAATGTAAACAAGCCAAGCTCGGTCAAGTTAGGGTTGTCTATGCTTAGCTCATTTAAAAATTTTATGAACTCGAGTTTGAATCAAGCTTATGTTAAGCTCCAAAACTTAAGCTTGACTTGACTCATTAAGGAAAATTCTTTTTAAGAGCCAAGCTCAATAGGCAAGCTAAGCAAATTGAGCCGGCTTAGCTAATTCAAACCCTATTAAGAGAGGCTTGCATTATTTTATATATTATTTAGGTAATAAATATTTTTGTTTTTTCTATGTGGGACAACTAGATAAGCTAACTATTATTGTGAGAGATGTGTACTTAATTTTATTTTATTTGTGTGGGATACTAATAAGCAAACAAATACAATGAAAATAAAAGAGTTTACTTTTAACACTATTATTGTGAGAGATGTGTACTTAATTTTATTTTATTGGTGTGGGATACTTATAAGCAAACAAATACAATGAAAATAAAAGAGTTTACTTTTAACACTTAATAGTAACTAAAAAAAAAAATTGTTTAATATATATGGTTAATATTACTAAAATATGAAATTGACTTTGATAAAAAAAAAAGTTTATTATATATACAAATTATCTAACATTTTTTTTAATATATATATTAACCAATTAACTCTCTCTATATATAACTAAACCAATTAACTAATTAGTTAACTTTGTTTAATATTCACAATACACTAGTTAACTATAAATAGTTATACACTATATGACTACATTATTAATATTTTAACTATATATATTTAGTACTTATGCTACATACTATATAAGTATAAATACTATTTATAATATATAAACTATTTAATAATAAGTTTTATATATATATAAATGAGTCGCGTTAACAAGCAAGTTGAGCCCCTATACGAGTATATTCACGAACTTTAAATAAGCGAGCCAGGTCTTATACAAGTATATATCATTTAATAATCGAGTATAGTTCTATGTTCATGAGTGGCTCATTTAATAATTGAGTCGGGTATGAGCCGAGCTTTATCAAGCCAATCCCGAGTGAGCTCATAAGTAGCTTTATTCGTTTACAGCCTTAATTTGCTTGAAAGATGGTCAACTCCTAGCAATCATATTCAATGATGATTTTAAAAACCACTTATGACTATAAAAAAAATTATATAAAAAAGTGGGAGTATTATTCTTTTGAAACATTATGACTAAATAGTTGACAATATCCTTTTTGTAGATATGTTATTCATATTTGAACTTTATCATAATTTTTTTTTTCTTAAGCAATGGTCTATAGTAGATTTGTCAACTCGACATAAGCTCGTTTAAAATTTGATTGAAGCTTAATAGAATCTTTATTGTTATACATAATCGCAGCTAACAACAATTATATATGTCATACAATTAAAATAATAAAAATATGTAACAAAAATTATAAATATTTGTAAGCAATTTATTTAAAATGGAAATCTAAATATAAAAGTTTACCTACACATTTTTATTATTTAATAATAAATTAAAGATAAATCAGCTAAAAATTTGACTACATATATATAAATCAGTGTAAAAATTATGTAAAAATAAATAAGTGTAAAATTTCACTGTACACCTAAAAGAAAACACTTGAAAATAGAGAAATTTGGTTTAGAGTAATGTTCACAAATTGCCGTTTACAAAGTTATATTATTAAATTTTTATTTATTCTAAGGGAATCTTTCATATTTGTTTATTAAAAAAAAAAAAAAAAAATCATCAGAGCCATTACATCCTTACATCGGAGAGCATAAAGGTATGATAAATCATAGTTAAAACTATGAGATTACAATGTCATATTAACAAACATAAAAATCTTACAATCAAGTCCTTTATATGACTTTAACATTAGCTAACCCATCTTCAAAGTTCAGTTATACAACAAATCTACTCTTTGGAGACTCAATCTAATATATAGGTAGTTCATATTCCAAACTTTTATTTTCTTAGCTATAAGATCAAAACCTTCACACCAAAACTAATCATCCTTGACCCAAAAGTTAGGACAAAAACCTTAATTTCAAAGATCGCTCATGAAAGCATATTTAAGGAGAAGTTAAACTATTATTCAAAAAATAAAAATAAAAACACAATAAAAAAACTAGCAAATAACTACAACAGTCGAGACAATGGAGGTGAAGCGCACTAGTTAGAGAGTGGTGGCCAATGCGAGTACAGTGGATGGTGGATAGAGGTAGTGTAACATAAGCAAACCTAATTTTAAGAAATTTAGAATCAAAATGGTAAAAGCATGAAAGACTGAAATGAGTCGTGTCCTTGTAAATTAGGTGAACGCTTTCACAAACACATAACATGATAGATTGTTTGGTTTTGAGTGAATTTAAACTCGTTTTAATTCATTGTAAGGAGCCTAAAACCTTTTCAAACATAAGGTTTGAAATAATTTTTTGTTTATTTATTCATAACATAAATGTCCACACAAGAGAAGAATAGGAGGATTTAAACTAGGGACCTCTATTTTATGAGGCGTGGTTTATAGTTGATTGAACTATTTCTTAAAAATAATATAATGACATTTAAATAGACAAACTATTATAATATTTTTTAGGTCTGAATTATAAATTCTTATTGAAATATAAAATAAGGTTGAGCCAAACTCTTACATGGAATAAAATAAAAATAATATTAAATAAAAATAAACACAATAAAATATTTGGCCACATCATATATTTAATATATCATAATAGTAATAATAGTTGAGTATAAAACTCCTTTCACATGTCAAAAAAAAAAAAAAAAAAAACTTCATTCTCTCGTGACAGCCCTGTCACTCCCCTTACTGTTGAAAAGCTTTTCCGGTGAAATTTGATGCCGGTGATGCATTGGTTGAGGGTGGGCCCCCTTCCCTCCGGCCCTGTACATAGGTTTCGGGTATCCTCCCTTAGGAACACAATGCGTTGGCTGATGTGATATATGGTTTTGTTTTTCTCGTTCATTTAATGAACTTGCTTTCAAAAGATGTTGTGCCTTTTAATAAACAGATTTGCTCCCCAAACTCTGTTTTTAACTATTTAAAATTCAGCAAAAATCTCTACTTTTTTCCTCGAAACGAGGGGAGTGAATATGAAATCTTGTTTTTTATTCTCTGCTACAAGCTAGGAGTTGATTTCATGGTCTATTTTCTTTGTTATTTTTATTTTAAGGATTTTTTTTTTTTTACACAAAAAATAAAGAAAAGAGATTTTAACTTATGACTTTTACTTCATTAGGCGTGATTTATAACAAATTAAACTATTTCTTAGAGATTATTTCAAGAACACTTGGTCAGACAGTCTCTTGCATTTTTGTGTGAATTTAGATGCAATTAGGGGTGAAATTGACATGGCTTTCAAAATTTCTATTAAATTTTAAATAAATCATGATTTTAAAAACCACATTAACTTTAGAATAATAAAAAGATAGTCTTTAGCATTACTTATGAATTAATATCCTCTTAAACTTTCAAATGAGTCAATATTTTTTTCAAACTATCAAAAAGAAATGTCAATATCCTTTAAAATAAATTTAAAAAGGTCTAAAAAAAATTAAAAAAAAAACAGATTTTTGATTCAATGATTTTTCTTGTCATTTATTTTGTGGAGATGAGTCGTGATGATTTTTAGTGGGCTGTGATTTACAAACCCGAAGGAAAATATCTGGCAATGCAAATAGAGCTAGCAAAAATTTGTCCTTCAATTCTCGTTTCAATCTGTGCAGCAAACAGAGTTTGTTTCCAAAGCTTTAAGTCAGAACAGTGACAAGATTAAAATTTTGGGAAGAAAATTCTGTAACGTTTATCTTTGCATATACATTTCCTTCCGGCCAGTAAAATGCATATATTTTTGAAAAGTACATCTTTGAGTCGAGTAATGGTATAATATGATGTAACTTTTAAAATTATTATATCCATATAGAGTGAACTCTATTTTGCAAGGTTTCTTCTCAGTTTTTGTGATTTTTCATGAAATCACATGTGAGTCCAAACTTTTTTTTATTAAGTGAGGTTGAACATATAAAATATTTAATAAAAATTAGAGGTAAATGACTTTACTATCAAAATATCATAATTGATTCTTATGTTTTTATCTTATTTGGATTTAATACTTGACTTTTCAATTTCAAGAATAAAATTCTTAAGTTTTGTTCAAATTTAAAATAGGTCTATCGATCACTTTACTGTCAAAATTAACAGTTTTTCATCTATCATATGTTTCTCATTTGACATGTCAAAGTCCATCTCAACTTCCCAACGCAATGTCACGTCAATGGTTCTGAAGTCTTGTATTACTATGAGTTTGCCTTTTAGGTTAATTATGAGGTTTTGTATTTTTCCAAGTTTTACTCATAAGATCATTTTTTTTTTTGTAGGTATGCTTTTTTTTTTAATGAATGAATTAGCATTTGTTTACGTGTTTTTGCATTGGGGTGCTTATGGCATGTGTCAAATAAGACGTGGTAGATGACGGTAAAATGACAAATGAATCTATTTTAAACTTTAGCAAAACTTTAGAATTATATTCTTGAAATTGAAAACTCAATGACTAAATTCAAATAAATGAAAACTTATGGGCTAAATATGATTTTTTTCCTAAAATATTTTCTCCAACATCTGAATGTTTGGTATAAACAAGTCCCAACGTTCTACACATGCTTCGCATTGTACTATACAAAATTTTAAAGGATATTTTAGTCTTATTAAAAAAAAAAAATTGTAGTCATTTTTATCTTTTTTCTAGCTTTGATGGGAGGGTTTACATCTATAATGTTTTGATAGTTTGGGGTTGACATTATCCCAAGTGAAATTTTTTTGAAAGAGATATTGTCAATTGTGTAATAGTTTAAAGGGACTGAGTATGCGAATTTTTCCCTTGAGAAAAATATATATTTCACGAACATGTAAAATAATGTTAGGTTGATCCTTGAAGTACTTCTATTGCTTTTCCTATTAACTTTTCTTTGAATTCTATTTTAATTAATTTAGTTTAGTTAGTTCAATCACTCCATTGCTTCACTTTTTAGTGGAAAACATCAATCGAGTCATTTTATTTTTCTGCACGATAATATAAATTTTACTTGAGCGTCTACTATTCCTTGTGGATCGACCTCCATCTCACCGAGTATTTATTACTTGCATTAGCATGCACTTGGGTTTGCAATCTTTTTTCATGCAACACCCAATGCTTCAAACACCAACAAAACAAATGCTAGGAAATTTGTCCGGGCCTTTGCTTGACATTCGCCTGGTGGTGTTTGGGTGCTGGGAAAACGTCCCTTTTTTCTTCTTCTTAGCTTGGTAGTGAAGCTACATTAGATAATGGTTAATTAAAGCTGTCTAATTAAGGAAACAAATTCACAACAAAAACACTTAAAGTATATTTGTTATTGAGATAACTATTTAAAAATGCACGGTTTGAAAAAATAACGATTTAAAAATGCAGTTAATGCAAACACGATTTAAAATATATTTATTTTATTTTATTTGATTTTTTAAACACACCTTGACTGTAGTTCGAAGATGTGACGACTTATGTTTTCAAATTGCTAGTTTTTTCAAATGTGCCTTAAAGTGGGTACGATTTTGATTAAAAACACACATTTGACATATGAAATCAAATTTAGTTTGAAATAGGAAATTTTGTTTTTAAGTCGTTAAGTTATCAATTGTGCATATAACGGTAAACGGTGCACATAATAATACGTCATATAAAATTTTAAATGGCTATATGCACTTATTCCTGCGGTAAAGATGACTACGTGATAACTATCTGATTAAATACGAAAAGAAAAAGAGTTGGATTATTATTCACCATTTTGTTACAAACCACAAGCACCATTACCACGCCCAAAAGAAGCCATTGTTCATCATTTTATTCTTAGAAAATTACAACATAAGATAAAGTAAATAAGTAAACCATAGCTAGCATATCCGAGTTCAATCCTTGCTCCGATCCGTCGGGAAGAGGGTCAACTCCTGGCACTAAAATGAAGGTTTGATCTCTCCTTCGAGAAGAGGATCAAATCCAGAAGGCAAACGTTGATGTGGATTGCCAAATGCAGCTACATTTCCAGGACGAGTGAATACAACCTCCATAATAGAAGGTAAATATATCAGATTTCTAGGAGTGAATATGAATATGAGTAATGTTATACATCATCCCATTATTCATCTCAATTACTTAAAGCTGATGTGATGTGGTCCATATAACATTTGATGTATGAAAACTGGTTTCTTGGTTGGAAGGGCCATGCCACATCAATTTTGAGGAGATAGAAGATAATAGGGTGATCAATAGAGTTGCATTGAATATAAGTGAACAATAATAGCAATAAGGTCATAACATGCGCGAGAGTCTTCATTACAATTTAATTTCAAAATTTAAAAGCATCTTCATCGTATTTTTCATTATAGGTTAAAAAAAAAGGTGTATAAAAAAAAAACATCTTTTAATAAAAAGAGTACATTACTTAACACAGTGACACAATGTTATACAAAAATATTGCATGAATGTATAAATCCAAAAAAAAAAAAAAAGCTATATAAGACCCTTAATTTTATTTTAATCCATAAAAATTAAGACATGTTAAAATATTTGTTCCCAATTGATGTAGTTTATAATGAAAAGAAGTACAACGAAAAAAATAGCAAGAGGAAAATCTAAATTCTTATCATTAAAGCATTAATAGAAAGTTAGAAGAAATTTGATTTAATGTTTGTGCAGTACTTATTATATTTCAATACAAATAAAACTCCTATAATTCTAAACATTCATAAAATGAACAAATCTTTTTTTTATTCCTTTTTATGAATACAAAATAACAAAATTCGTCACTCAGTATTTAATGCAATCAAATAAATTCAATTATCTTTTTGGTATTTCAAAAGTGTTTCTATTCATTTTCTAGACAACAATCAAATAAATTTTTGCCTTATTTTTATTCAAAAAGCAGAAAAAACACTTACAAAAAAAATAAGTGTAAATCATACAAAGAAATTTCTTTTCTATAAAAAATTCAAATGAATTAAAAAATAAGACCTTCAATTTTAGTTTAATTCATATAAATTAAAACATGTTAAAATATTTGTTCCGAGTAGTTTAAAATAAAAAAAAGTATATAGAAAAAAATAGCAAAATGAAAATTGACAGGAATATTACTAGAGACACATACCTGATAATTTTCAACTGTACAGGTTTTAAAACCAGCAGCACAATAATCAAAGTAATATTCCCATGTCCGTATGAATTTTTCATCAAACCCGAGAGCAAGGATTTCCCTGAAAACGCAAACATTAACACTGTATACTGATCATCTATGAGATAGAAGTTGCTTCATCGAGTCATGGTAAATTAAACTTATTTATTTATTTATTTGAGATAAAGTGAGGAGATAAAGTAGATGATCACTTTTCATATATACCTCTGGTTCTCCAAAAAAGTTTTTCTCCAACATCTGAGCGTTTGGTAATAATGAGTCCCTATGTTCTCCAAGTGCTCCACACTGCAATTACGTACAGAGTTTCTATTAAATCTAGAGAGAAATAAAGAAAAATGTAACGGCAAGCATGTATATATACCTGAGTCTGGATGCAGCAGCCATGGCTGATGTTACCTTGCTTAATGAAGGCACGCAAATACCAGGAAAAATATATTCCTTCATAAACTCTGAACTTTTCCTGTACTCTTCATAACGCTCATCTGGTAGCGTTGAGAACTAACAAGAGATCAACCGGCTTTAATTGTTAGAAACATATATATTTAAATTAAACCCATAAATTAAAGAGTTAAAATCAAACTCGAAATGAGACCTGTAGAACAATAACCCCGTCTTCGGCTAAGACTGACTCACAGCAACCAAAGAACTCTTCAATATATTCATGGCCAACATGCTCTAGCATCTCGCTGAAAAATTATATCAAGTAAAAAACATCATGGTATATACTGTTGGAATCATTATTGCCGGATTAAGATTTTCTGGCAGAGGAACTAACCAGGATATAATTCTATCATATTTGTTGGTATCAGGCAATTGGCGGTAGTCGCATAGAAGATATCTAATGTTGTCCTGAAAGCAGAGTTGATTAAGAATATGCTTTATATGGTTTTAAAGCAAAAAATTCATGAAATAAATACCTGAAGGCCAGCATCTTTTACTTTCTTCTCTGCAAATTTCAATTGCTCTTCAGACAGAGTGATGCCAGTATATTTGCATCCAGTTTGTTTGACAACTTGAATAGCAAGCATTCCCCAACCACACCCAATTTCAAGAACTTCATGCTTCTCCTTAATTCTTGCCTTTTCTATCAACAGTGAGATTTTTCTCAGCTGTGCAACATTCAAGTCTTCATCTTCCTTCTGAGAAGTGTTTTAGTACAGATGAATTTATTACTGCTTAATATTCGATGGTAGCTAGAAATGGATGCATTAATTAATGTCTAACCGTGAATCATCAAAAAGTGGTGATCCTGACCTTAAATACAGCACAGGAGTATTGCATCGTTTTCCCCAAGAAGAGACTAAACAGCTCATTGCTCTAGAAATACACAAATTAAGACGATTTGTTATGAGCTTCTGCTTCTATAATTTGAATTAAGGACTTTGAGCTTCCATATCCTAAAAGCTTATAAAAAAATTCTAACAATGATCACTAGCTTAATTCCTATTAATTGTCGTTTCAGGCTATTCCATATTAAGGTATCAAATAAAGACAAGTAATCTACAGGAAACATTTTAATACCAGATCAAAATGACGAGAGTTGTTTCTGCGAGCCTGCTTAAGAGTGTTTTTCCTTAAAACATGTGCCAAAAAGTATATTGCAGATGCTAAAACAGCTGTGAATAGCAATGGTGTCCACCAGCCCCTGAAGCCAACAAAAGATGAATGCAATTGAGGAGATGATATGACTAAATAGTAATCTCACTACCCAAAGTTTACAGCAAATTAAGCCTGCTGCGAGTTGTGATATATACCTTCTCTTCTTCAACTTTGAGGCAGAGGAATTTGATTCTCTGCTGGCAATGAGAATCTGCAAAACAAATAACCAAGGCAGATTATGAGGAAGTAGAGATAGAAAAATTAAAGTATCTTTGTATCCGAGGAATTTGGAGCATTTCTATTTCCGGATTGATCCTGGACTCAGAATATCAATTATCTTACCATAAAAAGTTTCGAAAGATCATCATTTTTATTAGTGAAGGAAAAATCTCCATCAATGTACGCACTTGCAAGGCCTAAATCAGCCCGCGTCATGACCTGATCATCATCAAAACAATCTAGCGCTCATCAGTGACCGATGGTCATAAAATTCTCAAGTACAATAAATGATTTAAATTTTAAATGCCAATACATATATGTATGTATGTATGTATGTATGTGGCCAATTCTTTTATTTATTAATGGACAGAAATTTTTTTCGATCCATTTAAAATAGTGCCTAGTGTTTATAAACATTTAACAGGCATATTTACACTTGACATTATTTTAAATGGGTTAGAGAATATTTCCTTCAAACTGGTTTAAAGAAAATTTCTGTATATTTATGTATTTATTGTTCATTCGAAATTCTTTTATTATTTTTTTTTCAACCCATTTGAAATTCTTTTAAGGATAGAAGTTTGGAGAAAATTTCTTTCAACCTACTTTAATAAATGATAAATGTCATCTATCACATGTTTTCTTTCAAGGAAAATTACAATTTACCCCTCAAAGTTGATAGTGTTTTTCAATTCGAATACCAAAGTTTCAATTTTTGTAATTCACCCCACAAAGTTTCAATTTTGTTCAATTCGACTAATATTATCACAAAATTTCCATATTACTCATAATTTTTATTTTTTTATAAGAAAAAACAAATTTGGGGATGCAAAAATAGCGAGATAGCCAAAGAGGTGGCTATAACCACCCCGATTTTTTTTTAAATTTTTTTATAAAAAAATTAAAAATTAAAAAATTATGGGCAATATTGAAAGTTTTGAATACAATTGGTCAAATTACAAAAATTTAAAACTTTGGGAGGTAAATTGCAAAAATTAAAACTTTGATGTTTAAATTAAAAAATTATGGGTAATATTGAAAGTTTTGAATACAATTGGTCAAATTACAAAAATTTAAAACTTTAGAAAATAGATTGTAAAAATTAAAATTTTGATTTTTAAATTAAAAAACCCTATCAACTTTGAAGAGATAAACTATAATTTTTCCTTTCTTTTAATAACAAGCAGCGCCGGATCCTTAAAAACACCACAATATAATTACAAGTACATACCTTCCAGTAAAACTGGGGACTATGAACTTTAAGAACAACTTTTAGGGAACATTTTCTGTCGTTTCCTTCAAAAGTAAATGTTGTGCCCCCTTCCTCCATTAAACTGCATTAGGACAAGCCACAGTTTATCAGTCGACTCAATCATGAAATTCAAACATAGTTAGATTGTTTAATTAAGACAGTGCGATGAGCACCGATCAGTAACAGAAACAGCCAAACAGGAATCAATATCTGGCTACAGAGGTTTGTACGTCAATAATAATATCAAAAGGCAGTTGAAAAGTACAACCAAACAGGGTAATATTTTTAATTGTCGGGAACCATAAAAGAGATGGGTTTGCTAAAAATGGTAACTCTCCTTTGGTCTTCCTTCTTAAAATGTGCAACGTCCCATGAACGTGATTTAGACCTTCTTTGAGGTATTAATGGCCAAAAAAAAACCTAAAAGAGGATTAGGATTAAAAACTTAACAGAAGACCTTGTTAGCACCAATCAAATTGTGCCACGTGTCTCATACTTAATTTATAAATTTTTTTTCTTAAAAGAATTAAAAATATTATTATTATTTTTTTTTTAGAAAAAAATTAAAATTTTTGTGGGTTGCCCCTTGGCCATTTGGGGGCAGCCCCCTTTGGCCAACCACTCCCATTCGGCCAGTTTAGTTCTGATATCATATTAAAGGTTCGATCTCAAGATTTATAGTTCTGATACTATATTAAACTATCAATTGTCCCAAAAACAGTAATTTAACCCTCTCATGAAACCACCAAAAGTGCTCTTCAGTATCCTCTCAGGGACCAGTCCCAGCTTCGGAGCCCAGATCATAGAGATTACGTACTATAACTCATTTTCAGAGAGCACATGATATTATATATATATATATATATATATATATATATATATATATATATTTATCAGAGAAGATTGAAGCAGCAAGTTGCAGAATCATATGAGAAGGATATACGGTAAAGAACAGACTCACATTAAAGATCCAGAAGAGATAAAACGTCCAAGGAAGCGAGTAACAAGAAGACGCGCCCCTGCTTCCATCAGAGAAGCTTCCATGCCTTTTGGGTTGCTTATAATCCAACTATGTTCAGCAGCCATACGTGCCAGCCTATCTGCCTAACAACCAGTGTACCTTGTAAGATGTATATATAATTTCTTCAGCTAAAAATATTATTCTTGAAAGAAAACTATACAACTTATTGAGAAAGAAAAAAAAAAATTGTAGCTAGGTTGGCCAAAATATTTATAGCAGAGAACAATCCGAAGATCGATCGACATCCATGAGCAAGAGTGAACTAAGTACTAGAAAAAGTGTTGTATAAATTAATAAATCATTGAAAATATGAGCCCAGAACATCCGGAATATTGTATTTTCTCTTGTAGTTTACCTTTATTATAAGATATTAATCCTCTGATCTCCTGGTTTGTTTCTTTTCCTTTACGTTCCCGTCTATACATATATATATACATATATATATAGTGCTTTCATTGCACTATTTAAATGTCAGATGCTACGTCCATACATGCACATATAATTGATAATATAAATGCTATTTTGTCGTACCTCATATCTATCTATTCAGCTTTTTGGGACCACGTCCAAATTAAAGTTTATTTTAAAAAAATAAAATAAAAGATTGATTGAAGATGGAGACATAACATGTTTCTAATTGATGAGAAATCTTATGCAATCTTTTATTGATCGAGTCGGCATACTTTTATGATAAATAGAGTATGCCAACTCAACAAAAATGTTATGTTTATCTACAAATGAAAAAAGTGAAACCAGAAACCAATAAAAAGACAAGGACCCGTTTGAAAAATTATTTTTATTTTTAGTTTTTTTTTGGAATAATTATAATGTCCCGCCCTAAATTATAAGGGCAAAAGTAGAAATAATTAAATTCCCATGTGACCCTACTACTATTGTGTTAAATAAATCAATGCGGCAGGAGGGTCGGCCCAATGTATTTGGAGGTCTTAGGCGAAATTTTGGAGTTAGGCCTTATTTTTTTAATATTTAAATATTAATTAAATAATATTTATTTTAATATTATTATTATATTTTTATAATATTATTATTATTTTCAGTAATATGTTCATTGTTGTTTCATGATTTTTAAGT
This sequence comes from Carpinus viminea, assembly GCA_013348765.1. NCBI lineage: Eukaryota > Viridiplantae > Streptophyta > Magnoliopsida > Fagales > Betulaceae > Carpinus > Carpinus viminea. The sequence goes on from CP054673.1 coordinate 30,069,355, forward strand.
TTAACTTTTAGAGAAAAGTATAAAATGGCCCCCTAAAGTTTCAATTGGTATAAAGTAGCCTCCAAATTACCAATCTTTTATAAAATAGCCCCATCTATTAGATAAAACTGTTAAAATAGATGAAAAACCCAAAATGACGTAGTTTTGGGATGCAAAATTACTAAAATGCCCTTATTAAAATTAAAAATTAAAAATAAAAAAAACCCACAAAATGGTGTCGTTTTGCTCATCAACAAAAACCCTTCTTCCCCTCCCCCATGTTCTTTCCCACTGCAGGTTTGCATCCCACTGCATCGTTGTCGTTTTGCGAAAACGGGTTTCTATTTTTTCAAACCCAGGTATAGAGACTCCAGTTCTTGCCCAGTCTAGAAGAAAGTGCACAACAACCGGCGGTCGAGCTTGGTCTCATGGGAGTGGTCTTCTAGCTCTGCCTCATCATCCACCTCTCCAAGCCATTAACTCACATAGGCCAACCAGGCCCAGAACCGGGACTGGTCGGGCTGGGTTTCATGGAAAATTTTATTTGCTACTTTGCTAAAATCATCTTGGGATTCTACAGTGTTGTTTTGTTTGTAAAAGCGTGGTTTCTGTAGTAACAATTTCCTTTTTCTATGTTCTGTTTGTTTAGTTTGAATAGGTGATCAATTTGGTGTAATTTTCTGGAGAAAAAAAGAAAGTAACTTCCAACCCAGTAGCTTTGTTGTATAAATTAGATGATCAAATCGGGCATTGAATATTGATGGTTCATCAATCAAAGTATTGAATTCTTCAATTTCAACCTTCTCCTCAACTCAATTTAACAAATAACCCCAACTGAATACGATATAAATGTACTGAAAATAGTTGATAGTTCATGAAGTTTAAGTATATTTAACCAAAAGACACGGGGGAGGGGAAGACGGAAGGACGATGCTGTTTTGTGGGGTTTTTTTTTTTTTTTTTTTATATTTTATATTTTTAATTTTAACAATGACATTTTAGTAATTCAGAATCCCAAAACGACGTTATTTTGGGTTTTTCATCCATTTTAATAGTTTCATCTAACGGATGGGGCCATTTTATAAATGGTTGGTAGTTTGGGGGCTACTTTATACCAATTGAAACTTTGGAGGGTCATTTTACAAATGACTAGCAGTTCGAGGGGCCATTTTATACTTTTTCCTAACTTTTAAGTTCCTTAGTTGCATTTTATTAAGGTCATAAATATTTGTAACAATAGAGTTAGAAACATCAATAATATTTTCATTATATTTCTAATAAAATAATTCTTTTTGATGAATTTATTATTCATTTATGAGTTTTCCACCTAAATTGTCATCAATATTTTGTTTATTGCAAATAACAAATTTATTTAAAACCCAATTTGAGATTCATTCAGTTTTTTTATTTTTCTCTTCTTTTAAGTATTTCATATCAAGATGCATATTTTCTAGTATACATATTTGATTAAACATATTAACCAATAAAACAAATATGATTTATAAAAAATATATATTCAGATTATAATAAAATAAATTATAAAAATAGAACAATAAAAACATGTTTGAAAATTGGCATGGATGTACAGCGGAGGAGGAGAGGAAGAAAAGAAGAGAAGGAAAGCATTAAAGGAAGAAGAGGAAGGAGAGAGAAAGAGAGTGAGAGCAAGAGGAGTTTGCTGAATTAACGGGAGTTCTTGTTTTGGGCGCGTTTTTAAGAGCATTTTCCCTTGTTTAGGTCCTACTCTGCCCATTTATTTGTAGCATTTCATTTTTAATTTAATTTAATGCTTTCCTTTAAGCTTTCTTTACTTTCTTTATACATGGGTAGCTAAATCTTCAACTAAGGTTGAAGATGAAGCCTTACCCTTAGCACTTCTTTGATGCTTTTACGTACCATTGCCTACGACTACTTCTTCATCACCTTTGAAGGGTTCTTGAATAGTCAAATAGTCTAAGGCTGCTGTGACATGGTTGTTTGCCCCACTGTCTGCATACCAGGATTCATCATCATTCTGTGTTGTGAGGTGAGAGTGAGTTCTAGCATTCATGGCAGCCAATTGGGATGGAGGATGCCTAAACATTCTATTACTAATTTCCGTCAAATTGGACGAAAATCTATGAAATTACGTAATTACCCTCAAGTTGTTTTTTGTTTTTGTTTTTTTAATTTTCATCCATTTAGACGGAAAATATTAAACGGAGAGTTTAAATTGAAACTTTTTGAAACTTCAGGAGGGTAAATTGTCAATTTTGAAACTTTGGGGTTCAAATTGAAAAACCACTGAAACTTTAAGGGGGTAAAGTGAATTTTTTTTTTTTTTTTAAGGGGAATCTTTCATATTCGTTCATTAAAAAAAAAAAAAAAAAAATCAAGAGAGCCCTTACATCCTTACATCAGAGAACATAAAGATCTGATAAATCATAGCTAAAGTTATGAGGTTACAACGTTATATTGATAGACATAAAAATCTTACAATCAAGTTCTGTCTATAACTTTAACATCCGCTAGCCTATGTCCAAACTTCAGTTATACAACAAATCTGCTCCATGCAAACTCAATCTAATAAATAGGTAGCTGATATTCCAAACTTTTATTTTTTAAGCCATCAAAGCAAAACCTTCATACCAAAACTAATCATCCTCGACCCAAAATTCAAGACAAAAACCTTCCCCACAGAGATCGTTCTTGAAAGCGGATTTAAGGATAAGTTAAACCATTATTCAAAAAACAATAAAAAAACTAGCAAACAATTACAACAGCCGAGGCGATGGAGGTGAAGTGCATTGGCCAGTGAGTTGTGGAAGAGATGGTGTTGTTTTGCACTGATGGGCAACTGAGGAGTCAGAGAGCACGATCTGCCGGCACGTGACTGAGCGAAACCAATTGAAGAGACTAGATCTAGATTTGAAAGTCTAGATCTAAAGCCAACTGATTTTGGGGAGGTGAAGAGCGGCATAGCACAATGAAGTGCGAATAAAGGCAATGCAGCATAAGCAAAATGATGGCTGAAGCAATTGGATTGATCGAAAAAACTAAAAAAACTAAATTGAAAAAAAGGGAAAAATACACTTTATCCCTTTCAACTATCTACTCATTTGCACTTTGACTTCTAATGTTTAAAACGTGACACATGACCCCCATCCCAAACTTTCAAATTGTTACAATTTGACTATTGTGACTTTTTTTTTCCTAGAATGCCCCCATCCCTAAGTTAAAAAAAGAAACAATTAGAAATTAAGGTGTGGCTGACCACCCCAGTTGGGCCTGAGGGCTTGGGGGTAGCTTCGGCCACCTCTTAATTTTTAAATTTATTTATTTATTTATTTTTATTTTTTAAAATTATTGGGGCATTTTAGAGAAAAAAAAAAAAGTCAGAATGATTGAATTGTAACAATTTGGAAATTTGAGGGGTTAAGTGTCACATTTTAAACATTAGCGGTTTACAGACTCTAATCTCTTTGACGCTCCAACTCCAAGCCATAATCATTGTTAAATTGTGTTTGTAACTTGTAAGAGTAAATGTTCGGAGATCTGATATCGGTTAGGTTTTGCATTCTTTGTTTCCTTAAAAATGATTTAGAGTTAATTTTATGCATTTAGTCTTAATTTTTGTATGAATTACCAAGTTTTTAGGGTGAAAAAAATTTTTAAGACACCAAATTTTTTTTTTGACAATACCCCCAATATGTATAGTTGGGCTCAGCCACTTGTTATAGGTGGGTCCCTTCCCTCCGCCCTGTACATATGGTGTATTATTTTCGGGTGTTGCGCTGTTTCGTTTATTTGCAAGGGAGCTAATGAGTAATGATTGTGAGAAAGAAAACAAAAGGGAAATGGCTGGTATATGGTTTTGTTTTTCTCGTTCATTTAGTGAACTTGCTTTCAAAAGATATTGTGTCTTTTAATAAACAGATTTGTCCCCCTTTTTCCCCTCAAAACTTGGGGTGTGAATATGAAAGCTTGTTTTTATTATCCGCTACAAGTTAGAAGATGCTTTCATGGTCTATTTTCTTTGTTATTTTTATTTCTAGGACACTTGGTCAGACAGCTTCCTGCATTTTTGTGTGAATTTAGATGCAGTTAGAGGTGAAAATATGTGGTTATGAGTAATGGTCTACATACTTTTTTAAATTATTATTGAATGAAGAGTAATGTAAGGGATCATCTTTTTGAGTGATGCTACTATACGGATGTGACAAAAAATCAATATTTTCTACCCACCAATCATCACATGACATATCAACATTTTAAGGAAAATACATAACCTTAAGATGAGAACAAAATACCATTACCGTTTGGCTTGTTTTTCTTTTTTCTCCCTTTCGTTTCCTTTGCTCCTTTGCCATCTTTATTTAGTGCCGCCATCATCACCCCCATTTTGTTGCTCCACCTTCGCCATCCCTCCTCCTCCACAGATCCACCACAGATCGGTCGAGCTTTCCACAAGTTCGCCACATATCTCTTTTCCTCCATCGCTGTCCCATCTCCACCACAGATCCGCGTCAGACCGTCCTCCATCTCCTCACGTGGCTCTTCCAATCTTCCCTCCACTCGCCTACCTTCTGAATTAATATCCTCTTAAACTTTCAAAAGAGACAATATTTTTCTCAAACTATGAAAAGAATGTCAATATCCTTTAAAATAAATTAAAAAAGTCTAAAAATAAAACAAAACAGACTTTTGATTCTATGATTTTTCTTGTCATTTATTTTGGGGAGACGAGTCATGATGATTTTTAGTGGACTTGTGATTTACAAACCCGAAGGAAAATATCTGGCAATGCAAGTAGAGCTAGCAAAAATTTGTCCTTCAATCCTCGTTTCAATCTGTGCAGTAAACAGAGTTTGTTTCCAAAGCTTTAAGTCGGAATTACAGTGACAAGATTAAAATTTTGGGAAGAAAATTCATTAAGTGTAACATTTATCTTTGCATATATGTTCCCATCCGGGCAGTAAAATAAATATATTTTCAAGTAATGGTATAATATGATGTGATTTTTAAAATCATTATATCTATATAGAGTGAACTCTATTTTGCAGGTTTTTTTTTCTCAATTTCTGTGATTTTTCATGAAATCATATGTGAATTCAAACTTCTTTTTAATAAGTGAGGTTTAACATGTAAAATATTTAATTAAAATTATAGGTAAATCAGTAAATGACTAAATCAAGGTTCGAAATTAGGATATTTGGTTATGCTCTAATCCCATTTACCAACCTATTTAAATATAGAAACTAATTATAAAATAAAGAGAGATAAAGGGAAAAGAGGAAACACTAATTTTGGGTTGCTCAACCAATGACCTACGTCCAAACGTTAAAATCTTTTTAACTACCTCTTTCATTGATAAGTTTACAATACAAATAGCTCTATTTATAGGGCTTACATATGATTTGAATCCAATATAATTATAATAAAATTCATTAATTTAGGGTAATTCAATCTCCTCAAATCATCTTTAAATTTATAAGTTAAGAATAATCAAATTTTAATTAATCTTAAAGAATTTATATCATTATCATAGGTAAACTTGTTTGAGATCACCCCAAGTTGTTTAGGGGTGGTTGAGTCACCCTCAACAGATGCCTTTATTTATAGAGAGGATATGAGAGATAAGCAAGTAACCTAATATATATACTAAAGAAAAGTAAACTTAGTAGACTGAGAAAAGGTAAATCTAGTAAACTTAGAATACCCGACGGAGTAAATAATCATAACATAATATTTTTAAAGAAAATGATAAAGTCACAACTTAAACCCAACTAAGAGCTAACTTTTCTCTTAAGTGACAATTATTATTATTATAAAAAAACTACCAATGGAGGAGAGAGAGAGCTTTAAACTAGAAATTGGATCTAGAAGTTAGGTTTTCGTTGGATTTAAGTTGTGCTGTATCACAGCTCTATTCTTAACATGTATAAAGAAACAAATTCACAACAAAAACACTTAAAATAGTATATTTGTTATTGAGATAACTATTAAATTAGCAAATGCAAATCTGACCTTTTTTTAGCAAGTAAAGAAGGTATTCACTAGGTGGGGACATATATTAAATTAGCAAATGCATATAAATATATACTAACTTAACTCCCTTTTTTTAGTAAGTAAACTTGATATTCACTAGGTTGACTCATTCATATTTCCTTCAAATAGTATTTAACTGACGTCTTCAGCCTATAATTTTCACCCACAATATATATATATATATAGTTTGGGAAGACCTCTTAAAAGTCACTCAGATTTCTCTTAATTATTACTGCAAACAAACATGATCTCACTAAGTAGAAATGTTGTGCTGCTACTATTGTGGCTTGTGTTGTTTATGACTAGTTTGAATGGTGCTGCAGCATGGGCGAAACATGACCGAGTGTTCGTCAACATCAGCAATGAGGTAGGTGGAGGCTTGGATCTTACCTTTAGCTGTAAATCAAAAGACGATGATATTGGCAAACACACACTCGCACCACATGCCTTCTTCGTGTTCAATTTTAAACCAAACTTTTGGGGGACTACGCTTTTCTACTGTAATTTTGATTGGACAGCTAATCACTACACTTTTGACATCTACAAGTTTAGTAGAGACCAGAAGAAGGGCCCTAATTACCTTTGGCAGATTAAAACTACTGGTGCATGTGTATTATACAATGGGGCAAAGGACTATGAATGTAATCACTATGATATCGTATGGTAGGCAAGGCAACAATCTGCTAAAATCACCTGCTCTGGCTTGCATGAAAAACTCAACATTCAAGCTATGGGTTCGTTTGCCAATGCTATCTTTTTAGCATTTTGACAAAAATAGAACTACTCTATGTCACATTAATTTGTGTCACCTAGTATATATGCCTATTTTCAAAAATAACTTCACCACTATATATACATTGTGTGGAGACCATTTGAATGTCATTTAGCTAGATCTCTCTTATGAAGGGATTCTTTATTATTATTTTTGGTTTAATTGTTTCAAAATTTCAATGACTGGGAAGAATGGTGATAATTGTTGTAGACTTGATGTTCATGACATATATGGATTGATATTGTATGCCAAAAAAATAAATAAATAAAATTGTGGAAATATATGGTTCCATTTTGTTATACAAATAAAGGAAATTACAAACGAAAATGCTCTAAGTGTGTTACAAAGTCACTTTCCTTAAAAAATTATTTGACCCCACCAAAATTGGTATGCAATAGGGTTAGAGGAAATTTTTCTCCAAGAATGGATATAATGGAGCCCAAAAACTTTTGTGTTTTAATTGTGTTTTGCAAAAATGAAATTAAAATCCAAAAATACCCTCAGATTTTCTATTCCAATTAAGGACCAAAAAAAAAAATAGTACTAATTTTAAAATTCAGATAAGGATATAAAAAGAATTGAATTATCATTATCTATGCTATGATAATTTCGAATTCAAAAGTTAAACTATTGTAAACTGTTAATCCAATTGGTACTTAAATTTGACTGTTAGATTAATCTCAATTGTTAGATTAACAGTCTAGTAGATTTAGTGGTTGGATTTACTTAAGAAACATCCTATGGTATAGATGAAACCACTAGATCGAACGATCTTTTGACCGTTCAAAAAATGAATGGTCATCATCAAATCACTTTGAACTTCGTCATTGGCTCTTGATTGATTACACTATACAAGTGCCAAGTGTGCCATCAAAGCACCACTAGCACCCTACAGCCCACACCATGAGCACAAGTATGAGTTTCGTCATTGGCTCTTGACTGATTACACTAAACAAGTGCCAAGTGTGCCATCAAAGTGCCACTAGCACCCTAGTGCCCACACCACGAGAACAAGTATGAGTCTTGTACTATAACATGCATTAGGGTCTACCTCAGCATTACTCATTTAATAGCTTAAATTTGTTGGACCTTATAAATGTCAACAAAATCTTCTCTCTTTTCAATGTGAGACATTCTTTATTCGTTGTTCTTTAAAACCTTCAATTTAAAACATTCCCAACGCACAAAATATTTATTTTGAAAATATTTCAACACATTCTTTAGGATTACTCCTTTCATCCAATTATTTAAATTCTTAAAGGATGAAAGTGGTTACATTTCCCAATATTTAAAAAGCAAGAATATGACAAATATTATATTTTGCATTGTTCAATGCCCATGAAAGTAAATTGAACACTTGAGTAACCATTCTTTTTGTAAGCAATAAAATAATTCTTTTCTTTAACTTTTGACTAGCTGTTGAAATGTATGGAGCATGTATGTCAATAGTTAAATATAAAGTAAAGAAAAGAACTTGTTAATCGGGTGTTTTCATGAGTTTTGTTAGATATTTAAGGAAAAACTAAATATAAAAAGCCTATTATGAATGCTCTTACTCAACATCCCACCACACGTATGTCAAATGCGATTTTTTTTTTAATTTTTTATATATCCTATAAATAAAATCACCAAAAAACCCTTAACTAATGTGGATATTATAGAAGATATTTAATTTTTAAGTTATTAATTAATATAGAAATCCGTCAATACTTCAATTGTAGAGAAAGCTACAAGATTATCTAGCTAATTGCCATTTTTACCCAATTGAATAGGAAAAGAAAACGATGGAGTTGGATTATTCTGTTAGAAGTACAAATAAAAATGTACAAGTCAAAGAAAGTATGCTAGCAATTTTCTTGGACTTTAGGTTGGACGTTTGTCTTTCTTTCTTCTAGCATTTACTACCTTCTAATTAGCATTTAGATGCATGAAGTTAAATGATGCATGAATTGTGCATGAAGACAAGAAAAAAATGTGGTAGCCAACTTTTGTTGACTTTGGAATTTTCTAGTTTTAATTAGCTCTTAAATGCTTTAAATGTTAGAGCAATTTTTATTGACTTTTGTTGTTAAGTAATATGTGTGTTCACATGTAAGAAATCCTATATAAAGGATATCATGTACGTAAGTTTGATCATTGCAAGCAAGAAACAAGATTGAAATAAGAAGCTTGATATTTCTCTCTTGATATTTTCTCCTTTGGTCTTTCAATTTTGTTCTTTCTAAATTTTGTGAGTGGCCGTGTATTTATGGTATTAGTTTGTAAACTTAATCCCAACAAATTGGTATCAGAGCCTATTTATTTCTAGCATTGCAGTCATGGCCTCCAATATGGTGCAAATCTAAGTTCCTCAGTTGAAAAAAGAAAATTATGAGAAGTGGTGCATCCAATTCAAAGCATTGTTTGGATCACAAGATCTCTGGAAGATTGTAAGTACTGGGTTCGTTGAGCCCACTCCGGAACAAGAAGCCATCTACACTGCAGATCAGAAAGTCACTCTCAAAGACCAAAGAAAGAAGGACAAGAAGGCGTTGTATCTCCTTTATCAAGGATTTGATGATTCAACGTTTGAAAAGGTCGCTGAAGCGTCAACGAGCAAAGCAGCTTGGGACACCTTGAAAACAATTTTCAAAGGTGTTGATCGAGTGAAGAGAATTCGCCTTCAATCATTAAGGGCTGAATTTGAATCTGCCCATATGAATGAAGGAGAAAATGTCCTTGATTATTATTCTCGATTACTTGTAATCATGAATGAAATGAAGAGAAATGGTGAAAAACTTGAAGATGTTCGAGTCATGGAAAAGATACTTCGATGCTCACACTCAAATTTGAGCACGTGGTGACGACAATTGAAGAATCAAAAGACTTGGAGACTATAAGTGTAGAGGAGCTGCTGAGATCTCTCCGAGTTCATGAACAACGCATTCTGAAGAATGTAGGCTCCACATCTCTTGAGCAAGCTTTGGAGTCAAAATTAAATTTTGACAAACGAAAGGGAGGTCGTGGACAATGGAATACAAGACGTGGTGGCACCAACTTCCGTGGTCGAGGTCGAGGTCGTGGACGCGGTATTACAAATGATTGTGGTCCATCTCAAGAAAGGAGAAATTTCCCTGACTAGAGAAAGCAGAATGTCCAATGTTACAATTGTGGAAAATACGGACACTATGCCTCAGAATGTTCGTACAAGAAAGATGACCATGTCAACCTTGCTGAAGCATCAAGTAGTGAGAGTAAAAATCCTACTCTCTTATTGGCACACAATGATTCTAGTGGTCAACATGATGTTTGGTACCTTGACTCTGGTGCAAGCAATCATATATGTGGAAGAAAAGAAACTTTTGTTGAACTCAAAGAAGGAGTTTGCGGAAACGTGAGCCTTGGAGATTCCTCAAAACTTGCAGTTGAAGGAAGAGGAAAAGTCCGAATCTTCCAGAAAAATGGCAAGGAAGAATTCATTTATGATGTTTACTATGTCCCAACTATAAAGAGCAATATCCTAGGTATTGGCCAGCTGCTCCAAAAACGATATACTGTACACATGGAGAATAATTCTCTTTCTCTAAGTGATACAGGTGGAAGGCTCATTGCATGTGTTCAAATGACAAAGAACCGTATGTTCCCTTTGAACTTGAATACGAAGATCGAGAAATGCCTTATTGGACTCATTGAAAATGAGTCATGGCGGTGGCATTTACGCTTTGGCCATCTTCACTTTAATGGCTTGAAGCTGTTATCCTCTGGTGGAATGGTGCATGGTCTACCACAAATTGATTCAGCAAACCATGTATGTGAAGGATGTGTACTTGGAAAGCAGTCACGACTCTCTTTTCCAAGTGGTACATCACGGAGGGCCAAAGCACCACTACAGTTGGTGCACACTGACATTTATGGGCCATTGGATCCCATATCATTTGGAGGTAACAAGTACTTCATTACCTTCATAGATGATTTTAGCAGAAAATCATGGATTTATTTTCTCAAGGAGAAATCTTTAGCCTTAGCTGTTTTCAAGAACTTTAAGGCGTTCACTGAAGTGGAGAGTAATTACAAACTTGTAGCTGTCAGATCCGATCGAGAGGGTGAGTACACCTCAAATGCATTTCAAGAGTTTTGCAAAGAGAATGGGATCAGACATCAACTCACTGCAGCCTATACCCCACATCAAAATGGGATAGTAGAAAGGAAGAATCGCACTATCCTTAACATGACGAGATCCATGCTAAAAGAGAAAGATTGCCGAAGCAATTTTAGGCGGAAGCTGTAGCATGCTCGGTGTATTTGTTGAACTGGTGCCCAACAAAGAGCGTCAAGAACATGACGCCTCAAGAAGCATGGAGTGGATACAAAACTAGTGTTGCACACCTTCGAATTTTTGGGTGTGTTGCATATGCTCAAGTTCCTAATGCAAAAAGAAGGAAGCTTGATGATCGAGGTGAAAAGTGTATTTTTGTTGGCTATAGTGAGGAGTCAAAGGCATACAAGCTCTATAACCCACTAACAAACAAAGTAAATGTTAGTAGAGATGTTGTCTTTAGTGAAGAAGAATCATGGAGTTGGAGCAATAAAGAGGCGGACAAAGAAAATGTTGTCTCAAATGAATCTGAAGAACAACCGCAAGTTGTGACATCGTCAGCCTCACCAACATCACCTCAACCTGTTACACCCTCTTCAACACAAAGAAGTCCTACATCAGGTTCTTCATCATCCAGTGATGAAAGTGGAAGGGGAATTCCAACTCCAATCAGGATGGGAAGTCTCAGGGATGTCTATGAACATACAGAAGAAGAAGCTAGAAACAAATCTTTTCTGTTTCTATGCAAATCATAAGCCTATAAACTTTCAAGAAGCTGTTGAAGAAGATTATTGGAGATTAGCAATGGAAGAAGAAATCCAAGCTATTCAGAAGAATAACACATGGGAGTTATCGACACTCCCACCAAAGAAGAAGACGATTGGTGTCAAATGGGTGTACAAGATCAAGCGAACTGTAGATGGCGGCGTTGATCGATACAAGGCAAGGCTTGTAACTAAAGGCTACAAACAAAAGTATGGAATTGACTATGAAGAAGTCTTTGCGCCAGTTGCTTGACTTGATACAGTGAGACTGTTAATCTCACTTGCAGCTCATCATAGTTGGAAGATATACCAACTAGATGTCAAATCAGCTTTCCTCAATGGAGTACTTGAGGAAGAAGTGTATGTGGAACAACCATTTCACAAGGAGAAGAAAATAAGGTGTATCGTTTGAAGAAGGCTTTGTATGGCCTAAAGCAATTTAATTATTTTCAACAAAATGGATTTATCAAATGTCCATATGAGCACTTTGTCTACATGAAGACTGACGACAAAGGAGATTTTCTGATACTTTGTCTTTATATGGATGATTTGCTATTCACTGGCAGTAGTGAAAGATGTTTGCAGAGTTCAAGCAGTCCATGTTCAAAGAGTTTGAAATGACTGACATTGGATTGAGGTCATATTTTCTTGGGATAGAAGTGAAGCAAGAAAATGATGGAATCTTTATTTCTCAAAAGAAATACATGAGAGAAATCTTGGAGAAGTTCAAGATGGATAGCTGTAATGCTATTAACACTCCTATTGCAACAAGACTGAAGCTGTCAAAAGAAGGAGAAGGAAAACTTGTCAATTCAACCATGTACAAGAGTCTCGTCGGAAGCCTGAGATGTTTGACAATGACAAGGCCTGACATACTTTATGGCGTTGGACTAGTAAGTCGTTATATGGAGACACCAAGAGAATCTCATTGGCTAACTGCAAAGAGAATTCTAAGGTATATTAAAGGTACTCTCAATTTTGGCCTTTTCTATACTTATGGTGAAAATGCAGATTTGGTTGGTTATTCAGATAGTGACTAGGGAGGTGACCAAGATGAGAGAAAAAGTACAACTGGTCATGTGTTCTATCTTGGTTCAACTGTTTTTTCATGGACATCAAAGAAGCAGGCAATTGTAGCCCTGTCTTCATGTGAAGTTGAGTATGTAGCAATTTCTTTTGCTGTTTGTGAAGCCATATGGTTAAGAAATTTTTTGGAGTCACTAAAGCACCCATCAGAAAAATCTACTGTGATTTATGTGGACAACAAGTCAGCAATTAAGCTCTCAAATAATCCAGTGCAACATGGAAGGAGCAAGCATATTGATACCAGATTTCATTTTTTGAGGGACCATGTGAAGCAGAAGACAATTGAACTTGAGTATTGTAATACCAAGAAACAAGTTGCTAATATCTTCACAAAGCCACTACCAGTTGCACCCTTCAACAAGTTACGTGAAATGCTTGGCATGAAGGCATTTTGATTTGAGGGGGTGTGTTAGAAGTACAAAAAAAAATGCACAAGTCAAAGAAAGTATGCTAGCAATTTTCTTGGACTTTAGGTTGGACGTTTGTCTTTCTTTCATCTAGCATTTACTACCTTCTAATTAGCATTTAGATGCATGAAGTTAAATGATGCATGAATTATGCATGAAGACAAGAAAAAACGTGTGGTAGCCAACTTTTGTAGACTTTGGAATTTTCTAGTTTTAATTAGCTCTTAAATGCTTTAAATGTTAGAGCAATTTTTATTGACTTTTGTTGTTAAGTAATATGTGTGTTCACATGTAAGAAATCCTATATAAAGGATATCATGTATGTAAGTTTTATCATTGCAAGCAAGAAACAAGATTGAAATAAGAAGCTTGATATTTCTCTCTTGATATTTTCTCCTTTGGTCTTTCAATTTTGTTCTTTCTAAATTTTGTGAGTGGCCGTGTATTTTGGGTATTGGCTTGTAAACTTAATCCCAACATATTCGTGGAGTCATATTATTCATCATTTTGTTACAACTTACTTCAGAAGAAGCTAGCCATAGTTCATCACTTCATACTTAGAAAATTATAATATATCAAGTAAATAAATGAGCCATATATATAGCATGAGTTCAATCTTTGGTACGCCAGGTAGAAGGTCAGCTCCTGCCACTAAAATCCCGAAGGCAAACTTTGATATGGATTTCCAAATGCAGCAACATTGCCAGGACGTGTGAATACAACCTACATTGTGGATTGAAGGTAACTATATATATCAAGAGTTCAAGGATCAACTATAAGATAAAGACAGGGTTTGTGAATGAACACAACAACTCGCAAATAGGCTCGAGCTTGAAATTCATATGAGTAAACTGGTTATTTTGTAAAGAAACATATTGATATATATACCTGATAATTTCCAAGTGTACATGTTTTAAAACCAGCAGCACAATAGTCAAAGTAATATTCCCACGTCCGTATGAATTTTTCATCAAAGCCAAGAGCAAGGATTTCCCTGAAAATGTAAACATTAATTCAACACATCAAAATACAAAACTATGTTATTAGCTTAAAATAGTGATCAGATTTACAATATTTTTTCAACAACAAATTCCCATAACAAACTTAATTATCCCCTTTCATCTTCTCTAGTCTACTAAAAAGTTATAAAAGATGACTATGTTTCTTAATTAGTCATCTTATGAAACATATTAATTTACTTGTAGATTATTAATTGGGATATTGCTTTGCCTGGTAATTTCACCAAAGCTACTCTTCCCTTCTATCTTCTTTGTTAGGTTTTATTTTTGTGTTGGTGAATTCCTGTGTTAAAATATGGTATTTGGGTTGTAATGTTTATGTTAAGGATTAAGTCACTATAAAAGTTGTCCAAGACATGAATAATTCAAATTTATGAGTGTTGTCTACCAAAGAACTAGTACAACTAAAACAACCAAAACCCTTTATTTCGACATGCATTTTAATGCTTTGCGGCTTTGGAAAGTTGATTCAAAGGGTTACTACTTCATATAAAACGAGTTGTCAACAATACTCTAAAAATCTAGTACAAAGAGTCTTGTTCGAATAGGTTCGAACAAAATGATGCATAAGGTCTTAGTATTAGAACATGGGAAATTTGTTTGAAGTCATTTTTATATCCTATATGAACAAAATTGTTTGTTTCCTTGAAATCCTAAAGCTTGTTCGAACAAAGATAGGCCAGATTGTTTAAAACCTTAGTCCGCTTAGCTTAAAAACTGCAGTTTTCTCCCACCTATATAAGCCACAACTTTCAAAAGTAAGTGTTAGTTTTTTTGTTGGCTCAATTTGGTTCCAAAATACAGAGGTTACTGTTTATGGGATTAAACACTAATATAGAATGATCCGAATCCAATCTCCATCGTTCATAATGAGGATTCATGTGTCATGAACATGCTTGCAAAGTTTCAGCTCAATCGGACCACAAATACTTATCGATCGGAGTTGTTGATCAAGACTGGACATCATTTCCAGAATGCAATTTTCTCCCTTTGCAGGCCATGTCCGGACATGCTACTAGGGTGTCCGGACACAAATTCCAGGAAGCAGATTTTTGCTCCGTAAGGCCATGTCCGGACATCCAATTAACATGTCCGAACATCCCGTACCTGTAATAGTTTTAAATGATTTCAAACTGTGTCCTAGGTCTAGGGATTGTGAGGCTATTATAAATACATCTCTATAGAAATAGAAATGTACGAATTTTCACCTCCAGAGAGTTCGTGAGAGGCTGTGCTTAAAGAGAGAATTATTGTGAGCCTTGTTATTCCTCTTAGAGGATCTTTGTTAGTTTGTTTGTGAGCGTAATTGAGAAGTCTATCGGAAGGGTCCGGTAAAGGAGAATCACGTTGAAGAAGATTGTGAGCAAGGATACGAGTTGTAGGCTTGTCGATCTTATAGAGCCAAGGTCTTGCAAAAGGTTGTAAGTGTTCTTAGTGTCTGTAATCTCTGGATAATCTTTTGATAGTGATTTCCCGGGTTTGGGCCTGAGAGGTTTTACTTTTAGATCTGCATTTCTAAAGGTTTCCTTTTCGTCACCAAAATCTTTGTGTTTGATTTTTCATATTTTGGTGATTGCTTGCTTAGATTTAAATATCCGTTAATTCTGCATAAACTGTGATATTTATCTGTTTAGCGTTTTTCAATTGGTATCAAAGCGGGTTCACTTTGTTTGGATTAAATTCCTGAGTGTGATCCTTGTTTATTTTCTAACATGTCTCAATCCCTTAATACTGTGCCTAATTTTTAGGGGTGTTCAAGCGGGGCGGTTATAACCGCTCCGCTAACCGCTAACCGTTTATAACCGTTTTTTAATAACCGCTAACCGTTAACCGCTTTATAAGCTATTAAAACCTGCTAATCATTTAGAGCGGTTGCGGTTAGCGGTTTTAGAGGTATGAAAAAGCGGTTATAACCGCTAACCGCCTTTATTTATATATAATTATATAAAAATATATATTAATGAAATATTAAAAACAATCCAAAAATCCCAGAAAGATTTATATGCTTCCCATGTTATTAGCAGTTTATGCAAACGAATACTATGATTTCTTTAACCCTTCTTCGGATGCTATTGTATAGGGAGCCTGATCTCTAGAATACCCTAAGCTTTAAGTTTTAAAAAAGAAACATAAGGTACTGACATGAGTTTTCAAGCCATATTGGGGAAAACAAAAGCCAATTGTTGCAACTTTAATGCCTTTGTATGAGTATTTAAAAAATCAGAATCAAAGCCAACAAAAATTATTAGAAATGATGATATGTTAACTAATAGATTTTGTTCATAGATTCAATTAAGGGTAGAAATGCTTTCAAAATTTCTCTAAATAATAATATGCGAATAAAAGAATGTGATTTCTATGAACAAAGGGTAAAACATGCTATTTTGGGTCATTTAATAGATTTGAGCATTATGACTATATATGTGAAATAAACCCAAAAAATATAATATTTTTCGGCCAATAGGGCAAAATAAGCCCAAAAAATATGGCAAAATAAGCCCAAAAAATATAGAAAATGAAGGCCCAAAATATAGAAAAAACCCAAAAGCCTATTTTTAAAAAATCGGTTATAACCGCTTATTAGCGGTTTGAATAACCGTTAACCGCCGGTTATGAAATAACCGCTAACCGCCTAAGCGGAGGCGGTTATTAAAAATCCAATAACCGCCTAAAGCGAAGGCGGCTGCGGTTATTGCAAATAACCGCCGGTTATAACCGCTTGAACACCCTACTAATTTTGATGGATCGAATTATGGCTATTGAAAGTCCCATATGAGATTTTTCTTAAAATCAATAGACTTTTGGTCTGTTATTGAATCTGGATTTTAAGCTCCAGATAAGCCGACAACTGAATGGTCTATTGCTGAAAACAAATCTCGTGTGGCGAATGACAAAGCTATGAATGCACCTTTATTCTTAGCAATTTCACTGAGCACTCTAGAATTTCAAATTGTGATAGTGCTAAAAGATGCTTGGGAGATTCTAGAAACTACTTATGAAGAACAAATCTTGTTAAAGCTACAAAACTTCAAATGTTAGTTTCTAAGTTTGAGAAAATTGAAATGTTAGAAGATGAGACTTTTGATGACTTCTTTGGTAAACTTAGTGAAATTAGAAACTCCATGATAAATCTAGGAAAGAAAGTTTACGACACTAAGATAGTTAGAAAGGTTGAGATCACTCCCGAAAGATTCAAAATGAAGGTATGACCATTGAGTCATGCAGATCTAGACACCATGAAGATAGAAGAGTTAGTTGGTGCCTTGCAAACTTATGAGTTTTCTTTGTCTAAACCTAGAAATAATAAGGATCTTGCCCTTAGAACTCTTAGAAAGAACTCTGATGAGTTATCTAATGAGGAACCAGATGATGAGGAACTTGCCTTGGTAGCTAGAAAGTTCTATAAGTTTAGGCATCAATTTTCCAAGAGACTTGAAAAGCTAGAAGAGAGTTACAAGGATAGAAATGAAAGAGACCCACGTGATCCAAAATGTTATGAGTGCTCTAGCTATGGTCATTTGCATGAGATTGTTACTAACCTCATGAGTAATAAGCCAAATGATAAAAAGCCTTCAATGTTACCATGAGTGACAACGATGAGGAGGTTCTTGATGATTCTCCTAATTATGTAGCGTTTGGGGTTTCCTATGATTACGATGATTCTAATCAATCGGATGGTAAATCTGCCGATAATGAATCAAATAGGGTTAGTGACCTTCAAAACTCCTTTGACAATTTGAGAAAATTAACCTTTCTACAATTAGAAACATTAACCTAAAACTTGTTAAGGATGTCAATCTTGAACTTAAAGGGATAATTTCTTTGAAAGAATTGAGTGATTCACATCTTTGCAATTCTCTGAAATCTGAAAATCATGTGTTAATTGCTAAGAATAAATCCCTCCAAAATGATTTGATTGAAACTAGAAATCACTTGAGTACTTTCTCTAGCGAAAAGCTTAATCAAATGTTGCATGCTCAAAAGCGTTCTAGTGACAGATCTGGTTTAGGATTTGATAAAACTGTATCTTGTTCTTCTAACCGTGCTCATACTTCAAAGATTGTGTTTGTTAAACCAGTTAAAGTAGAAGAATCCTCAGGTGAAGGAAAGCCAGCAGTTTCTCCGACTCGGCAAGGTAAGAAATATTCTATTATACCTCATGCATCTTTACCTAAGCCTAAAGTCGTGCATCCTCCTAGGAAATTACATTCTCAAAAGTTTGTCCCTACATGCCATCATTGTGGAAAAGTGGGTCACATTCGATCTCATTGTTTTAATTTGAAACCTCATGTGTAGAAGAATAAAAATTCTGTATCTAGGAAAGATTGTGAGGGTTTGGTCATGGTGATGAAAGGAGTGCTATCTAGGTTAGACCAGTTTGAAAAAGTCCATAAACCTAGACCTAAGATGACTCAAGTGTGGGTTAGGAAGGATGATACCATTCACCCATTGAGGGAGTGGTAATGAACTCACCTTATTTTAGGTGAGCCAATAACATGTCTAGGATTGTTTTTAATGTTTATCCTTACATTTCCTAGAGCATGTTGTTTTGTTTTTGTTTGTTAAATTTCTTTGGTGTGCATTTTTTGTTAAAAAAAAAAATCAAAAGACAAAAATATGTTTAGTTAGTTGTTTTCTTTCTTCTTTTGTCTTATGCACCTAGATAGTCCATTAAATTCTCATGTTGCCTTTATGGATTTAATCTCATGCCTTGGAATGTTCTTAATATGCATGAGATGAACTTTTGTTCAATGGACTTGGTTTTGTGGTTACCTAAAGCCTGAGCTTATGTGGTATGTTTTGCCTATGCTTAATCTCTTGTGCACATTTAAGCTTATATTTTTTTTGGGTAACCATATGAGGTTTTTGACTAGTATTTGTTTCAAATTGACCATTTGCTAGTTGAACCTAGGGCTTAAAAATTTCCTGCTTCCTTGGTTGTTATAAGCACCACATGTTTAAAGACACTTTCTCATAGAGAAAAAGAAACAAAATAGTGAAACAAATAAAATCAAAAGATCATATTCCAAAAGGAATTTATTTCACTGTATCAAACTTGTGCAAATTGTTTTACAATGAGATTTGTATAGGATGAGAGTGGCTAGGCCATAGTATGATAAGGTTTGACTTTTGATTTGAGATACTTGTCAAAACCTCATGATGGTGAAACTCCATTTTTGTATGGCTTACACACGTACACAACACACAAGCGTGGGTTGAATGAAACATTTTTTCTTAGGCTTGGGTTAAGCAATTTCAATTTTTTTTTTTCATTTCAAGTCTCATGTATATTTTGCATATTTGGATCATGTTTGGGTTATTCATTGCTGAAATTCATGAGTCTTTGATGCGTATATCACGTGTGTTCATTTGACTTATTGAGGGGGAGAAACCTTGTTCATCTCTAGTTTCTTGTTTTTATCAAGTCATGCATTGAGGGGGAGTTTTGTTTATGTCTTTCATGATCTTGCATTTTATACTTCTTGTATTTTTCTAAGTTTTGATCATGAGTATTTTTGTGTTGGTGACACTTTTATTCCTGTTCTATATGTTTGATGTGTTTTGTGAAGTGTTTCAGGAATCATGGAGACGTTTTGTCATTCTGTGACAAAAAGGGGGAGTAAATATGGGGAGATGATGGGATGGCTCGACATATTGGTTTTGTCACCGAATCGCCAAGGGGGGGAGTTTGTTAGTTTTTTTGTTGGCTCAATTCGGTTCCAAAATACAAAGGTTACTGTTTACGGGATCAAACACTAATATAGAATTATCTGAATCCAATCTCTACCGTTCATAATGAGGATTCATGTGTCATGAACATGCTTGCAAAGTTTCAGCTCAATCGGACCACAAATGCTTATCGATCGGAGCTGTTGATCAAGACTGGACATCATTTCCAGAATGCGATTTTCTCCCTCTGCAGGCCATGTCCGGACATGCTACTAGGGTGTCCGGACACAAATTCCAGGAAGCAGATTTTTGTTCCGTAAGGCCATGTCCGGACATCCAATTAACATGTCCGGACATCCATTCTATAATATTTAAATGATTTCAAAACTGTCCTAGGTTTAGGGATTGTGAGGCTATTATAAATACATCTCTATAGAAATAGAAAGGTACGAATTTTCACCCCCAGAGAGTTCGTGAGAGGCTGTGCTTAAAGAGAGAATTATTGTGAGCCTTGTTATTCCTCTTAGAGGATCTTTGTTAGTTTGTTTGTTAGCGTAATTGAGAAGTCTATCGGAAGGGTCTGGTAAAGGAGAATCACGTTGAAGAAGATTGTGAGTAAGGAGACAAGTTGTAGGCTTGTCGATCTTACAGAACCAAGGTCTTGCAAAGGGTTGTAAGTGTTCCTAGTGTCTGTAATCTCTGGATAATCTTTTGATAGTGATTTCTTGGGTTTGGCTGCCCCGGAGAGGTTTTACTTTTAGATCTGTTTCTAAAAGGTTTCCTTTTCGTTACCAAAATCTTTGTGTTTGATTTTTCATATTTTGGTGATTGCTTGCTTAGATTTAAATATCCGTTAATTCTGCATAAACTGTAATATTTATTTGTTTAGCGTTTTTTAGTAAGAGCAGTTATTTTTCATTATTCTAGTAGAGGTTTCTTAGCACCCTTGATTCTAAATAGTTTAATTCTCCTTTTTTCTTGATCATCCAAACCAATAAAAAGTCTACAAACACTAGAGTTCTGGGTTGAAGTGGATATGGTTGATTGTAAAGGTGATTCGTGTAAAAGATTGCCTGAGGCTCTTGAGCCACTATGGTGGGAGGTGAGTGAGTCGTTTGCCGGGATTCCACATTGAGTCTTGGTAGTTATAAAATTAAAGGTCTTGCAAGTCTGATCAAACTATAACATAAAATCTTCTATAGTAGATATCTTTGGAGTTGGCTGCCCACCTGTCCCTCGAAGTGGTCTTATTTTTATAAGAATTTTTCGAAATGTTTTCACTACGTTTAAAAAAAAAAAAAGTTTTCAAATGAAGCCGGGGGAATGATCGAAGTGCATGATCATTTTTCATACCTCTGGTTCTCCATAAAATTTTTTCTCCAAGATCTTAGTGTTTGGTAGTACTGATTCCCTATGTTCTCCACGTGCTCCACACTGCACTTGCAGAGTTTCTATATATTAATTTTAGAGAGAAATAAATAGTAACACAAAGCAGTAAAGCTATACCTGAGCCTGGATGCAGCAGCTATGGCTGATGTTATCCTGCTTAATGAAGGTAGACAACAACCAGGAAAAATATATTCCTTTATAAAATCTGAACTTTTCCTGTGATCGCTCGTAACGCAGAACTAACAAGAGATCAAACATCTTTAACTGTTAGCAACTTCTTCAAATTAAACCCACAAAAGAGTGACAAAGACTAGGGCATTTTGCAACCAAGACATTATTATCTAGCAAGAAATGAGACAGAACCACCTGCAGAACAAGAACCCCGTCTTCTGTTAAGACTGATTCACAACAGCAAAAAAAATCTTCCATAAATTCATGGCCGACATGTTCTATCATCTCACTAGAACATTACATCAATTGACGATCATGGTATTGCTGGAATCATTATAGCCAAATGAAAGATTTTCTTTCAAAGGAACTCACCATGATATAATTCTGTCATATTTGTAGGTGTCAGGCAATTGGCGGTAGTCGCAAAAAAGAAATTCAATGTCGTCCTGAAAGCAGAGTTGATTAAGAATATGCTTTATATGGTTTTAAAGCAAAAAAAATAATGAAAATACCTGAAGGCCAGCATCTTTTACTTTCTTCTCTGCAAATTTCAATTGCTCTTCAGACAGAGTGATGCCAGTATATTTGCATCCAGTTTGTTTGACAAGTTGAATAGCAAATGTTCCCCAACCACACCCAATTTCAAGAACTTCATGCCTCTCACCAATTCTTGCCTTTTCTATCAAAAGTGAGATTTTTCTCAGCTGTGCGACATTCAAGTCTTCATCTTCCTTCTGAGAATTGTTTTAATACACAGATAAATATAGTAAAGCTAAAGATTTAATGTTTAGAAATTGATGCATTGTCTAACAGTGAGTCGTCAAAAGGTTGTGAAGCTGACCTTAAATACAGCACAGGAGTATTGCATTGTTTCCCCCAAGAACAGAGCAAAAAGCTCATTGCTCTAGAAACACACAAAGATGATTTATAAGCTTCTCCTTGTTTTATCCTGAATCAGTAATCAATACAATAAAGCGAGAACCACAATTGACATCTCTTTTATGTTCCATACTCTCTCAGTCTCATACTTTCGAATGCATATTCTACGTGACACTACAAATCATAAATTCAATAATGATCTACTCAAAATCTATTGATAATTTTTAGTATCACATCAAAGAGTGTAAGAATGAATGTGCGTAACATCTCTCTTATCTTTTCTAATGCTTCCATTCAAATTCAAACTGTTCTTATTTCTGGGATTAAAGTTCAAACCGACCTCAAGAGCTACGCGTGTTCAGACCTATACTTGCATGATATATAGTACAAACGCATAAACATTTACGTACTTTTTGTGACCATCTTTTTGTACATAAGCACATGTTCACACAAATATACTTATTAATTGATGGTTCTTCTAGGCTTATCCAAAGAAATCTATTGGCAAGGAATTTACAGGAAACAATTTTATACCAGCTCATAATGACGAGAGATGTTTCTTCGAGCCTGTCGAAGAGTATTTTGCCTTAAAAAATGCGTGAGAAAGTATTTTGCAGATGCTAACCCAGCTGTGAATAGCACCGGTGTCCACCAGCCCCTAAAGCCAACAAAAGATGAATGCAATTGCCAATTGAGGAGATGAGATGACTAAATATATAGTAATCTCAATAGTATCCACTTGCAATGTGTATATATATATATATACATACCTTGTTCTCTTATTCAGTTTTGAGGCAGAGGAATTTGAATCTCTGCTTGCAATGAAAATCTGCCAAACAAAACTCCAAGGCAGATTCTAAGTATTAATAAAAATAAAAAAGAGAAGAAAGTTTGTATTGGGTTGGAGCATTTCCATTTTGGGATTGATCCCAATACAAACTTTCTTCTCAATACTGCAAACAAACATTCTCAGATTTCTCTTATTACTGCAAACAAACATCTCACTAAGTACAAATGTTGTGCTGCTACTATATTATTGACTTATTGTGGCAGATGCAACTTTTTATTTTATTTTGTTATATATACTATAATTAAATGACCAAAATACCCTTAACTAATCTGGATATTATAGTAGATATGTAATTTTTAAGTTATAAATTAATATAGAAATCCATCAATAGGGGACTTAATCGTGTAGCTATAGTTTTGTCTACAATTGCGCAATTGTAAAGAAAACTACAAGATTATCTAGCTAATTGCCACTTTTATCCGATTGAATAGGAAAAGAAAACGATCGAGTTGGATTATTCGTGTAATCATATTCATCATTTTGTTACAAATTACTTCAGAAGAAGCTAGCCATAGTTCATCACTTTATACTTTGAAAATTGTAATATATCAAGTAAATAAACGAGCCATATATATATAGCCTGAGTTCAATCTTTGGTCCGCCAGGAAGGTCAACTCCTGCCACTAAAATCCCGAAGGCAAACTTTGATATGGATTTCCAAATGCAGCAACATTGCCAGGACGTGTGAATACAACCTACATTGTGGATTGAAGGTAAGTATATATATCAAGAGTTCTATAGGATCAAATATAAGATAAAGACAGGGTTTGTGAATGAACACAACAACTCGCGAATAGGCTCAAGCTTGAAATTCCTTCGGATTAGCTTGGCTAGCTGGATAAACTCGTATAACTTTATTTTTATTATTATTTTATGGAATGAGAATATCCTAAGTATCTAACAACATAAAATAAATTATCTTTGTAATGCAATAAATATACATAGCTTGAATCATTGGAATTGTGAATCTCGATATAAATATATGTGTATTTGTATGTAAATGTGTGGGTGTGCATTTATACGTGTGTTCATGAAATGAATGTATATACATACTATATTAGATAAACATATAGATTTTAGATTGTTTATATGGATAGAGTTTTCCTCCAAACTGAGTTAGAGGAACTTCCTTAAACTTAGTTTATAAAAATAACTTGTGTCATTTTAATATATAGGATGCACATATTTTTTAATTGTATGCACAAAGTCGAAATTAATAATATTAAAAACTCATATGCATTTCACATATTATTAAAAAAAAATAGATACATGTCATTTTTATAGACTAGGTTGAAAGAAGTTCCTCAAACCCAGTTTGGAGGAAAACTCCGTCATTGTTTATATATGCAATAAATAAGTTAATTGTGTACTTTTCTCATATAATTATCTCAATGATTCAAAAGCAATGTCGTTTTCATAGCATATCACATGAGTAAATTGGTTATTTTGTAAAGAAACATATAAATATATATACCTGGTAATTTCCAAGTGTACATGTTTTAAAACCAGTAGCACAATAGTCAAAATAATATTCCCACGTCTGTATGAATTTTTCATCAAAGCCAAGAGCAAGGATTTCCCTGAAAATGTAAACATTAATTCCACCCATCAAAATGCAAAGCTAATTGTGTTGGTGAATTCATGTTTCAAAATATGGTATTTGGGTTGTAATGTTTATGTTGGAGTACGTTAAGGATTAAGTCACTGTAAAAATTGTTCAATACATGAATTAAGGATTCAAATTTATGAATGTTGTCTACCAAAGACCTTTTATTTCGATATGAGATGCTTATGCTTTGTAGCTTTGGAAAGCTGATTCAAAGGGTTACAATTTTGTACTTCATATAAAACTAGTTGTCAACTAAAAATCTGGTGCATAGTCTTGTTCGAACAAGATGATGCATAAGGTGCTAGTACAAAAACCTGGGAGATTTGATTGAATTTTGTTTTTCCTGTACTAACAAAATTGTTTGTTTCTTTGAAATCCTAAAGCTTATTTGAACAAAGCTAGGCCAGATTGTTTGAAACCCTAGTCCGCTTAGCTTAACAACTTCAATTTTCTCCCACTTATATAATTAAGCCTCACAAGCCACAACTTTTAAAAGCAAGAGAAGTTATTTTTCATTATCTTTTGAGTTGGCTGTCCCTCGAAGTGGTTTTATTTTTAAAAGGATTTTTCAAAATGTTTTCACTTCGTTTTAAGAAAATAATAATAATAATAATAAATAAAAATTAAATTGTTTTAAGATGATGCCGGGGGAGTGAAGTGCATGGTCATTTTTCATACCTCTGGTTCTCCATAAAATTTTTTCTCCAATATCTGAGTGTTTGGTAGTAATGATTCCCTATGTTCTCCACGTGCTCCACACTGCACTTACAGAGTTTCTATTAATTCTAGAGAGAAATAAATAAAAAGTAACCAAGCAGTAAACCTGTACCTGAGTCTGGATGCAGTAGTCATGGCTGATGTTATCCTGCTTAATGGAGGTAGACAACCACCAGGAAAAATATATTCCTTTATAAAATCTGAACTTTTCTCGTTCATAACGTTTGATCCGGGAGCGATGAGAACTAACAAGAGATCAAACAGCCTTAATTGTTAGCAACTTCTTCAAATTAAACCCACAAAAGAGTGACAAAGACTAGGGCATTTTGCAACCAAGACATTATAATCAAACAAGAAATGAGACAGAACCACCTGCAGAACAAGGACCCCGTCTTCTGCTAAGACTGATTCACAACAGCAAAAAAACTCTTCCATAAATTCATGGCCGACATGTTCAATCATCTCACTGGAAAATTACATCAATTGACGATAATGGTACTGTTGGAATCATTATAGCCAAATGAAAGATTTTCTTGCAAAGGAACTCACCATGATATAATTCTGTCGTATTTGTAGGTGTCAGGCAATTGGCGGTAGTCGCAAAGAAGAAATTCAATGTCCCGAAGCGAGTTGATTAAGAATATGCTTTATATGGTTTTAAAGCCAAAAAAAATCATGAAAATACCTGAAGGCCAGCATCTTTTACTTTCTTCTCTGCAAATTTCAATTGCTCTTCAGACAGAGTGATGCCAGTATATTTGCATCCAGTTTGTTTGACAAGTTGAATAGCAAATGTTCCCCAACCACACCCAATTTCAAGAACTTCATGCTTCCCATCAATTCTTGCCTTTTCTATCAAAAGTGAGATTTTTCTCAGCTGTGCAACATTCAAGTCTTCATCTTCCTTCTGAGAAGTGTTTTTAATATATACACAGATAAATTTATAAAAGCTATAGATTTAATGTATAGAAATTGATGCATTGTCTAACAGTGAATCTTGAAAAGGTTGTGAAGCTGACCTTAAATACAGCACATGAGTATTGCATTGATTCCCCCAGGAACAGAGCAAAAAGCTCATTGCTCTAGAAACACACAAAGATGATTCAAAAGCTTCTCCTTGTTTTATACTGAATCAATAATCAATACAATAAAGCAAGAACCCTAATTGACATCTTTTTTATGTTCCACACTCTCCCAGTCTCATACTTTCAAGTGCATACTCTCTAACATTACACTAAAAATCATAAATTCAATAATAATTTTTAGTATCACATTAAAGAGTGCAAGAGTGAATGTGTGTAGCATTTCTCTTTATTTTTTTAATGCTTCCTTGCAAATTCAAACTGTTCTTATTTCTGGGATCAAAGTTCAAACCGACCTCAAGAGCTATGTTCAGACCTATGCTTGCATGATATATAGTACACACACGCGTAAACATTTACGTACTTTTTGTGACCATCTTTGTGTACATAAGCACATGTTCACACAAATATACTTATTAATTAACGGTCCTTCTAGGCTTATCCAAAGAAATCTATAGGCAAGGAATTTACAGGAAACAATTTTATACCAGCTCATAATGACGAGAGATGTTTCTTCGAGCCTGTCAAGAGTATTTTGCCTTAAAAAATGCATGATAGAGTATTTTGCAGATGCTAACCCAGCTGTGAATAGCACCGGTGTCCACCAGCCACTAAAGTCAACAAAAGATTAATGCAATTGAGGAGATGGGATGACTAAATAGTAATCTCAATAGTATCCACTTATATATATATATATATATATATATATATACCTTGTTCTCTTATTCAGTTTTGAGGCAGAGGAATTTGAATCTCTGCTTGCAATGAAAATCTGCCAAACAAAACTCCAAGCCAGATTCTAAGTATTAATAAAAATAAAAAAGAGAAGAAACTTTGTATTGGGTTGGAGCATTTCCATTTTGGGATTGATCTCGATCAATCATCTTACCATAAAAGATTCAAAGATCATCGTTTTATCGAAGAAAAATCCCCATCAATGTATGCACTTGCAAGGATCATCAGCACAATCTATTGCTCTTCAGTGAATGATTTAAATTTTAAATGCCAATATATATATAATGTGCGGCCAATTCTTTTATTTATTTATTTATCGTTCATTCCAAATTCTGTTAACGCTGAGCCTGTACATACCTTCTAGTAAAACTGGGGTCTATGAACTTTAAGAACAACTTTTAGAGAAGATTTTCTCTTGTTTCCTTCAAAAGTAAATATTCTGCCCCCTTCCTCCATTAAACTGCATTACACGATTAAGGCATAGTAAATCAGTAGACTCAATGATGAGATTCAAACATATATAGTTAGGTAGTAGTTGAGACAGTAACGGTTATAAGTATATACTAAGACAGTAACGTACGGTTATAAGCTAGTAACGGTCATATATAATTGTTTTTTTTATATCTAGATGCATATTTTTATATTTTTTTAGTAGAAATGTTTGATTAAAAATATTAACAAATTAAAAAAATAAATATATATATATATATATATATATATATATATATATATATATATAATAGAACAACAAAATTGAGTTGTGATTTTATTGTTCTATTTTTTGTACAGCAAAGGAAGCATGTTGTGGGCCTTGTGAGTTCTAGTTGTTGTGCAATGAAAGCATGCTAAGAGCCTCAATATTATAAAAATAATAATATTATTTTTTTAAAGCATGTTAAGGGCCTCAAGAAAGCATGTTGGCAGCTTCCATATTATAAACAAATAATATTATTTTTTTGAAGGAAAATGCTAGGCATATAAATATATTTTACAAAAAAAACTTTTACAAATTGATGTGGCACAATATGATTGAGTTTCTCAAAATTTGAATTTATCTCATATCCAATCATATTATGCCACATCAATTTGTAAAAGTTTTTTTTTTTTGCAAAATGTGTTTATAAGCCTCATACTTCTCTCTCTTTTTTTTTTTCTTTTTTTTCTTTCTTTTTTTTTTTTTTAACATGTTGAGGGCCTTCATACCATTGTGCAAAAGCATGCTAGGCCTCCATATTATAAATAATAATAATAATAATAATAAAAATAAAAAAATAAAAAATTTTATTATTATTTTTTTAAAGCACGTTGAAAGTGTCAACAAAGCATGTTGAAGGCCTTGATATATATATATAGGCCTAATATTTCTCTTTTTTTAAAACATGTTGAGAGCCTTTTGACCATTGTGTAGAAGCATAATGTATTTTTTTAAGTATGTTGAGGGCCTTAAATTTTTATGCAAATTTTTGTTTGGCCTTAAAAAATATAAAAATAGGCCTTAAAATTGTTTTTGGGCCTTATGAAATCGGGGCTCTCGGCATTGGCCTAACTCACCTTGTGGTTGAGTTGGCCCTATGTGGGGGCTTAAGTTAACTTTCACGGTTAGATTTTTAGTTTTTAGTTCTTTTTTATTTTTGTTTTGTATTTGCCATTTGGACTATTCATGTCTTAGATCTAGTTTGCACGAAACAGATCTGTTCCTTAAATGTAATTGTACATGGGTTAACCGAAACTTAAAGTTATTTTTATGACTTTGTAACCTTCATAACTTTTGGCTATAATTTTTCAGAGCTATATACTCTATGATGTAAGAGTTTTATGCTTATGAAATTTTATCAATGGAAGTTCCATTTTTTAAAATAAAAAATAAAATACATTTGTGTCTTATTTTGCTTTCAAAAGCAAAAAAATTCCAAAAAATATTCGAGTAAATCATACAAATGAAAAAATAAAAACCATAAAACCATTCAAATGAATTAAAAAATAAGACTCAAAATTTAAATTTATTCCAAATAAATTTAAAAAATGTTAAAATATTTGTTCTCATGTGAGTGGTTTAAAATGAAAATAATAGTAAGATGAAAACATGTGGATTTTTATTATCAAAGCATTAGTTTCTAATATTATTGGTGTGAACTCTATTATATTTCAATGCAAATTAAAATTTATATAATTCTAAACATTCTTAAAAAAATACAAAGAAAACTAAACAAAATATTTTTTTATGAATAGAAAATAAAAGAAAATATTTCACTAAAACTTTAACGCAATTAAATCAATCTTCACATAAGGTGCAATGCTTAATATGTCTTTGGTGTTTCGAAAGTATTTATGTTTGATTTATGCTTATAAATCAAATAAATGTTTGCCTTGTTTGATTTTCAAAAGCATAAAATCACTTTCAAAAATGGTTGAAAATTGGCTAAATCACAAAAACAAAACAAAAAATTCCGTAAAACATAAGAGCCTTTATTTTAGTTTAATTCATATGCATTAAAACATGTTTAAATCTTTGTTCGTATAAGTATATATAATTTAAAATGAAAAGTATATAAAAAAAAAAATAGCAAGAAGAATACATGTATTATAATATAGAAAATTAGTAGGAATATTTAACATTTTTAGTGTGACGTCTATAATATTTCAACACAAATCAAACGCATATAATTTTGTACATTTTGTACATTCGAAAAAATAAATACAGAGAAAAATAAAAAAATACCGTCTGAGTTAATATTTTTAACTGACGGAATGAGGGTTTTGGGTACAAAATGATAATTTGATGGGGTTGAACAGTAAAGTTGTCAGTTTATGAAATCAAAGTGACAATACATTGTAATTTATAGGAGCAAACGTTAATTATCCCTTAAAAAAAAAAAGTTCACACAACATGTTAAAGGCGGAGGGAAGGGGGGTTAAAGGGGGGATATGCCCCTCTTCAACTCTTACAAATTTTATTATTGTCTTTGAATAAAAAATTATGCCCCCTTTCAGCCATAAATGATGCCCCCCTAACTCTTGGGCCTTGAGTCTCTGACCCTCAGCCATGATGCCCCCTAACCTTGATGCCTAACGGGCCTAACCCTCATTCTTCCTAGTTTTCTTTTTTTTTTTTTTTTTCATGAGCAAGGTTGAATCTAAGTTTCAGACATGGACGGTAGAAGATGAACATGTATTATTGATACGCACCATTTCATTAAAGAGAGAAAAGAAAAAGGAAAAAAAAGTACATGTCTTGTCTACATGATGTATAACTGCTGCAGCCGCATGACAGCATGCTGGCACCAAAATGAACCAAAAATTGGGGTGGTGGGCACACGTACAGGCTAGAGATATAAGCTCGCTAGAGATATAGGCTCTTCTTGCTTGATTTCCACATGGGACAAAAAAAGAAAAGAATAATAAAAATAAATAAATAAAGTGGCCTATTGGAGTTCATTTTTAACCTAAACAATTAAAAGTTGTTTTCCCTTAAAAATAAAATAATAAAATTAAAACTGTTTCTTTCATTTTTCTACCGCTTGCCCTGCTGCAACTATATAATTTTTTTTTTTTTGTTGTACTTCCGAACTTCAATGAGGTTGAGGTATATAATTTTTTAGATTTAAATTTAAATTATTTTTGTAAATTAATTTTTTTCATGATGTTATTTTTAACTTTTTAAGCCATATTTTATTCAATTGTTTCTATCTTTCTAATAAAAAAAAAAACTGAAGATCAATCGTCTAACTTCAAAGAAAAATTAAGCTATTGAGGTATATAATTAAATTATATAGATTTAAATTTAAATTATTCTTGTAAATTGTAAATTAATTGTTTTTCCTGCATTATTTATGCATTTATATAGTTTTTGTTTCATATTTTAATTATATATAATATATATAATTATAGTTATAAAGAAAAACAACGATTCAATTAAGCTCTAATCAAATTTTAAACGACCTCATATTGAAGTAGATTTAGCAAACTTGCCTAGAGATCCTTGCTTAAGAAAAAAAAAATTGCGATTATCATCTTAGTGATAGAGACCAAATTCGAAGAGCATATTTACAAATAGGAGCTTGTCAACCCTTTGAGAATAATTTTCCCAAAAAAAAAAAAAAAATTGAAAAGTAATGCGTTGTTTTAATCTAGCATAGTTCAAAGAATATAAATGGTTAGAGTACAGCGTTTTAAAAGATGTTGCATATTGTTTATATTGTTATCTCTTCAAACCATACATTAGAAATCAAGCAAGAGGAGACCACTTTTAAGGTCTGATCGCATTTATATTTAAATATTTTTTTAATTTTTTAATTTTTTATTCATTAAAAAAAATGCCCCCCATCAGTCCACATCCTGGCTCCGTCACTACCACATGTCACAATTCTAGGAAGGATTTCAGCTATTATATATATATATATATATATGATTCTGCAACAAGAAGCTTAGAGATATAAAAGATATTAATGTAGACTCACATTAAAGATCCAGTAGAGATATAACGACCAAGGAAGCTAGTAACAAGAAGACGTGCTCCAGCTTCCATCAGAGAAGCTTCCATGGGTTTTGGGTTGCTCAGTAAACCACCACTTTCTCCAACCCAACTCTCAGTCTGTGCAGCAGCCATGCCACCCTTTGAGCCTAACGATCGACAACTACACCTTCTAAGATGTATTCCCTTCAGCTTCAAATATTCCTGAGAATAGACAGAAATATTAATAAATAAATATATAAAATTCCCAAAACAGCTTCTCAAATCCAATTTTCTTGAATTAATTGCATAATTAAACACGCTTTACTTCATACCATAATAACTAATACAAACCTTAGAATTGGAAAGATCGAGATCATAGCCAAACCTAAAGATCAGAGTTTTGCCCTTAAGTTTTCAACATGCCATTAATTTGACACCACCTAGACTTTATATTGAAATTGTGGATCTTTTTCCACACAGAAAATTACTAAAGTTACTATTATTTTTTTCTTCCTAATCTTACTAAGCTATTCATACTAATTTGATGCCAGTGATGCATTGGTTGAGGGTGGGCCCCCTTCCCTCCGGCCCTGTACATAGGGGGTGTATTATTTTCGGGTGTTGCTCTGGTTCGTGTATTTGCAATAAGGGAGCTAATGATTGTGAGAAAGAAAACAAAGCGGAAATAGTTATTCATGTCAGAATTTTTTAATATAAAATATAAAATATTATAATAATATATAGTATAGGTATGTAAATCATGACTCAAAATTTTTTTTTTTGACATGTCCATACAAGGGTAAGGGATAAGGGATTTGAACTTGTGACCCTTACTTTATAAAGCGTGGTTCACAGCTAATTGAACTACTGTTTGGAGACACAATGCATTGGTTGATATGATATAAAATATCAAATAATCTAATCTAATCTAATATATATAATAGGGGAATCTAAGACATGAGAGTTTAATAATTTGACACGTGGCATTCTATTTATCTGACAAATCAATATATTAAATGAAACTATGTGTTTGAGTTTTTTTAAATTTTAAGCAAAATAAGCTAATATCATGATGTGTGGCATTCCATTTAAAATCAAAACATACTTGTTGTTTTCAAACTACCCTCTTTCTCAATCTCAACCGCCATCAAACATTATTTATCCCCACGTTATTTAATATCTAATATAATCTAATATCAAATCTCTAATATCTTATCTAATAGGAGTTTATCCCCACATTATCTAAGGGAAAAATATAAAGTTTCAACTACCAAATAGTCTTATAATTTAGCCTCTAATGTTCAAAAGTAATAGTAGTTTAAAACTACCAAATGCAATAAAAGGCCACTTATTTTTTTATATTCCTATAATACCCTTATTCTTTTCACAAATAAAATATTAAAATAATTGTAAAAAAACCACACAAAAAAATAATGGGCGAATATTTATTTATTCCAAAAAACTTTTTTTTTTTTTTTAATTTCTAAGCCATTTTTTTTTGTATTTTTAAAAAATTGTTTAGTTTTTTTTTACAATTATTTTATTTGTTAAAAGAATAGGTGTAGGAATATAAAAAAATAAGTGGCCTTTTTGTTACATTTTGGTAGTTTGGGGGCTACTTTATCACTTTTTGAATATTGGAGGGTTAAATTGTAAACAGCTGGTAGTTTGGGGAGCTTTTTTATATTTTTCCCATTATCTAATATCTAATATATTTTTTTGTAATCTAATATCTAATATAATCTAATATCAAATCTCTAATATAGGGGAGTGTTTTTTTTTTTTTTTGGGAAACTAAAACAAGGCTTTGGTGAAACGTTGTGCCTTCAGTTATTTTTTCAAAACAACATTTCTAATAAAACAGCGTATCCAATAAATAATAAATCAAACCTCTTTTCCATACCTCTCTTCTCACTTGCTTCTCCCAAACGTCAATGACATACGGTTATTCCCATATAGAGCATCTCAGGGACAACTATGGAGATGAAGATGGCTTCGGGATGCTCTACATGATGCAGGGGTACCTCCATGCCTAAATTCCCACAACCAACAACCAATACATGCTTCCCACTATAACTCTTACCGGATTTGTAGTCACATGCATGCATGACAACGTTGCCACCAAACTCTTCCTAGCCTTCAAACTCCGGCACCACTTTCTTTGCATTCTCACCATTGGCCAGCCACTACGAGCCACCAGCAAATGTACTCACCATGTTTAATTTCACACTTTTACTCAAACACATGTACTTCCCCTCTTTTTCATGTATAGAAATTTGATTTGATTTGATTTGATTTGATTTTATTTTATTTTATTTTTGCATTTGTGATGTATATTTCGGTAGTTGTTTGTGCCAATTTGATTAATAAAATTACTCTTTTCAAATTTGTCAGATTTGGACTTGGTTTAAAATACCATGTTTCACATGTTCACTCAAACACCACTTCTCCTCTTTTTCACGTATAGAAATTTGGATTTTTTTTTTCCCTGTTCTTCATTTATGATGTATATTTAGTTGTTGGTGCCAATTTGATTAAGAAAATCACTCTTTTCAAATTCAAAACTAACACATTCATTCTCTTCCAAAACTCAGTTTTGGATTTGGTTTAAAACACCATGTTTCACACTTTTACTTAAACCCTAATTCCCCTCTCATTAAACGTAAGTTTTAAACTAAATATCAGATTTACATTTTGAATGTAAGTTTCACTTTGAACTCTCAAATATCTCTGCCTCACCCTTGACTTTGAGGAAGTTTCAGTTTCTTTCCTTGATCAATAGAGAATCTCTATTTGACAAGACTTTTTTCTATACATGTGAATTTCATTGAAACCAAGAAAGTACACATAAAAGAAATTTATTTTCTATTATATTACTATTTTTGATTTTTCTGCAACAAATACGAAAAGACAATTAATTTATGTTATATTAATTTTAATTTTGATTAAGTTCTAAAAATTGTATTTGTAGATCGTGTTGAAAGAGAATGGTAAATAATGTAGTAGAAAACAATCGATAAATAATCTATTTGTTTATCTTTATTATACATGGCTTTAAGCTCTGAATTCCATTTTTTGTCCTTATTGGTTGATCATAATTCCATTTTTTTGTCCTGATTTTTATATTACTTTTTTTGCTTTTTGTCTAAAATTAGTTTCTTTTATGTTATATGTGTGAAGGATGTTCAAAGAAAAAATCTCTATTTGACACTATATATATATATATATATTTTTTTTTCTAAACCTATGAATTCTTGGAACGGGAATTGGGTGGATTGATTTTTCTCTTTGTCAACTGGAACGGAAAAAGGTGATTTAATTGATTTTTCTCTTTGTGATTGGTTGGATTTTTGTTTTCTTTTGTTTTAATTGTAATTTAAACAACCAAAATCGCAAATAAATTAATGAAAACACTCTATACTCTAAACTATTTTTGAGATAAGCTGCAAAAAAGGATAGTTCCATCAAATGAGGTTATGAACTGTAGTGTTATTTATAATTTTAAATATTTATACAAATATTATTTATAATTAGATTGATCATTTATTTCACTGACTAGTTTATGTTTAAAATGACCAGGATAAGTATTAGAATATCATATTTAAGAATCATATGGTATCTAGCCTACTAAATTTAGTTTTGATTTATCCATTACAACTGCTCTAACAACCGATTGAGAGTATATAAAATTCTAATCCATATTGCAACGCATTCCACGTGAATGCTACGTTTTTTTTTTTTACTTCATTTTTTTATTTATAATTTTTTAGATTTTGTTCATCCATTTTAATGAAGATTTTATTTATTTTATATTTATTAAAAAATTGTTTATTTTGCTCTGTATTTATTTCGAATGTTCAAAATTATTTATTTGATTGTTGTACATAAAAGGAACATAAACTCTTTCAAAACACTAAATACATAATGAAGCATTGAACTTGATGTGAGATGATTTATTTGATTGCCTTAAATGTTGAGTGAAATTATTTGTTTTTGTTTATTTTGCTTTCTATATTTTTTTTTTTCCGAAATGTTCAGAATTTATACATTTTATTTGTATTAAGATATAATAGGTATCACACGTGCTCTCGATCTCTTTTCCTGAACGATAGATATTAAGGATTGATTTTAATTGTTGTTAATTTGAAATAAGTTTATTTGATGAAACGTGTTTTTTTTATTAAAAAAAAAAAAATTGGATTATGAAATTTGCATTTGAAGGGGTGTGTCCAGAAAGAATAATAAATGACGTAGCAAAGAAGTAAATATTCTATTTATTTTTATTTTATTTTTGTGGTTATGTGCTTTTGATTCCATTTTTTTTGTCTCTATTTTTTGTTTTAATTTTTATAATATTTTTTATTTTTATTATAAAATTAGTTTTTTTTTTAGCTTTATATATACAAAGATTGTCAAAAGAAAAAATAACTAACTGACATGACTGTCTTCTATACCTATGAATTTCATTAGAGTTGAGAAAAGTATATGAAAAAGTCAATTATATTTTATTATGTTAGTATTAATTTTGATTCGGTTTTAGAAATTATGTTCGCAAGGTTGTATTCAAGAAAAATGGTAAATAATTTACTAGAGAATGCTAAATAGTACATTTATTTGTCTTATTTATTTATTTATTTATTTATGTAGTTTTGTGCTTCATATTCCATTTTTTGTCCTTAATTGTTGTTATAATTTTTATAAAGGGAGATGATAGAATTTATTATATTTTTAACTATCTTTTAACCATCTCTATAGTGAATAGATGAATTCATCATTGAATTTGTGTGGAGTCCACATGAATCTATAAATCTAATGATTGATATATATATATATATATATATATATATATATTAAATTTGAAGGATGAGATGAGAAAAATATGGTTTGGAAGAAAAAAAGATCTATTTGATTGGACTTCTTCCTATACCTTACGAATTTCATTGGTTATGTTGTTGTTTATGCTTTTGAGTAAAGAGAAATGATATAATTAATTTATTTTTTAACCATAATTTAATGAAAGTTTTTATTTTTTTATTTTTTATTTTGGGTAGCCAATTAGTTAATTGAATGACGAGAATGGTAATTTCTCAAACTTTTCTCTTTGAAAGTATTTTAAATAAAGTTATTTTGGGAATGCAAAGATAAGGGCATAGAAAAATACTTGAGCATTTGTGTTGTTGTAAATGGTCTCTCAATGCTTTTCTTTTTCTTCAAAGCTTTATAGAAGGATTTTTTTTTTCTGCCATTTATACGTCCACTAATTATTATTATTATTCTTTTCTGTCCTGTCATTTTAAAAAACAACACGTGCATTGCACGGGGTATAGGCTCATTTTTTTAATAACAGAAACAAAGTTAGAATAAATTTTATTAAAAATTTATGTGCATCTCACTTTTATAGATTAAGTCGAAGGAAATTTCTCTAACCTAATTTAGGAGAAAACTTTGTTAATTTTTATAATATTCATGATTAAAAATGCTCTATATATAATTGTTGTAGAAACGTGAAAAGTAAGTAACGCAAGTAAGACAATTCAAAAAGCAATTTGATTGACAATTGATCTTTAGGCGATGATGCGCGCATCACTAACATTTTGGAAAATTCAACTGTTATAGCTAGCTTTTCCATTATCTACAAATAAATATTTATATGGTAATAATAGGGTCCTTTAGGTAAAGAATTATGGCAACTTGTTATATATTATAATGATACATGGGTTTGTTTTTCTCGTATATTTAGTGAACTTGCTTTCAAAAGATATTGTGTCTTTTAATAAACAGATTTGCTCCCCAAAATCAAATCTGTTTTTAACTTTCTTTCTTTTTTTTGTGTAAGAGTTTTTAACTATTCAAAATTCAGTAAAAATCTCTACTTTTTGGCTCAGACAGATCTTGAATCTTGATCCCATGATACCATTGCCCCCCTTTTTATGATACATGGGTTTGTTTTTCTCCTATATTTAGTGAACTTGCTTTCAAAAGATATTGTGTCTTTTAATAAACAGATTTGCTCCCCAAAATCAAATCTGTTTTTAACTTTCTTTCTTCTTTTTTTGGGTAAAAGTTTTTAACTATTCAAAATTCAGTAAAAATCTCTACTTTTTGGCTCAGACAGATCTTGAATCTTGATCCCATGATACCATTGCCCCCCTTTTTTATTCGAAACGATGGGAGTGAATATGAGAGCTTGTTTTTATTCTCTGCTACAAGCTAGAAGTTGATTTCATGGTCTATTTTCTTTGTTATTTTTTTGGAAAACTTTATTTCTTTCACTCGATTTTATAAATCTTTTAAAAATTTTAAAATTTTTTACTTTAAACTTTTAAACTTTTAATTACTCTCAATGTAGACATATCTGTCATATTTTAAACGTTACATGACGTTTATATCCCTAACTTTTGTATAAAATTTCAACTTTCAAAACGTTTTTTATTAAAAAAAAAAAAATTAAGGATATTTTGATTTTATTTATTTTTGTATTTTTAGCTGCTAAAATTAATGGAAGGGTTCTAATTTAGAGCAATTGAAAATTTAGGGGTCTAAAGTAAGAAATTTTAAAGTTTAAAAGGTTTATAAAATCACGTAAAAATTTAGAGAGTCAAAGTAAAGTTTTCCCTTATTTTATTTCAAGGACACTTGGTCAGAC
Organism: Carpinus viminea; assembly: GCA_013348765.1. Taxonomy (NCBI): domain Eukaryota; kingdom Viridiplantae; phylum Streptophyta; class Magnoliopsida; order Fagales; family Betulaceae; genus Carpinus; species Carpinus viminea. The sequence continues at coordinate 30,107,685 of CP054673.1, forward strand.
AATTTCCTGCATCTTTCTGTGAATTTAGATGTAGGGGGGTGAAAATGTTGTTATGAGTAATGGTTATTGAAAAAGTCTACGTACTTTTTTTAAACTATTACCGAATAAAGAGTAATGCAAGGAAACATCTTTTTATCTTCTTAAAGTTGATGTGGCTTTCAAAATCACTATTAAATTTTAAGTGAATCATATTTTGATTTTGATCCAATGGTGATTTTGAAAACCACTTTAACTTTAGGATGATAAAAAGAGAATAAAAAGATAGTTCTTTGCATTACTCCTGAATTAATATCCTCTTAAACTTTCAATTGATAAAATACTTTTCTCAAACTATATATATATATATATATATATATATATATAAAATGCAATATCCTTTAAAATAAATTTTAAAAAGTCTAAAAATAAAACAAAACAGACTTTTGATTCTATGATTTTTCATGTCATTTATTTTGTGGAGATGAGTCATGATGATTTTTAGTGGGCTGTGATTTACAAACCAGAAGGAAAATATCTGGCAACGCAAGTAGAGCTAGCAAAAATTTGTCCTTCAATTCTCGTTTCAATCTGTGCAGGAAACAGAGTTTGTTTCCAAAGCTTTAAATCGGAACAGTGACAAAGATTAAAACTTTGGGAAGAAAATTATGTAAGTGTAACACTTATCTTTGCATATACATTCCCATCTGGCTAATAAAATACATATATTTTTGAAAAGTACATCTTTGCGTCGAGTAATGGTGTAGTATAATGTGATTTTTAAAATTATTATATCCATATAGAGTGAATTCTATTTTGCAGGGTTTCTTCTCAATTTTTGTGATTTTTCATGAAATCACATGTAAACTCAATCTTCTTTTTAATAAGGCCTAATATGTAAAATATTTAATTAAAATGAGAGGTGAATGACTGAATCAAAGTTCGAACTTAGGATATTTGGTTATGCTCTAATCCCATTTACCAACCTATTAAAATATAGAAACTAATTATAAAATAAAGAGAGATAAAGGAAAAAGAGGAAACACTAATTTTGGGTTGCTCAGCCAATGACCTACATCCAAATGTTAAAATCTTTTTAACTACCTCTTCATTGATAAGTTTACAATACAAATAGTTATATTTATAGGGCTTACATATGATTTGAATCTAATATAATTATAATAAAATTCATTAATTTAGGGTAATTCAATCTCCTCAAATCATCTTTAAATTTATAAGCTTAGAATAATCAAATTTTAATTAATCTTAAAGAATTTATATCATTATCATAGGTAAGCTCATTTGGGATCACCCCAAGGTGTCTAGGGGTGGCTGAGTTACCCCCAATAGAGGCCTCTATTTATGGAGAGGATATAAGTGATAAGCAAGTAACCAAAAAAACTAAAGAAAAGTAAACTTAGTAGACTGAGGAAAGGTAAACCTAATAGACCTAGAATACCTAACGGAGTAAATAACCATAACATAATATTCTTAAAGAAAATGATAAAGTCATAACTTAAATCAAACTAAGAGCTAACTTAGAGAGAGAGCCTTAAACTAGAAATTAGATCTAAAAGTTGAGTTTTCGTTAGATTTAAGTTGTGGTTGTATCACAGCTCTATTCTTAACATGTCTAAAGAAACAAATTCACAACAAAAACACTTAAAAATAGTATATTTGTTATTGAGATAACTATTAAATCAACAAATGCAAATATGATATAATTGAACACCCTTTTTTTTGGCAAGTAAACAAGGTATTCACTAGGTGGGGATATATATTAAATTAGCAAATACATGTAAATATATGCTAACTTAACTCCCTTTTTTTATTATGTAAACTTTGTTAGATTATACATGTAGTGTTGTTTCACATTGGTTATGTACATATATTGTCTGTATTACTAGCCTATATATATAGGCCTCTTCTGTATTTTATATGTGTGATTCAATATACAATTTTATTCTCAACATGGTATTAGAGCACAGGTTCTAAATCACCTAATTTTTTTTTTCCTGCATCTTATTTTCCTTCCAATGCCGCTAGTGTTCTCCAGTGAATATATCGCTCTATCCTTTTCAATTCTTTCTCTTTCTCTTATATTTTTCAGTGGATCAATATACCGCTGGAAACCTCGGAAGACAACCGTTCTAGAGTCGTCGCACACAGCCTCATCGGAGTTTTCACCCTCCTTTACGCGCCGCTTGAAGTCCTGACTGTTCTGCCATCGTCAACTCGCCACAAGCTGCCACGGTGGTCCATTCACTTTGATCCAGCCACCATACGCTAGATCAAGCTTTGCAGATTCCAACCTCCATCCCGTGAATCTCATGTGCTATCGCGGCCAGCGCATACCATGCGCTTAAGTCCTCAAAAGCCACGTTAGCCCTAATTGCCATAGCAATGCCATGTCAACAGTGCCACGTCAGCAGTGCCACATCATCATTGACTATTGACCTTTGACCGTGGACCTCCAAAATTGACTACGCGCTTTCTTCTCTATATTTTTTTTTTTGGTCCTAATTTCATATTTGTGGTTTGTTTTTGCATTTGAGTCTCCTAGATGGCACAAAACAAGATTCTTCATCATGTACAGATCGACAGTTTTTGGATGGCATAAACTATATGGTGTGGTCCCAATCTATGCATAGCTTTCTTAAAGGTTGTAAGCTTTGGCTTTATGTGATTGGGGAGGTCAAAAAGCCAATTAAAGGGGCCTCTTATTCAAATGAGGCTTTCACCATTCGCCTTATTGATTGGAATAGCAAGCATCATCAAATTCTTACATGGTTTCGTAATACTACTATTTCATCTATTTCAGCGCTCTTTGGTAGCTTTGATGAAGCAAAGGGTGCTTGGGATATGCTTGCTTCTTGTTATTCTTTTGTGGATGGTTCTCACAAGTATTAGCTTCTATTTGAGCTTTTTCATCTGAGGCAGGAACTTGGTCAAAGTATAAATGATTTGCTTGCTCGAATGCAATTCTTATGGAACCAAATTGATGTTTCTGATCCTATTTGGAAGGATCCCACTAATGCTGAGATGTATGTTAACGTAGAGATCAACATTGCCTTCACCAATTCTTGATGGCCTTGCGTGATGATTTTGAGCCTGTCCGTGTGCAACTCTTACATCGTTCTCCTTTTCCTACTTTGGATACTGTCATCTTTGAGCTTGTCTGTGCCAAGACTAAATCACAGACTACGCGCTTTTAGCCTAGTCATACAATGTTGGCTGCATCGTCCTCTGGTTCTTCATCGTTTCAACGAGAGCATTATGACAGGTCAGATACTCCTCGACTCCCTCCTAAGTCTCAAGATAACAATTATTGTCGCCATTGTCAACATCGAGGGCACACTATTGACAAGTTTTGGCGTAAGGGAAGATCTAATGCACCAACAGTAGCAGTTGCTCATACTGAGAGTGGTTCATCTCCAGCTGCTCCCTCTTCAGTTGCTTCCTCTGGCCAGGCATCAGGATCCGATGTCACCTTATTTGCAGCTGACTTCGAGGCAATCATCAACCAGGTCATCTTAGCTCGTTCTGGTAATGCATCTTCCTCTACCCTCTCAGTCTTGCCAGGTACCTTTTCCCCTTGGCTCTTTGACTCTACTTATTGCAATCACATGACACCTTACCCTACTTCCTTTACCACATTTGCACTCTCCCCTCATTCCTCATTGATTCACACAGCTAATAGCTCCACTATGAATGTTAAAAATATAGGCACTATTAGTACACCTTCCCTTTCTCTTTCTAAAGTTTTTCATGTGCCTGAATTGTCCTTCAATCTCGTCTCTGTTGGCCAACTGTGTGAACTTGGATATAGACTTATTTTTTACTTTTCTGGTGTACATGTGCAGGATCCTCGTAAGAACTAGACATTTGGAACCGGGTGTAGAATTGGGCGCATGTTCGAACTCTCATCTTTACACCTCCCTACCACAAGCATATTTGCTGCTGCCTCTTCTCCATCATCATCTCTGGCACTCATCTTTACACCTCCCTACTACAAGCATATTTGCTACTGCCTCTTCTCCATCATCATCTCTAGCACTTTGGCATTTGCATCTTAGTCATGCAACTACATCTCGTATTCAACTTTTAGTGTCAAAGGGTTTGTTAGGTTTTGTGTCCAATAGTCCTTTTGATTGTATTTCATGTCAACTTTGGAAACAACCGACTTTGCCTTTTAATAATAGTGAGTCTCATGCTACTACTTTTGATTTAATTTATTATGATGTTTGGGGACCTTCTCCTGTTGTGAGTATGAGTGGTTCATGATATTTTGTTGTCTTTGTTGATGATTTCACTCATTACACTTGGTGTTTTTAATGAAATTTTGTTCTAAATTATTGGATATTTATCGCACTTTTGCAAAAATGGTTGAAACCCAATTTTCAAAACCCATCAAGGCTTTTCGTTTTGATAATGCTTTAGAATATACTCAAAATGATTTTCAAGCCATTCTCAAGCATTATGGCACTGTTTCTCACTTGTCGTGTCCAGAAACCTCACAACAAAATGGTCGAGCTGAACACAAACTTAGGCACATTCTAGACACTATTTGAGCTCTAGTTCTTTCCACATCTCTTCCTACCCCATTTTGGGGCGAAGCAACTCTCACGACTGTCTATACAATCAATAGGTTGCTTGCCCCTATCCTTGATAATTGCACTCCTCACGAGAGGTTATTTGGCTCTGTCCCTTCAAATCATCATCTTCATGCTTTTGGTTCTGCATGTTTTGTTTTATTCCAACCTCATGAGCTCACCAAACTTGAGTCTCGCTCTTGATTGTGTTGTTTTCTAGGATATTGAGTGGAACAAAAAGGCTACTGGTGTTATGATCCTGTCTCTCGTCATCTTCGCATCTCCAATCATGTAGTTTTTTGGGAGCATTGATTATTCCATGAAGTTGTCAAATTCAACATGCCATCCTTCCCTCTTTTTACTACACTTCTTGAGATTCCTATTTCTCCAACTCCTATTAGCAATGTCTTGCCAGAGTTTACCTCGCTCGAATAATCATCCTCGATGCTCTCGACGCCCACTTCGCCAAGGCCCCTGTGTTATTCCATTTAAGGATCCAATCTGCACTCCACCACTTGACCTTTGTCGATCCACCCGAGTAAGATCCCTCCCATCCCATTTACAGGATTTTCATTGCTTTCATGCCTTAGCTACCTTACATGAGCCTCACTTCTTTCGTGAGGTCTCCATTAACCTTCTTTGGCAAGTTGCGATGAAAGAGGAACTTAATGCTTTACACAAGAACAATACATGGGATCTGGTTGACTTGCCTCCTCGAAAGTCTGTGGTTGGGTGTAAGTGGGTTTACAAGATCAAGACTTATTCCGATGATACTATTGATAGGTACAAGGCTTGACTTGTGGCCGGAGGTTTTACTCAGGAGTAAGGTGTGGATTATGAGGCGACTTTTGCTCTAGTTGCCTGTCTCTCTTCTGTGCGTACTCTGCTGGGTGTTGCAGCTTCTCGAGATTGGTCACTTTATCATATGGATGTCAAGAATGTCTTTCTTAATGGTGATTTAGGTGAAGAAGTCTATATATAGCCACCTTATGGATTATCTCATCCCACAAACAAGGTTTGTCGTCTCCGTCAAGCTCTATATGGACTCAAGCAGAGGCTCCTCGAGCATGGTTTGCTAAGTTTAGCGCTACTATCTCTAGCCTTGGCTACTCCATTAGCTCATATGATTTAGCCTTATTTATTCGCCGCACAGATCGGGGTACCATACTTCTTCTATTATATGTTGATGACATGATCATCATTGGAGATGATATCACTGGTATTTAAGAACTTAAACAGTTCCTTAGTCAGCACTTTGAGATGAAAGATCTTGGCCCTCTTAGCTATTTTCTTGGTCTTGAGATCTCTCTTCTTCTGATGGTTATTATTTGACACAGGCCAAGTATATCTCTAATCTGCTTTCGGGCCAATCTCACATAGTAAGATTGTACACCTCCAATTGAGCTTAATACTCGTCTCACTCCTGATGATGGCGAGCCTCTTCGTGATTTTACCTTATATCGGCATTTAGTTGGCAATCTTGTCTACCTTACTGTCACTCGGCCTGATATCTCGTATGCTGTCCATCAGGTGAGTCAGTTTATGGCTGCTCCTTGCTCCACTCATTTCTCTACAGTCCTTCGCATTCTTCGCTACTGAAGAACATTATTTCATGGGCTTTATTTCTCCTCTCAGTCTTCTCTTCAGCTACATGCTTATACTGATGCTGATTGGGCGGGTGATCCGACAGATCGTCGCTCTACCACTAGTTATTGTTTCCTACTTGGCACTTCAGTCATCTCTTAGAGAAGTAAGAAACAAACTGTTGTTGCTCGCTCTAGCACTGAGGCAGAATATCGTGCTCTAGTGACACCACGCTTCTTTGGTTGCGATGGTTTACAAGATATAGGTGTCTCTCTTTCTTGCTACTCCTGTATGTGACAATGAGTGCTATTCAAATTGCTCATAATGATGTTTTCATGAACGGACCAAACATATTGAGATTGATTGTCATTTTGTCCGTCATCATCTTCTTCGAGGCTCACTGACTTCATTCTATCACGTCCGTGCTCATGGACATCTTTACAAAGTCACATTCTCCAGGGTGTTTTCATGATCTTGTGTCCAAGCTCAAGTTAGTCTCTCACACTCCACCTTGAGCTTGAAGAGGGCTATTAGATTATACATGTAGTGTTGTCCCACGTTGGTTATGTACATATGTTGTCTGTATTATTAGCCTATATATATAGGCCTCTTTTGTATTTTATATGTGTGATTCAATATACAACTTTATTCTCAACAAACTTGGTATTCATGACTAGGTTGACTCGTTCCTATTTCCTTCAAATAGTATTTAACTGATGTCTTCAGCCTATAATTTTCACCCACAATATATATATATATAGTTCGGGAAGATCTCTTAAAAGTCACTCAGATTTCTCTTAATTATTACTGCAAACAAACATGATCTCACTAAGTAGAAATGTTGTGTTGCTACTATTGTGGCTTGTGTTGTTTATGACTAGTTTTAATGGTCAAGATGGGTGAAAACGTGGTGAGTGTTAAATCAACATTAGCAATGAGGTAGGTGAAGGCTTGGATCTTACCTTTAGCTGTAAATCAAAGAACGACGATATTGGCACCCACACATTCGTACCATATGGCTACTTCATGTTCAATTTTAGACCAAACTATTGGGGGATTACACTTTTCTTCTGTAAATTTCAATAGAAAGGTAATAACTACACTTTTGACATCTACAAGTTTAGTAGAGACTAGAAGAAGGGCCCTAATTACCGTTGGCAGATTAAAACTACTAGCGCATGTGTATTATACAGTGGGGCAAAGGACTATGAATGTATGCACTATGATATCGTGTGGTAGGCAAGGCAACTATCTACTAAAATCACCTGCTTTAGCCTGCATGAAAAACTCAACATTCAAGCTATGAGTTCATTTGCTAATGCTAGCTAGCTTCTAGCATTTTGACAAAAATAGAACTACTATATATCACATGCATTAATTTGTGTCACCTAGCATATATGGAAACAAGATCCTCTCAATTTCAACTCAAATGGAGAGTATCCATTTAGTGTAAAATGAGGAATAGTATTGTCTTAACATTAAAGTTAAAGGACTAAATTTACAATATTATCCCTCATTTTACACTAAATGGATATTCTTCATTTCATTTGAAATGGAGAGGATCCTATTCCACATATATGCCTATTTTAAAAAAAAATAACTTTACCACTATATATACATTGTGTGGAGACCATTTGAAAGTCATTTAGATTTCTCTTATGAAGGGATTCTTTATTATTATTTTTGGTTTAATTATTTCAAAATTTCAATGACCAGGGAGAATGGTGATAATTGTTGTAGACTTGATGTTCATGACATATATGGATTGATATTGTATGCAAAATAAATAAATAAATAAAATTGTGCAAATATTTGGTTCCATTTTGTTATACAAATAAAGGAAATTACAAACGAAAATGCTCCTAAGTGTATTACAAAGTCACTTTCCTTAAAAAAATATTTATCCCCACCAAAATTGGTATGCAATAGGGTTTAGAGGAAATTTTTCTCCAAGAATGGATATAATGGAGCCCAAAAACTTTTGTGTTTTAATTGTGTTTTGCACAGATGAAATTAAAATCCAAAAATACCCTCAGATTTTCTATTCCAATCAAGGACCAAAAAAAAAAGAAATAGTACTAATTTTAAAATTCAGATAAGGATACAAAAAGAATTGAATTATCATAGATAATTATCTATGCTCAAATAATTTCGAATTTAAAAATTAAAATGCTATAAACCGTTAATCCAACTGGTACTTAAATATAACCATTAGATTAATCTTAACCATTAGATCAACAGTCTAGTAGATTCAGTGGTTGGATTTACTAAAGAAACATCCTCTGGTATAGATCAAACCACTAGATCAAACGATCTACTTAAGAAGCATCCTATGAGACCATAGATTAAACCACTAGATCGAACGATCTTTTGACCGTCCAAAAAATAAATGGTCATGATTAGATCGAGCTCCATCATTGGCTTTTGATTGATGACACTATACAAATGCCAAGTGTGCCATCAAAGCACGTCCCGTACTATAACATGCATTAGGGTGTACATTAGCATTGCTCATTTAATATCTTAAATTTGTTGGACCTTATAAATGCCAACAAAATCTTTTCTCTTTTCAATTTGAGACATTCTTCATTCAATTTTCTTTAAAACCTTCAATTTAAAATATTCCCAACAACACACTAAATAATATATATATATATATATATATATTGATTGTAAACATTCCCAACACATTCTTTAGGATTACTCCTTCCATCCAATTATTTAAATTCTTAAAGGATGAAAGAGGTTACATTTCTCGATATTTAGAAAGCAAGAATATAATATGACAAATATTATATTTTGCATCGTTCAATACCCATGAAAGTAAATTGTACACATGAGTAACCATTCTTTTTGTAAGCAAAAAAATAATTCTTTGGCTTTTGGCTAGCTCTTGAAATGTATGGAGTATGTATGTCAATAGTTAAATACAAAGCAAAGAAAAGAACTTGTTAATAGGGTGTTTTCATGAGTTTTGTTAGATATTTAGGAAAAAGCTAAATATAAAAAGCCTATTATGAATGCTCTTACTCAGCATCCCACCACACGTCAAATGCAATTTTTTTATTTGTTACATATCCTATAAATAAAATCACCAAAAAACCCTTAACTAATCTGGATATTATAGTAGATATTTAATTTTTAAGTTATTAATTAATATTGAAATCCATCAATACTTCAATTGTAGAGAAAACTACAAGATTATCTAACTAATTGCCATTTTTATCCGATTGAATAGGAAAAGAAAACGATGGAGTTGGATTATTCGTTGAGTCATATTATTCATCATTTTGTTGCAACTTACTTCAGGAGAAGCTAGCCATAGTTCATCACTTTATACATAGAAAATTATAATATATCAAGTAAATAAATGAGCCATATATATATAGCATGAGTTCAATCTTTGGTACGCCAGGAAGAAGGTCAGCTCCTGCCGCTAAAATCCCAAAGGCAAACTTTGATATGGATTTCCAAATGCAGCAACATTGCCAGGACGTGTGAATACAACCTACATTGTGGATTGAAGGTAAGTATATATATCAAGAGTTCTAGGATCAAATATAAGATAAAAGACAGTTTGTGAATGAACACAACAACTCGCCAATAGGCTCGGGCTTGAAATTCACGAGTAAATTGGTTATTTTGTAAAGAAACATATGGATATATATACCTGATAATTTCCAAGTGTACATGTTTTAAAACCAGCTGCACAATAGTCAAAGTAGTATTCCCACGTCCGTATGAATTTTTCATCAAAGCCAAGAGCAAGGATTTCCCTGAAAATGTAAACATTAATTCAACCCATAAAAAATACAAAACTATGTTACTAGCTTAAAATAGTGATCAGATTTACAATATTTTTTCAACTACAAATTCCCTTAACAAACTTAATTATCCCCTTTCATCTACTCTAGTCATCTAAAAAGTTATAAAAGATGACTATGTTTCTTTAGCATATAACATGGGGAGCATTGCAAAAATGGGTTGGAGAATGCAACAATCAGTGTACTTGTAGATTATTAATTGGGATCCTTTGCCTGGTAATTTCACCAAAGCTGCTCTTCCCTTTTATCTTCTTTGTTAGGTTTTATTCTTGTGTTGGTGAATTCCTGTGTCAAAATATGGTATTTGGGTTGTAATGTTTATGTTAAGGATTAAGTCACTGTAAAAGTTGTCCAAGAATCAAATTTATGAATGTTGTCTACCGAACACCAAGTACGACTAAAACAACCAAAACCCTTTATTTCGGCATGAGATGTTTATGCTTTGTGGCTTTGGAAAGTTGATTCAAAGGGTTACTACTTCATTTAAAACGAGTTGTCAGCAATTAATACTCTAAAAATCTAGTACAAAGAGTCTTGTTCGAACAAGTTTGAACAAAATGATGCATAAGGTCCTAATATTAAAACCTGGGAGATTTGTTTGAAGTCATTTTTATATCCTGTACGAACAAAATTGTTTGTTTCCTTGAAACACTAAAGCTTGTTCGAACAAAGATAGACCAGATTGTTCGAAACCCTAGTCCGCTTAGCTTAAAAACTCCAGTTTTCTCCCACTTATATAACTATATAAGCCACAACTTTCAAAAGTAAGAGAAGTTATTTTTCATTATTCTTGTAGAGGTTTCTTAGCACCTTGATTCCAAATAGTTGCAATCATTCTCTATTTTTCTTGATCATCCAAACCACTAAAAAGTCTATAGACACTAGAGTTCTGGGTTGAAGTGGACGAGGTTCATTTGTAAAGGTGATTCATGTAAAAGAATGCCCGAGGCTCTTGAGCCACTGTGGTGGGAGGTGAATGAGTCATTTGCCGGGATTCCATATTGAGTCTTGGTAATTACAAAATTAAAGGTCTTGTAAGTCTGATCAAACTATAATTTTAAATCTTCTACAGTAGATATCTTGGGAGTTGGCTGTCCCTCGAAATGGTTTTATTTTTAAAGGAATTTTTCAAAATGTTTTCACTTCGTTTTAAGGAAAAAAAAAAAAAAATTGTTCTAAGATGATGTCGGGGGAGTGAAGTGCATGATCATTTTTCATACCTCTGGTTCTCCATAAAATTTTTTCTCCAAGATCTGAGTGTTTGGTAGTAATGATTCCCTATGTTCTCCACGTGCTCCACACTGCACTTAAAAGAGTTTCTATTAATTTTAGAGAGAAATAAATAGTAACACAAAGCAGTAAAGCTATACCTGAGCCTCGATGCAGCAGCCATGGCTGATGTTATCCTGCTTAATGAAGGTACACAACAACCAGGAAAAATATATTCCTTTATAAAATCTGAACTTTTCCTGTACTGTTCATAACGTTCATCTGGTAGCGATGAGAACTAACAAGAGATCAAACAGCTTTAATTGTTAGCAACTTCTTCAAATTAAACCCACAAAAGAGTGACAAAGACTAGGGCATTTTGCAACCAAGACAATATAATCAAACAAGAAACGAGACAGAACCACCTGCAGAACAAGAACCCCGTCTTCTGCTAAGACTGATTCACAACAGCAAAAAAACTCTTCCATAAATTCATGGCCGACATGTTCTATCATCTCACTGGAAAATTACATCAATTGACGATCATGGTATTGTTGGAATGATTATAGCCAAATGAAAGATTTTCTTGCAAAGGAACTCACCAGGATATAATTCTGTCATATTTGTAGGTATCAGGCAATTGGCGGTAGTCGCAAAGAAGAAATCTAATGTCGTCCTGAAAGCAGAGTTGATTAAGAATATGCTTTATATGGTTTTAAAGCAAACAAAATCATGAAAATACCTGAAGGCCAGCATCTTTTACTTTCATCTCTGCAAATTTCAATTGCTCTTCAGACAGAGTGATGCCAGTATATTTGCATCCAGTTTGTTTAACAAGTTGAATAGCAAATGTTCCCCAACCACACCCAATTTCAAGAACTTCATGCTTCTCCTCAATTCTTGCCTTTTCTATCAAAAGTGAGATTTTTCTCAGCTGTGCAACATTCAAGTCTTCATCTTCCTTCTGAGAAAGATAAATTTATTAAAGCTAAAGATTTAATGTTTAGAAATTGATGCATTGTCTAACAATGAATCTTGAAAAAGTTGTGAAGCTGACCTTAAATACAGCACAGGAGTATTGCATTGTTTCCCCCAAGAACAGAGCAAAAAGCTCATTGCTCTAGAAACACACAAAGATGATTCATAAGCTTCTCATTGTTTTGTATTGAATAAGTAATCAATACAATAAAGTCCTAGTTGGTAAAGAGAGACATCTTTTTTATGTTCTACACTCTCTCACTCTCATACTTTCGAGTGCATATTTTTTTGACATGACACTAAAAATCATAAATTCAATGATGATCTACCCAAAATCTAATAATAATTTTTAGTATCACATCAAATAGTGTAAGAATGAATGTGTGTAGCATTTCTCTTATCTTTTATAATGCTTCCTTGCAAATTCAAACTGTTCTTATTTCTGGGATCGAAGTTCAAACCGACGTCAAGAGCAGCGTTTCAGACTATGCTTGCATGATATGTAGTACACACGCATAAACATTTACGTACTTTTGTGGCTATCTTTGTGTACATAAGCACATGTTCACACAAATATATATTAATTAATGGTCCTTCTAGGCTTATCCAAAGAAATCTTTTGGCAAGGAATTTCTGAAACAATTTTATACCAGATTCATAATGACAGAGATGTTTCTTGAGACATCAAGAGTATTTTGCCTTAAAAAATGCATGATAGAGTACTTTGCAAATGCTAAACCAGATGTGAATAGCACCGGCGTCCACCAGCCCCTAAAGCCAACAAAAGATGAATCCAATTGAGGAGATGAGATGACTGATAGTAATCTCAATAGTATCCACTTGCAATATATATATATATATATATATATATATATATATATATATATATACATACCTTGTTCTCTTATTCAGTTTTGAGGCAGAGGAATTTGAATCTCTGCTTGCAATGAAAATCTGCCAAACAAAACTCCAAGGCAGATTCTAAGTATTAATAAAAATAAAAAAGAGAAGAAACTTTGTATTGGGTTGGAGCATTTCCATTTTGGGATTGATCCTCGACTCAAATCAATCATCTTACCATAAAAAGACTCAAAAGGTCATCGTTTTTATCAGTGCAAGAGAAATCCCCATCAATGTATGCACATGCAAGGCCTAAATCAGCCAGTGTCATGACCTGATCATCAAAACGTACACAATCTATTGCTCTTCAGTGAATGATTTAAATTTTAAATGCCAATATATATATATATATATATATAATGTGAGGCAATTCTTTTATTTATTTATAATTGTTCATTCCAAATTCTGATGACATTGTACATACCTTCCAGTAAAACTGGGGTCTATGAACTTTAAGAACAACTTTTAGGGAAGATTGTCTCTTGTTTCCTTCAAAAGTAAATATTCTGCCCCCTTCCTCCATTAAACTGCATTACACGATTAAGGCATAGTAAACCAGTTGACTCAATGATGAGATTCAAACATATATAGTTAGGTACTAGTTGAGACAGTAACGGTTAGAAGTATATACAAAGAACTAAGAGCATTTCTAGCAGCAATAACCATTTTAGCTATTCAAAAAGGTGGAAGTACCAATAGGGGCGGAGTAAGGTATTGATGTATGTGTGCCAAATAGTATTTTGCATCACACAAGACCCATTTTTTGTTGAGTTTATTAGAAAATCATAATGAATAGGGCTAGGTAATTTTGTGGATCAATAGCAATTTTTCCAAGTTTGGAGCATATTGCAATTTTTCATAATCTTTCATTCAATATTTAATATAATCAAATAAATCATTTCACGTCATGTTAAATGCTTAATTATCTCCTTGTGTTTTGAAAGTGTCTCTATTCCTTTTCTAGACAACAATCAAATACATTTGTAAGAGGAGGGAAGATCTAGATCTAGATCTTCCCTACTCTCCTTTCACAGTATTAGTACTCGGTGTCTTCTATATAAGCTCCATCGATCTTCGTTTCTAGTGGATTGGTTTAGTTCTAATTTGTAGATCTAGATCTAAATCTAGATCTAGATTTAGTCTATTCAACCTTGGATCTGATCTTTTTTTCGGCCAAGGTGTGTCTTTTGAAGGGATGTCTACGATATTGTGCTCCTCCGTTTTTGTTTGTACGGTTTTTGTTCTTTATTTTTTATTTTGTTTGTCCTAACCTTCAAGTTAATAATGTATTTGTTGTCCTAGCCTTCGGGTTGAGGATGGACTAGATCAGTGTGGGGGTAGGGCCAGCCCAATGGTTTTTGAAACCTTAGGCTAAACTTTTAAATGGGGCATTATTTTTTAAAATATTTAAATATTAATTCAATAATATTTATTTTATTATTATTGTTATTATATTTTTATATAAAAATCATTATTCTCCCCAAAATACTCTATCTAAATCTTTTGAATAGACTAGCCATTTTCTAATATACTTATCTCCATTTGATAATTTTCATATATAATATGTACTAAAAAAATGCATAGAGTTCTCAGCTTTAGGAAAATCTATATTAATGTATTTTATTGCACCCTTTTTCTACTAATAAATCCCTTAATTTTGCATCAATATTATTTTAATGGCCTAAGTCATAAATATTTGTAACAATAAAGGGTTTTTTTTTTTTTAAATACATCAATAGTATTTTTATTATCTTCTAATTCTTTTTGATGAATTTCTTGTTCATTTACGAGTTTTTCACCTAAATTATCCTCTATATTTTATTTATTTTTAATAACAAATTTATTTAGAGCTCCACTAGTCCTCTTTGAAATCCAATAAGCTTTTCTACTTTTCCTTTCTATTCTTTTTCTTTTTTTAAGTTTTTTTTTATATCTAGAAGTATTTTTATATTTTTTTTAGTAGAAATGTTTGATTAAAAATATTAACAAATTAAACAAACATGATTTTTATATATAAAAAAATGGAACAATAAAATTGAGTTGTGGTTCTATTGTTCTATTTTTGTATAGCAAAGGAAGCATGATGTGGGCCTTGTGAGTTGTGGTCATTGTGCAACGAAAGCATGCTAAAGGCCTCAATATTATAAAAATAATATTATTATTTTTTAAAGCATGTTGAGGGCTTCAAGAAAGCATTTTGAGGGCTTCGATATTATAAACAAATAATAATTTTTTTTTTAAGGAAAATGCTAGGCTTACAAACATATTTTACAAAAAAAAAGTTTACAAGCACAATATGATTGTCTTTCTCAAAATTTGAATTTATTTCATATCCAATCATATTAAGCCACATCAATTTGTATTTTTTTTTTTTTTGCAAAATGTGTATATAAGCCTACCATTTCTCTTTTTAAAAAACATGTTGAGGGCCTTTTGGCCATTGTGCTGGAAGCATGCTTGGCCTCCATATTATTGAAATAAAATAAAATAATTAATCATGTACTTGAAGGCCTTAAGAAAGCATGTTGAATATATATATAAACAAAAAGTTTGGAGAGGGAGGTCAACTGCAACTATTCTACCAGGGCGTGATCATAGTAGTACTAACCTGCAGGCCTTAATATTATAAATGAATAATAATTTTTTTTTTTTTTAAGCATGTTGAGGGCCTTAAATTTTTATGTAAATTTTTGTTTGGCCTTAAAAAAACAAAAAAACAAAAACAAAAACTGGGCCTTATTTTTTATTTTATTTTTTTGGGCTTTATGAAATCGGGGCTCTAGGCATCGGCCTAACTCCCTTAGTGATTGGGCCGGCCTTGTGTGGGGCCTTAACTTTCACGGTCGAATATTTAGTTTCTAGTTATTTTTTATTTTTGTTTTGTATTTGCCAATTGGATTACTCATATCCTAGATCTAGTCTGCACGAAGTAAATCTGTTTCTTAAATGTAATTGTACATGGTTTAACAGAAGCTTAAAGTCATTTTTATGACTTTGTAATATTAATAGCTTTTGGCTATAATTTTTCGAAGCTGTACGCTTTACGATGTAAGAGCTTTATGCTTATGAAATTTTATCAATGGAAGCTCCATATTTTAAAAAAATAAAAATAAAAATCAAATACATTTGTGTATTATTTTGCTTTCAAAAGCAAAAAATTCCAAAAAATATTTGAGTAAATCATACAAATGAAAAAATAAATTTCATAAAACCATTCAAATGAATTAAAAAATCTGACTCAAATTTTTAATTCATTCCATATAAATTTAAAAAATGTTAAAATATTTGTTCTCATGTGAGTATTTTTTTTGTTTGTATGAATAAGAAGGTTTATAAACCAAACTCAAAAGTTATATAATTCTAAACATTCTAAAAAAATGCAAAGAAAACTAAACAAGATATTTTTTTCATGAATAATAGAAAATAAAAGAAAATATTTCACTAAACCTTTAACGCAATTAAATCAATCCTCACATAAAGTGCAATGCTTAATATTTCTTTGGTGTTTCGAAAGTTTTTATGTTTGATTTATGCTTATAAATCAAATAAATGTTTGCCTTGTTTGATTTTCAAAAGCATAAAAACACTTTCAAAAATGGTTGAAAATCAGCTAAATCACAAAAACAAAACAAAAAATTCCGTAAAACATAAGAGCCTTTATTTGGATTTTATTGTAATTATTATTATTATTTTGATATGTCTACACAAGAAGGAGAATAAGGATTCGAACTAGTGACCTCTACTTCATTTGGTGTGGTTCCAGACGATTGAGCTACCTCTTAAGGACATAAAACATGTATATATATACACATTAAAACATGTATATATATATATATGATTCTGCAACAAGCAGCTTAGAGATATAAAAGATATTAATGTAGACTCACATTAAAGATCCAGTAGAGATATAACGACCAAGGAAGCTAGTAACAAGAAGACGTGCTCCAGCTTCCATCAGAGAAGCTTCCATGGGTTTTGGGTTGCTCAGTAGACCACCACTTTCTCCAACCCAACTCTCAGTCTGTGCAGCAGCCATGCAACCCTTTGAGCCTAACGACAACTACACCTTCTAAGACGTATTCCCTTCAGCTTCAAATATTCATGAGAATAGACAGAAATATTAATAAATAAATAAATAAAATTCCCAAAACAGCTTCTCAAATCCAATTTTCTTGAATTAATTGCATAGTTAAACACGCTTTACTTCATACCATAAGAAGTTAATAACTAATACAAACCTTAGAATTGGAAAGAGATCATAGCCAAACCTAAAGATCAGAGTTTTGCCCTTAAGTTTTCAACATGCCCTTAATTTGACACCACCTAGGCTTTATATTGAACTTGTGGATCTTTTTCCACACAGAAAATTACTAAAGTTATTATTATTATTATTATTTTCTGACCTTCTTAAGCTATTCGTGATAAAAAATGGCCAAGCTCTATGATAAACTAACAGGTTGGTATTGAAAAAATTGGCCAAGCTCTATGATAAACTAACAGGTTGGTATTGATCATTTGGCATATGCCAAGTGATAGATACCATACAACGAAGATAATTAGTTTGAAACGTATAGTAGTGCCCTTCCTAGGGAGAAATATTTCTTTAATGTGAAGTTGCTTGGTAAGTGTGAAGTTGCGTGAAGTTGATTGGTAAGTGTGAAGTTGCGTGAAGTTGCTTACTATATATAGTCTTTATTCAATTTTTTTAAGTTGCGTGAAGTTGCTTACTATATATAGTCTTTATTCAATTTTTTTCAACAGAGTTTTGCTTACATCACATAATTATATATATATATATATATATAACCAAAAACCAAAGGCGAAAAAGGTTGTCTCTTTCAGAGGACAAACCGACAAGGTGGGAGCCAGCCACGTGCCCCCAACCTTTCACACACTGAGCGCCACCTAGGCCGACAGGGTACGCGGCTGACTTGGTGACCTTTCTTTTCTTTTTATTATTATTAGGTTTTTAGTCCCTGGCTCTGATGCCCTTAACCCGCTCCTCCACGCACCTTTAATTTTAGTTTCGCATAAAAGAGTTTTAAGTCAAAGGCACCTTAATTATATATCTTTGTTTTGTTAATATATATATTTTGATATTATGTCAATAATTTTTATTATTTTAATAATTATTCACAAGTCAGAATGTCGGCTAGCTAATAATATATCTTCATCTTCAACTCCAACTTCAATCAATTTTTAAGATATTATTCTGTGTGTACTTGAGGTTGGATAATGATATGAGTGAAAATCAAATACAAACAGATGACAGAAAGATGGTTTTCATAATACACGCTCCTATTATATACACATAGGATTGTAACTTTACAAGGGATTTTACATGATTCTTGGGATTACATTGAATACACAATTACCCAAAATATGTCAGAATTAATATATTTCCATGTAGGTGAGTGTCATTCTTTTATTGCATAATCCTTGCTGTCTTTGACTTCCTTAGTGAGCATGCAGTGATGCGCTGTCAAGCAAGAGGACAACATAGAGTTTCCTTTTGTAATATCTTTAGGAAACGTGTGCAACAAATGCTTTGCTGTCGAGCAGGGAGATCTTCCTTTTGTAGTTACATGCAGATTAGAGTTTCCTTGTATAGTGCTAGGAGACGTGTGATCAGAATATTCACTTACAATGAGATGGGATCTAAGAGCTCTTTTTGGGTAGGAAAGATCACAACTTTTTATTTAGGGTATAAGAACACTACAATATTCCATTCAGGGTAGAAGAAGACCATGATCTTAGTGTCTCACATGGCTTAAGTTTAATCTTAACTATGTGTATATAAGCTCTTGGACACTCTTCCCTTGTAAGCCGGTTTTCAAGGGTAAGTTCTACTCAAAGTTTATATCATTTGGTATCAAAGCTAACAATCATATTGAAAGGTTCGAGTCATAAAGGGGACGACCTATAGGTTAGATTAAAATACTGATAGGTGAGTGAAACCACTAAATGAGAAAGAGTTACAATCGGATTAGTTTCAATAAAGTGGGCCGCCATGGACGTCAACCATGGAAGCGTGATCGTATGTTACGATCCTAGTGTCCCACATGCCTTAAGCTTAATCTTAACCATGTGTTATAAAATCTTGGGCACCCTTTCCTTGTAAGCCAGTTTTCAACAATAAATTCTACCCAAAGTCTATATTCATTCCAATTCAACAATTATCCTTACTAATCATAAACTTATCGGTCCCAATCATAATAAAATTTGTCCGACATGAAATGTCGAATTCGTTGATAATTGGGCAAACACCAAAGAAGTCATGGTAAGCCAGCCGAAGGAACCTCTCTCTCATGATTTTGCAATATCGGATGCCATACAACGAAGATTCTCCGTTTGAAACGTAGCGCCCTCCCTAGAGAGAAATATTTCTTTAATATGAAGTTGCGTGGTAAATGTGAAGTTGCTTACTATATTGAAGGATAGATTGTTCTTCAATTGCTTACTAAATTAATATTTCTTTAAAAAAATGAAGTTGCGCAACTTCATTTTTTTAAAATTAACTTTTTAGCATGCGTACCATACAACGACATTTCTAATCTTATTCAACCCAGAAAAATTATTGAAGTTATTATTATATATTATTTTTTTCTAATCTCATTAATTCAGTTATTCGTACTAAAAAATGGCCCAGCTCTATGGTAAATTAACAGGTGATAGGTGACAGATACAAACAGGGCTGAACAAGAAAATTTTGTTTGGGGTAGCTAAAGGCAATAATTATTTTTATTTTTTTTTTGAAGTTGCTTACTATATTATTTTATATATTAATATGGCATCCTCTTTTTTTTTTTTTTAATTGAATAGGAAAAAAGATGCTACAAGAAATGATCTTTACTATTATTGATCTGAATGGAAGAGATCGAAAACGAGAAATCCTATGAGAATGCTTCAAAAACAAGATTGAAAGTGACCCATTTAACTAAAGTACGTGCACGATAATTGGTACATTTAGATACTTTCAAAGCAAGCCAACTTTGAAAGAAAAATAAATTCAATCTAATGTCAGAAACAATTGATGCAAAATTTCAAGACTCAAAAAGAAAGAGATCGTTAATAGCCAAGGTAAACCAGAGAGCGTCCCATCAAGGTAAAAAAGGTCACTACCTGAAGAAATGGCCAGCCTAATTGCAAGAAGGGTAGCTGTAGCTTCACCTTACAATACTCCACATTAATATGGCATCTCGAAGCAAATTTTATGGTCCAAAATAATAGGAACCTGTAACATTTTGCTGACATTGCTGGCACCAAATACCATGTTCCTATAAAGACTAGATGACTATTTTATAAAATAAATTAGAGAAAGTTCCACCCAAACTCTCTTTTTTTCTAATGCATTATGCCATATCAAATGAGTTTATGCAGCCATTCAATTTTTTTCCCTCCATTTACTGATTTACTTCACCTACTTACTTTTTATATCTTATTTCACTCTCAAGTTAAAAGAGATGTCGAATCATTTTTAGAAAGCATGCAAAAATGAAAGGATAGATTATCCTTTTAATGCCTAGTTTTTCGAAATATTTTATTGGGATTCCAAAAAAAAAATTACAAAAAACGCACACACACTAACTCTGTGGCGTCCAACATTGCCTGGGTATGGAGATGGTGATATGCTTATATGTATACTTATACCCTTAATGACAATAATGCGTTTTAAAGCCGTGATGGTAATGATCCCATCAAAACTTCGCAGTTAAGCGTGCTTCTGCGAGAGTAGTACTAGGATGGATGACCCCCTGGGAAGTTTGGTTCATGGAAGCCAAAAGCGGACAATATTGTATGTCATTAGGGTGGGATGTTACAAATGGTATCAGAGCCATTGCCCAACCTGAGATGTGAGGGAGCGTGCACAGAAGCCCATGAAGGTCGCTAGCGGACGCTCGCTAGGACGGATGCTAAGAGTGGGCTTATCCCATGAGGCCACCAGCAGGGACTCATTGGGACGAATGCCAAGAGTGGGCTAATCCCATGAGGCCGCCAGCGAGGACGCTGAGTCCTAAGAAAGGGTGATTATGATGTCTTACATTGCCTGGGTATGGAGATGGTGATGTGCTTATATGTATACTTACACCCTTAATGACAACAACACGTTTTAAAGCCGTGATGGTAATGATCCCATCAGAACTCTGCAGTTAAAGCGTGTTTCTGCGAGAGTAGTACCAGGATGGGTGACTCCCTGGAAAATCTGATTCAGGGGAGCCAAAAGCGGACAATATTATATGTCATTGGAGTGGGATGTTACAAACTCTATCATAGTATTGTTGTGCATACACTTGTATGGCTTGTGTCTCATATTAAAAAAAAAAAAAAAAATTGCATCTAAACACCTTGGGTAAGCACACCAAAATTTTAAAATCTTAAGTTTTTTTTTTTTTTTTTGTTACAATTTACTTTCTGGGTCAATCAAAATGACAATAAAATTTTTGTAATCAAAATTTTTTAATAGCCGAAAGTCTGGGTCAAAACACACCATCTTACCTTATTAAAATATTAATTTTTTAAATTTAATTTTAAAAATTAAATCTAAAAATTAAAAAGAAAAAAGAAAGAAAGAATGGTAACCACCCCCAAACTGATCGGGTGGCAACCATTTGGGCCAAGGGGGTAGTTTGACCACCCCCTAGGGCCAAACCCTAAAAAAAAATTTATATTTTAGTAAGGTAAAACAGTGCATTTTGACCCAGACTAACGACAATGATTTTATTGTCATTTCGATTGACCCAGGGAATAAATTGTCGAAAAAAAAACTTAGGGATTTTAAAATTTTTCCATGCTTACCCAAGGTGTTTATATATAATTTCCCCAAAAAAACAATAGTAGGTTTTTTTTTTTACTTGTCCACACAAGAGGAGGAAGAAGGATTTGAACTAGTGACCTCCGTTTTATTAGACGTGATCCCAGCCGATTGAACTATCTTCTAAGGACACAATAATAGTTAATATACTTAAATAGACATAAGCCCATTGGCTTAAGCTTTTGGGCTATACGTGAAGTCCAAGTATGTATATTAACTTACTCTTATTTGATTTCCTTAAGGTCGGTTTGGTTTGCAGAATAAATCATTGGAATATAATGACTATTTTTATGGATCGAGTAACCATTCTTTTGTTTGGTAAGTGTTTATTCCTATGAATAGTAATTCTCATGGAAATAACTAATCCCTTATATACATGAATAGCCATTCATCTAAAAAAGTAAAAGGAAGAGTTATTCCTGTGGGAATGGACAAAGTTTCCAAAAAAGCCATTTAAAAAAAAAAAAAATCTCTCCGACCTAAAAAAGAAAAAAGTCCCTCAGATTTCTCTTATTACTGCAAACAAACATGATCTCACTAAGTAGAAATGTTGTGCTGCTACTATATTATTGACTTATTGTGGCAGATGCAACTTTTTATTTTATTTTGTTATATATACTATAATTAAATCACCAAAAAACACTTAACTAATCTGGATATTATAGTAGATATGCAATTTTTAAGTTATAAATTAATATAGAAATCCATCAATAGGGGACTTAATCGTGTAGCTATAGTTTTGTCTACAATTGCGCAATTGTAAAGAAAACTACAAGATTATCTAGCTAATTGCCACTTTTATCCAATTGAATAGGAAAAGAAAACGATCGAGTTGGATTATTTGTGTAATCATATTCATTATTTTGTTACAAATTACTTCAGAAGAAGCTAGCCATAGTTCATCACTTTATACTTTGAAAATTGTAATATATCAAGTAAATAAACGAGCCATATATATATAGCCTGAGTTCAATCTTTGGTCCGCCAGGAAGGTCAACTCCTGCCACTAAAATTCCGAAGGCAAACTTTGATATGGATTTCCAAATGCAGCAACATTGCCAGGACGTGTGAATACAACATACATTGTGGATTGAAGGTAAGTATATATATCAAGAGTTCTATAGGATCAAATATAAGATAAAGACAGGGTTTGTGAATGAACACAACAACTCGCGAATAGGCTCAGGTTTGAAATTCCTTCGGATTAGCTTAGCTAGCTGGATAAACTCGTATAACTTTATTTTTATTATTATTTTATGGAATGAGAATATCCTAAGTATCTAACAAGTTAAAATAAATTATCTTCGTAATGCAATAAATATACATAGCTTGAATTATTTGAATTGTGAATCTCGATATAAATATGTGTATTTGTATGTAAACGTGTGGGTGTGCATTTATATATGTGTGTTCGGGTAATGAATGTATATACATACTATATTAGATAAACATATAGATTTTAGATTGTTTATATGGATAGAATTTTCCTCTAAACTGGGTTAGAGAAACTTCCTTAAACTTAGTTTATAAAAATAACTTGTGTCATTTAAATATATGGGATGCACATATTTTTTAATTGTATGCACAAAGTCAAAATTAATAATATTAAAAACTCATATGCATCTCACATATTATTAAAAAAAATGGATACATATCATTTTTTTAGACTAGGTTGAAAGAAGTTCCTTCAACCCAATTTGGAGGAAACTCTGTCATTGTTTATATATGTAATAAATAAGTTAATTGTGTACTTTTCTCATATAATTATCTCAATGATTCAAAAGCAATGTCGTTTTCATAGCATATCACATGAGTAAATTGGTTATTTTGTAAAGAAACATATAAATATATATACCTGATAATTTTCAAGTGTACAAGTTTTAAAACCAGCAGCACAATAGTCAAAATAATATTCCCACGTCCGTATGAATTTTTCATCAAAGCCAAGAGCAAGGATTTCCCTGAAAATGTAAACATTAATTCCACCCATCAAAATGCAAAGCTAATTGTGTTGGTGAATTCATGTTTCAAAATATGGTATTTGGGTTGTAATGTTTATGTTGGAGTACGTTAAGGATTTAGTCATTGTAAAAATTGTTCAAGACATGAAGGATTCAAATTTATGAATGTTGTCTTCCAAGGACCTTTTATTTCGATATGAGATGCTTATGCTTTGTGGCTTTGGAAAGTTGATTCAAAGGGTTACAATTTTGTACTTCATATAAAACTAGTTGTCAACTAAAAATCTAGTGCATAGTCTTGTTCGAACAAGATGATGCATAAGGTGCTAGTACTAAAACCTGGGAGATTTAAAACAATAATAATAAAAATAAATAAATAAATTGTTTTAAGATGATGCCGGGGGAATGAAGTGCATGGTCATTTTTCATACCTCTGGTTCTCCATAAAAAAATTTCTCCAAGATCTGAGTGTTTGGTAGTAATGATTCCCTATGTTCTCCACGTGCTCCACACTGCACTTACAGAGTTTCTATTGATTTTAGAGAGAAATAACTAAATAGTAACACCAAGCAAGAACTTTATTTATCATAGTCATGGCTGATGTGATCCTGCTTAATGAAGGTAGACAACCACCAGGAAAAATATATTCCTTTATAAAATCTGAACTTTTTCAAAATGTCATAACGCCATCTAGTAGCGATGAGAACTAACAAGAGATCAAATAATTGTTAGCAACTTATTCAAATTAAACCCACAAAGAGTGACAAAGACTAGGGCATTTTTAAGACATTATAATCAAACAGGAAATGAGACAGAACCACCTGCAGAACAAGAACCCCGTCTTCTGCTAAGACTGATTCACAACAGCAAAAAAACTCTTCCATAAATTCATGGCCGACATGTTCTATCATCTCACTGGAAAATTACATCAATTGACGATAATGGTACTGTTGGAATCATTATAGCCAAATGAAAGATTTTCTTGCAAAGGAACTCACCATGATATAATTCTGTCATATTTGTAGGTGTCAGGCAATTGGCGGTAGTCGCAAAGAAGAAATTCAATGTCGTCCTGAAAGCAGAGTTGATTAAGAATATGCTTTATATGGTTTTAAAGCCAAAAAAAATCATGAAAATACCTGAAGGCCAGCATCTTTTACTTTCTTCTCTGCAAATTTCAATTTGCTCTTGAAGATGAGTGATGCCAGTATATTTGCATCTAGTTTGTTTGACAAGTTGAATAGCAAATGTTCCCCAACCACACCCAATTTCAAGAACTTCATGCTTCTCATCAATTCTTGCCTTTTCTATCAAAAGTGAGATTTTTCTCAGCTGTGCAACATTCAAGTCTTCATCTTCCTTCTGAGAAGTGTTTTAATATATAAAGCTATAGATTTAATGTTTAGAAATTGATGCATTGTCTAACAGTGAATCTTGAAAAGTTGTGAAGTGACCTTAAATACACAACCACAGAGTATTGCATTGTTTCCCCGAAAGAGCAAAAGCTCATTGCTCTAGAAACACACAAAGATGATTCATAAGCTTCTCATTGTTTTGTATTGAATAAGTAATCAATACAATAAAGTCCTAGTTAGTGAGAGACATCTTTTTATGTTCTACACTCTCTCACTCTCATACTTTCAAGTGCATATTTTTTGACATGACACTAAAATCATAAATTCAATAATAATAATTTTAGTATCACATCAAATAGTGTAAGAATGAATGTGTGTAGCATTTCTCTTATCTTTTATAATGCTTCCTTGCAAATTCAAACTGTTCTTATTTCTGGGATCGAAGTTCAAACCGACGTCAAGAGCCGCGTTCAGACCTATGCTTGCATGATATGTAGTACACACACGCATAAACATTTACGTACTTTTTGTGGCCATCTTTGTGTACATAAGCACATGTTCACACAAATATACTTATTAATTAATGGTCCTTCTAGGCTTATCCAAAGAAATCTATTGGCAAGGAATTTACAGGAAACAATTTTATACCAGCTCATAATGACGAGAGATGTTTCTTCGAGCCTGTCGAAGAGTATTTTGCTTTAAAAAATGCATGATAGAGTACTTTGCAGATGCTAAACCAGATGTGAATAGCACCGGCGTCCACCAGCCCCTAAAGCCAACAAAAGATGAATGCAATTGAGGAGATGAGATGACTAATACTAATCTCAATAGTATCCACTTGCAATATATATATATATATATATATATACACATATAAATATACATACCTTGTTCTCTTATTCAGTTTTGAGGCAGAGGAATTTGAATCTCTGCTTGCAATGAAAATCTGTCAAACAAAACTCCAAGGCAGATTCTAAGTATTAATAAAAATAAAAAAGAGAAGAAACTTTGTATTGGGTTGGAGCATTTCCATTTTGGGATTGATCCTCGACTCAGATCAATCATCTTACCATAAAAAGATTCAAAAGATCATCGTTTTTATCAGTGAAAGAGAAATCCCCATCAATGTATGCACATGCAAGGCCTAAGTCAGCCCGTGTCATGACCTGATCATCAAAACGTACACAATCTATTGCTCTTCAGTGAATGATTTAAATTTTAAATGCCAATATATATATAATGTGAGGCAATTCTTTTGTTTATTTATTGTTCATTCCAAATTCTGATGACATTGTACATACCTTCCAGTAAAACTGGGGTCTATGAACTTTAAGAACAACTTTTAGGGAAGATTTTCTCTTGTTTCCTTCAAAAGTAAATATTCTGCCCCCTTCCTCCATTAAACTGCATTACACGATTAAGGCATAGTAAACCAGTTGACTCAATTAATGATGAGATTGAAACATATATAGTTAGGTAGTAGTTGATATAGTAACGGTTAGAAGTATATACTAAGAACTAAAAGCATTTCTAGCAGTAATAACCATTTTAGCTATTCAAAAAGGTGGAAGTACCGATGGGGGCGGAGTAAGGTATTGATGTATGCGTGCCAAATAGTATTTTGCATCACACGCAACCCATTTTTTGTTGAGTTTATTAGAAAATCGTAATGAATAGGGCTAGGTGTACGTAATTTTGTGGGTCAATAGCAATTTTTCAAAGTTTGGAGGATATTGCAATTTTTCATAATCTTTCATTCAATATTTAATATGATCAAATAAATCATTTCACGTCATGTTAAATGCTTAATTATCTCTTTCGTGTTTTGAAAGCGTCTCGATCTATTCATTTTCTAGACAACAATCAAATACATTTGTAAGAGGAGGGAAGATCTACATCTACATCTTCCCTCCTCTTACAAATGTACTACATCTTCCCTCCTCTCCTTTCATGGTATCAGTATTCGGTGTCTTCTATGTAAGCTCCATCGATCTTCGTTTCTAGTGGATTGGTTTAGTTCTAATTTGTAGATCTAAATCTAAATCTAGATCCAGATTTAGTCTATTCAACCTTGGATCTGATCATTTTTTTCGTCCAAGGCGTGTCTTCTGAAGGGATGTCTATAATGTTGTGCTCCTCCGTTTTTGCTTGTGGGGTTTTTGTTTTTTATTTTGTTTCTCCTAACCTTCAAATTGATAATGTATTTATTGTCCTAACCTTCAGGTTGAGAATGGACTAGATTAGTGTGGGGGCAGGGCCAGCCCAATGGTTTTTGAAACCTTAGGCTAAACTTTTAAATGGGGCATTATTTTTTAAAATATTTAGATATTAACTAAATAATATTTATTTTATTATTGTTGTTATTATTATATTTTTACATAAAAATCATTATTCTCCCCAAAATACTCTATCTAAATCTTTTGAATAGACTAACCATTTTCTAATATGCTTCCCTCCATTTGATAATTTTCATATATAATATGTACTAAAAAAATGCATAGAGTTCTCAGCTTTATGAAAATCTATATTAATGTATCTTATTGCACTCCTTTTCTACTGATAAATCCCTTAATTTTGCATCAATATTGTTTTAATGGCCTGAATCATAAATATTTGTAACAATAGAGGGTTTTTTTTTTTTTAATACATCAATAGTATTTTTATTATCTTCTAATTCTTTTTGATGAGTTTCTTGTTCATTTACGAGTTTTTCACCTAAATTATCCTCTATATTTTGTTTATTGTTAATAACAAATTTATTTAAGCTCCATTAGTCCTCTTTGAAATCCAATAAGCTTTTCTACTTTTCCTTTCTTTTCTTTTTCTTTTTTTAAGTTTTTTTTATATCTAGATGCATATTTTTATATTTTTTTAGTAGAAATGTTTGATTAAAAATATTAACAAATTAAACAAACATGATTTATATATATAAAAAAATAGAACAATAAAATTGAGTTGTGGTTCTATTGTTCTATTTTTTGTACAGCAAAGGAAGCATGATGTGGGCCTTATGAGTTGTGGTCATTGTGCAGCGAAAGCATGCTAAGGGCCTCAATATTATAAAAATAATATTATTATTTTTTAAAGCATGTTGAGGGCTTCGATATTATAAAAATATATATATATTTTTTTTTAAGGAAAATGCTAGGCTTACAAACATATTTTACAAAAAAACATTTATAGGCACAATATGATTGACTTTCTCAAAATTTGAATTTATTTCATATACAATCATATTGAGCCACATCAATTTGTAAATTTTTTTTTTTTTGGGCAAAATGTGTGTATAAGCCTACCATTTCTCTTTTTTAAAACCATGTTGAGGGCCTTTTGGCCGTTGTGCTAGAAGCATGCTTGGCCTCCATATTATTGAAATAAAATAAAATAATTAATCATGTTAAAGGTCTCTGTTGAATATATATATATATATATAAACAAAAAGTTTGGAAAGGGAGGTCAACTGTAGCTATTCTACCAGGGTGTGACCATAGTAGCACTAATTTGCAGGCCTTGATATTATAAACAAACAATAATATATATATTTTTTAAAGCATGTTGAGGGCCTTAAATTTTTATGAATATTTTTGTTTGGCTTTTAAAAAACAAAACAAAACAAAACAAAAACAGTGCCTTAATTTTTTTTTTTTTTTTTTTTTTTGGGGCCTTATGAAATCGGGGCTCTAGGCATCGGCCTAACTCGCTTAGTGATTGGGCCGGCCTTGTGTGGCGGCTTAACTTTCACAGCCGAATTTTTAGTTTCTAGTTGTTTTTTATTTTTGTTTTGTATTTGCCATTTGGATTACTCATATCCTAGATCTAGTCTGCACGAAGTAAATATGTTTCTTAAATGTAATTGTACATGGTTTAATGGAAGCTTAAAGTCATTTTTATGACTTTATAACATTCATAGCTTTTAGCTATATTTTTTGGAATTTTTTGCTTTAGAAAGCAAAATAAGACACAAATGTATTTGATTTTTTTAAAAAAAAAATATGGAGGTAACAAAAAAAAAAAAAAATGCTTTTGGCTATAATTTTTCAAAGCTGTATACTTTATGATGTAAGACCTGTATGCTTATGAAATTTTATCAATGGAACCTCCATATTTTTTTTAAAAAAAATCAAATACATTTGTGTCTTATTTTGCTTTCAAAAGCAAAAAATTCCAAAAAATATTTGAGTAAATCATACAAATGAAAAAATAAATTTCATAAAACCATTCAAATGAATTAAAAAATCTGACTCAAAATTTTAATTTATTCCATATAAATTTAAAAAATGTTAAAATATTTGTTCTCATGTGAGTAGTTTAAAATTAAAATAATAGTAAGAAGAAAACATGTGGATTTTTATTACCAAAGCATTAGTTTCTATTATTATTGGTGTGATAACTATTATATTTCAATGCAAATTAAAAGTTATATAATTCTAAATATTCTAAAAAAATACAAAGAAAACTAAACAAGATATTTTTTTTATGAATAATAGAAAATAAAAGAAAATATTTCACTAAACCTTTAACGCAATTAAATCAATCCTCACATAAAGTGCAATGCTTAATATTTCTTTGGTGTTTCAAAAGTATTTATGTTTGATTTATGCTTATAAATCAAATAAATGTTTGCCTTGTTTTATTTTCAAAAGCATAAAAACACTTTAAAAAATGGTTGAAAATCGGCTAAATCACAAAAACAAAACAAAAAATTCCATAAAACATAAGAGCATTTATTTGGATTTTATTGCTATTATTATTATTATTTTGATATATCCACACAAGAGGGAGAAGATAGATTCGAACTAGTGACCTCTGCTTTATTAGACGTGATTACAGACGATTGAACTACCTCTTAAAGACATAAAACATGTATATATATACACATTAAACATGTGTATATATATATATATATATATATATATATATATATATATGATTCTGCAACAAGAAGCTTAGAGATATAAAAGATATTAATGTAGACTCACATTAAAGATCCAGTAGAGATATAACGACCAAGGAAGCTAGTAACAAGAAGACGTGCTCCAGCTTCCATCAGAGAAGCTTCCATGGGTTTTGGGTTGCTCAGTAGAACACCACCTTCTCCAACCCAACACTCAGTCTGTGCAGCAGCCATGCCACCCTTTGAGCCTAACGATCGACAACTACACCTTCTAAGATGTATTCCCTTCAGCTTCAAATATTCCTGAGAATAGACAGAAATATTAATAAATAAATAAATAAAATTCCCAAAACAGCTTCTCAAATCCAATTTTCTTGAATTAATTGCATAATTAAACACGCTTTACTTCATACCATAATAACTAATACAAACCTTAGAATTGGAAAGAGATCATAGCCAAACCTAACGATCAGAGTTTTGCCCTTAAGTTTTCAACATGCCATTAATTTGACACCACCTAGACTTTATATTGAAATTGTGGATCTTTTTCCACACAGAAAATTACTAAAGTTATTATTATTATTATTATTATTATTATTATTATTATTATTATTTTCTAACCTTCTTAAGCTATACGTACTAAAAAATGGCCAAGCTCTATGATAAACTAACTGGTTGGTATTGATCATTTGGCATATGCCAAGTGACAGATACAATACAACGAAGATAATTAGTTTGAAACGTATAGTAGTGCCCTTCCTAGGGAGAAATATTTCTTTAATGTGAAGTTGCTTGGTAAGTGTGAAGTTGCGTGAAGTTGCTTACTATATATAGTCTTTATTCAATTTTTTTCAACAGAGTTTTGCTTACATCACATAATTATATGTATATATATATATATATATATATATATATATATATATTACCAAAAACCAAAGGCGAAAATGGTTGTCTCTTTCAGAGGACAAACCGACAAGGTGGGAGCCAGCCACGTGCTCCCAACCTTTCACGCACTGAGCGCCACCTAGGCCGACAGGGTACGCGGCTGACTTGGTGACCTTTTCTTTTCGTTTTATTATTATTTATTATTATTAGGTTTTTAGTCCCTCGGCACTGATGCCCTTAACCTGCTCCTCCACGCACCTTCAATTTTAGTTTCGCATAAAAGAGTTTTAACTTTTAAGTCAAAGGCACCTTAATTTAGAAAAGAAAAAAAAGTCAAAGGCACCTTAATTATATATCTTTGTTTTGTTAATATATATATTTTGAGGGTTTGCTAGGGATTCTTCTTGTAGTGTTCTCCTGGCGTTCTTCTAGTCTTATGTAGAACATGATTTAAAAAAAAAAAATTGTAGTACCATTTTTTTGCTAACAGATTAATTCTTATGAGTTAATAGTTAGGTTCTAATACTTTAAAACTTGTTTTTTGATTCAAAACTAAAACCTAAGAGTGAAAAGTTAACCCTTTAGGGATGATATCACCCAAAATGGATTTGATCATCCTAAATTTGATGTTAATGCCTCAATTTTGGTGCTAATGCTTCACAAATTTAGTGTTAATGTTTCACAAATTTGGTGCTAATGCCTCACAAATTTGGTGTTAATGCTTTAAATTTGGTGCTAATGCCCAAAAAAACCGGTGGTGGAGGCCACTACAATTTTATTTTTTCTTAAATCATGTTTTATGTAAGACTAAGAGAACGCTAGGAGAACCTACGAGGAGAACCCCTAGCATTTTCCTATGTTTTGATATTATGTCAATAATTTTTATTATTTTTATAATTATTCACAAGTTAGAATGTCGGCTAGCCAATAATATATCTTCATATTCAACTTCAACTTCAATCAATTTTTAAGATATTATTCTCTGTGTATATATATATATATATATATATATATATATATAGTGGAAGAATCGAGAGAATTATGTATTATATCAAATAATTATATATAGGAGTTTGCTAGGGGTTCTTCATGTAGTATTCTTCTAACGTTCTCTCAGTCTTACGTAGAATATGATTTAAGAAAAAATAAAATTGTAGTACCATTTTTTTTGCTAACAGATTAATTTTTATGAGTTAATATATAGATTCTAATACTTTAAAACTTATTTTTGGATTCAAAATTAAAACCTAAGGGTAAAAGATTAATCATTTAGGGATGGTATCACCCAAGATGGATTTGATCATCCTAAATTTAATGTTAATGCCTCAACTTTGGTACTAATGTCTCAAATTTTGTGCTAATGCCTTAAATTTGGTGTTTTGATGCTAATGCCTTAAATTTGGTGCTAATGCCTAAAAAAACCGATGGTAGAGACCGTTATAATTTTTTTTAAAAAAATCATGTTTTACATAAGACTAAGAGAATGTCAGGAAAACACTACGAAAAGAACCCCTAACATTTTCCTTATGTCTTATTATTCTGTGTGTATTCTCAAGTTTTCATCATGCCATTATTTGACACCACCTAGACTTTATATTGAAATTGTGGATTGCTTACTCGAGCAACTAATCTTTTTCCACACAGAAAATGTTGCCTCCTGGCCCAGAAAATTATTGAAGTTATTATTATTTTTTTTTTCCTAATCTTTTTAAGTTATTGGTACTAAAAAATGGCCCAGCTCTATGATAAAATAACAGGTGAAAGGTGATGGATACCAACCAAATACACCCTCTTCATCAGAGTCTTTGCTAGCCGTGATAGGTACTCAAGGTTAATTGGGTAATGATATGAGATGGGATCTAAGAGCTCATTTCGGGTAGGAAATACCACAACTTTTCATTTAGGGTATAAGAACACCACAATACTCCACTCAGGGTAAAAGAAGACCATGATCCTAGTGTCTCACATAGCTTAAGTTTAATCTTAACTATGTGCATATAAACTTTTGAACACCTTGTAAGCCTGTTTTCAAGAGTGAGTTCTACTCAAGGTTTATATTATTTGGTATAAAAGCTAACAACCATATTGAGAGGTTCGAGTCATGAAAAGGGCAACTTATAGGTTAATTAAATTAAAATACTGATAGGTGAGTGGAGCCACTAAATGAGAAAAGGCTACAATCGGATCAGTTTCAATAAAGTGGGCCGCTGTGGACGTCAACCATGGAAGCGTGATCGTTTGTTACGATCCTAGTGTCCCACATGCCTTAAGCTTAATCTTAACTATGTGTATATAATATTTTGGGCACCCTTCCCTTGTAAGCCAATTTTCAACAGTAAATTCTACCCAAAGTTTATATCCATTCCAATTCAACAATTATCCTTACTAATCATAAACTTATCCCAATCATAATAAAATTTGTCCGACATGAAATGTCGAATTCGTTGATAATTGGGCAAACACCAAAGAAGTCATGGTAAGCCAGCCGAAGGAACCTCTCTCTCATGATTTTGCAATGTCGGATGCCATACAACGAAGATTCTCCGTTTGAAACGTAGTGCCCTCCCTAGAGAGAAATATTTCTTTAATGTGAAGTTGCGTGGTAAATGTGAAGTTGCTTACTATATTGAAGGATAGATTGAATTCTTCAATTGCTTACTAAATTAATATTTCTTTAAAAAATGAAGTTGCGTACCACACAACGACATTTCTAATCTTATTCAACCCAGAAAATTATTGAAGTTATTATTTTTTTTTTTTTTCTAATCTCATTAATTCATTTATTCGTACTAAAAAATGGCCCAGCTCTATGGTAAATTAACAGGTGATAGGTGACAGATACAAACAGGGCTGAACAAGAAAATTTTGTTTGGGGTAGCTAAAGACTATAATTTATTTCTTGTGAAGTTGCTTACTATATTATTTTATATATTAACATGGCATCCTCCTTTTCTTTTTTTTTAATTGAATAGGGGAAAAGATGCTGCAAGAAATGATCTTTACTATTATTGATCCGAATGGAAGAGAAAACAAGAAATCCTACGAGAATGCTTCCAAAAACAAGGTTAAAAGTGACCCATTTAGCTAAAATACGTGCACAGTAATTGGTACATCTAGATACTTTCAAAGCAAACCAACTTTGAAAGAAAATTAAATTCAATCTAATGTCAGAAATAATTTATGCAAAATTTCAAGACTCAAAAAGAAAGAGATTGTTAATAGTCAAGGTAACCAAATGAGCGTCCCCATCAAGGTGAAAAAGGTCACTGCCGGCCTGAAGAAATGGCCAGCCTAATTGCAAGAAGGGTAGCTGTAGCTTCACCTTACAATACTCCACATTAATATGGCATCTCGAAACAAAGTTTATGGTCCAAAATAATAGGAACCTGTAACATTTTGCTGACATTGCTGGCATAAAGACTAGATGACTATTTTATAAACTAAATTAGAGAAAGTTCCACCCAAACTCTCTTTTTTTCTAATGCAGTATGCCACATCAAATGAGCTTATTCAGCCATTCATTTTTTTTCCTCCGTTTACTGATTTACTTCACCTACTTAATTACTTTTTATATCTTATTTCCCTCTTAAGCTAAAAGAGATGTCGAATCATTTTTAGAAAGCGTGCGAAAATGAAAGGATAGGTTATCCTTTTAATACGTAGTTTTTCGAAATATTTTATTGGGAGTCAAAAAAAAAAAAAATTACAAAAAACGCACACACACTAACTCTGTCATAGTTTTTGGTTGTGCACGCACTTGTATGCAGGCTTGTGTCTCACATTTAAAAAAAAATGTATCTAAACACTTTGAGTAAGTATACCAAAATTTTTAAAGTTTTTTTTTTATTTACAATTTACTGTCTAGGTTAATCGAAATAACAATAAAATTTCTGCCGTCAAAATTTTTTAACAACTGGAGTTGTGGTTAAAACACACCATCTTACCTTATTAAAATATTACTTTTTTTAATTTAATTTTGAAAATTAAATCTAAATTTTTTTTTAAAAAAAAAAAAGAAAGACAAGGATGGCCGAACAACCCCCAAACCGGCTGTCTGGGCCGGGTGGCCGAACCACCCCTAGGGCTAAACCCTAAAAAAAATTTAATATTTTAATAAGGTAAAATAGTGCATTTTTACCCAGACTAACGACAATGATTTTATTGTCATTTCGATTGACCCAGAGAATAAATTGTGAAAAAAAGTACTTAGAGATTTTAAAATTTTTGCATGCTTACGCAAGGTGTTTATATATAATTTCCCTAAAAAAACAATGGTAGTGTTTTTTTTTTGACATGTCCACACAAGCGGGGGGAGGTGGATTTGAACTAGTAACATCCACTTTATTAGGCATGGTCCCAGCCAATTGAATTACTTCTTAGGAATACAATAGTAGTTAATATACTTAAATAGACATAAGCCCATTGGCTTAGGCTTTTGGGCTATACGTGAAGTCCAAGTATGTATATTAACTTACTCTTATTTGATTTCTTTAAGGTCGGTTTGGTTTGCAAAATAAATCATTGGAATATAATGACTATTCTTATGGATCGAGTAACCATTCTTTTGTTTTGTAAGTGTTTATTCCTATGAATAGTAATTCCCATGAGAATAACTAATCCCTTATATACATGAATAGCCATTCATCTAAAAAAGTAAAAGGAATAGCTATTCCTGTGGGAATGGACAAAGTTTCCAAAAAAGCCATTTAAAAAAAAAGAAATTCTCTCCGACCTAAAAAAAAAAAAAGTCCCTCAGATTTATCTTATTACTGCAAACAAACATGATCTCACTAAGTAGAAATGTTGTGCTGCTACTATATTATTGACTTATTGTGGCAGATGCAACTTTTTATTTTATTTTGTTATATATACTATAATTAAATCACCAAAAAACCCTTAACTAATCTGGATATTATAGTAGATATGTAATTTTTAAGTTATAAATTAATATAGAAATCCATCAATAGGGGACTTAATCGTGTAGCTATAGTTTTGTCTACAATTGCGCAATTGTAAAGAAAACTACAAGATTATCTAGCTAATTGCCACTTTTATCCGATTGAATAGGAAAAGAAAACGATCGAGTTGGATTATTCGTGTAATCATATTCATCATTTTGTTACAAATTACTTCAGAAGAAGCTAGCCATAGTTCATCACTTTATACTTTGAAAATTGTAATATATCAAGTAAATAAACGAGCCATATATATATAGCCTGAGTTCAATCTTTGGTCCGCCAAGAAGGTCAACTCCTACCACTAAAATCCCGAAGGCAAACTTTGATATGGATTTCCAAATGCAGCAACATTGCCAGGACGTGTGAATACAACCTACATTGTGGATTGGAGGTAAGTATATATATCAAGAGTTCTATAGGATCAAATATAAGATAAAGATGAATGAACACAACAACTCGCGAATAGGCTCAGGCTTGAAAGTCCTTCGGATTAGCTTGGCTAGCTGGATAAACTCGTATAACTTTATTTTTATTATTATTTTATGGAATGAGAATATCCTAAGTATCTAACAAGATAAAATAAATTATCTTCGTAATGCAATAAATATACATAGCTTGAATGATTGGAATTGTGAATCTTGATATAAATATATGTGTATTTGTATGTAAATGTGTGGGTGTGCATTTATATATGTGTGTTCATGTAATGAATGTATATACATACTATATTAGATAAACATATAGATTTTAGATTGTTTATATGAATAGAGTTTTCGTCCAAACTGGGTTAAAGGAACTTCCTTAAACTTAGTTTATAAAAATAACTTGTGTCATTTGAATATATAGGATGCACATATTTTTTAATTGTATGCACAAAGTCGAAATTAATAATATTAAAAACTCATATGCATTTCACATATTATTAAAAAAAAATGGATACATGTCATTTTTATAGACTAGGTTAAAAGAAGTTCCTCCAACCCAATTTGGAGGAAAACTCCGTCATTGTTTATATATGCAATAAATAATTTAATTGTGTACTTTTCTCATATAATTATCTCAATGATTCAAAAGCAATGTCGTTTTCATAGCATATCACATGAGTAAATTGGTTATTTTGTAAAGAAACATATAAATATATATACCTGATAATTTCCAAGTGTACATGTTTTAAAACCAGCAGCACAATAGTCAAAATAATATTCCCACGTCCGTATGAATTTTTCATCAAAGCCAAAAGCAAGGATTTCCCTGAAAATGTAAACATTAATTCCACCCATCAAAATACAAAGCTAATTGTGTTGGTGAATTCATGTTTCAAAATATGGTACTTGGGTTGTAATGTTTATGTTGGAGTACGTTAAGGATTAAGTCACTGTAAAAATTGTTCAAGACATGAATTAAGGATTCAAATTTATGAATGTTGTCTACCAAAGACCTTTTATTTCGATATGAGATGCTTATGCTTTGTGGCTTTGGAAAGCTGATTCAAAGGGTTAAAATTTTGTACTTCATATAAAACTAGTTGTCAACTAAACATCTGGTGCATAGTCTTGTTCGAACAAGATGATGCATAAGGTGCTAGTACAAAAACCTGGGAGATTTGATTGATTTTTATTTTTTTTTTCCTGTACTAACAAAATTGTTTGTTTCTTTGAAATCCTAAAGCTTATTTGAACAAAGCTAGGCCAGATTGTTTGAAACCCTAGTCCGCTTAGCTTAACAACTTCAATTTTCTCCCACTTATATAATTAAGCCTCACAAGCCACAACTTTTAAAAGCAAGAGAAGTTATTTTTCATTATCTTTTGAGTTGGTTGTCCCTCGAAGTGGTTTTATTTTTAAAAGAATTTTTCAAAATGTTTTCACTTCGTTTTAAGAAAATAATAATAATAATAAAAAATAAAAATTAAATTGTTTTAAGATGATGCCGGGGGAGTGAAGTGCATGGTCATTTTTCATACCTCTGGTTCTCCATAAAATTTTTTCTCCAATATCTGAGTGTTTGGTAGTAATGATTCCCTATGTTCTCCACGTGCTCCACACTGCACTTACAGAGTTTCTATTAATTCTAGAGAGAAATAAATAAAAAGTAACCAAGCGAAAGAATGCACGAGTCGGATCGATAGTCATGGCTGATGTTATCCTGCTTAATGAAGGTAGACAACTACCAGGAAAAATATATTCCTTTATAAAATCTGAACTTTTCCTGTACTATTCATAACATTGATCTGGGAGCGATGAGAACTAACAAGAGATCAAACAGCCTTAATTGTTAGCAACTTCTTCAAATTAAACCCACAAAAGAGTGACAAAGACTAGGGCATTTTGCAACCAAGACATTATAATCAAACAAGAAATGAGACAGAACCACCTGCAGAACAAGGACCCGTCTTACGCTAAGGCCCGATTCTATGACAAAAAAAAACTCTTCCATAAATTCATGGCCGACATGTTCAATCATCTCACTGGAAAATTACATCAATTGACGATAATGGTACTGTTGGAATCATTATAGCCAAATGAAAGATTTTCTTGCAAAGGAACTCACCATGATATAATTACATCGATTTGTAGGTGTCGCAATTAGGCAATTGGCGATCGCAAAGAAGAAATTCAATGTCGTCACGAAAGCGAGTTGATTAAGAATATGCTTTATATGGTTTTAAAGCCAAAAAATCATGAAAATACGAAGGCCAGCATCTTTTACTTTCTTCTCGCAAATTTCAATTGCTCGAGAGTGATGCCGATATTTGCATCCAGTTTGTTTGACAAGTTGAATAGCAAATGTTCCCCAACCACACCCAATTTCAAGAACTTCATGCTTCCCATCAATTCTTGCCTTTTCTATCAAAAGTGAGATTTTTCTCAGCTGTGCAACATTCAAGTCTTCATCTTCCTTCTGAGAAGTGTTTTTAATATATACACAGATAAATTTATAAAAGCTATAGATTTAATGTATAGAAATTGATGCATTGTCTAACAGTGAATCTTGAAAAGGTTGTGAAGCTGACCTTAAATACAGCACAGGAGTATTGCATTGATTCCCCCAGGAACAGAGCAAAAAGCTCATTGCTCTAGAAACACACAAAGATGATTCAAAAGCTTCTCCTTGTTTTATAATAAAGCAAGAACCTTAATTGATATCTTTTTTATGTTCCACACTCTCCCAGTCTCATACTTTCAAGTGCATACTCTCTAACATGACACTAAAAATCATAAATTCAATAATAATTTTTAGTATCACATTAAAGAGTGCAAGAGTGAATGTGTGTAGCATTTCTCTTTATTTTTTTAATGCTTCCTTGCAAATTCAAAACTTCTTATTTACGGGATCAAAGTTCAAACCGACCTCAAGAGCTATGTTCAGACCTATGCTTGCATGATATATAGTACACACACGCGTAAACATTTACGTACTTTTTGTGACCATCTTTGTGTACATAAGCACATGTTCACACAAATATACTTATTAATTAACGGTCCTTCTAAACTTATCCAAAAGAAATCTATAGGCGAGAATTTACGAAACAATTTTATACCGATTCATAATACGAGAGATGTTTCTTGAGCACATCAAAAGTATTTTGCCTTAAAAATGCATGATAGAGTATTTTGCAGATGCTAACCCAATGAATAGCGTGTCCACCAGCCACTAAAGCCAACAAAAGATTAATGCAATTGAGGAGATGGGATGACTAAATAGTAATCTCAATAGTATCCACTTGCAATATATATATATATATATATATATACCTTGTTCTCTTATTCAGTTTTGAGGCAGAGGAATTTGAATCTCTGCTTGCAATGAAAATCTGCCAAACAAAACTCCAAGCCAGATTCTAAGTATTAATAAAAATAAAAAAGAGAAGAAACTTTGTATTGGGTTGGAGCATTTCCATTTTGGGATTGATCCTCGACTCAGATCAATCATCTTACCATAAAAAGATTCAAAAGATCATCGTTTTTATCAATGAAGGAAAAATCCCCATCAATGTATGCACTTGCAAGGCCTAAATCAGCCCGTGTCATGACCTGATCATCAAAACGTACACAATCTATTGCTCTTCAGTGAATGATTTAAATTTTAAATGCCAATATATATATAATGTGCGGCAATTCTTTTATTTATTTATTTATTGTTCATTCCAAATTCTGTTGACATTGTACATACCTTCCAATAAAACTGGAGTCGATGAACTTTAAGAACAACTTTTAGGGAAGATTTTCTCTTGTTTCCTTCAAAAGTAAATATTCTGCCCCCTTCCTCCAATAAACTGCATTGCACGATTAAGGCATAGTAAATCAGTATACTCAATGATGAGATCCAAACATATATAGTTAGGTAGTAGTTGAGATAGTAACGGTTAGAAGTATATACTAAGAACTAAGAACATTTCTAGCAGCAATAGCCATTTTAGCTTTTCAAAAAGGTGGAAGTACCAAGGTGGGCGGGTAAGGTGTTGATATATGTGTTTAAAATAGTATTTTGTTGAGTTTATTAGAAAATTGTAATGAATAGGGCTAGGTAATTTTATGGATCAATAGCAATTTTTCGAAGTTTGGAGGATAGTACAAATTTGGTGGTAGTGTCCTTTTCTTCTTCTTCTTCTTTTCCCAAAATAATATGAGACCACCAAAATTAAGTCCTCCTGACGATGAATTATGATATAATTCAGTACTTAATTATTAGTATTATTCTATACTAGCTCATAGCCCACACTAGCACAAGATTCTTCATTATAAATTAATTTTAAAATTTAAATACATGTTTATTGTACTTTCATTATAAGTTAAAAAAGATATATAAAAATATATCTCACATCTTTAAATAAAAAATATTTAAATTTATACACAAGTATGTATATTACTAAACATAGTGACACAAAGTTACACAAAACATTGCGTGCATGTATAAATCACAAATATATATATATCCATCATAAGAAACTAAATTTTATTTTATTTTTATCCATAAAAATTAAAACATGTTAAAATATTTGTTCCCATATGTGTAATTTATAACAAAAAGAAGTACAAAGATAAAAATAGCAATATTAAAACATAAATAGAAAATTAGAAGAAATTTGTGATAATATTTTTGTGATTCCTATTACATTTCAATGCAAATAAAACTCATATAACTATGAACATTTGAAAAATAATACATAGCAAAATAACGAATCTTTTTTTATATAGATACAAAATAAAACAGAATCTTTCATTTAATATTTAATGTGATCAAATAAATCATTTCAAGTCATGTTAAATGCTTAATTATCTCTTTCGTGTTTTGAAAAAGTCTCTATTCCTTTTCTAGACGACAATCAAACACATTTGTAAGAGGGAAGATCTAGATCTAAATTTAGTTTCTTCAACCTTAGATTTGATAGTCTTTTTCGGCCAAGACGTGTCTTCCAAAGGGATGTCTACGATGTTGTGCTCCTCCGTTGCTGCTTGTGGGGTTTTTTTTTTTTGTTCTTATTTTGTTTGTCTTGACCTTCAAGTTGAGAATATATTTGTTGTCTTGGCCTTCGGGTTAAGAATGGACTAGATTGGTGTGGGGGCAGGGCTGGCCTAATGGTTTATGAGACCTTTTGATAATTTTCATATATAATAGTTTTTTATATCTAGATGCATATTTTTATATTTTTTTTAGTATAAATGTTTGATTAAAAATATTAACAAATTAAACAAGCACGATTTATATATATATATATATATATATATATATATATAATGGAACAATAAAACTGAGTTGTGGTTTTATTGTTCTATTTTTTGTACAGCAAAAGAAGCATGTTGTGGGCCTTGTGAGTTGTGATTGTTGTGCAACGAAAGCATGCTAAGGGCCTTAATATTATAAAAATAATAATATTATTTTTTTAAAGCATGTTAAAGGCCTCAAGAAAGCATGTTGGGGGCTTCGATATTATAAACAAATAATATTATTTTTTTTAAAAGGAAAATGCTATGCTTACAAACATATTTTACAAAAATACTTTTACAAATTGATGTGGCACAATATAATTGGGTTTCTCAAAATTTGAATTTACCTTATATCCATTCAT
The DNA here is from genome assembly GCA_013348765.1 of Carpinus viminea. NCBI lineage: Eukaryota > Viridiplantae > Streptophyta > Magnoliopsida > Fagales > Betulaceae > Carpinus > Carpinus viminea. Next base: position 30,149,686 of record CP054673.1, read on the forward strand.
ATTGTGCCACATCAATTTGTAAAAGTTTTTTTTTTTGTAAAATGTCTTTATAAGCCTAATATTTCTCTTTTTTTAAAACATGTTAAGGGCCTTTTGACCATTGTGCAAGAAGCATGCTAGGCCTCCATATTATAAAAAAAATAATTTTTTTTTTTAAAGCACGTTGAAGGCGTCAAGAAAGAATGTTGAGGGCCTTGATATATATATATATATATATATATATATATATATATATATATATATATATATAGGTCACGCCTTGGTAAGATAGTTACAATTGACCTCCCCCTCCAACCTTTTTGCTTAATATATATATATAGTTAAATACCTAATTCCCTCTTGAGGTTTTACAACTTTATTTTTTTCTCCTTAGAGTTTGATTTTTATCACAGGAAGTCCATGTGGTTTTAATAAAGGACCAAATTAGTCCTTCTGTTAGTTGACCGTTAGTTGACTTAACGGAAGTCCATGTAGACAAATAAAAATTTGACATCTAGCATAAGTGGCCAAGTCATCAATGATGACGTGGCCACCTAATAAAATTTTTTATTTAAAAAAAAATCAAAAAAAAAGAAGAAAAACAAACAAAAACCAAAAAAAGAAACACAAAAATTTGGGGGTGGCTACTTGGGCACCAAGGGGTGGCTCGACCACCCCTTGGCCCCTTGGGGGTGGCTCGGCCACCCCTATGGAGCCAAGGTTGCTTACTTTGGTACAGTTGCTTCCAACTGCCTTGGTCATCAATGGAAGCTTTGGATGGAATTGTCCCTAACATTGTGCAGAAAAGAAGATCCAGGATTCAATGAAGACGAAACTGAAGAGGGGTTGTCCTCGGTATTCGCAACATGTTTTTCCTCCGTCAATGAAAACCCAAAAAGTCTGCAGCTACTTTTACATGTGGAAACTAGATCTGGACTACTCCCAAATGTGGATTGAGTGGCAAGAGGTGGAAGAGCAGTACCTAGTGGATTATGCTCGAAACCAGAAGAATTCATGCCTCCTTGATCTTTCCTACAAAAGCTACGCCCATAAAGTGGGGAAGATGTGAGCTTTCCACCAATTGTTTCAGAACCAGATGTGAGCTTTCCACACCTTGGCACCAAGGGGTGGCATGGGGGTGGCTCGGTGCCAAGGGTGTGCCCCCAAATTTTTGTTTTTTTTAAATAAAAAATTTAATTAGATGACCAAGTCATCATTGATGATGTGGTCACTTATGTTAGGTGTCAAATTTTCATTTGTTCACATGGACTTCCGTTAAGACAACTAACGGTCAATTGACATAAGAACTTATTTTGTCCTTTATCAAAACCACATAGATTTCCTGTGATAAAAATCAAATCTTAAGGGAGAAAGAATAAAATTGTGAAATCTCAATGGAGTATTAGGTATTTAACCCATATATATATATATATATATATATATTAAGCAAAAAGGTTGGAGGGGGAGGTCAACTGTAGCTATCCTACCAAGGCGTGACCATAATAACACCAACCTATAGGCCTTGATATTATAAACAAATTATAATTTTTTTTTTTAAAGCATGTTGAGGGCCTTAAATTTTTATGCAAATTTTTGTTTGGCCTTAAAAAAGAAAAATAAAATAAAAATGGGCCTTAAAATTGTTTTAGGGCCTTATGAAATCAAGGCTCTAGGCGCTAGCCTAACTCGCTTAGTGGTTGGGCCGGCCCTATGTGGGGGCTTAACTTTCACGGTCAGATTCTTAGTTTTTAATTTTTTTAATTTTTGATTTGTATTTGTCATTTGGACTACTAATGTCTTAGATCTAGTTTGTACGAAGCAGATTTGTTCTTTAAATGTAATTGTACATTGGTTAGTAGAAGCTTAAAGTCATTTTTGTGACTTTGTAACCTTCATAACTTTTGGCTATAATTTTTCAAAGTTGTATGCTCTATGATGTACGAGCTTTATGCTCATGAAATTTTATCAATGAAAGTTCCATATTTTTTTAAAAAAAAAAAAAATCAAATACATTTGTGTCTTATTTTGCTTTCAAAAGCAAAAATATTCCAAAAAATATTTGAATAAATCATACAAATGAAAAAATAAATTCCATAAAATTATTCAAATTAATTAAAAAATATGACTCAAAATTTTAATTTATTCCATATAAATTTAAAAAATGTTAAAATATTTGTTCCATGTGAGTAGTTTAAAATGAAAATAATAGTAAGAAGAAAACATGTGGATTTTTATTATCAAAGCATTAGTTTCTAATATTATTAGTGTGATACTTATTATATTTCAATGCAAAATTAAAATTTATATAATTCTAAACATTCTAAAAAAATACAAAGAAAACTAAACAAAATATATTTTTATGAATGATAGAAAATAAAAGAAAATATTTCACTAAACCTTTAATACAATTAAATAAATCCTCACATAAGGTGCAATGCTTAATATTTCTTTGGTGTTTTGAAAGTATTTATGTTTGATTTATGCTTATAAATCAAATAAATGTTTGCCTTGTTTTATTTTCAAAAGCATAAAAACACCTTCAAAATGGTTGAAAATCGGCTAAATCACAAAAACAAAACAAAAAATTCCGTAAAACATAAGAGTCTTTATTTTAGTTTAATTCATATAAATTAAAACATGTTTAATCTTTTTTTTTTTCTAAATAAAACATGTTTAATCTTTGTTTGTATAGTATATATGATTTAAAATAAAAAGTATATAAAAAAAATATCGAGAAGAATACATGTATTATAATATAGAAAATTAGTAGGAATATTTAACATTTTTAGTGTGACATCTATGATATTTCAATACAAATCAAACGCATATAATTTTGAACATTAAAAAAAAAAATACAGAGGAAAATAAAAATATCGCCTGAGTTAACATCTTTGACTAACGGAATGGAAGCTTTGGGCACAAAATGGTAGTTTGATGGGATTAAGCAAAATGATTGTCAGTTCATGGGGCAAAAAATAATTACTCCTTAAAAAAATGAGTTCACACAACATGTTGCAATTCTGGAAAAGATTTGGGCTATATATATATATATATATATATATATATATATATATATATATATATATGATTCTGCAACAAGAAGCTTAGAGATATAAAAGATATTAGGGGAAAATGCAGTTTTAACCCATGAAATTTTAGTGGTTTTTCAATTTTAACCCTAAAGTTTAAAAAGTGGCAATCTACCCCCTTAAAGTTTCAAAAACTTGCAATGTTAACCTATCATCTATTTTTCCATTAAAATAGACGGGAATTTTTTTAAAAAAAGCCTGGGGGTAGTTTCGTCCATTCATAATTTTCCGTCCATTTTAACGGAAAAAAACTAATGGCGGGGTTAATATTACAAGCTTTTGAAACTTCAGGAAGGTAGATTGTAAATTTTTAAACTTTGGAGTTAAAATTAAAAAATTACTGAAATTTTATAGGTTAAAACTGCATTTTTCCCAAGATATTAATGTAGACTCACATTAAAGATCCAGTAGAGATATAACGACCAAGGAAGCTAGCAACAAGAAGACGTGCTCCAGCTTCCATCAGAGAAGCTTCCATGGATTTTGGGTTGCTTAGTAGACCCCCACTTTCTCCAACCCAACTCTCAGTCTGTGCAGCAGCCATGCCACCCTTTGAGCCTACCAACAACTACACCTTCTAAGATGTATTCCCTTCAGCTTCAAATATTCCTGAGAATAGACAGAAATATTAATAAATAAATAAATAAATAAAAATTCCCATAACAGCTTCTCGAATCCAATTTTCTTGAATTAATTGCATGATTAAACACGCTTTACTTCATACCATAATAACTGATACAAACTTTAGAATTGTAAAGAGATAGCCAAACCTTAAGATCAGAGTTTTGCCCTTAAGTTTTCAACATGCCATTAATTTGATACCACCTATTTATATTGAAATTGTGGATCTTTTTCCACACAGAAAATTAATAAAGTTTTTTTTTTTTTTGTTCTAATCGTATTAAGCTATTCATGCATACTAAAAAATGGTCCAGCTAGCTCTATGATAAAATAAGAGGTTGGTGTCGATCATCTGGCATATGCCAAGCGATAGACACCATACAACGAAGATACTCAGTTTGAAATGGAGTGCCCTTCCTAGGGAGAAATATTTCTTTAATGTGAAGTTGCCTGGTAAGTGTGAACTTGCTTACTATAGTCTATATTGAAGGATAGATTGTCCTTCAATTGCTTACTAAATATTTCTTTAAAAAATGAAGTTGTTATTTTTTAACTTATTCAACCCAGAAAATTATTGAACTTATTATTTTTTATTTTCTAACTTATTAAGTTATTTGTACTAAAAAATGGCCCAGCTCTATGATAAAACAACAGTTGTACGTCTTCGTGTACCTAACTCATTTTATAAAATAGGTTCAATAAAAGATGATTGTCCATTCTTTACAAACATAACCAAGATCTTGTTCACAAGCAATGTAAGATTATTTTTCAACACCCTTCTTCACGTGCAATTCAATATTTTTTCTGGTTTTTGTCACGGGATAAGTAATGTGGGCTCCATTCGTCCTATAGTAGGCCCTGATACCATGAAAAAATTTGTGGGTTTAACTCATCCCATAAAACCGATTTTATAAGAGAAGGTTGCACATTCTTCATAAACATGTCCAAAATCTTATCCACAAACAATGTGAAATTATTTCTCAACAACAAATACGAACAAGGCGAAACTAAAAAATTTTGTTTGGGATAGCTAAAGACATTAATGTATTTCTTGTGAAGTTGCTTACTATTTATATATATTGACATGTCCATATAAGAGTGGAAGAGAAAATTCGAATTAGTAACTTTTATTTCATAAAACGTAGTGTTCAGCCGATTGAACCATCTATTGGAGACTATATTATTATATATATTAATGTAGCATCTTGAAACAAAGTTTATGGTTCAAAATAACAGGAACCTGTAACATTTTGCTGACAATGCTAGCAACAATTACCGTGTTCCTATGGAGACTGGCTAGAGAAAGTTCCAACGAAACTCTTTTTTTTCTCATGCATTATGGCATATCAAATGAGCTTATGCAGCCACTCTTTTTTTTTTTTTTTGGTGGCTCTCGTTTACTTCACCAACTTACTTTTTATATCTTATTTCGCTGCAAGTCAAAAGAGATGTCGAATCATTTTTGGAAAGCGTGCGAACCTGGAAGGATATATATAGTCCTTTACGTGCACGCGTCTTCTTTTTCGAAATATTTTATTGGCATTCCAAAAACAATTACAAAAGTCACAAACCAACCCGGTCATAGTATTCGTTGCGCGTGCATTTATGTGGCTCGTGTTTCACATTAAAAAAATAAAATTAAAAAAAAAAGACATAAATTTTCTTTAAATTAGGTCGAAAAAAATATTTTCTAACTCATTTAAAATAATGTTAAATATTTATAAATATTTAAAATATATATTAAATTCTTAATGTAATTAATAGCAGTTTGCTAACTTAGACTAAATTTAATGTGTATTTTAAATATTTATAGACACTTGACACTATTTTAATTAAATGGATTTGAGGAGATTTCCTCCTGATTGGTTTAGAGGAAATTTTTGTCTTAAAAGAAATAGTAGTTAATATACCTAAGAAGACCCAAGCTTAGGCTTTTGGGCTATAAGTCGTGTCGAAAGAGTAGCTCAATCGGCTGTGAACCACGCCTCATGAAGCGAAGATTACTAATTCGAATCCATCCTTCCTCTTCCTTTTTATGAACATGTCAAAAAGAAAAGGTCTATTAACTTACTCTTGTTTGATTCCCTTAGAGCTTGTTTGGTTTGCAAAAGAGACTCCTGAAATGGAACGACTATTTCTATGAAATAACTATTATTTTGTTTGGTAAATGTCCATTCTTATTAATAGTTATTATCATGAGAATCACTAATTCATTGCATACAAGAATCGCCATTCATCTATAAAAAATCAAAGGAATAGATATTCTTGAGGGAATGGACAAAGTTTTCCAAAAATAAAGCCTACAAAAAAAATAAAAATAAATAAATAAAAGAAGAACATTTGCCAATGGATGGTCAGCCACCCACAACAGGAACTGGGGGTAGCCATGCCACCCTAGAGGGCCTCATTGTGGCCTTTTGGGGGTGGCGCTGTTATTGGCCATCCTCAATTCCATTAGAGTGGCCACAACCACCCCCAAAGCCTATCAAGAGTTGTTGTGGCCACCCCCAATTGTCATCTGGGGTGGCTTGATTCTTCCCAAGGGTGGTCAATGGCACTAGGGGTGGCCACGCCACCCTAGAAGGTTACAGCAAGGCCCTCTGGGGTAGTTCACGTTGTGTGTGGCCGGCCATCCACTGGGGTGGTCGACCACCAACAAGGTTTTTATTTTTTATTTTTTAGTTTTGAAACAATTAGAAATTATATGGGCTTTTTAGTAATTTGGATTCAATTCTAATTATAAAATATGTGTTGTTACCAAACTAAAGAATTTGAATAAGGGAAAAATTCACTTTACCCCCCTGAAGTTTCATGGGTTATTTACTTTTAACCCCAAAGTTTAAAAGGTGGCAATGTATCCTTCTGAAGTTTTAAAAATTGACAATTTTAAACCCACCATTAGCTTTTTCTGTCAAATTGAACGGAAAACTATAAAATGACGAAATTGCCCTTAGGCTTTCGTCTATTTTGATAAAAAATTTTAACAGATGATTAAAATTGTAACTTTTTGAAACTTCAAAGGGATACATTACCACTTTTTAAACTTTTGGGTCAAAATTGAAAAACTTCTTAAACTTCAGGGAGGTAAAGTGAATTTTTCCCTTTGAATAATTATTTCATTCCAATATCTTCTATTCCTAGTAATACTTATTCATTTTCCTACTGGAATAGTTATTTCATAAACTAAACGAGGCCTTCGTGTTTATCTCCCTAACAGTTTTGCTTTTGGCAATTGCTTTTCGCAATTGCTTTTCAAAGTTTTTGTTCTAAATTTATGCTATTGGATCTTCAACATAAAAACAATTTGGGGAACCTTTACTTTAACCCCCTAAACTTTCATGCGATTTTATAAATTTCCCCTAAATTTTAAAATCTCTCTCTTTTGAACCCTTGAACTTTGAATTACTCTTACTTAGAACCCTTCTGTTAATTTTAACCATTAAAAATACAAAAAAAAAGACCAAAATATCCCTGATTTTTGTTTTTTCAAAAATAAAAAATGTTTTGGAAGTTGAAGTTTTATGGAAAAGTCAGGAGTATAAATGTCACGTAACATTTAAAATCTGATAAAGGGGTCCACGCTAAGAGCAATTCAAAGTGATAGATTTTAAATTTTTTGAGGGGTTTGTAAAATCGTTTGAAAGTTCAAGGGTTTTTAATCCTCTCAGCTATATATATATATGGAGATACCCAAATTATAAAATTTTGAGTTGTGCAACACTGAAACTTATGAAGCAAAATTTTGAGTTGTGCAGCACCGAAACTTATGAAGCTTTTACATGAAGGCAAATAGCACCGATTCGGATCCTCTCTAGTCCTTGAAGGATTGGAGAGTATCTGGTTCATGGTTAAGATTTTCCTAGAGAAATCCCAAGGCTAAAAGTGAGCAACGTTAGCCTCCACTAACAAATAATATATATATATTAATTTTTAGGTTAATTATAGTTTTTTTTTTTTTTGTAAGAAAAAAAAATGCAAAATGGGTGATGTTGGGATGACCGAACCACTCCATGGGGTGACTCGGCCATCCCCGTTGGTCCTGCTACCCAAGACTGGCCAGTCTGAAGGTAGCCAAACCACCCCCTCAACCACCCATAAAGGCAAAACCTTAGAATTTATTATTATTATTATTATTATTATTATTTCATTTGGACCTTGGGGGTGGCTCACCCCCAAAGGCCATGGGGTGGCCGAAGCCACCCCAAACTGGGCTAGATCCACCTCAGGGGTGCCCAGCCACCCCTTATGGTCAAAATGGGGTGGTTAGCCACCCCATTTTTTTTTTATTAATTTTTTCAATCCTAAAGAATAATTTATTGTTTTTTTATTAGTAGAACATGTGTCCCATTTGTGACCTAGCAATTAACTGGATACTCTCTAGTCCAAAACAGACAAGAGAAGATCCGTTTCCAAAAAGCACACGTTTCTCTCAATGTTCTTTCCCCACTTCGCTTCTCTTCAAGCTTAGACTGTTTTACGCACCAAAGCTTAAGTTGTGTTCTTGTTCGTAGGCATCGATCACTACATGGTTGTCGACATTTTTGTCATTACACTGTTCTTATAAAATATTCACCACATAAAATTATTAAGTTATTCATGAACATCCAAAGTTGGCAATATATATATATGAGTAGTGATTCTGAGCAATCCCGCGTGCTTTTTTTCATGCACGCCAGACTACCTAGAATCACTATTATATATATATAAAGTCAACTACTGGCCCAAATTACAAAATGGCAGTTGCAATTGCAAGTGACTGATGCAATATTAAATATAGTGGTCTATTACTTACACAATCAATTTTTTTTACAAATTCAATATATAAACCATCAAGTTTGTAGACTCATATAGACTCCACACAAAATCAATACTGCATTCATCCATTCACTATATAGAGATTGTTATGGTTTGTGGTTTGACTTGAATATCTCAAGTCTTTCACGTGGGGCAAGCATTACTTTCTTTCCTTGGTTGGCTTTGGTTTACTACTCCTATTTAGAGTTCACAAGAATTATACTCCAAGCGGTATAAGGAGTATTAACCGACTTTGCTTCCTTATATATAAGGAGCAGGCTGCCGCATAGCAAAGTGTGAGAGGGATAAAAATTAGAAGCCACATATCTCATTAGGGTGAGAGTGAGATTTAAGTGTATAAGAGCTTTGGGTTTTGAGTGACTTTCTCCCTGTTATCTTTGTACTTCATCTTTTGATAGTAAATTTCCTTCAAGTTGTCTCTATCAGTGGATGTAAGTTTGTTAAGCCGAATCACTTAAATCTTGGTGTCGTGCATGTGTGATTAATCTATTTTCTATTCTACTATTTTCTGCTTTTTTTGCAATCCTTAATTTTAATTTCGTGCACAGCAGAGATAGTTAAAAGTTGGTTGAAAAAGAATGAATCCTATCATTCACTATGTTTTCTCATGAGCCGGTTTCATCGGTAGATGACGAGATAATGATTTTATGAATAAGCAACGGAATCTTTGAGTTAAAGCTCAGACAATAAGATTTATTGGATCCATGATCAAGTTAAGATTCTGAATCAGCGAAGAATGCAATTCTTTTTTGGTATGCCCTCGTACGTACATCAAATGAAAGCAATATAATTAATGAGCACCAAAAAAGAAAGAATTGACCATAGTTTGTCCAGGCAGGAATATGAAGATTGTGTCTCTCCTTTGAGAACATAATCAGCATGCTGAAGGAAAAGTTTGATATGGATTATCAAACGCAGCAGCATTGCCAGGACGTGATAATACAATCTACATCAAGGGAAAACCACAATATTTCAGAGTGCAGCTCCAGAAAGTATGAAATAAATAAACTATTATGACAAGTGAGAGAAGTCTCAAACAAGTTCGTTCAGTGAAGGAGATAAGGGATTATAAGAGACTATGATTACCAATTGCAAGCATTATCATTATTTAATTAGGCTGAAATGAATTTTAGAACCTGAAATTTGGCCAAAATTTGGTTTTTGTCTTTGAAGTAAATAAAGTTCCTAATTTCCTCCCTGAAATTTTTAAAACATAGCAACGCCATCCTCCTATTTATCAGTCATGCATGTAAATGAGGTTATAATTGTGTCTCATTAACCTTTTATGAGTTATGGATTGAGATCCTGTGCAATAACTCTAATCTAGATTATTCATTTTAAATGAATGTCCCAAAATCTATCAGTTTATCAATGCAGATTAAAAACGGAATCTCTCTCTTTTCAATGTCGACCCCTACCTCCACCACCACCACTATAGTTCTAGCATCACTACAACCGTCATCACCACACCGCCATTATATAGCACCACCACCACCACCAAAAGCTTTTCCCTCTCTCTTTTGTACCATGACCATTGTAGCTCCACTGTCACCGCCATATCGCCATTATTAGTCTACCACCATCATGACCACCAAAAGCTCTCTCTCTCTCTCTTGGTGTTGGTGGTGGTAGGTTAGTAGTGGCGGTCTAGCAATGACAATGAAGCTATAGTGGTCATGGTGGAGGTAAGAGTTGGCGGCTAGAAGAAAAGTGTTTTATTTTTAATCTGCACTGATCATGACATGACAAATTTAGGGCCTTTCATTTTAAATGAACGGCCCAAATTAGAGCCATTGCATGCACGAGACCTCAATCCACGAGTTACATTACAATTTAATTCATGGATGATGGATGGCAGGATGACATTGCTATATTTAAATTCCCAAGGACAAAATTATAACTTTTTCAATATTAAGGACAAAAAAAAAAAAAGAAAACACGAATCTAATCCAAATTTCAAGTTCCAAACATCAACATTTTACATTAAATTGTTTCTAATCAAGATGTCTATAAACACTCATTTCTATACTTGTAAAAATTAAACTACGTAAAATATACCCTTCCCTTTATAAAACACCATGCAGAATATACCCTTCTCTTTGTTATCTCCATGATCTGAAGCAAAACAATGATCTTATATCGATATCTGAGAATATTTTGCTTATGCCATAATAATATGAAGTGAAATGAAGGGCATTTATGTTCTGGTTTCAGCTTGCATATATACTGCATCTAGTTTCACCGAGCAAAATCAAAATTTGAATTATGAAGTATGATTTCATCTCCCATGGAAACAAACCCATAGTAGTTGTTAGTATTTTACACAAGTTGCTGTTCTTAACAGATTATTCAATACTTTCTAAAGTATTTAACAAGGGATACCTGATAATTTCCAAGTGTATGCGTCTTAAAACCAGCTGCACAATAATCAAAGTAATATTCCCATGTCCGAATGAATTTTTCACTAAACCCGAGAGTGAGGATTTTGCTGAAAACACACAAATTAATGCCACAATATCAAACATACAAAACTTCTATATAGTCTTCATGTAATATCATTGAAAATAATAATCGATTTCCAGCATAATGGCTTAAAGAACATGAAATAAAATAAACATGCCAACTTGCTACTCTTAAACCAAAGTCCAATGACATTCTTATAAAAAAAAAAAATCATTTTTAGGCCACTCCAACGCAGCAAACATGTGATCTTCCTAGTTCTAATCAACGCAGTAATGGAAGTTAAAATGTGAAAATATATGTTCCAAAAACTCTTTTCTTTTGGTCGGACATGAATAGCAAGGTCCAAACACTCAAACCTACAAGGACTTCAGATGTTGGAACAATTTTCTTTTTCTACAGAGTTTAGACCACTTCTTTGAGACAATTTTATGGAATTTTGTCCTTACCTCTGCTTTTCAAGAAAATTCTTTCTCCAGTATCTGAGTGTTTGGTAGTAATGAATCCCTATGTTCTCTAGGTCCTCCACACTGCAGTTACCAAATTTCTGTTAATTATGCAGACAAATAAATATTAAACAAAAAAATAACTCTACAAAATAAACTTGTACCAGAGTCTGGATGCAGCAGCCATGGCAGATGTTACTCTACTTAAAGAAGGTAGGCATCCACCAGGAAATATATATTCCTTTATGAAATCTGAACTTTGCCTGTACTCATCATAACGTTCATCTGGTATTGATATGAACTAAAACAAGATCAACCACCTATAATGGTTAGAAATGTATTTAAATTAAACCCATAAAAGAGATATAGAGACCAACAAGGCATTTTGTAATCATGAAAGTATAATCAAACAGGGGAATGAGAGACACAAGCTCTTTTGTTTCCATCCTATCATTACCTGCAGAACAAGAAGCCCATCTTCTGCTAACACCGATTCACAGCAAGCAAAAAATGCTTCCATGAATTCATGGCCAACAGCTTCTAGCATCTCACTGAAAAAATGCTATCCAAGATCATGTTCTTTGCTGAGGAAGTTATGTCAGATATGAATTCAGTGTCAAAGGAACTTACCAAGATATGATTCTGTCATATTTGCGGGTATTAGGCAATTGGCGGTAGTCGCAAAGAAGAAATTTAATGCGGTCCTGGTAATAGAGTTGATTAAAATTAAATTCAAAGTGACTTGTGGAGAAAGTGTATGATAAGAGATGCCAGATTCAATCAGACATCCTCATGACGAGAGAAGAGCCATAGAGTCATTATATGCAGCAACTTGCAACTGGACAGTTACGGATTCAGGCATCTTCTATTATGAAGTGCCGGGTATAAAGCTCCTTAATTAAGTATTAATCTAATTTCATTTCTATGCTTGGTTGTTTGCAAACTATTTCATGCCCGTTCCATGTCTTTCATATTACTTGAAAAAGAAAAAGAAAAGGTCAAACTCTCATTCTCTAGGAACCCTGCATAATAGAAAACATATGGCTTAAAACGTGTCAAACTCTCATTCTCTAATTTCAACATGTCAATACCTGAAGGCCAGCTTCTTTCACATTCATTTCCGCAAATTTCAATTGCTCCTCAGACAGAGTGATGCCAGTGTACTTGCATCCAGTTCGTTTGACAACTTCAATAGCTAAGCTTCCCCAACCACACCCAATCTCAAGAACTTCATGATTTTTATCAATTCTTGCCTGAATTAATTGAAGAGAAATGAATTGGACAACTCTTACATTACAACAAGAACATTTCAAAATTTGATGACTCCAATTGAACGAGTCTTACCTTTTCAATCAGAAGAGAGATCTTTCTCAGTTGTGCAACCTTTAAGTCTTCATCTTCCTTCTATGAAATGTTTTAACACATGAATAAATATAAGTTAAAGAAATGGAATACGTGGAAGAAAATTATGCTTGCTTGATCATAAATCATCGAATGCTTTTGATCCTGACCTTGAATACAGCACAGGAGTATGTCATTGTTTCATCCAAGAACAGAGAAAAAAGGTCATTACTCTAGCAACATAACAAAGAGAACTCATAAGCTTCAGCCTGTTACAAGAGGAAACTAAAATCCAGCAAAAAAGAAAACATCCAGTCTCAAACTGAACACATTTTAACTCATTTAACACAATCACCTTTTACAAATTCATGGGGTAGGCTGGCTACTTACTATAAGGGAAACTAAAGAGAGTAGACTCTCTTGTACGATTGATCTTATAAATGCTAACTGATAAAGAGAAAACCCCAATAACCTATATGAACTTTGTACAATGCAGGAAAATCTTGAAATAATAAAGCTGAAAGACCACCATTGTCAAACTACTATAAACTAATATGGTGATGAACAATTATCTACGGTTCATAACTGAGATCATCCAGAAACAGCTTTCAGTCTATGATGTTGAGGTAGTATTAGTTGGTTGGAAGATGAGTAGAAGTATCTATATCAGTCATTGTAGCTGAGATTTTTAAGATAATTCCTGACTAACTCAAGCTATATTTCTCTTTTCTTTCTTTTGTGAATCCTCCCTTATTTTCTAATATTCTAAGTTGAACCAAACTGCCTTCTCACCAATGCTTTCATGAAAACATATATCTATGCATATATAGATGTTTACATTCTTTACTATTCGTGCAAAAACACACGTTCACACAGTTATATTTAACTAAGGCTATCAGCAGTACTTCTAGACTTATTGGAAGACATCAAGATATGAATTTTACAGGTCATAATCTTATACCAGGTCATAATGACGAGAGATGTTCCTGCGAGCTTGTGTAAGAGTATTTTTCCTTGAAACATGCTGAAAAAAATATTTTGCTGATGTTATACCAGCTGTGAATAACAATGGCGTCCACCAGCCCCTAAAGACAACAAAGATTAATGCTTAATGTAATGCAATTGACGAGAATAGTATGAGTAATTTCAGAACCCATGATTCCAGTCAGTCTACCAGTCACAATCTACCTTTTCTTATTCAATTTTGAGATAGACGAACTTGCATCTCTGCTGGCAATAAGAATCTGTGAAATAAATGAGCAAGGCAATATCTGAGTAATAAATACCAAAAAAATTAACTTTTTTGAGACTACAATCATATTGGTTTTTGGCAAATTGGATGAACTCGGATTAATTGATCTTACCATAAAAAAATTTAAAAGACCTTCTTTTTTATCAACAAAAGAAAAATCTCCATTTATATATGCATCTGCAAGGCCTAAATCAGCCTGTGTCATTACCTGATCAAAGCAATATAGAGCTCGTCAGTGGTGGTGAGAATATTCTGCAATATTTTGCATCACACAATTTGGCATGTGATTGTTATGAAAAATATCAATATAAGCACATACCTTCCAGTAAAACTGGGGACTATGAACTCTCAAAACAGTTTTCAGATGACATTTTTTCTTGGTTCCTTCAAAGGTAAATACCGTGCCCCCGTCCTCAAGTAGACTGCAATTACCACAATGCAGTGGATCAAATCTCCATGAAATTTAAATTTTATTTTGCATAAAAAATAACAGAGCAATATGTTGTGGAGACAGATGAGTGCTAAGACCAGGAGACAGAAATCAAAGATGAACTATAAGTTATACAAGATACAGAAAGAGTTATAAATAGATATTTTAGCAAGTGGAATGTAGATCAATAACTTAGCTAAACACTTCCAGGATGCAACTTGAAGTTTTAAAGCTAAGAGGTGTCAGAAGACACAATTCAAGGTAGAAGGTGTAGGATACCAGGCATAATATACCCTTCACCCACCTCTTTTGGGACCAGGTTTCTCTGAGATTATCCATTATATTTACAGTAGTAGTAAACCAAAACCCACATATCATCAGCAAAATTCCCTGGCATGCACACATAATCAACACATCCTTACTTTAGCCGAAAGGCAAAGGATTCCCAATCAACTTTTAACACCTCAGTGATTTTGACGTTTAGTCAAAAACAAAAATTTACAGATAACTTTTTTCTCCAAACTGTCATAACAACCAACCATTTTTTGTATTACCAAAAATTTCAGTGTCTCTCAGTCTGGAACCCAGATCACAGAGGGTACATGCTTTTTAACATTGAATGATGTTAGGATTACATATAGAAGAATCTTACAAGCCTAGAAGAATACCTCTATATCACTGCAAGGAGGAAACAACTGCCAGAACAATCTTAAAAGGATCTCTAATTATCATTATGAGTAGAAAACTCACATTAAACTTCCGGCAGATATATAACATCCAAGGAATCTGGTGACAAAAAGGCGCGCTCCAGTTTCTATTAAAGAAGGTACCATTTGTTTTGGGTCGCTCAAAAGAGCACAACTTTTTCCGAGCATACTATGTGCAGCAGCCATGCCAGCCTGCCAAGAAGAATACCTTGTATGATGCATTCTAACAACTATATAATTCATGAAAGAAAAGTATAGATAGTAGAAAAGCTAATGGGTTGGCCACCATTCTTCCCAAAGGCTTGGGGGTGTTTGATAAATAATAAAAATATAAAAAAGTATTAAAAAAAAAAAAAATTTACAAGCTGATTACACACTTGAAGAGGAACAATCTTTTTAGCACCTTATTACCTCATATATCTTTATAACTCATAAAAATTATTGACAATAGTCACTACCTTTAATCCATCCTCATGGAAGCCATAACCTGAAAAATGTAGCACAATTACTCAGATGATCAGAAAACGTGAAACTAAACCAAATTTCTAAAACATATGAAAAAGGTCGACTCTTAAACAATATTGTTACTTCAGAGCCTATATATGTGCCTTTTCTACATCATGAAAACTCACCCTGGTATGCCCCACAAAACCAAATTCCTCTCTTCCCTTGGATATGATCAAGCTCAAGCGAAGCTTTTGATGCAGCAACAGATGGGACTGGATGAGCAGTTGACCACTTGAGTAAGAAATGTTTTGGTGTATGATCTGGGTTGAGAGTCACAAGAAAAGGTAGTCTCGTTTCACCAATATTCTGCAAGCTCAAATATTCCAGGGTATATAATTAGAGCATTAAACTTCAACTGAGAAACTTTTTCTTTTGGAGACGGCCCAATTTGGCAATACTGCAGAAGTTTTCAAGAAGTGAAATATCATTCCTTTGCAGCTAGAACATTGCCATTTCTTTGGCTTATTACTTGCACTGATAAGTAATACGCTTATTGTAATATATTGGCTTTCCTTTCACTCTCTCTGAAAGTATATCTTCTTATTTGCCAGCCTACCATGAATTTGGATATCCCATCCGACTGAGTTCTGTTTTAATGTGGAAAAAAGTAATTTATCCCCTGACGACAGTGGATTCTTATACCAATATGTACATAAAATAGAATGTAGCTCTTGCCATTGGGGGTTGTTAATGAGTGAGTCTCAACAATTGTATGCTCTAGGTCATCTAATTTCTAGAAGTGATTTTAAAGAAGTTCTCTCTTTTGAATTCCATTCTTGACTTTGCCGTGCAATGAAATTTTCATTATCATTTTCTTATTGTGGAGAATCCCAAACTGCCTTAACCCATTAGTATGACGAACAAGGAAATAAGTTGTGGCTCTATGTATTTCTAATGTGCTCAAGCGCAAGTGAAGCAGAAATCCAACCTCAGTAGGATCAACATGCAGAAATTCTACTGCTTGAACCAAGCTTGACACTAATAATTTTTCACAAATGAAAGTTGTTACTAACCTGAAGCACATTGAGCCAGTATGTCAAACATACTTTACTGTCTGTACTTCCAAGAAAATTCCATGCACTCCATGCTGCTTGGTTTTTGGGCATTAAACTTTTGTCACGATGAAGGAAAATATCACTGCCAATGGAAAGTGAAAGAATGATTCTGCATTTTAACTTGGTTCACTACAGCAGAGGACAGTGCCATCACCATTACAGTTCTTATGTAGGCCTAAATATCCTATGATCTCTACAAGACCTCATATGTAGGTACAGATGATTAGAGAGATGAGTGAATGTACCTGTAGACATATTGAAAAGCACCAAGTATTCTCTTTTCATCAAATGTTACTTGGTCTCCTAATATTCTCAAAGCATCAGGGGCGTGGACAGCCAATATACAACCATTGTACATTTCTTTGGAACCATCTCCATCCATTACAATGCAACCTGTGAATTGTCCTCTAAAGTTCATTATTAGAAAAGGGCCATGATTCCAATAGAGAAAATATGTAGTTCATGGAAACAAATGATTTAAGCAATTTTCTTTCTACACCTCTCGACTGAAGCCAAAATCTATTAACTCATATGAGTCATATCCAATGATTCTGGATTACTCTAGTCTGAAGGGAACTGACTACCAACCCTAGTCTAGGTTAGGAGGTAAGCCCAAAGATATGTTAATTCCAGCCAATGTATTGGTCACATTTGATTTGAGCTTGCAATCTCTATAAGGTATGCAGAAACAACTTTGGAATATGCTTCCCTTAGGAACTCCTAAATTTATTCAAAGTTTTGAAGTGGTTACATGCTTTACGTATACATCATCAATGAATTGTATCAAGTTTCAATCAATTTTCCATGTGTTTTCATATTTAAGTTTCTACTGAGTTTCTTTCCCCATTGATATGAATGACTAAATATATAAAGAAATCTTAACCAAATGAATATGAATACAAAAAGTTGTCACTAATTATTAGTAAAGCATTTACTCCATGATCATTTGCAGTACAAATGTAATAAAAGTGGAAAAAGAAGTTAGCGACGATATGAAAATAACTGCTCACCCTCATCATTTGTTGAAACTGAATGTACCTCAGTTTGAGTTCTAATTTCACAACCTTTGCTCTCCAGAACTTCTCTGACCTGAATTTTTATTAAAACCAAAAATCAATTTCAAACAACATTTAATCCACATCTGTCATATAGTAAGCAATTCCATTTCTTCCAAAGACCACAAATTAGCACCTTCTTCACATAACAATGTGAACGCCATCTGACAGTAAGCCACTGTGGGCGGCCAAGGAGCTGCACAGAGCATTAAAGCAAGAAACAACCAAAATTAACATGGAGGAATCCAGTAGCTGATACATTGGAAAAGAAATGCAGAAAATAGTCCTACCAAACACTATTTTAAGCAAAAAAAAGAAAAAAGAAAAACAGAGACAATGCATATACCTCTAGTTTATACAATACATACACACACACACACACATCACACTCAACCTGCAAATTTTCCAGAAAAAAAAAAATTATACCTGAAGTAGATGATGATTTCGGCAAAATGAAAGAACAGAGAAAGCTGAAAAGCTCATAACTCCTTCTGAAGGACAGGACCAAATTGAGCCACAAACTGGTACCTATAAAAATGCAACATTTTCATTGGCATTAAGTAACAAATGATGATCTAAAGATTTAACTGAAAAGGCTTAAGGATGTAACAGAGTACAGTGGAATAGGAGTCTCACAAGATAAGCTTTCTTAAACAATTCAGAGTAACCCCGTGACTCGATGAACTGTCCCAAGGTCTCATTGCGATCAATGTCCAGGTTGTTCTCAAGCACATCAAGATAACTGCAATAAATATATAAAGAATCAGCTTTATCTCTATCTCCATTTCTTTCTCTCAAGACATTCTTGAAAGTACTGTCACATATATTTTTCTTCTTCAACAAGAAAATCATGTCTAAAGTCTGAAAGAGAATGGCTTGCCTTAGGACATCATGCTTGAACTTTATGATTTCCCTAAGCATTTGCCAAAATGAAGGATTTAACACATTCGCCTTCTGTGCAAATAAACTCGACAAACCATTTCGGCTCCCCCATTCATAACCTTGGCCTTTGTCTAAGCTCACTGAAAATGACATATCTGATGCTTCCATGTCAACTCCAAGACTCTCAAAGAACTCCATCATATTTGGATATGTAACCTGCTCAATTTCCCAATATTGTCTCAACACAGAACAAATTCAGCATAATGGAAAATTTTATTGTCTTTTTGGCAGAAGAAAAGGAGGAAAATTTAAGAAAGAAAGAAAATGGTCTTATGGGAAAAATGGCTACTTCTGTCTCAATAAACAGGTGATGGAATTGATCCCATATAAGGAAAGGAAGAAGAGTCAACCAAATATACAGCACAAAGAGGCCTGCAAGAACACTGTTATTTATAAATCAAGATGAGGTGGGAAAGCCATAGGAACATAGGCAGCAAATGCAACCTTTAAACGTTATAAGGAACTGTAAACACCTCAATGCTACAAAGTTAGGTACTTTGGCAAAATTAACAGAAAGTGTTAGTTATTGCATACAGGTTCTAATTGACTTTAGTGAACAAAAAATCTTATGCCAAACAATTCTTTCATAGTTCATTTTGTAGGGCATGTTAATTTCACAAAGCAAGAACAACTTCTTCTGTACTGTTCTTCCCAATAGAGAAAAACAAAAAGACTTGCTTTGCATGGATGTTGATGTTCCATAATGCTCTTCACAAGAAATCATCATATACCGGTTTTCCTACTTGACACAATTGAAGTGTTTTGGACCGCACATCAATTGTGTAATCTACTTAGAAACTAGACAAACTCTGTCTTCTTTTACAACTATGAATTATATGCATGAAAACTGAAAAATCCCAAATGACCCGAAAAATCCCAAAAATTCTCAATTTGAACAACTATGGTTTATAAACTCTTAAGCATGATACTAGTCCATGATTTTGGCAACACGTTGAGTCTTATAATATAGCTGCCAAAAGTTAATATTTGTTTGAATTTGTAGACATATGGCTTATTTAACAACAAAAATTTTCATTCCCGTACTGTCAGACTAGATACATGAACTTTTACCAAACACAAACAATCAGAAAATTCGAAGTCAACTCCAAAATTTATACATGAACTTTACCGAACTCAAATACTATTACCAACTACCCTGTGCTAGCACAGATTTTCTGTAATTGTCTCTGTTACGAAAAGGTTATAATTATCTTATTCACAAAATACCTTCTCTTATGTTATTGTTGTTTGTCAAGCCGGAAGAAGCTTGACTCAGCAATTTATTTATTTATTTTTAGTGAAAACATATAATGACGAAAGAACATTATACACCCTCCCCTGTTATCAACCTCAGCAGTAATATTATGCATTGAATAACTACACCAAGTGGGTGAAACTGAAAAACCTTCACAACCTCAGCTTTTTCTTTTTTCTAATTAATTTTAATTTCTTTTTTCATGAACAAAGTTTATCCGTACTAAGCTTTTACAGGTCAGAGCTTTTTTGTTCTCTTTTCGGACCCATCACACGTATACCTTCCGAGAAACAAAAAGGTTGCATGGGGTCCGTCTGAGAAACAACAACCCATGCCTCTGGACCGGTCACGGCCGGGTTCATCCCCCCACCACTCACGTTATCTATCGAAGGCAATCTCCTTAATTCTGGTCCACATGATGTTTCTACTTTAAAATTTCAACCAACCACAGAAAGAGATATTCTTAGCAAATTGGAAAACGACAACACTCTGCTTCATTCATCCACATTGGTTGCCTCAACTTGCAAACCCTTTAAATAAATTAACAAAACACCAAAATTGCTATTTTTATTGTAAATGTGGGCTTGGAATGGAATGGAAACGATGAAGTCAATGTAAATTATAAAAAAAAAAAAAATTATTTACTGAACTACCATCATGGTTGGAAGAAGGGGCAACTTACACGATTGAACACCATGAAACCAAGGTCTAGATCAACGCCATCAAAGTTGACGGTCCTGGCATGGCCGCCCAAGTAGTCTTCCTTCTCGTACAGCACCACATCCACCCCAGCTTTTGCCAGAACACACGCCGAAACCAGCCCGCTAATCCCAGAACCAATGACTGCCACTCTCATCTTCGACATTGTCCGCACCTTATCTTTTCTCTGCATTGACTCAAATTCCACACAAAAATCAAATCCAACAAAAGACATATGAATATTCACAGTAATATCTGTTACCCAACAGGGGAAATGGAAGTAACATGTCACTGAAACAATCTCTCAGAAAACAAAGATTTTTCTTCTTTTTTTTCAACATAATTTGGATAATAAGACAGAGAGGCTTCAAACTTACCTCAATACTTCAAATTGCAAGTCCTCAAAGAACCAAACACCAAAAAATGAATAAGCGGCAAGATTTCCTCAACAAACAACCGGGACCGGGGGGGTAAATGGAGATAATGCAGTGAATGGAAGTCGAATCTCTACGTGTCTCTGTGTCTCCCTAGGCAGTGAATGGAGATAATGCAGCAGAAGTGTGGGATACAAAGAGACTGAGAATTAAATAGAAACAAATAGAAGAAAGAGAATGCCCTCTCTACGCATTCTCCTCAAGAGCAATCTACTAACTAGATAAGCTAATTAAACGTGTTGTAATGTTATGCCCCACGTTTTCGTTTATGTCAAAATATGGTGTACAAGTCCATGGCGTGTTTGCTTCTGGGTATATATACATATATATACATAAAGTAGTGATAAACTGTACACCGGAATAATGTTTACGTTGGTGTATTTTATAATATTATTTTCTTAATATTACTGTTCAGATTTTTATTAATAATATTTTATATTATAAAATATTTAGAGTGTTGACTGTTTCGCTACTCATATATATATATATATATATATATATATATATGCTTATTTTCTTGAATTTGAAAAAGATATGGACGAGAGAAATATATAAGAGTAATGTCTCTTTCCATTAGAGAAATGCTATTTTTTCATGTGGGTTATTTTGCAGACCCAACGGTACTGTTGGAAATATATAATGACAATATCTTGAAAACGTATTTTGTCCCATGTCTTAGTACTGCTAAGAGATTTGACAAAATAGTTTTGAAGGATACAATAAAATAGCACTTTCTAGAATAAAAATAAACACCCTTGTGAAAAATTGCACAAGAGAAATTTGTTGGAGACAAAAGAAACTATATGCATGCATGCTTGTATATGAAACTTTTCATATAACTAAATGATCATATTTATAGTGAATTTTGGACCACTGGTCACAAATTTGTAACCTTATAAATGGATAATCTCTTTTGTAACTACCAAATCCGTAAAATCTCATATTAATCTCCTTTGAAATTTGAAAGATCCATATAAAAGAGCATTAACATTTAGATATAAAATATATTTCAATTCATAATTATTTGAGATATTAAGGATTCTCTCCCACAAAACCTAGCCCCCGTCTTTGTGAGCACCGCACAAATGGGAAGAGGGATGGCCTTCGCTGCCTCCCCTTCTCCCCTTCTCCCATTGTCCTTAACCCTTTGTGCTAGGTAATTTACTTGATGCTTCATAGCCTTTGTGCGGTGCCTCCCCCCTTCTCTTCCGTCCTTTTTTCCTTCTTGTGTCCCGCTTCTTCTGTCCCCCTCCTCCCTAGCCTCTGTCCTGCCGTTTTTTTGTTTGGTTTGTTGGTTGTGCCGCGTACTGTTCGCTACTGGTCTTTTCTCGCATCCCCACCATGTACTTTCAACGCCACCTTTCGCGTTGGTTTCTAGCCAACACGCATCGGCTTCCTCCAGTTTGCTGTCATCCTCATAGTTTACTTTCCATGTTTTTCCTTTGGTTGTTTTTTCGATTTTGCCTATATTTGCTTGTTTTTTCATTGCTATTTTCTTGTACGTTTTCTTCTGTTTGTTCATTTTATTTAGTTGTTTTTCCATTTTGTCCTTTTTTTTCCCCTTTTTCTTTCCTTTTTTTGCTTATAATTAAGCTATATCCTCTCAAATTGTTTTCTGTCCAAGAGTATATCTACATTTAGTCCAAACCTTTTGGGTTGTGGATATGAACCATATTCTAACTTTTGAATTAAGGGGGATGAGTATTGGCTTGGAGGATCTCTCCTCTCAAGCTGAGGTTAGCAGATGATTATGTTATAGCTGATTTGTTTAGCTTTTTATTCGTGAGTTTTATAAATGAAAATGAAGTATTGTCGACCAAAAAGATAGATGTCCCACCCATTAATTTTATTTGAGAAATGCTTGAATGCAAGCAAATCTCCACATTTTCCCCATATATGCTGAGGTGGCAAGCCCACTTGCCAGTGTTTTATTATTATTATTTTTTAAAAAATTTAAATCAAAATAAAAATAATGAAAGTTAATAAAAAACTTTAAAAAAAAAAAAAGAAGAAGAAGTGGTACGCCACCTAGTATATAGCATAGGGGTGGCTTCGCCACCCTGCATTATCGGTTTGGGGTGGCGGCCACCCTTGGTCTTGGGTGGCCGATCCACCCCAAGGGCCAAAAAAAATCTAAAGTTTTTTTTTTTTTTTAAAAAAAAAAAAGAGGGTTTGGGACTTGGGGGTGGCCGATCCACTGCCAAGGGCCATGGGGGTGGCTTCGGCCACCCCCTTACGGCCATTAAGGGTGGCAGAAGCCACCCCTATTGCCCTTGGTGGTGGATCGGCCACCCCTAAGGGCCAAACCCATTTTTTTTAAAAAAAAATCTTTGAATTTTTTTTGGCCCTTAGGGGTGGCCGATCCACCCCCAAGGGCCAAGGCCACCCTATGCTATACTAGGGTGACCGGCCACCCCTTCCTTTTTTTTTTTTTTAAAGTTTTTTTTTTATCAACTTTCTTCATTTTTATTTTTATTTAATTTTAAAAAATAATAATAATAAAATATTGGCAAGTGGCTTGCCACCTCAGCATATATGGGAAAAATGTGGAGATTTGCTTGCATTCTAGCATGTCCCATTTTATTTTGTTGCATCTAACTTTGTATATGATGATATGTTATCTAAAAATTTTGATTGACGTGGCAACTTATTTCATTATGCCACAACATAGATACTACTAGATTTACAAAATTTAATATCTACCATAAATAGTTTCTCTTCATTTCACTTGAAATTTATTAAATCACTATTTTCCAAAAGCTTAAATTTACAAAAAATATATATATAGATTTAATCATTTAATTAAATACGTTAACATTTCCCTTACGTATGGGATCAAATTCCTTTTTAATGAATGAGGTATAACATTTAAAATATTTAATTTAAATTAGAGGTGATGGAGTAAGAATTCAAACTCAAGACTTATGCTTCTGCTACAGTGCTACTATCTTAAATCACCATTTTTTTCAAGAGTTTAAGCTTATAGGAATAAGTAAATTTAATAATTTAATCAATACTATAACAAAATTGAGAGAATCCTAATCCAAGATTTAAATATTAGTAAATAATAAAAATGCCAAACATTGGCATAATAAAAAAATTAAAAGAAAATTTTGAAACAAGTAAAGAAAAGAACCATGAGAAATTAGGAAAATTTCACTTATCACCCCATATCTTTTATTACTTTTGCAAACATACCTTTAAACTTTAGAAAAAGTCAATTTATGGTTGCCATCTTTCAATTTTTTTGCAATGTCTAACCCTCCAATCCAAATTTTACCTTAAATCAAACATTTGATTAGTGAAATGTCCCTTATACCCCGAATATAAATACCTTGATTTAATACTTAATAAATATATTTAAAAAAGAAAAAGAAAGAGAAGAAGAAGAAGATAGGGGTTTCAAAACATGATCCTTGACGGGTCACAAAACATGACCCACGGTCCCATGCATGGGTCTAATTGTGAATTCTATTCGGAAACGTGGAGTATTTTGAAATTTTCACTTTTTTAGTTAAGAAATGTTGAATTTGAACGGATTGGTTGACTTTACAAAAAAATTGAAAGATTGTAAATTTAAATTAACATTTTTAAAAATTTAAGAATATGATTATAAAAATAATATTGAAAGATATAAATATATATATATATATATATATATATATATATATATAAGGGATATAAAGAGAAGTTTTCTATATTAAAAAAAAAAAGAAAAAAAAAAGATTAGAAATGATAAAAACATGTCAATAGTTCGGTTTCGAGTGTGTGGGCTTTCTCTAGCTAGCTAGCTTTTCCATCTTTAATTATGTCTAATCATTCATTTAATAATTAGTAGTTAATAGTACGTAGTAGCCTAGTAGGTCAGTCGAGCAATTCCAAATTAACGAAGTTCAGTTTTGTCTTTAGAAGTAACTCGTCCTTAAATGTCTTCCCTTTTGGTCGCATAGATCCTGGCCTGAAAGCATCTTTGATTCATATTGGCTCTGTTTGCGGGAGGAACGGGTTGAAACGGGGTTGAGATTGAACTATAGCTGCAGTATATCCATCTGATACTAATTTTTGTTTAAAAAATATCCTCATTTTATTTCAAAAATGTCCTCCAATATGTTGAGTGAAGTGAGGGTATTTTTGGAACAAATTGAGGTCATTTTTGGAACAAATTACCGATTGCTTTTCCAAGGCTGACACCAAATTTTGTTCCAAAAATACTCACTTTGTTCCAAAAATGCCCTTATATATGAGTAGTGAAGTGAGGGCATTTTTGGAACAAAGTGAGGACATTTTTAGAACAAAATTTGGTGTCAGCCTTGGAAAAGCAGCCGGCAATTTGTTCCAAAAATACCCTCAATTTGTTTCAAAAATACCCTCACTTCACTCAACATATTTGAAGGCATTTTTAGAATAAAACGAAGGTATTTTTTAAATAAAAATTAGTGTCAAATAAATACATTACAGTTACAGTCCGATCTCAACCACGTTCCACCCAGTTCCTCCAGCAAACAGAGCCATTAATTTGGAGGCAACGAAATCGTAATTAACAACGTACAGTTAATGCATGCTTTGATGCTTGCATGGGACCAACAGCTAGCTAGTCGCCTACAACTACGACAAGACAACCTGCAAAAAAAACAAATTTCCGGCCAGGAGCAATTATTAATGGCTAGAGGCCCCCGGCCCCGGCGTCTAGATCTGCAACGCCAAAAAACTCCAAAAAAATAAAAGCTTTGCTGTAACAATCCTCTGTTGGCGGATCAGCCATGGCAAGCAAGTACTGCACTATTATATGCAGAAAATGAGTCCAAAACAAATGGTAACAATGAACATGCATGTGGGTTGTGCATGCCATGGAAACCTATGAAAGTTTAAGCTCATGATGCATTAATCAAGATGATTAATTGGTTTGTATGTTGGAAGTCCCATATTGCTTGGATATTAAGAAGATGGGTCATTTATAAGGTTGAGGGTAAACCTCAACTTTTGCCTAATGAGTTGAGTAGCGCCCAAGACCTATTTCTAACATTATCGAGCTGCAATTTGTACCACCACCCATTTATTACGCGTGTTGGCTTGATGTCCTCCCCGCCACACGTGAGGAGCGTGTTAAGTCTCACATTCTTGGATATTAAGGAGATGAGCCATTTATAAGGTTGAGGTAAATCTCAACTCTCTTGAACTAAATTTTTGAGTTGAGTAGCGCCAAGACCCATTTCTAACATACGTGTAGCCAAGCCAATTGGTGGCCCACCATCACCCATTTGTTGCACGTGTTGGCTTGGATGTCCTCCCGCTACGTGAGGAGCGTGTTAAGTCTCACATTGCTTGGATATTAGAGATGAGCAATTTATAAGGTTGAGTAAACCTCAATCTTCAAGCTAGTTTTGGGTTGAGTCATTTCTATTTTAAATGAGTTGAAAAATATCGATTTAATTATAATATATAATGATGAGTTATTTATTTATTTTTTTTCTTATTATTCACTTCGAAAGAGTGTATATATTAAGGAATTAGTTTAGGGGGATTGGGAGTAGCCTTGGTCCCTCCCAAATTACAAGAAAAAAAAATTAAGGCAAAATATATATTTGCCAATCAGCCTTTTTCAAAAATATTTTCACTTTCGGTCTTTCTCTAAATTTAAAGCTAGATCCATCTCTTGATTTTCACTAAATTGAAAGCCATATCTGTCGTCACTGTATATATCTTCATCTTAAAAACCAGAAGTGTGTAAAAAATTAACGACGTACAAACGTACAATTTTTTTTTTAATTCTTCGGCTACCCTCATGGAAACGTGGTTCAATTACAAACGTACAAATTTTCACTAAATTCTTCCTCCATGTGTCAGAATCCTACGATGGAAAAGAGAAAAAGTTAAAACTAAATTGAAAATAAAAATTAAAAAAAAAAAAAAAAGACTAGAAAAGTCTAAAACATTAACGACGACGTGTTCAATTTTTTCCCGTACACGCAAGTGGCTAGCCTCATGACAACGTGGCTCAATTAGGCACGTACAAAACATTCAACACAAGTAAAAACGTGACATATGTGATTGCAGGTTTGCGTGCTCAGCCATATATTTGTATTTGAACTTACATTATATATATATATATATATATATATATGTACAGACAAATTATAAGTGTGTGTTTGGCAAATAATTTTTTATTCGAATAATAATAAGAAGTGATTTGATATGATATATAAGATTTGAATTTTTTGTGAGAAAAAAAGTTATAAAAAAAAAATAGTTGTTTTGTATTAGTTTTGAAAAGAAGTTCATTAACCATCCAACCTGGTACAATGGTTGTGGATCGGAGGACCATACTAGATTCCTTGGATCGGAGGACCATACTAGATTCCTTTCTTTAATATGCATGCATCAATGGTTGTTGTCATCCTAGCATGGGGATTGAGATCCTCTAAAATTTCTTAAAAAACACCTATTTTGTAATAGTTTTGAAAAATGTTCATTAACCATCCAACCCAAATACAGCTGTAGATGACCATACTAGCTGGATTCCTTTCTTTAACATGCATGCATCAAATTCATAAATTTGACACACCTAAATTCATAAATTTTAATCGTTTATCTTGTCTAAGCATATAAAATAAGTCATGTTTCAGCATTTAATGAGAAAATTTAATTATGAAACTACCTTCAAAGAATTTAATAAACCATACTTCTTCATAAAATGCTGAAACATGATTTATTTTAGATGCTTAAATAAAATGAATAACTGAGATTTATGAATTTAATAATTCTATATTTAAAGAAAGTTTTAAAGGATCTCAATGGTGAAGTGATTGTTAACCGGCCCGAATCGCAGAATTTAATTAGGTAATGAAGCAACAAGAAAGCCTCTAATGAGGGCTTGCCATATGGCTAGCTGTTACAGTAAATCAATTATAGAAGGCAACGGGCAGATGCCGGATAAAAATGAGATTTTTCAGACGCTATCTTTCGCCTCCCTATAAATTTTCCTAACTAGTTAGGCAGTTATGCGAACTTAATTAAACATCAAAATTATTTTCCGCCCGCCATTCCAACAAACTTTTGTACTAATTTTCATTTTCTAGCAAGTAGTTTTTGTATCTTTATCTCAAAACAGGGTCTACGGTTTTAACAAAAGTCTATGTGTTCTTTTCAATTATTGGCCCAAGGATCTTAATTGAATCATAACTGATTCAGCCTAATCGCGATACAATAAAACTCAAAGTGATTAATATTAATTGTTAAGAATATTATGATTTCTCATTCTTCCGCTCCACAATATATTCATAATATATTTAACATGATATTAGAGTCACTTTCTTGTGGCCTCCAATAAACGTCAAAGACGTTTTCTGGCGCTCTCTCCGACGACTTCTCTTTTCCAATTGTCTGCACGTCGCCATTGAAAATCTCTTCCACGCATTCATCACAGCACCAATCTGGAAAAGCAATTCTAGAATCATGCTTGCAAGGCACAGATCTACATATCTGTGGAAGATTCACTACCATCGGCCATCCCACGCGCCTTCGGTAGTCCCTACAAGCGTCACACGCGCCAGCGTCTTCTTCTCTTTCAAACAGCCACATGGCAGCTTCTCAACGCACCACGTCAGCCTTAGATCCACTTTCAACCCAGTCCAAAACCGGTTTCTAAACCTGGTGATCAGTTTGTATCTTCAACCTAGTTCAACCAATCGAATAGGCCAACTAGGTCAAGCTATCCAAATGGGTCCAATTTACTCAACCCGGTCCACCGGGTTAGACCCAGTTCATATTATTTTAAGTCAACTATATTCAATGGTTAATGGGTTTTGGCCAAATCTTGGCTCATATAACCGGTCCAATTAGCTTATAAGGCTCTCATCCAAGTTCAAGCCTAACAATTTGGGTCTAGCTGCCTTTATTAGCCACCAGCTACCACCACTAAGTGCCACCACTACCCTTTGTTGACCAGCATCAGCAGCCCAACTCCGACCATCTCTCTAATGACTTTCCGGCAGACTTTTAAAAAAAAAAAATCCTTACTTTTTTCCAAACTCAAGCTTACACCTTGAGTAATTGAGGAAGGATATTTAAGTACTTGAGAAATCACCCGAATCCAAGCTTTTCAACTCGGTCCACCTGGTTAGAACCGGGTATTGCCACCTATTGTTTTGCCGCTAGCCGCCATCCATCGCCTCCCGCGGCTCAACTCTGGTCACCTCTCCGACAACTTGTTCGGCAACTCTTTCAGCACAAGCAACAAGCAACTTTTTCAACAAATTCAACTCCCCCTTTTTTTTTCCCATTTCTTTTACCCAAACTCAAGCTTACACCTTAAGTGACCTTGAGTTTGAGGGGGTATGTTAATAATATTATGTTAGGTTATTTACTTCCTTAAATATTCTAAGTCTACTAGGTTTACCTTTCCTTAGCATACTAGGTTACTTGTCTATCACTCATAGTCTCTCTATAAATAAATGTGTCTATATTCATATTATCATAAGACTCAATACAATTTAGTTCTATATATGCTTCTGATCTCTCTCTTCTGCCTCTCTCCTTCTTCTGCTCCACAATATATTCATAATATATTTAACATTAGGGTTAAATACATAATAGCTCCCTAGGGTTTCACAATTTTATTTTTTTTCCTCCTTAAGGTTTAGTTTTTATCATAGGAGGTCCATGTGGTTTTGATAAAGGACCAAATTAGTCATTCTGTCAATTGACTGTTAGTTGACTTAACGAACTAATATGTGGACAAATGAAAATTTAACACTTGGCACAAGTGGCCATGTCATCACTGGCCACTTAATTAAATTTGTTATTTTAAAAAAATATTTTTTCAAAAACAAAAAAAAATTGGGGTTGACGTAGGCCACCCCCTTGGGCACCAAGGAGCCACCTCCTTCAGACTCCCTCTCTTTTATACTCTTCATTTTGGCAATTCAGTAGCTGGCGAAAATGATGCCGCCAGAGCTCCAACCGCAGTCATTCCACCCCTACATCTCGTCTTCCATCAACGCTCCCTCTTTCTCCTCCTCTTTCAGCAATAGCTCTCCCAAATCTAACCTTAACCCTAATCCTAGCTCTAGCACTGTCTTTAGGTCCAACTCATCCTCCAGATCCCTCCACAATTTTCGCTTCTCGCCCTTCACCTTCGCCTACAACACTCGGATTGCCATGGTGTTGGTTCCCTGCGCCGCAATCCTCCTAGACCTGGGCGGGATCACCACGATGCTAGCGACCCTAACGATGGGCCTTCTTCGCTGTATGGCTCTCCCTCATCTTCTCTCAAATTGCTATCTTCTTCTTTGCCACCGCCCTGCCCCTCACCTTCCTCTGTGCCAAGACCAACTTCCTCATTAGCGTCTGGGCTTCCCTCCAATTCAAATGGATCCAAATCGAGAACCCTTCCATTGGGATCAAGATCCCCAAAATTTTTTTCTATTGTTAGTCGATTTTTTGAATTTTATTAAAGAGATTCAATACCAAAATTAAAACACCCATTTAATATAAGGAAGATAAACTTAAAATTTTAAATTTTGAAATTCAACCTCGAAATATATGCTATCCACTAAAAAAATGAGTTATTTATTTTGATCCATTAGATTACTTTAATGGCTAAGATTTTTTAAAAAATTGGCTAGCAATTTTAGAAAAATTGCTGGGAATCTTGATCCCTTTCATCGTACTTGCCCTCGAGCGCCTTCTCTTCACATGCGTCCCACTCACCGCCTCGTCTCTCTTCACCTGGGCCACCCCCAAGGTGCCAAGGGGGTGGCTGTAGATTTTTTTTTTTTTTCGAAAATATATATATTTTTAAATAAAAAATTTAATTAGGTGGCCACGCCATCAATGATGATGTGGCCACTTGTGCCAAATGTCAAATTTTCATTCGTTCACGTGTCAATCAGTTAAGTCAACTAACAGTCAACTGATAGAAAGACCAATTTGATCTTTTATCAAAACTACATAGATTTCCTGTAATAAAAATCAAATCCTAATGAGGAAAAAATAAAGTTGTGAAATCCCAGGGGGCTATTAGGGCATTCACAATGAAAGAGCTAATTTTTTTTTTTATGTAAAATAGCTCATCGAAACTCAATTAATCTAATTTAGCTAATGACTTTTTAATAACCTCATACATTCGATTAGTTATATTTTTATCTATATCATTTCTTTTTTATTTTATTTTTATTTTTTATAATGATTGTATTTTTCTTAAATATCTTATTTTTCAACTTTTGAGAAAAAAGTGATGTGAAGAGAGAAATAATAGGAGAAAATGTTGGAAAAAATAAGATGTGAAAGAGAAATAGTATGAGAAAATTTTGAAAAAGAGAAAACAGGTGAGAGAAACAATAAAAAATTGTGGGAATAAAATTTTGGGAGAGATAGTAGAAGAAAAAAAAGATGTGGGAAGAAAATTTAGGAAAATAACTCTTTGAATAGTGCCCCTACATGTAACTTTTTTTTTTTAACTCATTTAATAAAATATCTATTGTACATTTTTTTTAGCTTATCCAATGTAGAGGGTATTTTATCAATTTAATGAGCTATTTTAAATAAAAGTGTTATTTAACTCCTCCATTGTGAATGGCTTAGGTATTTAACCCTTAACATTAATCATGTTTAAAAATTCCATTGAGACGTTATTGCATATATATAGCCATTGATAACCACCTCTATTTATCTCTCAACCTTTCACATTACTGTCAAAGATATATGACATGCATATTATACCATTTTAAGAGCATTCACAATGGAGGAGTTAAATGACAATTTTATCTAAAATAGTTCCTTAAATTGATAAAATATCCTCTAAATTGGAGAAGCTAAAAAAAAATGTAGAATATATATTTTATTAAATGAGCTAAAAAAAAAGCTACATGTAGCGGCACTATTCAAATAGTTATTTTCCTAAATTTTCTTCCCATGTCTTTTTTTCTCCTACTATCTCTCCCAAAATTTTATTCCCACCTTTTTTTTTTATTGTTTCTCACTTGCTTTCTATTTTTTCAAAATTTTCTCCTACTATTTCTCTTTCACATCTTATTTTTTTCAAAATTTTATCCTATTATTTCTCTCTCCACATCACTTTTTTCTCAAAAGTTGAAAAATAAAATATTTAAGAAAAATACAATCATTATAAAAAATAAAAATGAAATTATATAGATAAAAATATAACTAATCGGACATAGGAGGTCATTAAAAAGTCATTAGCTAACTAGATAAATTGAGTTTTGATGAGCTATTTTACATAAAAAATTAGCTCTTTCATTGTGAATGCCCACTGCCATGCACCTTTCAACTACATTAAATCGGACGTTGTCACATGGGCCATGCATGTGGCCAGGGACGGAGTTAGAAAATTTTATGGGAGGGGGTTAGCCAAAAAATTTTTTTTTTGGTTCTTTAGAATTTTTTTATTAAAAAAAAAATTTATTTTTGTTGTTTTTTAAACTAAAGACTACCTAAGGGCCAAAAAAGTGAGCATTTGAAAACTAAGGCAAAAAATAAAAATAAAAACTTAATGGGTATAGACCAAAAAAATTAAGAATATGGCCAAAAAAATTTATTGGACATGACCATAAAATCTAAAAATAGGGCCAAAATTTTTTTTGGAGTAGACCAAATGACTAAAGTTTAAGCCAAACTTTATATATTTTTTATTTTTTTTACTTATAATTTTTTTTCCATATTTTGGGGGGACCATGGCCCATCCTGGTCCCCCCCTCCCTCCGCCATTGCATGTGGCCATGTTACTTTTTTTAAAGATATGAACCATTACCATCCAGTCATCTACCATGCATGAAAATCCGTGCATGAAGTTACTTGGGCCTAATGCAATATATTAAATTATTAACTATGATTAGTCATTAGCTTTCTAAATCAACCAAACTTAATGATCGATGTGGGCCTATAAACTTTTCAGCATATAATTAAACATAGTCTCCCGGCCCCCTTACCTTCAAGAAAACAAATAAAAAATAAAAAAAATGCATAGTTGTTTGACTGCCATGTAGGACCGTAAATAAATCAAACCTTGAGTTGGGTTGGTTTCGATTAATAAATAAATCAAATTTGAATAGAAATTTAAGCCCATTTGTTAAAAATCCGTATCAACTCGGTTTGAGTCGTATGGAAATATCGTATAAACTTATTACTTTATTTTTATCATTTTTTATAGTATTATTTTTAATTTTGCATTGAGAACATCTTAAACATTTAAAAAGATAAAAAGAGAATTTCCATAGCTTGCAAAGGAAATTCTATAGAAGAAAGTTTAGAGTTTTAAATCTACGTACGGCATCATAAGAGAAACTTGCGTGGCCATTAATTTGTTGGGTACAAGTCATGTAGGTTCTTTACTTTATGGGGTTGGCTACCAACCAGTGTGATTTTACTTTCTAAGACTTTTTTCAAAAGGTTTATGTACTTTATCACCCAATCCATGAGTTAATCTTTATTTATATTTAGTTAGATTGTGGTTGCAAACTTTTTAAATAGTACTTGTGATGGTTGTGGAAATTAAAACACATATTCACCCTCTCTAAGGCCTTGTTTGGTTCGCGGATCGGATTACGTCATTGGATTAGACTAACTAACAAGTCATTTATTTGATAACATTTTATTCCTAGGAGTAGTTTATTTCTATGGGACTATTAATTTCATACACACATGGTTAGTTTAGTCATTCAAAAATGAGTGACTTAGTTAATTATTTCCTTTTGGATTAAAAATATCATGTAAAATTGTCCAAAAAAACCCTACACTTTTCACACCTCTCACGATATCCATATCTTAAAGCAACGTTCTTCATTTCTCAAAGCAATGATCTCCATCTCTCATAACAAGGTATCTCTTTCCACTCTCTTCTCTTCGATCTCTATTTTATTGGTTATTTTGTTTTCTCTTTGTTTCTTGGATTTTTTTTTCTTCTCTCATTTTTTTTTCCATTCTTCGTTCTCTTTTAGTTTTTCTTCATTCTTTCTCTCCCTATTTTTTTTTTCTTTTTCTTTTTTCAAATCACACACAGTTTTGCTTTTCTTCTTAGTTTTTTTTTTTTCCTCATTCAGACGGAAATTACCGATATAATTGGGTTGGAATCCTAAAAGGAATCACCGATATAAAATATGAAATATGGTGATTATGTGATTTTTATGTATAAATAATTTTAATTTTCTAGCATAATTGCAAAAAAAAAAAAAAATCCCACATACATGACATAATTAAAAAAAAAATTATAATATAGTTATTTATGTTTCAAAGAAAAGAAAAAGGTCCTTAATAATATAAATTGTATTCATATTATAAGGGTATTTTAGGAAATAAGATCATAATATGATTTCATTCACCAATATATTGCATTGTACCCAAACGAAGGAATATGATTAGGTAGTCTATTCCAGCATTACAACCAAACAAATGAATGAGAATAGCTAATCTATTCCCAGTGATAGCTAATCCCAGTGGTAGCTAATCATTTTTCCAATGAACTAGACAATTCATAAACCAAACAAGGCCTAAGTGTTGTATGGGATCTTTGTGAGTTTTTTTTTTTTTTCCCCAAAAAAATTAGCTTCTTATAGTCTATATATATATATATATATATATATATATGACAATGAGAAAAAAGAATCCATATTATTTTGGTATGATCTTAATTTTGAAGAGATCAATATCATAGAGTGAGTTATTAATATAACACAATTGGGACAAAACCCATTAATATAAGCTTTTTAGTTGAGTAGAGTCTCATGTATATGTGTTATATATATTGTGGTCTTATTGAAAAGACTGCTAGGGTATCAATTAATTAATTAAAAATTTATTCAAAATATATATACGAATATTGGACTACACTATCTCCAGACGTTGATTAAAAAGAGAAAAGGCGTTGACTATATATCATCGATCGCCATTAATTTCTCCACATTATATATATATAATAGTCTTTTGTTTTTTGTTTTTTTTGAAGTGATAATAGTCTTTTGTTTAATTAACAGATATTTAATAATAATTAAATATTGATTTACTTTCTGAAATCAAATAGCAAATATATTATATGCTTCCGCAAAACACGTATTGAATAATGTCCCTTCACCACCTTTCCTTCCTCGTTTTCTTCGCACAACAAAGTTGGGTTGGCCAACATCACCACTCATCTATTTCTCTTTCTCTCTCATTTTCCTCGACACAAAAACGCTGGCATAGACTCATAACCAACGAAACAACCGCCACTATCTCTCGCTGTTTCCCCGTCTTATTAAGGAGAATGCGCGCGCTCTCTCCCCGCTCTCTCCCGCCGGACATCTGAGGACGACCACCGCCACACCAATCTCCAACATCTCCACCACCATCACCTCCTGCCATGGGCCAACACACGCGCCGTGAGTCCCTATCCGCGCCCCACGTGGCTTCTCGGCCCGATCACCATGAGTCTGCCGAGATTGACCTCGTATGGCCCTTCGCCAAGATCGTCGGAATGGACCGCGATGATATCCGGGAGACAGCGTACGAGATATTCTTCACGGCGTGCCGGTCGTCCCCGGGGTTCGGTGGCCGCAATGCGCTTACGTTCTACTCGTCAAACCACCATGAGAGCGGTGGGGACGGGCCTGTGGGGACGAATAAGGCCCATGCAGTGGTGGTGATGACGCCTACGAGCCGGGTGAAGAGGGCGCTCGGGTTGAAGATGTTGGGGAGGTCACCGTCGAGGAGGATGGTGTCCGGCGCGGGGGGCAATGCGGGCGGGTCCAACCCTTCTTCACCTGGTGAAAAAGGCAGCCCCTCCGGCTCCATATCGTTCACGGTTCCGCCGCCAGCTAGGCCAAGGCGGCCCATGACGTCAGCCGAGATCATGAGGCAGCAGATGCGGGTGACGGAGCAGAGCGATAACCGGCTCAGAAAGACGCTCATGAGGACCCTCGTTGGCCAAGTACGTATTGTATATGTGTTTAAATTTTAATGCACAATCTAATTTTGTTAACAAATATTTCTTTCTTCTTTTTATATAATGTATCTTTTAGAGTCAAGGAGCTTGGTGAAAATATTGGTGTTTCTTTGGCTTTTCCGTCAATATATATATATATATATATATATATATATATATATAAACGAAAATTTGAGGATTTCATTGCATACCATAAGCATAAAGCTCTTAAGTAAAAATCTCTTACTTTACAAATTAAGCATAAACTTTGCAAAAATTATAACTTTTTTTTTTTTTTTTTTCTTCTTTTTTAACATATCCGCATAAGAGGGAGGAGGTGGATTCGAACTAGTGACTACCACTTCATTAAGCATAGTTTCAACCGATTAAACTACCTCTTAGGAACAAAGTTACAAAAATTATAACTACATGCGATAAAATTATAAAGTCATAGATACAAACACAATTTTTTTCAATTAGGTGCTATTAGTACTTCAATTTTCCATCAATATTAAAAAGGTAGCTAGAGCAGAATGAAAAGGAAATATGGAGAGCAACCCTAACGTTTTGTCTTTGGTAAATACAAGGCAACACACACACACACACACACACACACACACACACACACACACACACACACACACATATATATATATATATATATATATATATAAGAGGCATAGAAAAAAAGGAATTGGGAAGACGAGGCTAAAATGAAATGAAAATGTAAATTAGTTCAATACACGGGCATCACCCATTAATTGATGCACTCAAGTTTAATAAGGTTGTACGTGTTGTTTACGTGAAACAGATGGGTAGAAGAGCAGAGACAATAATCCTTCCATTAGAGCTCCTCCGCCACCTAAAGCCTCCGGAATTCAACGACTCCCACGAATACCATCTCTGGCAAAGGCGGCAGTTCAAAGTCATCGAGGCAGGGCTTCTCCTCCACCCTTCCGTTCCCATAGAAAAATCGAACACCTTCGCCATGCGTTTGAGGGACATCATCCGATCCAGCGAGACAAAAACAATAGACACCGGAAAGAACTCCGACACCATGAGAACTCTCTTGAACTCCGTTGTTTCCTTAGCATGGCGAAGCGCCAGCGGAACTCCCACCGACGTTTGCCACTGGGCTGACGGATTCCCTCTCAACGTGCACCTCTACACTGCTCTTCTCCAATGCATCTTTGACGTCAGGGATGAGACGTTAGTCCTCGACGAAGTTGATGAGCTTCTAGAGCTAATCAAGAAGACATGGTCAACGCTGGGAATCACCCGGGTTATACACAACTTGTGTTTTACTTGGGTGCTGTTTCAACAATATATTCTGACAGGGCAGATAGAACAGGACCTCCTCAGTGCCTCCTATGCCATGTTGGCAGAGGTGGCAAACGATGTCAAGCGACCAGGCCGAGAGGGCATGTATATCAAGATCCTGTCGTCCGTACTGTCTTCCATGCAGGGGTGGGCAGAGAAGAGATTGCTCAATTACCATGACTATTTCCAGAGGGGCAATGTCGGCCAACTTGAAAGCCTTCTCCCTCTGGTTTTATCCACCTCAAAGATTTTAGGTGAGGATGTTAAAATCACTGAAGGGGTCGGGCATGAGGAAGGAGAGGTAACTTTGGTGGACTCCACCGGCGATCGTGTCAATCACTATATACGATCATCCCTAAAAGGCGCGTTTGCCAAGGTTTGTGATTTTCAACTTCAACAGCTTTTAGATGATTTTTGAAATTGCATTCGATAAATATAATTTTTAACTTAAAAAATTATTTTTTTAGCAAACATTTTATTAAGTTTTTGTTAAAAGTGCGTTTTAACAATTTTTAGAGAAAAAAAGTCAAAAAAAAAAAAACTTTTGAAATTTTTAACAAATATGCAAACTTTTGGTTTGGCATATTTTTTTATGTATTAAAAATACTTTTTATTCAATTTGAAAAACAAAAAAGTATTTTTTACCCTTAAGAATGCAATCTCAAACAAGCTTTAAGAGCTTCTTAAGATTGTGTTTGAAAAATAGAGTTCTTAAGTAAAAAAACATTTTTTGGCCATTTTAAAGATTTTTGGACCCTTAAAAGCTCTTTTAGTATTTCTTTTTTTTTTTTACCAAACATATATATGTATATTTTTCTTCAAATGGACCTTTTAAGTATTAACGCATTTTTAAGCCCTTCAAACGCACATCCAAATAGGCCCTTAGTAGGGTTTTGTGTGTGACTTGACATTGCAATTTTGCATGTGAGATTTTAAACTAAATCCTTTACGTTTTTAAATTGTTATTTTTAAAGAGAAATGACTGGTATTAATATTTTGCTCATATTTTTCCTATATTATCGTATAAATCAACTATTAGATTTGTAAAGTTAATTAGTGACAAACTTTACAAATTTAATAGTTGATCTATTGAATTTATAAGAAAATATGAAAAAAATATGGACAAATTATATATTAGCACCAATCATTTTTCATTTTTAAATTCTACTATTTGTGAAATCGCAAACCAAAACAGAATTGTATGGTAATCTAATTCATTTGTTACTGACAATAGACAATTGAAATCGGGAATGTAATGAGTGTTGCTGCGGAAGTGAAGCAAGAAGCAAACGAAGCTCTACTTCAATTAGCTAAGGAGACTGAGGATTTGGCAATGAAGGAGAGGGGAAGCTTCAGTCCCATACTGAAGAAATGGCACCCAACTGCAGCTGCAGTTGCTGCTGTTACGCTACATAGTTGCTACGGAAATGTGCTGAAACAATATTTAGGTGGGGTGTCGTTGCTCACAACAGAGACAGTCGGGGTGCTGCAGACGGCTGGAAAGCTGGAAAAGCATTTGGTTCAAATGGTAGTGGAAGACTCTGCTGAGTGTGACGATGGGGGCAAAGCAATCGTGCGAGAGATGGTTCCATATGAAGTTGATTCAATCATATTGCACCTCTTGCAAACATGGATTAATGAGAGGTTGAAGAAAGGGAAAGAGTGTCTCCTACGAGCAAAAGAGACCGAAGTATGTTATAAATTTAAGCTTTCGAGCAAGAGAAATGTGTGTTTGGTTTATTAGGCAGAGAGTGATTGGTTGACATTTGTGTTGCAGACATGGAATCCAAAGTCCAAATCAGAGCCATATGCGCAATCAGCTGTGGAACTGATGAAATTGGCCAAGGAAACTGCGGACAACTTCTTCGAAATCCCAATTGGAATTACCGAAGATTTAGTTCTAGATCTTGCTGATGGTTTGGAGACTCACTTCCAGGAGTATGCTACATTTGTGGCATCATGTGGTAAGACATTCTTTTCGTTTTTTTTTCTTCTTCCTATGATAAATTTGCCAGTATGTACCTAAGTGGTCCCTTATCATCAAAAGTATAAGTATCTTGAAGGTCCCATGGATTTTCAAACTGTCCAAAATGACTCCTTATTTGACATAAACCAATAGATACACACCTGGCCTTGATTCAAGTCACAACCAATCTTCAAATGACATGTATCGTGGCCATGACTCATTTTAATGAAGGGTGGACGATTGCCCTTTGAATGATCAAGAGAGATCCTCCTTACAATTGAGTATTTTATTTTATTTTATTTTTAAAATTTCTATAAAAGGCATAAACTTAACTTCAAAATAGGGTAATTACGTCATTGACCAAGCTATATTTCAATCGAAGATTAATTGTGACGTGGATATATCCATGCATACATCTAATAACCTTTTTGGTCAAACAGCTGAAGTCAGAGAACATTTTAGCCGGTTTAAATTAAAATTGAAGGGACCTTCTCTGTACTTTTGATACCACAACGACCAATTTGGTACAAGGGCAAACTACAAGAATTTTTTTTTATTAAAAAAAAAAAGTAATTTTCCTTTAGTTTTGTACTTATTACCTGTCTTTGAGCTAATTTTTTATTTGTCCAAACTTTTTTCCTTCTCACGAAGTCCTTGTTAGTTATGACAGAAAATTCTTTCTCATCTCTAAGTTATCGAGTTGTATTATCATACAGAAATTAAAATTATAGTAGTGCATAACGGATCATTTTGATCTTTACATTGCAAATACGTTATTTCCCAAGACATAGGAAAATTATAATAGTAATTAAAATATCATATAGTTACTAATTATAAAGTACAGTTTCACGTAATTAGGCTCATCACAATCCAATTGAAACAATACCATCAGAATCTGCATTACATATTGTAATCATCTACATGATTTAGACGAATTGTGTCATAAAAATTAGCGCTTCTTTCTCACTTGAACCATATATATTTTTCAGGTTCAAAGCAAAGCTATATCCCAACACTTCCTCCTCTAACCAGATGCAATCGAGACTCAAAGTTCCTCAAGCTGTGGAAAAAAGCTAGTCCATGTGTTGGTGCAGAAGAGTATGATAACCAATATGGAGTAAATGAAGGTCAACATCCTCGCCCATCAACAAGCCGGGGAACACAACGCCTCTACATCCGCCTCAACACCCTGCATTATCTTCTCTCCCACCTCCACTCCATCGACAAAACTCTCTCCATCTCCCCTCGCATTGTTCCTTCTACCCACAACCGTTTCAGCAACAACCGGAGGTCTTTCAACTCATACTTTGACGTTGCTAGCTCATCCATCGAAGCCGCCTGCCATCACGTCTCAGAAGTTGCTGCCTACCGCCTCATCTTCCTCGACTCGAACTCTGTCTTCTATGGTTGTCTCTACGTCGAAGACGTCACCAACGCACGGATTCGACCGGCATTGCGAACTCTCAAGCAGAATCTCACTCTCATGACATCGATTCTCACGGACCGAGCTCAATCCCCGGCGATAAAAGAAGTCATGAAGGCGTCGTTCGAGGCATACCTTATGGTTTTGCTTGCTGGGGGGTCCTCCCGGGTCTTCTATTGGTCTGATCACGAGATGCTTGAGGAGGATTTCAAGAGCTTGAAGCAGGTTTTCTGCATGTGCGGAGAAGGATTGATAGCTGAGGAAGTGGTGGACCGGGAGGCTGAAATAGTTGAAGGGGTGATAGCATTGATGGGGCAGGGCACCGAACAACTCGTGGAAGATTTTAGCATTGTGACATGTGAAACAAGCGGCATGGGAATTGTGGGTTCAGGCCAAAAGCTACCGATGCCTCCCACAACAGGAAAGTGGAATAGAGCGGATCCGAATACAATATTGAGAGTGTTGTGCCACAGGAATGACAGAGCCGCAAATAAGTTCTTGAAGAGGGCATTCCAAATGGCAAAGAGGAGATGAAGATAATTTGTTTTTTTCTTTGTATAATTGAGCAGAGAGATTGGATTTGTGGTGATCTGATTGTAGTACTAACTTCCAGCCGTGTAATTAATTATGAAAAAGAAAATATGAAGCAAAGGTTATGGAGTTCATGGTATGCAAAACTCACCCAAGGGCAGTTCGAATGGAAGTCTCAGGGTATTATGTCTCAGGTCTTGTATTTGAGTCCAGACTTAAGCAAAACTTGTAATTTGCCGGCGATTGTAGGTACGTAAGGATTTTGTTATGATCCTAGCTCATGTCTCACATGGGTTAAGTATAAGCTTAACCATGTGTATATAAGCTCTTGGACACCATTTTTTTTTTCAAGCCGATTTTTAAGTATGAGTTATACCCAAGGTTTATATCATTTGGTATTAGAGCTAGTCACCGCGTCGAGTATGAGATCGAATGAGTTCCGGCTTTGTGGTCGAGTCATAGAGGAGGCGACCTATAAGCTTGATTAAAATGTATAAGTACTATATATGTATGAATATAGTATTAAGTCATTAACTACTGATAGAGAGTGAAGCCGCCAAAAGAGAAAATGTTAGGGCTGGCAATTAATTTTGACACGACCTGTGAACCCGACACGAACACAATACGAAATTAGTGGGTTTGGGTTTACCTTAAATGGGTTTGGGTTGTAAACGGGTCGACCTGTTTATCTTCATTAAACGGGTCGTGTCGCGGGTCACCCGCGAGTGACTTGCTAGACCCATTTATTTTATTTTATTTTTTATTTTTAATTTTTTACACCTAATCTAGTAATCTAACGGATAAGATGAAAAGTTGAAAAGTGGAAGTGAAACACTGCAACCTAATTTTTTCTTTCTCATGCACTTTCGAGTTCTCCTTCTCAAGAGCTACCGCCTCAGTCAACACTCATCACTTCACCCAAACCTGATATTGTTGAGGCATTGATTTTCACTAGAGATTGGTTATATGGAGAACAAGGTAATATTAGTTATTTGCATATTTAATTTCTTCATTTACTTTTTTTTTTTTTTTTTAAATCTTACTTTAATAACATGAATTTTTCTTATCTTTTGATATAGAACAAAATTTAATGAAGGTAGATAAAGAAGAAGATGATGTTCTAACATTGGATAGTATCAATTCCTGTGATATTCCAAGTTCATCTGGAGCATACTAAAATGAGCATATTTGTGGGATTAAGAGTGGATAATATGGGGCAAAAATGGGAACCCAATTTGTATAATTGTATTTGTAATTTGTAAATTGTAATGACGTGATTTTTTTATTATTATTATTATTAGACAATTAAGCTTATTAAGTGATTTGGTGCTAGCCAACTAAGAGTTTTAATTTTAAGAGATGAATTGCTAAAATTATTATTATTTCATTTTTTTTAAAAAAATTACATTTTAAACTAAACGGGTCAAACGAGTTGTGCCAGGTCGTGTTGACCCGTTAGACCTATTTAGCTTAAACGGGTTCACGAATCATGTCGTGTCTGAAGCTCCAACCCGTTTATTAAACGGGTCGTATTTGGGTCTAAGCTAAATAGGTCACGGGTCTTAAACGAGTCAACCCATGGACCTGTTTTGCCAGCCCTAGAAAATGCTACCATTGGGTTAGTGTTGATTGAGTGAGCCACATGAACATCGGCTGCAGAGGGTGGTCATATATATGTTACAATCCTAGTGTCCCACATAAGTTAAGTCTAATCTTAACCATATATATATAAGTTTTTAAGTACCCTTCCCTTGTAAGTCAGTTTTTAAGGGTGAATTCTACTTAAAATTTGTATAATTAATTGTGTAGAAGTGAGCCGAAAATGACCCTTATTTAGAGAGATTCCACGGATTATTAAAAAAAAAAAAAAAAATTGAAGAACTTTGGGGTCCAGAAAGCATTGTACTAATTTTCTTCTCAAGCCTTAGATTTTGTTGAATGTAAGCATTTTAGACCGGGGAAAGGGGGATCAAGTACGTGCGAAGGTCAAATTTCCATCTTCAGTTCTTAGTTGTAGAGTTGCACATCAAAATTTTTAAATAAGAAAACCATTTTTAACCATTAGTGGTGGTGGCTCAAGTGATCTCAAGAAAATATTTAAGTGGTTGAATATCTAATAGGATGAGAGTTTGACTTCCAAAATAAAAATCTTTAATCTTATTAATATTAGTCGCTTTGGGTTTCATGCACTAATGCATTGATGGGTTTAATCAAACTATGACTCAGTTGGATTTGAGAAATGACATACCGTTCTCACTATCTAGACTACTCTTCCGACATGTGTGGCTCATAATGGATAGGTCTTACTATGATTACGCTCAAATAAAATAGTTATAATTAGTATGATAATCTAAGTTCAAGCTTTGTCTAATTATTGTTAATCCAAATTATACCAAAATATTTTGGACACCAAATTAGCTAACCTGAAAACTAACAATTTTATCTAATGCACACATTTATTTATGAGAAACAATAAATATGCAATTTTTTGGCACAATTTTTCTCTTATTTTTTATTTAAAAAATTAAA
Source organism: Carpinus viminea (assembly GCA_013348765.1). Classification (NCBI taxonomy): domain Eukaryota; kingdom Viridiplantae; phylum Streptophyta; class Magnoliopsida; order Fagales; family Betulaceae; genus Carpinus; species Carpinus viminea. Next base: position 30,193,453 of record CP054673.1, read on the forward strand.
AATTAAAAAAATTCTGAAGCAATAACATCATATGTGGTCCTTTTTTTATTTGGTATTTTTTTTTTAAAAAAAATGGTCATTTTCTTCATAAAAATGGTCATTTTTTTATTATGAAGAAAAATACCAATTTTTTTTTTAAAAAAAAAACAAATAAAAAAAAGGACCACATAGGATGTTATTGTTTCAGATTTTTTTTTTAATGAAGAAAAATACCATTTTTTTTTTAAAAAAATACCAAATTAAAAAAAGGACCGCATAGGATGTTATTGTTTCAGATTTTTTTTTTTTTAAATTTTGTTTTAAGAAAAAATGGCCACATCAGAAAAAAGTTGGGCCAAAGTTGTACCAAACGTTGTGACTTTATCATATATATATATATATATATATATATTGGATTGAGATCCTTTCCAATTACTCAAAATATGGGATTTGCTAGGGGTTCTCTCTGTAGTATTCTCTTGGGTTCTCCTAAACTTATATAAAACATGATTTAAGAAAAAATAAAATTGTAGTACCATTTTTTTGTCAACAGATTAATTTTTATAAGTTAATATTCAAGTTCTAATGCTTTAAAACTTGTTTTTGGATTCAAAACTAAAACTTAAGGGTGGAAGGTTAACCCTTTAGGGATGATATCACCAAAAATGGATTTGATTATCCTAAATTTAGTGTTAATGTCTCAATTTTGGTACTAATGCCTCAAATTTGATGCTAATGTCTCAAATTTGATGCTAATGTCTCAAATTTGGTACTAATGCTTAAAAAAACCGGTAGTGGAGGCCACTACAATTTTATTTTTTCTTAAATCATGTTTTACGTAAGTTTAGGAGAATCTATAAGAACACTATGAGTAGAACTCCTAACATTTTCCTATACAATATATATAGTTTTACCAAAGATTTTGATTTATCTTTTTTGCCTTTTTTATATAACTTGTTCACTTGATAGCATCAACGGAAGACTTTGAGGTGCTCTGTGAGGGAGATAGTAAAAAGTACCCTGGGAAGTGCATTTGGTCATCGCTATGTGATCATCATTGTCAGAGATTCGAGAAAGCCTTGTTTGGAAAATGTAAGGACCATCACTGGGGTTTTAGCAAATGTGTATGCTTTTTTTACGTTTGTTGAATTCCTACAACCTAGCTAGGAGATGCATGATTTTAGCATATTAATTACAATATATTTATATATGTTTTGTAATGGTAACAAATATTATTTTTTAGCTGTTGAAAACTAAGTTTAATGATCGTATAAAAAATTTGGAGGGTACTATATATTCATATATATATGTTTAAGGAATATATTTTTTGATTCTATTTTGGACAATCTTCTTTTGAACTATTTTCATAGTGATCTTTTGCTAGCTTAACAGCACCAAGTTCAATTTCCATTCTTAATTTACTTGTCTTTTAGTCGATTCTCTTTGAGCCTATTATGCAAACACACCTAATAAAATAAAAAGAAAAAAATTCACTTTACCTCCCGAAGTTTCAAGTATTTTTCAATTTGAACCATGAAGTTTAAAAATTGACAATAATGTACCCTCCTAATGTTAATTTTTTTTTTTAAAAAAATAAATAAATCTTCCGTTACTAATTTCCATCAAATTGAACAAAATATATAAGATTACGTAATTACACCTAGGCTTTTTTTTTTCTTTTTTCTTTTTAAAAAAATTCTGTCCATTTAGACAGAAAATATTAACGGAGGGTTTAAATTGAAACTTTTTGAAATTTTAGTGGGAGTAAATTGTCAATTTTGAAACTTTAAGATTTAAATTGAAAAACTCCTAAAACTTCAGGGGAGTAAAGTGAATTTTCTTCAAATAGAAACAAAAACAAAAACCATTGGACATGCAGAAGGGCGGTGTGCAATAGATCTGACTTTTAAGATGCAGACAAACAAAGAAAAAAAAAATAGGGAAAGAGTAGAGAAGGAGGAAGGGAGTATTAGAGTATATCATGGGGTTTGAGAATAATAGTCACAGTTTAAGACTATTATTAATTTACTCAAAGAATATTATTGAATCATACTTGAAGATTATCATTGAGTTATAGTGAATAATTAAATATTATAACCTAATTAACCTAATTAGAGTAAAAGTCTATTTGTATCTAAAATGATTCTCTTATAAATCGGAGTATGTTATATTATAAATATTACTCAAATGAAAAAGTTTAATGCAGTCTTATCACTTGGTCTCGTGAATATAAATGATAAAGCAAAACAGTCAATGTCTTATTATTTCCAGTACTTTATCATTCCCCATTACTATTTCTTTCATGGAGGAGCCGAGCTACAATGGGTTTTTAACCACGAGGCACAAGTGTTACAAAAGCTAAAAAACCATTGGTTAGTTAAGTTTTAAGAGAAACTTCTGGACATTCACACAAGTTGCATTCTTTTTCTATTAAAAAAGTACGAACATATTTACAAAAAAAAAAAAAAAAGTACGAACATTACATTCTCCTGACTGAGGTAAAGCAAAATCAGAGATAGAATCATATCTCGAGCTCTGTATGGCCTTTACTCTTTCCCATCAGTCAGCCTTCTGGATTCCTCTTGGTCAGATACCTTGATACTCATCCCATTCAATTCTTCGGTAAGCACTTTTATTGAATCCGAAATTTCAGCCTTATACACATAGAACTTAATCACAATCAAGAAGAAGACCAAGTTCAAAAAGGTTAGTATTGCGAGAAATGCATAATAATAATCAATATGGGAAGCATTGAGGTTGTCTAGAATCCATCCGCGGTCAGCATGCTCCTTGGTGATGTGAGAAACTGTTGAAAGAAGGAAACTACTCAGAAAGTTTCCAACTCCTAGAGTGGTCATGGAATAGGAAGTCCCAAGACTTTTCATGTTTTCTGGCGCCTGGTCATAGAAGAACTCGATCTTGGCAACCTCTAAAAATGCATCTGCGGTTCCCATAAGCACGAACTGGGGAAGTAAAACAAATATGGTTAAAGGAACTTGTCCTCCATTTTCAACCAACCCATGTTTCTTGGCCACGCTAAGTCTATAACTCTCGGTTAGGGATGCAATTATCATAATTATAATGTGGATAAAGAGACCAATTCCCATTCTTTGAAGGAGAGTGATGCCTCTAGGGTTCTTAGTCCACCTTTGCATAATCTTGACAAAAAACCGATCGTAGAGCACAACGGAGACAAGCATGGATATGGTTACAAAAGCACCAAAACTTGCTGGGGGGATTTTGAAGCTGCCAATGCCTCTATCAAGAGTGGTCCCTTGCTTGACGAAAAGGGTATTGATCTGGGCGCCCGTTGTGCTCGGTACGAACGTGGTAACCAAGATTGGAATCATTCGTAACATTTGTTTTGTCTCTTCTACTTGCGTAACTGAGCAAAGCATCCATGGATTAGTTGCACCAGTTTTCACAGCTGCTTTGCTGAGGAACCTAATTCCATGCAACAATATTAAGTAAACGTAGGACAAAAATGCCTTTATTCTTGTAATCGAAACAAGTGTACATATATTTTGGGCAAATATAAACATTTATACCTCAAGGTGGGTGTGGAATCAATTCTGAACTTTCCTTTCTTTGCATACTCTTCCAGGTCAAGCTCATAGAGCTCTTTAGGATCATTAGGGATAGGCACCCTCCATTTCCTTATAGCAGCCACAATGACCTTTGCCATCCTCGTGAAGGGGCTGCCTGCAAGCACTTTGTGTCTATAGAAGGGTGTGCCTGCCAAGAAGATGGATATGGATATTGCAAGTCCAAGAGTGGGAAGCGCATATCCTAAAGTCCATCCTACATTGTCTTGTACCCAAACAAGAACCGTATTGGCAAAGAGTGACCCAAAGAAAATGCTGAACATCCACCAATTGAAGAAGGACAACTTGTGAGACTTCTCCTTGGGGTCGAAATCATCGAATTGGTCGGCCCCGATGGTGGAGATGTTCGGCTTGGTTCCGCCTGTTCCGATGGCTAAGGTATAGAGTGCACCATAAAACACAGCTAGCTGTAATGTCGAAGCCTTCTCACAGTTCTCGATATTGGTGTCTGAGCAGCTAGGCGGTTTTAAGGCCGGGAGTGAGACAGCCAAAGTTAGAAGTGACATTCCCTGCGAATATATATATATATAGTTGAAGATGCGAGTTTAGCCACAATATATATCTTTACAATTCTTTTTTATAATCAACACCTTTACATCTAGTAATATCTCTGTCACTCTCTTATTATTAAAAGAAATCTTCTGATATTCTCTTATAGTGTTATAGTTCTGCGTTGATATTGTTTTCTAAACAATGTAGAAAAAAACTTACCATTCCAGTCCCCATAAAGAAAAGAAAAAAAAAAAAAAAGTAAAAATTAATATTCACGTATGAATAAAAAAACACCGATTTAACATATATTACTTTAAATTGACTAATTCAGCATTAATTAGAATTAACTTAGTAAGTTGAATATTTATAATTACAATGAACATTGCCACACCAATTCATATATATATATATATATATACAATAAATAAGGCATGGCATGTACATATAAACCGAAGGCAATAAGAATCCTCTCCAGTTCATTAATATAGACCGGAGGGTATCTAGTTTATGACTAAAATTTTCTTAAAGAAATTCTAGTACCACAAATGTGACACGTGTCCTATTAATAAAAATTAATTAATGAACATTAAAAAAATAAATAATATTAAAATATTTAAAAAAAAAACCAAGGGGTGACCCGCCACCCCCAAGGCCCAAATTTGAAAAACAAAAATAAAAATTGTTGGCTAGTGGGGGTGGCCTGACCACACCCCCAAGGGCCGATCTGGCATAGCTAAAGCCACTTGTTGGCCCTTGGGGGAGGCCGTGCCAACCCCAAGGCCCAAACTAAAAAAAAAGTTGGCCAACAGGGGTGGCTGGCCTAGGGGTGGCTTCGCCAACAGGGGTAGTTCGGCCGGTCTCTATAGGTTGCTAGGTATCCATTTTTTTTATTATTATTATTTAAATATAAATAAATTATTATTATTTTATTAAAAGGATAAATGACACATTTTTGGTACTGAAATTTCTTTAAAGAAATTCCAGCTAGAAACTGGATACCCTCGTGGACCGGAGAGATCCGGATCCAAAGTGAAGAGTGAAGATTCTATGTTATAGTGCTTGAGACGTACGGAGAAATAAATGATGGACGCAGTGACGAACGTCCAGTAACGGCCGAGATGGGCATCAGCAACATAAGCACCCAAGATTGGAGTGATCCAAATAGTTCCGACCCAATTGGTGACGTTGTTGGCAGAGGTGACGGTGCCCTGGTGGAGCTTCTTTGTCAAAAACACAATCAGATTGGAAGATATACCATAATACGCCATACGTTCAAAGATCTCGTAGACTGCACAATTCAAAAGAAATAATTGGACAAATGGTCATCAATTTCTGCACGCCGCCGTCAGATATTCATCATAATCGACAAAAAAAAGAGCAAGTTGATGGGGATGTTTTTTTTTCCCCACCAATATTTTGCAACGTGAGGTCCACAAATTAAAGAGCTGGTTCATAATGATCAAAAGAAGAAGAAAATGATGATGCTGATGGGCATGAGCCAATTACCAACACATGGGCAAAAAAATTAACTTCCTTTCTTACAAGTCGTGAAGAGAATAATGATGGGGATGAGACATTTATCACTTCCAGATTGCCTCATATTCACTAACAAAATTAAACAGCTAGCTTCCAGTTCCATGCACTGCAACAGCTATGAGCTATGAATTTAAAAGTTATCAACGCTGCTGTTTTCCTCAAATATTGGAGCAAATTAGTATGCAAAAATTAAGAAGCCTAACACGTACGTGTATCCTAAGAGCTAGGCAGAGGGATATATATATATATATATATATATATATATATATATATATGAAGTGGGTTGCTGTGATGGATTTGAGATCGAGATAAAGCTGAGAGATTACCAACAATAAAGGAGCAAGCAGTCCATCCACCACGCTTGGATCTACGGGCCGGGTTGCCTCTGAGATCCACTGTCCCATCCTGCGTGTATTCATCAAGAGCTTCTTGATCTTGAACCACAGCCATACTTTTGCTTACCGAGTTTCTACAGTGACCACCCTTTTCCTCACTTTCACAACTTTGCTCCACTCCTTTATATATATATATATATATATATATATACATAGAAAACTTCTTCTACATGATGGGCCAGTTGCATGCGACAGATATGCCCTCACAACTTTAATGTAATAATTATTTGGCAGATGTTTCGGTTGTAATAATTAATATTAATAATTAAAAAAAAGGGATTATTTTGGCTAATTCTTTTAATCTCAATTATAGTTTACTTCAACACATTTGAGTTTTGAATCATGCACAATTTTTTTTTTTTTTTTTTTTAGACATGTCTATACAAGAAGGGGGAAGAAAATTCAAACTAGTAATCTCTGCTTTATTAAACGTAGTCTCAACCGATTAAGTTACCTCTTGAAATCATACAGATTTGATGACAAGATAGAAACAAAAACACATACAATATTGGAAATATGTTAATCAACCAGTGCTGCTATGCAGCTGCCAAAATTTGGCAGCCTAGAGTTGGCCAATTATTTCTTTTTATGTTTATATTTTTGCATTTTATATGTTTGATGAAATTTTCATGAGAAATAGGAAGCTTTTTGGGTTGTATTTTGAGATATTTGAGTGATATTAACTAAATTTTAATTAACTAATATTTGGGTTCTAATGTCTCAAAACTCATTTATGAATTCAAAATTAAAACTTAAGGATGAAAGGTTAACTCTTTAGAAATAGTATTACCCTAAAGAAATTCGGTCATCCTAAATTTGATGTTAATGGCTTAAAACTCGTTTTTAGATTCAAAACTAAAACCTAGAAGTGTAAGATTAACCCTTTATGGATGATATCACCTTAAAGTGATTCAGTCACCATATATTTGGTGCTAATTTCTCAAAACGTTATATTGGTTTTATACTATAACTATGCCATTATTGAAAAAAATTATATAATATCCTATCATTATAAAAAATCCACATAATGCCTCAAAATCATGGGAGAATAAGAAATAAAGGTGGAAATGGTTAAGGAGAAGAGAGAGTTTTGTAATTTTTTTTTTTTAATAAACATTTTTGGCAGACGCGGTGTCATCCGTAAAGCTCTACTCATAATCAACAAAAAGAAAAGTAAACCTTAATTAATGTTGTAGACTCTAGATCTATCATCTCTAGCTCCTTTCCACCTATATACATATTGTTGTTTGAAGTGCTTGTAATTTGTAAATAAAACAGGGGTACTTTTAGGGATGAGAAAGTAAATATTCATACGATTGAGATAGTGTAACAAAAAGGTGCCTCGAATCATTAATTACTATTTGACTCAGCTCTGTTCAAAAAAAGTCGAGTAACTTTAGTGGCCTTAAGTCTTCCAAATGGGGCCAGTTTTGAAAGATGGCGTAGAATAAGAATCAATAATTGGCCTGACTAATGTCAAAAAAAAAAAAATTGACCTGACAAGCATATTCGCATGCAAACACGACTAAATATATTATATATATGTAGGTGATCACTCATTTTTTGGACTACTTTTATATTCAAAGCTTCTAGATGTAAATATAAGTGACAATTCTGTTACAATCAAACCAGGATCATGAAGAATTATACGTACAGACCCTAATTACTTGGTTTTTTAAATGTAATAAATAACACACAAGATCAGGTAAATTCTTAATTTCTTAACACATATATATACTTTGTCCTATTATAAGACATGTTTTTGACCCATTCAACGTTGATAATATTGCTTAGTTTCCTATCACAATCTTAATGGTAATGCTATACACATATCTTATATAGTGATAAGAGATTCTTTTGAATGTGATGCCAAAAAAGAAATGTTAGGTGCTCTTCTAATACTCTCTCAACTGTGATGCTACTTTTAAAATCACTAATAGATTAAAAGTTAATAAAAATAATCTCAAATTCAACAGTAATTTTAAAAATTATATCACAATTCAAAAAATACCAGAAAGACATTAGAAAAGTACCTAGCATTTTTTAATACGAAAACAACCTATCGACCTCTATCTATATCCACGTTTATAATGGGAGGTACAACTTTTTGGCTCGATCGCTTGCTCCGGCAAGAAGATTCAACAGGATTTGCTTAAAATTGTTGTTGAGAATGATGTTATTTTATTGCTCAATTACCAAATCTTTTTTTATTAATATTAGCTTCCGATACCTTTTATATATATATATATATATATATTTTGGAAGGGGGGTGGGGGCCGGGGCTGAGGGTATGTCGGCATGCCCCCTATCGATAGGAAAAGATTCAAAAGAGATTTATGACATGAGATTCACATACACAGAATGTGAAAACGTAATGATCGAGTGGGGGAATAAAATGAGTGGAGAATCGTGATTGACTAAGTTAGGTGGGATATGGTGTGGATAATATATACTTTGTTGCATATATGGATTATATCGATACGGTTGACTAAGGTGGTGTAATATGAACCATATATATGATGGATAATAATGTGTAGGTACGTATGGAGTCTATCAATTAGATAGCACCCATCACCTTAATTTTATTTATTTGTGAGCCAATTCGCACCATGCAATTCTCAAGGCTAGGCATGCACATGGGTGTGTAGAAATTAATAAATTGCTTATCTTTGAATTCGAATAAAATTGTTATTAGCTTTTATATGTGTATATATATATATATACAACTTGAAAGAATGATCGAAAGCAAAGATATTTTTGGGTTGAAAGCATGGTAGTGACAGGTTGCAGTCTCGCCGAGCATGACGGAGACAATAAAGGAAAAAAATTAGGAAAAGAATGCATTGAAAATAGGGGTTTGCTAGGGGTTTTCCTCGTAGCGTTCTCCCAGTCTTACGTAAAATATGATTTAAGAAAAAAATAAATTTGTAGTATTATTTTTTTGCTAACCGATTAATTTTTATAAGTTAATAATTAGGTTCTAATATTTTAAAACTTGTTTTTGGATTCAAAACTAAAACCTAAGGGTGAAAGGTTAACCCTTTAAGAATTGTATTACCAAAAATGGATTTGATCATCTTAAATTTAGTGCTAATGCTTCAATTTTAGTGTTAATGTCTCACAAATTTGGTCTTAATATGCCAATTTAGACTAATCTTAAAAAAAAACCATTTAGTGGATCTGCTACAATTTTATTTTTTCTTAAATCATGTTTTACGTAAGATTGAGAGAATGCCTGGAGAACCTATGGGGAAAACCCCTAATATTTTCCTTGAAAATATCAATGGCGGATATATACAAGAGATGGGCAAGATATATATATATATATATATATATATATATATATATGTAGATAGACCAAAAATACAGAAAGGGACGTACTGACAACTATGTCTAAAAATCAATTATATGGACAAGAAGTCGTTATTATATTAATTATTGCTTTCAATGGTGACCAAATTTATAAGGGACCGACTATCACTCCATTGGTCATGCGCAAGTGTCATTGTGTCAATGGCTTTGATGGTTAGATATCCTAACGCTTTACGGAGTCTATGAATTACGTCAAACATTTCAAGCTCGATCTAGAAGTTGATTTGTCCGCGAAGAATAATCCACCAACTTTATTTTTTTTTTTTACATATCCGCACAAGATAAGGGAGAAAAATTCAAACTATCTCTTAAGAATATTTAGTCTTTTTTATTCTATAGCTAATCTGCATTTTATCATATGCATTAAATTCATTTAATTATTATGACTGGGGGGCATGCCTATATATATCTAGTACTATTCGGGTATAAAACAATTGCCGGAAAAAACACTTGTCGGCCTCTTTTTGCACTGGTAAAAGTAGCATCACCAAAAGGTAATACATGACATTTCGGGCAACAATCGGAAAATATTTGATAAATAGTGACATCGGCAATCGCATTATCTGGAATTAGGATCTCTCTACTTCATTTGAACTAAATAATATTTGGTTAATTATAGTGAATGCGTATTTTTGTCCACTCAAAAAGTAAAAAGACAAAAATATTCATAAATTATAACTAACTAAATATTATCTTGTTCAAATGAACTTGAGAAGTTTTTATTGTTGTTATTGGCGCTGATGAATCAGTAAAAACTATTGGCCCGGAGACAACTATATGGCTTTCCTTCTCTACTAAAAGGTGTAAACATTACATTCTTGTATATATATTGAGGTAAAGCAAAATAATAGATACACCATCTTAAAACAACATGAACCCAAACCTATACTTAAGCCTAGCTATAGCAATACTTCGTGCCCTATGAAAAGGCCCGTTTACCATAATTAACCATCATGGAGTTGAAGATCAGCTCCGATTTAATTCTGTACGGCCTTTATTCTTTCCCATTGGTCAGTGATCTCCAATCTACGTCCTGGGTTCCTCTTGGTTAGATACCTTTACTGTCATCCCCTTCAATTCTTCTGTAAGCACTTGTATTGAATCCGAAATTTCAGCCTTATACACATAGTACTTAATCACAATCAAGAAGAAGACCAAGTTCAAGACGTTTAGTACAGCAAAAAATGCATAATAATAATCGAGATGAGAAGCATTGAGGTTGTTTAGAATCCATCCATGGTGACCATGCTCCTTGGTGATGTGAGAAACTGTGGAAAGAAGGAAACTACTCAGAAAGTTTCCAACTCCTAGAGTAGTCATGGAATAGGAAGTCCCAAGACTCTTCATGCTTTCTGGCGCCTGGTCATAGAAGAACTCAATCTTGGCAACCTCTAAAAATGCATCTGCCGTGCCCATAAGCAAGAATTGAGGAAGTAAAATAAATATGGTTAAAGGAACTTGTCCTCCATTTTCAACCAACCCATGTTCCTTGGCCACACTAAGTCTATATCTCTCGGTTAGGGATGCAATTGTCATAATTATAATGTGGATAACAAGCCCAACTCCCATTCTTTGAAGTAGACTTATGCCTCTGGGGTTTTTGGTCCACCTCTGCATGAACTTGACAAGAAACCGATCGTAGAGCACCACAGAGATAAGCATGGATATGGTTATAAATCCAGCTAAACTTGCCGGGGGAATTTTGAAGCTGCCGATGCTTCTTTCAAGAGTGGTGCCTTGCTTGACAAAAAGAGTATTGGTCTGGGCAATCATTGTGCTCGGTACAAACGTGGCAGCCAAGATTGGGATCATTCGTAACATTTGTTTTGTCTCCTCTACTTGTGTAACTGAGCATAACATCCATGGATTAGTCGAGCCAGTTTTCACAGATGCTTTGGTAAGGAACCTGCTCCCATGCAACATTAAGTAAAATTAGGACAAAATTGCCTTTAAATTAGGATATGTATTCAAGTAAATTTCTAGCTGATATATATATATATATATATATATATATATATGTACCTCAAGGTGGGTGTGGAATCAATTCTGAACTTTCCTTTCTTTGCATACTCTTCCAAGTCAAGCTCATAGAGCTCTTTGGGATCATTAGGAATACGCTCCCTCCATTTCCTTATGGCAGCCACAATGACCTTTGCCATTCTCGTGAAGGGGCTGCCTGCGGGCACCTTGTGTCTATAGAAGGGTGTGCCTGCCAAGAAGATGGCAATGGATATTGCAAGTCCAAGAGTGGGAAGAGCATATCCTAAAGTCCATCCTACATTGTCTTGTATCCAAACAAGAACTGTGTTGGCAAAGAGTGTCCCGAAGAAGATGCTGAACATCCACCAATTGAAGAAAGACAACTTGTGACCCTTCTCCTTGGGGTGGAAATCGTCGAATTGGTCAGCCCCGATGGTGGAGATGTTCGGCTTGGTTCCGCCTGTTCCGAGGGCTAAGGTATAGAGTGCACCATAAAACACAGCTAGCTGTAATGTCGAAGCCTTCTTACAGTTCTCAATATTGGCGTCTGAGCAGCTAGGCGGTTTTAAGCTAGGGAGTGAGACGGCCAACGTTAATACCAACATTCCCTGCCAATATAGGTAAACACATTCCAATTTAGCCAAAAAAAGGTTTCCCCGATTTTAACAAATGTTTACTAATATTTTTATTTTGAGAAAAAAAAATTTAACAAACAAATTAAAGCTCATATACCTTTCAATCTAATTACGTGACTTTTAATGTTTGAAAAATCTTTAAGGTTGTTCTATATATATATATATGATAAAAGCCCTTACATATAATATTTGGCAGTACCCCCTTATTATTTATTATATATTATTTTATGACAGTACGTAGAATCCTTTTCTTTTTAATAAAAGCACAAAATTTATCAGTAATCGATCTCTTGTACTTTTATAATAAGAACCACTGGTCACGTACGTGCATTTCCTAACTAAGATGACACCCTTTTTTTCAACCTACTGAAATCCATAATTTACGTAAGAATACTTTATGAGAAATGTTCTTTTTTTTTTTTTTTTTATGAAAAATGTTTAAGTCACAACATAGACTTAATAAAGACCCAACTTCTTTTCTACATGTTATTTAAAAAATAAAAATAAAAATTTGGTATTTTAAATTCAATTTTATTCTTTTTTTTAATTTTTTAAATAGAAATTAAATCTTTGTTGAATTTATGTTGTAGTTGTATCACATCTCATACTTTATACATATATCCTACTATATACATGTTTTATATTGAGCTACTTAGGACTTTCTGATTAACTCTTAACTACGCCACATCCTGGCTCCCACCTCTCCCGGGAGTCATGAGAAAGTTAATTAATGCTATAAGATTAAGAATACTTTCTTTATTGTTTTTATTTTCCACCTGCTTATATTTTAAATTCCAACCTACTCATCCAACTTATTCCATTTTTCTTCCCTACTTCCTACTTGGTCGATGGTATTATATCTCAAGAAACATTATAGTAAGTCCTAATTAATTTATGCTTGAGTACACCCAAATCACATGCATAAGCAATTTCTGAAAATAATTAAAGCTTCTGTCTTCAATATCCTATATTATTACCACCTTAATTAAGCTTATCCTAAAAGCATAATATAATTTCAAAAAGTTGACTCAAAGTACCTAGAAAAAGACGAAGACCCTGTTGTGTAAATTGGACCTAAACAAGACAGGAGAACGTTCTACGAGCTTCAAGTTGTGATATATATATCTTTTTATCCTTATCCTGTATATTTCAACTACAGCCTTATAAAACAAAAAGTTTGAAGTCAAACGTACATACTTATGCAATGTTTGACTTTGTCAAAGATCTAAAGCAAGTGTTGGGATTTCCGTCTGACTTCTGAGCGTAACACACACATATATATATCGATGGTGTTATGGGATAAAAATGATATATTAAGGGATGATTATATATATATATCGATGGTGTTATATATGGGATAAAAAGGATATATTAAGGATGAACATAACTGAAAGATATGGGGGTGGGAGATGAGACATGATAATGGTTGAGATGTACCGAGATATAAATAATGCTGGCAATGACAAACGTCCAGTAACGGCCGAGATGAGCGTCGGCGACGTAAGCACCCAAGATCGGAGTGATCCAAACAGTTCCCACCCAATTGGTGACATTGTTGGAAGCGGTGACGGTGCCCTGGTGGAGCTTCTTCGTTAAGTACAAAATCAGATTGGAAGATATTCCATAATACGCCATGCGTTCGAAAACCTCGTACACTGCACATGCATATATATATATATTAATATCACCATTTTTCAACATCACGTCCCCAAATGCATAGCTGGTTTACATGCAATATCAAAATATTGGAGCTTCCTTCTACTAATTTAGACTCGGGTTCAAGCATAAATAAAAATAAAATAAAAAATAAAACTGTTAGTTTTTGCCTTAAGATCGATGAGAATTATTTTTAAGCAATAATTTATTTAACTTAAAAGACTGTTATACGACTATAATGACAACGCGAAAAGGTTTTATATAAGTGTCTAATTAAATAGTTTAATTAAGCCCAGCAAAGTGTTTTCTGTCAATGCATATGTGGAAAATGTGAGTTTGCATAGTCAGACAGAGAGAGAAAGAGAGAGAGAGAGAAACAAAAAACAAAAAAAAAACAAAAAAAACAAAAAAAAAAAACGTAGAAGAAGAGAAGATGGGCATGAGCCAACCAACAAATGGGCACAAACCACCTTTCATTTATTGATAATTAGCATTAATGCAGAAAGTACTGAGACTGAACATTTTGGCAAAAACTTTTATTACACAGCTAGCTGAGCTGCAAGCTATCTTCTCGAAGAAAATGAACATAAGAACACATTTCATATAATTAAGCTGCTATATACATTTGCAATAGCAATAACAAAATAATTAATAATGGAGCAAATTAATTAATCTAATCTAATCCTCACTACTTAAAAGTAAATTAATTGGCCTCCAAGTTTCGAGGAGCCCAACACGTGTATGATCCTAAAAGAGATACAAGAATCAAGTGGGTGGTGGATAACCAAATCCATAAAACCGAATGAACATTTCAGCCTTTGAGAGACCAAGGAGGAGGCAGAGAGTAGAGACAGGTTAGATTACCAACAATAAAAGAGCAGGCAGTCCATCCACCGCGCTTGGATCTACGGACGGGATTCCCTCTCAGAGTCACCGTCCCATCCTTGGTGTAATCATCATGAGCTTCTTCTTCCGTAGCCATGCTTCTGGTTTTACAGAGTTGCAGTCACCAATCACCTTCGCCCCCTACTCTTTTTTGCTCACATTCACAGCTCTCCAGTCTCCCCCACTACTTTTATACATACATATATACAACTTTTGTCCACTTGTTTGGTGTCCCACCCTCTTGGTTTTTTCTATTGCTGAATTTAATTTTTCCTTGCAGGTGGGACCCCAACCTGCCAACTGCATTTGCTTCGACCCATGCACCTTCTATATGACGCATATGCCCTCGTACCATCTTCTTTACAGGAGCCGAGTTATTTTTTCTTCCCTGTGTTTGTTGTTTTAATCTAATGAATTTAAAATCTGTGTGCACAAATTTCGTGTCTGTAAATCGAACGCCAACGGTCAAAAAACATGTACCCGGTGCCCACTGCCAGGCCGTTAATTCTTCGATATTAAATTTGTAGTAAACTCTCTTCAGCGACTTTTCCCAAAGGCAGCTTCACTGTCAGCTATGTCTCTCTTTCTCTCTCTCACCAGAACCAAGGCTATGTTTGAGAATAGTGGAAATGGATTGAGACCGTAGTAGATTTGATTGATATGAAAAAAAAAAAAAGAATATTTTGTATATAAATTTTTTATTTTGTAATGATTTAATTATTTAAAAAGTGATAAAAAATAATTAATATGATATAAAAAAATAAGAATATTGAAGTTGTGTTTGGGAAGGGATTGGATTGAAAGAAGTGGATTGGTACTGTAGCAGATTTGATTGATAGGAAAAAAAAAATAAGAATGTTTTGTATAGAAAAGTGAAATTTTTTGTTTTGTAGTGATTTTTTTATTTGAAAAGTGATAAAAAGTGATTGATGTGATATAAAAAGTAGGAATATTGATGTTGATTTTGAAAAAAAAATTTTTGAAAATTTTACAAAGCCAAGCCAATCCCTTGGCAAACAAGGCCATAAAATCTAGTTCGGTCACTGTCCCAAACATAGCCCAAAATGCGTCGCTTTGATTGTACTCTGCTCCCAGCTCCGATCTGTAAAGCCAGAATTTATGACGGTTTAGCTTAAAATATAAATCCCATTATTATATTCTTTCTTTATCTAGCTTAAACACTGTCAGCGACTTTGTTTCCGTCGACCTATCCCACCCCATGTTGCCGCCGACTCCTCTGTGTGAAACCGTGAAACCATTGAAAACGTGTTTCTCCATTGTCACTTTTCCCAGTTTATGTGGCCTCACTCTCTCTCTCTCTCTCTCTATATGTCCCATCCGTCTGACAGGATGTTCCCACCTTAGCACCTAAAAATGGGTGGCTCAAATTGTAGGTGGTTTTAGTATTGTACAGTATCAATGGCTTGCATTAATAGGGGTAGCCACACTCCTATGCTGTGGTTCTTGTGGATAACGGCGAGCCACCTCTATTTCTCCTAGAGTGTGGCTACCAAGCTACTAAGTGGCCGAGGGATGTGGTGAAGGGATAATTTCCCCAATTTATACATGACTTGAGAGACTAAATTAATATTGTTTTTCACTTGTTTTAGTAAATTAATTAGTGTGTTTAGTTTACCAAATGGGGGCAGTTTTGAACGATGGTAAAGAAAAAGAATCCATCGGCTTTTGCTGACTGATCGAGCGTATTCACATCTGCCCGCCACCTTGACCCGCCTACTAATATTTCCTAATTTGTCCTCTTCTTTTAAGTCACTCTCCCCCCCGTTGGACTATATATCCAAAGCTTCTAGAGGCATAAAAGTCACAGTTCTTCTTCTACAAACTACTCTTTTTCAAAGCAACTCTTCTCTTCAAAATTCTCTTCTCTCCCCAATTGTAGATCAATCATGGACCACATCTCATAAAGAAAGAGTCACTAATTTGAATGCTCCTTTCCATTTTCTTGCGTGAATAAGATAATAATAATAATAATAATAAAACCTCTTCTCTAGAATCCAGAATGATAAAGACCCCTATTTATTTGCTTTTTCATGAGCTAATTATAAGCTTTTATCTTGCTGACGTGGTGTGTGCCTATTATCGACGTGTACTGATAGTACCCAACTTTAATATATATATAATATTTCTCTTTTGTTTAATCAAGTAACCATAAACTGAAGCATATTATTGAAGGATAAACGAAATAATAGTTAGTTTGGGGCATGAATTTGGACCCATTTAGTTAGACCTCATTTCAGGGCCGGCGGCCTAGCTAATATAATTTGGAGTCTAAGACAAAAAAAAAAAAGGCTTAAATGGGGTTTTTATAATTTTAGTATAATAATATAATTTTTTTATATTATATATTATAGCTATATTTCTACGCTTCTCTCAATTATCTGTCATCTGAATATTATGTTGACCAGCATCTGGTAAGTTGCTCATGCAATCTTTAAGCCGAAGGGCATTAAGCATTATTATTACTAATTAGTGAATTAATTAACAATCTCACCAACACATTGAATCCGAATCAATCCACAATTACCTATGAGATCCTGTATCAATCTCATAATATATGCAAGTCAATTACGGGTATGATTCCTAGGTTAAAAGACGATTCTACTTAATGAGACCAAAGGCTATATAAAGGGGACTCCAATTAGGTATATATGTTCGGCTTGGACTCGATCTTGGATAAGAAATAGGTGTTTATATTCCATATGTTAATTATTTTTTTACAGCTGTCAATATTTTGTGATTGATCGTATGGTGAATGATTTTTAAATTCCGCACTAATTTTGTATACGCATATTCAACCCCATTCTATGTTACTAGGAGTACTCATTGCCCTATTTTTCATAATTTTGTTGTTTTTGCATACCACATGAAACTCTCAAAACATTTTTGAACCATGGTAAGCAAGAGATCATTGATACAATATTTGTTCTTTTCTTCCGGCCATCAGGATTATATTAATTATAAAATAGAATAGAAAAGGGTAGAAATAACGACAGAAATAGCTAGGGAGCCTAAAATGAAGTGTGAAACTGTGAAAGTGTAGTGTGAAACTGTGAAAGTGTAGTTAGCGCAAAATAAAAAGTGTTTTAAGTATCTGTTCAAAGGTCATATCATAGCCAAAGTTTGAGAATTAGAAGTAAACAATTGGAGAATACAACCATTCTATTGAAAATGGTATTCTTGGTATGGTTTGAACGAAAGAACTTCTTTGAGAATAGTAGAATACAGCTAGAATTGATCCCTTCCCCATTCATCATCTGCGTGTAGCAATAAATTGATTATCATAGAATATTCGGAGTAAAATTCCCAACAAAACATTGTACCACCATCCTGATCTCAGTAATACCCACCTTTTAAATCTGTACGTACATTAATGTTTTCATTTTTGATAGTTAACATAGAGTTTGAAAGCAAATATATTTTGGGTTCTAGAGACTAGCTAATTGAAGGATTAGTAAAATGGTAGTTAAAGGTTTCAATCTCATGGAGGTACGATCGCGTCAATTAGGAGAAAAAAAAAAAAGTCTTTTCAAAATATCATTTTCTTGCTCATAGAAAATTTGAATGAGACAAGAAATAAATAAAAAGAAATGGACAAGAGAGACCAAAGATAGGGACTAAAAACTATATATTGTTTAAAAATCAATTATAGAATGATTACGTACAAATGGAAAAAAAAATAATAATAATTGTTTATTATTGGTCCAATATATGGTGACTTAACTTTTAATGTACTTCACTTCATATATAGGAGTACAAGACGTATATGATTTATGAATCATATATGTCACATATTTGAAGTTCTAGAAGTTGATTTGTCATCACATTGATAGGAATCCAGCAGCTTTTTTTTTATAATTATTTTTTAAGAAATACCGTAGATTCTCATTACTAAAACATGAATAATTAATCATCTTGCTAATTAATAAAGGACAACGTCGTAAATCAATTGCATGTGGCAAAGCCTACTGTCGGGGGTCCCAGTTCTAGAATTGTTCATTCAATTCGTCAATCTATCTTAATATATAATTAATGAACACCTGTTAAGACTTTTCGTTATCCCTATCCTTCATTAATTCTTTGTATTTAGGTATACAATTTTTGGAGAAATTAATTAAAATTAGGCTCTTTTTATTTTTTATTTTTTATTTTTATTGTCATTCAATTCCTCTCTTTGTCTGTGTGTGTGAGGCTGGGATATTCAGGCTAGAGTATACCAGCCTCTGTATGGGTAGGAGCATGGTCTTTTTTTGTCGTTGCTTTGTTTTTCCTTCTTGTGGAATGTGGATCAATCAATATATAATAGCATTCTGACCCTTTTTCTATCTTGACTCTTAGAAGAAAATAAATAGGATTATCATCAAAAGGGCGAGGGAAAAATCTAAGAAAGATTCACAATTAGTCAGCATTGGCAACTACTCGATCATCTTGGAATAATGAAACAACGAACAACAAGCACAACTTGGATATATAGGGTCGAAGCCTACAGTGAGGTCAACCAAAATCATTGCCAAGTTGAATATCAATTTTGTCCTTCATTAATCCTCCTGGTTAGAAACCACGGCTGCCATATTCCTCAATTCTTCTGTCAGCACTTTTATTGAATCCGAAATTTCAGCCTTGTACGTATAGAACTTAACCACAATCAAGAATAAGATGAAGTTGAGGAAGTTTAGTACGATAAAAAAATGCATAATAATATTAATCAAGATGCGAAGTATTGAGGTTGTTTTGAATCCATCCTTGGTGACCATGCTTCTTGGTTATGTGAGAAACTGTTGAAAGAAGGAAACTACTCAGAAAGTTTCCTACTCCAAAAGAGGTCAAGGAATTGATACGAAGTCCCAAGACTTTTCATGTTTTCCGGCGCCTGGTCGTAGCAGAACTCCATCTTGGAAACATCTAAAAATGCCTCTCCGATTCCCACAAGTGCAAATTGAGGAAGAAAATGAATATGGTTAGAGAAATTTGTCCTCCATTTTCAACCAACCCATGTTCCTTGGCCACCCTCAGTCTATATCTCTCTGTTAGCTAGAGATGCAATTATCATCATAATAATGTAGATAAAAAGCCCAATTCCCATTCTTTGAAGGATAGTGATCCCTCTAGGATTTTTAGTCCACCTTCGCATAATCTTGACAAAAAAATGATCATAGAGCAAGACAATGACAAGCATGGATATGGTTACAAATGCAGACAAACTTGCCAGGGGGATTTTGAAGCTCCCAATAAAGCTTCTATCAAAAATAGTACCTGTTAAAGTAATAATTAAGTGATTAAATTTACCTTTTCTATCAACTTAAGCTTACAAGAAAAGTAGTAATTTAACATAGTATTAGAGTTAAAGGTTCTATAATCAAACTTTGATTCCGTCAATTTACCCCAATTTAAATAAATTAAATATTTCACATTTTGAATTTATCTTTTCCTATCAACTTAAACTTATGAAAAAAATGATAATTTAATATGGAGTACCTTGCTTGACGAAAAGAGTATTGGTCAGAGCGATCATTGCACTCAGTTCAAACGTTGGCAACCCAAATTGGGATCACTCGTAACATTTGTTTTGTCTCCTCTACTTGTGTAACTGTGCACAACAACCATGAATTAGTCAAGCCAGTTTTCACAGATGCTTTGGTAAGGAACCTGCTTCCATGCATGCAGCATTAAGTAAAATTAGGACTTATGACAATAATTAGGGTATAAAAGTAAATTTTTAGCTGATACATACTTCAAGGTGGGTGTCGAATCAATTCTGAACTTTCCTTTCTTAGCATACTCTTCCAAGTCAAGCTCATAGAGCTCTTTGGGATCATTAGGAATACGCACCCTCCATTTGCTTATAGCAGCCACAATGACCTTTGCCATCCTCGATCGTGAAGGGGCTGCCTGCGGCCGGGCACCTTGTGTCTATAGAAGGGTGTACCTGCCAAGAAGATGGAAATGGATATTGCAAGTCCAAGAGTGGGAAGAGCATATCCTAAAGTCCATCCTACATTGTCTTGTACCCAAACAAGAAATGTATTGGCAAAGAGTGTCCCGAAGAAGACGCTGAAATACCACCAATTGAAGAAGGACAGCATGTGAGCCTTCTCTTTGGGGTCGAAATCATCAAATTGGTCGGCCTCCATGGTGGAGATGTTCGGCTTAGTTCCGCCTGTTCCGACAGCTAATGTATAGAGTGCACCAAAAAACACAGCTAGCTGTAATGTCGAAGCCTTCTTACACTTGTGGATATCTGTCTCCGAGCAGCCAGGCGGTTTTAAACTAGGGAGTGAAACAGCCAATGTGATCAGTGACATTCCCTGCCAATAAGATTCTTTTTCTTTAGCGTGTTCTCAATTATATATTTGCTGGAGATGATATATATATATATATATATATATATATATAGTGGGGTTGAAACGTCCGGAGAAATAAATGATGAAGGCAATGATAAAGGTCCAGTAGCAGCCAAGATAAGCATCAGCGACGTAAGCACCCAAGATTGGAGTCAACCAAATGGTTCCAACCCAATTGGTGACATTGTTGGCAGCGGAGAAGGTGGCCTGATGGAGCTTGTTTGTTAAATATAAAATCAGATTGGAGGATATTCCATAATACGCCATGCGTTCAAACACCTCGTACAGTGGATATATAATTAAACCAAAACAAATTTATAATGGGAAAATAGTCACCAATACCTGCGCCCATATGATCTGCATTAATTACAGGTGAAACAAAAATTGTTCTTTTACAATGGTTTAGACTGCTTAGTGTACTAGCTAGCTAGTGTTAGACCAGTCAGATGATTTTTTGGTCAATATTTGACCATAACCACAAAAACTCATCCCACATTTGACATTGTCAACTTATATTTGAAGTTTTGTTCTTATAATTAACAAGGACTAATCTAGCTAAGAACATATTCACAATGCCATGTCAGTATATTGGAATAGTGGTATAGTATATAACAATATGAGATATGATAAGGGCTCAACTCATGACCCCTAATTAAGACTCAATTTTTGTGAACATATATTTTGATTTTTATCTTCTTTTTTTTAAAAAAAAAAATCAATTTTGAATCTAACACAACTTTTATGTAACTTTGTGTCATGTATAAAGCCACCTCATTTTTAGAGTATTACAAGAATGATTTCTATAATTACTTTGTTACTTACATTTGTCTTGAATCTCATTTCAACAAAACACAATAAAGAAATTTCTTTTGTTAATTTTTTTTAGTGGATGCTTTTTTTTTTTTTTAGTTAGTGTTTTGATGCGTTAAAAAGATAAAATAATTCTGAATATTTTTTGTTTTACTAGCCATGTGTATGATATTTAATTTGTTGTAGGGGAGTCTATTAGCACATTCCTCACCTTTATTTATTTATTTTGTGAGCAAAGACACTCCTCGCCCTAAGATTGGAATTAAAATAGAATTCCTCAAAAATCATATACCCCTTCTTATACCAAGATATTTGTTTATTTCATTTAAAATTAATGCATTTAACGGTATACACGATGTTATATTAATACATCATTAGACAAACAAAATTTAAATTTTAACCTATTAATTTCAAATGAATAGGAGATAATCATATGTTGATAAAACTCGAAAAAAAAAAAAAAATCATTTAACGAACTCTCCATTGAATATTAAATTTAACATTAATTTATTGGCACCACATATATATATATTTCGTTAACATCTCAGACAAACAACCCATTGCACAAGTCTTTTATTCAGTACTTCTCCGGCCAACATTCTCCAAAAACCCTAGCTGCTTCAACCTTCTTCACTTTTCCCACCTTTCATTAATTAACACCTCATCACACAGCTAAGAGCACTAATAGTAGCTTCCTTTTGATTTTTCCTAAGTTTAAGGTACAAAACTACTTTTTGCTTCCCTATGAAAATATATTTCACAATAACTTCCCTTATCTTTCCCTATATTATTAAAATATTATTTCCAAAATACAAGTTTCCTACTTACCACTACAAAAAAAATAGAAGTTTGGTGATGGTTAGTAGTGATGGTTCTAAATTGTAGCTAAACAAGGGTAGGAAAATGGGAGAAAGTGTCGGTTTAGGCAAAATCGACACTAATTATTGTCGATTTGTCCAATTTAAAAACCATCACCTTAAAAAATGTATCAGTTTTTTAAAAAATCATCATCTTTTAAAAGGTTTCAATTTTTTTAAATAACCATCACCTTTTAAAAAGTGTCGGTTCTTTTAAAAAACCATCACCTTTTAAAAGGTGTCGATCTTTTAAAAAACCATTACTAATTAAAAGGTGTCGGTTTTTTAAAAAATTGACACTATTTTTTTAATATATTTTTTCCAATTTTTTTCCTAGCTTCTTGCACAATGCAAGAAGCTAGCCAATTGTCCATCTTAAACATAATTGGAATTCTATAAACGCAAAATTTTTAGCCATTTTGTTCAAAGTTCATACATTCCATCATTTCTTTATTTCTCATTACCCAACAGATGAATTAAAAACAAAAATACAGACAAAAATAGGAAGAAAATAAAGAGTTTCATTAGTTTAATGCAATTAAAACAATAAATCCTCCCACTTAAGAGATTGCCAAGATGATCCAATTATCTCATGTCCCTAACATCTAAGGGTGGACTTCTTGAGGGGAGGGAGAGTGATGACAATTTCTACCACTAGATGCCATTTTGATCTTGTACTCCAGTTAGAGCTTGCTGAAAAATTCAAGTAAATACAAGTATAAGTTATAGTTTTTGTGGAACAAATTAGTAACAGGAGGTGGAGATAATTATAAGGGTGATATTGATCACCTGAAAGCATGACAAGGTGTATTGATTTGAAAAAGGATTTAATGTATTACTTTCACAAAATCCATGTCATCAGTTCATAAATTCAAGCATTCATGTCACGATTCTAAGCAATGCTAAAGATATAACATCATTTCACAATAGTCTCTCTTCTTTTTCTTTTTTTTTTAAGGGGAAGGTGATTCTACAAGGCACCAATCCCTTTCATAATCTTGATTTTGAACAAAATTACAAAATATTTGAATACATGGGAAACTAACATAACAATAAGAGATGAGATTGGAGTCCAAATAATGTGTGATCAGTTCACAAGAACATTACACTGTCATCTCTCAAGCCTCCTCTGCTTCTTATCATCAACATATGACTGTAAGAAGAAAACAACATCAACGGTAAGATAACAAAATCCAGCAAAACATTCTTCACATAATTAAAAGAGGCATTAGTTTATCATCTAAATACTCTTACAAGAAATCGTACTAGGACATTTCCCATCTTGAACTAATAGGTTTTATTTTTTAAGCCAACCAATGTTAGACAACGTAGTATTTCAAGGATATGAGTCACTTTATTCAAGCATTAAGGTGATCAATATATAAATAGAGACTTATCTTTTTTTCGTTTTAATTAGGGCAAGTTGTGATGTGGGAACTTCCCAAAACCAATCTCATACCAGTTTCCCCCATATTCAAACACTGGTTTTAGTTAAACATGTTTTTTCAGCAACCAGAATTTCTAAAAGGGAAGAGTAGAATAATGTCGTAGAACATTAAGCAATAGTAATATGATAGTTTTATCTACACGTTAGTATAGAAAAAATATAATACTACATGATATCCCTCATTGGTTTACTACTTAGCAATTTTATCCATAAACAAAAGAACTAAAAGAATAAAAAGAACAAGCCTCACTTCATACCAAATATATGAATACAATCCTCACGTCATACCAAAACACTAATTCAATTACATTAATCTTATCTAAACGCATATCCACATTATGAAACTCACTCACAGCAAAAGCCAATCACATTCACATATTACCATAAATCATAACAGGAAATGCCTCAGAATCTCCAACAAATAAACCAGCAAAACCGACTTCCAAAGTCAAAAACATCTAAACACCCATTTATAAGAAAAGCTAAGTAGTTCCTGCAAGGAGTTAGGCAATGATTGAAGGTACAATCAACTCTTTGAACCATTTAGATTAAAAAAAAAAAAAACTAGGTGAAAGATGAAAGAGAAATGTTTATTATTAAAATAATGTATAAGAACCACTTTTGATTCTCTACACATTGGCAAACACTGTAGCAACCCTTGAGGGTTGGTTAAATATATGGAATCTGATGTGAGTATATTTTTTTGAAATTTTTCATAAACATAAGGAATGAAATTTCATATAGGACATCTGTTGCTAGTACTCTGAGAAGAGAGAGAGAGAGGAAGGGAGAGGGCATATTGAAAGAATTGATATAAATGTGTTTGGCTAACTTAACCAAATCATGAGTATTGTATTGATATATATAGATGTACATTTGAGCGTTTGGATAGTAATCCAAGACTCAGTTTACAATTCAAAATACGAAATAACAAAGTATAGCTTATGTTGATGAAGCTACAACTTTGTAGATATATGTGAACTTGAATTTGAATTTGAATCAGAAACAGATGTAGAGAAGTTTAATTTATCATTGTTGAATATATTGTAGAATATATTATAGAGAGCGGAAGGAAGAGAGAGAAGAGAGAGAACGGAAGCATATAATAGACTACATTGTATTGAGTAGCGTACTTAGAATGTATACAAGAGCCTCTTATATAGGAGGGAGATAGGAGCCTTAGCTTCCAATCTTACCAATGTGGGACAAGCCCCACATATACACTAACATCCCCCCTCAAACTCAATGTGTCTAAACATTGAGGTTGGAAAACAAAAGCATGAATAAAAAAAATAAAAGAAAGGGAAAGAAAAATGAAAAATAACCTAACATAAAATAATATTCTTAACATCCCCCTCAAACTCAATGTAAACTTGAGTTTGGGTAAAAAAAATGATAAATGAATTCAGAAAGAGTGCTTGTGCGAAGAGTTGCAAGTAACACCATAAAAGAAGAGCTTGGTTCACTTGGTTGTAATTTTGACTTGAAAACCATATACTAGTAATGAAGAAACTTGCATGCACAGAAACCCATGGACCGTCTCGCCTAGTGGTGAGCTAAAAATCGACCCAAAAATTCTAACTAGTAGATTGACTCGGCCGGTTAAAGAGGCTAATCATGCAGAAACCCATGGTCTCGCGGTGAAATTTGAGCTAAAGTCAAAATTCTAACTAGTAGATTGACTTGGTCGGTTGAAAAGGCTAATCATGGAGAAAAAGGGCCGGTTAAAAAAAAAAAAGGCTAAACATGCCTAAAACCCTTGGACCGTCTCGCCTTGTTGAGCTAAAAAAATTCTCACTAGTAATGGATCAATGGCCTAGGAGAGGTGCGTGACCCGATGAGGCATTTGACAAGGCATAAGTGGGCCTGATGAAAGGGGCTTCTTTGGCCCAAAAAAAAAATCATCTGACTTAAGAGTGCCTACCACAAGAAGAATGAACCAGATTGAACTGCACCAAAGAAAAAAGGCCGTGGAACCGAAATGACCAATGCATGAATCGACATGAACCGCAAAAAATGCCTAAATTTGGAGAAGAATCTTGTTTTCTGCCATATAGAGATGCCAAAAGCAAAAATATACCAAAAATTTGAAATTAGGACGAAAAATTGAGTTGTAAACACCTGGTCAACTTTTGGAGTCCCGGTCAAAGTCAACGGTCAACACTGAAAAAAGTCAAAGTCAACTATCAATAGTCAAATAGTGCTGACGTGGCAGTCTGGAGCTCTGGAATAGGGCTGACGTGGCGGCTGAAGACCAGCGTGTGGTGCCGCGTGAAAGAACTAAGCGGCCGGAAGGCGTGGATCACGCGTAGATATGACGTTGTCCTTTGGATCTATAAGGTGGACTTGCAACCTTCTGATCGGGCCGATGTGGTAGCGTGGAAGTCTTTGGAGTGGCGCGTGGCAGAATCACAACTTGGAGCCGCGTGAGAGGGCGTGGAGGTTCCGATAAGGTACATGCTCGATGGATCTAGACTCGTCTGGTGGGATCTATTGATTGGCACGATTACGAGGGCTTTTGGCGGCAAAATCTTGGCGAGAACTTGATGTAGGCGTGAAACTAAAATTCGACAAAAAGAAAAACACTAGAAAGAGCGTTTATTAAAGGCCACGGAAAAGTGGCTCGATACCATATTGAATATATTGTAGAATATATTATAGAAGCGGAAGGAAGAGAGAGAGAAGAGAGAGCATATAATAGACTACATTGTATTGAGTAGCGTACTTAGAATGTATACAAGAGCCTCCTTATATAGGAGGGAGATAGGAGCCTTAGCTTCCAATCTTACTAATGTGGGACAAGCCCCACATATACACTAACAATCATATTGGTTAACACATACCATTTTGTGTTCTTATACCACTCGCTATCGCGGCCAATGATTGGGGTCACCGATTGAGGTCCATGTGGGAGGAGAGGGGGACGATAGTTTGATCACGGGTGAGCCGACCAAGACGAGGATGATGAATGATATGGGCCATGTGGCCTTTTGGCAGGCACGGTGGACGATCTGTTATCTTCTTGATTTCTAGGTAACTGGTTATATATATATATATATATATATATATATATATAGGTTTGTTGGAAGAAATTGTGGATGGGTTTGATTTCTAATTTTGGGCCCATTAATTGAAGAATAATTTGTTAGGTTCTTATTTTGTTAACCCAAATTGGATTTAGGGATTCTCTTCGTAAATTATGTCATGAGCCTACTAAATTTATCAAATGTTTATAAATGTTTCAAATGAATATTTGTTTATCATGAGTTTTATAATAATTGAACATTTAATGTAGATAGTAATGTGTGGATCAATGGCGGGCACATGTTTTTATATGAACTTGACCTTATGGTTAAAGAGATTTACTTTACATTTGGCTTTGAATCCAATAGTTTATACGCAGGGACGGATCCAGGGTGAAGAGTGGGGAGGGACCAAAGCAAAGAAAAAAAAAATAGGAGGGGACCGGAATTAAAAATATATATATATATATACAGCCTAATTTTTTTTTTTTTTTGGGAATTGGGGGGGACCATGGCCACCACCGGTCCCCCCCCAAATCCGTCACTGTTTATACGTGATCCAATGGTTTATAGGTACGTATGTGATAAGTGCACCATGTATTGATGGGGTCACAACTACAACATCATTAGTACGTGAGAAAATTGTTTTATGGTGTTTACACTTAATTTTAGATCAAAATGAAAGGTCTTTTATTGCTATGGATTATGGTATGTTTTTTAGTAAGTCTGTTAATTTATTGTGAAAATTACTGTAGCTAAAGATCTAGAGAATTATAAAATAGTATGTAAATTTATATTACAGAGAAGTCCAAGACAAACACTTTTTGGCATTCACACACCTATACAACTATATTGCATTCCAAAGTATAAACATTATATTCTCCTTATTACAGTAAAGCAAAATCAAAGATGCACTATCTTAAATTAACCACCATGAACCTAAAGCTATGAAATGGCTGTCCGTAAAAAGAGCTTTTACCATCTCAAAGAATTTCAACTTTGATTTCTGTATGGCCTTTTGTAGTTTCCCATCAGTAAATCCCCTGCCTACCTCCTGGATTCCTCTTGGTCAGATACCTTTACTGTCATCCCCTTCAATTCTTCTGTCAGTACTTTGATTGAATCCGAAACTTCAGCCTTATACACGTAGAACTTAATCACAATCAAGAAGAGGATGAAATTGAGGAAATTTAGTATCACGAAAAATGCATAATAATAATCAAGATGGGATGCATTGAGGTTGTTTAGAATCCATCCACGGTGACCATGCTTCTTGGTGATGTGAGAAACTGTGGAAAGAAGAAAACTACTTAGAAAGTTTCCAACTCCAAAAGCGGTCATGGAATAGGAAGTCCCAAGACTTTTCATGTTTTCTGGTGCTTGGTCATAGAAGAACTCAATCTTGGCAACCTCTAAAAATGCATCTGCAATTCCTATAAGCACAAACTGGGGAAGTAGAATAAATATGGTTAAGGGAACTTGTCCTCCATTTTCAACCAATCCATGTTCCTTGGCCACTCTCAGTCTATATCTCTCTGTTAGAGATGCAATTATCATAATCAAAATGTGTATAAAAAGTCCAACTCCCATTCTTTGAAGAAGAGTGATCCCTCTAGGGTTTTTAGTCCACCTTCGCATAATCTTAACAAAAAATCGATCATAGAGCATGACGGAGACAAGCATGGATATGGTTACAAATGCAGCTAAACTTGCCGGGGGAATTTTGAAGCTCCCAATGCCTCTGTCAAGTGTGGCACCTTGCTTGACAAAAAGAGTATTTATCTGGGCGATCATTATGCACGGTACAACTGTGGCAACCCATATTGGGATCATTCGTACCATTTGTTTAATCTCTTCTACTTGTGTAACTGAGCACAAAATCCATTCATTAGTTGACCCTGTTTTCACAGACGCTTTGGTAAGGAACCTGCTTCCACACAACATTAATTAAGATTAAGACTTGAGAAAGCTAATCAAGTGTATATATATATATATGTGGTATAGTTCATATTGCTCTTATCAGTTATTAAGATTTAACAGAAAACCCTAATGAAATGGTAATCAAAAGAACATCGCAAATCGCTTGATAGTTACGAGGGTTCCGTGTAGTTTTCTTCTAAGCACAAATGCCTATAATTTTTCAACATTGTAAATAACATGCATATATATATTATATACCTCAAGGTGGGTGTGGAATCAATTTTGAACTTTCCTTTCTTAACATACTCTTCCAAGTCAAGCTCATAGAGGTCTTTGGGATCATTAGGAATACGCACCCTCCATTTCCTTACAGCAGCCACTATTACCTTGGCCATCCTCGTGAAGGGGCTCCCTGCGAGCACCTTGTGTCTATAAAAGGGCGTGCCTGCCATGAAGATGGCAATGGATATTGCAAGTCCAAGAGTAGGAAGCGCATATCCTAAGGTCCATCCTACGTTGTCTTGTATCCAAACAAGTACTGTATTGGCAAATAATGTCCCAAGGAAGATGCTGAAAAACCACCAATTGAAGAAGGACAGCTTGTGAGCCTTCTCCTTGGGGTTGAAATCATCAAATTGGTCTGCTCCGATGGTGGAGATGTTCGGCTTGGTTCCTCCTGTTCCAACGGCTAAGGTGTAGAGTGCACCATAAAACACTGCTAGCTGTAATGTTGAAGCTTTCCTACACTTCTCCATATTAATTGTCTGTGAGCAGCGAGGCGGTCTTAAGCTCGGTAGTGAAACCGCCAATGTTAGTAATGACATTCCCTGCATGCATGCATGCATGCCAACTTAGTATAACATACTAGTTTAGTTAATTTAGACAACACAAGATTTGTCCAATTTCATCAACTATTTTCTTATTCCCAGTTGTGTAATCGCGGTTGAGTGATCGAGAAGATAATGTAATAAGATATAATAAAAAAAATTCAGTAGTTGCTTAAAAAAGATTATGTGTTGGTGTGATAATCATAACTAACAGGAATAGTGGCTTTCAATCTTGTAATTAGATAATAAAAATCTATTTGTCATTTTTTTTTTCTTGCAGTAATTTCACTTAACCCCCTAAAGTTTAACATCATTTAATAGAATAGAGTATTTAAAACAAAATAAAAGTTCGATACACCAAAGAGAAAAATTTTAAACTCTAAAAAGATGTTTGCAAAAACACAAAATTTTGGAAGTTAAATGAAATTATCCTTTTATTTATTTATTATTAGATTCCAACCAACTCAGCCAGCTTGCTTTCTTTTTGATCCCTTCTGGCCGATTCTAGCTATTCGCATGTCGCTCTCCTCAAGAAGTATTAATATAGTAATTAATAAGTCCGTTATTGTTGACTAGTCTCAAATTACACATGCAACCACCTCCTCAGAATTATAAAAGTTTTTATTTCTTTAATTTCTTATTTTATCATCATCTTTTTTAATAAACACATAATTATTTTTTTTAAATCGTGTCTTTTTTAATTAATATAAACTAAAAGATATTTCAAAATAATTTTTCATTTTTTCATTTATATAATGATCATATCTCTCTAAATAATATATACATATACACTTTGAGAACGAGAAAATAAATATTTATGAAAAAAATAAAATTGACTAAAGATACCTATAACAACAAAAGACCCTTTTCCGTAATTTGGACCTAGACCGGACAAATTGTGATATAAATACCTTTGGTCCACTAGATGCACTGGCATATATAAACTTCTATCATATATGAATACCACGTTCTACCATTTTCTTTTTCTTTTTTTTTTTTTTTTTTTTTCTTTTTTTTTTTTTATGAATAATTCTATCATTTTTTTATCCCATCGGTTACAATTGCAGCCTTACAAAACATAATTTCCAAGTCAAACGTTATTACCCTAATTAAGCAGAGAAAAATAAGACTACTTTTGTCATAATTGACATGGTCAAACTTCTAAATTAAGTAGGTGTTAGGGTTTCTGTTTAAGTGAGCAATTAGTGATTATACATGCATCGAATATGTTACTGAAAAATGTTAAAAAGAAATTAAATAAGACAAAGAACAATAGAACATGGCATAAATTAAAATATATATATAAAAATAATTGGTGGGGATGATATAGTAGTACATGCAGACGTACCGAGATATAAATGACGGACGCGATGACAAACGTCCAGTAACGGCCGAGATGAGCGTCGGCAATATAAGCACCCAAGATTGGAGTGAGCCAAATGGTTCCGACCCAATTGGTGACATGGTTGGCAGAGGTGACGGTGCCCTGGTGGAGCTTCTTCGTTAAATACAAAATCAGATTCGAGGATATCCCATAATATGCCATGCGTTCAAAAACCTCGTACACTGCAGAAGCCAAAAGAAGGAAATAGTTGTTGGAAAAAAAACAGTCAACACTATCCGCGGCCGTATGATGATCAAATAGTACTTTGGCTTACTGCCTCTGTAGTAATCCGTTTATGTCCATTCATTTCAAATAATTAGAGTTTTGATAATGAATTGGAGAGACACAGAGAGCGAGACAAAGACTTTTGTGTTCCACGTGAGAAGAAGAGACAAATATTTTGAAAACTGAGCTACAAGCCTTGGTGAAGAAAATTGTGGCGCAGGCTATGATATATATATATATATATATATATATATATATATATACTCCATCCAAAGTGATCACATATATCTTTCTCAAATGGATATGAAGAGGTTATTTCACATCGGTTATAAAAAATATTGGTGGTCAATTTTAGAAAAAAACCTTACTTCTTGAACTCGCTTCTGAGTTAAAAATGGCTCAAGGCCACTCAAGAGGATAGAATCAATCGGTATGCTTGTTACTACTTAAAAGTTGAGCACCCTTGTAGATTTGGCTCCCAAGTTTCAAGATGTTTAACACTTTAATGTATCGTAAAAGGGATTTGCGAAGTGGGTTGTGGGTAATTAACCAAATCTAAAGCTCCATATATATATATATATATAGAGAGAGAGAGAGAGAGAGAGGTTACCAACGATGAAGGAGCAAGCTCTCCATCCACCAGTGTTGGATCTCCGGACGGGGTTTCCTTTGAGATCCACAGTCCCATCCTGCGTGTATTCATCAAGTGCTTCTTCCTGATCAGCCATACTTTGTTTTGCTTTGAAGACTCTTAGACTTAGGAGTGACGGAGCCTCACTTTTATATTCTGTTTCAGTACAACATCTACTTCTTGGTGTCTGTATGCCTAACAGGGAATCGGGACCACATTTTCGGCCTGCCCTATAGTCCGCATCTTCGGCTCTTGCAGCTTTGACCTGCAATTAAGTTTCGCATTCAAATGACGGATATGCCCTCACAAAATTCTTACATTTTTTAGCTTCCGTTTTGAAATATTTTAAAAAATATCAATTTAAAATTACCATATTTCAGAAGTAGAATTAGGGTATTTTGTGTGATGTGAAAAAGGTTAATTATATAATGAATAGTAAATGGCTTTGGTTTGGCCATTACCAAACACATCCTAGCGTGGCCGGGTGACTCCGTCTCCACCCACCCCTTTCCCTTTTTAGTGTGTGGACATTAAAGTAGGAAACGAGATCCACCTCTGGTGAAAGAGCGGCCTCCATCAGTGGAAGCAAGCCTTCATTTTTTTTTTTTCTTTTTTATGAGTGATAACGCCAGTCTCCACAACTGAAAATAGTGAATATTGAGAAATATTGTGTTATATTTATAAATAATAATAAAAAAGATATTTTGTATTTTATTTTTCAAAAAAGTGTAATTAGCGAAACTAAGCTACGGTCAAATTAAGCCTCATCATATGGTCCAATGGTGACTTAAATTTTAATGAACTGCACTGTCTAATGTCTATAGGAGAGCAAGTGTGAAGAGTGTGGTTGATATTCAAAGGTCGGTCTAGAAGTTGATAATTTGTGGCAGAGGAGTTTATATGGATTATGTCAAGTTATATTCAAAGCTCTAGAAGTTGACTCGATCGCTAGCTGCAGAGGAATCTTGCATCATTGCATGACAATAATTATTGAGCCCGAGGACTGAGGTTATTCTCCCAATATTAATTATTTTATTTATAATTGGGGAATCTATGAGTTCATACCGAATCTATCCAAAATTTAATAATAATTTTTACTTTTAGATAAAAAATAAAATACACTTAATATATATATATATATACAAAAAAATTATGTACTTCTACCTATTTTATATCATGTAAATCACTTTTAAATCAAAAAATAAATTGAGCCTAATTGACTAGCTTTGAGAGTGACGAATTATAATTCTTTTTAATTCATTTGAATTGAAGAATATCTTATTAATTATATATATATATATATTTTTTTTTTATATGTCCACATAAGGGTAGGGATAAGAAAATTCAAACTTATAACTTCCGTTTCATAAGACATAATTCATAGTCGATTGAACTATTAATTATATTAAATTAATATTTTTATCTTATTAAAAAATAAAAATACGTTTCAAAATATAACTAAGTAGGATCTTGTTCCAAAGGCAATCCTGCGCACTCCTCATCACAGCAATACTTTTGCTTACAGACTTTCTACAGTGACCACCCCTTCTACCCTTCTTTCAAAACTTTGCTCCACTCCTTTTATATATAGAAAACTTCTTCAACATGGTGGGCCAACTGCATGCGACGGATATGCCCTCACTACTTTAATGTAATAATTACTTGGTAGATGTTTCAGTTGTATTAATTAATGTTAATAATTAAAAAAAATTATTTTTGCTAATTTTTTAAATCTCGATTATGGTTTACTTCAACACATTTGAGTTGGGAGTCGTGCACTTTTTTTTTTTTTACATGTCTGTATAAGAAGAGAGAAAAAAATTCAAATTAATGACTTTTATTTTATTAGATATGATTTCAGCTGATTGAGATACCCCTTAAAACCATATAGATTTGATGACAATGCGAAAATAAAAACACGTTCAATATTGGAGATATGTATATAATCAACAAAATGAAAATTAAACCTTAGTTAATGTTGTAGACTCTAGATCTATCATCTCTCCTTTCCACCTATATACATATTGTTGTTTGAAATGCTTGTAATTTGTAAACAAAACAGGGGTAGTTTAGGGATGAGCAAGTAAAAATATTCATACGATTGATAGAGTGACAAAAAAAGTGCTTCGAATCATTAATTACTATTTGACTCACCCTGTTCTAAAAAAAGTCGAGTCACTTTAGTGGCTTTAGTTTTCCAAATGGGACCAGTTTTGACAGATGGCGTAGAATGATAATCAATAATTGGCCCGACTAGCGTCTACGCGTGCAAACACGACTGAATATATATGTAGGTGATCACTCACTTTTTGGACTACTTTAATTTTATATTCAAAGCTTCTAGATGTAAATATAAGTGACAATTCTGTTACAATCAAACCAGGGTCAAGAATTATACGTACAGATCCTAATTAGTTACATTTTAGACTAGTGATTTCTGTTTTATTAGATGTGATTTTAATTGATTGAGTTACCTCTTAGAGATACTTAATCTTCTTTATTCTATGGCTAATCTGCATTTTATCATATGCATTAAATTCATTTAATTATTATAATTGGGGGTCATGCCGATATATATCTAGTACTATTGGAGTATAAAACAATTGCTGGAAAAAACACTTGTAGGCCTCTTTTTGCACGGGTAAAAGTAGCATCACGGAAAGGTAATATCTATGACGTCGTTTCAGGCAATAGTCGGAAAATATATATTTGACAAATAGTGGCACCGGCAATCTCATTCTCTTGAATTAGGATCTCTTCAGTTTGTTTGAATCAAATATAATATCTTGTTAGTTATAGTAGAGGGATATTTTTATTCACTCAAAAAATGAAAAGATAAAAATGCCCTTACATTATAACTAACCGGATATTATACAATTTAAATTAACTGAATAAGATTTTATTCATATTATGGAGCTAATGAATCAATAAAAAATTTTTTTAAAAAAATAAATTAAATTTAAAAAAATTGTCACGACATTCAATTAAGACAAGCACTTATTGGCCAGGAAACAACTATATTGCTTTCCTTGTCTATTAAAAAAGTGTAAACATTACATTCTCGTATGTATATTGAGGTGAAGCAAAATAATAGATAATATCTTAAAACAACATGAACCCAAAGCTATACTTAAGCCTAGCTATAGCAATACTTCGAGCTCTATGAAAAGTCAGGTTTACCATAACCATCACGGAGTTGAAGATCAGCTTTGATTTCTGTATGGCCTTTATTCTTTCCCATTGGTCAGTGATCTCCAATCTACCTCCTAGATAAAATAATTCAAGAAGACTAGGAATATGGTTGAATAACTTTCTGTGTTCACTGATTCATTCTGAATGATACATAAGTTCATATAAGCTAATTACAATGTTTCCTTGTGTGTGCATACCTTCATGATATTATATGATTTTGTGTTTACAAAGCAACCTATAAGATTACATCAAATCTTTTGCATATCTTCGTGTCATAACAGCAAGGAGAGATGATCTTCTTTCCTTAGTTGCATCATTGACTGATGGTAAGGCTGTGTGTGATGAATCACAGGGATCCTCGACAGCTGAATGATCACTGTCTTGTGCTAGCTGATGAGGATGATGTGGTTGCATGATCAGTGAGTTTGGTAGGTTGACCTGGCAGCTTAGGTGGCTCGAGTATGTCATGTAGTCTAACACTGGGTTCCTCTCGGTTAGATACCTTTACTGTCATCCCTTCAATTCTTCTGTAAGCACTTGTATTGAATCCGTTATACACATAGAACTTCATCACAATCAAGAAGAAGACCAAGTTCGTTTAGTACAGCAAAAAATGCATAATAATAATCAAGATGAGAAGCATTGAGGTTGTCTAGAATCCATCCATGGTGACCATGCTCCTTGGTGATGTGAGAAACTGTGGAAAGATGGAAACTACTCAGAAAGTTTCCAACTCCTAGAGTAGTCATGGAATAGGAAGTCCCAAGACTCTTCATGCTTTCTGGTGCCTGGTCATAAAAGAACTCAATCTTGGCAACCCCTAAAAATGCATCTGCCGTGCTCATGAGCAAGAATTGAGGAAGTAAAATAAATATGGTTAAAGGAACTTGTCCTCCACTTTCAACCAAACCATGTTCCTTGGCCACACTAAGTCTATATCTCTCGGTTAGGGATGCAATTATCATTATCATAATGTGGATATCCTAAGATACTTAAAAATAAAAAATAAAATATATATATATTTGTTAGATGGAAAAAATTTGAAAACGTGCATTGATTTGAAAAAATAAAAAATAAATAAATAAAATAAAATTGTGACATGTGAGTAGATGACACGTCAAAAATTTTTGGCATGTCACCTACTGGCACATCAAAAAAAAATTGCATGGGGAACCCCACTCTTAGCTGGCCCCCATTTCTTTCTCTCCTCTCTCATTTTCTCCCTCTCTCCCGCGCGTTCCCTAGCCTCTCTCCCTCCACGCAGCTCCTTCTTCCTCAAGCTTCTTCCTCAAGCTTCTTCCTCTAATCTCTCATTCAATTCTCTCTCACCAGCAACTTCTTGGCCTTGTTTGCCAATGGATGGGATTGGATTTGTAAAATCCTCAAAAAAAAAAATTTTCAAAATCAACCCCAATATTCTTACTTTTTATATCACATCAATCACTTTTTATCACTTTTCAAATAAAAAAATCACTATAAAACAAAAAATTTTACTTTTTTATACAAAACATTCTTACTTTTTTCCTCATATCAATCAAATCTGCTACAGTACTAATCAACTTCTTCCAATCCAATCCCTTCTCAAACACAACCAAGGCTTTGGAAAAAAAACCATTTTTGAAGTCTACTGCAGCCCATTTTCATGCATATATAATTTCTGCAACATCACCGCCAACCACCTCTCTCCGGCCATCGCTGGCCGTCCATTTCTCATCGGCCACCATCCAGCTCCGTCTCTCACTGGCCACCGTCCATCTCCGTCGGTGCTCCTCTTCAGGTAATATATATATAATATATATATATTATTTACATATAATTCTAATATATGTAACATATGTAAGATTTAAATAATTGAATATATATAAATATTAAAACAGTATGTTAATTACATTATTTTATAATTAATATATATAATGTTAATCACATTATTATGTTAATTACATTATTAATATATATACATATATATTTACATTATTATTTATATATAATATATGCATGTCTATACATGTTTAGATTAAACTTGGGATTTGAAAAAATTTAGTTTTTGAAAATCTTTATATGCATGGATGTTTGAAATTAATTGACAAAATTGATATGCATATAATGCCTTAAGTTTAATTTTGATTATGGCGTTGGCCCTAACAGGCTAACATGTAGATACTAAAAAAAAAAAAAAAAAATTTAAGTTGTCCATTTGCAGATCGATTTAAAGTATAAATATATTAATGAATACAATATATGTTAGTTATGCATATCATGTCTTAATTAAAAATTAAAAAAAAAAATTAGCGTAAATTTGTTACTTGATCATAATTAACCTCATTTTTTAGGACTCCACATATATGTATGGAGTATTTTAATTAATAACTTAGGTTCATTATGGTGCTATTTGAATTCATCATGGTTGTTATTTCTTAGTAACTTAGTTTTCACGTTTTACATTTCTTTTTAAATTATGAAAAATATATGAAATTAATTAGGCAACGCTTGTTACTAACATCATACTTAACTTTTAAGTTTATTTGGAGTCCACATATAATATGAGCAATTTTATGAAACAACGTTGATAAAAAAACTAAACTAACCTTTGATTATTTGATGTACGTAGTAATGATATAAACAAGAGTTGGATGAAAAAGTCTAAATGTACTAGGGAATACAGAGACGGGTGTAAATCATTTATGGACTTTGCAGTCAGGAATTGTAGATGCCCTAATGGAAAAACTCATTGTCCTTGTAAGGCATGTCAAAATAACCAACGCCACCCGCCGGCCGTCATATATGACCATTTGACCGGGGATAAAAGAATAATGCCTATGTACACAAACTGGTATTACCATGGTGATCTACCTATTCATTCCCTAATCTGACTATAATGAGCACAGATACGAGTAGAAGCACAAAACTGGGTGAAAATATGCATGAGATGTTGCGTGATGTTTTTAGCATGTATGATGTCAGTGTAGACAATTGTGATCCTCATGTCGTAGGGCAGGGTGTTGAAGAAAATGTGACCAAAGAAGCCATTACCGGTGACGTAGTCAGGTATCAGGAGTTGCTTAAAAAGGCTAAAAAACCACTTCACGCTTGTACCAAACACAGGAAACTGAGTGCTATTGTAAATCTATACAACTTGAAGTGTGTTGGTGGAGTTAATAACATAGCATTCTCCTCATTCTTTGACTTCTTCAACGAGTTGTTACCTACGAATGGTGAAGCCTTGCCTGGGAGTACATACGAGGCTAAAAAGTTTCTAAAGGACATGGGACTAAGGTATGGGAAGATTCTGGCATGTCGTAACAACTGTATATTATTTTGGAAGGACAATAAGAATTTATATTCATGTACTATCTGTGAGGGTCTAAGTGGAAGGATGAAATTTATTTGGATGAGGATGGCCAACCAATATCGTCCAGCAAGAAACGTCCGATAAAGCAGTTGTAATGGTTTTCACTCATACCATGACTACAAAGGTTGTTTATGTCACAGCACACTATGCCCTATATGAGGTGGCATGCTAAGGGCCACACAAAAGACAGTGTACTGAGGCATCCGGCAAACGTTCAAGCATGGCAGTTGTTCGACAATTTGCATCTGAAATTTGCAGCGGATAGTAGAAACATAAGGTTTGGACTATGTTCTGATGGCTTTAATCTATTTGGGAACATGAGCACATCCCACAGCACATGGCTCGTAATGATTATACTGTACAACTTGCCTCCTTGTATGTGCATGAAACAAACATCCTTCATACTGTCCCTTATTATCTTGGGTCCAATCTCACCTAGAATGGATATAGATGTCTACTTGTAGCCCTTAATCGAGGAGTTACATAAGCTATGGAATGTAGGGATACGCACGTTCAATGCATTAACTAAAACAAATTTTGTGATGCGAACCCAATTGATGTGGACAATCAATGACTTCCTGGGATACGTAAATTTGTTCGGGTGACCTAACAGGGGCGAGAAAGCATGTCCTTACTGTATGTACTCAACAAGGTCTAAACGGTTAAAACATGGCGGGAAATAGTGTTATATGGGGCACATGCAATACCTACCTATGGATCATTTGTTTAGGCGGAACAAGAGAACATTTGACGGGAACTAAGAACTAGGATGTGCCCTTGATGTGCCAAGGGGAGATGAAATCCTGAGAGAGTTAGAAAGGATGCCATTTGGAGATGAGTGTGCGGGTAAGCCAAGGACCGATATGGAGAGAAATCACAAAAGAAGCGGAAGAAGAGGAATGTTTTGTGGAAGAAGAAAAGCATTTTTATCCGCCCAGCTTGCCACATGATGTCTAAATATGATAAAACAGACTTCTTGAAAGTGTTAAAGAATGTAAGGGTGCCCGGCGGATATGTCTCAAACATCTCCCAATGTGTGAAGCTGAAGGACCATACAATAACGGGTTTGAAGAACCATAACAGTCATGTACTGATGCAGTAGCTTCCCCCAATTACTGTCCGTGGATCACTGCCGCCTAATGTGGTTCAACCTCTTATTGAGATGTCTACATTCTTTATAGGCATGTGTTCAACAACATTGACATAAGAAGATATGGACCGACTAGAGACAGGCGTTTATGTCACATTGTGCAAGATGGAACATATATTTTCCTTAAGTTTCTTTACTATCATGGTTTACTTGGTTGTGCATCTCGTCTGTGAATGCCGACTAAGTGGGCTGATACCGTATAGGTAGATGTATTCGGAATAAATGTATAATTTATTTACGTTCATTGATTGTGTTCATTGTTTAATAATTATATTACAATGAGTAATTCCCCTTGTAAACCTTGGTTTATAATTATATGTAGAAGCCTTTGGGGGTTCAAATCTAATGTGCGGAATAAAGCGGCATCCGAGGGCTGCATCGCAGAAGGTTACAGAGCAACTGAGTTGGTAACGTTTTGCGCAAGGGATCTAGATAACGCCCCATCATTTCTCAATCGACTTCTACGAAACCCGGATGGTCCAAAAGGGGGTGGGAACTCGAGTGAGCCTTAATCGTATGACATTGACACAGATTTACCAATACATTATATTTAACTTTGACGAATTCCTTCAACTACGGACGTAAGCCATGTTATTAGAATATTTATGTACAGTCACCTTCAGTCTTTATTTATGAATTCTTATTAATTTAATTTCAATTTGTAGTATACACATGGATATGATTAAGCGATCATCCCATTGGAGGCGAATGACGGACGAGTAGTTGCAAACCCAACATCATGAGCAATTCTGCGATTGGTATCGTAAATATGTAAAACTAATGTGATATGTAATTATTACAATAGTAGTTTGAATATATTTACTGTAGGTTGATCATAACTAATTAACAAAACGAACTGCTTGCGTTCTCATTGCACGTAATATACTCACAGGTCGATCAAGTAGACGATCAACGAATGAATGAATTGGGTGGGAAGCTGGTAATGCATTGTAAAAGCCCAAGAAAAACAGCTATCAGATATAACAAATATATGGTTAATGGCAAATTCTTTCGCACGCTTGCATTTGATGTTGGAAAGAAGTAACAGAATAGTGGCGTGTACATGCTGACAGTTTATGGCGTTATGTACTTCAGGAAGCTAATAAAAGTGATTGAGGTTGAGTACTACAATAGGACTAGGTACGTTCTGTTCAAGTGTAAATAGGTAGATAGTACGAGGGGCAAGGGGTACAAGGAGGACGAGTATGATCTAATTTTTGTCAACTTCAAAAACCTTATCCACAAGGGAGAAATGATTACTGATGAGCCATACATGCTAATGTCACAAGTTGACCAAGTATTCTATGTCGAGGATGAGAGGGACTGAGATTGGGCTTGCGCTATAAAGACTAAACCTAGAAACGTGTACGACGTTGGTTGGGTTGAAAGACCACATGATGTATGCGAAAACCACCACGAGTGTGAGCAACTGATTATAACTAGCATTGATTATCATAACCTCGAAGATAATGTCGACTATGTCTGAGTAGACTTAAATCCAATCGAAGTATATGTGATCTAAAAAATATCAGCTATATATTAATTGTGGATATTAATTGGTTCTGTGTCATTATTCATGTATATGTTGATTAGTATTTATATTTGTGCATATTTCATCATTTGATAATCATATTAATTAATTTTTTGACTGATTTACTTTACAGGTCAACATGAGTTCTTGGGGGAAGAAAGCACGGGGGTCACATTCAGTGCAGCCATCTTGCACGCGTGGGTCCGAACCATTTTTGGTGGATACATAGGATATCGTTATTGGTGCGGATCTTGGATATAGACCAGTGATTGAAAATGACCATAATGCAGTCCCCAATCCATATAGCCGGGATGGCATGGCACAACAGCCACCTATGATAGATAACACTCCCATGTACGAGGATGCCAATATGGAGCAACTCTACTCCCAGCCTGAGGCCGATGAAAATGATAGTGAGACATAGGGTGTTGAGGACCCACATAGTAGGACTATTGGTGCCACGCAAGGCGAGCAATCCGAGGATCTTGCTACACGAGTGTTACATAATAAGGAGATTCGAACAATAAGTAAATAAATATGCTATTAATATTAATATATATTTATGTATATAATCGACAGTTTTGTAGTTAGTATTGAATACTAATTAAGTAATTAAAATAATTCTTACTTTTGTAAATATAGAACAAGATGGATGGGAGCACGACCTTTCACATAGTGAATCTAAAAAGGCCGTATGCTTTGTGAGATATCTCCTTTGACCAAAGGGTTGTGGCCGAATATAATAATTCTTGACAGCCCGTAGGGATGTATGTCCTAAAATTAGGGAGGATGAACGGTAGTATTGTAAAGAGTGAGAATTTTGTTAAATTGCAGGATGAATGGGGGTAGGTACCACTTCGTAAGAAGGAAGATATATAGGACACTTTGATGCTATGACTAAACTGCATGCTATATATATGATAACATGTTTATTTCATTCTGTCAAATATGCTATTTGTTAATTGTTTTAAATGCTCATTTGTTTACATTTGCATGAATACTTTTACATCCCACCTAAGATGAATATGGCAGCCATTAAGAAAGACGCATTTCATGACATGGGACACAAGTTTCGAGATTGGAGGCATTCACTGAAGAAACCACTGAAGATTACAGACGAGGATACTTCTGAGACGGTGAAGGAGAGAATGGCCCCAGATTTTGTCGGCAACTACAACCCTTTGGACATTGACGCATTGTTGGATAAATGGTGTTCAAAGAAGAATAAAGTAGGTCACAATTAAGTTTAATTATTAATTTATGTTGTTTAATTACTTAACAGAAATGTTATATCCCACACGATTTCTATTTTAATAATATAGGAATATACGAAGCATATGAAGGGTTTGCGGGCATTGAATGATGCGCCCTATTGTTCCGGTGAAAAGATCTATGCAAGGAGAAGACATGAAGACATATAAATTTTATAGCATAATTTATTTGTCATAGTATTTTTTTTTAAATAAATATATTCAAATTGAATGTTTATATATATATATATGCTCATTTTTTGATTGCAGACCTTGGTTGCCGGCATTCCTCCTACAAGAGCTCAGAATTACGTCAAAACCCACAAGAAATTGAATAACACATATTCAAATGATGTAATTAGGGAGAGATGCGTCTACTACTAACCCAACTATTTAGTATTGATTAATTATTTATGATTTAACTACTTACATAATGCACTAACTTATACTGTAACGTATACTACTAACCCAACTATTCAGTATTGATTAATTATTTATGATTTAACTACTTATATAATGCACTAACTTATACTGTAACGTATAGAAGAGGATGTTAAAATTGATGCCAAATGACCTGCCAGCAATAACGAGTATGATCGAAGGCACCGTAAGGTGGTGTCCAGATGATGCATATTCCCAAGCACTCGGAAAAAAGCCAGTATGTGCTGATAGGGTCAGACAAGCGAGATCTGGCATTCTATCGGTACGGGGCAGCCCACAAACATACTATACACTATCCCAATTCCGAACACAACACCGATGACTCATCACATATGATAGAAAGGATAAGAGAGCTAAAAGCGGAGAGGGACCAACAGCGAGCAAAGATTAAAGAATTGGAAAATCATATGGCAATAAAGAAATCTGAGAATGTAACTCGCTTTCAGGAGAATGAAACCCGCTTTCGGAGACTCAAGGCATTGTTGTTACATGGGAGTTCTTCTTCATTCTTCCCCAAAGTGGCCTAACGTGGGGGTCACCCAGAAGGAGGCAAACATGCTATTTATGTTGTTTTTGTTTTTGTTTTTGTTTTTGTTAACATGACTATAGTCTGACTTGATCACTTTGATGATAATGCTTAATGGTTTATTGCATGTACTGCAAATTAGATGCTTGTGATGCTATTGAGTTGGATTGTGCAAATGGTTGGGTAGCTTAGTTTATGTATTTATTTCTTTCCATGTATGCATTTCTAACTTGTATATATATACACTATAGCATATATATTTGTTGCATATATGATTTGTTGAAACTTGTTTGTTGATGTTGGACATATGTAGCGGATGA
The DNA here is from genome assembly GCA_013348765.1 of Carpinus viminea. NCBI lineage: Eukaryota > Viridiplantae > Streptophyta > Magnoliopsida > Fagales > Betulaceae > Carpinus > Carpinus viminea. The sequence continues at coordinate 30,237,230 of CP054673.1, forward strand.
CAAATGTTAATTAGTGTTAGTCGTATTTGATGGTAATATATAGTTTGTTTTTTATTATGTTTACTTAAGTATCTATAGCTTGAAAGAACGTTGTATGTATATACGTATATGCTTGTATCTATTAATTTACTCCTAAGCTATGCTCGATCATGCTCAAGACATAATTATCGATCATGTACTCTTCTTAAATTAATAGTTATTCTTGATCAACTGTATACAGCTGATACTCTCATATTTTTTTTTCTCTTTCTGCCAATTATTGAATAAGTATATTCACACATGTTATAAAGTTCGCTTAAGAACAATTTTAATAGATTCTAAGCAATCTTATTGGTCTTTTCGAAAGATTTTTGTTTTCGATTTGTTAAGGAAGCAATTGAATTTTTTTTTTACTTGGTGAACCTTTTATATTGAATTGTTGTGTACTACATTTTTGTCTCTCTGCATTTTTGAGCAGTTAAATTACTTAACAAAAAAGCAAAATTCATTGAAATGCATATTCATCTTGCTCTCTGTTTCCTCTTTTCTATCATTTCATACATTGACACAAAACACAATATCAATAATTTGAAGCTCAATATGTAATACTACTTAACGAAACTTCTGCTCTATCTCGACCAATTAAGCTATTCAAGCAGGTACTTTTATATGCTACTTAACAAGTTATTTGTTATTATCAAATGCAGTTGGAGGCTATATTCAAATCATTTTATACAAATTGTGTACATTTTACAGTTGGAAGCATTATATCCTGATGTATATAAGAATGTTCATGAATGTGGTAGTCGATATTACAAGGGTGTAAGTGACAAGTCTCTTTGAATTAAAAACCTGCGTGCTTTAATTGTTATATAGGTCATGAACAATACCGCTTCTTTTCACTAATCTTTTACGGAATTTTTGAAGTATATCAAGGTGTAAGTAACCATGACGAATAACAGAATTTTCATGAAAGCAACTTTGATTAGTAGCAGGCTTAAAAAAGACGTTCTTTATGAGCTTCTTATGAAGTGCAGTCAACAAGTAGTTTTTCCCAAACTCTTTACCAACAGTCTAGCATGTGGCTTGCCTTTTTACATATGATGAATAATACGTTTTATAATGTCTTGTTGGTTTTCTAGCATGTGCTAACTCTTCCCCCTTGTAATATTGAGTTTTTGTATTTGCTTTGATTTAGTTGAGCTATTTTTACCATTTAAGAAACAAATATTGTTTGGATTATGTTTTTTGAATGATTTTGGTAGTTATATATATATATATATATATATACATTCTACTTGTCTCGTGTGGTGTCTATTTTTGTGGATGCGTATTTCATTGCACGCATGCACACCTCTATGTGCATTTGCCCTAGATCATATATGTATTGGTTGAACATTGGATTTTGTTTACCTTTGCGGTCTCTGTTATAAGTGCTGGAATTCCTTGATGTTCATGAGTAAGTATGCAGTTTCTTTAAATAAATAACGTAATATATTTGATGTATGTATTGGTTGGACGTGGAAAATGTTTACCTTTGTTGTCCTCTCTCATAGGTGCTATGATTTCTTGATTTTCATGAGCAAGTATGCAGTTGCTTTCATTAAAGAATGTAATATATTCATTGTATTTTAGGGATGGATTTACAATTTCAATGGGAGGGGGTTGAAGCTTTTGTGATACAGCTTGATGGTTTAGTGTTCAGTTGGCATGAGTCGTTCTTGTGAGTCGTTATTCTGAAACATATACTTGATGTACTAGAGAATTGTAACTGCCAGATAGGATATACAAAATATATACTTAATGTATTTGGCCATTCTTTTTTTGTCTCTAACTTTCTCAATGATAACACTGCTTGTTGATTTTATCTTAAATGAATAGCTTGTACGTTTCGTAGACATGGAAAAGTGTTAGATAGCTTCACTTTATTGTTGTTCCAAAGCAATTATGAGATTTTCAAAATATTTATATTTCTTTTACTAATTAAAATTGAAGACATTTAAGAAATAGATTTGTTTGAATTACAATGTTTGGATGTAGTATGTTTTTACAGTTGTATGTTGTAATTGTTCAAAATAAATAATAAAATTGAAAATGAGATTGTGGGGCGTAAAACTTGATTTTGGGAAGAGAAGCAAAGATGAGAAGGAGATGTGAAAACCAAAACCAAAAAAAAAAATCTGATGTGGCACTGTTCACCATGTCAAAAATGTTTTGGACGTTTGAATTTTCACACATCAAAAAAGTTTCTAAAATAAACAAATAAAATAAAATAAACTTTTCTAACGTGGCACTGTTCACCATGTCAGAAATGTTTTTGACATGTAAATTTTCACATGTCAAAAAAATTTCTGAAAAAAAAAATAAAAACAAACAAACAAACGAACATTTCTAACGTGACACTGTTCACCACGTCAGGAATGTTTTTGACGTGTGAATTTTCATACGTCAAAAAATTTTTTGAAATTAAAAATTAAAAAAAAAAAAAACTTTATGACGTGCTGTTCACCATGTCATTAATGTTTTTAACGCTCCAAATAGTAACATGTTAAAAAATTCCAACGTGTCACTGTTTACCATGTCAGAATTTCAACTTTTCTGATAGGCGATTTTTTGAGGTGTAAAAAAGGTCAGAAAAGGCACGTCAGAAACGTTTTTGACATGTCAATAGACCTAAAACATCAGAAATGTTGCCTCAAAAAAATATGTGATTTTTGTAGTGTGCCCAACCCAACCTCTTTTTATACCTTAATTTATTTTACTTGAGGCAATTTTCTTTTTTGGTTAACCTAAGGTAGGTGGGAGTTGTGAATTGGGGTAGTGATTTGTGTTATGTTTGAGTACAAATTAAGTCTAAGTATGAATATAAAATTATATGAGTATTTAATTAAACAAATCAAATACATCAACTCTAATCTATTAATTTTACATTAATTAGTTTATGATAAATATTTCACAGGTTATGTAAAAAATTATCAATTTAGTGTCACATGTCAGATTTAGATTATGTTGATACATGAATATAAAACTATGTAAGTCGACTCTAATACAACCTATTTAATCAATTAACGGGACACCTTTCAATTATAACTTTACTAATTTAGTGTTTGTATCGAAAATTAACTGCATGCCCTAGTATTGTGACTTTTTTTTTTTTTTTTTTTGACATGTCCATGCAAGAGAAAGGGAATGAAGATTTGAACTAATAACCTTTGCTTCATAAGGTATGGTATACAGCCAATTAAGCTACCCCTTAGAGAATTTGCCAATGGTATCTTCGGCCTTTGCTTTGACCTGCAATTGAGTGTGGCATTTCATCACCTTTTATATAATCGATTTGCCGTTAGAAATTATTTTTTTAAGATTGTTTTGAAATATTTTGGGAGAAGTAGAAGACCTAGAACTTTTTTTGTATTTCTTTTTGTTGGAGCAAATTTAATGCATTTATTTTTAGTTAATTTAAAATAAAATAAGACAAAATAAGCAATCTTCTATGTAATTGGGTGGATAATAAATCTCAGATGTGACCATAGATTTTGTTTGACAGCGTCATAAAAAATAGTATTATAAGACAAGTAGCTCAATAAATCATACTGAAGATGATAAGAAAACAAGATAGAATTAATTTACACCTATTTTATTCTTTAGATGTCATGCTTCACTACAAAAAACCAAAGTTTTTTTTTTTGACATGTCCATACAAGAGGGGGAGGGGGAATCGAACTAGTAACCTCCGCTTCATGAGGCGTGATCCTAACCGATTAAACTACCTCTTGGAGACCAAAGTTGTTTTAAGTGGCCATTCTTGACGTGGCCTTTTTGACATGTTTCGAATGTTAAAATTTATGAGGTCAAAAAGTCAATATTTTGATGTGGCAATTTCTGAAACATTAAAATTTTTTGACTTTGGCATAACTAGCACATAAAAAAAAAAATTGACATGGCAACATTTTTGAAAAGTAGAACTATTGCCACGTCAAAAAAATTTATGACGTGACACAATTGCCACATCAAAAAATAATTAATTTTGTTTTTCTGTTTTTGTTTAGGTTTTACGAATTATTTGGGGTTTTTTAATTGAATTATTTGAGGCTTTAAACATTTTATTTTATTTTATTCCTTATTTTTCTTTTTTAAAATTTTTCTGGATTTTTTTTTTTCAATTAGAAAATTTATTAATTTAATTTATTTTCCATTTCTCTCTTGATCTAGGACAAGTGATCTTGATCATCAGTGGTAGTAATTTGAGCAGAAGAAGCATCATTAGGACACTTGGACCTATGCAAAGTCACCAGCTGCTGACACTACTTAGAAATGATTGGAAGTTATGGCATGGAAGACTTAGAAACCTGATTAACTGAGGATGCATTCCTTCCTTTAGAAAATTTGTATCTTGGAGGATAACCATGCAACTTATAGCACTTCTCAATGGTATGGCCAAGATGACCACAATGAGTGCAAAGTGGACGCTCCTTTCGAGCATAACCTTTGTTGGGTCATGGATCAACCTTACCCAAACCCAATAGTTCACTGGCCCAAGTCAAAGCCTAGACAAGCCAGAACCCGAGAAGGTCTCAAGCTCGAACCTCTGAGACGGAAGGGTCCGAGACCAAGGACTCGGTTTTGAGACTCCGAGACCCACGTGTCCAAGGCCTCAGAGACCTTTGAGTCCGAGACCTTCGAATCCGAGGCCCTTGTATCCGAGACCTTGGAATTTAGGGATTGGGGATTTGAATCCATTTGAATAATGTGCGATATGATCTTATCCATCCAATTCAAATGTCAATCACTTGGAAACATGGAATCAGGTATTCTATCTGTAGGAATTCGGAATTCAAACGTCAACAACCAAATCCTATCTTGATCTTCGAAGATTAAGAGATGGATAATTACTCAAATCCTTCAATAACAAACTGCTACGTAGCAAATTAGGAAAGAGTCAGTCACTAGTTAGGGGACTACCATTCTATGCCTATATAATACAAGTCACTACCACACATTCGAGTAACGCAACTCTAGCACTTTTTACGCTTTTGTTGTTTTCTCATTCTCTCTATAGCAAATACTGACTTAGACATTGGAGTAGCCCCTCCAACTCACCCCCGATCTCTCTTCGATCCTATTGTCTTCTTCATTGTGTAGGCAACTCACATTTGGAGCACTGGAACCAGGGATTCAGCAAGCGTGCCATGTCACCAATCGGAAACTGTGCATCAACAACCTTGTGTCCTTGAACCTTGAGGATGAGAAGGATGAGATGGAGCGAATTTGGAAACCATTGCAGTAGGAGCATGGCTTATAGGAGCAAAGAAGCTAAAGGTAATCTCTCTTTGATGCTCTTCTTGCACAACCATGGAAAAAATCTTATTAATCTGTGGCAATGGATCCATACGCAATATCTGACCTCTGATATGGGAGAATGACTCATTCAATCTCATCAGGAATTGAAAAACGTACTCACGGTGTTGATACTCAAAATTGATGGAGATCAAGGCACCACTTCGAAGGATCTCATTCAAGTACCAATTGGGCCGGTTACGAGAGCACGAGCAAAGCAGTTCAAGGATGTACTTAACGGACTCATTCAAGAGTTATGAGCTCAAGCAAATTCGTGGAGGCCCATTGAGCATGATCCACGTGGGCAACAAAGAATCGTCACCTTGATTCAAGTTCTAAAAGGATCCAGTCAAGGTTAAGAATTGGCAAGAAATATTTTGGGTCTATTCTAGAAGGATCAGATTGCATGGCTATTCTAGGCGCCACTTTTTTTCCTTTTATGTTGTCTTTGTTTCCTTCCATATGACTCTAGGCGTCCAGCTCTTCTATCTTATTTTTAGCGTCTTTTTTTAGGCAAGTAGGGATTTATTTTAGCTTTGATTAGGAGAATGGGCGTTCAGCCTTTATTGCGTTATATGTCTTGTGTGTTTTAGGAAGGTAAGGATTTCTGTCCTTACCCATTTTTCGGCTTTAATTATGTTTTCTATGTTAGGTTTTTTTCCTTGTAATGATCAGCCCTTTAAATAGGTGCATAAGTAACGGAAAAGTCAGACATTGATTATTCATAAACTTGTGAGGTTTATTATTCTCTTTGGTTCTTTGAAGAACTACTTAAACTTATCGGGATTTCCTGTGACGTTCATCTCGACTTATCAAACGGAAATTTCACCACCGTTTGTAGCGTCTTCCTTATACTGAGGTTCTTGTTTGTCATAAACAATGAGTCGAGGTCTTCCATTCAAATCTGTCCATAGAACAATCTTGGGTTCCCTTTCGTTGTTGGGTCTCGTTATTCTTAGCGGGGTTCACATCAAAGATGCACCATATATAGATGTGGTCACAACTACAAAATCATTAGTACATGAGAAAAAATGTTTTCTTGTGTTTACGCTTTCAGATCAAGATGCAAGGTTTTTTATTGCTATGGATTATAGTTTTTTTTTTAGTACGTATTATTAATTTATTGTTAAAAATCATCTTAGCTAAAGATCTATTGTAAAATAGTATGTAAATTTATATCACTGAGAAGTCCAAGACAAACACTTCTTGGCATTCACACACCTATACAACTATATTGCGTTCCTTATTAGTTACCAAAGTATACACATCAGATTCTGCCCATTGCAGTAAAGCAAAATCAAAGATATATGCACTATCTTAAACCACCATGAACCCAAAGCTATGAAATGCCTATCCATAAAGAGAGCTTTTACCATCTCAAAGATTTCAACTTTGATTTCTGTATTTTTGTTGTTTCCCATCAGTAAGTCCCAAGTCCCCTGCCTATCTACCTCCTGGATTCCTCTTGGTCAGATACCTTTACTGTCATCCCCTTCAATTCTTCTGTTAGCACTTTGATTGAATCCGAAACTTCAGCCTTATACACGTAGAACTTAATCACAATCAAAAAGAAGATGAAATTGAGGAAGTTTAGTATCACGAAAAATGCATAATAATAATCAAGATGGGAAGCATTGAGGTTGTTTAGAATCCATCCTCGGTGACCATGCTTCTTGGTGATGTGAGAAACTGTGGAAAGAAGAAAACTACTCAGAAAGTTTCCAGCTCCTAGAGTGGTCATGGAATAGGAAGTCCCAAGACTTTTCATGTTTTCTGGCGCTTGGTCATAGAAGAACTCAATCTTCGCAACATCTAAAAATGCATCTGCGATTCCCATAAGCACGAATTGGGGAAGTAGAATAAATATGGTTAAGGGAACTTGTCCTCCATTTTCAACCAACCCATGTTCCTTGGCTACTCTCAGTCTATATCTCTCTGTTAAAGATGCAATTGTCATAATCAAAATGTGCATAAAAAGCCCAACTCCCATTCTTTGAAGAAGAGTGATCCCTCTAGGGTTTTTAGTCGACCTTCGCATAATCTTAACAAAAAATCGATCATAGAGCATGACAGAGACAAGCATGGATATGGTTACAAATGCAGCTAAACTTGCCGGGGGAATTGTGAAGCTCCCAATGCCTCTGTCAAGTGTGGCACCTTGCTTGACAAAAAGAGTATTTATCTGGGCGATCATTATGCTTGGTACAACCGTGGCAACCCATATTGGGATCATTCGTACCATTTGTTTAGTCTCTTCTACTTGTGTAACTGAGCACAACATCCATTCATTAGTTGACCCTGTTTTCACAGACGCTTTGGTAAGGAACCTGCTTCCACACAACATTAATTAAGATTAAGACTTGAGAAAGCTAATCAAGTGTGTGTATATATATATATATATGTGGTATAGTTCATATTGCTCTTATCAGTTATTAAGATTTAACTGAAAACCCTAATGAAATGGTAATCAAAAGAACATTGCAAATCACTTGATAGTTACGAGGGTTCCGTGTAGTTTTCTTCTAAGCACAAATGCCTCTAATTTTTCAACATTGTAAATAACATGCATATATATATATACCTCAAGGTGGGTGTGGAATCAATTCTGAACTTTCCTTTCTTAACATACTCTTCCAAGTCAAGCTCATAGAGCTCTTTGGGATCATCAGGAATACGCACCCTCCATTTCCTTACAGCAGCCACTATTACCTTGGCCATCCTCGTGAAGGGGCTCTGCGAGCACCTTGTGTCTATAAAAGGGCGTACCTGCCATGAAGATGGCAATGGATATTGCAAGTCCAAGAGTGGAAGCGCATATCCTAAGGTCCAACCTACGTTGTCTTGTATCCAAACAAGTACTGTATTGGCAAAGAATGTCCCAAGGAAGATGCTAAAACCACCAATTGAAGAAGGACAGCTTGTGAGCCTTCTCCTTGGGGTTGAAATCATCAAATTGGTCTGCTCCGATGGTGGAGATGTTCGGCTTGGTTCCTCCTGTTCCAACGGCTAAGGTGTAGAGTGCACCGTAAAACACTGCTAGCTGTAATGTTGAAGCTTTCTTACACTTCTCCAAATTAATTGTCTGTGAGCAGCGAGGCGGTCTTAAGCTCGGTAGTGAAACCGCCAATGTTAGTAATGACATTCCCTGCATGCATGCATGCATGCCAACTTAGTATAACATACTAGTTTAGTTAATTTAGACAACACAAGATTTGTCCAATTTCATCAACTATTTTCTTATTCCTAGTTGTGTAATCGCGGTTGAGTGATCGAGAAGATAATGTAATAAGATATAATAAAAAAAATTCAGTAGTTGCTTAAAAAAGATTATGTGTTGGTGTGATAATCATAACTAACAGGAATAATGGCTTTCAATCTTGTAATTAGATAATAAAAATCTATTTATCATTTTTTTTTTCTTGCAGTAATTTCACTTAACCCCCTAAAGTTTAACATCATTTAATAGAATAGAGTATTTAAAACAAAATAAAAGTCGATAAACAAAGAAAAACTTTAAACTCTAAAAAGATGTTTGTAAAAACACAAAATTTTGGGAGTTAAATGAAATTATCCTTTTATTTATTTATTATTAGATTCCAACCAACTCAGCCAGCTTGCTTTCTTTTTGATCCCTTCTGGCCGATTCTAGCTATTCGCATGTCGCTCTCCTCAAGAAGTATTAATATAGTAATTAATAAGTCCGTTATTGTTGACTAGTCTCAAATTACACATGCAACCACCTCCTCAGAATTATAAAAGTTTTTATTTCTTTAATTTCTTATTTTATCATCATCTTTTTTAATAAACACATAATTATTTTTTTTAAATCGTGTCTTTTTTAATTAATATAAACTAAAAGATATTTCAAAATAATTTTTCATTTTTCATTTATATAATGATCATCTCTCTAAATAATATATACATATACACTTTGAGAACGAGAAAATAAATATTTATGAAAAAATAAAATTGACTAAAGATACCTATAACAAAAAGACCCTTTTCCGTAATTTGGACCTAGACCGGACAAATTGTGATATAAATACCTTTGGTCCACTAGATGCACTGGCATATATAAACTTCTATCATATATGAATACCACGTTCTACCATTTTCTTTTCCTTTTTTTTTTTTTTTTTTTTTCTTTTTTTTTTATGAATAATTCTATCATTTTTATCCCATCGGTTACAATTGCAGCCTTACAAAACATAATTTCCAAGTCAAACGTTATTACCCTAATTAAGCAGAGAAAAATAAGACTACTTTTGTCATAATTGACATGGTCAAACTTCTAAATTAAGTAGGTGTTAGGGTTTCTGTTTAAGTGAGCAATTAGTGATTATACATGCATCGAATATGTTACTGAAAAATGTTAAAAAGAAATTAAATAAGACAAAGAACAATAGAACATGGCATAAATTAAAATATATATATAAAAATAATTGGTGGGGATGATATAGTAGTACATGCAGACGTACCGAGATATAAATGACGGACGCGATGACAAACGTCCAGTAACGGCCGAGATGAGCGTCGGCAATGTAAGCACCCAAGATTGGAGTGATCCAAATGGTTCCGACCCAATTGGTGACATGGTTGGCAGAGGTGACGGTGCCCTGGTGGAGCTTCTTCGTTAAATACAAAATCAGATTCGAGGATATCCCATAATATGCCATGCGTTCAAAAACCTCGTACACTGCAGAAGCCAAAAGAAGGAAATAGTTGTTGGAAAAAAAACAGTCAACACTATCCGCGGCCGTATGATGATCAAATAGTACTTTGGCTTACTGCCTCTGTAGTAATCCGTTTATGTCCATTCATTTCAAATAATTAGAGTTTTGATAATGAATTGGAGAGACACAGAGAGCGAGACAAAGACTTTTGTGTTCCACGTGAGAAGAAGAGACAAATATTTTGAAAACTGAGCTTCAAGCCTTGGTGAAGAAAATTGTGGCGCAGGCTATGATATATATATATATATATATATATATATATATACTCCATCCAAAGTGATCACATATATCTTTCTCAAATGGATATGAAGAGGTTATTTCACATCGGTTATAAAAAATATTGGTGGTCAATTTATAAGTGTAGAAAAAAACCTTACTTCTTGAACTAGTTTCTGAGTTAAAAATGGCTCAAGACCACTCAAGAGGATAGAATTAATCGGTATGCTTGTTACTACTTAAAAGTTGAGCACCCTTGTAGATTTGGCTCCCAAGTTTCAAGATGTTTAACACTTTAATGTATCGTAAAAGGGATTTGCGAAGTGGGTTGTGGGTAATTAACCAAATCTAAAGCTCCATATATATATATATATATATAGAGAGAGAGAGAGAGAGAGAGGTTACCAACGATGAAGGAGCAAGCTCTCCATCCACCAGTGTTGGATCTCCGGACGGGGTTTCCTTTGAGATCCACAGTCCCATCCTGCGTGTATTCATCAAGTGCTTCTTCCTGATCAGCCATACTTTGTTTTGCTTTGAAGACTCTTAGACTTAGGAGTGACAGAGCCCCACTTTTATATTCTGTTTCAGGACAACGTCTACTTCTTGGTGTCTGTATGCCTAACAGGGAATCGGGACCACATTTTCGGCCTGCCCTATAGTCCGCATCTTCGGCTCTTGCAGCTTTGACCTGCAATTAAGTTTCGCATTCAAATGACGGATATGCCCTCACAAAATTCTTACATTTTTTAGCTTCCGTTTTGAAATATTTTAAAAAATATCAATTTAAAATTACCATATTTCAGAAGTAGAATTAGGGTATTTTGTGTGATGTGAAAAAGGTTAATTATATAATGAATAGTAAATGGCTTTGGTTTGGCCATTACCAAACACATCCTAGAGTGGCCGGGTGACTCCGTCTCCACCCACCCCTTTCCCTTTTTAGTGTGTGGACATTAAAGTAGGAAACGAGATCCACCTCTGGTGAAAGAGCGGCCTCCATCAGTGGAAGCAAGCCTTCATTTTTTCTTTTTTTCTTTTTTATGAGTGATAACGCCAGTCTCCACAATTGAAAAAAGTGAATATTGAAAAATATTATGTTATATTTATAAATAATAATAAAAAAGATATTTTGTATTTTATTTTTCAAAAAAGTGTAATTAGCGAAACTAAGCTACGGTCAAATTAAGCCTCATCATATGGTCCAATGGTGACTTAAATTTTAATGAACTGCACTGTCTAATGTCTATAGGAGAGCAAGTGTGAAGAGTGTGGTTGATATTCAAAGGTCGGTCTAGAAGTTGATAATTTGTGGCAGAGGAGTTTATATGGATTATGTCAAGTTATATTCAAAGCTCTAGAAGTTGACACGATCGCTAGCTGCAGAGGAATCTTGCATCATTGCATGACAATAATTATTGAGCCCGAGGACTGAGGTTATTCTCCCAATATTAATTATTTTATTTATAATTGGGGAATCTATGAGTTCATACCGAATCTATCTAAAATTTAATAATAATTTTTACTTTTAGATAAAAAATAAAATACACTTAATATATATATATATATATATATATATATACAAAAAAAATTATGTACTTCTACCTATTTTATATCATGTAAATCACTTTTAAATCAAAAAACAAATTGAGCCTAATTGACTAGCTTTGAGAGTGACGAATTATAATTCTTTTTAATTCATTTGAATTGAAGAATATCTTATTAATTAATTATATATATATATATATATATATTTTTATATGTCCACGTAAGGGTAAAGAGAAAGAAATTCAAACTTGTAACCTCCGCTTCATAAGACATAATTCATAGTCGATTGAACTATTAATTATATTAAATTAGTATTTTTATCTTATTAAAAAATAAAAATACGTTTCAAAATATAACTAAGTAGGATCTTGTTCCAAAGGCAATCCTGCGCACTCCTCATCACAGCAATACTTTTGCTTACAGACTTTCTACAGTGACCACCCCTTCTACCTTCTTTCAAAACTTTGCTCCACCTTTTATATATAGAAAACTTCTTCAACATGGTGGGCCAACTGCATGCGACGGATATGCCCTCACTACTTTAATGTAATAATTACTTGGTAGATGTTTCAGTTGTATTAATTAATGTTAATAATTAAAAAAAATTATTTTCGCTAATTTTTTAAATCTCGATTATGGTTTACTTCAACACATTTGAGTTGGGAGTCGTGCACTTTTTTTTTTTTTTACATGTCCATATAAGAAGGGAGAAAAAAAATTCAAATTAATAACTTCTATTTTATTAGATATGATTTCAGCTGATTGAGATACCCCTTAAAACCATATATATTTGATGACAAGACGGAAATAAAAACACGTTCAATACTGGAGATATGTATATAATCAACAAAAAGAAAATTAAACCTTAATTAATGTTGTAGACTCTAGATCTATCATCTCTCCTTTCCACCTATATACATATTGTTGTTTGAAATGCTTGTAATTTGTAAATAAAACAGGGGTAGTTTAGGGATGAGAAAGTAAAAATATTCATACGATTGATAGAGTGTAACAAAAAAAGTGCTTCGAATCATTAATTACTATTTGACTCAGCCTTGTCTAAAAAAGTCGAGTCACTTTAGTGGCTTTAGTTTTCCAAATGGGACCAGTTTTGACAGATGGCGTAGAATGATAATCAATAATTGGCCCGACTAGCATCTACGCGTGCAAACACGACTGAATATATATGTAGGTGATCACTCACTTTTTGGACTACTTTAATTTTATATTCAAAGCTTCTAGATGTAAATATAAGTGACAATTCTGTTACAATCAAACCAGGGTCAAGAATTATACGTACAGATATTAATTAATTACATTTTGAACTCATTAGATATGATTCAAATTGATTGAGCTACTTCTTGAAAATACTTAATCTTCTTTATTCTATGGCTAATCTGCATTTTATCATATGCATTAAATTCATTTAATTATTATAATTGGGGGGCATGCCGATATATATCTAGTACTATTGGAGTATAAAACAATTGCTGGAAAAAACACTTGTAGGAAAATATATATTTAACAAATAGTGGCACCAGCAATCTCATTATCTGGAATTAGGATCTCTTCAGTTTGTTTGAACCAAATATAATTTCTTGTTAGTTATAATAGAGGGATATTTTTGTTCACTCAAAAAATGAAAAGATAAAAATGTCCTTACATTATAACTAATTGGATATTATACAATTTAAATTAACTGAATAAGATTTTATTCATATTATGGAGCTAATAAATCAAAAAAAAAAATTTAAAAAAAATAAATTAAATTTTAAAAAATTGTCACGACATTCAATTAAGACAAGCACTTATTGGCCAGGAAACAACTATATTGCTTTCCTTGTCTATTAAAAAAGTGTAAACATTACATTCTCGTATGTATATTGAGGTGAAGCAAAATAATAGATAATATCTTAAAACAACATGAACCCAAAGCTATACTTAAGCCTAGCTATAGCAATACTTCGAGCTCTATGAAAAGTCAGGTTTACCATAACCATCACGGAGTTGAAGATCAGCTTTGATTTCTGTATGGCCTTTATTCTTTCCCATTGGTCAGTGATCTCCAATCTACCTCCTAGATAAAATAATTCAAGAAGACTAGGAATATGGTTGAATAACTTTCTGTGTTCACTGATTCATTCTGAATGATACATAAGTTCATATAAGCTAATTACAATGTTTCCTTGTGTGTGCATACCTTCATGATATTATATGATTTTGTGTTTACAAAGCAACCTATAAGATTACATCAAATCTTTTGCATATCTTCATGTCATAACAGCAAGGAGAGATGATCTTCTTTCCTTAGTTGCATCATTGACTGATGGTAAGGCTGTGTGTGATGCATCACAGGGATCCTCGACAGCTGAATGATCACTGTCTTTATGAGATTCTGTTGTGCTAGCTGATGAGGATGATGTGGTTGCATGATCAGTGAGTTTGGTAGGTTGACCTGGCAGCTTAGGTGGCTCGAGTATGTCATGTAGTCTAACACTGGGTTCCTCTCGGTTAGATACCTTTACTGTCATCCCCTTCAATTCTTCTGTAAGCACTTGTATTGAATCCGTTATACACATAGAACTTCATCACAATCAAGAAGAAGACCAAGTTCGTTTAGTACAGCAAAAAATACATAATAATAATCAAGATGAGAAGCATTGAGGTTGTCTAGAATCCATCCATGGTGACCATGCTCCTTGGTGATGTGAGAAACTGTGGAAAGATGGAAACTACTCAGAAAGTTTCCAACTCCTAGAGTAGTCATGGAATAGGAAGTCCCAAGACTCTTCATGCTTTCTGGTGCCTGGTCATAAAAGAACTCAATCTTGGCAACCCCTAAAAATGCGTCTGCCGTGCTCATGAGCAAGAATTGAGGAAGTAAAATAAATATGGTTAAAGAAACTTGTCCTCCACTTTCAACCAAACCATGTTCCTTGGCCACACTAAGTCTATATCTCTCGGTTAGGGATGCAATTATCATTATCATAATGTGGATATCCTAAGATACTTAAAAATAAAAAATAAAATATATATATTTGTTAAATGGAAAAAATTTGAAAACGTGCATTGATTTGAAAAATAAAAAATAAATAAATAAAATAAAATTGTGACATGTGAGTAGATGACACGTCAAAATATTTTGGCATGTCACCCACTGGCACATCAAAAAAAAATTGCATGGGGAACCCCACTCTTAGCTGGCCCCCATTTCTTTCTCTTCTCCCTCATTTTCTCCCTTTCTCCCGCGCGTTCCCTAGCCTCTCTCCCTCCACGCAGCTCCTTCTTCCTCAAGCTTCTTCCTCTAATCTCTCATTCAATTCTCTCTCGTTAGAGAATATATTTCCTACATAGAAAAAAAATATATCAAATTGATATTATATATTTATTATTGATTATAATTAGGTTTGATGGTAATCAAATCAATTTGATTACCATACTTATCTATTTCATTCTCCTATAAATAGAAGCATTTGTATTGTAATATCAATTCATTCAATAAGAGCTTAATGTAGTCTTAGGGCTTTATCTGTGGATGTAGGTTATAGACCGAACCACGTTAAAATCTCTTTGTTCCTATTTTATTATTTCTTCTATTTTATTATTTCCGCAATTTATTATTTCTTCACGAATTTATTCATGGTATCAAAGTCTAACCCAATTAGCTGTGGCCCACCGTCTCCCATTTGTTGCACGTGTTGACTTGGATGTCCTCCCACCACACGTAAAAGGGCGTGTTGGAAGTCCCACATTGCTTGGGTATTAAGGAGATATGCTATTTATAAGGATGAAGGGAAACCTCAACTCTTGAGCTAGCTTTTGGGTTGAATTAGGCCCAAACCCATTTCTAACATGGTATCAGAGCAATAGGCTAACGCCGTTGTACGATCTAATGGTCCTGTGAATTTCTTTTTCCTTCAATTTATTTTTTTTGTTTCTACAAAAAAAAAAAGAAAAAGAAAAAGAAAAAGAAAGATTTGCATGGTTGCATCCCACTCCGCCGCTTCCAAACTTCGCCACTACCGGGAGAACACCATCCAGCCACCATCCACCTCTCATCTCACGGACAGATTCAGCACCGTGAACCAGAACATCCAATCTCATCCCAGCGAAAGCGCCAGCAGCATTTTCTCTTAGCCTCCTGTTTCGACGGATTCCTTCACTGGCGATTCACCAGCGTCGAGTCCCACCATTCGCAGCTGGGTTGGATTTTCTTTGTTGCCGTCCTCGTTCCATCTACTTCCAAACTTCCAAGCGCCGACTTCTGTTGTTCTCAGCGGTGTCGATCTATGGCAAACGCTAGCCTCCACCAGCCATTACCTGTCAACAGCCACCGTCATTGCAGCATAGCCTTCTCTGATGTTCCACAGAGCTCCACCACTGCCTCTACGATGCCCAGATCTAGCCCAGCTCCGACGCCATCTCCCTCAGGCAAACCCAGTATCGCCGACACACGCCGCTCCAGCGTTTGCACGCCCATCTCCGCACCAGCAGTTTTTGCCATACAATGAGTTCTCTTGAAGAAGAAAACACATGTTTGGCAATTGGTTTACTTTTTATTCAGCATATATTTCCATTCTGGTTTAGGAATAGGATATTCTAGTTTAGGAATACCCTGTTTAAGTTGTTGCTGCAGGAGTTTTGTTTGGTTACGAGATTGAGGTATTCTTTATACCAGTTTATGTAATCTGTAAAAAAAAAAAAAAAAATCTAAAAATCAAAAAATCAAAAAATCAAAAATCAAAAAAAATGAAAAGAGGCCAAGAATGCCCACAAAAGAGGCCGAAGATGCTCACAAAAGAGGCCCAAATTGCCAAAAAAAAAAAAAAAAAAGGCCCAAGATGCCACTTTTTCTCTCCCCTTAGCCCAAAGTTGGCTTTTCCTTTCTTTCTAGGCCCGTAGTTGGCTTTTCCTTCTCAAAAGAGGACACAGTTGCCCATTTTTCTTCTCTTAGCTCAAAGTTGACTTTCCCTTTCTTTCTGGGCCCATAGTTGGCTTTCCCCTTTCAAAAGAGGCCACAGTTGCCCATTTTTCTTCTCCTAGCCCATTGTTGGCTCTTCTCTAAAAGAGGCCATAGTTGCCCGTTCTCTTTTTCTCTTAGCCCACAGTTGGCTCTTTCTTCTCTAAAAGAGGCCATAGTTGCCCATTTTCTTTCTCTCTTAGCCCACAATTGGCTTTTAATTCTCTAAAAGAGGCCATAGTTGCCCATCTCATTTTTTTTTTTCTTCTTAGCCCATAATTGGCTTTTCATGTAAGGCCCATAGTTGGTCAATTCCAGCCAAACGTTGCTGATGTTCAAGAGCCACCAATGCTTCAAATTATGGTGCCATCAATTACCTCCTTTAGTGCTGTGATCAGTAAGCAAACTCAAGATTTCACAAGTTCCCACCTTGAGTTTGAGGGGAAATGTTAGAGAATATATTTCCTACATAGAAGGAAATATATCAAATTGATATTATATATTTATTATTGATTGTAATCAGATTTGATTACCATACTTATCTATTTCATTCTCCTATAAATAGGAGCATTTGTATTGTAATATCAATTCATTCAATAAGAGCTTAATGTAGCCTTAGGGCTTTATCTGTGGATGTAGGTCATAGACCGAACCACGTTAAAATCTCTTTGTTCCTATTTTATTATTTCTGCTATTTTATTATTTCTTCACAAATTTCTTCATGGTATCAGAACCTAACCCAATTGGCTGTGGCCCACCGTCTCCCATTTGTTGCACGTGTTGACTTGAATGTCCTCCCGCCACACGTGAAGGGGCGTGTTGGAAGTCCCACATTGCTTGGGTATTAAGGAGACAGGCTATTTATAAGGATGAGAGAAAACCTCAACTCTTGAGCTAGCTTTTGGGTTGAGTTAGGCCCAAACCCATTTCTAACATCTCTCACCAACAACTTCTTGGGTTTGGAAAAAAAAAAAAAAACCATTTTTGAAGTCCACTGCAGCCCATTTTCGTGCATATAAATTTCTGCAACATCACCGCCGGCCACCTCTCTCCGGCCATTGCTGGCCGTCCATTTCTCACCGGCCACCGTCCAACTCCGTCTCTCACTGGTCACCGTCCATCTCCGTTGGTGCTCCTCTTCAGGTAATATTGTAATATATATATAATATATATATTATTTACATATAATTCTAATATATGTAAGATTTAAATAATTTAATACATATAAATATTAAAACAGTATGTTAATTACATTATTAATATATATACATATATATTTACATTATTATTTATATATAATATATGCATGTCTATATATGTTTAGATTAAACTTGGGATTTGAAAAAAGGGAAAAATACAAAATTAGTCCATGTGGTTTACTTGATTTACAATTTACTCCCTGTGGTATCAAAACGAACTCAAAAGTCCATGTGGTATGTAAAAAAAACAATTTAGTCCCTACAGTTAAATTCCATCCATTAACTTAACGGATTCCGTTAGAGTGCCATGTCACATCCAATTAAATTATGACACGTGTCATATTTTATCTATGACTTTTAAAAATTACACTTGGATTTTTCACGTCATATTATTATGCCAACTAATATTTCAACCTCAACCTTTTTTTTTTTTTTACATTAAACACATTGGGTAAAATATTTTTAAAAACCCTAATTCTACCAAATTATTGATCTAAAAACCTAATTCAAAAGAAAACAAATTATTCTTCTTCTTCCCCCCTCTTCTTCTTCGTCTCTTTTTCTCTGTCTTCTTCTTCTTCTTCTTCTCCTTCTCTTTTCTCCTTTTTCTTCTCCTTCTCCTTCTCTTTTCTCCATTTTTTCTTGTCATGGTTTTCTCCATCTCTTCTTCTTCATTTTACTTGTCGTGGTTTTTTTTTTTCTTGTCGTGGTTTTTTTTCTTTGTCTCTTCCTGTCTTCTATTTCTTCGCTTTATGCTCTTCTCCTATGTGAAATTCCTCTTTTCTTGCAACATTCAAGAGGCGTATAGAGAGAGGAAAAAAAAAACCTTTGCAGACACGATAAGATATAGAAAAGACAAACGAATTGAATAAACCAAAACAGCAATTTGAAGTTTTTGTTGGTTTTCTGATGTCAACTACATACACTTTTGTGTTATAGAAGAAGAAGAAGAAGAAGAAGAAGAAGAAGAAAGAAAGAAAGAAAGAAAAAAACGAAGAAGAAGAAAAAGAAGACAGGTTTTCTTTTGAATTAGGTTTTCAGATCAATAATTTGGTAGAATTAGGGTTTTTAAAAATATTTTATCTTATGTGTTTAACGAGAAAAAAAAAAAGAAAAAAAAAAAAAAGCTGAGGTGGTGGCATAATTATATGATGTGGAAAATCCAAGTGTGATTTTTAAAAGTCATAAATAAAACATGACACGTGTCATAATTTAATTGGATGTGACATTGCACTCTAACGGAATCTGTTAAGTTAATGGATGGAATTTAACTGTAAGGACTAAATTGTTTTTTTACATACCACATGGACTTTTGAGTTCGTTTTGATACCACAGGGAGTAAATTGTAAATCAAGTAAACCACATGGACTAATTTTGTATTTTTCCCTTGAAAAAATTTAGTTTTTGAAAATCTTTATATGTATGGATGTTTGAAATTAACAAAATTGATATGCATATAATGCCTTAAGTTTAATTTTGATTATGTCGTTGGCCCTAACAGGCTAACATGTAGATATTAAAAAAAAAAATTAAGTTGTCTATTTGCAGATCGATTTAAAGTATAAATATATTAATGAGTGCAATATATGGTAGTTATGCATATAATGTCTTAATTAAAAATTAAAAAAAATAATTAGCGTAAATTTGTTACTTGATCATAATTAACCTCATTTTTTAGGACTCCACATATAGTATGCAGTATTTTAATTAATAATTTAGGTTCATTATGGTGCTATTTGAATTCATCATGGTTGTTATTTAAACCATACTTACCATAATTTATTTAGGGTCCCCATATAATATTAGCACTTTTAGGGTTTAGAGTTAGGGTTAGTTTTCACGTTTTACATTTCTTTTTAAATTATGAAAAATACATGAAATTAATTAGGCAACGCTTGTTACTAACATCATACTTAACTTTTAAGTTTATTTGGAATCCACATATAATATGAGCAATTTTATGAAAAAACGTTGATAAAAAACTAAACTAACCTTTGATTATTTGATGTATGTAGTAACGATATAAACAAGAGTTGGATGAGAAAGTCTAGATGTACTAGGGAATACAGAGACGGGTGTAGATCATTTATGGACTTTGCAGTCAGGAATTGTAAATGCCCTGATGGAAAAACTCATTGTCCTTGTAAGGCATGTAAAAATAACCAACGCCACCCGCCGGCCGTCGTATATGACCATTTGACCGGGGGTTAAAGAATAATGCCTATGTACACAAACTGGTATTACCATGGTGATCTACCTATACGGTTGACTGCTTCATTCCCTAATCTGACTACAACGAGCACAGATGCGGGTAGAAGCACAAAACTTGGTGAAAATATGCATGAGATGTTGCGTGATGTTTTCGGCATGTATGATGTCAATGTAGACAATTGTGATCCTCATGTCGTAGGGCAGGGTGTTGAAGAAAATGTGTAGCGCCTCAAATTTTAATAGTCTTATTTTGATATATTTATTTGATAACATTATTCAATGATTTCCTTTTAAAGAGTTTATGGTATTATGGAGGGTGGTAATAAGATAATGGTAGTTATGGAATAATGTTATAGTAAATGATAGATGTAATAATAATATTGCTAGGTGAAATAGTAATGGTAGGTGAAATAGTAATGTTGGTAGGTGTATGGGTAGGTGTAATAGTATGGGTAGGTATAATAGTATGGGTAGGTGAAATAGTAAAATAAGGGCAGAATTGTAAATGAAAGGTAGAATAGTATCTTAAAATTTTCCTATAAATAGAGCTTCTCCCTTCACAAATTCACCACTCATCTCCTTTCTCTTCTTTATATATTCTTCCTTCTTCCGCTTTCTACTCGGTCTTTCTTCTTTCGAAAGTGTTTACACGAAAAAGAGAGAAAAAGGGCGAGTCATGGCGCCACAAGAAAGGAAGAACATGAGAGAGAAAGTGGTCTTAAGAAATTAGTTTAAAATAAAGTAGTGGGTGATAGTCAAATTGGAGCAGCTAAATTCTTTTGGAAACTTAAGCCTTGGTCTAAAAGTAAGTACATTCACTATCCCTTCTAAAGTTATCATGTCATGCAATTTATGTACAACTGTAAATGTTTATGTATTTTTATTTACATATTATAAAGTTATGTGACATGCATGAAAGATTGAGAAAGATAAATTTCTTTGTGAACATGATAATTATAAAATGATAATAAAACCCTCATACATGTTGCCCTAAGATGCATCAAAAGAAGTACAATGAAAAGTATGAGAAATGTTATGAATGTTTATGAAATGAGGGCACATGTATAGAGGAGTATTTTGTCCCCAAGAAAGAAAGAATGAGAGGAGTTCGGTACCGATACTCGGATGGAGGCGAAACCACCGAAGAAGGCTATACCGACGGTGGTATTTCATCAACAGACCGTTGAGTGCACCAAGTAAAAGAGTTAATTGATGGTCGGGCATGGCTGAGGCCACAATTCAGTGCCATGGTCACAAGAACCCGCAACCCTCGTGCACAGGGGTAATAGTGTACATGGGCCTTAAAATGAGAAAATGACAAGATAATTGCATCAATGTTTTACTATGGTGATTTACAAAGATGATTTCTAATGATAATTTATGACAATGTTTTACAATGATGATTTATGACGATGTTTTACAAGAATGATTTATGACGATTATTATTACTAGATGATATATTATTTATTTACGAAAACAGTTTTCGAAAACTGAAAACAAGGAGTAAAACTATTTACGGTTATGGATTTTACTTGCTGGGCCCCCTTTGAGCTCATTCAGTTTTATTTCTTGTTTTCAGGTAAAGAGCTTACTGGAATAGAAGGCCAGAATGGGGGCAAGGATAACTATTAAATTTTCATAGTCTTTTTAAGTTAGTTTTTGTAATAAAATAATCTTCCGCAATTGAAGTTTATGTTTTTTTTTTTAATTTTGCTTGTAATAAAAGCTTGATAAATGTTTCATACATTTATCGTACTCTTTAAAAAAAAATCAAGTACTCTGATAAACTTTATGGATCTTTGCAAAGATTTTATTATAAAAGAAGAAAGGTGACAAACCTAGCCTTAACGGGGTAGGGGTGTTACAATTTTGGTATCAGAGCAAAGGTTATAAGGTTCTACAAACTTTTCAAAATATATATATACTTATCATTAAATTTGGGGATAATGAGAAGCCACATTCCGGCCAAGTAGAGTATGTATTTATTAGATGATACATGAACATTTTTCTAATGGTTAATTTTTGTTATGATAAATGATTACAATCAAGTTAGTGTGAGTAGTATAGAGAATTTTAATATTATGGTTAGGTTGATGATGAATATGGAATTTCAAGAATGATAGAGAGTTTTTATCTATAGTACCTACCTATTTGGAATGGCAACAATTTTTGGAGTATTGGTCGGTAAAGGTATATTTTGAGATGTTTAGAGGATTTAGAGATTACTGATTATGAGTGTTAAAAAAAAAATAGTATTATGAATTTAGGTGGTAAGATGATTGGCGTAATCAACTTGGTGACAAAGTGATTTTGTGAATTTTAGGTTGTGAAGTGAGTTATGAAAAGACTTGGTGACACAATGATCTATAGATGTAAGTTGTGAAATGATTCTTGTAAGTAAATGGGTGATATAAGAGTTTAAATAAGCTTTTATCATGGTTAAAGTTTGATTGATAACAATAATGACACTGTGATCTAGAATGTAATATATGGATTGGTGAATAAGGATTTCGTAGTGACATGAAGTGAATACCTAAGTATTGTGTGGATAAACAAAATGAGGGATACCCTAGGATCTATAAGATATTTTGATAATTTCAATTATGATTTAAGGATTTCGATAATTTCAGATGATTGTGAAGACTTTAAAGTATAATTCATGATATCTTAGAGGTGATTCCTAGAATTGAGGTGATAAGTTTCTATACTTGAGCTAAACTATATTGAGGTAGCGTTTCAAGTTTTGAAAATGAATTGGTGTTCCTAACTTGTGAATATATTTAAATTTTGAGGCGATAGTATATATGATATTATGAGCATTTTGTTATATGCCAAGGCTCTTAATATAATTTTCTTTCACTAACTAATAATGATTGATTCTTATCCTTGAGGTAATTTGAAGTATGGAGGAAATAATTGGACAAAGGTATATATAGTAATACGATCTAAATCTCCTAACAAAATATATGTGTGATGATATTGAGGTATTTTAAAGGATGACATCATGTGTTGGTACATGCTTAAAGGTCCCATTCAATGATAGGAAATCTATTAATATGGTTGATGTGTTAAACAGATTGTTGTTTAAAAGAAGTCATTGTAATGACAGAACAATTATAAAATATAATGAATACTGAACAAGTACACAATGACTATAGAATGAAATATTCGGAGTGCAAACTCCTCATGATATTAATGACATATGTTCATGACATTTTTAGATATATGTGTACTTTGATGCCTTATTGAAATATTATTTATCAGTATGATTAATGATGAATAGAGAATATGCATGAAGTTACTACGATTATGGAATGAATCAAAATCATAAAGAGAATGTTTGGAAATGAAGCTCCTTATATATTACAGACCAAAATGTTCATTAATACGAATAAAAAAAAAATGTTTGCATAAGAGACTGGTCATAAGGGTGAGCGAATGTGCTATTCCAAAAGATTACTTCTGCACAAAGAAAGCTTAGTATGAGTAGAATCATAAATAGTACGTATAGTGGAGTTATCAAAAGGAAGCACCAATTCAAATAAAGTACCTGGCTAGAGCTTGGGCGGAGAGATGCGTGATATTCATAGACATCGACTTGGAGTTTTTCGTACTCTCAATGGAGGCGCTTGGTATCATTCTCCATTTCTTGTACCTTTGGTCCCAAGTTATCAGCGTATGATAATACTAACTTTATCAGCTGAATATTTTCCTACTTCAATTCCATGTGCTTTTGCTTGTAGTATTTGAGCATTCGTTGTAATACCACAATTTGATTTCTCAAGAACCCCATCTCTTCATTTCGAACTAGAAGACGTCGTGCCAAATTAGAGGATGAAACAACATCCTTAATACTGAATGCCAACGAATCATTAACAACGTCAGTATCAAATTTATCAATCAACAGTGCTCGGTCACGTGGTAGTACGAAACCTTTAGCTACTACCACGGCGGTAGAATCATGTAACAGGACAGAATCATGAAGTGTGATAGGACGGTTGTCAAAAGAGAGCGATAGGTTAGGGCATACAGCAGGCACTGCAGGGTGGGCATTAGGCACGTCAAGCCGTACACTGGGCATAACATTAGATTGGGCTGTAGGAGCTAAGTTTAAATCGAGATTAACAGATGGAATGAGATTACCATATTTGTAGGGTAAGGAAAATATTTGAGAATACAAAAGAGTTGGGAGATATGAAGTTTTAGGAACAAGTGTGCTGAGAGACTGAGCGTCGCAAGGAGGACGGATCACTAAGCTTCTCGAAGCAGTAGATTTCTAGCTTTTAAAGGAAAATTTTCACTTCAATTAAAGCTACGATAAACAACAAATGACAAAAAGACCTCAGGCGACGATTGGTTAGAGTCAAAAGTTTTCAAAATTTTCGGATCTTGTTTTCCTCATAATGACAGCTGACAACACTCTTGACTTTTGTAACGCTCGGTTGTCAAACTTACTGTTCAATCAATGACTTTGAAATCCACACGTGAGTAGTCGAATGAATCATCATGCCAAAGCACACCACGCGCGCTTGTCTGTCTCCCAGAACCTGTCCTATAAATTCATGCCTCTTCGTTATTGGAACGCAAACCTTCTGATCAAATTTTTCCACCCATGTTTTTCTGTTTTCTCATACTCATTCAGTTTCTTGAATTTGAGTTTCTCCTCACTTGGCAAAAATGCAGCACCACAAATTGATTTACGAAACCTAGCTTTCTATATTCTCATAGTAAACCATTGAAGCAAGATTATCATTGATCATGTCTTGAGGAAGCAAGATTATCATTGATCGTGCTTTCCAGGCCTAAAGTCTTTTTCTTAGGTAGCAAAGTCACACGACAGAGGAGAGAGAGCACTTGGTATGTATGCACCAAAAGTGGCAGGGAGAAGGCGCATACATATCATGTCTTGAGCTGTTCACCATGCACTTATGATAGCAGCTCAGTAATACTTTATGTTTCTCTTCCTTCTCTTTTGAACTTGCAAAACCTCGAAGAAAGATTTTATAACGTAAGTGTTTTGGGCCTTCTAGCTTAGAAACTTACCCATAGCGCTTAGATCTTTTTATCAATTATCCATTTTTGCAACTCATCAAGACGCACATGAGTCCGTCAATAGTGTATGAGAATCTTACTCTTATAAAATAGTGTATTTTCGATTGCGTCGGAATGATCGTTATGAATTTCTTTTGGCAAGTTGTGATTAAAGATGTAATGCGAAAAGTTTTCATTAATATCTTGGTACTGACACAAGATTTGAGACAAGGAAATGAACATGATTGTATATTTAGAGAGAAGTGGTTTATGATGTTACTTTTGAGGTATATTGATATAATGAAATTTTTGAGGAGATATAAATTGTAGAATATTGAGACTATTTACTTTTGCAGATTTACGATGATAATGTAGATGATTAATTAATGCATTTTATTAATATTTTTGTATATGATTTGGAATATGGGGTTACTAAAGGAAATACATGCAGAGATGATTTTTTTTTTTCTACACTCTTTGATAAGAACAATTAATTTAGATCAAGGAAACTGTTGTGATCTTACAAAGAAGAAGATGATATTTTGATATATGAAATAGTGAGCTGATAATTGTTATCCAGATGTTTAGGACTTATTAAGAAAGTTAAGACATGAGGCGCATAAGGGAACAATTTCTGGAAAATATTTTGAGATAAGCTTTCGATAATAATTGAGGGTAAGTAGGGATTATTATAAAACTCGAAATATTAGGAATCGTACAACTACATGGAGTTCCTATATCTATTGTGTCAGATCGAGATACAAAATTTACCTCAAGTTTTTGACGGAGTTTATAAGAGGTAATGGATATAAGGTTAACTTTCAATACACCACTTCATCCTCAAATCGATAGGCAAATGGAACAAATTATTCAAACCTTGGAAGACATACTGTGATTGTGTGTTTTGAATTTAAAGGAAGCTAGATCCAATATCTTCTATTGATAAAATTTGCCTACAACAATAATTATTATGCGAGTCTCTTCAGATTCAACTCAATATGACATATGAGGAGACACCGATGAGAATCTTGGATAGAAAGGATCAAGTCCTTAGAAACAAGAGTATCTCATTGGTGAAAGTTTTATGGAACAATCACTTAGTAGAAGAGGCTTCATGGGAACTGGAAGAAAGCATGCGTAACAAATACCCACATCTATTTGTGTAAGTTTATGATATAAGTTTATTTATGGGTGTAGTATATATGATAACGTGGTATGAAGAATTATATTTCTTATTATGTGATGATGCATACAAAGGTATAAAGGTGCAACCATATTGCACATGGAATATACAGATAATACCTAAGAGATTACGTGAAACAATATTATTTTCTTAAGGTATATAGGCTATGATGAATAATTGATGTCTATTATAGAATTTGAATTTAAGGATGAGTTATAATTAAAACTTTAAATTTCGGGGATGAAATTCCAATAAAGAGGGAAAATTGTAGCGCCTCAGATTTTAATAGTCTTATTTTGATATATTTATTTGATAACATTATTCAATGATTTCCTTTTAAAGAGTTTATGGTATTATGGAGGGTGGTAATAAGATAATGGTAGTTATGGAATAATGTTATAGTAAATGGTAGATGTAATAATAATATTGGTAGGTGAAATAGTAATGTTGGTAGGTGTATGGGTAGGTGTAATAGTATGGGTATGTATAATAGTATGGGTAGGTGAAATAGTAAAATAAGGGTAGAATTGTAAATGAAAGGTAGAATAATATCTTAAAATTTTCCTATAAATAGAGCTTCTTCCTTCACAAATTCACCACTCATCTCCCTTCTCTTCTTTATATTTCTTCCGCTTTCTACTCGGTCTTTCTTCTTTCGGAAGTGTTTACACGAAAAAGAGAGAGAAAGGGCGAGTCAAGGCGCCGCAAGAAAGGAAGAACATGAGAGAGAAAGCGGTCTTAAGAAATTAGTTCAAAATAAAGTAGTGGGTGATAGTCAAATTGGAGCAGCTAAATTCTTTTGGAAACTTAAGCCTTGGTCAAAAAGTAAGTACATTCACTACCCCTTCTAAAGTTATCATGTCATGCAATTTATGTACAACTGTAAATGTTTATGTATTTTTATTTACATATTATAAAGTTATGTGGCATACATGAAAGATTAAGAAAGATGAATTTCTTTGTGAACATGATGATTATAAAATGATAATAAAACCCTCATACATGTTGCCCTAAGATGCATCAAAAGAAGTACAATGAAAAGTATGAGAAATGTTATGAATGTTTATGAAATGAGGGCACATGTATATAGGAGTATTCTGGCCCCAAGAAAGAAAGAATGAGAGGAGTTCGGTACCGATACTCGGATGGAGGCGAAACCACCGAAGAAGGCTATACCGAAGGTGGTATTCCATCAACAGACCGTTGAGTGCACCAAGTAAAAGAGTTAATTGACGGTCGGGCATGGCTGATGCCACAGTTCAGTGCCATGGTCACAAGGATCCGCAACCCTCGTACACAAGGGTAATAGTGTACATGGGCCTTAAAATGAGGAAATGACAAGATAATTGCATCAATGTTTTACTATGGTGATTTACAAAGATGATTTCTAATGATAATTTATGACTATGTTTTACAATGATGATTTATGACGACGTTTTACAATGATGATTTATGATGATGTTTTATAAGAATGATTTATGACAATTATTATTACTAGATGATATATTATTTATTTTACTTGCTGGGCCCCCTTTAGGCTCATTCAGTTTTATTTCTTGTTTTCAGGTAGAGAGCTTACTGGAATAGGAGGCCGGAATGGGGGTAGGGATAAGTATTAAATTTTTATAGTCTTTTTAAGTTAGTTATTATAATAAAATAATCTTCCGCAATTGAAATTTATGTTTTTTTTTTAATTTTGCTTGTAATAAAAGCTCTTGATAAATGTTTCATACATTTATCGTACTCTTTGAAAAAAATCAAGTACTCTGATAAACTTTATGGATCTTTACAAAGATTTTATTATAAAAGAAGAAATGTGACAAACCTAGCCTTAACGGGCTGGGAGTGTTACAAAATGTGACCGAAGAAGCCACTATCGGTGACGTAGTCAGGTATTAGGAGTTGCTTAAAAAGGCTGAAAAACCACTTCACGCTTGTACCAAACACAACAAACTGAGTGCTATTGTAAATCTATACAACTTGAAGTGTGTTGGTGGAGTTAATAACACAGCATTCTCCTCGTTCATTGACTTATTCAATGAGTTGTTACCTGCGAATGGTGAAACCTTGCCTGGGAGTACACACAAGGCTAAAAAGTTTCTAAAGGACATGGGACTAGGGTATGGGAGCATGTCATAACAACTATCTATTATTCTTGAAGGACAATAAGTATTTAGATTCATGTACTATCTGTGAAGGGTCTAAGTGGAAGGATGAAATTTATTTGGACGAGGATGGCCAACCAATATCGTCCAGCAAGAAACGCCTGATAAAGCAGTTGTAATGGTTTTCACTCATACCATGACTACAGAGGTTGTTTATGTCACAGCACATTATGCCCTATATGAGGTGGCATGCTGAGGGCCGCACAAAAGACAGTGTACTGAGGCATCCGGCAAAAGATCAAGCATGGTAGTTGTTCGACAATTTGCATCCGAAATTTGCAGCGGATAGCAGAAACGTAAGGTTTGGACTATGTTATGATGGCTTTAATCTATTTGGGAATATGAGCACATCCTACAGCATATGACCCGTAATGATTGTACTGTACAACTTGCCTTCTTGTATGTGCATGAAACAAACGTCCTTCATACTGTCCCTTATTATCTTAGGCCCAACCTCACCTAGAATGGATATAGATGTCTACTTGTAGCCCTTAATCGAGGAGTTACATAAGGTATGGAATGTAGGGGTACGCATGTTCGATGCATCAACTAAAACAAATTTTGTGATGCGAACCCAATTGATGTGGACAATCAATGACTTCCCGGCATACGTAAATTTGTTCGGGTGACCTAACAGGGGCAAGAAAGCATGTCCTTGTTGTATGTACTCAAAAAGGTCTAAACGGTTAAAACATGGCGGGAAATAGTGTTATATAGGGCATAGGCAATACCTGCCTATGGATCATTTGTTTAGGCGGAATAAGAGAACATTTAACGGGAACTAAGAACGAGGATGTGCCCTTGATGTGCCAAGGGGAGATGAAATCCTGAGAGAGTTAGAAGGGATGCCATTTGGAGATGAGTGTGCGGGTAAGGCAAGGACCGATATGGAGAGAAATCACAAAAGAAGCGGAAAAAGAGGAATGTTTTGTGGAAAAAGAAAAGCATTTTTATCCGCCCAACTTACCTCACGATGTCTAAATATGATAAAACAGACTTCTTGAAAGTGTTAAAGAATGTAAGGGTTCCCGACGGATATGCCTCGAACATTTTCCAATGTGTGAAGCTGAAGGACCGTACAATAACGGGTTTGAAGAGCGATAACAGTTATGTACTGATGCAGCAGCTTCCCCCAATTACTGTCCGTGGATCACTGCCGCCTAATGTGGTTCAACCTCTTGTTGAGATGTCTACATTCTTTACAGGCATGTGTTCAACAACATTGACATAAGAAGATATGGACCAACTAGAGACAGGCGTTTGTGTCACATTGTGCAAGATGGAACATATATTTTCCTTAAGTTTCTTTGCTATCATGGTTCACTTGGTTGTGCATCTCGTCTGTGAATGCCGACTAGATAGGCCGATACCGTATAAGTAGATGTATTCAGAATAAATGTATAATTTATTTACGTTCGTTGATTGTGTTCATTGTTTAATAATTATATTACAATGAGTAATTGCCCTTGTAAACCTTGGTTTATAATTATATGTAGAAGCCTTTGGGGGTTCAAATCTAATGTGCGGAATAAAGCAGCATCCAAGGGCTACATAACAACTGAGTTGGTAACGTTTTGCGCAAGGGATCTAGATAACGCCCCATCATTTCTCAATCGACTTCTACGAAACCCGGATGGTCCAAAAGGGGTGGGAACTCGAGTGAGCTTTAATCGTATGACATTGACACAGATTTACCAATATATTATGTTTAACTTTGACGACTTCCTTCAACTACGGACGTAAATCGTGTTACTAGAATATTTATGTACAGTCACCTTCAGCCTTTATTTATGAATTCTTATTAATTTAATTTCAATTTGTAGTATACACATGAATATGATTAGGCGATCATCCCATTGAGGGCGAATGACGGACGAGTAGTTGCAAACCCAACATCATAAGCAGTTCTGCGATTGGTATCGTAAATATGTAAAACTAATGTGATATGTAATTATTACAATAGTAGTTTGAATATATTTACTGTAGGTTAATCATAACTAATTAACGAAACAAATTGCTTGCGTTCTCATTGTATGTAATATATTCACAGGTCGATCGAGTAGATGATCAACGAATAAATGAATTGGGTGGGAAGCTGGTAATGCATTGTAAAAGCCTAAGGAAAACAGCTATCAGATATAACAAATAGGTGGTTAATGGCAAACTCTTTCGCACGCTTGCATTTGATGTTGGGAAGAGGTAACAGAATAGTGGTATGTGCATGCCGACAGTTTATGGCATTATGTACTTTAGGAAGCTAATAGAAGTGATTGAGGTTGAGTACTACAATAGGACTAGGTACGTTCTGTTCAAGTGTAAATAGTTAAAAAGTACAAGGGGCAAGGGGTACAAGGATGACGAGTATGACCTAATTTTTGTCAACTTCAAAGACCTTATCCACAAGGGATAAATGATTACTGATGAGCCATACGTGCTAATGTCACAAGTTGACCAAGTATTCTATGTTGAGGATGAGAGGGACTGAGATTGGGCTTGCACTTTAAAAACTAAACCTAGAAACGTGTACGACGTTGGTTGGGCTAAAAGACCACATGATGTATGCGAAAACCACTACGAGTGTGAGCCACTGATTATAACTAGTACTGATTATCATAACTCTGAAGATAATGTCGACTATGTCCGAGTAGACTTAAATTCAATCGAAGCGTATGTGATCTAAAAAATATCAGCTATATATTAATTGTGGATATTAATTATTTGGTTCTATGTCATTATTCATGTATATGTTGATTAGTATTTATATTTGTGCATATTTCATCATTTGATAATCATATTAATTAATTTTTTGACTGATTTACTTTACAGGTCAACATAAGTTCTTGAGGGAAGAAAGCACGGGGGTCACATTCAGTGCAGCCATCTTACGCGCGTGGGTCCGAACCGTTTTTGGTGGACACATAGGATATCGTTACTGGTGCAGATCTTGGGTATAGACCAGTGATTGAAAATGACCATAATGCAGTCCCCAATCCATATAGCCGGGAAGGCATGGCACAACAAATGGTCATGATGACACTCCCATGTACGAGGATGCCAATATGGAGCAACTCTACTCCCAGCCTGAGGCCGATGTAGATGATAGTGAGACATAGGGTGTTGAGGACCCATATAGTAGGACTATTGGTGCCACGCAAGGCGAGCAGTCCGAGGATTTTGCTACACGAGTGTTACATAATAAGGAGATTCGGACAATAAGTAAATAAATATGCTATTAATATTAATATATATTTATGTATATAATCGACAGTTTTGTAGTTAGTATTGAATACTAATTAAGTAATTAAAATAATTCTTACTTTTGTAGATATAGAACAAGATGGATGGGAGCACGACCTTTCATATAGTGAATCTAAAAAGGCCGCATGCTTTGTGAGATATCCCCTTCGACCAAAGGGTTGTGGCCGAATATAATAATTCCTGGCAACCCGTAGGGATGTATGC
Organism: Carpinus viminea; assembly: GCA_013348765.1. Lineage (NCBI taxonomy): Eukaryota > Viridiplantae > Streptophyta > Magnoliopsida > Fagales > Betulaceae > Carpinus > Carpinus viminea. The sequence goes on from CP054673.1 coordinate 30,269,254, forward strand.
CCTAAAATTAAGGAGGATGACCGGTAGTATTGTAAAGAGTGAGAATTTTGTTAAATTGCGAGATGAATGGGGGTAGTTACCACTTCGTAAGAAGGAAGATATATGGGACACTTTGATGCTATGACTAAATTGCATGCTATATATATGATAATATGTTTATTTCATTCTGTCAAATATGCTATTTGTTAATTGTTTTAAATGTTTATTTGTTTACATTTGTATGAATACTTTTACATCCCACCTAAGATGAATATGGCGGCCATTAAAAAAGACGTCTTTTATGACATAGGACACAAGTTTCGAGATTTGAGGCATTCACTGAAGAAACCACTGAAGATTACAGACGAGGATACTCCTGAGACGGTGAGGGCGAGAATGGTCTCAGATTTTGTCGGCAGCTACAACCCTTTGGACATTGACTCATTGTTGGATAAATGGTGTTCAAAGAAGAATAAGGTAGATCACAATTAAGTTTAATTATTAATTTATGTTGTTTAATTACTTAACAGAAATGTTATATCCCACACGATTTCTGTTTTAATAATATAGGAATATGCGAAGCATATGAAGGGTTTGCAAGCATTGAACAATGCATCCCATTGTTTCGGTGGAAAGATTTATGCAAGGATAAAACATGAAGATGTATAAATTTTATAGCATAATTTATTTGTCATAGTATTTTTTTTTTTTAATAAATATATTCAAATTGAATGTTTATATATATATATGCTCATTTTTTGATTGCAGACCTTGGTTGCCGACATTCCTCCTATAAGAGCTCAAAATTACGTAAAAACCCACAAGAAATTGAATAGCACATATTCAAATGATGTGATTAAGGAGAGATGCGTATGCTACTAACCCAACTATTTAGTATTGATTAATTATTTATAATTTAACTACTTACATAATGCATTAACTTATACTGTAACGTACAGGAGAGGATGTTAGAATTGATGCCAAATGACCTGCCAGCAGTAACGAGTATGACCGAAGGCACTATAAGGTGGTGTCCGGATGATGCATATTCCCAAGCACTCGAAAATAAGCCAGTGTATGCTAGTAGGGTCAAACAAGTGAGATCTGGCATTCTATCGGTACGGGGCAGCCCACAAACATACTATACACTATCCCAATTCCGGACATAATACTGGTGACTCATCACATATGGTAGAAAGGATAAGAGAGCTAGAAGTGGAGAGGGACCAACAGCAAGCAAAGATTGAAGAATTGAAAAATCATATGGCAATAAAGGAATCTGAGAATGTAGCTCGCTTTCAGGAGAATGAAACCCGCTTTCAGAGACTCGAGGCATTGTTGTTACATGAGAGTTCCTCTTCATCCTTCCCCAAAGTGGCCTAACGTGGGGGTCACCCAGAAGGAGGCAAACATGCTATTTATGTTGTTTTTGTTTTTCTTTTTGTTAACATGACTATAGTCTGACTTGATCACTTTGATGATAATGCTTAATGGTTTATTGCAGGTACTGCAAATTAGATGCTTGTGATTCTGTTGAGTTGGATTGTACAATTGATTGGGTAGCCTAGTTTATGTATTTATTTCTTTCCATGTATGCATTTCTAACTTGTATATATATATATACATTATAGCATATATATTTGTTGCATATATGATTTGTTGAAACTGGTTTGTTGATGTTGGACATATGTAGCAGATGACAAATGTTAATTAGTGTTAGTCGTATTTGATGGTAATATATAGTTTATTTTTTATTATGTTTACTTAAGTATCTATAGCTTGAAAGAACGTTGTATGTATATATGTATATGCTTGTATCTATTAATTTACTCCTAAGATATGTTCGATCATGCTCAAGACATAATTATCGATCATACACTCTTCTTGAATTAATGGTTATTTTTTATCAACTGTATGCAGCTGATACTCTCATATTTTTTTTTTCTCTTTCTGCCAATTATTGAATAAGTATATTCACACATGTTATAAAGTTCGCTTAAAAACAATTTTTAATAGATTCTAAGCAATCTTATTGGTCTTTTCAAAGGATTTTTGTTTTCGATCTGTTAGGGAAGCAATTGAGTTTTTTTTTTTACTTGGTGAACCTTTTATATTGAATTGTTGTGTACTACATTTTTGTCTCTCTGCATTTTTGAACGAGATTAAGTTACTTAACAAAAAAACAAGGTCGGCCCAAATGCACATTCATCTTGCTTTTTGTGTTTCCTCTTTCCTATCATTCCTTCTGTTGACACAAAACTTACAATATCAATAATTTCAGGAAGCTCAATGTGTAATACTACTTAACGAAACTTCTGCTCTATCTCGACCAATTAAGCTATTCAAGCAAGTACTTTTATATGCCACTTAACAAGTTATTTGTTATTATCAAATATAGTTGGAGGCTATATTCAAATCATTCTGTACAAATTGTGTTACATTTTACAGTTGAAAGCATTATATCCTGATGTATATAAGAATGTTCATGAATATGGTAGTCGATATTGCAAGGGTGTAAGTGACAAGTCTCCTGCGTGCTTTAGTTGTTATATAGGTCATGAACGATACCGCTTCTTTTCACTAGTCTTTTACAAAATTTTTGGAGTATATCAAGGTGTAAGTAACCATGACGAATAACAGAATTTTCATGAAAGCAACTTTGATTAGTAGCAGGTTTAAAAAAAATGTTCGTTATAAGCTTCTTATGAAGTGCAGTCAACAAGTAGTTTTTCCAAACTCTTTACCAACAGTCTAGCATGTGGCTTGCCTTTTTACATATGATGAATAATGCGTTTTATAATATCTTGTTGGTTTTCTAGCATGTGCTAACTCTTCCCCCTTGTAATATTGAGCTTTTGTATTTGCTTTGATTTGGTTGAGCTATTTTTATCATTTAAGAATCAAACATTATTTGGATTATGTTTTTTGAATGATTTTGGTAGTTATATATATAATATATATACATTCTACTTGTCTTGTGTGGTGTCTATTTTTGTGGGTGCGTATTTGATTGCACGTGTGCACACCTCTATGTGCATTTGCCCTAGATCATATATGTATTGGTTGAACGTTGGATTTTGTTTACCGTTGCGGTCTCTGTTATAAGTGCTGGAATTTCTTGATATTCATGAGTAAGTATGCAGTTTCTTTAAATAAATAACATAATATATTTGATGTATGTATTGGTTGGACGTGGAAAATGTTTACTTTTGTTGTCCTCTCTCATAGGTGCTATGATTTCTTGATTTTCATGAGCAAGTATGCAGCTGCTTTCATTAAAGAATGTAATATATTCATTGTATTTCAGGGATGGATTTACAATTTCAATGGGAGGAGGTTGAAGCTTTTGTAATGCAGCTTGATGGTTTAGTGTTCAGTTGGCGTGAGTCGTTCTTATAAGTCGTTATTATAAAACATATGCTTAATGTACTAGAGAATTGCAGCTGCCAGATAGGATACACAAAATATATGCTTAATATATTTGGCCATTCTTTTTTTGTCTCTAACTTTCTCAATGATAACACTGCTTGTTGATTTTATCTTAAATGAATAGCTTATACGTTTCGTAGACATGGAAAAGTGTTAGATAGCTTCACTTTCTTGTTGTTCCAAAGCAATTATGAGATATTCAAAATATTTATATTTCTTTTCCCGATTAAAATTGAAGACATTTAAGAAACAGATTTGTTTGAATTACAATGTTTGGATGTAGTATGTTTTTACAGTTGTATGTTGTAATTATTCAAAATAAATAATACAATTGAAAATGAGATTGTGGGGTGTAAAACTTGATTTTGGAAAGAGGAGCAAAGATGAGAAGGAGAAGTGAAAACCAAAACCAAAAAAAAAAAAATCTGACGTGGCAATGTTCACCACGTCAAAAATGTTTTGGACTTTTGAATTTTCACACATCAAAAAAGTTTCTAAAATAAAAAAATAAAATAAAATAAACTTTTCTAACGTGGCATTGTTCACCATGTCAGAAATGTTTTTGACATGTAAATTTTCACACGTCAAAAAAATTTCTGAAAAAAAAAAAAAAAACAAACAAACAAACATTTCTAATGTGACACTGTTCACCACATCAAAAATGTTTTTGACGTGTGAATTTTCATACGTCAAAAAAATTTTTGAAATTAAAAAAAAAAAAAAAACTTTCTGATGTGCTGTTCACCATGTCATTAATGTTTTTAACGCTCCAAACAGTGACACGTTAAAAAATTCCGACGTGTCACTGTTTACCATGTCAAAATTTCAACTTTTCTGATAGGTGATTTTTTGAGGTGTAAAAAAGGTCAGAAAAGGCATGTCAGAAACGTTTTTGACGTGTCAATAGACCTAAAACATCATAAATGTTGCCTTAAAAAAATATGTGATTTTTGTAGTGTGCCCAACCCAACCTCTTTTTATATCTTAATTTATTTTACTTGAGGCAATTTTCTTTTTTGGTTAACCTAAGGTAGGTGGGAGTTGTGAATTGGGGTAGTGATTTGTGTTGTGTTTGAGTACAAATTAAGTTTAAGTATGAATATAAAATTATATGAGTATTTAATTAAACAAGTCAAATACATCAACTCTAATCTATTAATTTTGCATTAATTAGTTTATGATAAATATTTTATAGGTTATGTAAAAAATTATCAATTTAGTGTCACATGTCAGATTTAGATTATGTTGATACATGAATATAAAACTATGTAAATCAACTCTAATACAACCTATTTAATCAATTAACGGGACACCTTTCAATTATAACTTTACTAATTTAGTGTTTGTATCGAAAATTAACTGCATGCCCTAGTATTGTGACCTTTTTTTTTTTTTTTTTGACATGTCCATGCAAGAGAAGGGGAAGGAAGATTTGAACTAATAACCTTTGCTTCATAAGGTATGGTATACAACCAATTAAACTACCCATTAGAGAATTTGCCAACCGTATCTTCAACCTTTACTTTGACCTGCAATTAAGTGTGGCATTTCATCACCTTTTATATAATCGATTTGCCGTTAGAAATTATTTTTTTAAGATTGTTTTGAAATATTTTGGGAGAAATAGAAGACCTGGAGCTTTTTTTATATTATTTTTTGTATTTCTTTTTGTTGGAGCAAATTTTATGCATTTATTTTTAGTTAATTTAAAATAAAATAAGACAAAAGAAACAATCTTCTGTGTAATTGGGTGGATAATAAATCTCAGATGCGGCCATAGATTTTGTTTGACCGTGTCATAAAAAATAGTATTATAAGACAAGCAGCTCAATAAATCATACTGAAGATGATAAGAAAACAAGATAGAATTAATTTACACCTATTTTATTCTTTAGATGTCATGCTTCACTACAAAAAACCAAAGTTTTTTTTTTTGACATGTCCATACAAGAGGGGGGAGGGGGAGTCGAACTAGTAATCTTCGCTTCATGAGGCGTGATCCTAACCGATTAAACTACCTCTTAGAGACCAAAGTTGTTTTAAGAGGCCATTTTTGACTTGGCCTTTTTGACATGTTTCGAATGTTAAAATTTATGAGGTCAAAAAGTCAATATTTTGATGTGGCAATTTCTGAAAAGTTAAAATTTTTTGACTTTGGCAAAACTAGCACATAAAAAAAAAAAAAAAAAATTGACATGGCAACATTTTTGACATAGTAGAACTACTGCCACGTCAAAAAAATTTATGACGTGACACAATTGCCACATCAAAAAATAATTAATTTTGTTTTTCTGTTTTTGTTGAGGTTTTTTGAATTATTTGGGGTTTTTGAATTGAATTATTTGGGGCTTTAAACATTTTATTTTATTTTATTCTATTTTATTCCTTATTTTTCTTTTTTAAAATTTTTCTGGATTTTTTTTTTTCAATTAGAAAATTTATTAATTTAATTTATTTTCCATTTCTCTCTAGATCTAGAACAAGTGATCTTGATCATCAGTGGTAGTAATTTGAGCAGAGTCACCAGCTGCTGACACTTGGACCTACGCAAAGTCACCAGCTACTGGCACTACTTAGAAATGATTGGAAGTTATGGCATTGAAGACTTAGAAACCTGATTAACTGAGGATGCATTCCTTCCTTTAGAAAATTTGTATCTCGGAGGATAACCATGCAACTTATAGTACTTCTCAATAGTATGGCCAAGATGACCACAGTGAGTGCAAAGTGGATGCTCCTTTCAAGCATAACCTTTGTTGGGTCATGGATCAACCTTACCCATACCCAATAGTTCACTGGCCCAAGTCAAAGCCTAGACAAGCCAGAGCCCAAGAAGGTCTCAAGCTCGAACCTCTAAGACGGAAGGGTCCGAGACCAAGGACTCGGTTTTGAGACTCCGAGACTCTCGAGTTCGAGGCCTCCGAGACCCACGTGTCCAAGGCCTCAGAGACCTTTGAGTCCGAGACCTTCGAATCTGAAGCCCTTGTATCCGAGACCTTGGAATTTAGGGATTGGGGATTTGAATCCATTTGAATAATGTGCGATGTGATCTTATCCATCCAATTCAAATGTCAATCACTTGGAAACATGGAATCAGATATTCTACCTGTAGGAATTCGGAATTCAAACGCCAACAACCAAATCTTATCTTGATCTTCGAAGATTAAGAGACGAATAACTACTCAAATCCTTCAATAACAAACTGCTACGTAGCAAATTAGGAAAGAGTCAGTCACTAGTTAGGGGACTACCATTCTATGCCTATATAATACAAGCCACTATCACACATTCGGGTAAAGCAACTCTAGCACTTTTTATGCTTTTGTTGTTTTCTCATTCTCTCTATAGCAAATACTGACTTAGACATCGGAGTGGCCCCTCCGACTCACCCCCGGTCTCTCTTCGATCCTATTGTTTTCTTCATTGTGCAGGCAACTCACATTTAGAGCACTCGAACCAGGGATTCAGCAAGCGTGCCATGTCACCAATCGGAAACTGTGCATCAACAACCTTGTGTCCTTGAACCTTGAGGAAGAGAATGATGAGATGGAGCGAATTTGGAAACCATTGCAGTAGGAGCATGGCTTATAGGAGCAAAGAAGGTAAAGGTAATCTCTCTTTAATGCTCTTCTTGCACAACCATGGAAAAAATCTTATTAATCTGTGGCAATGGATCCATAAGCAATATCTGACCTCTGATATGGGAGAATGACTCATTCAATCTCATTAGGAATTGAAAAACGTACTCACGGTGTTGATACTCAAGATTGATGGAGATCAAGGCACCACTTCGAAGGATCTCATTCAAGTACCAACTGGGCCGATTACGAGAGCACGAGCAAAGCAGTTCAAGGATGTACTCAACGGACTCATTCAAGAGTTATGGGCTCAAGCAAATTCGTGGAGGCCCATTGAGCATGATTCACGTGGGCAACAAAGAATCGTCACCTTGATTCAAGTTCTAGAAGGATCCAGTCAAGGTTAAGAATTGGCAAGAAATATTTTGGGTCTATTCTAGAAGGATCAGATTGCATGGCTATTCTAGGCGCCACTTTCTTTCCTTTTATGTTGTCTTTGTTTCCTTCCATATGACTCTAGGCGTCCGGCTCTTCTTTCTTATTTTTAGCGTCTCTTTTTAGGCAAGTAGGGATTTATTTTAGCTTCGATTAGGAGAATGGGCGTCCAGCCTTTATTGCGTTATATGTCTTGTGTGTTTTAGGAAGGTAAGGATTTCTGTCCTTACCCATTTTTCGGCTTTAATTATGTTTTCTATGTTAGGTTTTTTTCCTTGTAATGATCAGCCCTTTAAATAGGTGCATAAGTAATGGAAAAGTCAGACATTGATTATTCATAAACTTGTGAGGTTTATTATTCTCTTTGGTTCTTTAAAGAACTACTTAAACTTATCGGGATTTCCCGTGGCGTTCATCTCAACTTATCAAACGAAAATTCCACCACCATTTGTGACGTCTTCCTTATACCGAGGTTCTAGTTTGTCATAAACAATGAGTCGAGGTCTTCCATTCAAATCTGTCCATAAAACGATCTTGGGTTCCCTTTTGTTGTTGGGTCTCATTATTCTTGGCGGGGTTCACATCAAAGATGCACCATATATAGATGTGGTCACAACTACAACATCATTAGTACATGAGAAAAAATGTTTTCTTGTGTTTACGCTTTCAGATCAAGATGCAAGGTTTTTTATTGCTATGGATTATAGTTTTTTTTTTAGTACGTATTATTAATTTATTGTGAAAAATCATCTTAGCTAAAGATCTATTGTAAAATAGTATGTAAATTTATATCACTGAGAAGTCCAAGACAAACACTTCTTGGCATTCACACACCGATACAACTATATTGCGTTCCTTATTAGTTACCAAAGTATACACATCAGATTCTGCCCATTGCAGTAAAGCAAAATCAAAGATATATGCACTATCTTAAACCACCATGAACCCAAAGCTATGAAATGCCTATCCATAAAGAGAGCTTTTACCATCTCAAAGATTTCAACTTTGATTTCTGTATGGCCTTTTGTTGTTTCCCATCAGTAAGTCCCAAGTCCCCTGCCTATCTACCTCCTGGATTCCTCTTGGTCAGATACCTTTACTGTCATCCCCTTCAATTCTTCTGTTAGCACTTTGATTGAATCCGAAACTTCAGCCTTATACACGTAGAACTTAATCACAATCAAAAAGAAGATGAAATTGAGGAAGTTTAGTATCACGAAAAATGCATAATAATAATCAAGATGGGAAGCATTGAGGTTGTTTAGAATCCATCCTCGGTGACCATGCTTCTTGGTGATGTGAGAAACTGTGGAAAGAAGAAAACTACTCAGAAAGTTTCCAGCTCCTAGAGTGGTCATGGAATAGGAAGTCCCAAGACTTTTCATGTTTTCTGGCGCTTGGTCATAGAAGAACTCAATCTTCGCAACATCTAAAAATGCATCTGCGATTCCCATAACGAATTGGGGAAGTAGAATAAATATGGTTAAGGAACTTGTCCTCCATTTTCAACCAACCCATGTTCCTTGGCTACTCTCAGTCTATATCTCTCTGTTAAAGATGCAATTGTCATAATCAAAATGTGCATAAAAGCCCAACTCCCATTCTTTGAAGAAGAGTGATCCTCTAGGGTTTTAGTCGACCTTCGCATAATCTTAACAAAAATCGATCATAGAGCATGACAGAGACAAGCATGGATATGGTTACAAATGCAGCTAAACTTGCCGGGGGAATTGTGAAGCTCCCAATGCCTCTGTCAAGTGTGGCACCTTGCTTGACAAAAAGAGTATTTATCTGGGCGATCATTATGCTTGGTACAACCGTGGCAACCCATATTGGGATCATTCGTACCATTTGTTTAGTCTCTTCTACTTGTGTAACTGAGCACAACATCCATTCATTAGTTGACCCTGTTTTCACAGACGCTTTGGTAAGGAACCTGCTTCCACACAACATTAAGTAAGATTAAGACTTGAGAAAGCTAATCAACTATTTATATATATGGTATAGTTCATATTGCTCTTATCAGTTACTAAGATTTAACAGAAAACCTAATGAAATGGTAATCAAAAGAACATCGCAAATTGCCTTATAGTTACGAGGGTTAAGTGTAGTTTTCTTCTAAGCACAAATGCCTCTAATTTTTCAACATTGTAAATAACATGCATATATATATTATATACCTCAAGGTGGGTGTGGAATCAATTCTGAACTTTCCTTTCTTAGCATACTCTTCCAAGTCAAGCTCATAGAGCTCTTTGGGATCATCAGGAATACGCACCCTCCATTTCCTTACAGCAGCCACTATTACCTTGGCCATCCTCGTGAAGGGGCTCCCTGCGGGCACCTTGTGTCTATAAAAGGGCGTACCTGCCATGAAGATGGCAATGGATATTGCAAGTCCAAGAGTGGGAAGCGCATATCCTAAGGTCCAACCTACATTGTCTTGTATCCAAACAAGTACTGTATTGGCAAAGAATGTCCCAAGGAAGATGCTAAAAAACCACCAATTGAAGAAGGACAGCTTGTGAGCCTTCTCCTTGGGGTTGAAATCATCAAATTGGTCTGCTCCGATGGTGGAGATGTTCGGCTTGGTTCCTCCTGTTCCGACGGCTAAGGTGTAGAGTGCACCATAAAACACTGCTAGCTGTAATGTTGAAGCTTTCTTACACTTCTCCATATTAATTGTCTGTGAGCAGCGAGGCGGTCTTAAGCTCGGAAGTGAAACCGTCAGTGTTAGTAATGACATCCCCTGCATGCATGCCAACATAATTAATTTAGAAAACACTAAAAATTTGCCCAATTTCATCAACTATTTTCTTGTTCCTAGTTTCGTAATCGCGGTTGGTTCTTCGACAGTTGTGATCGAGAAGATAATGTAATAAGATATAATAAAAAAAATTCAGTAGTTGCTTAAAAAAGATTATGTGTTGGTGTGACAATCATAACTAACAGGTATACTGGCTTTCAATCTTGTAATTAGATAATAAAAAGGGTTACATACCTAATGTCTCATTGGGGTTCATAACTTTATTTTTTCTTTTTAGAGTTTGATTTTGATCATAAGAGATTCATGTGATTTTGATAATGAACCAAATTAGTCCTTCTATCAATTAACTGTTAGTTGATTTAACGAACTAATATAGGACCAATTAAAAGTTAACATTTGACACAAGTAACCATATCATCAATAATGGCATGGCTACCTAATTAATTTAAAAAAAAAATTAAAAAAAAATATATTTTTTTAAAATCATTGGCCATTTGGGGTGGCTCCTTTGGCCATGGGGGTGGCCTGATCACCCCCATCTGGCCGGATGGGGGTGGCCAAAACCACCCCCAAACCACCAATGACAATGACGAGAAGATTCGGAGAAGACAGGAGAAACCAGAGGCGCATATGCATCTATACAAGAGCAGGGCCAGCATATCCTCACCAACCCAAGAGTTCTCGACTCCATTGTCCCAAAATCCCATGTAAAGCTCACCGATACAGTCCTGGAGATCGGACCCAGTACTGGAAATCTCACCCTGAGGCTTCTAGAAGCTGCCGAAAAGGTTGTTGCGAATGGTTGAGGTACTGGAAATCTCACCAGTGTGGGTGGTTTGGGGGTGGCTTCGACCACCCCCTTGGAGCCAAGGCCACCCCCAAATGCCAAGGATTTTTTTTCTTTTTTTTTAAAAAAAAAAATTTTTTTTTTTAATTTTTATATATTTTTTAAAAAATTAATTAGGTGACCATGTTATCACCGATAACGTGGCCACTTGTGTCAAATGTTAACTTTTAATTGATTCACGTGTCAGTCCGTTAAGTCAACTAATAGTCAATTGACAAAATGACTAATTTAATCATTTATCAAAACCATAGAGATCTCCTATGATCAAAATCAAACTGTAAAAAAATAATAATAATAATATGAAAGCCCAAAGAAATATTAGGCATTTAACCCTCATAAAAATCCTTTTTGTCATTTTTTTTAGGGTTAAATGCCTTTCAAGTACTTGTACTTTGAGCCAAAATCAAATAGCCACCTTAATTTTCAAAAATATCACAAATGGTACCTGTAATTATCAAATAAACCCACTTGGTACTTCTGTCAGGATTCAGTTAGTTTTTTTAACGGAGTGTCACGTCACCCTTACACATGGCATGGTATATGTGGTTTCAAGGAACCACGTGGCGTGGTACTTGAGTTTTTGGATGCCACGTCAAATTAAATAATATTAAAATTATGTAAAAAAAAAATTAAAAGAACCTATGTACTTCCTAAAAAAAAAAATCCATCGTCCTCTACATTCTCCTCTCCCCAACCACTTAGGTTTTTGCAGACCCAAATCTATTTTTGCAAATGAACTTTATCAAAACAAATTATAAAAACAGAGAAACAGACTTATCTCAGATGAAGGGTAATAGAGAAAAATATTTTCTCTGAGGAAGGGTGACGTGGTATTTGGGTATGAGATGAGGGATTTCGTAGAGTTTCAGTTGAAAAGGATTTCCTTTCTGCTCCATAGTTTGGAGTCAATGATGCCTTGGGCGTACCCTTAGCCTTCAAATAAGAACTCCTACTGGTATTTGGAGAAGAGGCTTTTGTCTGTCGAAACGATCCGGTAATTGGACGAGCATTGCCGATGGAACCTTGTTTAGGAAGATTTTCCTCAAAATCGCTAGGGTCTGCAACAAAGTTTGTAATTGGGACCCTTGGGCTTGAATTTTTATTTAATTTAGTGTATGCTTTCTGATTGTGTGTCTGTCGACTACTGTTAATAGTCTACTGTGAGAGTTCCTCTGAATCATCATTGAGGGAGGGATGACAAAAATGGTATTTGGGTATGCAAAAACCTAAGTGGTTGAGGGAGAGGAGAATGGAGAGGACGATGAATTTTTTTTTTTTTTAGGAAGTACACAGGTTCTTTTAATTTTTTTTTACATAATTTTAATATTATTTAATTTGATGTGACATCCAAAAACTCAGGTACTACGTCACGTTGCACCTTGAAACCACAGGTACCACCCCATGTATAAGGTTGATGTGACACTCCGTTAAAAAAACTAACGGAATCCTGACAGAAGTGCCAAATGGGTTTATTTGATAACTACAAGTACTATTTGTGATAGTTTTGAAAATCGAAGTAGCTATTTGATTTTGACTCAAAGCACAGGTACTGAAAATGCATTTAACCCTTTTTTTTATTATTATTATTAGATTCCAATCAACTCAGTCAGCTTGCTTTCTTTTTGATCGCTTCTGGCTCTGGCTAATTAGTAACTCCTTTATCGTTGACTAGTCTCAAATTACACATGCAACCACTTCCTCAGAATTATAAAAGTTTTTATTTCTTTAATTTCTTATTTTATAATCATCTTTTCTAATAAACGCATAATTTTTATTTAAATCGTGTCTTTTTTAATTAATATAAACTAAAAGATATTTCAAAAAAAAAAATCATTTTTTTTTTAATTATTTATATTGATCATATTACTCTAAATAAAATATATATACTTTGAGAACGAGAAAATAAATATTTATGAAAAAAAATAAAATTGACTAAAGATACCTATAACAACAAAGGACCCTTTTCCGTAATTTGGACCTAGACAGGACAAATTGTGATATAAATACCTTGGCCCACTAGATGCACTGGTATATATAAACTACCAGCTAAGCATTATGACTACCACGTTCTGTCATTTTCTTTTCTTTTCTTTTTCTTTTTCTTTTTTATGAATAATTCTAATCGCAGCCTTACAAAACATAATTTCCTAGTCAAACGTTATTACTCTAATTAAGCAGAGAAAAATAAGACTACTTTTGTCATAATTGACTTGGTCAAACTTCTAAATTAAATAGGTGTTAGGGTTTCTGTTTAAGTGAGCAATTAGCTAGTGATTATACATGCATGGACCGATGGACGTACACATAGATCGAATATGTTATTGAAAAATGTTAAAAATAAATTAAATATTCAAGAGACTCGTTATCCAATAAATAAGACAAAGAACAATAGAACATGGCATAAATTAAAAAATATATATATAAAAATAATTGGTGGGGATGATATAGTGCTTGGAGACGTACCGAGATATAAATGACGGACGCGATGACAAACGTCCAGTAACGGCCGAGATGAGCGTCGGCAATGTAAGCACCCAAGATTGGAGTGATCCAAATGGTTCCGACCCAATTGGTGACATGGTTGGCAGAGGTGACGGTGCCCTGGTGGAGCTTCTTCGTTAAATATAAAATCAGATTCGAGGATATCCCATAATATGCCATGCGTTCAAAAACCTCGTACACTGCAGAAGCCAAAAGAAGGAAATAGTTGTTGGAAAAAAAGCAGTCAACACTATCCGCGGCCGTATGATGATCAAATAGTACTTTGGCTTACTGCCTCTGTAGCATCCGTTTATGTCCATTCATTTCAAATAATTAGAGTTTGGACAGGATAATGTATTGGAGAGACACAGAGAGCGAGACAAAGACTACTGTGTTCCACGTGAGAAGAATAGACAAATATTTTGAAAACTGAGCTTCAAGCCTTGGTGAAGAAAATTATGGCGCAGGCTATGATTATAATATATATATATATATATATATATATATATATATACTCCATCCAAAGTGATCACATATATATTCCTCAGATGAATAAGTTGAGGTTATTCTACATCGGTTATAAAAAATATTAGTGATCAATTTATAAGTGTAAAAAAAGACTTCATTTCTTAAGTTAGCTTCTGAGAGTGAAAGAAGCCCAAGACCACCAAGAAGATAGAATCAGTCGGCTGTGAATGATGCTTGTTACTACCTAAAAGTTGAGCACCCTTGTAGATTTGGCTCCCAAGTTTCAAGATGTTTAACACTTTAATGTATCGTAAAAGGGATTTGCGAAGTGGGTTGTGGGTAATTAACCAAATCTAAAGCTCCATACACACAGAGAGAGAGAGAGAGAGAGAGAGAGGTTACCGACGATGAAGGAGCAAGCTCTCCATCCACCAGTGTTGGATCTCCGGACCGGGTTTCCTTTGAGATCCACAGTCCCATCCTGCGTGTATTCATCAAGTGCTTCTTCCTGACCAGCCATACTTAGTTTTGCTTTGAAGACTTAGGAGTGACAGAGCCTCACCTTTTTCTTCTGTTTCAGGACTTCGTCTACTTATTGGTGTATTTGTATGCCCAAACAGGGAGACGGGACTACATTTTCTGCCCGCCCTATAGTTCGCATCTTCGGCCCTCGCAGCTTTGACCTGCAATTAAGTTTGGCATTCAAATGACGGATATGCCCCCACAAAATTTGTACATTTTTTAGTTCCCGTTTTGAAATATTTTGAAAAGTATCATCTTTCAGAAGAAGAATTAGTTTGCAATGTTAATCATTCTGTTCAAAATATTCATGTCTAAATTTAAGATATTTTTGTAATTCTATAAACACCTTAGGGTATTTTAGAAATTTCATTCACCAATCATTTGATATAACATTTAATTTTGATGGGATGATGGACTTTGCAAACTTCTTGAAGATGATAAATCTAAATTGATATATATATATATATATATATATATATTAAGTTTAAAGATATGATTGTAAAAGTGATGAAAGATCAAAGACATTAAGTGATTTTTTTTTCCCTTTATTTTTAATTACCCTTGTATTTTTTAAGGGGAATGGGAATGTAGAACAAGAAGCTTATGAAGTTACTGATTAGTAATGCTACAAGTTTCTTTTGTCTTTCTCTAAGAATTTTGTAGCTCTTAAAATCACTATGTGGCTTGTAATTGATCATTATTAAATTTTGATCAAATATAATTTTAAAAGCCACTTCATTTTTAAAGTGACACAAGATAAACTTTTAGAATAACTTTATTATTGATATAAATGCCTTGAATCTCATTTTGACAAAACACGAGAAAGAAATTTCTTTTGTTAATTTTTTTTAGTGGATGCCTTTTTTCTTTTTAGTTGTGTTTTGATGTGTTAAAAAGATAAAATAATAATAATAATAATAATTTTTAATATTTTGTGTTTGATTAGCCATGTGTATAATATTTTGATGTATAGAGTCTATTAGCACACTCCTCACCTTTATTTATTTATTTTGTGATCAAAGACACTCCTCGCCCTAAGATTGGAGAATTCCCTTCCCCATCCATCATAGTTGTGTAGCAAAAAATTGTCTTGGAATTAAAATAGAATTCTTCGAAAATCATTATACTATACCCTCTTCTTATAGAATTTTTTTCGTTTCATTTGAAATTAGTACTACTTAAAATTAGTGCATTTAATGATATATATATATATATATATATATGATGTTATATTATTTAAATTTTGTAAAAATTCATGTCAACATTAATATCAATACACCATTAAATACACAAAATTTAAATTTTAACCTATCAATTTTAAATGAATGAGATTATCACATTCCTCCAACAGGAATAGGATCTGTATTTTGAATGAAATGAATGATATCTATTTAGTGTAAAATGATGGGTAATATTGTAAAATTAGTTCTTCAACTTTAAGCGTTAAGAATAATATTACCCATCATTTTATTAAATTAATATTGTCCATTCATTTGAAATGACAGATCTGTTCCTCCAACAGGCATTCATATTGACCTATTTAGTTTTGGCCTTAATTACTCAAAAATTTTGATAAAACTCTCAAAACGTATTCTAACAAACTCTCCATTGAATATTAAAAATTTAAATTTGTTGGCATTTGGCGCCACATATTTCGTTAACATCTCGGACAAATAATTGACAACTCACTGAAATCGTGTCCAATAAAACGAAAGTCAATAATTTGAATCTTTCTCTTCTCTCTTGTGCAGACATGTTAAAAAAAAAAAAAACAAAGTGACAACCCATTGCATATGCATGTCCTTCATTCACTTCTCTCACGTTCTCTAAAAACCCTGGCTGCTTCAACCTTCTTCACTTCTCCCACCTTTCCTTAACACCTCATGATCACACAGCTAAGGAGAGAGAGAGAGAGAGGAGGGGAGAGTGCATACCATTCTCTGTTCTCATACCACTCGTTGTCGCCATCGATGATGGGGTCGCCGGGGTCCATGAGTTGGGGACGATGGTTTGATCACGGGTGAGCAGGCCTTGACGAGGATGATGATCGATAAGGGCCGTTTGATGGCTGTACTAACCAACGTGGCCTTTTGGCAGGCACAGTGGGTGCTAGATCTCGTCAACCTTGGGGGCCGTGAGGCTGTAGACAAAGATTTGATGGGTTGAATTGATCTTTTGGCGGGTGTGGCTTTTTCCTTTTGGTGTTTGATTGGTCGATGAGTTTAGTTGGGTTGATTTGTGGGTAACCAGTTATATATAGGCTTGTTGGAAGAAATTGTGGATGGGTTTGGTTTCTAATTTTCAGCAATACTAATTTTGGGTTGATTAATTGAAGAATAATTTGTTAGGTTCTTATTTTGTTAACCCAAATTGGAATTTGGGATTGATCTCTTTGTAATCCTGATGTTTGAGGAAACCCAGCTATCACCCACCACATATTAATTAGATTTTGCACAAATTTAAACCATTTGAGACAATAATCAAAGTTAAAAAAGCATTCACACACACATATATATATATATATATATACAAAGGTACCCATAAAAAAAATTAACCAAGAAGGTCATGTTTGTTAAAAAAATTTTCCTCTCAATATTATATACATATAGATCTTTTTGTCAAAAACTTCAACGAACATCAAAATATTCTCATTTTTTTATTTTTTATATTATATTACTTACTTTTTATATCGCATCATTAATTTTTTATTGCTATTCAAATAAAAAAAAAATTACAAAATAAAATTTTGTCACTTTTCAAATTAAAAAAATTTAAAATTTTATACAAAATCAAACTCTATTGACTACAATAACAAGGTTGGGGGGGGGGGGGGGAGAAGAAAAGTGTTGAACAAACGGTTACGAAGTAACCCCAATAAGAAAAGCATCATAAACGAAACAAAACCACTCAAAATTCACCTGAATACCCAGAGAATCAACAACCCACAAAGTACAAACCCCTCCATTTTCAGCCTCACCAATCTCCAAGTCCTCAACTTCGCTCACAATAACCTCTTCTCTAGGAAAGTCCTTGATGACGTATTGTGGAGTCTCAGGTACCTGGATTTATCCTCGAATGGTTTCTCTAGCAAGATGTGGTCAAACCTCTAGTACTCTATCAATCATTTTCTACTATTATTAATAATAAATAATAAAAACCTCTAAAATCTTTACCAAACAAAAGTTTGGTAAAAGCACATAAATCACCTCTTCTTTTTTTTTATAACAAAAATTGCATTAAGAACAAGAGAACAGCACATCTCCTCAAGGGGAAAGAAAACAGAAGGTGAATCTAAGTCACTACAATTAGGAATTGAAAGAGATGAGAAAATTAAGTAAGAATGCAGGCCCTCATGCCGCGGTTCAATATGCCACATAATTGACGTAGAAGTTTGTACTTCTGTTAATCTTTTTGACCTCCCGCCAATTGGAAGAAGAGATAAAGACTTAGCTATAACTCTTTCAATATTTCAGTCTTGATTTATCAATTTTTTTTCAAGGACTTCTCACGCATGACTGCCTTTTCGATCTAAAAGATATGACACTTTGCTTCTGGTATGAGAGGAAGAGAATCGATATGATCAACATGCACATAGTGCAAATCAAAATTTGAAAAAAAAAAAAAACTACGCCAACTTAGTAAATTGGTGTCTTTTAATAGAAAATGACGTAATGCTAGGTCACTTTAATCGTCATTCTAGGCTTTCTAGCTAACAACGTAGTAAAAAATAATTTAGACAAATTTTAAAGACATCACTATGAATGCTCTAAACGTGTTGAATGAGTTGAATCGGTCATACCCACACCATCACGTCTTAAAATTATTTTTGTTAGAAGCTAGGGGCAATTATCTGTCCAATGCCAATATAACTTCTGGAAACTATCTAACTATCAAATGTTTTCACTTTTGATAGTTTACATTCATTGAATTGATCGAAAACTACAATTGAAGGCAAAGATATTTTGGGTTCTACATTAGAAGAACCAGTCAAATGTTTTTAGGTTACAGTCTCATGCGGCCAGCGTGATGGAGACAACTAAGGAAAAAAAGGGGGGTAGCCATTCAAAATATCATTATATGTCTTTGACTTGCTCGTGTAAACATTTGAATGATTTATGAAACAAGTTGAAAGAGAAGGACAAGACTTTGAATCAGTCAGAGGAAGATTATGGTTAGAGAAAAATTTATTTCACCCCCTGAAGTTTAAGATGTTTTTTAATTTAAATCTCAATGTTTAAAAATTTATAATTAATACCATCCGTTAAATGGAAATAACATTATGTGGGATTTTTATGTTACGTCTTTTAATTTTATATCCAACTTAACTAGTGAAATGATGTAGTTGTCCCTCATTAAAACTTAACACCTGTTTTTATTTATTTTTTCTCATAAACCCCATTTGAAATCCTTGTGGGTGTTGTGTGGGTGTTGGAGTGAAAAAGAAAATGAATAGATGCCTCTCACCTACTCCTATGCCGGCAATTTCAATGTACTTTGCAACGGAAGGTGTTAATTATAATTTTTTTAAATATTAGGCGGTAGATTACAAATTTTTAAACATTGAAATTAAAATTGAAAAACACTTCAAACTTCGTGAGGGTATAGTAAATTTTTTTCCTTATAATTAAATAGGATTCCAAATATAATATTTGGTGGGGTGTTTGATAACCTTTTTTTTTTTAAGTGTTTGAAAATGGTTTTTAATAGGGTTTTTTGTGTGATGTGAAAAAGGTTAATTATATAATGAATAGTAAATGGCTTTGGTTGGGCCATTACCAAACACATCCTGGAGTGGCCAGGTGACTCCGTCTCTGCCCACGCCTTTCCCTTTTTAGTGTGTGGACATTAAAGTAGGAGATCGATGAGATCCACCTCCGGTGAAAGAGCAGCCCTCCATCAGTACGGAAGCAAGCCTTCATTTTATTTTTTATTTTTTTAATGAGTAATAAGGCCAGTCTCCACAGCACAAAAAAGTGAATATTGAGAAATATTGTGTTATGTTAAAAAAAAAAAAAAAAAATTTAAAAAGGAAGATATTTTGTATTTTATTTTTCAAAAAAGTGTAATTAGTGAAATTAAGTGACGTTCAAAGCCTCGTCATATGGTCCAATGATGGTGACTTAAATTTTAATGAACTGCACTGTCGATAGGAGAGCAAGTGTGAAGAGTGTTGTTGATATTCAAAGCTCGATCTAGAAGTTGATTTTTTTGTGGCAGCGGAGTTTATATGGATCATGTCAAGTTATATTCAAAGCTCTAGAATATTCATTATTTTATTCATTATTTTATTTATAATTGGGGAATCTATGAGTTCATACCGAATCTATCCAAAATTTACTATTAGTTAAATAAAAAAAAAATACACTTCATATATATATATATACATATATATATACATACACACAAAAAATTATAAACTCCTATTTATTTTATATCACACTTTTAAACTAAAAATCAAATTGAGCCTAATTGACTAACTTTGAGAGTAACGAATTATAATATTCTCTAATTCATTTGAATGGAAGAATATCACATTAATTATATTAAATTGATATTTTTGTCTCATAAAAAAATAAAATATAACTAAAGAGGATCTTGTTTCGAAGGTAATCCCACGCACTCCTCGTCACAACATACATACGTGCATGCCATAGACCATCATGCATGAATTTAACATGCATAGGTACCTCATGATAAGCCATGCTCCTGACATGCTAATTAATTACCACTTCTTCATGTCATCCTAATCTACGGCTTATTGATTTAACAATCGCAAATTATTGACATCATAGTTGGTTGCTATACATATGGCCCATATATATTGACTTATGCAATTGCTAAACCCATACTTAATGTTCTTATTTTTTTGGAGTTATTCGTAGTAGTCAACAAAGTGGCCGGATATATATGTGAAAAGTCTTCTTTGCTTTTCTAATTAATTATCACAATCTCAAATAAAATAAAAGTAATGGAATATATATAATACAATTTCATCTTATTTTTATTTTAATGGGTTAATATTATAGTGTTCATATATCAAACTATTTTTTTCTTTTAACAATGACTAATCTAAGAGTTAATTGACACTATATAAAAGATGAAAAATCTTATGTACGTATTCTCTTGGTATTCTTATAGTGTTTTCTTGGTCCCATATGGCTATTATTTTCTAAAAGTTGAGTGAAAGAAATTATAACCTTTTTTTTTTTTTTTTTAGAAAATAATATCCACCTAGAATCATAAGAATACCCAAAAAGCATTTAACATTTCCTTATATAGATATATGTAAGAGCTTACATAATATTAAGATAAATAACTTACATGACAAAGCTACTTTTTTCTCTTAGTCTTTTTGACGAAGAGTATTTCTTTGCCATTTGTCATAATATTCCATCATGTTTTTTGCTCACTTTATCTCTATAATTGTTGCTTGCTAAGAAAACTTCTCTTTTGCAAGCAAATTCCTTTTTAGTATTGATGGATTTGATCTTTTCCAAAGGGTCCCCCGTGCCAAATTTCTCACGTGTTCTTTATCCATAAAATTTTTTATTGCTAGTTGAATAGCTATTTTTTTATTTTCAAATATGATATGATTCTGTTAATTTAGTGAAAATTTACCAGAATTATATCAACAAAATAATTTTTCTTTTTGAAGCTTTTTAAAAATATGATCGTTTTTTTAGCTCTTACTCCTACATGATTTATTTTGTTGAGCTGGATTCTCACTATCTGACCAAGAAGGAAGAATATGGTTCAGGCCTTAGACATGCCCAGCTTAACTCGAGGCCCATGTCTATCATTACCTATTCAAACGCCAACTTTCAAACATGGCCTAAGAAATTGAACCCAACTTGTGCATTCTAGTGCTCTTCACCATTAAACTTCCAATGGCTTCCATGCGTCGGGTCCGGCCGCCTTCCTCCGCCTTGTCGACTGTCGGTGTTGATATGCCGTGATTTTACTTGCTTTGCTTTTATTTTTTCTTGTAATTTTATGTTCTTTGTGTTACTATTTTCTGACCTATGTTTTGAATTTGCTGCTTTTTGGCTTTTGAAAGAGCTCTTCCTTTCTTTAACAACTACTGATGGTCAGACCACTGATGGTCGTAATGACAATCCTAATGGGCTTTGTTTTGTTTACGTAAATTTTAAAAACGCAATTAAACATTTAGTAAAATTATAGTTTGGTTTTTTAAATTGATGTTTAGACTTTAAAGTTGTATGTTTGCCTATGCGTTTTCAAATTAGAATGTTTTAGAAACACACTTCAAAACAATTTACTTTCTGTGAATTTTTTATTTACACAAATCGCAATGGTAAATAAACCGAATATAAATATGCAATCATTGATCCAAACAGTGGCGGAAGAAGGGGGGTTGAAAGGGGGCATATGCCCTCCTTCAACTCTTAAAATTTCTTTTTACCTTTGTATAAAAAAATATTCATACCCCCTATCAGTCATAAATTATGCCCCTTGCCCCTAGCCCTTATGCTTGAGCCTGACCCCTTATCCATGAATTTGACAGATTCATAATTTTTTATTTTCTTAGCCATTAGCCATTTTCAGAGGTTGAAGATGACTTTTGATACACACCGTTTCATTAAGAAACAAGATAAAAAGGATAAAAATAAAAAAGGGAACAGCCTGAAAAAAGGCGTGCAGCCGAAAAAAAAAATTCAAAAAATTCTGAACAGGCATGTAGCAGCAAGCCAGTATGCCACCAATAAAATAATAAAAAATAAAAATAGAGGGGTACAGGCCGTAGGCAGCGCATGGGTGGGCATTCCAAATTCCCAACAAAGAAAAGAATAAACAAAAAGAAAGTGGGGTAGAAATAATAAAAAAAGGAAAAAAATAAAACAAATAAAAAAAAAACTTTTTGTGAAACTTCAATTTTGTTCTTCCGCTGCACTTTCTTGCATTTTCTACTTTCTCTTGCATTTTCTTCTTGATTTCTCCGATCTCTTGCATTTGCATTTTCTTTTTGAGGACCTAAACTTGGTAATTTTGTGTTTTTTCTTTCACTTTCCAGTATTCAACTTCAACGAGGTAGGTAATTAAATTTTTAGATTTAAAATTAAAATTTTCATGTAAATTAATTGCTTTCAATATGTTGTTTCTCACCCTTTTTTTTTTTTTTTTAATAAGTAATAAGGAGTTTTATTGAAAAAAAAAAAAGAGAAAAAAGAATTATACAATAAAGAACTCAAAGCACATCCCAAAAGGAACCCCACAAATCTCACTTTCTATGCCATGTTTTGCTTCTATCTTTCTATTCCAAAAAGACCCGATGTCCAATGACAACTGTTCAATTGTCCAATTTCAACAAAAAATTGAGCTATTGAATTTGAGGCATGTAACTAAAATTTTAGATTTAAATCTAAATTATTCTTGTAAAATAATTGTTTCTCCTGCATTATTTATGAATATATATATATGAGTTGATTAGTTTGTGTTTGATGTTTCATATTTTAATTATATAAATATATAATTGTAGTTATTAAGAAAAACAACGATCCTATTAAGTTTCAATCAAATTCTAAACAATCTCGTATTGAACTAAACGTAGCAAAATTGCCCACAGATACTTATTCAAGAAAAAAAATTACTTTTTAATATTTAATTAGTTTTTTTATTAAAAAAAATGCCCCCCATTGTCCAATCTTCTGGCTCCGTCATTGGATCCAAATATAGATATCCAATCAAGCAAGATTGCTTATTTGTAGATAGAGAGTAATGTTAAATATACAATTGGCATAAACGAACCGTCACTCACACCAAAATTTTTTATATTTAAAAAACTCTGGTGTGAGTAATTGTTCCCTCACGCCACGACACGCCACTTGTATATATATCATCACTCATAGATAGATATACAGATAAGCATCCCTAAAGTAAATAATATTTATTTAATATTCCGTTTATGTGGTATAATCCATATAAAGCCAAATGGCTTGTGAGCCTCGTGTAGTGTCTTTCCCACTTTCAGTCTATATCTCTCTCCCCCACACAAAAACACGAGGAGTCGTTTGATTGAAATGGAAGAGAACAAAGCAATCACAGCGAACCGGCTACTGGCGGTGAAGCGCAAATCCGGCAAGTCGTATAGCCAGATAGCCGAACAGACGGGCCTCACCAACGTCTACGTAGCCCAGCTGCTCAGGCGCCAAGCCCAGCTCAAGCCCGACACCGCCCCTGTACTACGGGCGGCGCTGCCTGACCTGACCGACGACCTCCTCCAAGAGATGATGAGGCCACCCATGCGCTCCTACGACCCCAGCTTGATCCAAGAACCCACTATCTACAGGTATTTCGCTCTTCCGATTTACCCATCGTATCCTCTTCACTGTTTCTTAATGTAAGCAAGTTGGTTTTTTTTAATCTTTTATTGGGTTTTTGTTTTTCGTGTCAATTTCCGATTTTGTAGGTTGAATGAAGCGGTTATGCATTTTGGTGAGAGCATCAAGGAGATAATCAATGAAGAGTTTGGTGATGGCATGTAAGTGTTACTCAGTCTCGGCGTCTATATCTTTGATTCTGATTATTACCGCCTATACCAAAAGATTATGGTATCGTTTAATCAATATTCTAATTATCTGTCGAATAGTTTTTGCCTTTGAAAGATGCCCAATGTTATCAAATAACAGCTAGAAGGGGTGAGAATAGTATTTGCTCACAACCAATAAAATTTTTGCAACCACGTAGATTATCACCAAAATTAAATAAAGCAGTAAAGAGATCAAACACCGCAATTTTGATGACAAAGTTTAAACCTTTAAAAAACTACTCGAAAATAAAACCAGTCTGGGGCAATAATTCCTGGAAACTTATACACCATAGAAGAGTCAAATTACAATCAGTTCAAACCTTTGTAGTAAAAACTTGATTTGTACCCCAAAATGATGGGATATCCAAAAGCAGTGCCTAAATACACGATGAAAATGGATAATGCCACACAACCCAGTATTTAAATGAACTAGAATGCAAGAAAAGTAAAGGAAATCATGAAAATATTGACACAAAAACTCAATGAAACAACAATAAAAAAAATATTTAAAAAACAAAAAAACCGAAAATTTTCTTACCACTTGATGTGGGTTAGTGAATACTTAAATGAAAATGATGATTTGAAATAGAGCAAAACGAAGAAAATGAAGTGCCTTGAGGGTTATTCGAAGAGTTCTAGGTTTTGGGTGCTAACTGTGGGTAAGGGAAAGGCACGATTGAGGCTTTAAAAATTGGAATTAGGCGTAACGCACAATATTGTTGTTCGAATTTGAGGCCCAAAAAAGTAAGAAAAGATTGAACTTTTCAAAAAATTTAAGCACCAAAAACCATTCTCCCCCTTCATGACATACCAAAAAATATTCTCAAATCCCATGGAATGCACCAGTAACACTTGACCCTTGATGAAGTTAAATCATATGTAAAGTCAAATTGTGTATCAAATACAATAAGGGTCCAAAAATTGATGGATATCAATTCACATAAAAATGCAGTCACGGTGTGTTACATTCAAACAATGCTTGTGTGAAGTGTGTGATGAAATTCCAACAAGCGTTGTGAAAAGGTTAAGCTTAAAATTGAAACCACAAATGTAGCATAAGCATATTCGAAGGGCCAAAAGTCAAACCAAACTACTAGGACCTAGGAACGCTTCAAACATTCTCTCCCTCTAACAACAAGCACTAAATTGTCATCAGAATCCATTTTGAATGTTTGCCTTTTTCCGCAATAAGTGAACATTGGCTTTTTCTATGAGGACACAAGAATCCCAATTTTGAACATGCAATGCTCACCTTTTGCTATATCTAAGAACATCGATTTTTTCTATAGTGCACTTGTGCTATAGTTATTAGGGTGAGATTACGAAAGAGAAATTAAGACATAGGTGTAACTAGTTTAAGGTCAATTTGGTCCTTAAAATGTATTAATGATTGCTTACCAAACACTCACACATGTGATCAAACTCAACTTGTGGAATCAAAATGTGCACACAAATTGCAAGCATTATATAGACATTCAACACCATTTATGCACATAGATGCACATACTCCGTCATAAATATTAATCCTCTTGCATAATTCACATAAAAATGTGCTCCTAGGTGATTCAAAACCATTAAGCACAAACAAGGATACGATGCACCCACATGAACACACAAGTAGGAACCCACATTCTTGTATTAAAAAAAAAAAAAAAAATTGAAACAACAACAAAACAGCATACCAAAAAAATGCAATGCAATGAAATATAAAAATGCAAAATGCAAATGACATGCTCTACATTGATGAAAATGACACTAAATGCAATCCTAGGCATGCAATGCAACGACCTAAGTCAATGCAGGGCTACCACTACTCTCTTTTCAAAGTTGGATGTAGTCAACTTTTCTTACCCAAGCTTGCTTGACAATTTGTGGTGACTTCTGACTTTGAACCCTTTGTTTGTTCAACACATCTAACCTAGTTAAGACATCCCTAATCATCTTGAACAATCCTTTTTTTTTATAGGAATTATTGTTCACGCGCTCACAGAGTCTCAACTTGAAACAGTGTGGTTCCATGTCCAACTTTGCCGCAATGGTGACAAGTAGGGACAAACCTAGAAGTGGGTTGTCTCCTTGGAGGGAAGAGGTACCGACTTAGGTTTAGAAAACATTATCACCAAGAATCTTTTGTCTTTATCAAAAACAGCACAAACAAGAGCAACCTTACCTTTAGAAGCAGAATTATCTTAACAAGTAGAAGGCAAGGATGGACAACTATCAACAAAACCCAAACCAATTTTATCACAGTTATGCTTTTGAACATTCAACATTTTATCAAGCTTGTGATTAGAGTTTTTTGTTTCAAATGATTTTTAAATCCTTCAAGCTTATTATCAAGTGATTTGATTTGTTCATCAAGCACAATATTTTCATGTTTCAGCTTATCAAACAATGCTTGTGAATCATCCAACTTTGCACGCAAATTTTCTTTTTCAAGTTACTTCATTAAGCTTCTTAAAGTTCTTTTATTCAATTTCTTCAGTTGTGTGCACTCTTTAAAAAGCTTTTTGTATGCAACTTGCAAAATCAACTTCCTCATCAGAATCATCTTGAGATGACTCTTAATGATCAAGTGTGTCATTCATACTAGACCCACTACCACTTCTCATTGAAGCGGTAGAAGTTATATAATTTCCACAAGTAATCAGAAACTGACTCATCAGTCAAGGTAACATTCATACCCTTTACCTTTGGACTTCTTGCAATTAGGACACTTAGCCCTAATTTGACCAAACCATGAACACTTATGACACTGAATGCCTTGAGAATTCTTGTCTTTATTGTCCTTGTTCTTCTGTTTTGGGGAAGCTCCACTTTAGTCATCCTTGGATTTTTCAGCCACTTTGAAGGGTCTCCTAAACTCACATTTTCTAGGTCTAAAATTTTTTCTAAAATGCTTGGCAATCAATGCCAAGTCCTCATCATTCATGGATTCTTCATTAGAGGAGTCACTAGCCTCTTCTATCAGCAATCAAGTGTCTCAGATCTAGCTTTTTGACCATCACGTACGAACTTGCTTTGAACATTCTTGTGATTGGAGCTTTCAGTGGTATCTTGTGCAACACAATGATCCAGCCTTGTTCGAACCTGGTATGATTGCCCTTGCAATCGAGCCTCTTGGGAGCTTGAAATTAACCTTAAAGTTCTCGGTTTGAAAGTCTTGCGATCGTGCCTGTGATCAGTACATTCTGGAATTGAATTCTTGAAATGCGAACACCTTTCAAAAGGGCTTGCAAACGTAGCATTCTGCTTTGAATTTCTGAACCTTGTAAAATTGTCTCATTGGTTGCAAACGGCCTGCTATGATCTTCAATTTGAACCTCAACTTAAAAACAACTTAACCACTAAACTTAAAGTTACAACTTTTAACACTGAATTTGCCAACAATATAAAACCTAACAACTTTAAAATGGGAGGTATATAGTGAAGACAGGGTTTGAACTCAGTGAATGATCTGACACTAATATATTTATCTCAACAACTTTATTTGATAAGAAAGGATTGACTTGGCTATTTAACTAGTATGCTAACAGCCTCTCAGATTGCTTGTGTTTAAAGTAAAAAATTGTTTGGGAAGTTGGTTATATATATTTATCCCCATTGGGTGTTTTCCTTTCAATCTGAAGCTAGAAGGGATTTTCCATGTTGCAATTGTCATGTGGCTCTTGTGTATTGTAAAGCCTATGTGTGTTTAAGACTAGATTCAAGGCAAATATAGCAGTTACTATCTGTTGAATACATCTTAGAATGGATATCAAGTATCAAGTCATATGTATTAGAAGATTTACAATTTCGAAATCATATATTATCATTTCTCTTTGGATTTGAGGTTCTTGAATCTTCATATTCTTGGGTCCATACATTTGTTGCAAGGGCAGGGTGGTATATCTTGAAATGCCTCTTCCCACTGATGTGTACGATGATACTGATAGTCCTTACTGACAGTAGATATGATAACATGCCAAATGCAGCGAACTGGACATGGAATCTCATCTCCCATTGAATTAAACATGTTGCCTGGAAAATTTAACTTGATCTCATTCGATTATTAACCTTGTAATTTATACTTCCTTCTTTTTTCTTTTTCTTTTTAGCATGTCAGCTATAGATTTCTTTTGCTCAGTTGACAAAATTAAAGGTGTGGATGGGAAGGATCGTGTAGTTCTGACATTTGATGGGAAGTATTTGCCTCACTCTGAGCAGGTCAGTGCTTGAATGCCTTAGTATGATAATGTCTTGTTCACTTAGAATCAATGTTAAAGTAGTTATTAAATAAAAAGAGGGGAAAAAAACATTTGCAGTAATTGATGCAGCATTAGAACTTGAAGTTTGTCTTGAGAGGAAATGTCTACTTTAAGCATCAGATGGCTTTTTCCAACATACAATTAACTTTGGCAGTAGCTCAGCTTGACATAGTATTCCACTCACACAATAATTGACCTTTTCTTGCGCCTTTTTTGACCTGCTATTGGATCATAATCAAAACCCACTGAATTTTGTTGATTTCCTAGATTGGTCCATGGTATGGTCATGGATCAACTTGTGCACTTAAAAGTTGCCCTTTATGAAATGTGGGAGTGTCATGACTCACGTCTCTGCTCTGGGAGATTATTTGGATGAGAGTGCTTATCCAAATTAATGTCCATAGTCTTCAGGTAATCCCTTGAAACCCTAGAGTGGCTATGCTCATGTTTGTAATTGTTCTCTTCTCTCTCTCTCTCTCTCTCTCTCATATATGTGGAATTCTTCCTAATGCCTCAGTTTTTACCATTAAAAAAAAAAACAAACAAACTTTTTTCTTCATAATGTCATAGGGAATTAAAGTTAAGTTATTTAATAGCGACTCACAACTCTTAATCCTACTTTCCCCCTTCCCCTTTTATTCTCTTCTAATAAATTCCTACCCACAAACTCAAATGACCTTACAATTTAGAAGACATTGAAGATGTAATTTGGAAAGGCATTTTTTCGGCACCAAGAGCTTTGACCGGGGGTTGAGTTTTATACCGCTATGCAAATTTGCTTATCACACCCTGTTATATAAATGAAGGAAATGGAAAACAGCCCAAGTACAGGAGAACTAATGAATGCTTTTCACAATTGCCTGTTACTTTGAAACAATAGATACTCTAGTGGACTTATGTCAGTGTCTCAGCCATGTGACGAGCATGGATCGTCAGTATTCATTTAGGTAATTAACATGCTTTGTAGTCTTTCATGTATTACTACTTAAAAGTTTACCTACTGTTTTGCACAGAAATCGGAGCACATGGTTTCGAGGCAGAGACTACAGTGAAGTTTATGAATGTCCTCATGCTGACTGCTGAGGCAGGTGTTGGGAACCTTTTGGGTTCGTTTTAGAAAGTGTTTTTTGCTTTTTTGTTGTGACGTGTGATATAAAGGTAAAAGTAGTATTTGAGTGTTTCGTGAATGTTTTATATTTTGAGTTATATCAATATACCTGTATTTGAAAGTGCCCACGAGTGCTCAACTCTCTATGCTTGTTTGGCTCTATGATATTGAATGGAACAATTACAATTTACATGTATTGCTTTTATATAAAGGAAAGGTGCTATTCATGGCCATTATTAGAATTTGTATGCAAGCCTCCTATTTTGAGACTTTTATATGAGTAATGTCTATCACTTATTTGAACTGGTCGCCCAAGAGGCGATTGCAAAAATGGTAATAATCTATGAACAAAAATTTGCTACAAAATAAGAAATTGAGATCGTAATTGCCAACACCAGTGTACTCAAACCACTAAAGATTGGTTTTGAAGACCGGCCGCGTTGTCCTGATACAGCTTTCCCCTCGGGTTCCAAGGTCTCCAATGACGTGCAAATACTCGACTCATTTAGACATTTGTACGCAACAATGTTGTATGCGGCCTGTGTCAGATGAAATTTATCCCAAAACAGAGTCGACTTTCTCTCCTCGCATGGATTTGTCTCCGGAACACACAATAGTCTCCCTGCCTTCTTTTCAACAGCACAACATGAATTTGTTGTGTCGTTTAACCCTGTAACATGACAATTTTCGGATAAGGATTCACAGTCGGCAATTACCCACTTGAATTGTAATTATTTGGACAAATAATGTGAGAGATTCCATACATATTCCACCAGCCCGAACAAGAAGCCGAGCATATACCTATTCACAATTTTCCAGCTCTCAGATTAGTATGGCTTACCATATTTAGAAGGATTTTCCACCATGTCGTAAATAAGCTTGAAAGTTTGTGCGACAATGAATGTTGTTCCCTCAAACGAAGAGGCAATATCGGTGAGCTTATAATATAGCTTGGCATTGAAGGCGGCCAGGATGGTATTCAATTCTTGTAGACATTTTCCATTTTGTTCTCCCCTCTTCCCAACTAATGGATAACAACCAATGGGGCCAAGTTCAAACAACACCATCTTCCTAGCACCTAAACTGTATAAAACCTGCATATTTATACCATTGATTTAGCTTTTACCGCAACATACGAAAACATATTCACCGCGTGCTAATTGTTTGAAGGGAAAAATGTTTCTGACGTATTGAAGTACATATTTTTATACCACCAAGGTGGTAGTCGAGTTGGTAAAGTAGCAGGGGATAGGGTTCAGGGGGGGTTTGTTAAACTCCCTCACATTCCCCCAAGCAGCACTGTTCATGACAGACTTGCACTGTTCATGGCATTTTGTGCTTTTCGCTACAGTGCTTAAATGCTTTGGGGAGTGTGATAGGGCTTTGACAAACAAGGCTTCAATTCCCCCCCCCCCCCCCCCCTCCCTCCCTCCCTCCCGTTCCCCTCCTTTCTTCCTAGTGCTCAAGGGTTTGAACTCGCTTGCAGTAGTAATCCGCGAGCCAGATGCTACTAAGAAGGGCTTTACTAACTTACACTTTGGTGGGACTGTGGTGACGGACTCGCCTTCCCAGGCAATAGCTATAGCTCAAATCGAGCATTCCACAATTGGTGGAAACCCTGATGGTCATACCCAAGGAGAGAAATTATACTAATTGTCCATTCCCGTCTTTTTAATTTAGAAAAAAAAAAAAAGTACGCATTTTTATCAAATTACTTCGTAAGGTTTAAATTTTATTAGATGATTTCAATTGTTCTCAAATAGATTCTTTTGTCCACGTTTTCTTGAATTTTTAACGATGCTGCCACGTCATAATAATAAGAAAGCGAGATGTGTCTGAAAATATATATGACGATGCCGCCCATGGCCGCTCCCACCGCTAATGGTTGTATTTGTAGCATTGCTCTCCTCATTTTCAAATATGTGATCAACTTGTTTGATTTCGACTGATAAGAAGGCAACAAAGGTGAGAAAATAAGGTACCTGCAAGTGTTTTTCCAATTCCAACATGAGAAGGTCGCCAAATGCATCCATGTCATACTGTCTACTAGTGGTGTAATATTGTGGCTGAAGGTAATTGTACAAATAGTCATTGCTGCCGATGGAAATTACAAAAATAGACTTCGACCGCAAGTATTTGGAGAGCTCCTCTGCATTATTGATTTGCCGTGGCAAGTAGTTTTCAAGTGTCTCATTAAACAAATCAATCTGTTCTTTCATGCCCAAGATATTCCCCCCCTACATGCACGCATGATAACAATAAAAATAAGGCGTTGAAGTCGGACACGGCGTGGTGTTTTACTTTGATACCAAATGTCACAATTCTTGGATATATTTCACCCTTGAAAATCCGCTTGCAAGGGAGGGTTTAGTTAGCTGATAAGAAACAATAAAGTTAATCATTTAAGCAATACTTTAACACTTACGAATACACGTCCCGTCCCGGGAAGAAGACCAGCGGTAGCAGAAGCATAGTTGAAACCGGCTATGGTTGTACCACTCTTGTCTTTTTCAGAAGCCCATAATGGAATTGAGAGTACTGATAGATTGAGCGAGAAACCTGCAGCATGCCTTCAAAGACCACAGATTAACTACTGCCTAGCTAGCTAGCTATTTGATTAAGTCTAAGAAAAGAACGAATTCTATCTGTTTCTTCTTACTCAGAATATCGGCTATTGTTTTGCCATTTGTGAATCTGCCTGAGGCTGGGGATGGGAAATCACATCCGTAGGGCAAATAGGTTGCATTCACTAAGGTATTTAAACTGTTGCCACTGTCAACAATGGAGTCCCCAAATACATACAAGGCCTGCACTCCTTTAGCAGCAGCCAGCAACTGAGCTTGAGTCGGCTCAAGGGAAGACAAAATAAATGGAAGACAAAGAAGATGAAGGAATTTCTCCATGTTTGCTGAAATCTGATGCTATCTCCAAACAAAGCTGTTTTGCATATCTTGACCATGTCTACCATGGGCATTTAACCAAAAAACAAATTATTGTTGCTTCTTTTGGTGGTAATTAGTAGGGCTAGTTGGCCAGAAACCTATTATTGCATCTATTTTTGTCTCATCAGTTATGAACAGCATAAAAATAGTATCCAGACAGACCATTTCAGAAGAAACTAGTGGAGGGTTGGTAACATAAACAACTGAACACCAAATTCAGTGGCACTTCTCAACTCTCTCAAGGTAAGTAAACAGAATTGTGGCAAATGCTGAAATGGCCTACAAATTGAAGAATGTAGGGATGTAAATGCGCAAGTCTGTTCAACCAACAACTCGCTCATATAACTCGAATTCAGTTCATCTAATAAATTAGCGGATCGTGAACACAAAATTAGGCTCAATTATTAAGTGGTTTATACTCGTATAAACTCATATATGGAATTATCTTCCTACTATAGTAGATATGACTTGAATTATTGTTATTATGAGTCATATATATATATATATATATATATATGTGTGTGTGTGTGTACGCATAATAAATTTATATATATACTCTAAACCATACATATAAACTCAAGATTGAATTATTTCAAATTCAAGTTAATTAACTCAAATGATAAGATCTTAATGATAATTAATTAACCAATAATTAGTAGGGATTTATGAGAAAAAAAAATTATGATATTTACTTTATATAATGAATGAATAAGTTAACTAAGCACTTAATGAATAAGTTTGAGTTCGCTCAAGAAATAAATGAGCTAAGTTTGAACAAATTATCTAGCTCAGTGATACGCTCGAGTTTAGCTCGTGTTTGAAATATGATTAAATGAACAAAGCTTGACTATTCAATACTCAGCTCAATTACAACCTTATAAGCGAACAAGTGTCTCCTCTAATGCATACCAAATTTGGGAGTTTTTCTCATTTAGGCAATGGAACAATTTAGCTTGTTTAGACCAATCCTCCGCAATAAGTTTTCCACAATTGTTTTATTAAGCGTTTGATAAAATCGTAGTTTAACTTTTAAAATCGTGTATTTTTAAAAATGTAAATATTTCTAATCTTAATTAAAAAAAAATGCATTTTCAAATAATATATTTTCTACAATATGATTTAAAATCATACTATTAGTACAAGAAATCGCAATACGCATACACTCTTAAAGTATGTTTGGCATTGTGATTTCATAGACACAAAATGCGATTTTAAACTAAATCGCAGAAAATTGATTGATTGAGAGTGCGTTTTTAAAAATAAATTGCAATTTGAATATGCAGAAAAAAAAGGTACAATTTTAAAGGCTAAAACTGTGATTTTAAAAGTCAAATGGCTTGGTAACCACTTAACTGTACTTTTAAAAATTATGTCCTCAAATCGTACATTTTAAAAATCGTAATCCCAAACAAGCCATTAGTCTGCTTTTGTATTAATGGGACCTTGGGCCAAAGCTAATCAAGAAAAGTCATAGCCCCTATTTTAGGCTGCCTTTTGTGCTATCCTGGGCCCAAAACCAGAGCCCAAAAAGAAAAATCCAGAGAGCCATACCTCCTCACACTCACACAGCTCACTTCCCGAGAAAGAATCAACGATATATGCCCCTAAAGCCCGCAAAAAACCCTCGTTTCCTTCACTCGCTCCCTCACTTCCAAAGAAAAGAAATGGCTCTAACCCTAACACTAGGCCGAGCCCTCTCCGTCGCCACTCTCCGACGCCCAGCGGCGCTCTCCAAGCGCCTCCTCTCCACCATCACCAGCCAGCCTCCCATCCCTACTCTCCTCTTCCACTCGCGCCGAGCCCTCGCCCCCGTACGATGCGTCCCGTCCGCACCCCGGTTCACCCCGGTCCGTTGCCGCGTGAACCGATCCGGCGGCTCGGCCTACTCGCCCCTCAACTCCGGGTCCAACTTCAGTGACCGGCCTCCAACCGAGATGGCCCCGCTCTTCCCCGGCTGCGACTACGAGCACTGGCTTATCGTTATGGACAAGCCCGGCGGCGACGGCGCCACCAAGCATCAGATGATCGACTGCTACATTCAAACCCTAGCCAAAGTCCTCGGCAGGTATTTCCTTTTTTCTCTTCTCTGTTGTTTTCCGAGAAAGTGTAGGAAAAGGGAAAAGGAAAAAATCAGACCTTTTTGATCTGTTATTGGTAGTGTTGATTCTGTTATCTACTAAGTGCTTTTTGGGGTCATGTGAGCAGTGAGGAGGAAGCAAAGAAGAAAATTTACAATGTTTCTTGTGAGAGGTATTTTGGATTTGGCTGTGAGATTGACGAGGAGACCTCTAACAAGCTTGAAGGTCTGTCTTAACTTTGCTACAATTCTTTTTCTTATATATATATATATATATATATATATATATATATATTCACGCATACATTAATGTATCGTGGGTGTCATTGTTTTTTTGTCTTATTGTTGTGATAGGCTTGCCCGGAGTTCTGTTTGTGCTTCCAGATTCTTATGTGGATCCTGAATACAAAGACTATGGGGGTGAGTCTTTTAGTCTTGAATTTGAGATTTTGATGACTATGCTGCTTTACTTTGTTAGTGTCATTGAGTACAGGATGGTATGTTGTGCTTGTAGTTTTGGAGTGAACGTGTAATGTTGGCATTTAGTACACGTATATGCATATTTCAACTCTGGTGTCTGGCATTTACCTTTCTTGAAGTCATCGAGTTGATGACTTTGGCTCTCGTCTGTGATTTATGAACCACTGCCTCCGTAAGTCAATGAAAGGGTTGGTGTGGCTCTTCAGTGAAAATACATTCTGATGGTCATGTGGATCACCCATATGGTTCATTTGGCATCTTCAATGGGAATAGTTTTTATGGTTGATGTGCATCTTTTACCTATATCTGAAAATCTGTCTGGGTGAAGCATGGCCTCAAAAGCGAAGAATATTGATACAGGTTACTCATTTAAATTTGCTTACACCATTTTTTAAGAAGCTTAGAGTCCTGTAATAAGCAAGGTCTTCATTTGAATGTTACTGGATGTGAATGGATTTCAAGTGTTTTCCAGTTTTTTATACATCATGAGGTTCAGCTAAGGGGGGATACCAAGGATAAAGCAGCCTTGTATTGATGATTTGCTCACTCTTTACATAAATAAAGTGCCTAACATGAGGTGTGAATGTGTTTGCTAACGTAGTGCATGTTAATATGTTTATGTGGACAACATATTACTGGTGGTCCCCCTTAGGCGTTCTCTTGTATACTTCCTGTGTACTAGGGTTGTGCCCCTCTGTGTGTTTTCTTTATAACATTACTTATCCAAAAACATATTACTGGTGGTGGATTGTGTTAACATACTAATCTGGTAATGTGCTCCTGTCTTACTTAGGGGCGTCTTACGCTTTTAATGAGATTGACTTATTACTCATGAAAAAATGTCGTCTTATCCATCTTTTGGAAGAGCTAATGAATCTTGTAGGCAATACTTAGCTTTGAATGTCATGGACTTATATCAAATGTCTCTCATAACTATTTTGCACTTTGTATACATGGTTGAGATGCATACAGGGAAGATGAAACATAACTTTTGTCAAAAAAAAAAAAAAAAATCCTGCCACATGCACATCCTGTATAAAATTAGCATTCAAAGCCTTGACCCGCCTGGCCTTCATGCCAGTTTAAAGTTGTGTATTAAGGCTTTTGATGTTACCAATGTTCATGGTAATATGTATTTTCGAAAGTATAAAGGAAACTGGGTGCAAGTCTGGCAAGGCGCAGCAAACATTTTTCATGATAAACATATTGTTAACGATTGCTTGTCTTGATATTGCAATTTTTAGTAGTCTATCTTGGCAAAGCAGATAGCCTCAAAGGGGTAATTGTCTAGCTTTGAATGCTAATGGACTTACATCAAATTTCCTCTCATTCTTGTTCTGTGCTTCTTCTACACACTTAAGTTACAGAACTATTAGAGATGATACATTGATTGTATTTGTTCCTTCTTGTGGTGCATAGATTGCTGATCAGCAGTAATAAAAAGTTATTTTTATTTTGTTCATTGATAATATCTTTGTTAACTTGATAGAAGTTCATGACCCTCTGCCCATAATATCTTTGTAGTGCATAGTTACTAGTCCATCTTGGCAAAGCTAATAGCCTGGACGGGGTAATGTCTAGCTTTGAATGCTAATGGACTTGCATCAAATTTCCTCTCATTCTTGTTCTGTGCTTTTTTTATACACTCGTGGAGTTAAAGAACCATTAATCATACATTGATTGTATTTGTTCCTTCTTGTGGTGCACAGATTACTGATCAGCGGTAATAAAAAGTGCTCATTTTGTTCATTGATAATATCTTTGTTAACTTGATAGAATTGTATGTCCCTCCTGCCCATAATATCTCTGTGGTGCATATTTGCTAGTCCATCTTGGCAAAGCTAATAGCCTCGAAGGGGTAATGTCTAAGCTTTGAATGCTAATGGACTAACAGCAAATCTCCTCTCTTTCCTGTTCTGTGATTTTTTTTAATACACTTGTGGAGTTACAGATCATTAGAGATGATACATTGATTGTATTTTTTCCTTCTTGCGGTGCATAGATTGCTGATCAGTGGTAATAAAAAAGTGCTCCTCATTTTGGTCATTGATAATATCTTTGTTAATTTGATAGAAGT
The DNA here is from genome assembly GCA_013348765.1 of Carpinus viminea. Classification (NCBI taxonomy): domain Eukaryota; kingdom Viridiplantae; phylum Streptophyta; class Magnoliopsida; order Fagales; family Betulaceae; genus Carpinus; species Carpinus viminea. The sequence continues at coordinate 30,306,238 of CP054673.1, forward strand.
TTATGTCCCTCCTGCCCATAACGGCCATGGATGTTTGTTTTTTACTTATTCATGTCTCTTTAGAGGTGAGTTTTGACATTCAAACATCCGGATCAATTTTATCATCCGAAGTATCATATACCTTGAATTTTTCTCAGGATAAATTTTTCCTTAGTATTTTTCTCCTTTCTGTGCTTGGTATTATAACATTTCCAGACATTACATATGTATAATCTAATTAGTTTATTTCTTGATCTTTTTTTGGGTTAAAGGTTTGTTTTCCAACTTTCTTTGTTATTTCACCTCTTCTTGGAAAGGGAGCCATACTATAATTTGTTGCTTGTCTCGCTTAATCTGATATATTCAAATGCACAATTGAGGTTTAATAATCAAAATTATGCAAACCTTTTGTTATGTCGCAGCTGAACTGTTTGTGAATGGGGAGATTGTTCAAAGGTCCCCTGAGAGACAGAGGAGAGTGGAGCCACAGCCACAGAGAGCTCAAGACAGACCAAGATACAATGACAGAACTCGGTATGTGCGTCGCAGAGAAAATATGAGGTGAAAATGGATTGTAATGTGCTCAGTCATTGCAGGGTGACATTGAATGGGATGATTAGCTTGTGTAGATATCTTGGCAAAAAGGGAATAGCTGAGCGTGTTTTAAAGAGAGTGGATGTTGGGAACCTATATAAATGTCATGTCATGCTTGGTCCCTGAAAGTCTCAATCCAGGCTAGTTGAACCTTAACTTATAGCAATTGATGTCGTGGTTCTGTCCATTTTCTGGATGCTGTATGATGACTGTTCCGAAGTTTTTCTCTCGTTAGATGTATACTTCCTTTTATTGTGACAATTTAATATTTTTATTTAATGGTACGCTCCTACGGAATAACGTTGATATATGTCATCATATAACGATGGAGGATTGAAGCATTGACAAATTTTCTTGGCTGCAAAACTTGACACTGCTTTTTAGAGTTATTTGGATGCAAGTAGCAAAAAGCATTGGCAATGGCAGGAATCTGAAATGTAGAGCTGTGCCGGCATGAATTAAGTATTGCCTTCGGGTGTTATATGGGTCCATTAAGTAGAGCTATGCCATCGCAAATGATGCAGTCCGTGTTCATATTCACATTTGACTAGGCAAATGTTTTAGTTAAAATTTAGTTGAAGGACTGCTTTTTATTTTTTATTTTTTATTTTAAATACTTATTTTTCAAAACGCTTATATATACGTTTGTATTTTAGCTATCTATTTAAGTACAATATTCTTTCTTACTCTTGAAAATTTGTATTTTTTCCGTGGTCATATTTTTCAAATGGTTATAATGTCCTTCTTAAGCACTTTTTCACTAATAAAATGGTAGTCCAGTTTGATGCGTTTGGTCTGTGCATAGAAGACATGATTGGAGGCCATGGCCCCAATGTTGTCTCGCCAAAGAGTTGGAGAAGGGAGAGGAAAGACCAAACCCTTTGCTATCATACGGATCCAATACTAATGTTCAGCTATAGAAACTGTCACTGCTCTATACTTGGCCTCGAAGCTAGATTAAGAAACGATATCGTTTCTTAGCACACCAATAAAATAAACAAGGACCAAGATAAACACCAAATCCTATGGTAGAATCTTAGGAGTGGCCTGAAGAGATAAAGAACCCTTAGAATAAAATAAGCCATGATCTAGCCTTTTAAGATAGCTTACAACACGCTTTAAGGTAGTCCAATGGGAAGGATTTACTGACTTAGAGAGTCTATAAATTGACATAATTGATTAATAGTAATCTCCGGACATGAAGAAAAAAGAGACCAATTAGAATTTCTTTCAAACACAATGTGGGAAAGCAGCCAGCCCACTTAGCTAACACAATGTGCTCTAAAATTAGTGAATGCCAAAAAAGTATTTGTAAATAAGTTGAGACTGTTGATAGCAAGGATAGTAAGAGCATCCCCTCCAATAATAAGAGATTTGCACCTACTAGAAGTTGCAAGTCGTGCATAAGCAGTAAGTAGGTGCTTGGTGGTAGTTAAAATGATATTCCTATCATAATCACTAAAAAACAACAGCTGCCACAACATAATCTGATCGAATAGCTACATACATCAAATTAGCCTTAATATTGTTAGGAGGAGGGGAAGACAAGATGTAAGAAATTGAGAAGTCTTGCCAAACTAGGGTGAGCTCCAGAAGAAAGGTTTTTTTTTTTAAAGGTATAGATCATGGGTTGCACTGCATTGTGGATGAGTTGATTTCTGGCAAACTAAATGTGGTCCATAGTAACAGCAACATGAATTTGGAATTTCCAAGTGGCCTTCCTTGGAATGGCAAGAAGCTTGTGAGGCTTTAAGATGATTAGTCCCATTCAGAGATGGGTTGATTGCTGAAAACCGAAGCATTCAAAGGCCAATAAGAGTTTCTTCATTGGATTATAGCAATGGCAATCTAGGAATATATATTACAAAGATTCTAAGGCGTTTGTAAAAGGGATAGATCCAAGCCTCAGGATCATTAGAATGGATAAACCTTCCAAGGTTGGCTCTCAGAGAGACCAAGCTCCATGCAATCTTCAAAAGAAAATGCTTAAACCTATGTTGAAGTCTCAAGCCCTAAAGACAGTTCCAATCTTCAAGAGCAATGGGAGGAGGAGATACGCTAAAAGAGTCTTGGAAAGCAACTTCATGGAAAAATGTGGTAGAAAATTGTCCAAAGGGTGATGGGACCCAAGGCCATCTATCTTGAGAGCTTAATTAAGGGATATGAATGTTTAGAATTTGTTGGAATCATTAAGCAAATAGGAATTCTATGATACATTCAGGGGTTAATTAGATCGGCCATTTAGGAAGGCTCACAAAGTTAGGGCTTGCATTGGTTTGAAGGAAGGGATAGAGGGAGACCAAGGAGAAGTCCAGATATTAGTATTACTAGCATATAACCTGCACAATGTGTAGGTGTTTATGATTTGACATCTTTGTAAAAAATATATATAGCAACTGTCTAAATTCCAATTAATGGAAAAGATAAAAAAAAGAAGTGAATTAAAAAAAATCTTGAACATTCTCAATGAATGCAAAAAAAGGAGTGCATTAAAAAAAGCTTAAACATTCTCAATCATAGCAAAAAAAAGGAGTGCATTAAAAAAAAGGAAATTTCATTCTCAATCAATGAAACTTCTTATTCTTCAAATTTATGTGTTGAGCATCTTGTTTTCGTTTGCAAATAATTTTGATCGACATGTCATCATCATTTAATTTTACATCTTCAACAGGTACATAAAAAGATGTTGAAGAATGTTGAGTGAAAATTTGTTCGTCTTCTATTTCCTGTAATTATTGAATTTAATTAGAAAATGCATCAAATTAGCTAGGAACATATTGTGTAGGTATAAAGGGAAAAAAAAAAAACATATAATGAAATGTTACCTTTCGGATCTTAACTTGCCTCTTGTTTTGAAACTTCTTATTCTTCAAATTATTGTGTTGAGTATCTTGCTTTCGTTTGCAAATCCTTTTGCTCGGCATGTCATCATCATCTAATTTTACATCTTCAACAGGTACAGGAAAAGACGTTGAAGAATATTGAGTGCGGATTTGTTCGTTTTCTATTTCCTGTAATTATTGGATTTGATTAGAAGATGCATCAAATCAAGTAGGAACATATTGTGTAGATATAAAGGGGAAAAAAATAATAATAATGAAATGTTTCCTCTCGGATCTTAACTTGACTCTTGTTTTGAAACTACTTATTCTTCAAATTATTGTGTTGAGTATATTGCTTTCATTTGCAAATCATTTTGCTCGGCATGTCATCACTATCATCTGATTTTACATCTTCAACGGGTACAGAAAAAGACATTGAAGAATGTTGAGTGCGGATTTGTTCATCTTCTATTTCCTGTAATTATTGAATTTAATTGGAAGATACATCAAATTATGTAGGAAAATATTGTGTAGATATAAAGGGAAAAATATATATATAATGAAATGTTACTTTTTAGATCTTAACTTCTTGTGAAACATGTGGTCCAAAGATTTTTGTAACAGTATAATTTTCCAATCCTTTTTTCAAATTATAATCACTAAGCCACAATTGGAATACATATTCACTGGAAACTATAGTTTCAATTTCTCTTGGCAAAATATTGTCGTTGAAATACTGTATAAAATATAAATAAATAAAATAATGTTATAAGAAGTTATATATACATTGTACTTTATTTTGTAATAGTGAAATAAATATTTTATGTTTCATTACCTCATTTTGCATGTCTGCAAGTTTCTTTGTAGTTTTGCCTGTAAGTTGTTCAACTTCTTTGTCAAAGACAACGAATGTTGTTGAATCAGTTATATCTGATACTTCTAATTGTATCCTATATCTGTTTCATTTTCAAATTTGTTAGTAAAGTTAACTATATCTATATATATTTATTTTCAATAGTATTTGCTGATTACCTTGATACGGAAAATTTAGGTTCTACTTTACAACACTCACACTAGAAAGATCCTTCTATAAGCTTAACTTTTGTCTTGCATGTTAGACATCCAATATAATACCAACCAAACTTCTTGTTGATTCTAAGGACTTTGCATAAACATGTAATTAATATTTCTTGCAATATTAAGTATTTAAAAATTAAAATAGATGATACAATATTAATGATTTTATATGTTAAGACTAAGTTCTTTAATATATATTTGATGAGGGGCTCATACCTTTGTATCTAGTATCTATTTCATATGTTTTATTTCAACAACCGTTTTTTTATTCTGTAAGGCAAATTCTTTGTCTGGTATTGTTGGTGGCCATTCCATCTTCAATTCCTTAACTTCCATTACCGGGACGTTGTTCAATCTATTCATTTAAAAAAAAAAAAACAAGTGTTAGCTTCCATTAATTTTAGTAAAAAAATATATTGTGTCAGTATTTGTACTTGTCAAAAATTCTGGCAACTTTAGAAATTTCAAGGTTGATGTATACTCTTGTTGCACTTGTTGATAATAAATTATACTGACCTACAAAAAGTTCAAAGACAAACACATTAACATATATTAAGTAAAATATGCATTATATGGTTTATCATAAATAAAATAGTTACCTTTAAAAGATTTCACAATAGTTGAAATTACTATTACAATGAATGATCTTGTACTATTATGATATAAATCATCATCTGTTTGCAGTACAATAGATCCTCATAAAGTTGTCTGCAAAGATTTGTTTCTGAAGTAGTAGATAACTAAGTTAGAGTGTAGTTTCTCAATTTTCACATTCTTTTCTCTTTATTTGACATAAAGTTATGGCTATTGGGGTTCAATAGCTCATTATATTTCATAAGCAAAAAAAGTATATCTTACTCTTCCAGTAATAGCTGAATTTTTTGCATTTTTGCTAGGTGACCTTTTACGTTAATCTTTTAATAAATTCCATTAATTCTAATATGCCAATGATATATGCAAGTCTGTGAAATTGACTTAAATAAAATTAGTATTGAATTTTCATTTTAAATGATTTTGTATTTGCAAATATATGAAAATAAAAGAATTAATATACTAGTCAAATAAGTAGTGTCATCGCAATAATTCTTTATAGTTTCATAATCAGCAAGTTCAAATCCATATTAAGGTATAGAATGATCTATCTCATCAATCTTAAAGATTGATGTTATTGACATGAAAATTTTTTTAACTTGGCTATGCACTGGACGGTACTTTACTTTATATTCATCTACTATAAAATTTTTGATTCCATAAACATATCCTTCATTGAAGAGAGGTCTGAAATGCTAGGTAAAATTCTTTCTAATACTTGCATGTATTAGTGTTCCTTGAAAGAAAATAAGTTTCGAAAATTTATTATTCTGTATTTGAAGAGAACTTAATTAAGAAAAAAATGAATACAAACATACATTTTCATCAGTCATTATCATATCAAGACTAATCAACTCATTATCATTTGTTATATTAATTGCGTCTCACATCTGTATAGTTCTAACTTTCATATTCCATGTGTCTTTTTCAACTGATATTTGATTTACAGATGTGTAAGTCATACTGATATGATTCAGTAATACCTACATGAATTTTAGACCAGTAAAGTTTGAAAAAAAAAGAAAGAAAAAAAAATATAATATATAAATTAGAAAGTTCATATTTCTTTTTTCTTTTTTCTTTTTTCTTTTTCTTTTTATTTTTCTTTTATTTTTTTTAAAAGCAATCTGAATAAAAAAAAAATGCAAAATGCAAAATGCTAATATAAAAATCAAGTAATAATGTAAAATTCAAATCTATACTAAAATTTACCTCTAGGTAAATTGTTGAAGATTTCCTTATATACTATATTTTTTGTATAGAAATGATTACCATGAGGTTCATCTAGAATGAATACTTTAAGACCATTTCTACTTGTAACTCTAGAAAAAGCAATATACAATTGACCATGGCTGAAGACAGGTTTAGGTAGAAAAAGGCCAACTTGTTGCAATGACTAGCCTTGATTTTTATTAATCATCATAGCTTAGAATTAAAAGGAGATAAAATTATTCGTGTTATGAATATTTTTTGTCCAACATGAGTTCCTCATATGATTTTAGCTTCTAAAACCCATTTTGACAATTAAGAAACTAAAAGTCTAGTATCATTATAAAGTCTAACACTCTGATTTAAATTACGAAGTAACATTATAGGAATTTCAACTTTGAGTCTGAGTTTATGGTTTGGAATACCCGAAAATTTTAATGAATTTAAGAACTTTATTGGATACATAATATCTTGGTCTTGAATGTTGCTTGCAACTTTGTATATTGAATCTGTACTGAAATAGATTTCTTCATCAATGTTAATAAGATCAATCATATAATCATTTATTTCTTACACGACATCATTTGTTGGAGCTAAAATCGCTTTATCTTCTAAATATTTTGCATCAATGTATTTAGTTTGTAACTTAAGGTAACTAGCATTCACAATATCATTGATAGGATGAATATGATGATGAATTGTTAAATTAGATGGTATTTCAATCAACGCTTCATCTTCACTATTATCTAATTCCCTAGCACCTATTTTCAAGATCCATTGTGCAAATTCTTTTGCAGCATTATTACCGAGATTTTGTTCAAGCCTTATATTTTTTGTCAAAGCAAAAACTGTACAATACTTCCATATTGAAGATATGTTAACTGATACCTCAACTATTTCTTCTCTTTAACCTTTAGATATAACATTTAATATTTGTCGAAAATCATCACTAAGAACAATTGTTTTTCTTCCAAAGGGTTTTTCTCCACTCTGTGGATCACTAAAACGTAATATCTATTACATTAATCAATATCTGAAATCTTAAATAAGCAGTTCTTTTACCATGTAACAACAATGCTGCAATCATAAATGATGCAACTGCAATAACTATCTTTCCTTCTGAGTGCAATCGACATATTGAGGTTCTCTATAGATAAGTTTTTTCAGTACCCTCATGTCCATAAATGAAGAAAACATCATCATTATTGTCTATAACAGATCCAATTACTGCATCATATATCTTTCTTTGTTCATAATTTAGACCATTAAAAAGTTTGATATGCTCATCTACCAAAATAGTCTTATCATAATTCAATTCTTCTTGTAAAAATCTATTGTTACTTTGATTGAGAAGTAATGTCTTTGGATATGACATTGTCTCAAATTCTCTCAAAGACCTTACATTTTTGTTCAATATCACACAATGTATAGTCTTGTAATTGCGAGTTACTAAGACATAGGTCCTCATATTGTAAAATTTTTCTTTCTCGATAGAGAATATCTTCAGACAACAATTTTCAATTCGAAATCCATAATTTATAAAAGTTAGCAACCTCACAAAAAATTAACACTGTGACAAAGTTCTCGAAGTTGCTTACCTAAAGCCCAATGTGATGCGTAATTTAAAGCTTCATGCCACTCTTTATCATCATCAAGCAAACCAAAAGCGTAACATGATAACTTGAAAGCTAAGTACAACACGTTATTTACAGTTTTTATGTACTTAAAAGATTGTAGTCATTTAACAATATTAAGTAACATTCATAAATAAAATTATTCTCCACTTCCAGGATGAAAGTAAAATATTCTTTCAACACATCTTCCTTTCTTTCTCATTCATCATCCATTGTTTTTGTTATGTCAAAACCATTTGGAAGGAAAATCAAAATAAGTCAATTTTTTTGCTTCTTTATACAAAGCATTTGCTTTCATCAATTTAGTAAATTTAGTCTTTATAATATTTGGCTGATTCAAAACATTATCTAAGTAATCAAAATCATCAAACATGACAAGTTGCTCATTTTTAAGATGAAAATTTAGTCTTTCAACTGTAGGTTCTCGATAATGGATTTCAAATTGGAAAATCCTTTAGCATACCTCTATAGCAGATACATATCTGCAGTCTAAATATGTTTTTATTTTATTGGTATTTGTTGTATTTTGAATTCCAATAGAATCATCGACATGTAGATTTTCTTCAAGAATTAAAGTTGCATAATCAAGACTTATATTTATATATTTAAATAAGTACTTGATACACCTTAAACGATTGCACCACTCAACATTTATGTGTGATTGATATTTCACCAATAAGTCAATATTGTGAGGAACTATATATCGATTATCAAGTTTGACACCATTTTTTTTCAACAAATCTTCCATTGTTCTTCCTTTTATATATGAGAAAGCCATCTTCATCAATTGTAGTTTCAGAGTAAAATCTTTTTCGGAAAATGCTTGCTACATTTGTTGCAAATCATATAACTTAAATTTGGATGTATAGAGCCGTAAGGATCATGGACCATAAATTGTTTGACAACCTCATAAGCTTAAGGATCTTTGTTAAAATTTAGAATTTCTGCTGAGATTATCTTATCTATTTCTATTGGTGTTGGATGTTTGTCATCAGGATGTAGGAAAATCAATATATGAGCATGAAACAATCTTCTCTTTTGGTATTCAATAGTGTAAACAACTGCAAGTACTCTCCCAAAGTGTCGGCCATGCTTTAAGTCAAATAATAGCTGATCGAGCTTGATCTTAAAAACTCTTTCAAGTACATCAAGTCAATCTTCAGGTTTCTAACTAGGATCCATAGATATAAAATTTTCAACCTCCGGCCATTTTGCATTGCCAGTAAAAGTAATAAATAAATAAATAAGGATAACATACCTATCTACAAATCGTCATTGCATCTTGATAATTCTCAATCATATATCTTGGGCTTCCAATGAAACTTGAAGGCAAAACAATTATTTTCCCAATATATACAGGGCTGGTATATCCCCTCAGAACTGCATCCCTCAATCCACTTCTCAATACATTTTGGTTATGTCTTACCTACATAAGTCAAATTCCTTCAATATATGTGTATGCATCAACAACAAATTGTTGGAATAAATGACCACCATATATCAAAGTATGTCCCTCACCTTGACCTTTTTGCAGTTGGTATGCATAATATTCCATCATCGTTACATAACTGGTAGTGTTAAGTCTAACTACATTAACACTTTTTCGTAAAATACCAAACCTAAAACCATCCTTACCATATGGAAATAGAAGAGGATACTGCATTGCCATATATGATGGGTGCAACTCATTAATCCTTTGTAATCCACCCTTTTGGAAATCCACAAGAACATCATAATGTGCATTCTCAACACCAATATCATCAACCATAATTGCTGCAATTTCAGAACATGTGGGAAGATTGTGCTCTCTTCTATCGGTTGATCGTGAGTTAATAATACATAATCTTAAGTGGTGGATATTACCTCATCTAAAATGATTTCTAGCCATACGAAATGTTTTTACCAATATATTTGATTCATCTAGCATTCGAACCAAGGCATCAACAATAGAGGAATCAAGGTCATTAGAGCAATTCAAGGAATTCATTCTATTTGGAACTTCATTTTCAGTATTGTATAAATATAATTGTGCAAAATGGGGGTTCAAGCCATCACGTGTGAGTAATGTTCCAATTCTATGGTGATTTTGACCGTTAAGTCGAAAAATATAAGGACCTCTTCCGAAAAATATAAGGACCTCTTCCATCATTAATTTTTTTATCCACATTCCTACCCATTGATGTCATAGCAAACATGGAATTGTAACTTCTTATTTACTATAATCGTAGAGAGGCTGCCAAAAATTAGGTGTTTTCACAAAAATCTTAAAACTCCTATCCTACAAAATTCTCACAAAAACCTTTTGTATTTTTGGCACCATGAAAAGCTGTAATCCTAGCCCTTCAATAGTCTTAGAATCAAACATATTTAACAAAGTATTCATCTAATTAATTAACACAGTGATGAGAAAGTAGTACTCAAAAGCTTTAAAATATCAATGAGCTAATAAAAGATATGTTGGAATTGAAGGGAAGACATGCATCTATGGAGATTGAATTAAAAGAGATGCATGACCGACACTCTCAACTAAGCCTTCAATTTGCCGAGGTTGAAGGAGAGCGACAAAAACTCATGATGACTCTTAAAAATGTTCAGAAATACAAATTTAATATATAAAACCCATAACAATAAAGATCAAAGAAAACATAAAGATACAAAGATACTAACATAATACAGAGATCAAGAGATGGTAGAGAGTGGGGAAAACCATATTTGCAGGTTGAGTTATATAGAGATTGAAGTTGGTGAAGAGAATCCTAGAGAGGCTGGGATTAATTAGAAATTGAAGGGTTTAGGAAAACTTCCAAATCGGTGTTAAAATCCCCCAATCAAAAATCAATGTTAAAAATCCCCCAATCAAAAATCAAGAAAACTTACCATGCCATTACTAAGAGAAGGAATATATGGCGTACATTGTTTACTGAGATACCTAATTCCATTTTGCATAGAAAACCCTAAAAACAGAGAGATAGAAAAAAAAAAAAAAAAAAAAAGAAGAAGGAAAATGTTGAAAGAAGAGGAAAAAGAGATCAAAAACCTTTGAGATCAAAAATGGAGAGAGAGAGAGAGAGCATGTCTTTTAGAGGAAGAAGAGGAAAACAGAGAAAAACCAAAACTGAGGAAGAAAGAACGTTGTCTTTAGAGAGAAGGAAGATATGCTGTTGTATGCTATTGTCGTTAGAGAGAAGGAAGAGATGGTGTCAAACTGAACCGGTTCAATTTTTAGCCAATTCAGTTTTTAAAATCATGTGTAAAAAATCTGGTTTTGACTTAAAAAATAATTGATTTGTGCCACGTGTTGCAATTTTAAAGCCTTTTTGAGAGGTGATTCGGCTTATATATATATGATGCTTATAGAATTGTGTGTAATGTTGTCTACATTAACTAATATAGCAGTGTTTGTATATATAGCTAATAAATAGTTACAAGTAAATACGACTTTAAACTTTACAATATAATACAAGTTTAAACACTATAGGATAATGCTAGAGTCCTATCATAATTCTTCTTCTTGATGCTTATCATCCTCTACATTATCTTTAGGAGTTTGAGTTTGAGTAGGTCTAATACACCCCCGCAATCTTGATGGTGGAGGTCTAACGTTGAGATTGGACTTTAGGAGTGTGAATTTCTTGGAGACTAGAGGCTTTGTGAGAATGTCTGTCACTTGATCTTTTCCCGAAATGAATCTTACCCTTAGAATTTTGGAGGTCACTTTGTCTCTTACAAAATGATAGTAAATGGTAATGTGCTTTGTTCGAGAATGGAACATTGTATTTGAAGTGAGATGCGTTGTGTCAATATTATCACAATGCAGAATTGGATGTTAAGATAAAGAGACTCCAAGTTCACCCAATAGAGACTCAATCCAGGTTAGTTCGGCAGACATTTGCTAAGACCTTGTATTCATATTCAGTACTAGACCTAGATATGTAGGTTGCTTTTTGGAACTCCATGAGATGAGGCTATTGTCGAGAAAGGTGCAGTATCCATACATCGAATGGCAATAATCAAGGCATCCAGCCCAATTGGAATCTAAGTAAGCAACTAGATGGTGTGAAGATGACTTGGAGATGAAGAGTGTGTAGTCACTTGTGGCTTTGAGGTAATGCAATATTTGTTTGGCAGCAACCTAGTGTGGTTCACGAGGATCTTGCATGAATTGTGACATTTTATTAATGGCAAAATAGAGGTTTGGTCTTGTGAGAGAGGGATATTGTAAGGATCCTACTATGCTATAATATATAGTTGGATTAGTGATTGTAGAGCCTTCGTACTTGCTTAAAGTTGATGAAGCTAACATTGGAGAAGAGATAGGTTTTGCTAAGAGCATGTTGGTCTTAGACAACAAATTATGTATAATTGCTAGGGGTGAGCACAGGGTGGATCAAGGCGGATTTTTGCATTTTCTCCACCGAACACGCACCCTACAGGTTTGAAAATTTCAACTCGCCACCTGAGCACAAGAAACAATATCCGCGTAAGGCGGGGTAGATCGGGGCGGGTTGTGCTGGTTTTTTTCTTCTCTGGTTTCTTCTCCCCCATTTTCGTTTCTTCTGCAGATTTATCATTTATTTTCCTCCCAAACTAACAACCCAACAACAAAAGTCAATAGTAACAAAACCTCAAGAAACAAACTTATAAACAATAGAAAATAAAATTTCTTTGTTTGAACAAACACAACCCAACATCGGCGGAGGTCTCTTGGATCCCATTCACAACCCAACATCTTCATATTAAGATAATGAAAGAAGAGATCTCTTGGATTCCCATTCATGAAAGAGGTCTAGAGAGAGAGAAGAAAACCTGGATCGGCGGAGGTTGAGCGGCGGCACAGACGAGAGAGAGAGGAAGAGAGGGAAAGAGGCGAGACTAAGAGAGAGCGCAGGGAAGAAAAAAAAGAAAAGAGAGGTGAGGAGGAGAAGGCTAGAGAAAGAGATAAAGTCATAAAACTAGGTTTTTTTTTTTTCCTTTTATTTGATTGTGCGGGGCGAGTCGGGTACCCGGGGAAAAAATTTGTATAACCCGCAACCTGCCTCACCCAGCCCGAGTTTGGGGAAAAAAGACCCGTGCCCGAGAAAAATAACTGAAAATATGTGATTTTTGAGGCGAATCGGGGCAATTTTACGGGTCAGGTGGGTTTATGCTCACCCCTAATCATTGCTGAGATAGATGAAAACCATCAACTGCCCATGTAGCTTCAACTCCTAAAAAGAAATGTAATGGCCCAAGATCCTTGATTGCAAAGGACAATTGAAGATCAGTGATGAGTTTGGAGATAACATTAGTGTAAGAGTTGGTGATGATGATGTCATCAATGTAGATTAGGACATAAATTGTTACTCCATTTTTCTTGTATAGAAATAAAGAGTCAGATTTGGAGGAGCAAAATTAAAGCTCTTGTAGCTGGTTGCTTAGGCGAGAAACCAACCCCTTGGTGCTTGCTTGAGTCCATAAAGAGATTTGTGTAGCTAGCAAATTGCATGAGGTGAAGTAGGATGGATGTACCCTAGGGACTGTGCCATGTGCACGTATTCATTGATGAAACCGTGGAGAAAAGCATTACTTACATCTATTTAATGAATGTTCCAGTTTTCCATGAGAGCAATGGTGAGCATAGTTTAGATGGTGATATGCTTTACAACTGGGCTATAGGTTTCAGCATAGTCAATACTTGATTGTTGGTGAAAACCTTTAGCAACAAGTCTTGCTTTATATTTGTTGATGCTCTCATCAACTTTCCACTTTATTCTAAATACCCACTTAGAGCCCACAATGTTCATGGGTGGAGATTGGTTTACTAGAAGAGCATCAAACTCTTCATTCATAGCCTGCCGCCATTTGGGGTTCCTTGAATGCAACTATGTAGCATGTAGATTGACTTTCTTCAAAATGTGAGAAAGCAAAAAGTGCTCATGGTGGATATCTTATTCTCCCATCATTAATTTGACGTGATTGGAATATACCATGTTGAGAACGAGTTGTCATCTCGTGTGTTCATAGGGTTAACCCTGGTTTAGTGAAATTAGTTGAGTGAGTTGATGAAGCTTGTGTTGAGACTACATTAGGAATGCTACTTGAGGAGGAGATAAAGAAAGTAGTAGAGGTAAATGGTTCGGGAGGTGTACGGGATGGTGAAGGGATGATAATAAGTGGGAGTTGAGGAGGTTTGGAGGCTTCAAATTGCCAAGAGGGTAAGATGAATGTAGTTGGAGAATGTAGGGAAGCTGTGGATGGAGTGGGGGTCACCTTGGAGTTTTTGGAAAAAGAAAGATGACTCATTGAATACAACATGTCGAGCAATGTACACTTTCCCAATAGCAAGATGTATGCATTTGTAGCCTTGATGCACTTTGATGTATCCAATAAAGACACAAGATTTGGATCAAAAATCTAACTTGCTAGCATTTACAACCAAAGGTCTTGAGGAATTTATAGTTAGGAGGGGTCTTGAAAATGAGTTGAAAAGGAGATTTGTTGTGGGTGACTTTGGAAGGAAGATGGTTGATGAGATATGTGGCTATTTCAAGAGCAGCATCCTAAAGGGTTAAAGGAACATGAGCCGTGCCTAAGAGAGTGAGACCAGTTTCAACAATATGTCGATGACAACGTTCAACTGAACCCATTTGATGGTGTGTACATATTGAATCTTACGGTTAAAGTAGTTTGCAGTTTTAACAGCACAACTAACCACTAATCGTTTTTGAAAGCGGTTAGTGGTTATAAGTCGGTTAATAAAAACCATATTTCTACCCCTAGAACCTAATGCATTGAGTTCAACTATAATAATCCTTATGTATAGAGAAGATATAAGGAAGTAGTTGTAGGTGAGTTTTTGTGATTTTTTATTTATTCTATACATAAGGAATAAAAGCAGTTTTGGGGTAGTTGCTGGGAACGTTAAAAAGAGGTATCAAGGTAAGTAAGGTCATTGTTAAGGTATTTTTGCCTTGGAGAGTTGCAACCCAAAGCAATTAGTTGGGTTTGCACATGCTGTCCGAAAAAAATATTTTAAAAAGGAGAAAGAAGTAGGAATGAAAATGTTATAAAATCCCTCTTTTTTTTTTTTTTTCCTTATAAAATCCCTAGTTGAAACACAATGTTACAACATTTGAGAATGGCAAAGAGACAACCACAACTTGTGTCATTAGAATACCAAAAATAAATAAAAATCCTAAGTTAAATATCTTTAAAAAAAGTGTTAAATACTTTTTTTGCCTCATGTAATTTAATAATTTAATTTTTTGTCCCTTAGGATTTAGTTTTTATCACAATAATTACCTCGGGTATACGTAAAGACGTAGATGGTACATTCATCTAATTTCTGTCTAAAATTTGATGAAAATCCATATCAGCGTTTCCTAAAAACTCAACACGTGTTCATATACTTAATTAAAAGTGAAAAAATATTTTTTTTAAAAAAATTAAAAACATTAAAAAATTAAATTAAATTTTTTTTAGGGTGGCCAAAGTTACCCTTTGGCCATTTGGGGGATGGTTGGGCACTAGGGTTGGCAAAACGGGTCCATGGGTCAACCCATGGAGACCCGCGACCCATTTAGTATAGATAGACCCAGACACGACCCGTTTAAATAAACGGGTCGAAACTCCAGACACGACACGACCCGTGAAATTTCACGGGTCACCCGACATGACCCACGAACCCGTTTAAACTAAACGGGTTGCGGGTCATCCGACACGACTCGCAAAAATACCAATACCCAAATACCAACTCGAGATCGGTTGCCCCCATTTTCTTAAGAAAAATTCATACTCCGATCCTCTTCAAGATTTCATATATACTACACAGCCAAGAGGACTCAAGCAACAACTTTTCACTCCAATCTTTTTACATATTAAGAGTAGGTATTTCGAATTTCAACCCAGTTATTCATAAATTGGTTCGAGTTATACAACACACACAATCGTACATACCGAATCACGAAATCAGGATGCGACATCGCAGCAGAGAGAGAGGCGAGTGGAGAGCCGATCACGAGAGAGAAGCGGGGAGAGTCTCACTAGATTGAGCGAGTGAGCGGCGAATCGGCTGGAGAGAGTGCTCGAGAAAGTGAAATTTCGGCGAAAATTAGTGGAGGAAGAAGGAAATGGAAGAAGAAGGGGTGGGTAGCACCGAACTAAAGAAAGTATGAAGGAAAAAAAAAAGGGTGGGTGGCGTTGAATTGAAGAAAACATGAAGGGAACAAAAAAATTAAAAAAAAAGTTAGGCTTTTTTCCCCCCCCTCTTTTTGCGTGCAGCATATTCCAGGCTATTCCTTAGGGGTGTAAAGGCGGGCGGTTAAATAACCGCCCGCTAACCGTTTAACCGCTTAACCGCTAATCTTCTTAACCGCTAACCGTTATAACCGCCTAACGGTTAGCAGTTATTGGGTTTAATAACCGTAACCGCTAACCGCTTTTTATATAATATATTTGGATAATTATAATTATAATAATATTTATACATATAACTTAATCAATTGATCATTAATAATTAAATCACATTTCTGTTTTCAATGATTAAATCACATTTTTGATTTCAATGATTAAATCACAAATTGAGTATTAATATATTATATTATTACTATAATTTATATGATTATATCACATGATCAATTGATCATTAAATCATTTGATTATATAATAACAAATTATATATATAACTCATAAGTCATAAGTCTACAAGTTAATCATATGATTTATATTATTCATGTATAATGATAGTATGATACTTACAATTAAATTAAACAATGTATTACTTATTGGGCACCCTCTTTGACAAAAGGCCAAAGGGCCCTTTCTTTTTTTTTAAAAAAAAAATAATTTAATTTAATTTTTAATATTTTTAATTAGGTATATGAACATGTGTGGCTTTTAGGTGCTGACATAAATTTTTGTCAAATTTTTGACTGAATTTACCTGACTTACCTCACGTGATAAAAGAGCAATTTTTTTTTTAAAAAAAAAAAAAAAATTGTATTTAACCCTTAAAAAATCTGTGTGTCATTTATAACGAGTCCGGCTTGCTCTCCCTCTATAGGTTTCCCTATTCGAGCCACTTAGCAACGGAACTTCCACGGCAGTACAGCTATCGCAGCCTCGTTTGTTCTCGCGCCCAAGTCGGCGTTCCATACAACTCTCTCAGCCCAACTTCTCCGCCCAATTGCCTCTTGCGCCTCAAAAGTATTGGGCCTCTTCGTCCTGCCTCTTGCTTCTTGGCCTTGACTCTTGAGGTTCTCTCTCTCGTTACTTGGGATTCCCTGTAATTTGCCATAAAAAGTCGCAACATTTAGGTTTTAGTGTTCAGCCTTCCAGGATTTCGCAAGGCAAAAAGCATCCCGCAAGTTGAAGACCCACTTCAAGGTCCAGCCGTCCAAGTCTGCAAGGTAATCAATATTCAATTTCAATCCACACCAACTTCCCATTTCACCTTAAATTTGAGGAAAATCTTGTTCTTGATTTTTTTCGGGTTTTTTTTGGAAGTTGTTATGTACTTGTGACTTTTTATGTAAGTCTTTTGCTTACTTATTTTTTTTTTTTGATAAGTTCTTATGCCAACTGAAAAAATTAATATCAATCGTGGGAAAGTCTTTTGCTTACTTATTACTTAGTTTCTGCAGAAAATGGATGGTCCAAAGTCAATTTAGGTACCGTTTTGAAGAATTTTTTTAATATTATCTTGCTTGAAAGTGGATGGTTTTCCAATTTGTAGATACTGTTTTCCAGCCTTTTTTATTTTTCTGTTTTGGGTTCAATATTTGTTTTGGCTTCAGAAGCTAAGTGGTTTAATCATTTATGATTGCAGCATTGTTTTTGTTTGGGCTTCGGGGGATCTTGTTAGGAGAACAAGTCCACGCTCAAAGATAATATTTTTTTCTTGGACCCGATAGATGGTGCTTAGTTTATTTTTCTAGTAGTTTATACTATTGTGTGTTTGTAAGGCTATGAGATTAAGATTACGAATGGGTATTTTACGTAAACATGCACAAACATACATATAGACAGAGACCATATGTATCTATGTGCATATGTATATATAAGTTCGTCCCCTCACACCAAAAATCCTGGTTCCGCCCCTGCGGAAGAGCATAGTGGAATTTGGCAGTTGGGTTGCAGTTATTAGATAGAAGTATAGGAGTGTATCTGTAAGGAAGTTCCTCGAAAGTTCTTTTTTTTTTTTTTGGTATGGGTTACTGCATTGAGAAAAACCAAACTGAGGGTAATCTATTAATAGGAAAATAATTATAGTGGATTGGTGTCATATGTGGAAAAATTCTGGTGAATTTGTTGATTGCCTCTCCTTCTTTACTCTTTGGTGGCGAGAGCATTATGGTATTTAGTGTTTTCTTGGTGCCCTCAACATTTCCCACCTCTTGTTTGCGGATGGTAGTTTGATGTTTTGTGGGGCTTATCTAGATCATCTTTGCAATTTGCGTTGTTTATTCCTATGATTTGAAGCGACTTTAGGGTTGAGAATCAATTTGGCTAAATCAGAGTTGGTCTCCATTGACAACGTCAACAATGTGGAAGGTTTAGCTAACGTTTAGGGTTGTAGGGTCTCTTCTTTACCTTGCAATATCTGGGCCTTCCGCGGGGAGCTTCATTTAAGGCCAAATCTTAGCAAGACTTCTTGTGGGGTGGTATTGGTGATGAGTTCAAATTTTATTTGGTTAGTTGAACTAAAGTGTGTTCTCCAATCTCTAAAAGAGGGTTGGGGGGGTCCATAATTTACTTCATTCAACTGAGTGCTATTCAGGAAGTGGCTTTGATGTTATGTTTATGAGTGAAAGGTGGTTGTTGATTCTAAATATGGCAATGAGTTGGGTGAGTGGTGTTCTAATGAGGCTCATGGGGCTTATTTGGTGGGGTTTTGGAAGATTATCAGGAGGGGGTTGGGGGGAATTTTCTAGTCACACTAGATTTGAGGTTGGTGATGGCTCTAAAATTAGATTATGGTATGATGTGTGGTGTGCAGACCAGGCCCTCAAGGTAGCTTTTCTAGACTTGTTCAGTTTGGCCCATTGTAAGGATGCTGTAGTGGCAGATCTTTTGGAGTTTTTCTAGTGACTTATCAGTGGACTGTTAGCTTTCTTAGAGCGGCTCAAAACTGGGAGGTGGATTTCTTCACCTTGTTCTTCAATTTGTTATATCCCCTCAGATTGAGATGGGTTGGCGAAGATAAGCTTTGTTGGACACCTTCCAAGATAGGGTTGTTTGATGTTAAATCATATTACAATGTCCTTGTTCCTCACAATAGCATTTGTTTTCCTTGGAGGAGTATTTGGTGGAATAAGGCTCCCTAAGTGTGGTTTTCTTTTATTGGTTGGCTGCCTCAGGAAAATTTTTAACTGTGGATAGTCTTAGAAAGCGGCATGTCATTGTGATTGATTGATGTTATTCGTGTAAGAAGAGTGGGGAGTCAGTAGATCACCTTTTAGTACATTGTGAGATAGCTAATGCCCTTGGGAATACCATCTTTAGCCTTGTAGGGTTGCCATGGGTTATGCCTCATTGAGTGGTAGATCTTTTG
The DNA here is from genome assembly GCA_013348765.1 of Carpinus viminea. NCBI lineage: Eukaryota > Viridiplantae > Streptophyta > Magnoliopsida > Fagales > Betulaceae > Carpinus > Carpinus viminea. The sequence continues at coordinate 30,325,674 of CP054673.1, forward strand.
CTTGCTGGATAGGGTTTTTTGATAGAAGTCGGGACAATATTATATGGAAGATGGATACTTTTTTCTTCACTATTTAGGCGTTCTCTTGTATGTTTCTTGTGTACTAGGGTTGCGTCCCTTTACACTTTTTAATATACATTATATTATTAAAAAAAAAAAAATTATATGGAAGATGGTTCCATCTTGTCTTATGGGGTGTATTTGAGTGAGAGAAATGATCGAAACTTTGAAGATAGTGAAAGAACGGTAAAGGAACTTAAGGATTTTTTCTTTAAGACTCTCTATTATTGGACAGCTGCCATGGACTTAAACATTTCTAGCTTTCATGTTTTTCTTGATGTTTTTTCTTCTACTAGTTAAGGTGTTTCTCTTGTATACTTCTTGTGTACTTGGATTGCACATTTTGCACTTCATAATGAATTGCGTTTACTACTTATAAAAAAAAAATGAATTGTGTTTACTACTTATAAAAAAAAAAATTGTGTTTACTTATAGAAAAAAATTATTTAGATTTCAGTGGGCATTCCGAAGAAGGTTTTTGAGTTGCCCCTGTGTTGGAATGGGGGATTTAGTTCAAAGAATTGGTGCTATTTGGACTGCTAAACTGATCTTATGCGGATTTGTTTGGATGGAATGGAGTAGTCAGATTTTCAGTGCTGTTGTGCACTCCTTCTCATTGATCAAGTCTTTTTTTTTGAGGGCATTATATGATTGGATGTTTGCATAGGCAGTGTCCCTTTCGCTTCCTTATCTTCATTTTTGGATATACTTGATTCTATTGACTTTAAATAGGAAATCTTTGGGGATGCTTTTGCTCATGCTGTGTGTACCTGAGTGCCTCTTTCTTTTAAAATAATTTTCTGCTTATAAAACTGAGCATGGGATGAATTTGATGTTGTTTATACTTTATATAGCTAGCTGATTGATGCACTAATGGCTTTAAAGTCTTTGAGATCTCCTTTGATGGCGTCATCACATTTGCCTCTTAGAGTCATTTTTTTTTTTGGTATAGCACTTGATTGTAATTTTTCAACCATTGTGTTCTGTACAGTAGTTAGAAGGCCTGAAACTTCTAAAGTCGTGTGGATCAGTGGCTGAAAACTTGCTTGACATTGACAAATTACAGCTTTGGCCTTGGGGTTGCAGTGATATTCACTTAGAGACAGCTTTAAAGATCTCAAGGTTGCAGGAACTGACATTTATGTTTACCTTTTCCTGTTTGGTTACCAAGCTGAACATACTCCATATCGTATTTGAGCACTGGAATTTACTGTAACCAGGATGAGCAGATCTAGTTGGCTAAAAGTAAAGGATAAAAAGGGTAGTAGGCACAATTGGGATGAAGGAAGTGCTGCTCGGACAAGGCCTTTCAGCTTTGAAGAGATTATGCTTAGAAGGGAAAACAAGAAATTGTCAGAAAATGTGAAAGAGGTAGCAGCTGAAGCAGGGAACATATCAAGGGAAGGAAATATCAAGGATGTTTCTGATTGTTTTGAATCTGAAAGGGGTTACAAAGAAAATAAAGATGCTTTCCCTATAGTGGAAAAACATGTTTCTGAGAAATTAGTGAAGGTAAGTTCCAGAAAGAAAGAAGAGAATAGTTTCATGAAGAAAGATGCTATAGTTAAGGGGAAGGGCACAGAAAGCTATGAGTCTGATACCAAACTGAAGGATAAAAAGAACAAAGATTTGAGCTATGAAGCTAAACTAGGAAAAAATGACAGAAAAATACATGGTAGAAGAAAAGATAGTGAGTGGTTAACTGATGATTCCGCAAATGAAGCTGAAAAGAAGCATTCAAGAGATTTGGCCTCTAAAGATAGGCATGCAGATAGAAGTAGAGGAAAGCCTGAACGAGAAAGCAAGAGAAAATATAGAAATGGGGATGATGAGAAAAATAGAGACTGGAATAGCGTGAAGAAACGTGATCAAGGGAAACAGCGTGATTTGGATGTTTCGGAGAGAAAGGAGACGAAGGAATTATCAAAATCACGCTTTGAAGAATCAAGGTCGAAAAGGAGACGTTCAAGGAGTCAAGAACGTGGGGCCAGAAGTAGAAGGTCCATTTCAGTATCACCTAGGGCACACAAGCCTAAATCTCATCATGGTGGGGAGCACAGAGAGTTTTCCTCACATTCTCTTAAGGATAGGTCTGGAAGACAGCATTCTGATATTGACAGAAACAGAGTATCAAGTAATGGTTTGAGTAGCCATTATCAGCGACATGGAGGATATACAGGTAGGCTTGGTGGCTATTCACCAAGGAAGAGAAGAATTGAGTCTGCTGTTAAGACTTCTTCCCCACCTAGTCGTTCACCAGAGAAGAAGAGTGCTGGATGGGATCTCCCACCAGTGGGAACAGTTGCTGTTGTATCTGGTCCAGTTACTTCTAATTTTCAGTCATCAAGCCAGGATGTAGCATCAACTGTAAATGAGATTGCCAGTGCTGTTTCTGTTTCTGTTTCTGTTTCTTCAACGGCAATGATGTCTCTTTCTGGGGTGTCTACCGCTTTGCCAACAAAGACGAATGCCTCCATTGACTCTGTTCAACTAACTCAAGCTACCCGGCCTATGAGGAGGCTTTATGTAGATAATATACCATCTTCAGCCTCTGAGAAAGCTGTAATGGAATGCTTTAATAATTTTTTGCTGTCTTATGGTGCTAATCGTGTCCAAGGGGCCCAGCCGTGTTTCAATTGTGTTGTAAGTGTCACTGTCTTTTTTTTGGAATATAACATTTCATCAGGTTAGTATGATAAAGAACTCTTGCCTTACCATATTTAATTGCAGATAAACAAAGAGAAAGGCCAAGCTCTTGTGGAGTTTCTTACACCTGAGGATGCCTCTGCAGCCCTTTATTTTGATGGCAGTTCTTTCTCTGGCTCCATTCTAAAAATTAGACGCCCCAAAGACTTTGTTGAAGTGGCAGTAAGAATGACTATCCTACCATCTCTTTCTCATTTTCCTCATTTCTTTATTCCTTTTCTTTTGGTTGCTTGTTTTATCTTATCTGTTGAATCTATTGAAGTGTAAATAATTGCTTGATGGTTTTGCTTAGAAGTTTTCTAATTCATTGTTGCGTATTGTCAAGTGTTCTTGCTAAAGCATTGTTTATTGGCCTAATAAATGTCCTCTGGATGGTTATGTGAGCTATATTGGAGTTTTCTTATTTGCGAATCTTACATTTTAACATCCTCTAATCTAAGAGTATGCCAGTGCTCAACTCAATCATACTCTTAACGAGGTGTGGATCCACTATTGTTGGTTGAACTTATAATCTTCAATGGTTGTAAGGGAAGAGAAGCCAATTTAACAGCCAAGTTCATCTCTAATTTTAAAAAGGCGTGAGCTTGAGGATGGCCAAAAGTCCAAAACTGAGCCAAGCACACCCAAGCATTAGGATTGTGGTGTGGTGCTGTTGTTTGGAGGAGGCTTCGCAATGTCTAATCAATCAATCTTGAGCTTAAACCAAACTGACATGGAGCTTGGATGAAGGGTGAAAGGCTAATTGTAGGTCTACTGCCTTGGAAGCAACTCAACTGTGTACTAAGTTTGGCGTCTGGCCCTTCAGCCTTATGTATTTTGCAGTGAACCCCAATTGCTTTTTCAAAGACTTTTGAGAACTAACTGAATAGGAATTAATTACCTGTGGTTCTTGCCTTTTTTAGCCAAAATTTAGGCTGGAATATTTGGTAGTGAAGGACTCAATTTTTTCTGTTTGTTTTTAATTGAAAAATACATTTGTCAGAAGCTGAGTGGAAATTAGTGCCGATATGTGTATTAGGAAAAATATCTGATGACAAAGTCATGTCAATGACACTGGTATACGAGTGTTATGATGTCAAATATTCACCAAATAAAGAAAAATTGTTATTCATTACATAATTGATTCAAAAGGCAAATTATTTAGAATATAGGGCTGGAACATTTCCATGAGTGGTTTGCAATGTTACCATTAGTCAGTTTCTTAGATCTTGTGCATTGGTGGAATGGTCTTGTTGATGTGGTGCATGTCTACCAGACATAGGGATATAGTATTCATTAATCTTTCTTATAAATCCATAATATTGCGTTATTCGATTTATTACTTTTAAAAAAACATATATTGCGTAATTGCTGTCTTTCTGTGTATATTGGTGTTCTTGACACTGAACAATGTACAGTTCATGTATATTGAGTTAATAATAATGCAGGAATGTATGCATTTGTACTGCATGTAACCTTGGGGCTAATAATGTATATTGATAGCTATCAATTAATTGAGGAAACCATCACCTAAAAATTGGTTGTTCCACTGCCTCTTGTTACTATTTTTGTTTCTTGCTGAGCAAGTTGCAGTGATAGGACTCAAAGCTGCAATGTGCACTATATCTGATTGGGACTTTAAGCTACTTTAAGGTGTGAGCCCCAAGTGTTAGCAAAAAAATTTATTTATTTTGAGCATTTTTTTCTTACTAACAAGTTTGGAAGAAGTTTTATAAGATAGTGAATTGTTTTCGTCATTATAGAATTATGATCCCTTACGAGCTTCTTTGACTATTTTGCCTGGCAAATTTTTTTTTTGGGTCAGTGGTGTATGAAACTGTGACCCCAGCATCATCCTCCCTTATATCACTTCCAGTAGCCTTAGCTGCTATGATTTGTTGTGTTTGAAAATTTGAAAGTTCAAGATCTGAATGTCATCTATGATTAGGTATGACTTCATTTTGTATCTTATTCCTCAGGAGCCAAATAGAAACATATCAAGACAGTCTAACTTTGTAACTTTAACACAAAGGTCTCTCACCACCTCTGTCTCTTTCCCCTCCTCGTTCTGGATGTGTGAAAGAGGGTTGGGGGAGTAATTACTGATCCTTGAAACTAGGGAAGGGTCTGATAATTTTGACTTTTTATATGGTGCATGGTTAATTTTGATAGGTTCCTTATTTATGCTTGCATCTTGTAAGCAAATTTAGATTGCTTGTCAAATTTAACACCAGGTACTGTTACTGTAGCTTCAAGAGTTTTCTATTGCACATGGAATGATCTGTTTCTCCAGTTATGTAAGCCTTTTCTGACTGCCATGTTGGAATCTCTTAAATAGGGTGTTTATGTTGCGTATATCGTAATTCACGTTCAGGATGGTGATGAAGCTGACTCCTAAATAAGAAGATTTCCAGGTGTAGTGACAAATTTGATGTGCTTGCAGCCTTTTCTTTTCTGTTTGGTTGGGTAATTGATCTCAGCTATTAAATTAGTAACTTATGCAATACAATTTTGCTTATGAGATGTAGTTCTTTTAGGATATCTGCTCTCGTTCTCAGTGGAGATATCTGCTCTCTGAAGTTCTGCATTGCAGTGTGTGACTTTTAGTTCCACTTTTTGCTAACACCAGTGACTGTTGTGCCCATAGGTTATCATCCTTCTGGCAGTTATGTGGTTTGCATCCAAAGCTTATAAATTAGCCTCCCTTTTACAAACCATGTAATCTTCTATTTTTCTTGAAATATCTGTTATGTGGGTGGAATATTCTTCTCCACATAGCAGAAAAGATTTTTTTTTTTTGATAAGTAATCGATGCATATCAATAAAAGCATAAGCTGCCCCTAGGTACATAGGAAGTATACAAAAGGAAGCGCCTATCTAGAAGGAGCATAGCACAAAAGGAAATTAAATGTATAATTGAAGTCCTAGGAAAGGAGGCTAGGTTCTTTATATCCTTCTCTTAATTAGATTTTTTTTTTGAAAAGTAATCGATGCATATCAATAAAAGCGTAAGCTGCCCCTAGGTATATAGGAAGTATACTAAAGGAAGCACCTATCTAGAAGGAGCATAGCACAAAAGGAAATTAAATGTATAATTGAAGTCCCAGGAAAGGAGGCTAGGTTCTTTATATCCTTCTCTTAATTAGTTGGCATATTAATCGCCTCAACGAAATTTAATGATTTTCATCTCACATTAATGTGTTTAAGATGAAAAGATGGAAGTGATCCAATGTTCTATGGTCAATGAAGCCTTACCCTAACTGCATAAGGTAGTCCAGATAAACTATTCTATGTATTCAACTCTGTGTAACTCCATTCAATTTTTACAAATGAATTAATTGCAGGTTTCTGTTTTCTCAGGCTCAACCTAAATTCTGGTGTCATTTCTCTTGTACTGCCTTCAATTTGAACCAAATCACTTGTCCTTGTTTCTGCTGTCTATTGTATTTGTTGCATGCTTGCATGTTAACAAACCATCTTGACGAGATTTGTTGTTTCATTATATGGTGTCTCCTCTATATCTCATGAATGCCTCAAAGCAACCTTCTTATGTAGCCCTTATAATCCCTATTGAGGATATTTATAGGGTTTTTGTCTGAGGAATGAATTTGAAGGAATGTGCTGCAGCCAATTTGCTTTATGTGAGGTTAATACCTCAGTAATATGGTGAGATGCCAATTAAACCTAGACCAATAAGTATGACTCCTTGTTTGAATGACTTGAGATGCATTAGTTGTTCCTGCAGTTCTTTGTTTGTTTTGGTGGTGTTATCTGTTCCTTGGTTTGAACCCCTAACCCATAGCTTACTGTTATCTAACCCAAGTCTACCACTAGCTAACTGGAACTTGAAGGAAAAAAATGGCTCTGTTTTCTTTTCAGAATAGCTCCTTTCATCATTTGTGGTTTCAGTTTCTTGGCTTTCCTTCATCAGACTTTAAATGCATCCTCCATCAGTACTACTAGGTTAAATTTACTTTAGTTTTGCTGCCTAAGCATAGTCTCCTACGAATTTTAGGCACCTTTGGGTTTCTTTTGGACCATGGTCAATTAGTTTATCTGTGAATACAATTATAGCCTTACTGGTTAACGCTTGCCTTCAATATTTAATACATGCCTATTATAAACCAGAACTCTTTCTATGTAACTTTTCCCACACCATTTCGCGATTCCAGTTACAATTCTCCCATGTTTCTGTTCATACACCCCTGACCACTCCATTTCCATTTAAATGCTCTTCTTCAAGTCAATATATGTGGTTGACTCTCCTTTTGATTTTTGATAAGCCACTGAACTACTTGCAAGTACTTGACACCTACCCTCTTTTATTCCATGTTCAATTGCATTTTGTTCATATGTTCTTGTGGAACAATATTGTTAACTGGATTGCACCATCACTGCCAATATGCTAAGTTTTTGTGGGAATACCTTATCCCATAAAGCTTATTCTATATGTTTCGGTAACTTCTCTTACTTCAGATATTTAAACTTCCTAATGGCAGATATTGGATTTCAGTTTACCCTGCTGCAAAATGTGGCCTGGCACTTATTATAGAGAAGCCAGCCCCATATCTGTCAACTTTGATGAAGAAGCTTCATATCAAATTATAATGATGCTTGGAAACATTTAAATGGAGCAAAATGATTCGTCAATGTAATGTAGTGAGAAATGGTAGTTTTCTTCTAGTTCTGCTCAGAGTAAATATTCATAGTGTAATGCATTGACTTGATGTCAGTATAGAGAAGTAACATTCATAACTCCATATGCTAATCAGGGACCTTATGTTATCATAATTATTGCTCTATTGCCATTGTGCTGATTGGTACAGAATGTTTCAATGCGTTCATCCGGTTGTACATGCATTTCATTATTTAGGGAATCTGCCATAAGGTTCATGCTTTTAGTTGTCATTTTAATTTTTGGAAGTTGACAGCTAGTTTTTAACATGTGTACCAACCTTTCAATCTTTCTTAATTTATTAGTATTCTTCTACTTTTTCTTTATCGCAGCTTCATTTCTGTCATGTTTGCTTCAATTAATAACCATGATATGTAGTTGGTTTTCTATCCTTGTTGGACATACTCTGAAATACATGGGATGATTGATGAAATCATGGTATTGAATAATATGAATAAGTGAAGCCCTTAAATAAAAGGGCAGATTTTGGACATCAAACACCCATTTTCACCATTTTATTTCAAGTTTTAGGTGTTAATTCATAACATTTCATCATGGAATCTGTACTATGAGATTACCATTGTAGGGTCCCCTCCCTCCTTAAACTTAAATTAACACATCGTGGTAATTGTTTCAGATTTTATATTTCAAGTTTTAGGTGTTAATTCATAACATTTCATCATGGAATCTGTACTATGAGATTACCATAGTAGGGTCCCCTCCCTCCTTAAACTTAAATTAACACATCGTGCTAACTGTTTCAGATTTTATTACTTCGTATTGTCTTCCTTTTCTATTCAATCTTCATAAATTTAGCATGGTTGCATATGATTAAGTTATTCTATGCCGTAAACAGAAGCTATTATTGGTTCAACTAGCACTTTCTACTGCTGCTTTGCAGTTTCTGAGGTATATTGTGCTTATTATCCATGTAGCAGGTTTTCAGACAGTTGCTATTTTCATGCAGACTGGTCACCTGGAGAAATCAGTGGCTGCAGTAGAGGCAATAAGTGATGCTGTGAAGGATTCACCTAACAAGGTATGAGTATGATGCTAGTAATTTCAAAATAACTGCTTTTGTATTAAGACAGCTGTAAAGTAAGGCATCTCTATGTTACTTTATATCGATTCACTGCTTAAATATCATTATCTCTTTTAGGATTTCTTTTGTTTCTCATTCTGGTTGTACTTACTATCTTTTGGTGTTAATTAGCTTTTTGTTAGATAGTGGGAGTCTATGCCCTTCTTTACAGATGGAGTATCTGCATTAATTTTATGCTTCGAAGTTGTCTCTGGATTGAAAATTAATCTAGCTAAATTGGAATTGGTTCCCGTGGGTAATGTTGGGAATGTGGATGGGTTGGCTGGCATTTTAGGTCGTGGGGTTTCTTCTTTACCTATGAAGTATATCGGTCTCCCATTGTGTGCCTCCCTTTAAGACTAAGTTTAGTTGGGACAATTTTATTGAAAAGGTAGAGTGGCTGCTGGCTAGTTGGAAAATGATGTACTTGTCTAAGGGGGCATGATTACCCTTATCAAGAGCACCCTTTCCAATTTGCTTACGTATTTCATGTCCGTTTACCCTCTCCCTGTGGGTGTTGCGAATCGCATGGAGAAGCTTCAACAAGATTTCCTATTTGGTGGTGTGAGGGGCTTGGTAAAGAGTTCAAACTTCACTGGTAAGTTGGTTTAAGGTTTGCTCTTTGATCTTTGAAGGAGGATTGGGGGTTCAGAACTTGCAGATGTTCAGCTGTGCTCTCCTAGGGGAATGGTTATGGCGCTATGCGCATGAGAGAGAGGCTTAGTGGAGAGTTGTGGTGTAAATTAAATTTGGCAGTGCATAGGGTGGGTGGTTTTCAAATGAGTGTGTTGAGGTTATAGAAGAATATTATGAGGGGTTGGGGGAAGTTTTCTAGTCATTCTAGATTTGAGGTGGAGGTTGGCCCCAAGATTAAATTCTAGCAAGACTAGTGCAACTTGTGGTGTGGGGATAAGGCCCTAAAGGAAGCATTTCCAAAATTATATGGTATTGCTTGCAGAAGGATGCCTATGTAGTGGCACACCTGGAGCATTCTGGTGGCTCCAATTAGTCACTGGGAGGTAGATATCTTTGTCTTGTTCTTTGGCTAGTGGGAGATGGGTAGGTGAAGACAAGCTTTGGTGGACTCCCTCCAAAAAATGGTGTTGAATGTCTATGAAGATGGGGAGTATGTGGACCATCTTCTTCATTGTGAGGGTGCTTGTGCCTTATGGATTTTTTTTTTTTTCTAGGTACTTTGGGTTGTCTTGGGTTATACCTAGCCAAGTAGTTGACTTGCTTGCTTGGTAGACTATTGGTAGAACTCGGAGTGCTATTGTGTGGAAGAAGGTGCTTTTGGAGGGAAAGAAACAATAGAAATTTTGAGGACCGCGAAAGAACGTTGGAGGAGCTTGAATCCTTTTTTTTTTTTCTATACTATTTTTCTTTGGACTTCATTTATTTCTCCCCTAGTGCTCAGTTTTCATGTTTTTCTTGTTCTTTTTTATCCTTCTTGTTAGCTAGGTGTTTTCTCGTATACTTTGTGTTCTTGGAGCACTTTACACTTTTAATGATATTTCAATTTTCATTAAAAAATATATATATTATTCACTCCATGCAAAAATAAGCTTCTTCCTTTCTTGTTTTGGGATGTCTAAATTAAGTTCCACTTTCCAAAGGTGGAAGCACTTCTTAAATTTCCTATATTACCGTTGTCTTTAAAAGAAGCAAACGAGATTTTTGGTAAAAATCATGCATACTACTGATCTAGAGCCAAGGGCATTTTGGGAAGATTACTGTTTAAATTTTTGCGTGGTATAGTTTGTCTATTACTTTGCTTGCACATGAAAAAGACCTGCTTGCATTTCCTCACAATCTCATGTCATTGTAGGCGTCATTTTCCTGGTAAGTAGTGCATTTGTCCTCGCCAGTATCTTCCGGGCCTTGTTTCATCTGTTTTTGTAGTTCTAGTTTGGATCCTCTTCAACTTAAGAGATTATATGTATTTTCACAAATTATACTTATTAAAAAATATTTATTTTCACAAATTCTACTTATTAAAAAATATGTATTTTCACACATTCTGCTTATTAAAAAATATGTATTTTCACAAATTCTGTTCAAGTGCTTGAGTTCTTCATATTTTCCATTCTATTATTCAGGATGTTCAAGATGGAAAAATGAATAAAGCTGAAGCTTTGGATGGCTGTGACTGACTGCTTGCCTTCACATTATTGATTGATTTCTTAGACATTCTGGATTTTGGAAGTTAGGTCGAGCGTTCTTGTTGTTTCTTTTTGGTGTCTCTTTGAATGGTATATTTACCATGTTACCAAAGCTTCCCCCCCCCCCCCCCCCCACCCCCTCCTTTCCCCCTTTTTAAAAGAATTTTTTAAATACCAAAAAAAGAAACTGCTCTTTCGCTTCTTTAGGAGATAGTTTGGATTATGGCCACATATCGTCATTTCTTTGGGGATTTTCCAAGATGGAGTGATGTAATTGTGTAATGTCTTTTTTCAAAGTCTTGAACAGAAATTTTCCTTGGTGTAACCTTTGTGTATATATTTTTGTTTTGTTTTGTTTTTATTACCCATATCTTTAGCACTAAATAAATGTAATTCAATAAATATTCATGTTCAAATGAATCCCGTTATGTTATAGTTGAGTTTGGACTTTTGTCCACTTTCTGTGTGTATTTTTGGGGTCACGTATTTGTTGTGGAATGATTCTGCTTGATGTAGCTGTCCAAGGTACTTTAATGATTTATGTTTCTACCCAAGAGCAGACTCCTTTCCCTGTAATTTGAAGGCAGGTGATGTCTTTTCTTTATCTCTTCACACATCAGTTTTACCTAGGGTCGTTACCATTATCATTAGAATTGGGAAAAGTATTTACTGTTGCCCAAATTACAACTAAGGTTTTTAGTTGACAATGATGTACATGTTTTAAATTTCAAGAGGGAATCGCTTATCTTAATTTTTTTAATCCGTTCTACTTTCCATTTTATGTCTTAGTTTCCTTAGTATTTCACTTAGTTTCATTTTTTTTGACCTTACTCTGTTTGAATTTGTACTTTTTGTTTCATGGTGTGATGTGCTACTTTCCCTGGTTTATATTCTTGATATGTTTCTTACTATCCTTTTTCTTTTTTGTGTTACTACAGATATTCATTGGTGGAATTTCAAAGGCTATTTCATCAAAAATGGTAATATGTTTCAAATGTTTGTATCTTTGATTCATTATAGATAGCATTTCCTTATATGACATGCTCTTTTTTATATCCTCACTTCCAACCAAACCCTCTTCCTTTGTTCCTTTTTTGGTTATCATTTTCCTTTATAAATGGGATCCCTTTAGTGATTAGGCCCTTATCCTGCTTTCCAGCTGATGGACATTGTTAGTTCCTTTGGACCTTTGAAGGCCTACCACTTTGAGGTAAAAGAAGAGCTTGGTGAACCGTGTGCTTTTCTGGAGGTAATACAACCAGCATCAGCATGTACCTCTATAGTTTTGTTTCTGATAAATGCTTTGCAATAAGAGGTTAAGCTAGTGTTTGCTTGCACAAATTTGTTTCTTACTTTGAATGAGATTTGCTTGTCCTTGTGGTGTATTAATACCATTTAGTCGAGTTTCTCATAGTGTAAATTGGATCTTTTTTTTTGGATAAGTAATGTTTTATAAAAAGAGCGCAGAGGGGTGCAACTCTAGTACACAGGAAGTATATAAGAGAACGCCTAAGAGGGGCTAGAGAAGAGAGAGAAAATCAGAGAAGGAAATCACATTGGGGGCCAGCCAAGCTGCCGCCCACGTGAAAAGAGTAACATAAAAGAAATGTAAAAGATCTTCCGAGCTTCTTTCGGAGTCCTCGAAAAATCTACCATTCCTCTCAGACCAAAGACACCACATGATACAAAGCGGAACCATTTTCCAAACCACCGCACTGCGCGGACGTCCCCTCGACCACCAACAATGCAAAAGGTCCATCACCCCCCTTGGCATAACCCAAGCCAAACCAAAGCGATTAAAAAAGGCGTTCCATAAAAATTGGGCACTCTCACAATGAAGAAGCAAGTGGTCTATAGATTCCTCTTCTTTCTTGTACATCCCACATCTATTGACCAACACTAAATTTCTCTTCCTTAAATTGTCCAAGGTGAGAATTTTGCCAAGAGCAGCCGACCACACAAAAAACGCCACCCTCGGAGGGGCTTTAGTACGCCATATGCTCTTCCAAGGAAAAGGAAAACTGACAGCTGAGTTTAGAATTGATTATCTATGATCATTGTTTCTGAATAAATTGACATGTCCAGTATTACTATAACTACTGAAAATTGTTCTGAATTATTTGATATTTTCTACATTTACAACTATATGATAGCTCAATCCTTTGACTTAAACATTATGCTCTCTTTGTTCCCCCATCCCTTCCCCCTTTTTATGTTGCCATGCCACTTGTGAGAGGGCTAATTATGCAAAGGCCTATGATTTAGGGTGCCCATCCTGGTCAAATCTCATTTTATAGTTGACTTTCAGGAAGAGAAGTTATCATCATCATCATCATCATCATCATGGTTAAGATAGAGAAGTTATTTTTGATAAGTAATGTAATTTATTAAAAAAGTATATGGCGCCCCTAAGTATGCCAGCAGTATACATAAGAGGCTCCTAACAAGCAAAAGAAACCAAACGAAACAACAAGGAACACCCATAACCCACACAACCCAAAAAGCCCTCAAATCCAAAATCCACCAAACAATAAAGCCCAAAGCCCCCAGGCACTCAAAGCGAGAGAGTGTGAGTCTTGCCTTTCCTCCTCTAGGTATACACAAGAGGTTCCTAACAAGCAAAAGAAACCAAACGAGACAGCAAGGAACACCAATATCCCGCACAACCCAAAAAGCCCTAAAACCAAAACCCACCGAACAACAAAGCCCAAAGCCCCTGGGCACTCAACGCTAGAGAGTGTTGAGTCTTGCCTTTCCTCTTCCTAGAGGATGCATTGCTCCCTTAGTATCATAGTTGATGGAGCATTCTAAATTCAAAAGCTCTCTTCTACCCTTTACCTTCTGAGGAATATCCTCTAAGGTATCAAGGAACCCTCACACGGATCCCCCATCTAAGCCCAGTCCAAAGGGGTGGCAGGGGTGAAATCACCCAAAGGGTAAGGAAATTCTCCGTCTTTCCCACCCAAAAATCAATGTCCTCCTTTTCACTATCCACTAACTCCGAAGGTGAACTGAATCCAATTGGCCACTTTTGGGACTAGACCAACCCTGTCACCGCAACAGAAGGGACATGATAGATAAGTTGTTATCAAATAGTTTTTCTTGTTAAAGAGATAACTAAGTCCGAATTTTAGTTTAGATCTGAATGACATTTGGATTGAAATACTCAAAACCAGCGACCTATAGAGTACTTCTAAAATTCATCATTCTAGATCTTACAAAGAGATCTTGTACTAGTTCCTGATTAGCTGTAATACCTTCAGAAGAGCTCATATTTATTGAAAAAAAAGAAGCTAATAGCATCTTTAGGCTCGAAAATTATGTGAAGTGGTGTTGCCTACTTGCCTTTGTGAAAATCTGTTAGTATCTTTGTTGGATGGGTCATTATGCTTGTTTGTGTTATTTACCATCATAAGAGTTGGCATTCTTCTGAATTCTATCTCTGGTTAGTTGCCTTTTCACCCGGAAAATAATTATTTTGATTTCTCGTCTATGTAACAAGTACACTTCCATTTTGTGTGTCAAACACTAATATGCATGCTCATTAGAGATAGTTTTAAGCTGCAGAACCTGCGTTGAAGGGTTTTTTTTTTTTTTTGTTCAAGTTTCAATTTTTAATTTTTAATTTACCATGGCCTCTCTTTCCAATGTCCATGTCAGTGACTTCATGTGCTTGTTATATTCTGTCCTTTACTTCACTTGTTGGTAAGTTTGATGAAGGAATTCACTCAATATCATATGAACTGTATTTAAGCTTGATTTAACTCTTCATCACCGGAGTCTGTATGTAGTACATTGGTTTCATGTATATGACAAACATATGTTAGTTGAGCATCAGGACCACTAGAAACTTGATGTATGTCAAAAACTGACTGTTATACTCTTTTTATTATAATTACTCGCTCCAAGTTTTGGCTTTCCTTTATATAAGTAGAAAAACCTTCTCTTCTGACCTTTTCAGTTTCTTATGACTTGTTTATACTGTATCAGTACGTAGACCAATCAGTTACTCTCAAAGCTTGTGCCGGTTTGAGTGGTATGAAGTTGGGAGGGCGAGTACTGACTGTAGTTCAAGCTATTCCTAATGCATCGTTCTCGGTACTTTATCACCACCCTTTCTTCTCCTGAGCTAGTCCACTCCCAGTATATTTTCTATTTACAATATTCTACCTTGAGATGTGTTACTGACCCAGAGAAGAACATTTACTAGGATAATGCTGGATTTTCTCTTAGCCATGGAATCCCCGAGCATGCATTGCCACTTCTCAAACAGCCCACACAAGTCCTAAAGCTTAAAAACATGGTATGGCATTTGTGGCTTACTTGACTCATTTTTTATAATATGGGAACTTTTTTTTTTTTGGGGGGTTTATCTAATCTAATCTGTTATCTTTTGCCAAATATCTTTCAAACAAATTTATTCTGGGTCAAATTAATTATCATTTTTTTCTATATGATTCAGTTCAATCCAGATGGTCTGTTACAACTGTCCGAGCAAGATGTGGAAGAAGTTCTGGAAGATATACGGTTGGAGTGTGCAAGGTCTTTGACAAAACATTTTTTTTATTTGAATTTAGGGCCTGTTCGGTTCTTTTTCAAAAACAGTCTTCTATTATCAGATTCATACTACAGAAAGTAGTGCCAAAGTGGCCTACGATTTCAGAGAGTTCCTTCAGAACAGCCTACTTTCAGATAATATCAAAATGATGTTATCAATTGCTGGCTATTCTTCTCCGTTCAGAAAAGCCTAAAGCAATGTTTCTAGTTTTTCTTCTTTACCATGAAACAATTCCTTTTCTTTTGGTTTTTTAGATAGCTCGTATTTATGTCAAATTTAACTGTACTGCAGATTTGGCACTGTTAAATCTGTTAACGTTGTCAAGCACAGCAACAGTGATATCACCACCTCAGAAGCATGTAAAGTTATCAACAATGTGGAATCTGCTGGGACCTGGCAAGACTTGCTGTGTGATGACAAAAGGGCAGGGACAGATGCTTCTTCAAGAAAAGATGTTGACTATGAGCCCAGGCAAATTAGTGACGTAGATTTTCCAAGTGATGTCAAAGAACTTGAAGAAGATGAAGCTGTGAAGGAAAATTGCTTTAGTGATAATAAACCTGCTGATGATCTTGGCGAGGATAAGTCATGCCAAATGGGTCAGCTTGATAGTAGCATGGTTGTTGAAGATCTAGGCTGTGAGAATGTATTAGAGAGTGTCCCCGAAGAACTCCCGAACCAGCTGAACAGCAGTCAGGAAGATCAATCGGAATGCCATGATGACAAGCTTGCTGATATAATTCGAGCGAAGGACATAACTTTGGATAACGAGTTGATGGGCGAAGATTGGTCAACTTTGGAGGAAGCTGATAGTAAGTCGAAGGAGGCTTCTGTGGGATTGGATAACAATTTGGCTATGGAATCAGATGTTACGGAGAGGCGTGACAATGAGAAACAGGATTGTGATCTTGGACATGTCTTTGAGCCGTGGTGTGTTTTTGTGGAGTTTGGAAGAACAGAAGCCTCTTGCACAGCAGCACATTGTCTGCATGGACGCCTTTTTGATAACCGGATTGTGACGGTGGAGTATGTTTCTCTTGATCTTTACTTGGGAAAGTTCCCAAAATGAATCCATTTGAATAGCTGGTCCTGGTTACGATTTCCAGTGCCTTAGATTTCCACGAAAGTACGAATCTGACAACGGGGTCCTCAGCACACATTTGTTTATGATTCGGGGTAGGGCTCAGTCATTGGTTTCAGTTCATAAAACAATTTCAAAATTTTGGAAGCTGGCTATTAATACTTGTAAATCTTGACCGTGGCCCCAAGCACATGCATAGGAATGCCAATCAAGTGAAATCTTATGAAAATGCTTCATATTGGCCTTGTCTAGTGGGGTGCTTGGCTTTATCTAGTTGCTGGATGCTGCTTGAGCATCTGAGAATCTGAGATGATTTACATGCTGAGTTTTTTTTGTTACGATTCGGAAAGGATGATAATGTTGGATTTGGGCTATTGTAATCCAAATGAAACGATGTGGATCCTGGGATTTATTTCATTTTAATTGCACTACTTTTAATGAACGTAGGTGCGATTTTACACCCAATTATCTTGGTTGTCTTCCAGTGCAGAAATGATAATATTCTTGATAAAAGAAAACCCAGTTCCTTGATGCTTTTGGAAACTTCAATTTGGATGTTTGTATTGCATCAGTTGTGTTGAGGGAATGGCCATTTTGCTTGTTTGCGTGGCAGCCAACAGTGTAATGTACTTGGGTTAAATCTAAAGGCTTCCATTCATAAATCCGAAGGCTTTACTGCCATTCATAAATCTGTGTCTTGCACCCCATTCTCACCATTGATTTCAGCTTAAGAATACATTCATCCTATGAAGCATCCCAACTTTTCATCATCTTCTCTTTTTCTAAGCAAATTGGAAAAGTGAATCAAAATACTAAAAAATTGTGAATTTCCTAACAATACCAAAATACAAGCAAATAGTAAGAAATTGATTAAACAAATGGTCCGATCCTATCTAAAATGGGCATAGAAAGGGATGAACCCATTTTAAATCACTGCTTAGGCTTTGTTTGTTAACTACTCCCCATACAATATATTTTTTTACATTTCATCACACTATTCACTTCATTTTTTCAAAATATATATATATATATATTAAATTATTCACTTTTTATATAACATCATTTACTATTCAAATAAAAATATCACTACAGAACAAATTTTTTTACTTTTCAATACTACTTTTTTCATTTTTTCATACAAATCATTTATTTATTAATCCATAAACAGTGCATTGTTATTCTTTGTTAAGGAATATGATAGAGTTTATCAAACATCCTCTAAGATTCCTGTAGCCTTTTTCCCCTATTCAACTGAAAAAAAAAAAACATACCCTCTAAGTATTATCTTCTGTAACACAATTCTCCACTACAAAAATAAAAGACAATAACACAGCTACTAAAACCCCAAAAAACCCAAGAAAAAATTCCCATCTCTTTGAACTGCTGATGGTAAAGGTCATTGCCACGTGGCAGTGCCACGTCTGTTTGGAAGGAGACGAAGTAAAATGGAGTGCCCTAGTCAGCACTTGAGCGGAGGAAAAAACCAGAGGTCACAACGTAATCTGACAGTATTATCCAACAACGGCAATCTCACCCTCTTATTCCCCGAAAACATTTTCTTCAAACACAAAAACAATCAGAAAAATTTGTCTTGAAGGGACAGTGAAGCAGCAATGGCAGCGTCGGCAACATCGGGAGTGTTTTTGACAAACGCTTCCAGTCTGTGCCTCCGTAAAACAGATTCCTCAAAGAGATCGTCGTTGAGGACCAGGTCGGTGTCGGAGCTAGGGTTCGTGACCTCGCAATTGAGCGGCATCAAAATCTCCTGCAACCAATGTGATGTTATCGGAGCCCTCTCTGCCCCACTCACTCCTCGTATTCAGCCTATTGTTGCCCGTAATAAAAAAAAAAACCTCTCTTTCTTTGTTTCCATGTTTTTAGTATACAAGTATATGTGCTGGAATGTGGGTTGGAATAATATTTACTTGTGGGTCAGATTGAAGGGTAAATTTGAATAAGCCTTGTGTTTGTCAGTTCATGTATGAGCTGATAGTTTATGGGTTAATTGTGAAAATGGGAAAATGTGTGAGCCTGAGAGTGTTATGCTGAAAGTAGTTTTTATGTAAAATTAGTGCTCTAGTATATGTTTGTAGCGTGCATTGCATCATTTTCTTACCATATTCTATTTTCAATAAATGTAAATGCTGGGAAAGATATGGAACTTATTATTTGTTCAGAGGTGGAATGGGGTGGCCTCTTTTTAAAGAAAAATAAGGGAGAGTTGTTTGAATAATTCGGTTACATGCAACAAAGACTGATGAATGTGGCACTGGAAAAAAAGGGATCTAATTTAAGTTGGAGTGGAAAGAGGCTAGAGGGTGAAATAACATAGGGAAGTGGTGGAAAGGATACCATGAATGAACTAAGAGGTGATGGAGAGTGTAATCTTAGATACGATGGATTGGCGAAAAGGGTAGAAGTTGACCCTTATTAGTTGAAAAAGGATATATGAAGCCAACTCTGATTTGGCTGGGATTGAGGTTGAGATGAGTTGGGTAACTTCATTTTAACGTCAATTGAAGATGTAATATTTAAATGTGTGAGCAGTTGTTGCCCTCTTTGCTTTCTTTCGAATGATTGTTGTCCTTGCTTATCTACCTTCCTATGCTTTGTAAAGTGATTAGTTGGTACCATTGATAACCATTGCAATGGCTTTTGTTAGAACTAATCTCATAATATGGTATTTTTTGCAGGTAGGATCTGTCCCTTCACTGGGAAGAAGGCAAACAGAGCAAACAAAGTTTCTTTCTCGAACCATAAGACCAAGAAGTTGCAGTTTGTGAACCTACAATACAAGAGGATTTGGTGGGAAGCTGGTAAGCGCTATGTTAAACTGCGGTTATCAACCAAGGCATTGAAGACCATAGAGAAGAATGGTCTGGATGCTGTTGCTAAGAAGGCAGGGATAGATCTCCGCAAGGAGTAAAGTGGCCATTGTTACAAGCCTTTGGATGTGTTGGTAAAGCATGTTTAGTTACTTCATCTTTGTTATACTTTTTTAATTTTGTGTTGGATCTTCTGTTAAAATGAAAGGTTCTTTGCTATAAGCCTACAAGTTTATTTGTTTCCTCTGAAGATTTTTCTATTGGTAATGCCCTCCTGAATTTCCCCTTGTTGCTGATGCCAAACCAAGATAGTGGAGAAAATGGAAATTGTAAGAAACAAAAAAAGTTTAAGAGATATAATATTAGGTAGATTCCCCTGATTTCAAAAGAAATTGTTCTGTCATGGATGACATCCTTAAAGGCTTTCTTTAAATTGCATGACATTGGAAAATAGCATGATTATTGTGACTGTAAAATTGTCATTTCATCGAACATATGGACGTGCTACCACTCATTCCTCCAAAAGTATTCATGAGTACAACTTGACACCCAAAAACCGGAGAAGCTGAAAGCACCAATAGATTTTACCTACTGCAGGAGTAAAATCTCAGTTCAACAAATTGACAAAAACATCAATTTCCATTAACATCTTTGCTTTTAACATGTATTTTAAGTCCCGTTTTGGCAACCATGGGCGGAAATGTTAAGTCCTGTTTCTTCACATATGGAAAGAGCAAAACAAAGGAGGAAAGGAGCCATGTCATTCATGATTGTTTTTCCATTTTACTTGTTATTTCCCTTTACAAACCATGTTCTCGTAGCTTAAAATAATACATAAAATGAGCAACTACTATAATCTATTGTCACACGGGAAGAATTGTTTGAATCCTTTCTTCAATAAAATCATCTTATCGTCCCCAAGAAGTAGTTAAATCGGCTACGGACCACGCCTCATGAAGCGGAAATCATTAGTTTAAATCTCCCATCTCATTCTCTTGTATGGAGATGTCAAAAACAAAAACAAAAACAAAAACCACCTTCTTATCAAGAAAGGACTTGAAGTAATCTTGAATCGTAATCAGTATTCTCAATGAGGTAGTCGAAGAACATAAAAGATAAAATTGGAAATGAAATGCTTCCAAAGAACGAATTAGTGTGCACCGGTTGCAAAAGCTGTTGATTTAACCAACATATGCACAAGTGCACGTCTAGAGCTTCACACCATTTTAAAGCATACGTACATGTGCATACACTTATGCGATGTGAGTTGGGTCTTATAAATACCAATTTGACTTTCTATTTTTCAGGTGAAATTCTCTTCTTTTTTTCTTTTTTTTTTTTTTTAACTCCTTAAAACCTTCAATTAATTTTTTAAAAAACCACCAAGTAGATATATATTAGGAGTAAAAAGACAGTTGCAATTAGCGGTTAATGGCTAAAACCGCTAACTGTTAACTTCAACCGTCTAGGCGGTTAACCGTCTGGTTAGCGATTAACCATATCATACTAACTGCCTTTTTTTATTAACTGCTTTTTTTAGGCCAATTTTGGGCCTTTTTTCTTGGACTAGTTTTGAGAATTAGGATATTTTTGGGCTCACTTTAAACTTTTTTTTTTTTTTTTTTTCAGGGCCATTTTAGAATAAAAAATTGTTATATACCACAAATTGAGCCCAATTGCTACAAAAGGAGCCCATATTGAAGGAGCCCAAAAGTAATTAATATTTAAAAAATGCAACATTTACCAATATTTTAAACAAAGAATTAAATACAACATACAAATAATTATCACTATACTACAAGGATTTATTGTTTTTTTTTAATTATTATTATTTATATTTATATTTATATTTAGGAAAAGCTTCATTGCATTGCATTTATATCAAAGAAGGCAAAGCAAAAATCTCTACTTGCAAAAGTTCATGGATACATTCCGGTGGAATGTATATATATATATGTAAACGGTTTTTAAAAACCTATTAACCGCTAACCGCTTTCAAAAGCAGTTAACGGTTAGTATGATTAGCGGGTAATGGTTAGCAATTAGAAAAATGATTAGCGGTTATAAATGTTCACCCCTAATATATATACATAGATACTGATTTTGAAAATTCTTAAACAATATTATGGTCTAAAGTTAATGATAGAGATACGATTTGTGTGAACAAAACTTGCTGGTTTCATTGTCTAATAAATAATATGATTAAAGAGTACAAGGATTTAAACTTTCTAGGAATTGGATGGATCAGGACAAAATTCGCCGACGTGTTAAGTTGCTAAACCCACTAGGAGTAGGATATCAATATACTTTGCCAGAAAAGAAAGCAAAAGCAGGAGTATTGCCCTGAGCATTATTGAGTGCAGAAAAATCATGATGTGGGCTTTCAAGCATCCTTTATTCGTATTCTGAATCTCGATAATTGGGGTGAATATGCTTCCATTTTGGCTTGGACTAGCGCAATAAGTCTGTCTTATCCTTCCACCTCCTCTCTTTTTGTTTCTTATTTTTCACGCATCGAACACTGCCTGCCTTTGCGGCCTATAGCCATAGACTCGAATATTTTTGCTTTTTAATTAGGCTCAGCATCAGAAGCATGAGCTCAGTAGCATTACGTATGCTAGGCGTGAAAAAATCCACTAGCTAGCGATTGTCATTGGCCAATGGTGCAATATTGCTAGATTGTCCCATAAGAATATAAAATATCGATATAGATGTCGACTAGAACACATTCTTAAAAATCGGCTAAAGGGTTTGCTAAGATGATTGTGCTTAAGCAATGTGAGGCATTTACGATCATAACAAACTACCATACTTCGGAACCAATATTTACGACGACTTACTCTATCAGCACTAACTCGAAAGTAGCAATTTTCACAATACCCTTGTGTGATACCAAGGCACTGGTCACAATCTCTTTAATCCCATACTCGACGAGCTACGTTTGATTACTTACTCAACGTAAGTTTATATATACACTGTTAAAATTGTACTTAAAGCAATGCATGTGTAATACTTAGGGTCGTGTAACATATATATATCCACGGCAGAAAAAAGTACTAGCTAGCTTTCCATTGGCTCTTGAAAGAAATCTATGAAGATCCAACCGGAAATGACAAATTAAATTAAAGAAAATAAAAATAAAAATCTATAAAGAATCACCGGCCAAACTATTTGGGTCCTTCCATGCATATCACGAGGGCCGGGGGAAAGCTAGCTAGAGGGCATATTCTGTGATTCCTGTGCTATATAATCGGGCTTGGCTTGTAAGTTTTGTAGCAGGAAGGGAAGAGAAAGCCGAAAGGTACTTGATTTGTAGATTTGTTGTGCTATTGATCATTCGAGCATGGCATATCATCAGCAGGCAGAGCTCCAGAAGATTGGGAAGGAAGGTTTTGGCATCATAGACAAACACTTTGGGCGAGCCAAGAGGCCGTATGGTAACAAAGCAATTTATCAGGAGAGCGAGGTTGCTCAGATGAAAGAAGGTATGAACAAAAGCAACGTGCCAAGCAGCAACTTTGCTACCCAAACTTTCCGTGTCATCTACAGATCAGAAGTCAAGTATTACTATCATGGATGAAAAGGGTCGTTTTTTCAAAGCAACGAGGCACCCCATTTCTATGTGGTGGGTTGGTGAAGAGATATATATATATATATCTCATATATGGTTGATATAAGGAGGCTGTTTGAAGTATTTTGTGTGTGTTTTTTTTTACCCTTTTAAGCACCTGTTGTGGTATCTATAATGTAAGTAACATGTATCCGATGGGAGTCCTATACTTGAGCATCGGAATATAAGAGTATTGGAAGTACTTTGTATTTTCTACCTCTCCTTTACCTTGTTATATAGAAGTTCATATATATCCTCTATTATCTTAGTTACATCATCTCTGTCTCTGTCTCTCTCTTTCTCTTATCATGCTATGCTATGCAACAACTGGGATCGGATTGAAAATAAGATATTGAGAATGAATAATTACTTGGTTGAAGCTCGATTATGAGTTTTTTGTGGTTATTGATAAATCATCACTTATTCTAAAAGTTTAAGCTAATACAAAATGATAAATTTAATCACATGCCCCATGTGCCAGGAAGATGGACTATTCCTGGCGCTTGCTCTTGTGCTAGCAAGAGTGCATCTTCCTAGCACATGAGCATGTGCTATTAAAGTTTCAATTTTGATGGCACATGCCAAACTTAATGGGGGAAAAATAAATTTGTTAACAAAAATTTCTGGATACTGCGTTATAAACACAAAGGATAGGCTAAGGAAATAAATGCCATGATCATATTTCTTGGCGTTTATTATGTGATTCCTAGGATTTAAAAAAGTCATAATCACACCAATTTTTTAATATATATATGTTAACATTGCCCACGAGTTCCTATATATGATTTGTTGAAAGAAGTTGTGAATGATCTTAAATTTCACTAGAATTTTATTGGTGTAGATTGTTCAGGTTAAACTTAATAGAAAGAAATGTTACTCTAATTCTATTTAACATTCATCCAATAAGATTGATGTGACATTTTCAACTACCCATTAGATTAATCATTGATAAATAATTAGAAAAGAATAAAGATCCAATGGTTGATTTAAAGTGACACGTCAACATTATTGAATATAATTATAATATCTAGCATTACTATAATAAAAATAAAATTTTATTAATTTTACTGATCTTAATTTGGTGATATTTGCCGAAGACCGAATTAGGCTCACATAGGTAAGCCTTGTTGGACTGTTCTATTGGTGTGGATCCTGTAGAATTTTATTCTAAGAACTCACCAATTATGAGAGGGATGCTTAAATCCTGCCTCTAGATTTATCACCTTGAATTTGGTTTGGTCATAGAGGGGCCAAGTTTGCTTGACATTATAGCTTTCTGTTGGTTAGGAATCATCTAGTGCAGGTGGAATTTCCTTGTGTTTTCTTCCATTTTAATTTTATTGAATGGGTCAACCCCAGACTGCGGACATGCAAAAATATTCACTCCTAAATGTCCTTGATATGATGTTAATTATACAAAATCCATTAGTCTGTTCATCAATAAAAGTTGAAAAAAGAAGCTAGGTAAAAAGACGCAAATAGCATTCAAAGTGAAGCAAATAAATTATGAATCATCTCCTATTTTCTTCTCTCTCAAACCTTTTTTTTTCAAGTGGGAGTGGGTCATCAATTTACATTTATGTCCAAAAAGTGCACATTAACAAGGACATTTGTAATCTACAATCACAAGGCTCATACAAAGAGTCGAAGTGTGCATGTGGGGTTGATCATCTGTAGGGTTCAACCGGTGAAGATTCTTCAAGAACAGCTGCAGCCTCAAAGCATTCAGCAGCCTCTAGTTCTGTTGCTCCAACATCAGCTTTGTAGAGCAGCCCAAGATTGTACCAAGCAGAAGGGTTTGTTTTGTCGAGTCGAAGTGCATCAGTGAGAAGGCTTCTCACAATTGGCAGTGATTTGCCGCCGAGATCTCGGAGCACACAGGCAGTGGATATCAAGCTTGGGACATGGTTGGGTTCAACATCTAATGCTTTTCTGAATGCTTTCAGGGCTTCTTGGTGGAGACCCTTAGCTTCATAGAGTAAACCTAACAAGTCACCAAATTTAGAGTTCCTTAGATCTGGGCAAACAAATTTCATGACCATGCAACATAGACAAAAATTTTAAACTACTGGGAAGCGTTTGTAAAATCACTAAAGGTAGAGAGACTCGAACAAATTTCGACGCTAGGTATTCATGAGATATAGATTAAAATACATTCACTTCGGTTTTTGGTTCCATTATGAATAGAAGGAACGGCCACATGTTTTATGGAGGTTAGAAAGGCCCACAGTGCACTTTAGAGGCTGACAGAAAAGTTACGTTTTCACTTTGACCAGACAGGCAGCTCTTTAGGATGTGAGGTTTCTCCCAGTCCATCCTAAAATCTTAGCTCTTGTTTTGTTGTTTCCTCCTTCTGCTTCCTTTTTAAAGTGGTTTTTATTCTGGGGTATGTCCCTGAGCTATTGTATTTGTTCTTTGTTCTTCTTCAACAGATTATCACTTATCCAGAAAAAAATACCTTCCAGAAGTTACATAGGGAAGTATCCCAGAGAAATGCTTCCAGAAGTTACATAGTGAAGTATCCCAGTTTGACTCTGGACAATCTTCCATTATAGTTGACATATCCGGAAGAGAGGGAGAGGACTAATCTAGTGGATATAAAAAGTGTTTCCTCTAGTAGGTGTCAAGACATGATTAATTTTAAACAAGCAAGATAAACAAAACCATAAACTTTTTAAGTAAGGTTCTAATTCTGCTAGGATATGAAATCAATGTATGAAACAGTGTATACCTGTAGCATGCCATCTAGAAGCAGAATAAGGATTGATTGCCTGGGATTTTGAAAGACAAACCTCAGCATCCCGCCACTGTGATAAGCTTGTATACACATTAGCTAAATCATGCCATGTTTCCATTTCCAAGCTTCTGTCATGGTTTCTCCTATTCTGTAAGAGGAAAATGTAACTAAAGTAGGCCATTTAAGTTAACCCCGTCAACTATTCTTTTTAGAAAGAAAGCTTTTAAGTTTCACCATAACATACTCCTAATGTATTCTGAATAGCAAAACAAAATTCCTAACCGAAAAAGAAGGGATGAATAGTAAATTATGATGATAACAAAAATAATATCTATAACAATAATATGCTTTAAAATTTATGTCCAAAATTCCTAATTTATTATGATTATGATTTTGATGATAACAACAATATAACATCTACAACAATAATATGCTTTAAAATTGATGTGTTATTAATGCTTTAAAATTTATGTTCAAACCACCTTCGCTGTCAAACTAGGATAATATTAATCAGTTATGAAAGGAAATCGGGCAATGTTGCTTCAATTGTGAAAAGAAGTTTCAGATAGACACATTTTCAAAACATATTGTCCATATTGACTCATAATCAAAATGCCACAAGAACAAATCTAATATGCTTGCCCATTAGGCACCATACCTTTAGAAGTTTCTTCCGACCACTGAAACTTTTAGTACGAACTTGAAGAACAGCAAGAAGATGAGTATATGTCTCTACAGCATTCTTTAACCGACCTTGTGCAATCTGGAGTTTAGCTTTAGTTCGTAAGAGTTCTCCTTGGTCCCACTTCCCAGTCTGATCCAAAGCAGCATTAATTACAGTCTCTGCATCGATAAAACGTTTTTGAGCAGACAATATTCGTGCCAAAAGGATATACCCTTTAACACTAGACCCAGCCTCAAGTTTCAACAGCTGCTTTGCATAATGAAGTGCAATATCCAACTTTCTTTGCTCAGCATATTCTAGGCAAAGATGAAAAACAATGTGTGGATCTCTTTCTCTCATTGTTCTCTCAGCAGTTTCTAATGCCTCAAGTGCATCAGACTGCTTCAAAATCCTCTCAGAATCGGAAGCAACCAATCTGGATTTAGCTGACTGTAAAACACCCAGTAAGAAGTTTGCAACACCTGCCACTTGGCTGCATTTTCCATGCGATTCAGACAGCGCTTTGCAAGCATAATCAATCCCTTCCTCAATGCAAGCCAAATTCTCTCCACAAAGTTTTGAAGCCAGTAATAGTTCCAATATGGAGGAGTCATGGTTCTCCCTATTATGCAAAAAATTCCTCAGAAGATTCAAAGCAACCTGATCCTCACCTTCTGCATAGTAACAGAGAGCAAGAGTGCAATATCTTTCTTTTCTATCCATGATTCTAGGAACCAATTCTTCAACCTGATGGGCTAGGGCCCTTAATCCGCCAGAAATAGAGAGGGCAAAAGAAAGGTGATCAATGATTGATGGGTCCCATCCAACCCTTTTAAGAACATATTTTTTAAGTAGAATCAGTAACAGAAGAACAGCCTCTTCTATATTGTTTCTTGGCACAAAGGAGCCTTCCATCTGTGAACGAAGATGAGGAGGGTTTGCATCACAACCGCTATACAGAAGAAAAACGGCAAAATCCTTTTCTATTCTTGCAGTAGTTTCTATGTCAAGATTCCAGTGATAAAGGAGGGCCCGTCGGTATGATAAGATAGCTTCTTGGGGAGCCCCAGCAAGCTTCCATAACTCCGGAAGCAATTCAACAGCCTTCATTAGAGTCTCTTGTAATTTACAATCTGATGCAAAGTTTTCAGACAAGCCTTCTGGTAATGCAGATTCAACAGTGTCCAAAATAACTTTGCAAGATCGAGCAGCTTCTGCAAAAATGTGTCAGGAAGGAAGATTAGTCATGCAGCAATGTTACAAGTATACTATCTCAGAAACCTTAAATGTTTTACAATTTATAGTGTCCGTGAGGGCACGTCCTCCCCCCCCACCCCGGGAAGACACCCTACAAAGGCATACTTGGACAAAGAAAGAAAAAAGGAGCCTGCTATGTGTAGATCACTAAAACCAATTAATTCATGCTAGTTGATTTATTACAGAGAACTAAACAAATATTTGGTCAAGAAATCACAGGATTAAGTATAAATATGTTGCTTGATTCAAACAAGCTCACAACAACAAAAACATACAAGAGAACATGAAAGATAACTGAAACAATACAAACAGATATAAGATAAACAAGATTGGGAAATGCAATTGAGTTGGAGGGAATACCTCCAAACCTCCCAAGACCCTGCAATGATTTTGCTTTGAGGAAAATAGCTTCAAGGAGTAAACTAACAGCATGCATAGACATGGGCGGAGCGGCATCACTTTGTGAATGGCGTCTATTGTGTTCACATCGTCTAGAAATGGACACTTTCATCTTCGGGGTCACAGCAACAATGTCTATTCCTTCAAATACATGAAGAGCAGCTTCTGTGTTTCCTTTTTGATACTCAAGCCTTCCTAATAAAGCTCTTGCTTCCTAAAAATTAAACTTTCACTTAGCTTTACAAAATTTGTGAAGAAGATTTTGAGAAAGCTTCAAGGAAACCCCAGATTGCACCATAATTGTTCAGTTGCAGGGAGCCTTAAAACTAGTCTCAAAGAAAAACATATAAACAATGGTAGATCCTTAATAAATACAATGGACCTCAATCAATTAATATGAGAAATTTGGTCGAATACTTTCACATCCCTGTTGTGTATGATTGGCCGTTAGAAGAATTTGTTGAAAACTAACTTGTTACATGATCAGTATCAGTTAAAGAAATTACTTACAGCAACACCAGTCCACTCGTAAGTCCTGGTTCTAGGGAAGTAAAATACCCTAAATAACTAGTTCCTCAGTATGGTAACCCGTATGAAAATGTTAAAATCATTTTGATAATAATCAGTTTGATCTGTTTTACCAAGAATAAATTGTGCAGAAGTAAACAGGGAGATCATAGAAAATATTCAATTGTTTGTTGCATACTCTTTAGGGTACATCACAATTGTAACACATTTCACCACCTAGCTTTGGCTACATCCATGAACAATTTGGCAAAAGGACATTTATCAATTCAGGTAAATTACAAGGAAGAATAGCACATGTCTTGAATTAGTGGAATCCCAAACCACTCTCTCTTGCAACTCAACCAACAGTCAAAAGTACTGATGCAAGAATTTTGGAAGTTGTTTGAGTAGCACAGGAGCGGGGTTCTAAGCATTCAATGTCTTGTAGTGATGGAAAAAGCGTGACTTTCATGGAACAGAATAAACACATTTTTCAATCATTTAATAAAGTTTCCATCAGAGTTGGACTGTGGTGTTCATATCCTTTTTAAAATAGGCATGTAGTACAGTCTGAAGCATTGTTGGAGAGCTATATTGAAATTACCAAAATAAACAAATTAATTAGGTTTAGCAGCACAAGATACTGCCCTTAATAACAAACGACATCCAGAAAGAAAGGAATCTATTAGTAAGTAGAAAACCAACAAAGGCATTCCCTTTGCCAAAGCTACTCCCACCTGGAAATGACTAGAGCTAAATAACCGCAAAACAAAGACCCAGGGCCTGTTTGGTTGTGCCATGATATTGAATAGCCAATCCCTATTTTGTAGTAGCATTCAACAAAATTCCATCATCCTAAATGGGAGAATCACAAAAAGTTGGAGCCATCGCTATAATGGATGGGATACATCACTTTTATCAATTCATGAAATACCCTGGTCTCAACTTTTGCTATTTTTAAATTGTCCTATTCTTATTGTTGGTATTGTTCATTGAAAACTATATGAAATGCATATGGACCCATCAAATTTTGTGGGATGACCAAACAGGCACTTAGTTTACCATAAGTTTTTAAACCACTCAAGCACAGCTCCGCTATCAAGCAATCAAATATTTTAAGGCATTCACATTTTTCTTCTATGTAGAAGCATCTATTCATATACAGGTCCTTGCTGCAAAAATGTACTAGTAGATTATGTATGACAACACGATAAAGAAGTTCAGATTTGTTTAAGTAGTCAACATTTGCTAGTAAAATAAGTAAACATAAGTTTATGTACAACAGATAAACAAAAAGATCCAATAAAATGTAAGAGATCAGCACAAATCAGATGCAACTAACCTCATAGTTCAGATAACCACTCTCACGAAGAGACGACTCTGCTTCTTCAATGTTGCTATTGTCCACCTTTGTTTCTTTCTCGCCAGCACGGGATGAATAGCCACTTGCTGAATAGTCACGAGTTGCCAGTGAGTCCGATGAATGAACCATTTCATCTACCCTCAATTGCTCCCCAGAGCAAATACACTTCATCATCTCCCTCCACTTCTCTCGAAAGCTGAATACCCGCTTAATCAGCCAATTCTTAGTTCTCATACCGGATCAATCCAATTGAACTTCTTCTAAAGTAGCATCAACCACAGAAACTTCAAAATCAGAACCACTCTAAGAACATAGATAACACAACACCCCAGCTCATATGTGCTCTTAATTTCTTAGATCATGGGAAAAATGTGAAGTGCTCAACCAGTGAAATTCTTAGACTATTAGATTCCATACGTTTAAGAACTACAAAACCGAAATTAAAAATGCTATCCCAAACTTCCAATTTTCGAAAAGTTTTTGCTTTTTAAATTTTGTTATGCTATAGGCACATTTTACTTCAATATCCATCCCAATCCACCAACAAACAGCCCAAAGCAACCCCAATAGGCCATCAAAGATGAAGAGAACAAGATAGTTCAACAACCCAGATGAATTAAACACAAGCCAGACCACGAGACAGCTAAGTAGTACGATTTTGGAAGCTATAGTGAAAGAAAAAGAAACCAATTACAGCATTGAGGGAGAAAGAGCAATTGAGATCAAAACACCTTCTCAAGAAAGTACCTTTTGTTTGAGAAAAAGCATTGACCGAGCCCACAAGCCATCAACTCCACCGTGCATTTCTCCAATTCTTCCCAAAAAAAAGAAAGAAAAAAGGTCCCTTGATATTCTCTTGCTAAACAAGAATCCAAAGCTGCAATAACCTTTTTCCTCTCTTTTACATGCCTTTTGCGTTTTCCCTGGAACTCACTGCTATTTTGCTTCTACGCCACTGTTGTTGAAAGTTCAAACAAACAATATGGGGAAGTCAGAGTTCGTGCATTAAATTATGATCTACTCTCTTGTCCTGCCTTCCCTCCTTCCTTCCTTCCTTCCAAGGCGTGAACACTACTCAAGGTGGGAACAGAAGCAAGATTTTGTTTATTTGTTTAATCCTTCTTTAAGACTAAATCAAATGGGTATGTGACACTTTCCTTAATCTAATATTTACTTGGCACTTTTAATATTAAAAGATTCTGATATTACTGGAAAGAATTAATGTCACTGGCCCCAGTTTGAAATCTACCCCCTCTCTTTTGGTCAACTGCTGGCTGCTTGCCACTCCAATAAGGCAGTCTCTCTCTCTCTCTCAAAATATATTTATTTTTAAGGATAAAAGATTTCCTCTGTGGGTATATAATGTGAGAAATAAATTATTTTAATAGTATATAAAAAAAAATACAAGTGTTTGTAATAAAAAAAATCTTTTAAATTTGTTCACATTATTAAAAGGGGTTTCTTAGGGTTATCATATTCTCTGGCGTTATAGGTTTTATATAGAACGTGATTTAAGAAAAAATAAAATTGTTGTAATTTTTTTTGCTATGATTAATTTTATGAGTTAATTATTACGTTCTAATGCTTTAAAACTTGTTTTTGGATTCAAAACTAAAACCTAAAGGTGGAATGTTAACCCTTTAGGGATGATATCACCCAAAATGAATTTGATCATCCTAAATTTGATGCTAATGCCTCAATTTTGGTGCTAATGCTTCACAAATTTGTTGCTAATGCCTCCAATTTGGTGCTAATGCCTAAAAAAACGGTGGTGGAGGCCACTACAATTTTAATTTTTCTTAAATCATGTTTTATGTAAGGCTGGGAGAACGCCAGGAGAACCTACGAGGAGAACCCCTAGCATTTTCCTTATTAAAAAGGGGTTTATTAAGGGTTCTCTTTATAGTGTTCTTCTGGGTTCTCCCAAATTTATGTAAAATATGATTTAAGAAAAAATAAAATTATAATACATTTTTTTGCCAACAGATTAATTTTTTATAAATTAATATTTATGTTTTAATGCTTTAAAACTTGTTTTTTTATTTAAAACTAAAACCTAAAGGTAGAAGGTTAGTCCTTTAGAGATAGTATCACCCAAAATAGATTCGATCATCCTAAATTTAATGTTAATATCTCAATTTTAGTGCTAATGTCTTAAATTTGGTGTTAATGCCTCAAATTTGATGATAATGCCTAAAAAAATCAATAGTAAAGGCCACTACAATTTTATTTTTTCTTAAATCATATTTTACGTAAGTCTAAGAAAACTCAGGAAAACACTATGGGAAGAACCCCTAACATTTTCCTATTAAAAACATATGAAAAAAATAATAATTTGAGAAAGTTTTTAATTTCAATCCCACTTAAAGAAAATGTCCTATTTTTAAAACCATGTTTTTTATTTTGAAGTTTTTATAGATCCTAAATCCACGAATCTTCATTCAACAAGGAATCAAATCTCTCTCACTCTCAAAAATAAAAATAAAAGAATCAAATCCAAGACTTTTCGGCTTTTCCTGTTGAAAAGATGAGAGATCCGAATGTAATACAAAAGTGTTAATTGGACCCTTTATAGTTTTATTTATTTATTTATTATTATTTGTCAGTGTTGCCGTGAACCAACTTGGGTCAATGGGCCCATTCTGATTAAACACAAAATTTATCACCTATCCAAGCTCTTACAGTAGGCCTTGCAGAATCTAACATTAGGCTTTGGCAAAATCCAACCTTTGGACCTTCTTGTGACTATTACAGTAACATTTATGCTTGCAATGTTATTGGGATCAGAACGAGCTAGAATCTTCATGAGGTATTTTGATGACAATTTTCGAGGAATGACATGACACTATATTCGTGGAGTGGGAAGATGTTCAAAGCATTGTTGGGCTGCAAAAGAATAACAAATAATAGAATAAGGGCCGCCGGAAGTGTGCCGACAAAGATAACTCTAATGCTTAAGTTAGTGAATTACTAGAGAATATATAAGCGCAATGAGAGCTTAAGAGAGAATTGTGATTGCCAAAATAATGAACTGAAGTCTTCCTTTTATAGGCATCAGGTAGTAGTTGTTTCTTCATAATAATCAGTCCCACGAGGATCTATGTGTGCCATGTTAGCAAAGTGGATCGTGGGTTGTGGGTTACCCCGCAATCATTAGGTCGTGGAGTAAGTTAGTGGGTGGCTTAGGCACGCTTGTGTCGAACGTGAGTGCCTGAGTAATCCTTGGGTACACGTGTCTTGATTTTACGTTGGTAGTTGGACCATGTGATCTGTGGAACGTGGGTGCTTGCTTAGGCGCTAAGCGAATCTCCACATTCACTTGGTGATCATGGTTTTCCTTCATACGTAGAAGGACCATTGTACCCTCAATAAAAGAATATTATGCCCTCGATGGGTTGACCATGCATCGGGTTGGGCCGATTAAGTCTCGGCCTAGTGGGCTTGGACATTGGACTGGGCTTGGAGGCCTGCTGGTCCCTATGTAGCTGATTCATGACCCAACAAGTTAGATCAAACTTACTGTCTTGAAATTGTTAGATCTTCCAATCAATTAATTTAGGACTAATTTCTCTATGAAAGGTCTAAGATTTCTACAAAAATTTTGTCCAAAAATTTTGTTAATGATTGTGATAATTTTGTCAATTCATGGATTGTTTTCTATTGAATTGATAGATCACGATAACCTTGATATTATTTTTACCCTAATTGTGTCTTCCATATTATTATTATTATTATTATTATTATTTTGCACCATAATTTTCATTTTGAATCACTTTTTTGGTATTTTGAGTATGGTATCCCCCATATTTGCTTTTAAGAAAAAAATATACATTGTTAGAAGCTTTGTGTTGGTATTAATGATAGAAATTATTGTCTCATATCATTTTCTTTCCGCTTTCCACTATAAGTTACTCTGACAGCTAGTATTGTTGTAGCAATAATTCCAACTAATTACAAGTTAATTGGTGTAGAGGTGCTATAAGCCTACAAGTAACGCTTCGAATTGATTATTTTAATTCATTAATTTTTGGAGGATTACAAAAACCCTAATGTTTGGTCAATTAAAAGCCAAACGAGCCGTACTTTGGTCCAATATATCTTTATTTTATTTATTTATTTCAAACTCCTAAATTCTATTTAAAATTTCTCTACTTACACGTCTTGCTACAAGAGGCCACGATCCTTCCTCAACTACAATTCATTCAAACTTAAACCTTATCGCCACTGGATCCTTTGATAAAAACTTATATATATGTCCATCCTCTATTGACTCTTTGAAACAAGATTGTTCTCGGTTTCAATTCATTTGAATTGAATAATATCTAATTCGTTATATAAAAATGACATTTTTATCTTTTTATTTTTTAGATGACAAAAATATTTAAACTAGATAAATTTTTTAGACAAATTTATTTTCTTAAATACACTAAATAAATACCGCCGATTTCATTTGAAATGAAGAGATTTGTTTCCCTCTTTTAGGCTTATTATTTGAGGCCCCCATTAATTTGTAGCTTCATATAATTAAGCCGACTAGCTAGCCCCATGGCTAGGGTCAGGCTGTACTGCCTGCCTGCACATCCACCTTATCCTTATACTTCGAGAAGTCTAGAGATTAGCCGATTTCGAGGCTAATGAATTAGAGGTTATACCATTAAGTGTCCAAAATCTTATATAAAGGTACATAAGATTATATGATAATCTTACGCTTGATCTAGAGAGGATCGGTTCCCTAATCTTTAAAGTTACAAGACCCATTTATGATCCTTGTCCTACGAGGAGTTTTATTTTAATAGCTTCTGAGTTCTGAGCTGAGCGACCTCAGTCGTCTTTAATAAATAATATATAGTACTAGCTAGCTGGCTAGCTGTCAACTTAGGATTCATTAAAGAATTGTCTGAGAAGTAGGTAAAATTGGTCTCTTGTTATAAAGGAAATGATAACTACGTGACTATTCCAAAAAAGTAATCCTGAAAGTCATTTTAGATTGATTTTAAATATGATTTGGTTTTAAAATCAATAAATTAAAATTTAATAAATTATATTTCAAATTTAATAGTAATTTTAAAAATTATATATATCACATTTGTGATAATTATAAAAAACTTTATAGTATTACTATCCCAAAAATAATGGATTTTAGAGTCCGTTTGAGAGTGTATTTTTAAAGAAATAATGAGTTTTTAAATCAAATCGTAATTTTAGAATGATTGAAATTATGATTTCAAAAATGTAAATTTTAAAATCGTAAAAAAAATTCTACGATTTTAATAAATTGATTAGTGGGTGCTTATTTGAAATAGTGCGAATTTAACCAAAAATCACGATTTCTCTTAAAAATATATTTGGGGCAATGTTTACTTATTTGACAATAAAACCGTAATTATATGTTAATGTTATCCAAACATTCAATTGATAAAAAAAATACTTCTTAACATATTTTACCAAATGACAATATAATTTAAAAAAGTAGTGATTTTAAAAAGGGGTTTGCTAGGGGTTCTCCTCGTAGTGTTCTTCTGACGTTCTCCCAGTCTTACATAAAACATCATTTAAGAAAAAATAAAATTGTAGTACCGTTTTTTTGCTAACAGATTAATTTTTATGAGTTAATAGTTATGTTCTAATGTTTTAAAACTTGTTTTTGGATTTAAAACTAAAACCTAAAGGTGGAAGGTTAACCCTTTAAGGATGATATCACTCAAAATAGATTTGATCATCCTAAATTTGATGCTAGCTAATGTCTCAATTTTGGTGCTAATGCCTCATAAATTTGGTGTTAATGCCTCATATTTAATGCTAATGCTCAAAAAAACCGGTGGTAGAGGTCACAACAATTTTATTTTTTCTTAAATCATATTTTATGTAATACTAGGAAAACGCCAGGAGAACCTACGGAGAGAACCCCTAGCATTTTCCTTTTAAAAATGTAATTTTTTAAATCCCACTTATTAAAATCTCACTCAAATGGACCCTTAATTTCTATGACTTTGCATAGCCATCTGGCATTGAGGCATGGATTATTTATTTATTTATTTAGTATATATTAAGCATAATACATTAATTAACATATGGATGTAGCCTTTGTATAAGTTAAATCATTTCTAGAGCTTTGTGATTAATGTAGTTTTTTTTGTTTGACATGTCCGTGATTAATGTTGTTTTGCTATCTAATAATCGTTCTATTCCTTTTTTTTTTCTAATAATAAAAAGAAGAAGAAGTTAAATTGGTCAATTCAAAGATTTAATATTTTGTTATATTAATTGCTATATATCATGGTTAATTTCTACATCTTTTTATATATATGTAGTTAGTATATTGAAACTAATAAATATGACAACTGAATATAATATTAATAGCATACAAAAATATATACATTAAAGATTATACATGAATAATACTCCTTTTTATTTATTTATTTCTACATTTGAGTGAAAATAACTCATCCGCCAGCAAGAGAAAACAGACTTACATCATCGGTAATAGATTACTAGATTTAACATGACAATCAAATCTTCCACAAAAACAGTAGCTTCTATATTCTAATGATAGAAATAAATGACTTTAATATATGATTATTTTGTTTCATTCTTAGGACGAGACCCCATGCAACGTGAAGCTTAGTGGTGTCCAATCCCACCACCGCCTCCCAGCCAAAGCCACCACCGCCACCAAATCCACCCCCTCCACCTCCTCCTCCTCCTTCACCAAATCCACCACCAAAACCGCCTCCAGAGCCTCCTCCTATCCCTCCCCCGCCACCTCCTCCTCCTCCTCCTCCACCAAATCCACCACCAAAACCGCCTCCAGAGCCTCCTCCTATCCCTCCCCAGCACCACCACCTGAGCCGAATCCCCACCAACCCCACCACCTGATCCACCTCCAACTCCGCCACCAAATCCACCACCTTTGCCAATCCTGCCTCCAATGCCACCACCTTTCCTGATGCCTCCACCAAAGCCTCCCCACCTCCGCTACCAATACCACCTCCAACACCGCCACCCTTCCCAAAGCCTCCACCAGCTCCGCCTCCAAAACCTTTTCCGACACCTCCTCCAATTCTGCCTTTACCAATCCCTCCACCTATACCACCACCTTTTCCAATTCCGCCACCATGAGCACCGGCACCACCACCAACACCACCACCCTTGCCGAAGCCTCCACCAGCTCCACCTCCTACTCCACCACCTTTACCAATCCCACCACCAATGCCACCACCCTTGCCAAACCCTCCACCAGCACCACCTCCTACTCCACCACCTTTACCAATCCCACCACCAATTCCACCGCCCTTGCAAACCCTCCACCAGCACCTCCACCAATTCCATGCCCACCACCCTTGCCAAGCGACCACCAGCACCACCTTTACCAATTCCACCACCCTTGCCAAACCCTCCACCTGCACCTCCTCCAATTCCATGCCCACCACCCTTGCCGAAACGACCACCAGCACCACCTCCTACTCCACCACCTTTACCAATCCCACCACCAATGCCACCACCCTTGCCAAACCCTCCACCAGCACCACCACCAATCCCATGCCCGCCACCTAAGCCTCCACCACCACCAGCTCCACCACCAAATCCGCCACCAGCACCCCGCCAACACCACCACCACCACCGGCTCCACCTCCCCCACCAAACCCACCTCCAAACCCTCCTCCCTTCCCTCCACTTAAAAACTTCCGTTCTTCCTCATTCTTTTCCACGCTCACCACATTCCGAGCAACCACACTCACTCCAAGAACATAAAGACAAAGTAGGGATAATAGAGCAACTCTCCTAGGGCCTCGTCCCATCTCGGCAAGTTTCTTTAGCTTGGAGTGTAAACTAGTAGTTGATGAAAGCTTTACAGGCCACCGTAGTTTTTATATTAGAGGGCCCGTTTGCCTTTGTATTAAATGCCTTTCAACCACTAACCAATCACCACAATACTAAATAAATGCACCGCACAATTATCACCACGCTGTTGGTGCGTTTGTCTTCTACTCCTACACTTTTTCTTCTCACTGCCATTCACAAAAAGAAAACCCTAACATGCAAATCTGTAGGTGCGCAACTCTGACAAATGCACCCATTTTCAGCAGCCCCCGACATCATGCCTCTGCCTCTGGATGCATCACATGCGCATGCATAAAGTACAATACAATCTTCCTACTCTATAGCAAGTGAAGTACTTAATATTTACGTGTCAAATCAAACTACTGGAATTTTTGGATCCGGACCATCTTCGTCTGGGGTTCTCTCCATTGGTTGGAGAGGTTGCACGTATGATACAAACAATACTGGTCCATACACCCCCGATCGTCCATTAATCTAGGCGAACACATGCAAACTCAGGAAAAAAAAAATTAATAAAGTAGGTGAACACAGATCTTTTTCCTCTGATAATTCCTATATATATTGACTAAGTACACCAAATAGTTTACATTGTTTACAGATTCACATGGAAAATCTGGACAAGTTACTCCATCGGATGAGCAAGTGCCAAGTACTCTGTGAGCATGATGAACAGGGTTGACTCGATAAGTTTATTTTGAGGCTTAATTAAGTGAATGACCTTTATTATCTTTTCATATTAAAAATAAAATAAAATTATTTTTTAATTTTTATATTACATATATTTTTTATTTAAAAATCATTCTTCTCATCTTTTGGGATAATACAGAACTCTTAAAGTTTTTATATTCAATTTGTTATAATATTTCCTTTTCAATTTGTAATATGTGACCTAATTCACTTAAATCTTTTATGTGATAGTTTGTTCGTCTTTCTTATAGCTAGGTAGGATTTTGTCAATTCTAATTTTGAAAAAAAAATTCTTTATGTAGAAACAATTGTAATTAACAAGTATTATCAATAAAATTTTGTGAGTGATACATGTATTTGAAAAAGAATCTAGTATGTTTATATGCAATTTAGTACATCAATTTGAGTATTTTCTTCTCTTCTTAAGAAAAATTTCAAGATTAGGGCAATTTCTTTTAATTTGCAAACTATCATCGTGTTTTTAATTTCTTGAAAGTAACAAATAAGTTTTATCACAATTGGGTTATTAATTAGATATCACTGATTAACATTTTTATAAATAATGTTATATAAGAGATTGTTATATTATTATACAACTTCTTAATGTGAAAGTAAAATCAGCCGTTGACATCGATGCTTCTAATTAAAAAAAAAAAATGTATTAAAATCGTATAACAGTCTACTAAATAGTTAGCAATATAACCAACAAATAAAATTAACAGAGAGTCCTTTTTTTTCCTCGTTTTCTTTTCCGGTTACAGCAACCACACCGAAAACTCATCAAATCTTACATCAAGGAATTTGCATATGGGCCATCCATGCAGGTGCAACCAATTCGAAGGTGAAGAAGAAAAAGAAGATGCAAGGGATTTATGATGTTCTTCAAGAGATGGTCCTTCTTGCACGATTCCACGTGGTCGGTAGATAAAAGACTTTAATGCATGCTGAAAATCAAAACTGGTAGATTTGTTTGGCACTAAATTCCCATCAAACAAGCTGTGGCCTACTTTCTGGAAACTATATATCTGTTTTATATTATGTGAGAACATGCAATGTTCCAGCTCGATCGATTGATATACTTTGGATTTGGTTTTCCTTATCATCTTAATTATACTATGGGTGGAAAAGATCCACCACCCCCTCCCTCTCTCTCTTGAGGTCTTTTGCTGGTTTGGTTTGGTTGGTTTTTATGTACTAGTTTGTGACCAAAAAAAAATTATATTATGGGTGCTTTATGTAGAGGTGCCACCCCAGTTGAGAATGACTTGCAGATAAGGGTCTCAATCATGACCGTTGATCTAACCAGTAATTTGTTGAAACAAGTGGCTCATATTGTATTAAAGGCCCATTGGGTGTAATTAGTTTATGTGGGCCTGGGGAACAAATAAGTTGTGGGGGGTATTTTGGGGTTTTCCAAAATACTTATAATTAGGGTTTGCCTATAAATATGTTATGTTGTAACCCTAAATCATTGAATAGAAATATATAGCCGCTCTCCTGTGGAAGGGCAAATTGCGAACCACGTTAAATCATGTGTCCCTCTCTCTTGATCTCTCTCTTTTAGATCTTATATACTGTTCATCATTATTGTGCGCAGTTACAACAATTGGTATCAGAGCCTAATCATAGGATGGCTGGGATTGGCACATCTTCTGCAAAGTTCGACGTGATGAAGTTCGATGGATCCGGGAATTTCGGGTTATGGCAGAGACGTGTCAAGGATTTGTTGGTGCAACAAGGATGGTGAAGGCGTTATATGGGTCGAAACCGAAGGGATGGCGGACATAGATTGGAAGGAACTTGAGGCCAAGGCGGTGGCTACTATTCGGCTTTGTCTGGGAGATGACGTGATGTATCATGTCATGGACGAAGAATCTTCGGCGGCAGTTTGGTTGAAACTGGAAAGTCGGTATATGTCAAAGTCGTTGACGAACAAGCTCTATCTAAAGCAGCGGTTGTATGCGGCTTGAAGATGGCGGAAGGGCTCGATTCGAGCCAACACATCAACGTATTCAATCGATAATCGGTGATTTGAAGAGGGTTGATGTGAAGTTCGAAGACGAAGACAAGGCGTTGATGCTGTTGAATTCACTCCCAAGTTCTTCTACATATGAGAATTTGGTTACAACTCTGACATGGGGGAAAGAGTCCTTGGAGTTAGAGGATGTTACAGGAGCCCTATTAGCTTTTCATCAAAGGAAGAAAAATATTGATGAAAATTTCCAAGAAGAAGGGCTAGTTGTAAAGGGTAACCATGACCATGGAAGA
Organism: Carpinus viminea; assembly: GCA_013348765.1. Lineage (NCBI taxonomy): Eukaryota > Viridiplantae > Streptophyta > Magnoliopsida > Fagales > Betulaceae > Carpinus > Carpinus viminea. The sequence continues at coordinate 30,366,135 of CP054673.1, forward strand.
AGCAATAATAGGGGTGAGTCGAAAGGCAAGAATTCTCGGTCAAAGTCCAAGAGGAGGAAGGACATCAATTGTTTTAAGTGCGGAAAGAAAGGGCACATGAAGCGGGACTGTCCAGACTTGAAGAAGAAAAAGGACGATGAGAATGAAGGTTCCTCAAAGTCTGCGAACGTAGTGGAAGTCAATTCAGACGATGCTGATGGTGATATGCTTTCTGTTGCATCTAATTCAGAGCAGCCTGTGGATTATTGGATTCTCGGACTCAAGATGTTCTTTTCACGTGACAACAGAAGAAATTGGTTTGACACCTCTGGTCGATTAATTACGGTATAGTTACTATGGGTAATGGCGCATATTGCAAAATTCGCATAGGTAATATTAGAATTAAAATGTTTGATGGTGTGGTTAGAACGTTATGTGATGTTAGACATGTACCGTAAGTGGAAAAGAATTTAATTTCATTAGGCACCTTAGACTTAAACGGTTATGGTTATAAGTCTATAGGTGGAGTAATGAAGGTAACTAAAGTGCGATGGTAGTGATGAAGGGATGATAAATTCAAAGAATATCTATAAACTGTTAGGAAATACAGTTGTAGGTGGAATTGCCTCTAGAGAGTCGAATCTGATTGTCTTGTTTTGTGGCATATGCGGTTAGGTCATATGAGTGAGCGGGCATGTTAGAGCTTCATAAGAAAAATCTATTGAAGGGTGTCAAAACATGTAAACTTGATTTTTGTAAGTTGGTTCGGGGAAGCGAATAGGGTACAATTCAAGACAACCACACACAAGACAGAGGGTATTATGGACTATGTTCATTCGATGTATGAGAAGCGTCACGGGAGGACATATGTATTTTGTCATCTTTATTGATGATTTTTCAGAAAAGGTTTGGGTGTACTTCATGCGGCACAAATCGAAACGTTTGCCAAGTTCAAGTTGTGGAAAGTCAAGTGGAGAACAGATCGAAGAAGGTTAAGTGCCTCAGAGATAATGGCACCGAGTACACAAACGATGAGTTCAAAGATTTTTGTGAGCAGATAGTATAAAGAGACACTTCACCAAAGACACCTCAACAAAATGGTGTGGCGGAAAGGATGAATAGGTCGATTGAGAGAGCAAGATGTCTCAGGTTGAATGTTGGACTTGCAAAGATTTTTTGGGCAGACGCAGTTAGTATGGCATGCTACTTGATAAACAGATCACCAAGGGCAGCACTAGATGGGAAAGTTGCAAAGGAGGTGTGGACAGGTAATGAGGTAGATTACTCCGGTTTGAGAGTATTTGGTTGTCCAAACCTATGTGCACATACCTAGTGAAGAATGGTCAAAACTTGATCCAAAGTCTAGACAATGTATCTTTCTCGGATATGGGAAAGGGGTTAAAGGTTACAAGTTTTGGGATCCGACGGCAAACAAGGCGGTGATCAGTAGAGACGTGGTATTTGACGAAAATTCCATGTTCGGTGCGAAGCGAAGCAAATGATAGCGGTGGTGCAGTGGAGTTAGAGACTCGCAGGAGAACATTTCTCGAGTACGAGACTTCTACTTGAGAGTTGAGCACATCACAAGATAGCCAGAGCAGACCTAGGCGCTATCGGACCATCAATCAGTGCACGGTTTTGAAGACATGGTTTCTTATGCACTTGTTATTAGTAGCGAAGATCCTACCACTTTTCAAGAGGCTGTCAATAGCCAAGAGAAGAGTAAATGGATGGGTGCTATGGCAGAAGAAATGGAGTCTTTGCATAAAAAACAGACATGGGATTTGGTGGAGCTCGAGAGGAAGAGGAAGATAGGGTGCAAATGGGTGTTCAAGAAAAGGAAGCGTATCGTAAAAAAGGAAGAAAAGTTCAAGGCTCCGCCTAGTAGCAAAGGATTATTCAAGAGAAAGGGGTTGATTATGAAGAAATATTTTTCCAAAGGGTCGACATACTTTCATCGAAAGATTGCGTTGGTAGCCCATTATGACATGGCTTTGGAGCAAATGGATGTGAACAGCGTTTCTTCATGGTGATTTGGAGGAGCAGATTTACATGGAGCAGCCGAAAGGGTTGATCAACTGGACAGGAGCACTTGGTCTAGAATTGAAGAAGTCACTTTGAAAGCAGGTCTCAAGCGATGGTATAAGCAATTTGACTCATACATGATCAAGATTGGCTAAGATGTGAGTATGACTATTATTGTGTATGTGAGGAGCCTTGATGATGGCTCATTTATTTTCTCATATCGTATGTGGATGATATGCTTATTGCAAAAGAGTATAGTGGAGGTCAACAAACTGAAAGTTTTGTTGAGTAGAGAATTTGACATGAAGGATTTGGGCGACTAAGAAGATTCTTGGGATGGAGATTCAGAGGACAGAGATGCCAAGAGATTGTGGCTATCTCAAGTTATGTAAAGAAGGTGTTGGAGAGGTTTAGCATGGAGAATGCAAAGCGGTAAGTACACCTTTGGCGAATCACTTCCGCTTGTCTACCTCACAATGTCCAAAGACAGTTGAAGAAATTGAAGACATGTCAAAGGTCCCATATGCCAGTGCAGTGGGGTGTCTGATGTATGCTATGGTATGTACCAGGCCATATTTGGCTCATGCAGTGAGTGTGGTGAGCAAATACATGGCAAATCTAGGGAAACAGCACTGGGATGCAGTTAAATGGATTTTCAGATATTTGAAAGGTACTACAGATTACGGCATCACTTTTGTCAGACAAAAGAGTGATTTGTCAGTTGTGGGATATGTGGATGCAGATTATGCAGAGGACTTGGATGACAGGAGATCGACCACGGGTTATGTGTTCACTCTTACAGGAGGACCCATATGTTGGAAGTCTATGATCCGATTGCAATGCCCACGAGGCGAGAGTACATGGCGGCGGCTGAAGCTGCAAAGGAAGTTTTGTGGCTTACAGGGTTAGTCAAGGAGCTGGGTATTCAGCAAGTTGGAGTTCCGTTGTATTGTGACAGTCAGAGTGCCATTTACTTGGCAAAGAACCAGGTGTATCATGCGAGAACCAAGCACATTGATGTGAGGTTTCACAAGATCAGGGAATTGGTTGCTACAGGTGAATTGTTACTTGAGAAGATTCACACTTCTGAGAATGCAGCGGATATGTTGACGAAGCCTATTACCGCAGACAAGTTCAAGCATTGCTTGGACTTGATAAATGTATCCAGGTGCTAGAAAGGAGAGGAGAGGAGGCGGCAGCCCCAAACTTATCAGTTCCAGATGGAGGCCCAATACTTGATTATCTTCAAAGAGGTGAATACTCGCCAAGGTGGAGATTGTTGAAACAAGTGGCTCATATTCTATTAAAGGCCCATTGGGTGTAATTAGTTTATGTGGGCCTGGGGAACAAATAAGTTGTGGGGGGTATTTTGGGGTTTTCCAAAATACTTATAATTAGGGTTTGCCTATAAATATGTTATGTTGTAACCCTAAATCATTGAATGGAAATATATAGCCGCACTCTCCTGTGGACGTAGACAAATTGCCGAACCACGTTAAATCTGTGTGTCCCTCTCTCTTGATCTCTCTCTTTTAGATCTCATATACTGTTTATCATTATTGTGTGCGGTTACAACATAATTGAATAAAGTGGGTTCGATCTTAGCCATATTCATATCTTTTCTACTTCTTTTGTCTTTGAGTGAATCTTTTCTACCTATTGCAAATCTTATATTTGTATTGCTTTTGTTGGAATATATACAAAATATGAAAGAGAAAGAAAAGAGAACGGAAGCGGAGAGATGCGTGTGGGCTACATACATCTTGTATATATATATATTCACCGTCACTTACTTACATAGATCTCAATCTATTTATAGAGAGGCAATTAAATAGTGAGCAAGAAATTCAAAATAAACTCTACGAAAAAAATAAAATAAAGAAAATATAAAATATTCTATCAAAGAAAATAATATATTCTAACAGCTTTAGAGTATTAATTGCTCATATATAACATATCAATATATATAATGTGATCACATGCAATGAAAGATTTTTATATTTCAACTATGACTTAGCCAACATTGGTAAGAGAAGAATATATCGCAATATATTTGTTGAATATTTCTCTGTTGAATTCTCTGTGGCTATATGTAGCTTGTTTCACCTTAGTTCTGAAGCGGTGCGGTTAGCGATGAATTTTTATAGCTAATTGTTTGAGGTAGCGTGGTTAGCGGTAATAAGATAGACAAAAGTGATTAATAACTATTAACTAATTAAATACCTTTATATATCGGTTGACACTACGTCTAATGAAGCGAATGTTACTAGTTCGAATTTTATTTTCCCATCTTGTGTGGACATGTAAAAAAAAAAAAAAAACCTTTATATATATAAATAGTAGAGCAAAACTGCGTGGTTTTGTGATTTAATACCAAAACGAATTCGCTTTGGTTTAGGGTTTCATACCAAAACCGACCAAAAGTCATCTTAATTAGGCTAAAAACACCATGCCAAAATATACCCAAAAGGCCAACACATACTTGACAGGTGGTTGTTGCGGAGCGAATTGAGCAATAATGTCTGTTAACCGGTAGTTACTTAAAATTGCTAATTGTTTAAAGCGGTGCAATCAACCATTAGAAACAATAACCGCTAATTACCACCGCTACTACCCTGAAAAATATATTTATAAAAGAACCGACAATTTTGAACCTAGCCAGTCAGTTTCAATAATATGAGGAGAATGGCGAGTAGACCAAGTCCTTCATAGTTTAATTAGGGAGTACAAGTCTTAAAGTCCCATCCAACAGGCAACATGCGTTACATGCCAACAACCCAATGCCAACCCCTTCCGTTTTTTCTAAGGAAAGAGAAAATAACGACGCTCTTTGGTAACCATTTCAAAAGTTTTTCCTCTTCTTAAAATCAAAACATATTTTAAAAAAAATTAAATTTCCCATTTTAAAAATTGTTAAATAATAATTTAGTTCTACATCTATATATTTATGTTTTTTTTATTTAAAAAAAAGCATATTTTTTTAGTATTCATTTATTCGAAAACATTATACACTTTTAAAAAAGTTCACCAATCATTTTTCTTTAGTAAATCTCACAAAAAAAAAAAACACAATTGTAAATTCTACTCAATTTTAAATCACATAAAAATCAATATCAAAAGTAATTAAGAGTGCTTACATTTGGCTCAATAAAATAGCTAAAATACCCCATTAAATCACTAAATGTTGGCATGGTAGTTCCAAGCAACCACTAAATTAGCCTTTTTAAAAAACAAAAGATTTAAAGATTTGTTGAGACTGTAATGTCAATATTGTAAATTAAAAATATGGTATATATCATTTCTTTATCTTTGATAAGGAGAAGTGGATCAGGAGTATTTTTAAGAGTATTATGAGTTTTTCACCCCCCCAAAAAAAAAAAAATCTTATAAAGGATGTGACAATGCATTTGCAAATGGCACATTAATTAAGGTTAGTATGTAATTGGTGTTGCAATATCATACATATATGGAGGCTTGGCATGTCAATTTGTATGCTTATTATAGTTAACTTGGTAATATCATGAACATTTTTTCAGATGAGATATCCTAGGCAAAAATATTTGTTTAGATTTCAATTTCAATGATCTCATTAACTCATATAGCATTAAGGCACGTAATAACCAAAAATGGATTCAATATAATGCGTCTAAGGCACATCATTCACATCAATACGTTGAGTTTTCACACTCCATAATTAAGCCTTATATACTATTATATTTCTCTACTTTTTGTCCTCTTTAAATAGCAATAACTTGTTTTACATATAACCGCATATTATGAGGTTATCATTTTTAGGTATTTGCATCCCTTTCTTCGGTACACGGTTACCAACTGTTATTTGTGCGGTTATTAAAGGAAAAATCGGGCATATGTATTTTAATTGGTTTTGAAATTGTTTTGAGCCTGTTTTATTTTTTAATGAAAAATCATTATAGTCTCATTCATTGATGAAGGATCACGAGCATAAATCTCTTATATCATAAAGCAAAAGTTCTGAAAAAATCATAGCCTAAGTTATAAGGTTACAAATCATAAATACATACATAACAATCTGACATTCAAGATCTATCCATGACATCAAAATATGCTAATTCATAACTAATTTTTAGTTGTAACAATAGGTTTGCTCTAGACATACTTAATCTGATACGTAGGTAGCAACATTCTCTTACTGAAACTCATCATCTTCGATTCGCAAGCCAGAAAATTATTCATATCCTCAACTCAACAGACCACGACCACAAAATACAAGGAAAACAAAAAAAATAGGGAAAAAAAGAGAGTACAAAATGCTAGAAGACACCATCATAGGAAGGTGGCCAGATGATTCTAGCTAAAAAGCGAGAAAAAAAAAAAAAAACACGCGCAGGTGCATGTGAGTCATGTTCCGTTGCGGGGTTGCCGGAATTAGAAGCAATAGGTGTCATTGGAAGTGGGCAGAGCCAATGCGTGCAATGGAGGGGCGTGTGTTGAGGTGGGTCTGACAGAGGGACATAGATCGAGCTTTGAACAGTACAATCCAAGAGTCCCATAAACCCTAAAAAAAGACACGGCGAAAATAGTGGACGGCATGCTTGGCGCAATGACAATTGAGCCTGTAACAAAAGAAAAATAAGTAAAAAGAAAAAAAGGAAAAAGAGTCAGGAAAAAGAGAGGGAGAGCCTGCTTATCTTAAAATCGCTAACGACATTCGCAAAGATGGTTAATAATTTTTAGTAACCACATGGTTCATACGCGACAGCAGTTAATTGCCGACCGCTTTTACAATTATATTGTAAATACTCTTCTATAATGATGTCCCATAAAAACAATTGTTTATACGTAAAAATTAGAAGACATATATTTAAGCGAGCAAGTAGTTTTGGTCGTGCCTAGGCCGACAACACTGACGAGGCCTGTTGCTTAGACATCAACCTGATCAATGGGCCAACAGTCCGAACTCAAACCCTATTCAAATTTGGGCCGGCCACCTAGACAGATAGCAAGACTTACTTTTTTTTTTTTTTTCCTTTGTTGCGTCACCAACAGAAATTCTTAACCATTCGAGTAGCAATGACCAGGTTTTTGAAAAAAAATTGGCAACATTTTTCATGATAATCATTCATCACATCACCTACGTGGAATATCACCTCTAGTCTTGTATCAATGGGTCCACTTCTTCCCTAGTCAAAATAATTATGTGGAGGGCTAGAAATTTTTATTTTTATTTTTCCAGTCCTGATACTGATATGGACTGCATACCTAACCGTGATATATGTGCAAATTACAACAATACTTTTGACTAGCAAAATTAGGAAATAAATAAATACATTAATTTTTTTTATATTTCCAAAATTCCAACGTGTGAGAAATGATATAATCATTTCATAATCAAAAAGACAAATAATATAATATGCAGCAGACATGTGAAATGACCCTCCTCTTAGACAATTGTTGCTTCTAATGTGCTTTTTAGTCTTTAAGTCGTGAAGACTTTGGTCAAAATCATGGGAATAATAGAGTTCAAGTACGTGATTTTCCTTCCAGCAAACTTCATCTATAGGAAAAAGAAAAGAAAAAGAAGGAGAATAACTTCGATCAGAATGCGGTGTAAAATAACTTTTATATATGTTTGATTTAGGCTGTATGGCTTCAAATTGGTGTCGCTTAGTGAAGAACAAAAAGCCTCGTCTGCAACTCCGTTGGCAATGCGTCATGATGAGCTCAACAATTCAAGCCTTATAAAACAAATTAAATCATGTTTGGATAACAAAACGCAAGTTTTGTTGACCATGTGATTCATAAATTCTTCTACAACTGCAACCATTTTCTTGAACTATTGAATCACCACCCTTGATGGTAAATTGGGTGAATCTAGATTCTCAAGGTAGGTGCTGCAGCTAGGCTTCACCATGCCTTTATTCTTCAATGGGATGATTTTGCAAAGATAGGAATCTCCAAAGCTTTATTCCCACTAACGATTAATAGAACAATTGCTAAAATTGGATGCATCACATTTCGTACTCAAAGATTGGTATCAAGTCGCTTGCATAAAGTTTTGATTTTGCTTTGAAAACATATCAACAATACTTTTTGAATCACACCATTTACAAGATTGTTTTATATACGGGTACTTACATACAATTAGGGTTAACCTATATACTATGCCAAAGGGTTGATTAAATAATTAAATTTACTTTTTTCTATCAATTTAAACTTTTAGGTAGGATTGTCAATTCTTAACATGAACTCATCACAAAATTAAAGGATTTAACTATGCCAAAGGATTAATTAAATAATTAAATTTATCTTTTTTATCAACTTAAACTTTTAGGTAAGATTATCAATTCTTAACATGAACCTATCACAAAATTAAAAGATTTAGGTTAAGGAATTTGACCAATTTAATTAAATGGGCCGGCCACGTTATGACTGATATATATATAGTTATATGTAGTTATATCTATGCTTCGACACATGACATAATGATAAGCAATTTTTGACATGACGTGCAAATCTGATACGAACCCAATACAAAATTAGACACGACCTAAACCCGACACGCAAATACAAATTGTCACCCGTACTTTTAAGATAAATAATAATTTTTTTTTTTAAAAAAAAATGTTGAGTTGGTCCATTCCGGTGAACATGAATATAGAGTGGAGCAGAAGAGTGTCATGTTTTAAGGAAGTACAATATCCATTTGGATGGATTTGAAGGATTTTTGTCATTGGAACAGTAGTTTCCAAATCTCACCCGAGTTGGGGACATATATGACATACATATCGACCCTGTCGTTTCCCACAAAGTCCATTTCGGGCTCCACCTAAAAGATAAGCATTATTTGGGCGTGAGTCGACTCTCATTTCTTCTATCCAACCGAAACCTTTCAAAAATGACTTGGAAATTGAAATTAACGTGACTCACAAATGAGAAAAATGAAATAAACCGAAAGAAACGCTACATTGAAAATATAATTTAACAAGATAAATATTAAGCTCCGATTTATTTCATATCTAAATAACAAGAAATATGCTTTTGTTCTTCCAACTGTAGTCATCTGCACAGTGTGTTTATGTTTTATGCTTTTTTGTTTTTCTTTTCATGTATTTTTCGTTTTCCTGTTGTTTGTTGAGTAAGGCTTTGTTCTCTATTGATCTACTCGCTTGATGCTCTGTGGGGTATTTGTTTTTGGTCCAAACCCTTGGGTTGTTAATGTGAACGATATCCTGACTTTCGAGTCGAGAAGGATGAATTTTCGGTATTTGGATTCTTTGCTCTTAGAGTCGAGAAATAAGAGTTACTTATGCATTTGATTAAGTCTACTTAGAGCAAATCTAATATGAAAACTGAAGATTAGTCATGCGTTAGCGGATTGATGTTATTGATAAGTCTTGATTGTTAGATTGTAATGTATGTATCTTTGACGTCTGTAACCTCGTAAGTTCAATTATGATTTGTTTTAGAACTTTTTGCTCTGTTTGTAAGAGCTTTTGCTCGCGATCTTTTTCATCGATAAATGAGTATGAAAATTTTTTTCCTAAAAAAAAAAAAAAAAAAAAAACACCAAGCAATATGCCCAGGCAAAAAAAAAAAAAACAAAGAAAAAGAAATGCAATGTAGATCAACCCTGTTTTTATTGACTAAACCCTCGATTCCTACAAGAACAAAGGACATTATAATCTCGGTTTTTTTTTTTTTTTTTGGGTACACAAAATTTTTTATGAAGTGAAGTATATTGATACTAATGATTTTTTATGAAGTGAAGTATATTGATATTCATGATACAAATACATGTGTTTAGACTACAAAGTTTGGTCGTATTTGTCTTGAAATAGAAAAAAGAAAAATTCAAAATGTGATAAAACCCTAATTTACATGTCATAATATTAATTAACAAATTTTTTTTTTTACCAGTTTGGGTTAATTAAAACGTTTTAGGATAAATGATAACTTAACATAATATCAAAACAAAAGTTCTAAATTCAATCAATCTCTTCGTAATCCACTTATCATTTCAATTAAATATTACTCGCATATTTTTATAGAGTAATGTCTTAATGTTTTAATGTTAAGTATTATACTCTCATCCTATTTTATTTTGGGCTAATATAAACCATGCCTATTAATATATTTACCCTATAAAATGAGGATAAAATAAAAGTATAATATGTAACATTACTCTACCTTATAATCAAAGACAGATGGAGGGGGGACTAGGGGGAGCTATGGTCCCCCCACCCCCACTTCAGGAAAAACAAAAATTAAGACTAAAAAATAAATAAAAATTATATGGGTCGCCTCTCAAAATGTTTTTTAGTTGATTGGTCCCCTCCAAAATGAAAAAAAATTTAACTGTTCCCCCCTAAAAAATAAACAATTTTTTTTTTTTTGTTGACTTGTAGTTATTTGGTATTTGCGGACAATTTTTCTTAAGTATTTGAGGGACATATTTTGTTCTTATTCATCTTCTTGAAATTTGTGAATTTTCTTCTGCACAAAACACAATTAGCGTTAATAAATATAGATTGATACATAAATACCTATTTGTTATGTCAATGGGATTGATGCAAATTTTGTCATAGATTGATGGAATAGATGTCTATTTCAATGAACGATGATAATATTCATTTAAATGAATGGGTAATATCAGAAATTGTTCAACTTTAACGCGTTAAGCAATACTACCCTTATTTTACAATTAACGGATATGTCATTCATTTCATGAAATGACGGATCCTGTTCCTAGATTGATACACTAGGATTGTTAATTTGATGGGTTAATTACATTTAAAGTGTTAATTACTCCTATACTTTAATGAGTTCAATGAAAATTGATGCTTATGAGGTTTAGGTTCTAATGTGCATGTCATACATATTAGAATCATATTGATTATTGTATGTGAATATGAGTATTATTTTCTAAAGATTCCAAAATAATTATGTAAATTTATTTGTAAATGATAGGAAAGTCAAAATCCATATGAGAATATGATGTTAATCAACTAGGTACAAAATAACTTAACGCAGGTCACACTTTGAGGTTACTCTAAACTCAATTCCTAATCTAAGTGGTCTTAAAATTTATATATTATGGTTATTAAATATTAAGAATATTGGTTGTTAGAATTTAAATATATAATTGGAAAATTTGGCACAATTCTAAGCTTAAAAAATAATAATAAAAAAAATTCCTTGTCCCCTCCCATAAAAATTCCTGAATCCGTCCCTGCTTATAATGGCATCAGTACATCACTAAACGAAACTAACCAACAAATTTGTCTCCTTCACAAAATATAAGTTTACCTCATAAATAATAATAAAAAAATTGTAATCTTACATATTACATCCTCTCACATTCTCACTTTTATTCTACTGTAATTTTTTTTTTTTTTAAAAAAAATTTTAAATAAGGGTTGATCGAACGGGTCGCGGGCATTGCCACATCAACTCTGTGGATGAGAATTGAATAAAGGTTCCAAAAAGGGTAGTTTCGTCATTTGACGATAATGATGGCATTCCAGATATTTTTCTAAACAAGAGGGGTCCTATTAGAAACAACCTATCCTTTAAATATACGAACCACGCCGCTTGTTCATTTCCCCTAGCCTGTATATATCCCTAGAAATCTCTTTCAGTCTCTCTTCTTCTTCTTCTCTCTCTCTCTCTCTCTCTCTCTCTCTCTCTCTGTAAGTCATTTCTTCAATCTAATCCCTCACACACACTCCCCCTCCCCCTCCCCCTCTCACCGACGATTGGCTTCGCGGCGGGCTCTTTCAGGCCGCCACCTTCCTACACCTAGATCTCTCCATCGCCTCTGCCTTCGCCCACCGCTCCTTGGATACGGATTTAAACCACCCCCAACCTAACGCACCCCTACTTTTTCTTTTTCATTTTATTTTTCTTTTCTTTTCCTTTTCTTTCCTTTTTCTTTTTCTCTTTTATTCTATTAAAAATGTTTTTCTATTTTCGTCATTTTGCCCTTTTTTTCATCCCTACGTTACTTGTTTTCATTTACCATTTAACCCAACCAACCAATGAGTACTCTTTTTAGCCACTTTTACCCCTCACCTTTTACTTCTGCTTATCCGCCGATGAAACTGATTTGACACTTTTACCCAAATCATCAAAAATTTTATTTCACGCTTTTAGCCTTGCCAAACCGAAACTCCTTGACGCTTTTGCCCCCCATTAGAAACCGACTTTCTAGTTTTTACCCCCGTTGTGGAAGTTGCTGTTGCTGGTGACGTGGCATGATTTAAAGGCCTAGGATGAGTTTCAATCCCCGTCGGATTTTGACGCCTGGAGCGTCAAGAAAGCGTAAAGAGAGAGAATCTAAAAAACCGTCGGCTGATCCAGCCGCGGCTCCAACACCAGCTCTGAAGCCCGGCGAACCGCTCTCGTCAAACCGGCTGTTAGCCGGGTACATGGCGTACGAATTCTTGACCAAGCGTACCCTATTTGGGCAGGAGTTCGACCCGGATCGAGCCTCGGCCGAGCCCCCGGCGAGCTCCTCGGCCGAGTCGAAGAGGTCGAAGCCGGAAGCCGAGCTGAGCGTCAAGAAGGAGCACCATAGCTACGCTGAGGTGGCGAGCGTACTGAAGGCGGATGGGGCCTACATTCCTGGGATTGTCAACCCCACTCAACTCGCTCGGTGGATTCAGATGTGACCCGTGATGGGTGCGGCTACGTGGGTTCGCGGACGTGTCAACCTTTGATTAGCGGAACGGGTATCGTTCACATCAGATGAAGTTCAGGCCTTGAGCGCGTGAATGTACGTTGCGTCTTCTATCTGGAGGCGGGGGTGAGGCTTGTATCGGCAACCAAAACCCAGTGAAAGCATTAAGTTTCCGGGAATCTTGGAATGTTGATATAGTCCGATCCGACGTCGTTCTCTCTCTCTCTCTCTCTCCTTGTATGTTAGTTTTGTATCTGTTGCAGGTTAAACTGCAGTACTGTGTAACTTTGAAGGAAACCCATGAGATCGAAATCCTTTAATGCTTTCTTGTTCATCGTAGCTTAATATGCCCTTTTCTTTTGTGGTGTTATTTCTTAATTTATGTATGAATGTTTTTGGCTTTAACTGCATACATGATACATGATACATGCATGAAACGAGCGCAGCACCATTCTTATCGTGAAAAGCTAGATAGCTGACTGTTGAAGAAGAGGGGAGTGGCTTGTGTTATAGGAAGCCAATGCTCGATCGCATGGGCTTGCATGTATGTGTGTATGTGTAGGTGTGCATGTGAGAATGATGATGATGAAGGTAGTTGAACCTGAAGGTGGTGGGCATCTTCTGGCCGGAAGGCCAAGTGGGAATGTTCCCCAGTTGTGGAGGTTCCAACATCTTATAACGAACATAGTATTTGGGCACAACGGCGGAGCCGAAGGGAGGCCGGGGGCATGACCCTCAAAAGCTATGAGAATGTCATTTTTATATAAAGATATTAGTTCAATCATTTTTATTTATAGAACATTAAAATGAAATTGTATAAACAAAAATGTTTTCCTCTGCTCGTTAACCTGTTAAGTTCATGTCAAGTTTGCCATTGTATAAAAAACTATCAGCTTTACTTGATACCGATAGTTTTAATTATCGCAATGATTTTCAATTTCCATGAAAACAACGATCTCTTTGAAGGCACCTTAAATGGAATTGGAACCCAATTCTCCATTGTTCTCTCTTCTCAGTTCTCACACACAAAAAGATGAAGTATATGCATAGGATTTTTGAAGTTGACATAATTAAACAAGGTTCATATATAGTTTATTTAGATGGGTATATATACCTATTAGTGCTATATTTATAATTACTTTTGGATATCAAGAGGAGCCTACAAATAATATATAATGCTTATATATATGTCAGGAGCTGGAGCTGCAACGCAAGTGATCACGAAAGTACATAAAATAGGGTTTAATATTTATATATAATCAGTTTAATTAAATTTACATCAGATATGCTAATTAAGGCACAAGTAAATTAATCCGATCAGTGCATGCTTGAACTGTTCCTCACATAAACATAAACATTAAACACCGGATAAATCGATCTAGGAATTTACAAGAGTAGTACTGGAGTATTCTTAAAAATTCTGTCTAAGAAGATAAGGTTATATAAAATATATTTGTGGTTGTGGATGGTACTAGCTTGTTCTATATATGTTTAACGCAAAACACAAGATAGGGTATCCTTGGCATTTCAAGAGAAGCTGGGACGATCGAGGACCTTCCAGGCAGCTGTCGTGGGCCGGGAGGTACCTTTCTTGCGGGGGAGATAGTTACCAAGACTTCTCTTCCAAGCGAACTGTCTTTTCTAGCTAGGAAGGCCATTGCTCAAGCTAATGGGACAAATGATTTTCCCATGATTTTTCTATTAATTAATTTCATTATATTTCGTAACATCGAAGCTTAATTATAATTAATATCCATATATATATATATATGCATTTCTCATACCCACCCAATATTTATCACATCTTAGCCAGTTTTCCTCACGAGTTGCTCTTCCTTTGTCCATTTCTCATAGTCATATCCGTCCCCCCACTTCACAAAATGGGGTAACCTTTGCGTAGAATGGTGCCAAGTTTCCTTAATACATAATGGTTTTACTTGAAGAATGATGTACAGACGGCCAACTAATTACATTTCGTATACAACTAATTAAAATACAAATTGGTCTACAGACCTCCTGCCGGGCTATAAGTCCCGTCCCGTCTGTCCGAGGGCCCTCCGGGCTCTAGCGTAGCTAGACCCTCCACTACCGATGTGCCCATGTAACCCGTCTGCTTCTTCTGTCAAGCCTAAGATCAAGCCTATTCTAGTAACATGATACACCTATACTCTGACAAGGTATGCGACAGTCAATTTTCTCTTTTCGTCATGTCAGATAACTGTTTTTTTACGCCAAAATTAAAACATTTTCCAGTATTCGCAGGAGACGACAAAGCCTACCAAAGAGCGGCAAAACCGATGCGTTTATTTAAGGAGGAGGGCTCTTCACCAGGTACGCATTCATACATCCTTACTCTTTCCCTCAGTACTTATTTAAGCATCAGTCATAACTCCCAATAGATCTCTCCAACTATGGAATTGTCCCCCCTTCAAGCACCGAATAAAATAATAAATTTGAATATAGTACCACAACAAATAAATTCCAAGCACTAGCTGTCCCTTCGTTCAACTGTTCAAGTACTTAATAATTAAAATAAAACAATTCTCTCAGTATTTTTTGTTTGTGCAGTAGAGTATTCCACGGTCGAGAAAAAGAAGAAATGAATATTTGAATCAGGTGGAGCATTAATATTTGATTGCAGTACAACTCTTGGCCAATCGGAAATATATATATATATATATATATATATATAGTCAGTCCAATAATATATAGAGTGGGTCCGATTCTTGGCCGCTCGGAAATAAAAGAACGATTAAATTAATAAAAGTACTGGACCGATCGAGCGGCTTCTATTAATTGTTATAATTTGTTTTGACGGCAATCATCGATATATCTGTGGCCGGAGAATATTGGAGATGGATGCTTTTGCTGCGTTTCGGCGCGGTCGTACGAATGGTCGATATTGGTGGTTTTCAGACATTAGTTGGAAGTACAAAGGTAGAGCTAGCCATCAATTTCCACCACCTTTCACCTACTCTTTATCATCACCAATCATATGCTTCGACCATTAATTATTATCCTTTTCTTGTCTCTCCTTATCTGTGATGTCCCAAAAATTAAAATAATAAATATAATTTTTTTAAGTACAATTATTTATTTTAATTAAAGAAATGCATTTTAGAAATTTTTATCAAACTGACAATTTTTTTTTTACACAGTTTTTTATGTACTAAAAATACTTTTGAAATTCCTCAAATAGGTTATTCCTTAATTTTATTTTTTAACTTAGGATGGCATATTTGGGAAAAAAAAATGGTCGAAATTACAAAAATTTAGAAGTTTGAGGAAGATGCATTGTAAAATTTAAAACTTTGGAGATCGAATTGAAAATAGCCATAAACTTTGAAGGGATAAAATGTAATTTTTCCTATAAAAAAAATTAGAAGTTGGTTAAAACTACCACGCTGTATGATAATTGTGAAGATAAGAATCTGCTCCAGCATTACTCTTTTCGGAATCTTTGATTGGCCCTCATGTTATTGTCGTGTCTTTGTCAGTTAGGAACCTAGTTTTATCATTATGCATCCATCACGATAACTAGCTAGAACGATGTTAACGGGTAAAGCTTCGGGTTCAATTTGTTGACCCATCAACCCATGGATCTTAAATGGAATTCAAAGGATTAGAGTGTCGTTCTTCAAACACGGGTAAGATCATAAACGAATATTATAGAAAAGGAGATGTGTGTAGCTTTTCACTTTATATTTCCGTTCTAATTGAATAAAGGTAAAAGTGTGAATTCCTATCAATGGAGGAAGGCCATGTGGCCTTCCACCCACCTCTCTTTTCTTCACTCTCTTAATTTTTCGTTGACCTATTTATTTAAGCGAATTATTTATTAGACATGGTAATTTTTTATACGATTGATAAACTCAACACAAACTTAACATGGAATTAGCACGTTAGAGTTAAAATTGACATATACAGTCTTATACCCAATTCTCAACGCAATCCGAACTTGACAAGCGACATTTAATGTTGACAATTTTTGACATGATTCACGAACTTAGCACAAAATTAGAGTTAAAATCGACAAGTATGCCGTTTAATTAAACAAGTTAGATTAAGATTAAGCTATATAGTCTTATACCCATACTTTGACATTAGGAGAACCCCAACATACAAAATAAAATCAACCCAGTTTTGTATTTGCTATAATCCTTAACAAGCTAATACAGCATTCAAACACAAATGGGAATGCTGATATATATAATGCTAACACAACAGGCCAATTATGCAGAGGAAAAGTAATCCAGGGGAGCATTTCAAAAAGAAGATGAAGAAAAAAATAAGAGAGTTTCTCCATTCTAGGCCTTCTCTTTTTTTTTTTGAGCACCCATTCTAGGCCTTCTTAGTTGCAACAGTTCTTGCTTTCAGATTCAGAAAGATTGCCCTGAAGTTATCAAGCAGAACGAGTGCATCAGAACTAAATCATCCATGCCATAAGCCATAGTTTCATTGAATGTGTTACACAATAAACATATACTTGCTTGCTCTCAGTATGATACTAGCTACCAAATTAATGAAGGTCATCTCCAGCTGGGAGAAACCGCCATTACCATTACCATTTATATCACGTTTTTGGCCATGGCAGCAGGAATCTAAAGGAAATAGGATTTCCATGCTTCCTACATATCTCCCAACATAATTCAATGTAACGTAATTCATGCTCATACTATTTGACAGAAATTTGGGAAATCTAAATATCTATCAATGTCTAGCAACTTTTGTTGACAGACACACACAAGATGCAAAGTGCTTATGCAAGTGAACTGAAAGCAGAAGAGATAAATGTTTGGTGGTAAATGGGTTACACAATAAGTTTAAAAGCTTTTTCCACAGTAAGGTTTGAAATTTGTGTTCTTATATTGCATATTTTTCCAATAAGTCAATAATAGATTACACAATTGGCTAATCTCATTACTATGGAATTAAATTCATTAAAAGTTTGTTCTTGCTTCAGAGAACCCCTTAAACTTGAAAAAAGACTATCCATTCCTTCACAAAGAGAGATGGAATCCTTCTTCAAGCTTTATTTTCGTAATATCCTATTTCCTTGGATTAATTATGGGATGCATCCATACATAACAAATTATTTTACTTATTGGAGGATTATAAATCGAAGCAGGCAAAGTTAAAGGATATATGATCATACCAGCATGAGGCGACAAAGCTGTGAAATAGAACACGGAATTGCAAAGGCATGTATTGGTAATTCACCCAAGCGACTATAGGCCAAAACTGCAAACCACAAGCACCAGAGCTTTAGTGCTGCAAATTTAATGAACTGGCTTGCATGTCAAACAACAAAAGATGGTTCATTGGTACCTTCCATGCAGTCAACTGAACAGAGGGGTAGTCCTTTCGAACTTTGCTCTTCACTAAACCCCATGGTCTTCCTGCAATACCAGACTATAACTTCAATTCCTGAATACCAGACTTTATTTCTTTCTAAGTTGGTGTTCTCAGCATTCTGTGGCATAAGCATTCTTCATGAAATGCCAATACTTGGCCAGGCTCTTTTGTGAACAAAAGGTATACTGTGAACCGGCTAAGGATTAAATGGTAAAAGAGAATTTAGGTCAGTTTTCAAATGAAATAAGTCATTAAGTGGCTTCTCTCCATTTTACAAGGTAAACTTTTGCTCACAAAAGTGAGCAGAAAGTTAGTCCTCACTAGTGCTGGGCATGATTTTTAGGGGTTTTCCATGATGGAGATGGGTTTGAGCATGCCCCCCATTAAAACTCAGAAACAGAGAACATTTGTATTTAATCACTAACTATGCTTTGGAACATAGAACTATGCCTCTTCTTTATTTTTCTTTTCTGACTTGTAAAGAAACAGTAACAACATCATTACAACAGCTTTTTAAAATTTACAAACTGATCCATCATCTGCAATGACAGTGCAGCTCAATTGATAAACTAAGAAAATATGGATTAAGAATTAAACAAGCCAAAACAGGATACAGACGATGGAACTAGTATAATTAAATTTAACAGATAAAACTAATGGATTCAATTCATAACATGGGACAAATCAAGCAAGGAGATTGCACGACCGATGCACATACCTTCGACCACCAAGCCATAGTACATCATGAAGAAAAGGTTATTCCAAGGAGAGGAAGTTAACTGTTCCAGTAACACCTAATAACAGAACACTTCATCCATTAATTCTTGATTAAAAAAAAAAATTTGCATATAGAATAGGCTAGTAAAAAAGGCTCATTTCAATCAATCAAAACTAGAATTATGCATAAGACTGCAAATCAGCTGACAAAGAACATGAACTGAAGCAAAAGAATTACCTTCTTTGCAACAGTTTTGTTGCCCTTCTTCCCCTTGAAAATTTTATCCATCAACTTGTGGAGGAAGTGCCCAAAAGGTCCTCCATAAGCAAATCCATAGAGCTGCAAAGAAATTTAACGTTTTTTATTAGCAGAGGCAAGCAATACCACGAAACAACAACTATCTGACAATTAATGAAAAGAATATCAAGTCATTTTCATTTTTTCTGTTGAGAAAAAAGGGCATGATATGAAACTCTTTGATAGTTTCAGTGATCAAAAGCAAAGGCTGCACTTAATCGGGCCCAGATACAATTATTGGATGATCACCTGAGTTAATCATTCATGGAAAAGAAAAAAAGTTACCAACTTTTTGCTTCCACGTTCAGAAAATATAGCGTTAAGAGCTTGATCGAACCACAAAAATACTAGCTTACCAAAAAATGAAAGACTATGCAGTCAAAGTTGGCATACCATGACAAGGAGTAATCTTCTTAATTGGAGCTTCTTGATCCCAGAAATCTTTTGGGCAACTGCATCACTACACCCAGCTAAAACCCCAGATGTAATTGCCTAATAACCCAAAAATTTAAGCCAAAAAACAAGTGAAAATGTGCCATATCAAACTACCATTTAAATTGAAAAACAAGCACAAACAAAAAAAATGAAACTTTTTAGAGCGTAGAGAGACCGCAAACATGGGTTTTAATCAAGAAGGAAAGAAACCTTGGTTCTAAGAGGGTGGAGCTGGAGCTGCAGGAGATATTTCCTCCAAGCCTCGTTGACAATGTCAGACATGGTGTGGGATCAACCTCACCACAGGTCAACCTTAACTGGCTCTTACTCTGTATCTCTCACAAGGTATATATGGGTTTAGAGACAGGGAGAGTAACAGAAGGAGAGGGACAGAGGGTTGACTGAGAACACAAGTGGAAATGAGATTTAAAGACGAGTCAGGGGTTAGGTTGGTGAAGTTTAGGCTTGAGACAGTTGCGAGGAAGAAGATCATGATCGCAATTAAATAAATAACAAAGAAAACAAATATATATAAACAAAGACCAGAAAATTAATTAATTTTTTTAATCTTATAAGGATATAAATTTTTGTCCCCCTCCATGTGCGTGTTTTTTTTAAGCAAATAAGATGGGTTACAGGAATTAAATCACCAAAATAGGGGTGGATTTTCTAATAATAGATCCAAATAAAAAATTGCAGCGCTTAATATATGAACGACTAATAGAAAATAGATCAAAATATGACTTAGTACTCTCTAAAAAGACCGCAAAAAGTGTTTTTTGACGTAAAAAAGACAACCCTTTCTAAACCCTTACTAGGATATTACAACAACCGTCAGGAGGAAATTGTTGAAAGATAAACACCACCAAAATCCGTAGACGAGGAACGATTTCTGAATACTGAAGTTTCCTTAATTAACAAATTCAAACCACATAGATCAAGGAGACAACGTCCCACAAAATGCTGCAACACCAAAAAAGGAAAACAAAAGTTGGCTCTTTTTTTTTTTGATATGTCCGCACAAGAGGGGGGATTTGAACTAGTGACCACTACTTCATTAAGCGTAGTCCTAACCGATTGAGTTATTTCTTGAGAACAAAAAGTTGGCTCTTTTATTTATTCTGAGAAAGCAATTTCTCTACTCACTCATTTAAGGGGTTTGTTAGGGGTTTTCTCTCTAATTTTTTTTTAATGTTCTCTCAATCTTACGTAGAGCATGATTTAAGAAAAAAATAAAATTGTATTACCATTTTTTTGTCAACAGATTAATTTTTATGAGTTAATATTTAGGTTCTAATGTTTTAAAACTTGTTCTTGAATTCAAAATTAAAACCTAAAGATGAAAGGTTAACCTTTTAAGGATGGTATAATCTAAAATGGATTTGATCATCTTAAATTTAGTACTAATGTCTCAATTTTGGTGCTAATACCTCAAATTTAGTGTTAATACCTAAAAAAACCGGTGGTGAAGGTCACTACAATTTTATTTTTTATTAGATCATATTTTACGTAAGACTAAGATAGATAACGCTAAGAGAACACTAGGAAAAGAACTCCTAGCATTTTCTATCATTTAATGTCAATTGAATCGTACCATGTAGGTAGATGTTCGTGTTATTACAAGAGGAAATAGAAAGCAAGTGCAACAACTACCAGGCTGTAGAAATCTGCCTGCCTGCAGCACCATCGCCTTGGCCCTTGGCGTCGATGCTAACTGCTCAACTTCTTGATTAAGGCAAGTCCTGCTTTTGCAAGCTCGAAGATTCCTCAGCTGTCAGCAAGATTTCTATTCTTTCGGCCACCCTTTCATCCATATCCGACCAATTTTTTCTCGGAAACGAGAAAAAATCGTGTTTTTTATTTTTAGAAAAATAATACATGCGCCATCAAACTAACACTTAATTTTTAATCTCATCAAATAAAGATGGTGCTGGGAATAATTTCAATCTATTAGCCACCTAATATATCATGGGCCTCAATTCCAATATCAGCCCACTAGAAAAATAATAGGCCACAACTCTTTAACACTTTTAGAACAAGTTGAAGTAAAAGATATAATCCTAACTTATAAATAGGCCATTATACCAAGTATAAACAGAAGACTAAAATAATATGCATTGAGCATATATTATTAGAGATGGAGCAAAGATTGAAGATCAAGAAACACCCAGAAGAACGCGAAGAATGTGTAGTTCACATCAATCAGAAATTGTTAAACCGAAAAATGTTCTAAGAGATTTGCATCAATGTTTTCCCTCGCTAAGACTTGTGAGGCCCTTTTTATTAGCATGTATAAACTCTTCAATTCGAGCAGAGAAACTCTTCTCAGATGTCTCTACTCAAACAAGCATAAAAATTGTTAGAATTTTAAGTTAAAAAATAAAATACTTCTAGTGATTAACTAATTTTAAAGAAAAAAAGAAAAAAGAAAACATACGGAAAGATGATAGAGAAAATAATATAATAATGAGGAGGAAGAAGAAGAAGAATGCAAGGCAAAAGGTAGTACTGCTTCAATATTCCAAAATGATGGGATAAACAAATCCAATAATTAAGTTGGACACGCTCAAATGGTCCAACAATCTATTCAAACTCGAGAAGATCGAAGCTTCACGGCACCATCCTATGCACTTTCTCCCCACTTGCGTATCACTTCTTGGTTGGTAGCCGCCGTTTCAAGGAATCATCCGGTCAACCAGTATCTTTTATTAATTATTATTATTATTAGGATTTTGTTACAAACTTGTAGAAGGAAAAAAAAAAAAAAAAATGAAGCCCCGGCAAATTGGTTGACAATATCTTCCACGGAACTGGGAGGTCATCTAAACATGGACGGAGGTCTGGGAGGGCTAGTCCAACCTAGTACATCAAAAAAAAATGTCACCCTCTAAAAAATTAAGGTAACAATAATTTTGTTGTCATGATGAGTTAGTTTACAAGTACCTTTGGAGGGGTCCAAGCCTCTGTGCTTGAGCTCAGCATGCTCCTGGCAAAGAGCACATGATTCACAGCAGAAGTGTACACAGCAATCACAACAGGGTTCGTCTGGTAATCCATATTTGGATCGTAATTTCTCTCTACAGATGCAGGAGAGAAGCCATTGTAATTGGAACAACATCAACATCCCATACACACAACCTTGCCGGCAGCATGCTTTTGCAAAATAGACAGAAAACCAAGATTAAAGTACAAGTTTTTGATTTATCACATATTAAGCTTCGATCAGCTGGTGCATCCACTGTATATATATACGTTTTCTTATTCTGATCAGTTAAATGAGATTAATTTATATACATATATATATATATATATACTTACAGCTTTTTCCTTCATCTAAAACCTCTGCGATTCGGCCAAAGGTGACGCATGGGAAACAGCATGTCATTCAACCTGTAGTGTATGGTGCATGCCAATTCTATGAGAATGTCTATATATATTGCAGACTATATTTCAAAATTTGTGAGAGAGATCGAGCACTTACATGTACATTTGTCCCCTGCACACCCACAAAGGCCGCTGGACCATTTGGGCTTATGAGAAATACCAAAAAACTTCATGGCAATTGAATGCCAAAGAAAGAAATTAATGACCAATTTGGGATCGAGGATGATATTCATCTATTTATACCTGATCCCCTCTATTTACTTGCATGTTAAAATATGATCAACGTATATCATCTCGAAAGAGTCCCCGGCCGGCCACTTAAGAAATGTCGCCTATATATATTGTGTACCAAGAAACTTCCGAGCAAAGAAGATACATAAGAAAATAGTGAAATCATGCATGGTTGTAGAAATGCCGATCAGTGCCGTCCTCTAAAATAATGTAAGCCGTCCTGTACGCATTTACTAATTTCTCCTCCTTTTTGTCAAATTAAGTGGAATGTGTGCACTTCTATTGGTTTCAAACTACAACAAGGTGGAGAGATGCCGTTCTGAAAAGGCGGGCAGTTCACCCAATTAAACCAATAAGTGTTAAAATACCATTTTTTTTTTTTCATATGCTTAACTAAATTTAATCACTTAATCACTACTTTAACATTCTCTCTCATATGTAGGTTCAAACTTTCTTTTAATAGGCAACATGTAAAATATTTAATTTAAATATAGGGTGAGAATTGATGGAGTTAAGGTTCAATCCCTTAACCTCTTAAAAGTTTAAGCTAAGCTAATATGAAAGAGAAACCCTCCTATGTGGTCATGCTGCAAAAGGAGGGTTTTGTAGCACCCAATAAAAGAATGACGCCTCATATAAAGAAAAAAAAATGCACAAAAAAAACCTACAGCCTAATGCACTTGATTTTTAACTCAAAGAAGAAAGAAAAGTTGAAATCAAAGAGAGAAAGATCAAAGAATAGAGAAAGAAGAAGACCCACGGTTGGCCTTGGTCTGGCCAGCCATCGAGACCCATGACTGGGTCTCATTGGCTGTGGGTCTATTGAAATGTTAGCCACGTGGGTCTTGCTCTGGTGGGTTTGATTTTTTAATTTTTTTTCTAATGGGTCTTGCTCTGGTTTGGGTTTAGTTTTTTGGTTTTTTCACATGGTTCTAACATCGTAAGTGATTGCATGGCTTCAGTGCTGTGATCTTTGGTTTTAAGGTGATAAAATCCCAAAAAAGGTTAACCTTCCTCTTTAGGTTTTAGTTTTGAATTTAAAATTGAGTTTTGAGGCATTAGAAATGAGTTTTGTGGCATTATAATTGATTTTTGAGGTATTAGTAACAATTTTTGAGGCATTATAATTGATTTTTGAGGTTAAGTTTGATAGAAAAGTCGCCGAAAAGGGTGACCCAAAGTCGCTGGAGAGGTGACCCATGGCTAGGTCACGACTAGACCCAGCCGTGGGTCATGCTAGACCCATGGTTGGGTCTGGCGTGGGTCTGCCATCGCTGGTGGGCTTGCTGTAGTTGGAGCAGGTGGTTTGTTTCTTTCTTTGTTATTATCTAATGCTTTGATTTTATTTTGTCAAAATGAACTTGGTGATGTGTCACCACAAGAGTGGATGCTACAAAAGACTCATTTTACAGTATGACCGCATAGTAGGAGCTCCCAATATGAAAAGGTAAATTTAATAATTTAATCATTATTTTAACATTCTCTTTACGTGTGGGCTAAAACTTTATTTTTAATAAGTAAAGCCCAACATGTAAAATATTTCCTATCTTTTTAGCCCGGCACACATCTCGCGGGTCGCTAAATTTTTCCTCTCGTCGACCTCACTCTCTTACAGTCTCCTGCAGTAGCCGTCCACTCATTTTCCTTGCTTAATTTGCTTCATAAAGCTCCTTCTGTTTCTTCTCTCTTTTGAATCTCTCTTACCTAATTGGGCCTATTATCCTGTTGATAGAATTAGTAGACTTTTGTTGTAGACTTGTAGTTGGCCAATTGTATTATGAATTTATGTTAGGCTAGTTGGGGCTAGTTGTATTCTGTTGGGCCAGTTGAGGCCTACTGTAATTAGTTGTCGGTAGTTGCAGGGATTATGAGAAGGGTACGAAAAGTCCAGACCCAATTTGTTCTGTTACACTTTCTTGGAGCTTTGAGATTAGGCCCCAATCAATTTCACTTTCTTCTTTCTTTTCAATATAATCATTTTCTCTATCACTATTTCTTTTCCGTACGAAATTCAAGCAAGATGATAAATTTTGACAATAAAGTGGAAACTTTCAAACGACAGAAAAACAACTCTATAAAAGACTTACATTACAAACTAATCAACTTACAAAACCTTTAATTGTAATCCTAGACCCTATCCACCTCCCACTTCAATGGTTCCAAAACCTCTGGCCTTTCAACGGATAAGGATCCTGTCCAGTTCATAATGGACTGGACAAGATATAGTTAAAGGTTGAGATTTTTCTATGCAAATCTAAAGGTGCAGAAAAAGACACATCATTTTTTTAATAAAATAACCTTCTCCTTGTTAAGTATACAGCACCAAAAACCTCTTTTTGTTAAGTGTGCAGCACCAGAAACCAAGAACCTTTTGGAAAGTTACAAAATAATGTGTCTTTTTCTGCACCTTTAGATTTACATAGAAAAATCCCAACTGGATCTTATCTTGTCCATTATGAACTGGACAGGATCCTTCTCCCCTTTCAACTGCAACCTAGAATTATAGTGACTAAAAGTTTTTCGTGATTTAATTGCGAAAAGAAGAACAAGAGGGGTGTCACAAAATAGACTCAAAGTGTTTGGTTTTTCTCTCCCAATTATTTTTTGAATAGTAGCCTTTCTCTCTCTCTAGGTTAACCTGTGTTTTAAAAGCTAAATTGGCTAAAGAAAAAAAGAAAATTCTGTTCGTTGCAAGCTCGTTTTTGAATGATCTTTGAACAGTTCTCATTGGTTTTTGCATGGAGCTTTCTGTCTGCACTAATTCGTTCATCCAACTGCAAATGAACTTGCAAATGAAGTCTTTAGGCTAGGGCCTATTTTTATATACTTTTATTGACAACCCATTTTAACATAGTAAACATTGGGATTGGAAAATTAGGGAAAATTACGGTTTATCTTATCAAGTTGTGCAACTTTTTTTTATTTTACCTCTAATGTTTAAAAATTGACAATATACTTCCATGAAATTGTTTTTTTTTTTTTTGGGCAATATGGCCATTCTGTTTACAAAT
Source organism: Carpinus viminea (assembly GCA_013348765.1). Classification (NCBI taxonomy): domain Eukaryota; kingdom Viridiplantae; phylum Streptophyta; class Magnoliopsida; order Fagales; family Betulaceae; genus Carpinus; species Carpinus viminea. The sequence continues at coordinate 30,392,230 of CP054673.1, forward strand.
TTTCATCTTTTTGGACGGTAGGCAAGTCACATGCGAAGCACGTGGCCTTTAGCACCAAATATGCCAAAATTACCCATATTATACTTCAAAATTACCCAAAATGTATACATGTTTTTTTTTTTTTTTTTTTAAAAAAATAAAATTAATTGGGGGTGGTCGGCAACCATCCCATGGGCATTTGGCAGTGGCCGGCCACCCCAATTGGGCCATTAGGCCATGGGGGTGGCTTGCCACCCTTATTCCAATCAGTTAGGGGTGGCTCGGCCACCCCCTTGGCCCAAATAGGGGTGGCCGAGTCACCTCCAAACCCTTTGGGAACCATCCTCATTTGGGCCGGTGGCCGGACCACCTTATATACACTTCCCCTCCAGTTTCATCTGTCTTTTGGCTAAATAATAATAAATTATTATGTATTTATGCTTGGAATTTCTTGTAGATAACCACAAAGCTTTTAAGGAGGGTACACCAGAAGAAGTTAAGGATATACAAAAACATGCCATATATATATTGACCATAATATTGATGATCAATATATGGTATAATAATAATAAAAATTATCATTTATTATTAAATATTATCGTCGTCGTCGTCATCATTATCTGGATTGATATTGCTGTCTATATAGATCATCCTTTTTGTCATAGGCTAAGTTGTGATCGATTTGAGCTGGTGAAGTCATAGAAAGGAATCAGGATATACTATATTGTTTGATGTCGAATCTAGAAATTTTAATATTCTTTGGACACTCTCAAGGATTAAATGCAACATATTCATGACCATGCTCAGCTGGAATGTATGCACTTCCATTTGGTTTAGACTATGAGTCCACAACAAGCTTATAATTACAAATATATATAGGAGGAAAGTTTAATTAATGGACAACCTTGTTCTTTAATTAATCTCTCATGAGAACATAATAACCGTACCTCTTGAATTAGAACTTAGGCATATACAAATTGCATTTCTTAAGAGAGGGTAAAGTTGAAGTGTAGAAATTAATTAGGGAAAATTCACTTACCATATCTGATCTTTTATCACATTTGCAATCATACATTTAAACTTTAAAAAGTGTCGATCAATTTCTAATTACCATCTTTAAGAAATTTGCAGTGTTAACCTCCAGTCAAAATTCAGTGTTAACAAACCGTTTATAAGTGAAATACTCAAAATACTCTTAAGACGTTTAGAGCGTTGGTTAATGGTTATTGTAACTACATACATGAAATTCAATTTAAACTTTTATATTTGATTTCAAAGTACTAGTAGTCATTAATACAGTGGTTGATGATCTCAATATATAATCCAACAGAAATTAAAGCATATTGAAGTTAAAAAAAAGAAAAAAGAAAAAAAGAAGAAGCAATCGAAACAAACTTAATTGATCTTATTTTGGACTTAATTATCATCTTACTCTTATTTTGTTCCAATATTTCAACAAGTAGTACGTACTGACACATTCAAACAATAATTAAAAACTAGGAACCACACATATATGCACGCATCAGATCGATGATCATAATCTTCAACCAAAAGAGGAGTAGTACTTCATCTGTACATCGATGGAGGTAACTGTGGAGGAGCATTTGGTGGGCCAATCCAACCTTGTATACGTTAGAAAACGATGTTAGCTTAAAACCACAATGACATATGATGATGATGACGAGGAGAAATGTTAGGTTTCTTAAAAATTTGGTTTCCAAATGATGTGAATGTTCACCGTCCCATCGATCACATAGAATAGTGACACATCATTATTTGAAAATCAAATTTTTGGGAAATCTAGCGTTTCTGGATGATGATGATTAATGTAGATTGGTGTGAGTTATGTATGTACAACCTTTGGAAGGGTCCAAGCCTCTATGCTTTATCTATGCATGCTCTTGACAAAGAGCACAAGCTTCATAGCACAAGTGTACGTACACAGCGATCGCCACAAGAATCCCCTGGTATTCCGAATTTCGATCTTAATTTCTCTCTATAGACGCACGAGAGAAGGCAGTGGCATTGGAAGGCCATCAAAATCCCATAAATGCAGCCTTGTGCGACGCATGCTATGCAAAATGGATGAAGAAAGAGTGGCGGACAAGCACCAAGTTAAAATGTGAATGTATAAATCTAGCTACTGTCGTTGATAATTATAATCTTATTAGTTATTAATTGATTTTGTGTAAGCCTCGATGTTTGAGGGTTAAAGGGGATTAGAATAGTCTATACTATACTGTCTATCAATATGATCTGAATTTTTGTATAGCATGGTGAAAGCATTAATGTTTGTAATGATCTAAAAGTTCATCTCTCCTTATATATGTTTAGTCCCTTTATATGTGACATGGCTAGCGCTTTCTTTGATCGTGATAAATGGTATCAAAGCTAATAATTTAGTAATTAAAACTGTGTAGTGTTATCAACGTGACAAGTCAAAATATTACAATGGGAGCTTCATAAAATTGCTTATTAAACCTAATCTCATTTAATAAGAAACTATATATATACTTTGATAATTCGCCTACCCAATACGAGACTTTATTTTTGGAATTTCAAATAGTACATCTCCCTCTTTTAATTCAGGGAGAGTTTGCACTTAAATCATGGAACCTGGGAGGAAGAACAATAACAAGCTTGGTTTCTGGTGATTAAAATTCGTGAATGTGCAAGTGCACTCACAACTGTACGTAGCCTTTGGGCATGATTTTAGAAATAGTCTGAGTTTAAGTATTTGGGTTCAACATGAATTTTATTATATCATATATATATATATATAATCTCCGTTTATTTTTCCTGTAACCCTTCCTCTATTTGCTTAGAAAAAAAAAATCTCCGTTTATTATATACCATTCTGGACAGCTTAATGGTGTGAATAAACTTACAGCTTTGACCTTCATCCAAAACCTCAGCAATTCGGCCAAAAGTGATGCACGGAATACAGCATGTTATGAAACCTGCACCACAGCTTCTATGAATGTCAATGTTTCTTAAAAGAAGTACGTATGTGATCATGAGAGGCCACGGGATTGACTTGAGTGGTAAAGCGTTAAGTTTAAGTTTCAACCTTTCTTAAATGCAAATAATTTCTTGAATCACGCCCACAAATGAATGTCCGAACTTTATCGATCTGACCCGTGTGAAGGGAACGTTTTGCACGGTAATAAGAAAAAAAAAATAAAAAAGGTTGCCGGGGGCCAGGGGGGAGATAGAACTTACATGTCCCCGGGTCCTCTCCACATTGATCATAAAGGTCAGCGGACCACTTGGGCTGCTGGGGACGATGATCAATGTTCATATTTCCTCAGCCTTGTGAGACTAGCTAGTACTGCAACTGCAATTCTGAGAATCCTAGGATTACCTTATACTTCAATTCCCCTCCATTTTTATGCCTGGAGGTTTGATGTCTTTGAGGAAATCGAGTACAGCTGGTTAAATAATAATATTAAATTATTGCATATAATTAATCGACAATTTATATATATATATCCCGTCCACATCTCACCAGTTTGGATCAAACCTTCAAATTCCAATATGCTGTAGAAAATATGTATAAACAAACCTTCCGGGCTTCATCACTCCACTAACGTTATTCATTATGATTATCTTGGCTTGGCGTGACTTTGAGCAGCTAGCGGAGAACTAAGATTAATTTTAGTATATATTGGTGGCCGGGGGGTGACAAAACTTACAAATTAAAACAATATCTGGGGGAAGAAAGTAATTATAATTAGTAACAGTTTAATTGCATGTTCCCCTCATATATATTATAATCCAATTGACAATGTCATCAACTTTAGATTACGACAATGTCCATTCCTCCAAACTATGTGAAATATTTGTGTTTTTGAGGGTTTTTTTAATTTTTTTTTTCAAAAAAAAGAAGCCGTAAGCTATATGTACGTTACGATTGACACATGACAATATTGGATCTCGAGTGTCCAAATTTATGTAATTGTAAAATAAAAATAAAGTTATAATATCTATGCAAATCAAGATATATTGTGAAACAATAACTATATATACTTTTATTGTGCGGACGGCATGACGATCGTCACAATTCCAGGTATAGCCACTTCGATCGGCCGGTCAGACCAGTAATATACATGCCACCACACTGCTGGAAGAACTCATGCATGCATGCTAATACATTTTTCTAATTTATTTTATTAAAATATTAATTAAATGATTTAATTCACTCTTTTTTATCCCCTTATATATATATATATATAATTTGTGTAACAAGCTAAATATAATTTAATAGAATATGGTATTAGAGCACAAGTTCTAAATTTGAACCATAGCTTTACAATTTATTCTTATATCAAGTTAATTAGGAGCTCTAAACTGTCATTAATTTTTGAGTTTCACAAATTTAATTGTGAATTTACAAAAATTAGATGAAAGAGGACGAGTAATGCTATAGTCTTCTTAGAGTTCTTTTTGAGTCATCTCAAATGTGATGTACCTTGTAGAATTACCAATAGATAAAAGTTCAATAAATCATATCACAAATTCAACAATAATTTTAAAAGCTAAATTACATTTGGGAGGACTCTAAGATACTATAGAGGATTTTTAACATTACTCTTGCACAATATACCCAATGATGTCATTTTATTTTACTTCTTGATCGATAAATTATTTCTTCTGCTCGATATTTAATAAATATTATGCTTAAATAATATTTAATAAATATTCTTGGAATTTCTTCTTGTAGACAACCATGAAATTTTGGAGCAGGGTGCGTACACTACAAAAAAAATTGAGTTTTTTGGCTTTTTTTAACCTGGCATTTATAATAAATGCCAAGGTTTTTAAATTTTAGTAGCATATATTTTTTAAATGCCAGAAAAATTTACTGCCATTTATGTAAATGCTAGGAAAAAATATTTTCTTTGCATTTACATGTATCAGCCAGAAAATTTACCAGCGTTTATACATATAAGCCAAAAAAAAAATTTTATCTGCGTTTACATATCTAACTGTTTTAAGAAAAATCAAATTTCTCCCGCGGTTCTCCTTGTTGCTCTCAATTCCTTCGACTGTGCTTTTACTCTTGTTGCTAATATTTCTTTGTATATATAAACGTGTGCATACATATCACTCATCTCTCTATTGATTACGTATGGAGGCGGCCATGGACGAACAAGCGAACCAAGCGCAAGCGAAGGAGCCCCAGCCCCAGTCCAAAGGGGGAGGAGAGGAGGAAGAAGAGGAACCGAGGAATGAAGACGAGGAGTTGATCGCCAAGGCCCAGAAGTTGATGGAGAAGATCACCTCTTCGCCTGAAAACCCTAGCCCCCTCGTTCTCCATTCCCTCGCCTCCCTCCTAGAAACTCAAGAATCCAGTAGTTCTTTTTTTTTTTTTTTATTGTGTTAATTTGCTTTGGATATGGGCGATTGGTGGGTTATGATATAATCATTAGGTTTTGGGTTGAGAGGTATAGTTCAAGTTCTTGAATTTTGTTTATTGATTATTTTATTAGAAGTGTGAAGGAATTGCCTTTGAATTGTGCGTGTAGAACTGCTTAAGGATTGATAATTGTTTCCTCATGTGATTTTCTGAAATATTCTCATTTATATGTTGGAAAGTAAGTTTCTTTTGTAGCATCTTTGCTCTCATTGTTTCCTTGTTGCTCTCATTTAAAATCAAATCTCTGCAACTCTCCATTGCTCTTGTTGCTAATATTATCTAGTCTTGGCTCTGCAACTCTCCATTGCTTTTGTTGCTAATATTCTCTAAATCATTGTCATTGCTTTTGTTGCGTTTGTATGGGTGGGCGAACATATGTGAGGGTGAGGTGTTTGAAGAAATGCCTCAAAGAGTGAAAATGTATATAGTAATTTAATTTGGTATGCATAACATATCTCTGCATCTTGTTTGGTTTTTGTTTTTTTTTTTTTGTTCTTCTTCCTTTTTGAGCATTTAAAAGAAAGTGAAGGGCTGCCAAATTGAATTTGCAATAACAAAACCCAACTTGATGTAAATACAAAGACAAAAACTTTAGAGTATATGATTCCTGTCTCTCTCTCTCTTGTCGGTGTGCTTTTACTTTCTTCCCCTTGATCCCAGCTCCTGTATGTTCACTTTAAACCATTTTATGATCACACTATGCCCTGCTCTCCTTGTCTCTTTTGCTGCTTTATATCCCAAAAAAGCTTTTATACCGATTAACATGTAAAAGGAGTTGGGAAAACATGTCTGGGTCTCCTACTTGATTGGGTTCCTCAATGCAAATCTTCCACCTTCACACTTGAGCATTTTGTTCGTTTTTTCTTGCTCTACTCTTGAATGAGTGATATGATGAGAAATCGGCTTATTTTGGCACTCATTTTGGTGGGTTTTCTTCAGCTTCAGCCGCACATCCTGCAAGTGAGTATGGCATTTTGTTTTCATTCTCTGCTTCAAATTCTATCAAAGTTTCAAATTTTCTTTACATTTTGAACCATTTGCAGAAATTGTAAGTGGGGTTGTCTCCAATGTGGTCTCCGCGCTTGTTAAGTGGTTGTGATCACAGAAATTCGTCACCAACACAGGTAAAGATATTTCAATGAGCTCACATTTTTGTGTCTTGCTCTGTTTTGGTATTGCTTCTCATAAATTTTGATTTTTCTTGAATATAATGGTCTTGATATTGCTTCTCATAATGTGTTTTAGAACGCCTATTTTAAGTCTCTAAGAAATAGGCTTGCTGTTTGGTTAGCCAACTTATCTTCATACTTGGGACATATTTTTTTTGATTCATTTCCTTGCTAAGTCTTGGTAGAATCCAAATACATTATTAGAGAAATGTTTTGTTTAGAAGCCTCCACTTTTGAAAGTACAATAGGACTTTTAGTTTAGTTTCTGTCAAACCAACTCTATCTTTTTGGAGATATGTTATCTTTTGTTTTGAGAGCAATGTTCTTTAATTAGCACTTAAGCTTCTTGTTAACAATCTAGTTGTCGTTTATCTTTTTGAGCCAAATAAGGATTTTGTATACATTACATTAAAAGAAAACAAAGTCCATTATGTTGATGAGTTGCCTTTGAGCTTCTTGAGGACTATTAACTCAATTTTTTTTTCTCCATTCAGCCAATCTGCAAAGCAGTGAAGGAAGGAAAATGTCGAGAAGGACTTAGAGAATACCATATCAACTCTCAAGGGTGTCTTTGACTATGAAAGCTTTAAAGACACGGACATGGTGATTGAGGTAGTTCACAATGCATGTTGATTTTAGTTTACCTTTGTCATCGTTGTATAGAAGAATATGCTAAGAGTTGGTAGGATTGCCAAATGCTTTCATAATTTTCGTTTTTACCGTCCCCAAATAATAATAATATTATTATCATTATCACCGTTGTCGTCGTGGTTGTAGGTAAGCCATAAGCCATATATACAAAGACATGCAGTCGATATATATATATATATATATATATATATATATATATATATATATATTGATTGATGTTCAATCTTTTGACTGCGTTTGATAATCAGCAAAATGCGAGGACCATATATATATAATATATGGTTTGAAATTTCAATTATTCCATATATGGTTCTATCACACATATATTCACAGTTTCCTTGACGCTTTAGGAGATGAAATTGCTAGCACTATGGCCATTTGGACGCCCAAAGTAGGACTGATGCTTCAATTAGACCCTACTTAATTATAAGACTAATACTAAAAGTAAGATTTTTACTCTATTTTTTTTTTTTAAAAAAAAAATGAGACATGTAACATATATATGTTGAAGGGCGAAGGCACAACGATGTGAGAAATTCTTATTCTAGTATTGTATTCTCTCGTTATTTACAGTCTTTAATTCCTGTAGTTGGTTAATTATGTGTGTGTTGCATGTTCCTCTCAAGTGTTTTAAACTTGGCTTAAGAAGAAAGGTTTAAGGGTTTTTTTAAAAATTTTAATTTTTTTTTTTTTAATTTTTAAAATAAAGATCTCTAGCCTTAGGTTGTTTGTTGTTTTAGTTGGATTAATTAGTAGGCTTTAATGCGAGTGTAAGCTTTGTGACAAATGGATAAGGACTATCTGCCGGTGTTCTTAGAGTATTCACATTGATTTATGTATATTTTTATGCAAAATGACTAATCAAAACTCACTTTATCTAGTTTAACTAATGAGTTTTAAAAGACAATATACATCAAATTATCTATTTTTATTTATTTATATCATTAAATTTTTTTTACAAGGATTATATTTTTTTCTAAATATCCTATTTTTGATCAACTTTTGGGAAAAAAAAGAGACGTAGAGAGATAAATAATATATTAATGAGATTGATTGATGTGTGAACAGTACTGCCGATCAACTACATGTAGCTATGCACTGTTCACAAATGCAACAAAAATATATTTTACATTTGAGATGCATAATTTGATGTACAGGATTTTTTAGTATTTTGTTTATCTATTTTACATGAAAATAAATATTGGCTAAGCCAATGTGATTGCTCTTAAGGTGTTGTTAGCGGAAAGTTTATAAAGTTGTTAGCTTAGTGGTTAATTTTGATGCATAAAGGTTGATCACTTTTGGACCAGAAAGCGTAGTTTGGCCATCTTGAGGAATAGGCTTAGGCTTTTAGCTAGCCCAATAGGCCCTTCTAACATTAGGGTATTTTCCAAACAATAAAGTTGGTGAGTTCGAAGAAGTTTACCAAGAGGGACCCTTTCGACCAAGATGAGTAAAATTCACTCAGAAACTATTTACCCATTTTTGCATGTTTTCTTTACTATCAAACATGCATATTCTATACTCACTTGAAATGCTTTGAACAAATTAATGTTGTCAACTCTAATTTTTTGCAAATGGAGTAGTATTCGGGAAAGTGAATGATTGGTTGTGTGAGTTTTTTAAATTCATACATCCAAAGTAAAAAAGAAATGATTAATATGTTTATATGATATGGCTACCGTTGGAAAAATGTATGAAAAAATTGGAGCATGTACATATTAATATATGGGCTTCAATCTATTGTTCATGTTTATTTTAATGTTAATTGCCTTGGATCCAATGGTTGGAGGTGACCTGTCCAACCATGTACAAATGGTGGTCACGCCTTGTAGCACCACTAATTGAGTGGATCATTTGAGGTCGGTCTTAATCGGATTACTAATGGTGATTGACCAACATCGATGTTCCACGAGTTTCGCAAACCTCGCCATAAAATGGTTAATTATGGGTATGGTTACGTACGAATACAGCATATGGAGGATAATTATTAATTGAACACTTATAATAATATCGATAGTATACTTTTCAGTCTTGTTTAACTTACAAAACCATATTGCATGATGATGTGCGTCATTTTTCTTATTTTTATAAAATATTGAGTTCACTACATAAATAACCTATTTTCTAATGTATTAACTAGCTAAGTCGTAGACTTATACTTTGTCTTTTCCATCAGCAAAACATTTTTGCTTTCCAGTTGGAGATCGTAAAAGATGGTTTGTGGCCCCGTGGGGGTCATTGCAAGAGAATTACGTGGGTGACTTGGCTCGGCTTACTATTCATTTTTGGACGGTCAGAATCGTTCGATCTACTAGTTTGATCTAAGCAATTTAATAGTAGTTTAATAACAGTTTCCAACTGTTAAATCATCTGTTTAATTTCTAAATTATCTTTGCAGTTTACAAGATAATTATCTCTGATTATTCAATTCTTTTTAGAACTCTTCTCTATACTTGAAAAATTATTAGTCGAATAAAAAATTTAAGGGTATTTTGTGTTTAATTTCGTTTATTCATAACGCAATTAAATTATAGAAGTTTTCTGGGCTCCATTATATTCTGAAAAAAAAATTTGATATTATCCTTTTGCATACCATATGTGATGGGGGCAAATCATAAGGAAAGTGACATTGTAATATACCTTAGGAGCAATTTTGCTTTTTCTATTCATTCATTACTCTCTCATCGGGGTGGCTCAAGGCCACCCCGTAGTTCTCAATTTTTAATTTAATTTGTTATTTTTTTAAAAAATGTATATCATGGACGTAATTGTATCTTGACATCCGTTTGTATTATTTATTTGATAGGACTCATGGACATCTCAAATTTAGAATGAATCCAAATTCAGGCCGAGGGATGTTGATCTGGCCGGTTTCCTCTCTCTTTCTCTCTTAATCTCTTCCATCTAAATAATATATACATAAAATTTTGTTGTTGATTTTTTTTTTTTTTCAGTTACTGTGGAATGTTCGGTTTGAATTATAGACCCATAACTACTGCCTAAGAAGGTGAGTCCGTCACCACAATTTCACCAAAGTGCAAGCTAATAAAGCCCTTTCTTAATAACTTTTAGTTCACGCAATTATTACTAAAAGCGAATTCGAACACGTGACCATTAAAAAAAAATTAAGGAGACGACTTAACCTACGCAACTCGACTACCATTTTAGTGATCTGTTGATGAATTAGTGTGTAAAGGTCCGAATATTGTCTGAAACTAAATGAATTTGAATATACTCCTTCTATTACCCTTTTTCGACATTATCAATTTAACCGGCCGGCAAAGTCAACTTACATCATCTCTCGTTCTTCTGGTGCTAAAACTGTACATCGCTAGCTAATGGCCTTTTGGTGCGATGCAACTGAAATCATGATGACATCACGGCCCGATTTTCATCGAATTATTGACAAATTAATTAATTAATGACAATACTTTCTGCATTTGATCCATCTTAATATATATATATATATATAGTTTTCTAAATTAACCTGAACACAGCTAGCATTGATTGCTAGCTTGGTTATAAGTTGGGCTAAGATTATTCATTTTTAAATTTGTTCTTAATCATCTAATATTTAATTTCCTAATTACATGGATTTTCATTTTTGTTTTTAATTAGCTGGGCAAGTGATTGCATGCTTATTGCTTGAATGCTTGGGATATTGGTGGCAGTGGGTGTATCAACGTTAATGTATAAAGCCGCCTCCACTAAAATAAGTTGAGTGGCGATGCCTATTCCTTACTAACCAACACAATTCATGGATTAATTTCAATGTTCCCCACTCAAATTCTTCTTACAAACATGACCTACCTTCTCATTTGCTGTTGATGTCACCGGTACTATATACTTATGAAATTATATAATATATTAATTAAGCTGGACCCACTTACTGTATAATGTGGTGAACCAAAAAGGTTTGGCTCTGGAAAAAAAAGTAAAAAAAGCATTAATTTGATAGTGTTTTCATTAACCTTATTTCACATCACAGGTGACAACTCGATCTATATTTGGATCTCAAATATTCTCAACTACTCCACAGATTCTGGGTGCAATATCGACGAGGACATGAAAAATGTTAACAAATATTTCTCAAGTAGCTAGCTAGCTAGCCAGTACTGTCACATTTTCCTCACATGGTTCGATTCAATGTGTCTCCATGATGATTGGGACATGTTGACTAAAGACACGGATTTTGTTCTCAAGTACAGCCATTTTGGATTTTAATGGTATAACTCAGAGCTCATTCTATATGTGTATATATATATCAATTGAAAGAGCATAAAGGAAGAAGATATGAATCACTCTATCTACTCTTCTTGTATTATCTTCTATCACTCTATACGTACGTGATTTTCTTCTCATATTTACTTTGTAGTATATATATATACACACACAATATTGTATTGTAGGTAAGGACGTTGTACGTACTATCCGGCCAATGTCCACTACACTATAGACTTATATGTACTGCTAGCTATATATAGCTCTATAAGTAAGCTTTTCATTCCACCAAAAACACATTGAAACGAGTAATGCTATTTAACGGATTGTTTTTTACGACTTTCATACAAATAAGATGACGTGATTAATTATGAAAATCAACCTTTAAATTCATATGAACTTGTAAAATGACAAAAATTAAGGGCTAATTTTTATTATCGGATCATCCTAATAATATGGCAGTTATATAACAATTTATATTCTTGTCTATTAATACTTTCACTTCATCACGTGTGTATCCTCCATTCTCATTTCTCATGGAGGATATTGATGATCATCACTTTCAACTTTTTATGGTAATTGTCCAGGATCCGATCTTATATATTGCTGTACATGCATATATGTCTCGTACGTAATAATCCACTTCATGAGAATTTCTCACCTAGCTAGCCTAATGCTAGCTACTGATTTGGCCCTCCAAGCTAAAATGTTTATATAGCCGCCGGTAGCATCTCTTATGGCATCTTGTAATTATAAAGCACTCGATGAGAATTTATCCCTTAATGCTATTGACTAAACTTTCTGATGCAGAGAAGTTTTTAATCAGACTAGCTAGATCTGATAAAAATGTCTTATTTTGTGATTTAAAGCGTTAGTTTTTAATGTATTTTGATCTGTTATGTAAAAAACACTTTAAGTTCTCAGGGGATAGCTTAATTGGCCATGAACCACGTCTCATAAAGCAAAGGTTACTAGTTTGAATCCTCCCTAACCTCCTCCTTTCCTTGTGTGAACATGTCAAAAAAAAAAAAAAAAACTTTAAGATCAATGATGCTTATATATATGTATGTATGTATGTTATTATTAATATTATCGTACCTGATTTTGGAAAGCATCACCCTCCAAAATAAAAGGCTGAGTCTCACATTTTCGGGCCTCGAAAATTGTTTCCTTAGCACCTAAGAGCATTCTCAACAACTTTTCTTTGATTTTTCCTAAATTTAAGAAATAAAGCTTTTTTTTTTTTTTTTTACTTTTTTTTTTTATTTCCTATCAAAATACACTCCACAATAGCTCTTATTATATTTCCTTATATCAATTAGATATTCTTTCTTTATAAAATACAAGTTTCTACTTATGTACCCTCAACTTTTTTTTTTTTTTTTTACAAAACCCAATATATCCTAATGAAGGTAAAGGGATATGATGAGAGATGAGAAAAAAAAAAATAATTGTATTAAAATAATGGATGGGAAAGTTCTTTTGATTTCTTTCACATCGGGAAAAATTTTAACATTCTCAATACTTAGGGAACCAACATAATATAAGCTGTGAATATTTTTTTTTTTAGAAAAAAGCTAAAGAGTTATAGAGAAGCTGCAAAATGCTCAAAATCCACAAACGGCTCCCTCCTCTAGATTTTCTAAAACTAAATTTGGACCTGGCCTTAAATGGACTAATTCTCTATGGTGGTAGCATACGCAGTTTGCATTGGGCTCCAAAGGTCGTATAACCTGCACGGTTGGACTAAGAGAGAGGCCCCTCTTGTTGAGGCTAGCTAGATGAGCCCTGATCGATCTCACTGTTTAGGGCATCTCCAACTTCTTTTTTAAAGGGTGCATGACTCTTTCGTAGTTATTAATTCTGGCTCAGTTGCTCTACAGCATAGAGATCCTACTACCGAATTAATGGAGGATCTCCCCCTGCCTTCATCTCGGATATTTTTTCTACCATCTTTTATATATATATATATTTTATAAATAAACCAGCATGCATTAAAGCAGAAACAAATTATAGGATAGACACAAAGCTAAAAAAAGCTTAGACCTAAAGCTAAAAACAAGCTTAAACAAATTAACCCAATCCAGACAACTAGCGTACCTCTGAGCAGGTGAAAGTGGATAAATTCTGTGAATGCAGTTCGAGAAAATCCTTGCCACGGCATAATTTGATGGATAAAATCATAGGGAATATGAGTACACCTACCAAATATCTAAACAGGCTTCCTAAGAAGCAATGGATATTTAGATAAAAAGTAAGGGTAATTACCTTTTGTCCCTATGAACTACAATGCCTTAATACTTTTTTCCCATGAACTACCAACTATGATATTTGACCCCATTAAACTACCATCTTATGACATTTTTTTCCATTTCGTTAGTCAAAGGGGTTAAAACTAACTATCAACGGTCATGTGACTTACATGTGCCATTTTAATTTTTTTTCCTTCCATTTTTGCCTTCACTTTAGATTTTTGGATTAAGGTTTATGAGGGTATAATATAAGCGTCATTTTATTGATTTGAAGTGAGGGCAAAAATGGAAGAAAAAAAAATTTATATGGTTGATCGTTAAATTTAACCTTTTTGACTGACGGAAGGGGGGAAAGTGTCATAAGATGGTAGTTTGATGGGATCAAGTGTCATAATTGGTAGTTCATAAGATGAAAGTGTCAATGTACTGTAGTTCATGGGAGTAAAAAGTAATTACCCCTAAAAAGTAACAGTGAAAAAAAGATTTATTTCACAGAGAATAAGTCCAAATTGAGAGCTCAATTGGTTAATTATGATTAACAAAAAGATCTATCGGAAGTATGAATACCCCTGTCAAACATCTAAACAAACTTCCTAAAAAATAATAAATATTTAGATGAAAAATAACTGTGAAAAAAAGATTTATTTCACAGACAATGAGTCTACTTGTTGGTTAATTAATTAGTAGGAAAAGATCCCTTCGTTGGATGAAAAATTAGCTATAAACCGGTTTCTAGTTAATTTTTACAAATTTCTCTAATAAATTGTTATGTGAGAAGCACGTTCTAATTTCTATCCAGTGAACCCTAGCTCTTAATTTTTTACTACAATTCTACGACTAGAGTTCTGGAATGCCATTATAAAGAAGCACGTATAGAATCCTATGGTTCAGCTTGCTTGGGCGGCAATACTACTGCTGATGTCTCATCAAACGTGTTAGACCAACAGTACATCAACAAATTGATGAGGCCCTTTCTGTCTTCTTAACCTTGCCCTTTCTATCTTTCTCTTTATTGTTTTATTTTTAATTTTTTTAATCAATATTTCTCATGACCCATCCTGATTCATGAACAATATTCACCTTTTAAAGGAAAGTGCAACAAGCGAACAACCCATTTGTCTCCATGTGCATATATATATATGTCATCGCGGCAAACTTTTTAACGTGAAATTCCTTGTTTGTTGACTAAATTGTATACATGTTCCAACTGAAGCTCTAAATATTTCTGCTCTAGTGTATTATCTTCTTCTTCTTTTTTCCTTATTAGCTAGTGATCTTCGCTTTAAAGACGAGCAAAAATTAAGTTTATTACTTTCGCTTTTTGAGTTGTAGTTCTTGTGAACCGAGCTCCATATCCTTCATGTAATAGGAGAATTGCAAAATTTGGGAAGAACTTCAGTTATTTTTCTGTTGGAGGTAATCTTCACCCTTAATTTTTACACGAAAATAAAGATTTGTAATAATTTTTTCACTAGAGATAACCCAAGCTCGACCCCCACCATATGTTTTCCAAACATTAACGATATGCACATCTTGATTTATCACAAGTTTATGTTTACAATCACGTGATTATGACGAGTTAATCATGTCAACATTTTCAATTGTTGTGTCTCATTAATAAACACAAACCATAGATATAGGGATGGAGCCAAAAAGTTTTATGGTAGGGAAACAAAGCAAAAATTATTATTTTTTTGGGTAATTACCTTTTGCTCCTATGAATTACATCGTTTTGACACTTTTTCCCTATGAATTGCCAACTATGATGTACACTTGACCCCATCAAACTACCATCTTATGACACTTTCCTCATTCAATCTAATTGTTAAAATTAGCAGTTATGAGCATGTGACTTGTATATTTTTCCTTCCACTTTTACCCTCCTAAACCCTAATTCAAAAACACATGAGAAGTGAAGACAAAAGTGGAAGGAAAAAAATTTAAAACGACACATGCAAGTCACATGACCATTAACCGTTAATTTTAACACCTTTGACTGACGAAATGGGGGAAAGTGTCATAGTTTGATGGGGTCAAGTATCATAGTTGATAGTTCATGGAGGGAAAGTGCCAAAGCGCTTATAGGCCCACATTTTCGACGAAATGATTTCAGAAAATGATTTCAGATTTTACGTTTAATCGAGACGAAAATAATAGTCAATCTAAAAACATTTTCCTTTGACCGAAAATTCTTCTTAATTTTTGGAAATGGTTTACGATTTTGAAAATCAGAACCAATTTCCGATTTTGAGATCTCATTCTCAAATTGACGCATTATGTCGGACTTTGACGGAACCGCCCGGGACTTGTTCGGACCCACCCGCATTTGTTTGGGACTGCCCGAGACCCGCCGTGACTTGTTCGGACTACCGAGACCCGCCAGACTTGTTTGGGACTCGCCGGATTTGTCTCGACCGCCCGGACTTGTTCGGACTTGCCGACTTCGTTCTGACTTGTTGGACTCGCCGAGACTTGCCTTTGACCCCGGATTTGACTGACTTCGGACTTGTCCGGACTCGCCGGACCTACCCAGACTTGACCGATTTGACCGGACTTGCCCGGACTTGTTCGACTCGCCAGACTCCGCCGACTTGACCGGACTCGCCGGACTTATTTGCACTCGCCGGACCCGCCCGGGACTTGTTCGGGACCCGCCCGAGACTTGACCGGGACTCGCCTGGGACTTGTCCATCGCCGGGACTTGTTCGGACCTTCCCGGACCTGCCAGGACTTGCCTGACCCGCTGGACTTGTTGTCCGGACTCCGCCTTTAACTTGTTCGGACTCGCTTTGGGACCCGCCGACTTGCACCGACTCGCCGGATTTGACCAGACTCGCCTTTAACTTGTCTGGGACCCGCCGAGGCTGACCAGACTCCTCGAGACTTGACCTAACTCGCTGGACTTGTTCGAGACTTGCCTCGGACCCGCCAGACTTGATCGACTCGCCCAAACTTGTTCGGACCCGCCGACTTGTTCGATTTCGCCGGACTTGTTCAAGACCGCCGGATTCTGACCGGATTTGTTCAAGACTCGACTTGACCGGACTTGTCTGCACTCCACCGGATTTGTGTCCACTCGCCAGACTTATTCGGACTCCGCCGACCCACTGAGACTTGACTGACTCACCCGGATTTGTTCGGATCCGCTAAGACTCGCCTCGAGACTTGATCGACTCCATTTGACTCGCCGACTTGATCGGGACCCACCCGGGACTTGTTCGGGACCTACCCGAGACTCGCTCAGCACTTGTCCGAGACTTGATAGGACTCCGCCTGACCAACCGGACTTGTCTGACTCGTCGGGACTTGATCGGGACTGCTGACTTAACCGACTCGCTCGAGACCGCCCAAGACTCATCAGACTGCTTGAGACTTTATTTGAACCGCTTAAGACTGCCAGATTTGCGAGACCTTCTTGATTTGTGACGCCAGACTCGCCTGAGATGACGGACCTCGGACTTGACCCTCCAAGTCTCCCAAGTGTCCTTGTCAAGTCTCAAGCTGTCCCTAGGTCCCAAACAAGTCCCAGTGTGCTCTTGGCCAAGTCTCTTGGTCCTGCCGGTCCCCAAGTCCCGTGGGTCCTGACAAGTCCCCAAGTGTCCCCTGGCCAAGTCCCGAGCGGGTCCCGAACAAGTCTCGAAATGGTCCTGGTAGGGCCTGACAAGTCCCGTCCAAAACAAGTCTCTGTGGGTCCCGGCAGCGACAAGTCTCAAGAAGTCCCCAATGTCCCAGTCCCAACAAGTCCCTAATGGGTCCCGTGTCCCAATAAGTCCTGTGTGGTCCTCAGGCAACAAGTCTCGATCAAGTCCCGGTCAAGTCCCGGGCAAGTCCCGAACAAGTCCCAAGAGGGTCCCAGACAAGTCCCAAGGTCCCAACAAGTCTCGAAAGGGTCCCTGACAAGTCCCATGTAGTCCCTGAGTCCCAAAGTGTTCCCTAGTTCCTAACAAGTCCCGACGGGTCCCCGTGTCCCAACAAGTCCCTGAAGTCCTGTGTGTCTTCAAGTCCCCAAGTCCCGCAACCTTTAGTAGGTCCCGGGTCCTAGTCAAGTCCTGTGAGTCCCACCGAGTCCCCAATCCCAAGCAGTCCCAAGTGTCCTAGTCAAGTCCCGAACGAGTCCTAGCCGGGTCCTGACAAGTCCCACCAGTCCTAGCCAAGTCCCGGGTGCTTCTCAAACAGTCCCGATAAAGTCTCGAGTCGGTCCAAAGTCAAGTCCCCGAGCAAGTCCTTCATGGTCCCAACCGCCATGTCTCAAAGTCCCATTAAAGTTTCAGATTGGTCCTAATTGTCTCTCAAGTCCTGTGACTTACTCCAGAATTTAGAGTTTAATATGATTTAATGAATATATATATAAATTTTGTGATTTTCCAGATGCTGTAAACACTGTGAAATGTTTTTAAAACATTTTTAGGGAAAATGATTTCTCTGAAAATATTTTCCGACGAAAACCATTTTACGTCGAAGTAAACGGAGCCAAAATGTAATTACCCCTTATTTTTTTGTTTGGTTATTAGGGTTTTTTTTTTGCAACATGTAATGAATTGGTACTTTTTTCTATTTTTTTTTCTTCTTTTTCCGGTCACCGGTATTTAAATACAATGAGAAATTGAGCTTAAAATTGTGTTATATTCTCCAATTAAATGTTTAAATTCTAACAAACAATATTTTTAATATTGAATAATCATAATATCCAAATTACAAGAATAATTAGATTACGAATTAAGCTTATAGTACAAACCTCAAAAAGTATGACATGTGCTGAGTTATTTTGTACCTCGTTGATTAGCATCATATTCAAATATATGACACGCAATCGAGAATCAAACTCCAATGAACTTTGTGCATTTTTTCTTTTGAAATAGTCAAGTATTATATTTAACTTTCCCATCATCTACAAATAAATTTACATTATTATTTTACATATTTAGAAAATAAAGAAAAAATATGCGTAAGTTAACAATGAACAAACTCACATGAATAACATAATCATCACATAGAGATTCTAAGTTAAACATTACACTTTAACCCTATAATTATTATTCTCTTCCTATTCCATTAATCTAGCAACTTACCCCCAATTTATAATAGGCATATTCACATACAATAATCAATATGATTCTAAATCTGACATATTAGAACCTAAACCCTATAGGCATCAATTTTTGTTGAACTTATGAAAGTCTAGGGTTAATTAACACTTTAAATGTAATTAACACATTCAATTAGCAATCCTAGTGTTCACATACCAAAAACCCTAATTTAATTCATACTCTACAAATTAGGGTTTATATCCATACAATTAACAATAGTGAAATTGAAGCTTTCAACCCATTAATCTAATAACATACCCAGATTTTAAATCATGCATAGAAATTCATTACACACAAAAGCCCCAAGTTAATTTTAGGAATTTAATTTCTTACTAAAATTCCCTCAAATTCGGACCTAAAAAAAAAATTACTCAAATCATTATGATTTCAAACTTGAAATTCAATTGGTAAAACAAAAACTCAAAGAGAAACTAGAAATTTCTTAATGGCATTAGTTATAAAAACCCATGATCAAAATAACAACAAAAAACATAGAATTTTTTTTTTAGAGAGACCGGAACCTATCAATTTATTTTGGGGGAGGGGGACAGTATTTATTTATTTATTTATTTTTTACTCTTTAAAAGATCTTTTTGAGGAAATGGGGGGACCATGGCCCCACCCTGTCCCCCCTCCTGTCGTCTCTGCATATATATATATATATACACAGTAATTAAGTGCATGCCCCCGTGCTCATTTTCTTTACTATCCAGTCATATCAGTTAATCCCCCACGGAAAAAATGTGCAAATCCTCGGCCAACATTCCTGAAAGAAACCTGTTGTTCGATTCCATCTGTAAAGCAAGCATGCACTATATGCTTCTTTGAAATTAATTACTTGTGCATTTCAAATCGTGTTCGATATTAATTAACATGGTTGCGTTGACTTTTTGACACGTACAGTTTGTATATTTTAATTAGGTTAATTGGAGATCACTAATTTAAGCATATAAATATCTAACTTTTATATGATCTTATTTAATTTATTTATTGTGTGCTCACACTGTTATAGCCTGTAATGGGTTTTCAGTGTATTACACATATCAATGAGTGTTAGTGAAGAATGATTTGTTGGCAGATATATACTTTCCTTGTGACTTCACCCCGATTCCCTCACCAAAATTTTGGTCCAACTTTCCAAATAATGGGCTGATATGATGTAAAGTTTCTGTAGATTTTATATTATTTATAAAGAATCTGAACAGGAGAGAAGGATTGGCTAGTAGCTAGAAGTTGGTGTTAGGTGCTGAGAGGATACCCACCAAAAGAATGGACCAAAGAATTCGAAATTGTGCAACGCCCATAATATTAATTTCTTTCCTAATTTGCTTTCTTGATTTAGTGCTAGTTTCTTTATCAATGTTTATGTATCCTCCACTAAGATTCATGCAGTACTCAGTGCGTGCTCTTGGCCCTTTTCCTTGTTAATCATACCACATTAATGCATTTTTCAACGTTTCCCACTCAAAGCCGAGGCCTCTAGCTATTTGTTCTATGCATAATTTTCTGGACCAAAATTGCCTCCAGCTTGTAAATTACTCGGATTTTTCAATGTTGATGATAGAATCTGTAACAACATATAGCCCTC
Source organism: Carpinus viminea (assembly GCA_013348765.1). Classification (NCBI taxonomy): domain Eukaryota; kingdom Viridiplantae; phylum Streptophyta; class Magnoliopsida; order Fagales; family Betulaceae; genus Carpinus; species Carpinus viminea. The sequence goes on from CP054673.1 coordinate 30,412,599, forward strand.
CACTCCTTTCATTTTGAAGTGCTCACTTCACATCATCGTCTTGTTCCTTTCTTCAAACCATATACGCATGCAATTTCCCACATACTTGCGGGCCGGGGTTGAGTATGTAGTACGTAAGAACTACAATATTGCTCTACCTTTGAGAATTATAGGGATGTTCGACAACTTTTTAACCTTTCTTTTTGCATTTTAAGAAGAATCAAGAAGCGTTTGCTAAGCTACTTAAAAATGAATGCGACCTTTGAAATCTATTCTAATTATCAAAAGACCCACGTGTACATGTCGAGTTGAGATGTTTGTTTCTTATACAACAATATTTCGTACAAAACTCGAAGAATCACATTTATCTTTTCCGTGCTTTCTCTTAAAAATGCTAGGAAATAAGTTTTAGAAATAAGAAGTATCAAAATTGATTTACCCCAAAAAGGGACCTTAATTAAAAGGGTTATCAAGCCAAAGCCAAAGCCATAGTTAGTGGTGTTACTTAGGCTTGCTAACATAAATGGCATCAAAAGTTGACACGATAGCTAGCTAGCATGTTAATTTCACGTACGGTTCTTGTCTTTATCAAAAGATTCAAAACATTGGACAGGATAATCCATTTATATATGTCACGAATTCCACTACCAACAAGGAAGATCAAGCTTAATATACAGGAATGGATGTGAATAATTTCCCATCTGTCACATTTGCTTAATTGACATTGATTTTTGTTTGATTTTACTTGTCTCCATGATGCTTTGCTCGGACAAGTTGACCGAAGAATGAAAGGAGGGCCTCATGTACTGCCGGGTATTATTTGTGATGCAAAGGGGACTGATCATGAGGTGGTGGAATATCAGCGAGGGCCCTTACTGTCAACAGCTAGCTTTCATTTGTGCACCCAAAAGAGAAGATATATATATATATATATATGCTTCTGGACCTCTCTGCTTCTACTTTAATAGGTATAAACCGTATAATCAAACTATCCTATAAAGTACTAGCAACTCTTGCCCAATGCATTTGGCCAGCGACCTTTCAGATATCCTATAAAGTACCAGCAACTCTTGCCCAATGCATTTGGCCAGCGACCTTTCAGATAAGGAGTCTGAATTTCTTGTTCATTTGATACTTTTTTAGGGAATAGGATCCTCTCCAAGCCATTTTGGACCGGAGGGTATCCCGTTCATGGTAAGGATTTTTAAAAACAACTACAATGATGCCACATGTTTCTTCTAATAAAAAATATTATTTAATATTTTTAAAAAATAAAAAATATAATAATACAGTTTTTTTAATATTTAAAAAATAAAAAATATATTTTTTTTTGTTGTTTTTAGATGGCCCTTGGGGTGGCTGAACCACCCCCAAGGGCCACCGTTTGGCCATGGGGTGGCTTCAGCCACCCCAAGCCGGCTAGTCTGGGGTGGCCAAAGCCACCCCACGGCCAAACGATGGCCCTTGGGGTGGTCTAGCCACCCCCAAGGGCCAAACAAATTTTTTCCTAAGGGCCACCGTTTGGCCATGGGGGTGGCTTCAACCACCCCAAGCCGGTTGGTACCAAACAAATTTTTCTAAAAAAATTGATTTGGCCGTTGGGGGTGGCCGAAGCCACCCCAGACCGGTCGAATGGGGGTGGATCGGCCACCCCCAATGGCCAAATCAAATTTTTTTAAAAAAATTGTTTGGTCGGTTGGGGTGGCCGATCCACCCCTAAGGGCCATCGTTTGGCCTCAGGGTGGCTTTAGCCACCCTAGACCGACCGGCCTGGGGTGGCTCCATGGCCAAATGGTGGCCCTTGGGAGTGGTCTGGCAACCCCAAGGGCCATCTAAAAAATATATATATATTTTTTTATTTTTTAAATATTAAATAATATTTTTTATTAGAGGAGACATGTGGCATCTTTGTGGTTATTGGATTTCTTTAAAGAGATCCTCACCATGACCTGGATACCCTCTAGTCTAAAATGGACTGGAGAGGATCCCATTCCCTTTTTTAGTGGGATTTTATTTATTTATTTTGGGTGTTCTACAATGCACAAGTGCTACGTAAAAGCAGTTTTGAATATTTTGTGATTATTATTATTATTTAGGGTTAAATATCTAATACCTCTTAGAGTTTCACAACTTTATTTTTTATCCTTAGGGTTTAATTTTTATTACATGAGGTCTTTGTGGTTTTGATAAAGAACCAAATTGGTTATTCTATCAGTTGATCATTAGTTGACTTAACAGATTGACACGTGAAAAAATGAAAATTTAACACTTGGCACAAGTTGCCACATCATCAGTGATGACGTGGCCACTTAATTAAATTTTTTATTTTTAAAAAAAAAAAATTCAAAAAAAGACAAAAAAAAAGGGGGTTGGCTTTGGCCATTCCCTTGGCACCTTGGGCTAGATGCCGCCCCACAACAAATTTTTTTTTTTTTGTCTTTTTGTCTTCTTTTAAAAAAAAAATATATAAAAAATTTTAATTAGGTAGCCACGCCATCATTGATGATGTGACCATTTTTGTTAGGTGTCAAATATTTATTCATCCACATGGACTTCTGTTAAATCAACTAACGGTCAACTAACAAAAAGATCAATTTAGTTCTTTATCAAAATCACAGAAATTTCATGTGATAAAAATTAAACCCTAGAAGAGAAAAAAATAAATTTATAAAATCTGAGAGAGAATTAGGTATTTAACCCTATTATTTGTTTTAAGTGTAAATGAAAAAGGTGAAGGAAAAAAGTCTTATAAATATATCCAATAATTTTTACTTTTTGTCATTTAAAAAATAAAAATAAATCGACGACGACCGTATAGCAGCGGCGTCTACTCCCCAACCCATGGCCACTCCCACCATTTAAAATTTTGAGCAGACGACGACCTGTTTATCATCTTGAGTTAGTGCGTTTAACTAAGGATCTTTAAAGCATATCCGCTTGTGATGCCAACTCAACTCCAATACGCGCGTGGCCAAATCAAATTTGTTTGCAAGAAGCTCTATATATATATATATATATATATATATATAGGCATTTTTAAATCTTTTTAGGAGAAACATGGAGCTTGGATTAATTCCATGTAGTTCCGATCCTGACTATGCCTTTAATTAGTATTGTTAGTTAAACCGGCAACGAAAAATACTACAAGAATTTTCTTTAATTTCTAAATTAACTGAACTATAAACTATAAAAGATAACATCAAAGCACTTATAAAACATCATAGTTTACTTTCATAATTAATCACATATTTATTTAACTCACAACCTTAATTAAATATCATAATCTATCAGCTCCTACGATATGAGTACTTATATTTATGTACATATCAGGAGTAGTGCTTTTCGGCTGCCAAGAGGTAGCATAGCGTCTGTCATGTTTGGGTTTTTTTTTTTTTTTTTTTTTTTTAATAAGAAAGAGGTTAAAGGAGAAAATGCTTGCCAAATTTAAAATTAATAATTATTTATTAGAAAATTGATTGAATTATATATCAAATTCATTGACCTCCATGCATCACTGATCATAAATTGGTATAATCAAAACTATATAAAACTTAGATAGTGTTTTGGGGCATTAATATCAAATTTAGGATAACCAAATCCTTTTAAGGTCATACCATTCTTAAAGGGTTAACTTTCCATCCCCTAGGTTTTAGTTTTGAATCTAGAAACGAATTTTGAGGCATTAGCACCAAATTTAGGATGACCGAATCCCTTTAAGGTTATATCATCCCTAAATGATTAACCTTTCACCCTTAAGTTTTAGTTTTGAATTCAAAAATAATTTTTAAGGTATTAAAACCCAAATATTAACTTATAAAAATTTAGTTAATATTATTCAAATATCTCAAAATACAATTCAAACATATCAGAGAGCTCAGGACTAGGGGAGCCAAATTCTAGTAAAACATCCTATGCCCGCGGCAGTTGTGTCCAAATTAATCTCTTTAAACTGATGTTTAACAGGTAATAAAAAAAAGAAAAGAAAATTAAGCTCAGTAATTAATGGCGGATTACAAAAATAATTTACCCCCTCTCGTCCCTCCTACGTACTCTGCTGTTGACAATTAGTTTGTAGTCAATTGATCGCACATTAGTTTCCTGAATGATGTGAAACACATTAATATTGTTACTCTTGATAGAATATATATTATAAAAAATAATAATAATTTATATTACTATGGAAACATAAAACAATGATGGTGGGTCAATAACTTACTCGTACTAAAGCTTAATTAATTAATTAATAATCTAGCTAGCCACCTCACACGTGTCACAGTTACGTGCATATATATTTCTTCTTCATAATGCGTTAGCCTTTTGTGGTCGGAAAATGCTAGGGGTTCTCCTCGTAGGTTCTCCTGGTGTTCTCCCAGTTTTACATAAAACATTATTTAAGAAAAAATAAAATTGTAGTTGTCTCCACCACCGGTTTTTTTAGGCATTAGTATCAAATTTGAGGCATTAGCAACAAATTTGTGAGGCATTAGCAACAAAATTGAGGCATTAGCATCAAATTTAGGATGATCAAATCCATTTTGGGTGATATCATCCCTAAAGGGTTAACTTTCCACCCTTAGGTTTAATTTTGAATCCAAAACAAGTTTTAAAACATTAGAACCTAACTATTAACTCCATAAAATTAATCATGACAAAAATGATGCTACAATTTTGGCTTTTATTAAATCATGTTGTATATAAGACGGAGAAACAAAAACTGTTAAAAAGCACTACAAAAAGAATGCGATAGTCGTCGTAGGTATTTTTCTCTCGTCATCCAGAATCCTACGTGTTTGTGCAGGTGCACTGCACCTGATCACCGTGTTACTTGACCGCGTGTCACATCGCGCAATTGTAATTGGTGGCCAGCTGGTGCACATCATGATCAATTAAATTACGGTTTTCTTGTATTATTTAAACCCACCCCCCTCCCAAAAAAAAAAAAAAATACAATTGGAATATCGAGCATGTGCATGGAAACATACCTAATTAGCATAATTACGATTTAAGTTCGTATTCCGTTTGATGATTTAACGTGGATGCTATTTATTTATCTTTTACTCAAAATATATAGTTATATTTAAATAAGAGTAATTAAATAAATAAATATTGGTTGAGATTATAATGTCAATGGTGTAAATTACATATCTGTGAGATAAAAATATAGATAAAAAAATAATATATAACATTATTATTTATATAAACATAAAGAAATAAAGAAATAGTTATTGATAGTACAAGAACTGGATCCATTTCATGATCATGTTGTCTGATTTTAAATTTTTTTAGGACGAGGACGACATGAGTTTTTCCATTAGAGTCTCTCGCTCCAATGTGCACATGCACCTCATTATGCCCGTGCTAGGTGGCTAGTCCTCTTCTCTACCACTCAATTTATTATAATTGTTAATTAAGTGAATATGATACTTTATAAACTAGTAGACCTCTAACTATCTAGCTAGCCAATGTGACACAACCGTTTCTCCATATACTTCAAAAAATTTGGGATTGACACGAAAGATGTAAATTTTTCAATTAAATACACTTAATACTTTATATATAAAATGTATTACATAATGATTTGAGCAAGGGTCTTAATTAGCAAGATCAAAGCAAATTAGATTCACAAGGGGTGGCTGTTTGTACTGTCATAAACATACTTAATTTATTATTATTAATTTTATATTCATGATGAGACGGTACTCATCATACTCGTTGTACTCTCACTCTCAAGTCGCCTTCACCAAATTTTTTTATATAAACTGTCCCAATGAAATTGGATTAAAATGCATGTTAGCAATTTGGAGACTCTTTGGAAAGAGGATGCGTATCAAATTGTGCATCTTAGCTACGCCAAGTAAATGCTAATCCATCTAATTAATCCACTTCGATCGGGCACTTGACTGATCAACCACGAATCCTGCAATTCGCTTGTGGGTTTGGTTGTCAGCCAGAATAGGGAAAGAGAATTTGATATCCACCACGATAATGGATTACACACTTAAAGTTATCATTTTTTTTTCCCAAATTAATACTCAACTAAAGATTAAAATAAGCCTAAAAAGTTAAAGCAGCGGAAGGAAGTGATTGATCGGAGACTTTGCCTTAACGAGAAAGTGTGTCAAAATAAAAATGGGGATGAAAGTTTTGGTGGGATATGCATCATTTTCTTTTGTTATGTTAATGCAGAATCACGTGGAAAGTTCATATAAGAAGGTTAAGTTGTAACGGTATTTCAGCACACATCTGCGTTATTAGCCTAAAAGAATTGCTCAATTTGAAAAATCAATTATACTAAAAGAATTACCGGGGTGTTATACAATCTTCCCCCATTAAATCTTTCTAACGTCCTAGTTGAGGTCATGTCATATAGTGTTACAATACCATATGACGTTAATTACTAGGTAGCTAGTCATGCGTTCTCACTCTAGTTAATTTGGAATAGAAATAATCACTTATAAATTAAAAGTCAATCTTACCTAATAAGGAACCAATAAAAGACTTGGTATATATTTCACCTACTCTTTGTGAAATTTTCATTTTCTCAATATAAGACTAGGTTGTGGCAAGGCCTCTCATCCTAAACAAATTGATATTGATCTCTTCTCCTTATCTATCTATCTATATATCTATATCTATATATATATAGATATAGATATATATATATATATATATATATATATTATGTGTGTGTTCTTGTAGTTGAAGTTGCGCACTGCAATCTCTAAGAAATTAGAATTAAGCAAATATATATAAATTCGTCCGAAGAATTAGGTTGTTAATTGGTATATTAAGATAGAGTGCTAGTAGGGGTATTACAATTATAATCATTTTTTTTTTATCAATTGTATGAAAAATGTAGTAAAACTTTAGAAATACAAACATATTCACATAGCTAGCTATAAGTAATTCTAATCCTAAGTTGCTTTTAGAACTTTCTTATCCCATAGATAGTCTTACCCCTACTATACCAAGATCAGGTTTAATTCCTTTCCAGGTTGGAATCAGAATTTTACCTTTATGGGGTCATGATAGGAGCATGAATGAAACTACGTTTAGAACTAGGAACATGATAGACATAAAAAATACTCTTTTCTTTTAGTGGTTTCTTTTCGTTTTCCGTATGGAGAATCAAATAATGTTCAAGATTTGACCTCATGATCATTTCGCAAGGAGATAAAAGGAGCATTGAAATTACTGGGGACTCTGCCCCAGCAGAAATTGAATCTAGATCCTCTACAATTCTTTAATTACCCAATGTGCAAGAAATTGTAAGGAGCTAGAGACAAGGAAAATTGACGGGATCTTCAATTATAGGGAATCCCGATCTGTAAAAAAGTTGCTCTTAAATCAAGATTGCTTACCATAGGGGTATAAATAAGCTGAGCCTAAGCGATCTTTTTTTGTTTGGGCTCCGCTCATTAAAATTTTACTTGATTTTGAGCTCGAGCCAAGTTCAAGAACGAGTCAAAAAATCTAGCCGAAGTGACATAGACATGAGAAAGCAATTGACCTCATGTGCCATCCAAGCGTTGGGACAGCCCTTAATTAAAAGCAATAATTAATGGGTACCCTTAATCTAAAAGGGTACATACATATACCCAGCACTATCCCACGACATTAATTCCTTTTCAGCCGCAAGTGATGGGCAATCTTTGGCTTAAATTCCCTAAAACTTTTTTGTCTTTTTCTTTTTCTCCCCCTCACTAAAAGTGCCTCTTACAAATCCCATTGAGCAAATTGATTGTGTGGGGCTTTTTCTTTAGTGGGGGGAACACGAAGGGGAGCAATGTTCCTACGTCATGCACACTCAAAAGAAAAATAAAATAAACAAGTGTAATTGGATAAACTATCTCCACTCCCCATTATTATGATGATCATGCAAATCGCACTAAAACCAGTGTCTCTGTAGAAAACAACCCCCCAACAGTCCCTGATCCTGTAGAGGCCCCAAGCTTCCAGTAGGCAAATCGAGTGCATATTATTCTTGGAGAAGAATCTGGACACGATTCCACACACCGAAAGAGAGGGGCCATTTACTTCCATATATCGTGACGTACGTGAGAGATGGCGATTTGTAGCTGCGCTAGCATGATAAACCCTGATAATGATGATGCTTAATCACTCATCAACACCTCTAATTAATTCCGCGTGGCAGCCAATTTGGGATGGCTTTAATCATGTCCATCTATGGTATACAATTTGGGATGACCAATCCTTTTTTTCTGAGCAATTTGGCCGGATGATCTAAAAGGCACGTCCCTAAGTGGTTGGAAAGGCCACATAGTCCCTGCTCCAATAGAAGGGTGGCAACTCGTTTATTCATACTGTTCTATTTGAACTAGTTATGAAAATACACATGCATGTCAACTAGCTCCATCAGATGGGACTCATGAAATCAACATTAATTACATGCTGAATTATAAATAGGCTTACCGTTATGCAGTTAACAAGTGTTAAGGACAGTTGACCGTTGACAGCCAGCGTACGTGTTAGTAGTTCAATCAAGGAGCTGAGATCTGTGGAGACACATAAAACAAGTAGAGGTGACTAGTTGAGAATATTCTAATGTTTAAGACAGTAAAAAATTCTTGAAATGAATGGAAAGTTATAAACTTAGGAATTAGGGATTAGAAAATTACCAGCTAGCTAGAGTGGATTTTTATTTATAGGAGAAGGGGTATAGCAACTCAGGTCAACATCCTATTAGTAGGGATTTTCCCTCTTGAGCGCCTGACAACTTGCAAGTATGGACTACCCCTTTTGAGCATTAATTTGACGTCATTCCAGAATGAATTGTCCTGTTTAGGCGTATGACTTCTTGTCAGTACGTACTATCCCGGCCTGGATGTGTGGTAGACATAGTTGTTGTGACGCGAGAAGTGGCCGACAAATATTCTCCTTCACATATAGTTATTAGAGTGGTCTTACCATACTCATCATAATACACTCAACGAATTGGGGCCGCCAATCAGTGCTTCCCCTTGGAGAAGAGGGGGCTAATCTGACGGCACTAGTCATCGACATCCTACAGGTGAAACTTAGCTTGAATGCTAAAATAGCTAGCCTTGTTAGGTTCGAGAGTCAACAGAGCCTGACGTAGACCATAGACCGAGGCTCAGGTGGACACTTAGTAAATGATCATATCACTAGTGTAAATGATACATCTACCCGTATTCAAAAATTGTCAAGAAATAAAAGAAAATAAATTAGATGATTTATTCTAGACCCAATATAAGTACGGAAATTAGAAATAGGAGGAGAAACTATTCTTCTTCTTTTTCTTTTTCTTCTTCTTCTTCTTCTTTTCTTTTTTTTTTTCTTTTTTTTTCTTTTTTCTTTTTTGAGCTGCCTAAAAAATATTCAATACATCAAATATAGTGCCTTTTTCCACTTATATAATGACAGATCTTTCATGAGTGAAGTTCACAACACTCATAATTAGGGGGAGGAGTATATATATCGGATACATTGGATATAAGAAATAAATATTATTTTTAAACTTTAGGTTGTCATGAGAAACAATTTGGTTGAACCAAAATCATGAATTGATAAGAAATAATAATTATTGAGATTTTCAATTCTTTTCCCCTAGCTCGGTTGATATAACCGTTAACGTCCGACAGGTACAAGGGCCGAGGGGAAAATGATTGCACCATTAGAATAAGGATTTGCTCTAGTTTCTTCTACAATATTACCTAACCCAAATCCTTTGAATGAAATACAAGAACATGTTGGCCGCCACGTTTCTCGAGCAGGCATTCATCCGCTCGAGAAAACGTGATGCTAGCTAGCTATTGAGTGATGCGTTTTGTTCCAATATTTAAACTCATGAACAGAAGGAAAATTGAGGCCATGGCCATGGCAAAGAAAATTAAACCCACCTCCAAAACATGAATGTCCTAGCATGCATGCATGCATGCATGGTGTTAGCATGCTGTGGCTTGTGGAAAATGAGCTAGTCTCTTGCACTGCAGAAGCAATAATAAGGGACTGACTTTCATGCATGCTGTAATTTAAACTGGTTTTTGCTGATGCTGTAAGAGCTTTCCCTTCCCCATATGTGTTTCCCCTGATAATTTTCTTTATCTTATCTTGGAATATTCTCTGAATATATGCTTTCACTAAAGCATTATCCCTTTCGGATCTCCACTGGGAAAATAAAGAAAGGAGGATAATTGCAGGCTTTAATTCAGAAACTTTAGTGGTGGTTCCATTTCTGATGAATCAATCATATTATATTTACTGTTGCACCCATTATTCATTTGCCAATTATCTTTAATTTCCCTCAGGCTTGGCTATATGGAAATGGGTTAATCTTTTCTCTTTGTTTTTTGCAGTTTGGCACCCCTGCATCAAGCTATATAATAATTGCAATTCCGATAATGCTTGAAGCTTCTATATGGCCTAATAGATGGTCGACCAATTCTCTTGGTGAAACTTTATGTTATGAAAACGTTAATGAAATCCTCTACTGATTTTATATTCCACTCACTAAGATCATCTCCAACATATGCTCTAAAAGATTGATAATAGCTATATTTAGTTATTATCAGCCTTTCTTCGTCTTGGTCATTCTAAAAATTTTGTTAAAAAATGAACTTTTATACGTGAAAGTTCAATGTAACAGATTCTAGTTACAATTATTTTAGTCATTTATCTCTCTCTTCATCTCCCTCTCCTTACTCCTTAAAAACAATAAAAATAACATTTACAGTAGTAAAGAGTTGAATAGATAATTTGTTGGGGTTTATATTAATTAAAAAACTAGTAAAAATAAAAAGTATTTTGAGAAGCTAAAATAACCACTATTAATCATTCCATCCTGGTATAACACATGCATGTCCTTACATATTTGAGAATGAATAAACAATATTAAAATATAAATTTAATTGTTTAATAACCGACATCTCAAATGCTCATTAAATTAGAACCAAGTAAAAAGTGTAAGAGCTGTAATATCTAATTAAGAGCACCGAGGGTAAAATTGTTATAATGATAATCTTTATCCAATATATATCTAGCGGAATTAAGTGTGGCCCAGCATAGCAGTGACATGGCTCCACATAATTTGAGGCAAAGATTATTCCACTGACCGTTATCTCTCTAGCTATTTGGTGATTAAGGAAAAAAAAAAAACACAAGTATCAATATTAATATTAAGTTTATTGTAGTCCACAATTATATTTAATTATATTTAGACTTGACTAGACACATGCACCATGAGAAGACCCACGCACGATTCAATCACCCAATTGGTTTATAGTGCATGTATAGGCCGGGTGAGGTCCTATGCAGTAATTGCCTCTGTACAACTCTATTAATGAGTTGTAACGTAAAAGATAACTGGCCTCCACCTCTCACTTATACTTGGTTGCTTCGTGCTTCTTGGGTTTACTGAGCTTCTCTTCAAAACTTGACATAATTCATATACCATAATGGCATAACTGCATACCCAAAAATTCAAAAATTCTGAAAATCTTGCCAAAACAAAAACAAACCCAAAATACCGCCAACGTTGTCACCATCGCCATATAAGTAGTCGTCGTCATTGCCAACCGAGACGGCGCCATGCTCCTCATCATCGTGGCCGGGCATTGTGCATGTCAAACTCGTTTTTCGATTCCATATCTGGGAGCTCTACAGCTTCAGCTAGGGATTTCAAATATATACCACCTAGGTGTATTTATTAAAATAATGTTCTTTAGTAGACTGTTATACGTACAACTGCCATTTAACTAGAATAATGTACGTGGCAATGAAAATTAGACTTTATTTTTTATTTTTTAATGTTTTGATTTAACGGTTAATTTTTATTATCATATCATCAAATTGTATGACAATTATATAAGAGTTTACTAAATATCATACTGATCATATTCATTGAGTATATAACATAAACAACAAAGCGAACAAAAGAAAAGCAGAACATATAAAATACGAGAGACAGCATGCATGCACGTTGATAAATGGATACAAAGAATTTCAAGCGTTTAAACTTCACATGTATAGGTATAGCAATTGGGCTCTTCTTTATCTTCATCATGAGACGTGAGTTTGCTGCATTCTTCCTGTCATATTGTTGTCGGTTGAGATGGACAAAATATTATGGTTATGAACACAATGGAACATAAGTGGCCAACTAAAGTTCATTGATGACAAAACATGCAACCAGGAAAAATTCAAGCATGGACGTCAGTGCCAACTCTATTACGTACGGAGAACAACAAAAATCGTGGAGAACTAGAGAATAAGAACTTTGATTGATACTTCGTTCACACGTATTGTGATATGATTTATACTTTGTTAACATGTTTCATTATTTCGACACTTTATGTTGTATGATGTACATATATATTTTGGTTCATTCTCTCAATAAATAAACGAGATTTATAGTCTAGTTAATTGGGAAGCATTGCGGTGATCATACCCTAGATATAAGTAAGTTTGAATTTCTCTCTAAATTAAGATATAAATAAAATAAAATAAAATCAGGAACAAGACGATAATATATATATCTTTTGTAAGAGATAATAATTAAGTAAATCTAAAAACTTATGCACTATAATAATCACCACTGTTTTCTGATTCAAATCTTATAATGGCCAGCACGATTAATTTTAAATCAATAAAGCAATATTTTAGTCGTCCTTCGAAACATTTATTAAACTTTACTATGGTGAAAATAAAAACTGTTTGAAGGAATGTTAAAAGGTATATATCAACATCACCAAACTTATTGGTCACAGATTCTAAATCTTTGGCACCATCAGTTTTCTATTTGGATTCCTTTTATATATATGTATATATGATTATGAGATGTCCATGATTCTTTAAGCACCTGAATATTTTGGTCACGTGTTTGATTAAAAAGCATTTACCAAGATTAACCTATCAAGGATAGAGTTATACGGAATTGGAAAACCTTTATGCCTTAAAATAAGTAAAATTGTTAATCCAAAAGGGGGAAAAAAAGGTGAAAAACTATTTCTTCGATTAATGATCTAACAACAACTTGTAGAACGGCATATTATTAATTTGTACAATATAATTTAAATATGATATGATACAGTTTGTTCTTTCGTAATTTAAATTTATTAAGAAATGAAATGTGTTGGTAGCAAGGTAGAAAGTTTCCATGCCACACGAATGAGAGTTTAGCAGCAGCCGCATGTATAACAGAACTGATTAATTTTCATAATCAATTAATACACTGTTTGCATTGATAATTATGATAAATGTACAATTGGTTAATGTGGTTTGAAGTTTTGACAAATAGTTTCTTGATATTTTAAAAAAATGATTAAACATTTTATAGGATAAGCAAACAAACAAAAAACAAACCCTTAAAGAAGTTGACAGAATTCATTCATGTGCCCCATTATCACCAATGATAATATGACATGTGTCACTTACAAAATATAAAAGAAGAAAAATGAAAGGAGTAGTACATCACCCCCTTTGGCCAAGTGGGTGGCAGGCACATGTTCAATCAAAACAAGTATTGGGTATTTAGGTATGTAAGGTTGCCGGTATTAAAAATTAGAACCGCAACCTAGCTATAATAACAATATCCATCTGGTGTCGGGTTTTGTGGAGGCGGAGCAGGGTGATGCTGCTTTGGATGAGTTTACATCACCCAGAGAGAGGCGCAGACGAATGGATGAGAGAGAGAGAGAGAGAAAGACAAAGAGAGGTGCAGACAAGAAAAAGAGAGGGAGGGAGAGAGCTACATACGGGGGAGAGAGAGAGAGGCACACAGGGGAGAAAGAGAGAAAGAGGAAAGAAGAACATGAAGAAAGAAGAAGAAGAAACGGTGTGAAGAAAGAATAAAATGATGGATGGGTTATTGTGGGTATTAGGTTTTAAGGTATAGGGTAAAGGGGCAGAGCAGGGTAAGTTTTCAGCATTTAAAAAACAAAATCAACCCGCAACCCGTCCCACCCCATACGGATATTCAAAAAATAACCTGGATCTGCATTTTTGTTAGGAAAAATGGGTGGGTCAAGTCAGTTCAAGATGCATTGGGCCAAATTTCGCGGGTATTTGCCCACTCCTATATGGGGTGGTTGAGCCATCCCATCTCTAAGGTCATGAGAATGGTTCGGCCACATCAAATATTCTTAAAAAGAGAATAGTTGAACCACCTTCATGACCTTGAGGTTATGTGGTATGACCATTCCCTATTTAGCAAGAAGGGGTAGCTCGAGTGGCCACCCTGTTGTTGTTTGTTTGTTTCTTTCTTTTTGTTCTTTTTTTAATATATGTTTTATATTTAGCTTTTTAATTTTTTTTTTTTTTGGTAATTAAGTGACAATAGAATTTTTGTTGATGTGATTGATGGATTTTGTCAACTTTTTTAATGGCAGTTCCCTCTTTTTAATTTTTGTTGCTTACTTCAAAACGTGTTTAATCACTTTTTAAACACCATAATCTATTTGTCAAAATCCCAAACCACGTATACCAATTTTCATTTTTAATTTGCACCATGTAATTCAAATATGGTAAAATATAATTCTTATTCCTTTTCGTTATTTGCTTTTTTTTTGAAAAGTGAAATTTTTGTTAATAGCAAGACAAATGCAGAACTTGCATGCTATACGCGCATGACTAGTTTAGTGGCCGCCAAGTTGGCATTATATATATATATATATGTACCAAAATGACTTTCATAAAAGCAATTTTATATATATATATTTTAACACTAGCTACAACATGGACCCAAACTTAGACTTGAAGGCTCCATATAAACTAAAATCCCATTACCATTTAATTTTCTATAAATTTTGAATTACCACTACTCATTTATTTAAAAATAAAATAAAAACCCGTAAAGAAAATAGCAAAATCCGTGGTCCATTTTTCTCTAAGCGGCTCTCCTCTCCCCCTCTCTCTCTTCTATAAATGTGTAAACCTTTCCAATCACTCTCTTACCTCTTAAGTTCTACTTTTACGCCTCACTGATCCTCCCCCTTCATACACTTCAAGAAACCAAAATGGTGAAGTTCTCGAAGGAGCTTGAAGCTCAAATCATTCCGGAGTGGAGGGAGAAATTCGTTAATTACCGTGAGTTGAAGAAGCAAATCAAGAGAATAAAGCTCTCTAGATTGCCAAAAACAGCCCAAGACGTTAATGGCGAATTCGGTCTCTCCATTTTCGACCCAATTCGATACTTGACGAACAGAATCTATAACAAGTTCCACGATCCCGATAACAAGACCGACATAATTCAGGTACAAATATACATATATTAATACATAATATGCATGTATGTTTGTGTTTACAACCCTTTTGCTTTTAGAAGAAGAGCAGCCTAATTGAAGTTGAGTTAACGTGTACGTCCGACCGATCATTGAATTCCGGTCACTTTTTGAGTTTTTTCCGGTACTGGATTTATCTCCATTCGCGAAAGCTTTTTTGGTTTTGTTTTTTCGTACCCGAAAAGTCGGGTGTGTTTTTGGTTTTGTGTCTTTACATGTATATTGTTTTAAAACTATTTCTAGAAAGTATATAACTGACGTCATTTTCCGGCAAAACTCTCTTGGGTGTTTCCGGTACGTACACCTGAACTCTCTCTCTCTCTCTCTCTCTCTCACTGTTCAGGACGACAAGACATGGCCTAGCTACCTGTTATTCACTAAATATTGTTCATGTTCCATTCCCATAATATTTAGTGCTTTAATTTTGCATTAATGCAATTGTCTGTCAAATACTAGAAGAAGAAAAAATGGACGTAAACTGAGAATGCTATGAGAGTAGTCCAATTAATACTATATATCTTACAACCTTTGGCTTTTTTGGTGCCTTGTGCTTTCCCTTTTGGGGTGTTTCTCATTCTCCTCACGAAACCAAAAAGAAACGGTTGTTGTAGCTAGGCACACACTCCTTTCACGAAAAGATCGTGAGCACCCAACGGAAAAAGACACTATAGAAAGCATGAAGCTTCTCCGTTAACGTTATATATCCATTTTCTGTTTCAGGTCAGAAGTAAAAACATGGAGGATAGTGAGGAAGAGGTTTATGAGACTGAGCTTTCTCAGTTGTTTTCTGAGGAGGATGAGGTACGTAATAATATTATTTACTGCTTACCCATCATTTATTTAATTTTTTTTATTGCTAATTTGGTTTATGGGTATTTGAGTGATGTGTAGGTAAAAATCTTTTTTGCGAAATTGGATGACGAGCTTAATAAGGTGAACCAATTTTACAAGAAAACGGAAGGTGAGTTGCTTGAGAGAGGGGAGAATCTCAACAAGCAGCTTGAGATTTTGGTCGACCTCAAGCAAATTCTCAAGGACCGTCGCCGGAAGAGCGCTCCACCAAGTCCCAACTCCCCAAATTCTCCTTGTTCTTGGTTATCTCCGGCCCGGAGTTCTAATTCCTCGGGTGAGTCTATTGTTTATTTTTATTTTTATTTTGCTGCATGTAGTCTATAGAATTTCTAGGTAAGGTCCAACTTACTGGACTATAGACATGGAACAATGTCATGCTGACACGTTGCCAAACATGCCTTAATTTCTGTAATAAAATAATTATGTGTTTAATTTGGAGTGGGTGATGATTTGGGGTCCTAAGAAACGTGATTTAGAGGGCATATATACGTACCAAAATCACATGGCAATTACTTTGAGAGTCATTTGAAGGAAGTAGGTAGCCAACCAATAAATGCTGCTGCTTGCGATATATTAATCTGCTCTCTTATATTTAATTTAAAATTAACTCAAAGTTAGTCCTCCTTTAATAAATAAATATATTTATATTTATGAGATTGATAACGGAGGAATTATATATATATATATATATATATATATGCAGAAGGGTCGATTGAATTGGCTGAAAGCCCTACTAGTGATCATCAGAGCTTGGAGACCCAAGAAGCAATTGCATCATTAAAAAGAAATGGTGTGAGTTTTGATAACTCGGAAACAATAACAAAAATAAAGCAAGGGAAACATAAGATGGCGATGAAGATAACCATTCCGGCAACGGCAACGGCAACGGCAGCGACAAGGGCAATCGCTGCCCTGACATCGATATTGTCGGAAGATTTTGTTAATAATCCCAGAAAAGAACTAGGCCCCGGTGAATTCCTTAATGGAAAGAAGGTTCAATGTGCTGAGAAGACCATCAGAAGCGCATTTGTAGAGCTGTACAAAGGCTTTGGTCTACTCAAAACTTACAGGTTTTTTCTTTTCTTTTTCTTTAATTTAATTACTTTTGTTTCGGAAAAATATAATAATGTTAAAAATAGATTGAGAAATTAATTAATTAGAATTGATTTGATTTGATGAGTGGGGTTAGCGTTGGTGGCCGGAGGTAATGGTGATATATATTTATATATAGTTAAACATGATCGAGGCCACGTAAGGGTGCCTTTAATAAAGGAAGTTGGTGATGGTAATGCACTTGCCTTTACTAAAAGTAACTGAGGCGTAGAAATCCCCATTGGCCACATGTGATTTTGTGAAGCACACAATTCTAAATTATAGTCCCCGAGCATATATAGCTTAATTGGTTATAGACCACTCATCATAAAGTATAAGTCACTTGTAAAATTCTCCCTCCCTTTGTTTTTTTTGTTTTTATTTTTGTTTTTGTTTTTGTTTTTATTTTTTTGACATGTTCATACAAAAAAAGAGAGAGATGGATTTGAACTAATAACTTCTGTTTCATTAGAACTAATGACTTCACTTAATTATCAATGAAAGCAACTTAATTAGTAGTAATCACTTAATTACCTAGCTAATATTGAATTTGGTTGGGGGTTAATTGATGTGAGGTTTTTTGTTTTTTCCTCCATATTTTTTGGTGTTATATAGCAATTAGGACATTTTAATTTCTCTTATTAATTATGCATGCTCTAATAATCGAATTAACTATTTTTGGCAGCTCACTAAATATGATGGCATTCGCAAAGATACTGAAGAAATTTGATAAGGTATGGTGATAATTAATAATATCTATCTTAACCTCAATTTACCAAATGAATATATATATATATATATATATGTGTGTGTGTATGTGTTTCATATATGACACGACACACATAGAAAGGGGACAAGAAACAAAAGGAATTTGTCAGATATATTTTAGTACGTGATTAGCGTTTTTACATATATATTTGGTAATTAAGTGAAGCTTTAATTTGCTTTTGGTTGGCATGCACTTCAGTTCACTACACTCAATGCCATTAATTAAATTTGATCCTTTTTTAAATAAAATAAAAAATCAATTAATGAAATATATACTTGAAAGAATTCAATACATCAATATTCATGCCTTGGCAAACTGGTTTGGGAGACAATGATGTCTAAAAACCTCATGATCATCACATGAAGAGTGTGAAACTCCTAACCATTTCTTCCTACACACCATGATTGAAGAAATTACCTTATAATGTTCCTAACCATACCCCTGCTGACTCATATATATATATATATATATATATATATACCACGTTAAATTTGCCTTTTTCTTTTTGTTTTTCCTTTTAAATTAAACCTTTTTTTAGATACCTTAATTTGTTACATGGTATATATAATTAATGCAACTATATATCCTCTTAATTAATTAATTCTGTCAACAAGTACTATTATAGCTAGCATTGATATTCTCATGTGAACAGGTATCCAACCAGCAAGCTTCGGCAAATTATCTAAAAGCCGTGAAGGAAACCCCTTTTATTGGCTCTGGCAAGGTAAGATCTTCCATCTTATTTATTTGTTAATTCAAATTGGGGAAAGGGGGAAGTAAAAAATTACAAGAAAATTAAAAACAAAAAAACAAAAAAAAAAAAAAAAACAAACAAACAAACAACAAAACAAAAACAAATGAGGAACGACCCTAACAATAACCTTAAAAATTAATACACATAATAAGACAATCTTAAACCCTAAAGGAGCTAGCTAGACATTGGTCAAATAAATGACCCGACTCAATATTGCTAGAATTAAGGTCTTTGTAGCTCTCTTAAAATCATTATTGGACTTATGATTGACTATTATTTGATTTTAATTAAATGATAATTTTAAAAATCACCTCATTTTTAGTGGAACACAAGATATTGACACAAGATCAAAGACTTCTAGAATTACTCAGCAATAAGCTTAGACAATGTTCTAGAAGACAATTTTCCGTCTTTCTTAGGGTGGTCATCACACTCACACAACCTTAAAAAGCCTAATACCATTGATAATTAAGTCATAAACACCACCTTTCGTTTTGCCCCCATGATTGTGTTTGATTCCTCGATCGTGCACTACCGTAATATTGTCTCTCCCAAACAAGAATCATGAGGCTCAAAACGTTTGCATTTTCCACATCCAAATGATAAGAACTACTTAGTGACAATCAATTTCATATATATATATATATATATATATATATATATATATTCCTTTTCCAATATCTCTAAGTGGATTATGGAGAATGGGTGGTGTAGTGTTTTTTCTAATAGGGATTATTATATTTGGTTTGAAAAGGTTGTTAGACTGATGGACGATGTGGAAATCATTTTCACAAAGCACTTCGCCAACAATGACAGGAAAAAGGCGATGAAATTCTTGCGCCCCCAGCAGCCAAAAACATCTCACATGCTCACCTTCTTTGTTGGTAATTATCATCTTTCAATTCACTTATAACCCACGTATTAATTAATTAAATATTTGAGCCCTTGCTAATGCTGGCCACTAATTCTCTAGCTAGTGGGATTACTCTTCAGCAGTACCGTACGTGGCTGATTTTCAAAAGAATTTCTTAAATCCCACTTCTGATTAAAGTAATTTGTTTAATTTCTTATTGTTTATTGCAGGATTGTTTACTGGTTGTTTTGTGTGCCTATTTATTATATATGCACTCTTAGCGGACTTGTCGGGTATATTCTCCTCCTCTGTTCCACAACAAAAGGCTTATATGGAACCAATATACCCAATTTTCAGGTGATTTTTCCTCTCTGCTTTCTCCTCATTTTATATTTTTCACAAACATTAATATTGCAAAAAAACAAAAACAAAAATTCACACAGATGCTCTGAAATCTAAATGACCCTTTATAGTTAAATTTAATTATCATGAGTAGCTAGAGATGCTCTTATATAATTAGTGTAGGAGAAATTTATTTATTTTTAATTATAAAGTAATATATTTCCTTATTTTATTTGAACATTAATAACACTTGACCTAATGTTAGGATATATATCAAAGAAATTCCATTTGATTTAGGTTTTTTTTTTTTTTTAATATATTTGATTTAGGTTTGTAATATATTTTTATTTATGATTATATGTTATATAAGCATTCTAAGAATACATTAAAAGAACACTTGTCATGATTAATTTAGACTGCCCAACACATAAAATATTTGATTTAAATGGAGGATAAATCGACGGAATTAAGGTTTCGAATTCAAGACATTTAATAATTTAATGAATATTTTAACATAAATAATTTTTTTTAGAAAAAAAATATATAGTTTGAAACCAGAACGTTTGATTGACAATAAAATGCAAGCATATATATGGAACTCACTCTCACTATCCCAGCTCAATCACATTAATAAAGCCATTACGGAAGCAGTCTTCCAATCAAATTACTTGGACTAATTAAGTAGGTTAGCCATTTTCTCCATTCATCTTTAAAGCCATAATAATAATTGTAAATCAAATCAATTTGATTCATGCAGTGGCAAAATATATGATGAAAGAACCATATATATATATATATTATATACTGATGTGTAGGTTAATTGTTTTGCAGCATGATTGCTTTGCTGAGTCTGCATTTGTTCATGTATGGATGCAATTTGTTCATGTGGAAGAGTAAAAGAATCAATTACAACTTCATCTTTGAATTCGCACCCACTACATCCCTCAAGTACAGAGATGCCTTCCTCATTTGCACCACCTTCATGACCATTGTGGTCGGAGCCATGGTCGTCCACCTCTTCTTACGGGCCACCGAGGTCTTCCTTCCTAGACAAGTTGATAGAATTCCAGGAATTCTTGTGTTGGTTAGTGCCGTTGTTTGGTTTTCATCTTCGGCTATGATCATTTTACAGAAATCTTCTCGTAATTTAAACAACATATATAATCT
The DNA here is from genome assembly GCA_013348765.1 of Carpinus viminea. Classification (NCBI taxonomy): domain Eukaryota; kingdom Viridiplantae; phylum Streptophyta; class Magnoliopsida; order Fagales; family Betulaceae; genus Carpinus; species Carpinus viminea. The sequence goes on from CP054673.1 coordinate 30,433,664, forward strand.
CATTTAAGGTTTCATAAACCAAACATCCTTTTCTGTGTCTCCAGATAAAACCTGCTTAATTTACTCATACACAATGTGCTGATGATCGTAAATGATGATCCCCTTTTTTTCAGTTTTTCTTCGCACTGCTCATTTGCCCATTTGACATCTTCTACCGCCCGACACGCTTCTGTTTCCTCCGTATAATTCGTAACATAGTCTGCTCTCCATTTTACAAGGTAAATTAATTAATTAATTTACTTACTTTCTCATTAATTTCCTTCAACAATATGATGAAAATTAGTAAATTGTGGCAATTTTTTGTATATATATATATATATATATATATATATATATATATATACATATGCAGGTTATGTTGGTAGACATTTTCATGGCCGACCAACTTACTAGCCAGGTAATTAACCTGTACTCTTAAGCAGCCTCAATATATGTTCTTTATATTTATTTAATTTCTTCCAAGTTCTTGGCAACCAAACAAAGTGATGGAAATAAATTTGTTTAAGATCCATTAATTCTCTTCTCTACATATATAGCTTCATTAATCTCCGATTAATGCATCCTTTACTGTTTACAGATTCCCTTACTGAGGCACATGGAATTCTCAGCCTGCTACTTTGTGGCAAGAAATTTCAAAACACACCACAGTGCCTGCGACGCCAGGTCCGGAACGCTATTCAGGGAGATAGCTTATGTCATTTCTTTTTTGCCATATTTTTGGCGTGCAATGCAGGTATAATTATTTAAATACGTTAAATCTCGGCTTATCCCAAAAGTACCTAAGCTAATAGAAAAAAGAGTAATTTTAATTATTTAATTTATATTTGAACATTATCCCTCATGTGCAGGCGCAAATTTTTTTAATAGAGTCAATTTAATTACTCTATATTTCAATTAATATATATATATAGGGCCTCAATTATTAAAGAGGAGTGTTCTTATAACATAAATTAAATAATTAAATTTATCCATTTTTATCCGCTTTTAAGCTTAATCTTTTAAGACAAACGATGATTTAACAAAATCAACAAACTTGAACATTTATTCCTTGACATTAATTAGCTTGGATAAGTATTCAAAATGCTACATATATATATATATTTGGCATTGGAAAACACTAAAATAGTCTATATATGCTGCCTATGTGTGTGTATATATATATATATATATATATCTTTTCCAACTAACACCTTGCTTTCGAATTTTTGTATTTAAGTGTGCAAGACGATGGTTTGATGAATGTGACGTGGGCCATTTGGTTAACATGGGGAAGTATGTTTCAGCCATGGCGGCAGCCGGTGCCAGGTTGACATATGATCACAAACGTGATCATAAACACCTCTGGTTTGCCATACTTACATCTGTGGTGGCTACTCTATATCAGTTGTACTGGGATTTTGTAAAGGACTGGGGGCTTCTCAACTACAACTCCAAAAATCTCTGGCTTAGAGATGATTTAATTCTCAAGAAAAAATGCATCTACTACATTTCCATAGTAAGACTACTTCTCTCTCTCCCTCTCTCTTTTTCTCATCATCTCTTTAGACAAAACATGTCTGAAACAGATAAGAAATTGAACATTGCAGGCCTTTAACATTGTTCTCAGAGTTGCATGGGTGGAGTCCGTCTTTGGGTTGCCTAAAAATCGATATGCAGAGAGACAGTTGCTGGAATTTTTCCTGGCTTCATTGGAAGTTATTCGTCGCGGACATTGGAACTTTTATAGGTATTTTCTGTCTAGCTCAATGGAAAATGAAAATGAAATTTTGTCTGATATTAATTATTAATTGGTAAATTGTGATGAAATAGGTTGGAGAATGAGCATCTGATCAACGTAGGCAACTACAAGGCAGTGAAGGAAGTTCCATTACCATTCCGGGAGACAGATTCTGATGGGTGAATCCATTGCTTAGACAGCATGCATGCATGCATGTACAGACGCCCGACCATGACAAGCTAATCATTTTAAATAACAAAACGGCTCGTCAGCCATTACATATAATCTCAATTCCAAGGGGCCAATCGTTATGAAGAATTAAAGCGCTTGTTAATTAAGACAATAATGTCTAACTTTCTTGTACAATAAACAGGCATTCTGAGTTGGACATAAATATCAGCCGCTTTACATTTCTGAAAGATTTCATTTTCTTAGTTTTATCTAATTCATTAAGTTGGCTCGACTACATATTTTGGTTTGTCGCGTCCGTCATTTGGCAATTACAGGCAATCAAACTCACCCAAAAAGACAACGTCTAAACTGTTAGAAATGAGTTTTGGGCCTAACTTAACTCAAAAGATAGCTCAAGAGTTGAGGTTTCCCATCACCCTTATAAATGGCCCATCTCCTTAATACCCAAACAAAGTGGGACTTCCAACACGCCCCCTCACGTGTGGCGGGAGGACATCCAAGCCAACATGTGCAACAAATGGGAGACAGTGGGCCACGGCCAATTAGGCTAGGCTCTGGGATCGAACCTTGACTCCATCAATTCACCCATATTTAAATTAAATATTTCACGTGTTGGGCATCATCTATTAAAAGGGAGTTTGAGCCCACACGTGAGGGGAAGTGTTAAACTAATGATTAAATGATTAAATTTATTTCTTCCTATCAACTTAAGCTTTTATAATTAGTAATTTAACATGAACTTAGGAAAAGGAAATATGGCTCTCACAAGAAAATCCTAACTAGAAAGCAATCAATGGAAAGAAAGTGACGTGGAGCACCTCTTGAGAGCTCAAAGACTCCAAACAATCAGTTTATACTTGCAAAACCTTTGAAGTAAAAACCTCACTTATACCAAACAAAAGATGCAATAGCTCCATAACTATGGCTTTTCTTCTTTTAAGTTTTAAACTCCAATGGTTTAATGTTGTTTTGTGGCCAACGCTGTCAAATTAAAGCATTGGAGGCACGTAAAATAAAGTCCCAGTGGCAACAAACATAACGTATGGAATTCAAGGAATTCCAAGAAACCGTTCTTGTTGGTGTCCAATGCATAGAAAAAATTTAGGGTCTCTAATTGTAACCGCATTGCCTGAAGAAATCGACGAACTCTGACATGGTGACTCTGCCGTCCCCATTCATATGCATGGAGCGAAAAGCTTCAAGCTCTCGCTACTGAAGTTCCGGGTCGAGAGGCATTGTTATAGTAAGCTTCTGCAGCATGCTTTAAGTCCTCCATTCCAATCGATGTCAAGGCCTCTAAGGCTTCAACCACTGCTTAAGTTTGTAATATCTCTCAGTAGCCCTTTCGAAATGTGGTGTAAAGTTTTGAATTTTTTTTAATTAAAAAGTAAACAAAATTTAGGATTAAACACATTTTGCCCCCATATGGCTAACAACTTTATTTTTACCCACCTCAGTTTGGCCTAGGGGTGGTTCGGCCACCCTTAGGCCAGCTGTCTAGGGTGGCCGAACAACCCCCACGGCCCAAGGGGCTGGTTCGGCTGCTCCTTGGGCCAAACCCTCAAAAGATAATTTGAGGGTTTGGCCTAAAAGAGTGGCCGAACCACCTCATTAGGCCCTAGGAGTGGTTCTCGAAACAGAAGTGGTCAACCACCCCATGGCCTAAGGGAGTGGTTCGGCCACCCTCATGGGCTTTAGGGGTGGTTCAGCCACCCTAGCATATTTCTTCTTCTTCTTCTTTTCTTTTTTTCTTTTTTATTTTTATTTTTGGATTTTTGTTTTAAATAAAATAAAATATGTGATGGGGGCATTTTGGGGGAAAAAAAAATCAAAATGGTCGAATTGCAACAATTTGAAAGTTTTGGGGTATCAAGTGTCACATTTGAAACTTTGGAGGTGAAAGTGCAAATGGGTCTATAGTTAAGGGAGATAAAGTGTAATTTCCCCAAAATTTTTTAATACATCTGCTCATTTTGTTTGTCATGGGTCAAGTACTGGGCTAGGCTTCTATTAAACTCCAAATGAGCCCATTTTCAAAAGGATGTGCTTCCCAACCCAGTTTGCAACCCTATTGAAAACTACAATCTCAAATTCATCAGTATCTAAACCGTTAGATCAACACTCCTCCAAGCTGAGCCGTCAATATATACTAAAAGCGAGAAAGCAAAACTCAAATCTCAAATCCCCAACCTCTTCTCTAATTCAGAGCGCGAAAGAGAGAGAGTAAATACCAGAAGTGCAGAACCCTAATGGCAGAAAAGATAGAGATCAAGGTATCCGTGGGATGCCTCCCCAATGGCATTACTGAGGAGATGATTAAAAGATTCTTCGCTTGGAAAGGTGAAATCGCCAATGTTCAGGTGAGTGTACATGTTATGGGATTGAGTGTATGTGTTATGTTTCAACGTTATTTGATTGCAAATTACTCATTTTTCTTTGCAGATTGTGCCTTACACTAATCATAAGGGGACCTTTGCATTTGTTACTTTTGAAAAGATTGTATCCGCGATTGAGGCCTTCCGGGAAATGAATGGCCAGGTATGTGATGTTCTCATTTCATCTTTTTATTGTTGGTTTAATGCTTTGAGAATTTTAGACCTATGAAATTTTCGTCCATTGATGTGAGATTTTTAAACCTTTCACATTATGAAATTTCGAGAATTAGGCAATTGATGGTCAACTTGTTAAAGTGGCTACATACAAGAATCGAGATCTCGGGATTGGAAAAACAATGATTTGTCAAGAGAACGGAGTTAAAATCCTTATTTGCATTGGAAATAGCTTAATTTCATGTGATTTGCATTGGAAATAGCTTAATTTCACTATATTCATCTCCAGAAAAAGTAATACATCTGCTCATTTTGTTTGTCATGGGTCGAGTACTGGGTTAGGCTTCTATTAAACTCCAAATGAGCCCATTTTCAAAAGGATGGGCTTCCTAACCCAATTTGCAACCCTATCAAAAACTACAATCTCAAATTCATCAGTATCTAAATCGTCAGATCCACACTCCTCAAAGTTGAGCCGTCGATATATACTGAACGCGAGATAGCAAAATTCAAATCTCAAACCCCCGGCCTCTTCCTTAATTCAGAGCGCGAAAGAGAGAGTAGATACCAGAAGTGCAAAACCTTAATGGCAGAAAAGATAAAGATTAAGGTACCCGTGGGATGCCTCCCCATTGGCATTACTGAGGAAAGGATTAAAAGATTCTTCGCTTGGCAGGGTGAAATCGCCGATGTTCAGGTGAGTATACATGTTATGGGAGTGGGTGTATGTGTTATGTTTCAACGTTATTTGATTACAAATTACTCATTTCTCTTTGCAAATTGTGTCTTACGCTAATCATAGGGGGGCCTTTGCATTTGTTACTTTTGAAAAGACTGTATCTGCGATTGAGGCCGTTCGGGAAATGAATGGCCGGGTATGTGATGTTCTCATTTTGTCTTTTTATTGTTGGTTTGATGCTTTGAGATTTTTAGACCTATGAAATTTTTGTCTATTGATGTGAGATTTTTAAACCTTTGACATTATTAAATTTCAAGAATTAGGCAATTGATGGTCAACTTGTTAAAGTGGCTACATACAAAAAATGAGATCTCAGGATTAAGAAAACAATGATTTGTCAAGAGAACGGAGGTAAAATCCTTATTTGCATTGGAAATAGCCTAATTTCATGTGATGTGCATTGGAAATAGCTTAATTTCACTAGATTCATCTCCAGAAAAAGTAAACAACATTCATTGGACTCACCTGACGATCGCTACTACTCCCTTGACAATCACTACTACTACAATATGGTGTGTTCAACATTTTATAATTTCTTGTTAAGGTTGTATAATGTGTGGATAAACTTTTGCTCATGTTGATTGTGGGGCTCTTTTGATTACATTTATCTTATTCTATGTATTAGGAAAAAGTAGAACTGGAGAGACCAACTCAAATTCTTGATGAATTCAAAGAGGAGGTTAGTTAAGAGAATCATTCAAATTTCGTGTTAGTCTATTGATTTGAGATTTTTAAACCTTTGACATTATGAAATTTCGAGAACTAGGCAATTGACAATCAACTTGTTAAAGTAGCTACATACAAGAATCGATATCTCGGGATCGAGAAAACAATGATTTGTCAAGAGAACGGAGGTAAAATCCTTATTTGCATTGGAAATAGCTTAATTGCATGTTATGTGCATTGGAAATAGCTTAATTTCACTATATTCATCTCCAAAAAAAAGTAAACAACATTCATTGGACTCACCTAACAATTGCTAGTACTCCCTTGACAATCACTACTATTGCAATATGGTATGTTCAGCATTTTAGAATTTCTTGTTAAGGTTGTATAATGTGTGGATAAACTTGTGCTCATGTTGATTGTGGGGCTCTTTTGATTACATTTGTCTTATTCTATGTATTAGGAAAAAGTAGAACCGGAGAGACCAACTCAAATTCTTAATGAATTCAAAGAAGAAGTTAGTTAAAAGAATCATTCAAATTTCGTGTTTGTCTATTGATTTGTGATTTTTAAACCTTTGACATTATGAAATTTCAAGAATTAGGCAATAGACGGTCAACTTGTTACAGTGGCTACATACAAGAATCGAGATCTCGGGATCAAGAAAACAATGATTTGTCAAGAGAACGGAGGTAAAATCCTTATTTGCATTGGAAATAGCTTAGCATTGGAAATAGCTTAATTTCACTATATTGATCTCCAAAAAAGTAAATAACATTCGTTGGACTCACCTGACGATCATTACTACTTCCTTGATGATCACTACTACTACAATATGGTGTGTTCAGCATTTTATAATTTCTTGTTAAGGTTGTATAATGTGCGGATAAACTTTTGCTCATGTTGATTGTAGGACTCTTTTGATTACATTTGTCTTATTTTATGTATTAGGAAAAAATAGAACCGGAGAGACCAACTCAATTTCTTGATGAATTCAAAAAGGAGGTTAGTTAAGAGAATCATTCAAATTTCGTGTTAGTCTATTGATTTGAAATTTTTAAACCTTTGACATTATGAAATTTCGAGAATTAGGCAATTGATGGTTAACTTGTTAAAGTGGCTACATACAAGAATCGAGATCTTGGAATCGGGAAAACAATGATTTGTCTAGAGAACGGAGGTAAAATCCTTATTTGCATTGGAAATAGCTTAATTTCATGTTATGTGCATTGGAAATAGATTAATTTCACTATATTCATCTCCAAAAAAAGTAAACAACATTCAGTGGAACAAAATTCATTAGAAGAGAAATTTTTGGACTTGCTGACTTGTGCTTTGAAGGAGCGTGCTTCACGCTATAAGATGTTTTATACCATGGTAATCATCTTGGTTATACTTTATCAATAAAATTTTAAGAAAATTTGCTTTCATTGCTTGTAATTAGTGGTTGCTTTGTGTGAAATTTCTGCAGCTGTGTGAAGGTGTTCGAGAAGTAAAGAAGTGCTCAGAAAACCTTAAAATTAGTGAAGAAAAACTCCAGGTTTGTTTACGTTTTCTTTGCATCTATATATATATATATATATATATATATATATATATGATTACATTTCTTTGCAGCTCTTTTAGTTCAATCTCCATAGATGCATGTCTTCCCCTTCAATTCTAACATGTCTTTTATTAGCTCATTAATTAATTAGATGAATACTTTGTTAAATATGTTTGATTCTAAGACTATTGAAGGGCTAGGATTACAGTTTTTCATGGTACCAAAAATACAAAAGGTTTTTGTGAGATTTTTATAGGACAGGAGTTTTAAGATTTTTGTGAGAACACTTAATTTTTGGCAGCCTCTCTACGATTACAGTAAGTAAGATTTTCATGACAAGAGTTTTAAAACTATTGAAGGGCTAGGATTGCAATTTTTCATGGTGCAGTAGGGTTGGTAACAATAGTAATGTGGACTTTTAAGGAAAATTGGGAGTTTGAAGATGGATAGGTGAATTAGGGTGAGAAAAAGAAGATAACCTAGGATATACCTATTACTCTGTTTTTCTAATGATAATTACTTGGAATTGTGATGAGTATTAAATATGTTTGATTCTAAGACTGTTGAAGGGCTAGGAGTATAGTTTTTCATGGTGCCAAAAATACGAAAGGATTTTGTGAGATGTGAGAATACCTAATTTTTGGCAGACAAAAGAAGAAAAGAGGGTGCTTAGATCATGTTTACCAGAAAAACCTACCTTGAACATCAAGATCCGCAAAAACATTCCCTCATGTACACAAATGTGAATATTTTTGCTTTAGTTCACACCTTCTGCACTATTGTAAAGATATGCTAGTCTGTTATAGTGTTTGAGAGAACTGGTGATGATGTAAAAGAAAATAATAACAGCACCTCTGATGGTGCTGCTTTTTAGACTTTTTATTTTGCCTTGTTGCTAAGTTTTAATCTCGATACAGTAAGTAAGATTTTTGTGACAAGAGTTTTAAAACTGTTGAATGGCTAGGATTGCAATTTTTCATGGTGCAGTAGGGTTGGTAACAACAATAATATGGACTTTTAAGGAAAATTGGGCTTTGAAGGGGTATAAGAAAAAGAAGATAACCTAGGATATGCCTATTACTCTTTTTTTTTTTTTTTTTTTTTGGATAAGTAATTTGAATTTTGTTAAAACGCGCAGAGGGGCGCAACCCTAAAGAAAAAATATGTACAAAAGATCCCTTACGAAATATACAAAGGACACATGTGCAAGAAATCTTCTAATGTCGGAATCTCATCACGATAATGCGCCATTGCCCACAAATGTAGCATAGAAATCAAATTCTTCCTCACCCCATCCACCGAGCATTCCTTATCCTCAAAAAGTTGCGCATTCCTCTCCCTCCATATGCACCAAATGACACACAAAGGAGCCATCCTTCAAATAGCTTTAGCTAAATCCCTCCCCCCCACATGATTCCATCAAGAAAACACATTGAGGACCTTTTTCAGCATAACCCACTCAATGCCAAATAATGTGAACATATAATGCCATAATTGAGTTGCCACTTCACAATGGAGCAATAAGTGATCTAAGGATTCACATACAACACCATTCCACTACTACAATACTTCTCTTCCGCAAGTTGTCATGTGTCAAAGGATTGTGGACAATAACTTAATAGCTTGTAGTTGAGATACAAGCTAGAGTCCCTGAAGTTAAATTGGGGATTTGTGATAAACCAGTATGGACTGCTTCTAAGAGGGGTTCTTATGTCAGCTCTGAAACTTGGGAAGCTCTTAGAGAAAAGAGAGATGAAGCTATTTGGTGGAAAATGGTTTGGTTTCCCCTTCCTATTCCTAAGCATGCTTTTATCATGTGGCTTGCTATGAAAGATAGGCTCCTTACAAGGGAAAGATTGCTCAAAATGGGCTATAAGGGTGAGGTGCAGTGTAGTTTCTGTCATAGCTGTGTGGAGACTCGTGATCATCTTTTCTTAGAGTGTAGTTTTAGTTCCAGAATTTGGAAATTCTGCATGCTCCAATGCATAGTTGAGCAGCCTCCAACTATATAGGATGATATTTTGCAGCTTGGCTGTAAAAGTTGGGGAAAAATATCTCTGCATTTTTTGCTTTGTTGTTTGGTTTTTGGGTCTATTTACAACCTTTGGCATACCAAAAATGAGATTAGACATGCTGGTTCCCCAAGTACTGAAGAGCAAATCTTGAAAAAAGTCATGTGGAAAGTCCGTACTAGATTAGCTGGAAGAGGAAATTTCCCTAGAACTCGAGAAAATATTTGTTTGAGTTCCTTGTGGAATTTGCCTAATGAGATGCTTGTTTAGTGTTGGCAGTAGGCTTTGTTTTTTGTATTGTTTGTTTTCCTCTCCTGTTTTGAGGATTTTCCCTTGTTTGGTTGGTTTTTCAGTTTGTAAGGGATTGTTAAGTGCTTGAGGAGTTGCTCTGGTTTGAGCTGTGGTTTTTAATGAAAATTCTCATTCATCAAAAAAAAAAAAAAATGAGATGAAATAGGTTGGAGAATGAGCATCTGAACAACGTAGGCAACTACAGGGCAGTGAAGGAAGTTCCATTACCATTTCGGGAGACAGATTCTGATGGATGAATCCATTGCTTATACAGCATGCATGCATGTACAGACGCTCGTCCATGACAAGCTGATCATTTTAAATAACAAAACGGCTCGTCATCCATTACATATAATCTCAATTCTAAGGCGCCAATTGTTATGAAGAATTAAAGCGCGTGTTAATTAAGACAATAATGTCTAATTTTCTTGTACAATAAACAGGCATTCTGAGTTGGACATAAATATCAGCTGCTTTACATTTCTTAAAGATTTCATTTTCTTAGTTTTATCTAATTCATTAAGTTGGCTCTACTCCATATTTTGGTCTGTCGCGTCCGTCATTTGGCAATTACAGGCAATCAAACTCACCAAAAAAGACAACGTCTGAACTTAGGAAAAGGAAATATGGTTCTCACAAGAAAATCCTAACTAGGAAGTAATCAATGGAAAGGGAAGTGACATGGAGCACCTCTTGAGAGCTCAAAGACTCCAAACAATCAGTTTATACTTGCAAAACATTTGAAGTAAAAACCTCACTTATACCAAACAAAAGATGCAATAGCTCCATAACTCTGGCTTTTCTTCTGTTAAGTTTTCTCTATATATAACCCGATCGAAACTCCAATGGTTTAATGTTGTTTTGTGGCCAACATTGTCAAATTAAAGCATTGGAGGCACGTAAAATAAAGTCCCAGTGGCACCAAACATAACGTTTGGAATTCAAGGAATTCCAAGAAACCATTCCTGTTGGTGTCCAACGCATAGAAAAAATTGGGGTCTCTGATTGTAGCCGTGCTGCCTAAAGAAATCGACGAACTCTGGCATGGTGACTCCGCCGTCCCCATTCATATGCATGGAGCGGAAAGCTTCATGCTCTAGCCGCTGAAGTTCCGGGCCGGGAGGCATTGTTATAGTAAGCTTCTGCAGCATGCTTTAAGTCCTCCATTCCGATCGATGTCAAGGCCTTTTGAGGCTTCAAGGCTTCAACTACTGCTTAAGTTTGTAATATCTCTCAGTATCCCTTTCGAAATGTGGTGTAAAGTTTTGAATTTTTTTGTATTAAAAAGTGTAAAATAATAATAATAATAATAATAATAATTAGGGTTAAAGACATTTTGTCCCATATGATTTAACAACTTTATTTGTATCCACCACAGTTTCAATTTGTATCGCAAATGGTACCTCAATTATTGATTAAAACGGAGTTGTCACTTCCGTCCAAAAATTTGATGGAAGTCTATGTCAGCCCAATAAAAAGTTGACATGTGTCAATTAATAGTACTAAAAATAAAAATAAAAAATAATAACAATTAAAGTAACAAAAAAACTACAACAATTAAAAAAATGAAAAATAAAAAAGAAAAAGGAAGAAGAAAGGGGTAGCCGGAGCCACCTCTCTTGGAAAAAATGGGGCGGCCCGCCAGTCTTGCAAAGGGATGACTTTGAAGAGAAAGCAACCTATTGGTTTTGTTGCCACAAACCGAAAACTCCATTATGAAAAAGCATATTAGCTTTTGTATCCATCGTTGTTGTCATTGTGGCCTTTGTTTAAGGATTCTCCAACGAAAGATCCAGGTGATCATGTCATCTTGCTTGATTCCTTAGCTCGATTTGGTTCTAGCGTATCTGAGTAGCATCCACCTTGCAGATTCAGAGCAGCATCAGCAGGCTAGGAAGCGGCCAGACCACTGAAAGGCCCAAAAAAAAGTTAAGGTCTAGTTTGGTTTTTGGGGGTAGCCGGACCACCCCAAGGGCAATGGGTGGTTTGGCCACCCTAGACTATTCGTACGTTCAGAGCAGCATGAGCAGGCTAAGAAGCGGCCAAACCAAAAAAAAAGTTAGGGCCTGATTTGGTTTTAGAGGACGGTCGGACCACCTCAAGGGTCAAAGGGTGGTTCAGCCACCCCCAGCTAGTAGTATGGGGTGGCCAAAACCACCCCAGGCCAAATGAGGGTAGCTCGAGCCACCCCCAAGACCTATGGGTGTGGTTTTTACCACCCAAAAATCAATTTGGGGGTGGCCAAACCACCCCTAGGCCACCCCATTTTTGCCCAACGGAGTTGTTGGAGCCATCCCATTTTTGTCAAAAGGGGTGGTTGGAGTTACGCCTTTCTTCTTCTTTTTTTGTTTTTGTTTTCCTTTTTTCTTTTTTTCTTTTTTTAATTGTTTTATTTTTTAGTTATTTTAATTGTTATTTTAATTATTTTTTTATTCTAAGTAGTAAATACTATTCATTGCTGCGTGTCAAATTTTTATTGGGCTGATGTGGACTTCCGTTAATTTTTTGGACGGAAGTGCTAACTCTATTTTAATCAATAATTAAGGTACGATTTGTTATATAAATTGAGACTAAGGTAGGCAAAAGATGTTTAATCTAAAATTTTGTTTTGTAGTAATTTTTTTATTAATTTGAATAGTAATAAAAAGTTGATGTAATATAAAAATTAAAAAAGTTATATTTTGTAGTAATTTTTTTATTTGAATAATAATAAAATGTTAACGATATAATACAAAAATAAAAAAAGTGATAATGATTTGATGTAGATTTTTTTTTTTTTTTTTGTGAAGAAATTGTTTATGAACAGTGGCGAATAAAAAAAAATCGGTTGCCAAACGGGCCCCGGTCTTTTAATGGGTAGGCCAAGCTTTTCAATGTGCAGGGGCCGAACAATTAAAGTTTAGCCCAAACACAATTTTCTTTCACCTTTTAATATAAGATTTCAAAAGATACTGAGGGGACAGTTGTCCATACCAACCCCTCTCCCAACTCTACTACACTCTGCCTATGATAATGGAAAATGTTAGGGTTTTTCTGTAGGTTTTCTTGGTATTTTCACAGTCTTACGTAAAATATGATTTAAGAAAAAATAAAATTGTAGTGACCTTTACCACTAGTTTTTTTAAGCATTAGCACCAAATTTGAGGCATTAACACCAAATTTGTAAGACATTAGCACCAAAATTGAGGTATTAGCATCAAATTTAGGATGATCAAATCCATTTTGAGTGATATCATTCCTAAAGGGTTAACCTTCTACCCATAAATTTTAGTTTTGAATCCAAAAACAAGTTTTTAAGCCTTAGTACCTAATTATTAACTCATAATAATTAATCACATTAGCAAAAAACTATTATTACAAATTTTATTTTTCTTAAGTCATGTTTCTACGTAAGATTTATAACGTCAGAGAGAACATTCGAGAGAAACCCCTAACAAACCCCTATGATAATAGTAGTCATGTGACTAAAATGACATTCTTGTGTTCGGCCGGCTTGATATATTTTGAGGCGTAAAGTAAAAAATTTAAGTGGGGTATTTTTTTTAATATTTAAATCTTAGTTGAATTATATTTATTTTAATATTAATATTATTTATTTATTTATTTAAAAATCATTCTTTTCGCCTTTTGAATGCAAAATTTATTGCAGGCCGAAATTTTGATAACTCAATGCTCCTCACAAGGCTAAAAAAAATATTTACCCACAACCTTCGAGAATTGAACATTTAAGATTGAATTTTATTTAATAATTTCTTTATTATTATTTGATTTCCTTTGGAACAGGATCCTCTAAAGTTCATTTGAACCGTAAAGTATCTTGTTAATCATATAATAAGGGTATTTTTATAGTTTTACTTTTTAAGGAGACAAAATTAATATCCCTCCTCCAATATAACTAATGGAATATTATCAGAAGATCCTAATTCTATTTATTGCTATCGATCTTTTAAGCCTTATTTATTTCCGAATGTTAACAACAACATGTCCTCTGATATTGGAATAGCATGCTTGAATTAACAAGGACCAATGTGATTGGTCATACAAGGCTTCCAAGGAATGATATTTTGATTACCCATTTACTTCTTTTTTTTTTATTGTCCAAGAAAATTTTATTCATAAAAAATAAAAAAGAGTACAATATTTGCGTCCAATCATCAACATAGTGTGAGTTTATTCTGAACCTAATCATCAACATAGTGAGTTTATTCTGAACATAGTGCGTAGATGCAGATCATGTGTATGATAAATGAACAACAAGAGGAATGAAGAAGCTTTAGAAGGGTACTTTTTGTATGGACTCGGCTATTTTCTTTGAAAGGCAGTAAGCAGTTGACTGGATGGTGATCATGGGATTGACACCAACAGCACTTGGCAGAACACTAGCATCACAAACGAATAGGCCTTTTGCTTCCCAACTTTCTCCATTCTCATCAACCGCTCCTTCTTTGTCATCAATCCCCATTCTACAGCTACCCATTTGATGGGCAGAGGTAAGTGGTGTCCAATTCTCTACAGGTGACAATGGCCCTTCTGCAGTAGACACTGTGTCCAGAAACACCTCCACTTCTTTTTCGCTAATTCCTTTACATTTGAGTCTCTGACCGTCACTTCGATGGGTGCCCACCTCAACAGCCCCAGCTGTTACCAAAATTCTCAATGCCTGCTTTAACCCAGCCCTGAGGTTTTCTCTGTCTGATGCATCTACGCTGTAGTTTATCCTTCCCTCCGTCCTAACATCTCCAGAGCCCGAGTCTCTAATTATGGTAATCAAATGAGCAGTTCTTGCATACTTCACCATCCTTTTCTTTATGTCTAGGCCAGATTCCCAAGGACATAAAACGGCAAATGATGCCGGCCCTAATGCTGGAGTTTCTATAATGGCTCTTACAATATTTGAGTCTTCCCCTACCACCTTGTGGACCGACGTGATTATTCCACCCTCGTAGCTTTTCCCCTTGAGCATTGTATTTGATTCTGGAAAGTATCCCCAGGCCATAACAACCGGGTGGAGATGAAGGTTGCGGCCAATGTTATGGTTCTTCAATCCGCTAGATATCATTAGAGGGGGTGTTAAAAGAGCCCCACATGCAGAGATGGTTACTTTGGCCTCAATCTGCAGTAATTTTGTGATGTTTTTGGTCATAGTCTTTGCTACAACTCCAAGGCATTTCTTTGCACGTTTGCTTCCACTCTTGTTCTTTTCCAGAATGAATCTCTCAGCTTTACATCCTGTTAAAATCACTGCACCATGATCCACTGCATCCACAAGCCAAGTAGAATCAGCCCCTTTTTTGTCCCCTTTTGCACAACCATAACCACAAGATCCACAATAGTGATTCTCCGAGGAATTTCGTGGCACATAATCAACTTTAAGACCTAAATTCTCACACCCTTTTCGCAATACTCGGTTTTGGAAACCCTCGTCCACGCAATTCTCTGTTACACCAATTCTCAAACACACAGTATCCATTGCAGAACGATATTCAGGGCTCCCAAACAGTGGGATCTTGCAGTCCTCAGCCCATTCCCGAAGCACTTCATCCGGAGTTTTGATAGACGCTGACCAATTAACAGCAGAGCCACCACCAACTGTTGAACCTGCCATAATAATCTTTCCCCCATCAGTAGACGGAAGGAGTCCTCCTGCTTCATATAGTTGCTCCCAGGCAGGGCCTTCCAAAGAAGAATAATCAGAAGCAGTGAAATAGTTCCCTTTCTCAAGAACAATGACCTTGTGGCCTGAACATGCAAGCACAGCAGCTGCAACACCTCCGCCACACCCAGACCCAACAACTACAACATCACATTCGATTTTGAAGAGGTTGTCCCTGGGGTCTAGTCTAGCTTTAATACCTTTCTGGGCAAGGGAATGCACAAGGGTTAAGTCAGTTTCGTGCATAGTTTCTACCATTCCCTTCTCGAGAGGCCTTTTTTGAGGGACTTCAGAAGGGTCCTCATCATTGTCCACGTGATATCCAATGGCTTCCCATGCTGGGTTTTCACCATTTTCATCCACCTGAAAGAATGAAACAACATAAGGGGGTGATGAAAGCAGAGGTTCGTATATATGGAACTAGAGATTTGAGGGAATCAAAATATAAGTATTGTTTATAATCTTATTATTATTTTTATAGCATTGTTTATAATCTTATAAATTTTGGGTTGAATGCCATTTAGATATTAGTATAAAATCTTCTAAAGTTATAAAGAATTAAACTTCTAATATTTGGTAAGAATAAAGTTGGTGTAATTGTTTTAATTGTGTAACGTGTAGTGGATGAAACTTAATTGCTTCTTCTTTTTTATATATAAATAATAATCGTTATTGTATTAATCAATCGATCACAAAGATAGAGAAAATTTCTCTGTCCGGATAAAATTCGAGATAAAATTAAAAATTTCTTCCAACTATGATCAAT
The DNA here is from genome assembly GCA_013348765.1 of Carpinus viminea. Taxonomy (NCBI): domain Eukaryota; kingdom Viridiplantae; phylum Streptophyta; class Magnoliopsida; order Fagales; family Betulaceae; genus Carpinus; species Carpinus viminea. The sequence continues at coordinate 30,449,795 of CP054673.1, forward strand.
CCAAACCCGACTGTGCCACCAGCTTTGCAATGCCATGGGCTGCGAAGTTGGCTTCACATTCGACATGGCGAACCTCCCAATGTGTGAACAAGCATAATAACATTTTCAAATCCGATCCTAGTCCATCTAGGCCCACCTGAATTAATACCATCCACAACTAATTTTGCATCCCGTGAAGCAGATATTGTTCAAGCCCATTTCAATGAAAAAAATAAAAAATAAAAAGCTTTTTTTTTTGTTTCGATATGATATTATTCGTGCATGTATTAATGGGGTCATTTCTTTTTCTGTTTTTTTTTTTTTTTTTGACGAAATTAATGGGGTCATTTCATCGTTTGTATATTGGTGGAACAATTTACAAAATTTAAGACTCTGACAGCGGAATAAAGCTAACCAAATTATTGGCAGTCTATTCGATGGGTGTCAAGTCAATTTCAAGAAAAACAAAGCGTCAGTCAATAATTAATTTTATAGTTAACTCATACAAATTTATCTAATAAACTCACATATATCTTATAATTACTTAAAAAAAATATGAAAAGCACATGTTATTAACAAAATTTAATAACATGTGATTTTCATATAGTAAAAGACACGTTATTTTATTAAATGGATTTGCATGAATTTGCTACAATGTCCTTACATATGTCATTTTTTAGTGTAACGGAAAAGTTTTATTTTTTATTTTTTGAGTAGCACATAGGAACATTACTGTTATTGTACATGTTAAAATATATTGTATGGTTCATAATAGGTATATATATATATATAGTGACCCTTTCTTGAAAATCTCATGAACGTACGAGGCCATTAAGATCCAGCCCCAAGCTTGTACATGATAAACCACGAGCGCAGACAACCAATACAATAATGAAGACTTTGATGTTCTGAAATTTGACAGCTCTGTGTTACCTAACTTTACCTTCTTACATAAATTATTTTTGTCCAATTAGCTGAACGTGTTGCTTTTCTGTGGGACCGAATCGAACCTTTTTGTCAATGTTTGGGATCCATTTATCATTTGACTTTCTTGCTACAAATTCCGTTTGGAATTATAAATTGGAGCTAAAACATATCAAACAAGATTCAAGAAAAATAAATATTTTCTTGTTACTCAGGAAGATTTGTCTATCCCGCTTATGCAAGAGAAATGTCTTTTTGCATTCTAGCGTTTATATCGCATATATCTATGCTAAGATTACGTATATCCCTAACTATTTTCTTTCTACTTTTCTATTTTCTGTTTAAAATACTCTGTTCTTACTTCTATTTTAATTAAATATTTAATGTACATTTAATGCCAAGTATTAAAAACAGAGTAAATATTTTTGTTAAAAAAAACAGAGTAAATATCAACAATTAAGGCAACCTATCCATCCATAGAAATAGAGTAACCGAGTCAATTTTGAAAAAAATTGCTAGGGATCTTTATCCGAGAAGGCATTACCTGAGAGAAGAAGACAAAGAGGCACAAGATTTTGATGAAAGCAAATGCACATCTGATAGGTGTAAGAAATCTACTTCTAGACCACTTGTGGAGAACTTGCTCCCTCTTCTCCAACGGCATACGAGAAAAGCTGAGGATGAAAGGCCATTCGTCACAGAAACAAAGAGATCCACAAAGCAACAAGGTACCCAACTTAGTGGCCAGCAGCCATAAAACGACTCTCACTAATATCAGAGATTCTATTAATGTCCTCTTCACAAAAAGCTCTGCAACCTGTTCTCATTCCAATATCACAAGGAAAAATAAAATAAAAATTAACTTCTAGCTACTTCAGAATTGACTGTTAAGAGACAGAGACAGAGAGAGAACCTGATCAGGGATTGGAGTTTGAGACCCAGAAGCTTTGCAAAAGGACTGCAAAACATTGCTGGGTTGCTCTTCCTCTCCCTCCAAAGAATTGGCTGGCAAAGGGGGAAAGATAGTCTCACAAATGCTACCCAGTGATTGCATCTCAGCTGCTGAAAACGTATGACTGTATTTGCGCTCTCCTCCTCTCCCTCCCCTCAACAGAGGATGGCTTTTTCTTCTCATCTTTCTCTGTTTGCCTCTCGCCGCGCGCGTGTCTCTCTCTCTTTCGCGGATAGAAATAAAGGGTGTTTTTTATGGATGAGTTGTTTTCTTCGCAAGGGAACCTATTTGACGTAAAGATATACACTTGTATTTATTATATTAATTATATTTTGTTAGAGTAAAGACTAAACTAACAAGAAAAGAAATCAACCCCCTCCACCTAAGTCTATTATCCAATATTCTAAATGGAAAAATTTTACATAATACAGACAAAAAAATAAAATCAGAATTCCACTACTCGGTTTTTTAGATTAAAGATCAAATTTGACAATAACAAATTTATGAGGCATTAGCAACAAAATTGAGGCATTAGCATCAAATTTAGGATGATCAAATTCATTTTAGGTGATATCATCCCTAAAGGGTTAACCTTCCACCCTTAGGTTTAATTTTGAATCAAAAAACAAGTTTTAAAGCATTAGAACCTAATTATTAACTCATAAAAATTAATCTGTTAGCAAAAAAACGGTGCTACAATTTTATTTTTTATTAAATCATGTTTTACATAAGTCTAGGAGAACACCAGGAGAACACTACGAGGAGAACCCCTAGCAAACCTCATTCTAAATATCTCCTTAGAACATCTCCAGCAGTAATAGATATTTTACCTAGTCAAAAAGTACAATTTTTTATTTTAATTACTCATTTTTTAATACTAACTACAACAGATTTTCTATTCCATTAATTACTTGCTTTAAAATATTATTTCTCATTATTTTTTTATTATATTATCGTCAGCATTTAATTAAAGAAAAAAAAATCACATATATAGGAATCATTCATAAATACATATGAGGAACATTTATGATCTCATATGTAGGTACTAATTCTTAAAATTAATAACAAAATGGAGAGAGAGAGAAAGAGTAGGAGAAGAATGGCTATAGTTTGTCAAAAACCAAGGGTGAATGGTAGTTAGTCGGCAGCGGGCATGCGGTGGGCGAAGGTACTCTGCTGAAACTTGTTCGGGAAGGGAAAGAGAAGAAATAAATGCAGAGGAAGAAAAAAATGGTTTAAGGGAAAATAAGAAGATCGAATACCCAAAACAAAGAAAAAACAATATTATGAATAATATTAAATAATATTATATTCAATCTAGTATACTACAGTGAATAGCTATTCACTGTAGTAGTTAAGGTATAATAACTAATATGAAGCTATTCTGTTGGAGTAAAAAAAAAAATGATAAAAATAGCTAAATATAGCTAATATATCGCTTTTAACACACTGCTGGAGATGCTTTAAATCTCCAACATGTAACTAATATCTTCAAAGGAAGATATTAGCTCTGTATCGTTCCAATTTTATCGGATGTCCCGAAGGACAAAGGAAGATATTAGCTATGTCTAACTATTATTGTCATTTTTTTTTGTTCCAACAAAATAGCTTCAAATTAGCTATTAGAGCATCTTCAGCAGTGTAACTAAAATAGGGAAAATAGTTATATTTAGCTATCTTGGCCTCTTTTTTTTTTTTTTGGTTCCAACAAAATAGCTTAGGATTAGTTATTATACATTAATTGCTACAGTGAATAGTTACAAATAATTATTCACCGTAACACATTAGATTGAATATACTATTATTTAATATTGTTTTTAATATTGTTTTTTCTTTGATTTGGTATTCAATATCCTCCTTCTACTACTATTCGCAAAAAAAAAAAAAACAAAACAAAATTCAAGCAAGCATTGGTGTGGTGTCTAAGTTGAAACATGACCAGCCAAAAATTCCCTAGGGATTGCCGTCGACGACCAGCCATTGTCGGAGATTCGAGTATAGACTCGCATCGCCCTTGATCCTCCAAACTAGATTGTTGGAGACCCATAGGAGTGCCATTTGAAACAAGCCAGACTTGTAGAGCCACGTTGCCGACCCACCACAACCAAAGACCCAAGCACGTCACAACTCGCCACTACCAAAGCAAGCCCAACGATCGTCGTTGCAGGATAGCCTAGCCACCTATAGAGGTAAGCTTCTCTCTCTATCTCTCTGTTTTTTCCCTTTTGATTACCTATTACCTTTTCTCTCTCTCTCCATTTTCAATATTGTCTTTTTATGGGTGTTTTGAAGCGAGAAAATGATGGGTAATTTTGAACGGAAGTTTTAGTTGAATTCAAAACTTATTTTGAATTAAATAAGCATATATTATTTTAAATTAATTAAAAATAAGAAATAATATTTTAAAGCAAGTAACTAATAGAATAAAGAATCTGTTGGAGTTGGCATTAAAAAATGGGTAGCTGAGATAAAGAATTGTACTTTTTGAATAACTATAATAGCTATTATTGCTGGAAATACTCTTATACCTTAACTGATACAGTGAATAGCTACCATAGCATATTAGATTGAATATAATATTATTTAATATTATTTCCAATATAATATAATATTTCAATATTTCTTTTTGTTTTGTTTTGGGTATTCCACCTCCTCCTTTTCCCATGTGGGAATTGGATTGTCAATCTTAAGAATTATTAGTTATATTGCATACATTTATTTTTGTTATTAATTTTAAGAATTAATACCTACATGTGAGATGAATATTTCTCATATATGTTTATTTTTGTTTTTATGAATGATTTCTATATATGTGATTGTTTTTCCCTTTAATGAAGTGTTGGCAATAATATAATAAAAAAAAGAATAAAAATAATACTTTAAAGCAAGTAGCTAATGAAATAGAGAATTTGTTAGAGTTGGCATTAAAAAATGAATAGCTTAAATAAAGAATTGTACTTTTTTGACTATATAGAATATCTCTTACTGCTGAAGATGCCCTTGAACTGCCAAAATATTTTCAAGGCCTTTCAAGCCTTAAAAAAATAATAATAATAACCCTAAAAAAATTTTATTAAAAAAATACCCTTATAAATTTTTTTTAAAAAAAAAAACACTTTAAAATAATAAAAAAAAATACAGCAAATTAGCCCCCCTTCTTGGAAAAAATGGGGTGGGAGAACAATTCTTAGTCTCTTAAATGACCAAAAAATAAAAAATTGAATGAACATAGGCATAATTTAGCCCCTAAAAAATGGTCGAAGGGGTAACCAAGCTACTCAGCCATTTGAGGATGGGCGCCAAAACCATTCCTTTTAAGTTATTTATTTATTTATTTATTTTTATTAAGACTATTTATATTATTATGAGATATTGACAATTTTTTTTAGTAGTTTTGGTCTCAATCGAGAATTTAGAGAAAACATGATCAATCTAGAATTTAGAGAAAACATTATGTTAATAACATTCATTGTACATCTTTACACAGTTTATTTTGCAAATTAACCATTTGGACTTTTGGGACCCACAATTACAATGGTTGAGTTAACCACAAATGGACATCAGAAATATTCAGAATGATGTGTAATATATAAACTTTTTTTTTTTTTTTTCTTGAGCTATACTTATTTTTTTCTCTAACCATGTATAACTCGTTTTTACATTAAACCCTAGCCCATTTTGACTGATCATTAGCTGACTTTTTTGTTAGTAAATTTAATAACAAATTAGAATTAGATACTAAGTCCATTAATTTCTATACAACATTTGTCTAATTAAGTAATATATGTTAGATCGGGCCTTTAATCATTTCCTTTGAAAACTAATTAACGTATAATAAAGAAATCCAAAATCTTTTATGACATTCAAAATCTCGTTCTGCAAGACATGTTATAAGAACTGTTCACGTGAGCATAATAACATTGTTACACCTCAACAATACTTTCCTCAACATGGCGCTCCGCTAAGTATGTTGGGGTTGATAGTCACTTTTTAAACTATGAATGCTAAACAACATAAGCAACGGTGCTTTTGGGGATTAAAGATATTCTTTACTAATTTTTATTATACGCCAAAAACATATCCTCTGAGATTGGAATAGCATGCTTGAATTAACAAGGACCAATGTGATTGGTCCTACTAGGCTTCCAAGGAATGATATTTTGATTAACCATTTACTTCTTTTTTTACTGTCCAATAAAATTTTATTCATAAAAAATAAAAAAGAGTACAATACATGCGTCCAATCATCAACACAAACTGTGCAGTTTATACTGAAGCTAATTATCTTAATGATAGATCCTAATAAGTTTTCAATGCGGATATACATGTGTCCTGCGTAGATGCAGATCATGCGTATGATAAATGAACAACAAGAGGAATGAAGAAGCTTTAGAAGGGTACTTTTTGTATGGACTCGGCTATTTTCTTTGAAAGGCAGTAAGCAGTTGACTGGATGGTGATCATGGGATTGACACCAACAGCACTTGGCAGAACACTAGCATCACAAACGAATAGGCCTTTTGCTTCCCAACTTTCCCCATTCTCATCAACCGCTCCTTCTTTGTCATCAATCCCCATTCTACAGCTACCCATTTGATGGGCAGAGGTAACTGGTGTCCAATTCTCTACAAGTGACAATGGCCCTTCTGCAGTAGACACTGTGTCCAGAAACACCTCCACTTCTTTTTCGCTAATTCCTTTACATTTGAGTCTCTGACCGTCACTTCGATGGGTGCCCACCTCAACAGCCCCGGCTTTTACCAAAATTCTCAATGCCTGCTTTAACCCAGCCCTGAGGTTTTCTCTGTCTGATGCATCTACGCTGTAGTTTATCCTTCCCTCCGTCCTAACATCTCCAGAGCCAGAGTCTCTAATTATGGTAATCAAATGAGCAGTTCTTGCATACTTCACCATCCTTTTCTTTATGTCTAGGCCAGATTCCCAAGGACATAAAGCGGCAAATGATGCCGGCCCTAATGCTGGAGTTTCTATAATGGCTCTTACAATATTTGAGTCTTCCCCTACCACCTTGTGGACCGATGTGATTATTCCACCCTCGTAGCTTTTCCCCTTGAGCATTGTATTTGATTCTGGAAAGTATCCCCAGGCCATAACAACCGGGTGGAGATGAAGGTTGCGGCCAATGTTATGGTTCTTCAATCCGCTAGATATCATTAGAGGGGGTGTTAAAAGAGCCCCACATGCAGAGATGGTTACTTTGGCCTCAATCTGCAGTAATTTTGTGATGTTTTTGGTCATAGTCTTTGCTACAACTCCAAGGCATTTCTTTGCACGTTTGCTTCCACTCTTGTTCTTTTCCAGAATGAATCTCTCAGCTTTACATCCTGTTAAAATCACTGCACCATGATCCACTGCATCCACAAGCCAAGTAGAATCAGTCCCTTTTTTGTCCCCTTTTGCACAACCATAACCACAAGATCCACAATAGTGATTCTCCGAGGAATTTCGTGGCACATAATCAACTTTAAGACCTAAATTCTCACACCCTTTTCGCAATATTTGGTTTTGGAAACCCTCCTCCATGCAGTTCTCTGTTACACCAATTCTCAAACACACAGTATCCATTGCAGAACGATATTCAGGGCTCCCAAACAGTTGGATCTTGCAGTCCTCAGCCCATTCCCGAAGCACTTCATCCGGAGTTTTGATAGATGCTGACCAATTAACAGCAGAGCCACCACCAACTGTTGAACCTGCCATAATAATCTGTCCCCCATCAGTAGACGGAAGGAGTCCTCCTGCTTCATATAGTTGCTCCCAGGAAGGGCCTTCTAAAGAAGAATAATCAGAAGCAGTGAAATAGTTCCCTTTCTCAAGAACAATGACCTTGTGGCCTGAACATGCAAGCACAGCAGCTGCAACACCTCCTCCACACCCAGAGCCAACAACTACAACATCACATTCGATTTTGAAGAGGTTGTCCCTGGGGTCTAGTCTAGCTTTAATACCTTTCTGGGCAAGGGAATTCACAAGGGTTAAGTCAGTTTCGTGCACAGTTTCTACCATTCCCTTCTCAAGAGGCCTTTTTTGTGGGACTTCAGAAGGGTCCTCATCATTGTCCACGTGATATCCAATGGCTTCCCATGCTGGGTTTTCACCATTTTCATCCACCTGAAAGAATGAAACGACATAAGGGGATGATGAAAGCAGAGGTGCGTATATATGGAACTAGCTAGAGATTTGAGAGCGAGTGAGAGAATCAATATATAAGTGAGTAAGTTGTTGACGTCCCTTTCATTTTGTTCTTCAATTTTTCTATTTTTTTATTTTTCATTATTTCAAATATACCGATAAACTCAAATGTTTAGTAAAATTGAGAGATTGACCAGAGATGTATAAAACATGTTTCCTATTTTATAGTTTAAATTAAATTTTACATACCTAACTATTAATATATTATTATATTTTCACTATTTTCAAGAAAGAGAAATGAAATCATTTTTTTCTTACTTTAATTTAATTTATAACGCGACAGCAGCACCTGTGGTGGACAATGTAGAGGAAATTAAAGCAGCATGTCCCGGTGCATGGAAGTCACTCGCCGGCTCGTGCGGGCCATGCGCAGGCAGTGGTGGTTATGGGGTCACCGGCGAATGCCACAAGAGGTCAATGGCTGTGGGGAGGGGCGGAGGAAGGGCGCATGCGCTGCACAAAGTGCTCCACGTGTCAGCACGTGTGACCACGCTCCGGCAAGTGGTGATTGGACAACGACATGACTAATGGCGTCTAGAAGCGCAGAGGAACTTAGGATCACGGTGAAGTGACATATCTGTGGGTGTGACTTCTTGAATTTAACATACCTAATTTTGAAAAAAAATCAAATCCAAAAAGTTCATAAAGTTTGCAGATACGATGCTGAGGATGACAGAAGGGGGCTGAAATCAAGCAACTAACGGTGGTGGAGGGGCCGATGGTGCTACTGGAGAAAAATAAAACGTCAAAAGAGGCGGATAGGACCTCTAAATAGGCAAGAAAGGGAGGGCGAAGGGGAGGAAGGAGGGAAGAGAGCTTTTTTGGTAAAGGGTTTTTTTATACAGTAATTTTGCTCTCATTATAAGGATATTAACAGCAAGAATTTAGACTTGCTTATTAAATGAGCTTAATTAATATATACTCAGTTTGACCTATATAAATTTGTATAGAGTCACGTGACTTTTTATTATTATTTTTTTTTTTTATATTGTATTGAATATACATGAGAGAGAGAAAGAGAATTAAAAAATTAATTTAGGAGTCGGATTGCACTGACATTTGTTTGTTTAGTGCATGTCCGATGATTTTCATTTTAGCTACTGATAATACAATTATTATTATTATTTTTTAATTTTAGCTTTTAGTTTTTCTCTACAAAGCAGAATATCTATTTTAATTTTATACTTTATTTAAATATTATTTTTATTATTTTTTATTCTTACATTTTCTTCGTGTAATACTATAAGTCTTTTTTTATGTCCTATTTTAAGATCGTGTTTGAATTCTCATGCTTTTGGTGCAATTTTCAAGCCTGAATATTTGTTACGATTGGCAAAGAATTTGTGGTGGTGGGTTTATGTTGGGTTCATCTCAGCGTTTAGGGAGAGCGAGAGAAGAGAGAGAGAGAGAAAAAAGTTTGAGTGATGAGGGAGAGAGAGGAGAGAGAAAAAAAAAATTAAAAAAATCATACAACGTGTTACACTAAACTTTCAAATACATAAATTTATTAAGAAAAATTTTCATTTTACAGTGTCCGCCGAATAAGAAAATGTAACATAATAGCTAGATTTAACTTAGTTTTTATAAACCTTGCTAGAGATGCTATGAGGGTACCATCATTAACATAGTTTTTACAAGATTATGTGCTACGTGAGGGGCACATACGCTTGCAGTACGCTTGTAAGTGAAATGAAAAGAGTTATTTTATAGTAAAAATTTTATGTCGTTTTATTCAATGAAAAAATGTTGCTTGAAATAAAATGACATCAAGCTTGTTTATTATAAGACAAATAACCAATTAAATGATATCAAGCCTTAAGTTTGAGTTGAAAACCACAATTATACTAAGGGTCATTAGAGAGAATAAAAGAACATTTCGGCCCTTCTCAGAAAACATATTTAAGAGATTTGCTCCCTACTCTCATCTTCTCCATCTACTCCCTGCCTCTATCCTCCCTCTCCCCTTTTGGTTTTTTTTTTTTTTTTTTTTGGGGAACTTCACTTACCTCCTACAAATTTACGTGTTTTTTGCAGACATCCCCTCAACATTCAAAAACTTTCACTTTAGTGTATCAAAGTTTAATTTACTTCCACTTCCCTTTTCCGTTAGGATTTTGTAATTAAATCAAACAGTCAAATGAGTAAAAGACCTTTATACCCCTAATTTTTTTTTAAATTTTAAATTTACCCTTATTTATAAATGAAAAACTATTATTATAATTATTATATTAAAAAAAAAAAAAAAACATCGGTGGTCACTTTGTGAACCACCAACAAGTCACTAAGGTGACCTTGGTGACCGCGAGCCACCAAGGTGAACCCAGTTGGTCACTTGGTGACCCACGGTGGGTTGACCCATCTAGGGTCAGGTATCGGTCATATCAGTCCGGTTAATAGGATTATTGATTACCGACCGATAAGCTATCTTTTAATCGGGTATCGGCCATATCGATAATCAGTTAAACCGGTTTTTGTGAGCTTTTTATTGGGTTTTTTACTAGTTACTAATTGGACCAAAAATTAGTTGCTTTTTGAGGTCCAAATATTTTTTGTTTGACTAAAGCCTAAAATAGCTTATTAAAAAATAGTTGTTTTGGCTAAAAAATAGCTCAAATATATATATATATATATATATATGGCTAAAATAGCTTATTAAAGCTTTTTTTATATTGATCCACTACATCTTTTTTATATTATAAAATAAAAATAAAAGGAGTAAAAAGTATAAAATTATTAAAAAAATTAAAAATTAAAAATCTTTATCGGTCATATCAGTTTTTCGATAACAATTTTTTAACCGATCGATAAGCTTATCGGTATAAAATTTTTAACTGATAATTATTGGTTGCGGTTAATATCGGTTCGGTTAATTTCGGTAATCAGTAACCGGTTAATCTGCTCACCCCTAGACGACTAGACACATCACTTGTCTTCTTTTTTCTTTTTTTAATTTTTAATTTTTCAAATATAATAATAATAATAATAATAATAATAATAATAATAAGAATCGTGGATCACAATATGGATGGATTAGATCCACCTATAAACTTACGGGTCAAGAATTGTTTTTATAAAAAATAAGGGTATTTTTGTAATTTAACACCGATTTTTTAGGATTTCACAGGAAATCCTAATGGAAGGGAAAAAGTGAAAGTATATTAAACTTTGATACACTAAAGTGAGTTTTTGAACGTTATGGGGTATTTGCAAAAAGTGTGTAAGGTTGTGTAGGGTAAGTGAAGTTTTTCCTTTTTTTTTTTTTTTAATTGTTCTATAACCAAATCAGTAATTTTGGCCTCTCCACTATGAGTCTGTCCACCTTTTACCATGTTGCACAGTTCATCTCCTCTCCAACCACTCAGGCTAGCTTGGCTTGCTAGTTACTTATTTATGTTTTTCAAGGGTATAAAGGTCACTAAAAAAATGGGAGTAATTAAAAAAAATAAATAAATAAAAAGATCAATATACCAAAAATAAGAATTTTTAAACTTTAAAAAAATATTTGGAAAGAAACGTGACATTTTCGAAAATAAGTAAAGTTATCCTAAAATTTAAGATGGTGACAACGAAATTAAGCTAATAGAATTATGAGAGAGTTTTCGCTGGGTATCAATTTCCTGAAAAAGATATGACAGAACGCCAGAGACAGCGAAGTACGAGAAACATCAAGCAGGCAAATATTAAATATGACAGGGTGAAACGGAAAGAACAGAGGAACATTTATGTTATTGTACATATATTTCTCCATGTATGAAACTTACAATATATATATATATATATATATATGATAATGATATTGTACATATAAACATTAAAAAAGGAAAAAATATATATATATAGGATGACGTATAGCATTACAGCTACGATAGAGGGGAAAAACTATAACATTTCATGTATTTTTGTATATATAAATATAATATACATAATCACTTAAGTTGATTGTTTTTTCTAACTACATTTAAAAGTGATTAACGGTTAGTGTAGTCAACAGATAGTTAATAACTATCTGCCTTTTCACTCCTAAGATACTGAGGCTTTTATATAAATACATTTTACAGAACTTTGTTCCATATATTACTTTCGGCCAATTAACTGAACGTGCTGCTTTCAGTGGGGCCGAATCAAGCTTTTGTCAATATATGGATCCGATTATCATTTGACTTTTTAATTACAAATACTAGTTAATTGTACTACTTTGCATAATTGTTTTCTTTTTACTTTTTTTTTTTTTTTTTTTTTTCAATCTCTTAGGCGTTAAGCGGTGATCTATAATAAGATGGTATTAGAGTCAAAATCCTGAATTCGAACATTAACTCTTTCATTTACTTTACTTTTACAGAATCACAGGAACGTAAAATTTATCTATTTCTATTATCTATATTTCCTCTGTTTTAATCCCCATCACTAGTAGAAATAATAGCAGTGGGGATTAAAACAGAGGAAATATAGACAACTAGGGAAGAATAACAGAGTGAAAAGGCATTACCTGAGAGAAGAAGACAAAGAGGCACAGCATTTTGATGAAAGCAAATGCACATCTGATAGGTGTAAGAAATCTACTTCTAGACCACTTGTGGAGAACTTGCTCCCTCTTCTCCAATGGTATACGAGAAAAGCTGAGGATGAAAGGCCATTCCTCACAGAAACAAAGAGATCCACAAAGCAACAAGGTACCCAACTTAGTGGCCAGCAGCCATAAAACCACTCTCACTAGTATCAGAGATTCTTTTAATGCCCTCTTCACGAAAAGCTCTGCAACCTGTTCTCATTCCAATATCACAAGGAAAATAAAATAAAAATTAACTCCTAGCTACTTCAGAATTGACTGTAAAGAGACACAGACAGAGACACAGAGAGAACCTGATCAGGGATTGGAGTTTGAGAGCCAGAAGCTTTGCAGAAGGACTGCAAAACATTGCTGGGTTGCTCTTCCTCTCCCTCCAAAGAATTGGCTGGCAAAGGGGGAAAGATAGTCTCACAAATGCTACCCAGTGATTGCATCTCAGCTGCTGAAAACGTATGACTGTATTTGCGCTCTCCTCCTCTCCCTCCCCTCAATAGAGGATGGCTCTTTCTTCTCATCTTTCCCTCTCTCTCTCTCTCTCTCTCTCTCTCTCTCCTTCGCAGTTGAATTTCTAATTCTAATAAAGGGAATAAGGGATCGAGTTTTATAGTTCTATGGATGACTTGTATTCTTACCTATTGAGTTGACGTAAAAGAAAATAAATTAACAAGAAAATAAATTAATCTCCTCTATCTACGGTTTATTATCCAATAATACATAATGTCTTCTAAACATCTTATTAAATTATCAAAAAAATTCTCTAAATTTTTTTAATAAAACAAAAATATCTTAATAAATTAAAAAAAAAAACTTTTAAAAGAAATAAACCAAATTATTAAAATTTTTGGACAACGTTACCCTTCAAATACACTAAGTAAAAAAAATTGATTGATTTTGAAATGAAGAGGATCTTTTTCCTTGCCAGTAGGATGACATAACCACTCTTAATTGATCAAAAAATATTGAGTGGTCATAGACATAATTTGGCTACCTCAAAAATGGAAGGGACCGACCCTTCAGCCACTTGGGGTGGTGGAGCCATTTCCTTTCATGTTTTTATTTTTTTTATTTTTTTTATTTATTAAAAGTATTTATGTTATTATGAGACACTGACTTTTTTTTTATTAGTTTTGATCTGAATTTAGAGTTTTTTTTTTTTTAAAAAAAAAAAAAAACTTGTGCACAGGAAATACGCAAGCTTTTCACAATAAATAACAAAGTTGTTCATGTACAACGAATAAGAACCACAAATGAAATGATATTGAGTCTGCCCACCAATAGAAGTAGATTTCCCGACAAATTAATCGGCTGGTTGTGGGTGGACTTGGTAAAGGGGGTGACGCGTCCGTACGTGGACCTTCACGGGATCGGAGATGGCAAGTAGTTTGTACAGGCGGGACCCGGAGGTGGTCTTAACACTTTATGAGCCTGTTAGCGGTCTCAGTCTGTGGTTCACCGACGGCTGGAGCACATGCGCACCAAAGTCTACTAAACAATCGCATAACCTCAACTGCTGCGACATGCCGTATATCGTGTAAGGTGCGTTATGAAGAGATGGAAGAAAAACACCATCGACCGATAGTAGCTGTTGTCATTACCACCACACCATCGACCGACTCCAAAGTGATAATATCGTTGAAATCCACCATTAACCACGTGATAGGTGGTTGAAACTGAGGGGGAAAAGCAAATAAAGAGAAGATGGCTAAACCAGTAAAGTTTTGTGGAGTCTATTAATGCAGTGATGGCTAACAGACAAGATCAGCATGTATATTCTCTAAGAACGTGCACCTTAGGTTGCTGGTGGTTGGAAGTTGGAACTTCAAGGAAAGTTTTGGGTCTGTGTTTGGAGGTTAGCATCTGCACTCAAGAGTCAAGACCTCTGGGATCTTCTTCTCAATTATGATTTGTCACCAAAGATTGTTGGATGCTACACGTACCTTTAAGTGTTTACGAAATTGAAAACTATCAGTAAATCCTACATATACTTTCATTTGTTATTTCATCTAAGAGTGATTTTCACTAAGGCACGCTCGTAAATTCTTGGTATACTAAAGTTAAACCTCTCCTCAGAACTTCCAATCATGCCAAAGCATAATATGCAAGAAATTCATCAAGATACATATTCCAATTTCTACACAATAAGTTCAACTTGAATAAATATAAATATAGCACATGTCATTTCAAACATCTTACAAAGCATGACAGATAACAGGAGGCAAAAAGCAGTACATTCTTTTGCTGATAATCCTCTTTACCAGACAAATCAAGCAAACGGGTTTGAGGCATGAATCATCATACCTATGATAAGTGCCTCCACATAGCCGGGCGATCTCTTGATATAACGAGAGCACGAGAGGACAAGTAATCAAAGGAAGGAGAATACATGTCGTCTGGACCAATGGCATCTCTAACATTTTTAGTGTTTCCAGAATCAATGGTGAAAGACTGCAATGGATCGTCCCTCAAGGCATCAAATACAAATAGCCCCAGTCCACAAACACCCATTACAAGGTTTGAATTTCCCCACACTTGTGTTATTGCTGCGTGATGGGAGTGTGCATTGGATTCTGGCAATTCGTAAGTGCTAAAGAGCCTTTGTTTGCGCAACGAGAACTGTTGCACCTGTGAAGAAGTTTGCTTTCTCCCTCTTGACCTTACATTAGAGCAGCCAAGAAAGACACAATCTCCACGAGAGAAAACTGACTGCGCACTGACACCAGATTTAGGTATCTTAAGACCTACACCATATGGGTGGCGGAAGTCCATAATATTAATGGAATCCGCGGTGCAGAAAACACCATCATGCCCTTCTGCTTCTGACGAGCTTACTCTGCATTTACCATGTATCAACCATGTTAGACCTGGTAAAAGAAATTTGGTACAAGATCTTCATGCATGCATTTATTTACTACTAAAATAAAATTTTAAAAAGCATTCTTATATTCATATGCTTGCTAGTATTTCCACACACGTATATTATACATCATTTTGCAAAGAGAGGCAATCAATAATCAGAAGCAGATAATTATCAGATTCAGAACAGTACTAAGACTTCAGAAAATATATCTTTAGAAGAACAAAGAAAAATATATCTTTATACGAACAAATCAATCTGACAAAAAATAAAAAACATACAAATAAATAGTCTAGAATGCATTGACCAAGCTACAAGTGCCAAGAATGAAAAATATGCATAACAGAAAATGTAGAAGAGAATATGATGCAAAGGGCGAGACACGGATTTTACTTTTATTTTATTTAGGTCCTATTCGTTAATTGGGTTATTAGCATTTAGTTTATGTTTCATTTAATTTTTAGAAATTAATGGTGTTGTTTTTGGTAATTCAATAAATGGGCTTTTCCGAAAATCAGGGTTAGGGGTTAGTCATGAGTCTATTTAAGAGTGATTTTTACATCAACGGAGGCAAACTTGATGGAATAAAAAATAATAATTGAAGAACTAATTCTTCTCTCTTTCTCTCCCCCTTCTCCTCTCTTTCTCTTCCCCTAGCTTCTCTCTTTCTCCCCCATAGATTCTTCTCTCTTCTTTATCTCTCCTCTTTTAGGTTCTTTCTCCTCTCTTTGCTCTAATTTGATTGTGTTATTTTTGTGACTATAGTGTCCTGCATCAGAATAATATCAAGGGACAATCAGTGAAGAAGGCTAAAAGAAAAGGTTGCCACTCACCTTTGACGAACCCCACCACCTGATTCAGCATCAGTATTGTTCACATGAAGAGCAGAAACTTTCTGACCAGATGAAGACACAGATAACAGTGCTTGAGGACTTTGAGAGTTCACATCCCACACGGAGATTGCTTCTGCTTCAGCTAGAACAACTTTTCCCCTGCTTCTCCACTGTAATGGGCTTGAATAATCCATTGTTGACACAGGCTTCGGCACCTCCCATTTCATAATTTGCTCCCCATCACGGATATCAAAAACTCTCACACCTCTCTGACAGCTGGCAGTTGAGATGATAAGAGGTCCACAGGGTTTATACCACCATTGTTGATTTACCGGGACAAGATTATCAAGAATAGAATTTCTTCTGTGCACAATATTATTTGGTAAGGGGCCAAGTACTGTTCTTGAAGTGGCTGCTCCACCCTCGAGTTGGAAAGCTTGCACATCTTTGGAGTAGAAATCCCAACAGCAAAAGCCTGGACCGATAGCATTCCCTGCAGACGCAGCCACAACATATTTTCCTGAGCAACCATCTGCACCGGGGGCACGAATTATCCAACAATCCCTCCATATATCAGGTGAGACTCCTGAGGGAAGTTTGTACTCAGCCTTCTCCTGAAACAAAGATGGACCATCAGAGGACAAGAGAGATCTTTAATACAGTGCTAACTCTTTGCTTATGTTCGTGCATGCAACAATATTTTCGAACGCTATCAAAACACGTCATGTAATTCATTCATATAAACATGCTTCAGGTTTACAGAGGAAGGAGAGAGAGAGAGAGAATTATAGTGAAATAAATCATCAAACCAAGAACTCGAGCAAAACAATCAATCCAAAAAGCACATCATTGACATGCTGCATGTAGAAGTGATTTGAATTTTTTTTGTTAGTATTTTTCGGTTGGAGACAGATAAAATCACTTCTAAGAGAAATTGGCAAATCAACACAGAATAGGTAAGTATATAAAAACTTAATAGAAATGGAACAGCAACATCTAACTATATTGCACACCTCACAATTGACAATATCGTAAAATGAGCAAGAACCATCATCGTGGGCAAGAAGGACCGCCTCCCCCTCAGAGATAAACCATCCTGCTGTCGAAGCCTTATGGCCAATTTCATTCAGCTGATCAATGCAAGAATCTTCTGTCTCCTCGCAAATTACTGCACCCTGAATTCTCTCCTGTTCATCAAACTCATCAAGTCTCTCGTCAGTTGTGAGAACTAGCTCAACATCACGCTTTCCATTGAACACATTTGAATAACCTGATACTCCCGTAGACGTATCACCATCCATTTCTTGAACTTCACAACATTCCAAACCAGCCTGCCCATCCCTTATGGTGACTTTAGTTTGCCCCTTATTCAGCGAAGCTAAGAACTCCATTGCTATAGGGTTATCATCAATGGGGCTAAACGACTTCTTATTTAACTCACAATTTGGTCCTTCCAAATGAGGTTCATGACTTTGAGAACCTCCTGATGTTACTTTCAGAAACGTCCGATTTCTGAGCAACTTGTGATGAGGAAAGAGTCTAGCTTCCAGTTCCTCGCTACTCAATCCTTTCACAGAACTTTTAACGGTATTAACAATATCCGCTTCCATACTCTTTTCCGTCTGAACTATACTCTTTTCCTTCTGAACTATAATCCTGCTCTCTCCATCACCAGCTCCTCTCGACAATCCTATTTTACCATCTGATTCACCTCCAACATTACCAATTGCCTTCTGAATCCCTGAGATCTTGTCCTGAATATCAGAAAGTATTATCTTTGAAGCGTCTGGGTTATTCATATCCAACATCTCCTTTGTCCGCTTAATATCCGACGCAATCCTCTTAACTTTCCCTTCCAAAAACGCAAGCTTCTCATGGAGCTTGCTTGGATACTTGTTACTATCTAACCCTTTATCTTTCTGAATCTCCAAAACCTTCCCATTATCCGAAGTGTTGTCAACACGCCCCTCCACACACAAATCAACATCATTTCCAACCTTCACGACTTCCTTATTAGACTTCAAAAACTCATCAACCCCAGCACCATCTCGAACCTTTTCATCAAAATTGCGACCAACCGCACTCAATTTCATCACATTTGGGCCTAAATTAACTTTACCATTACAATTCTCCAAACTCCTAATTTCTTTCAAATTCTTCTCATTTTCCACCACTTTCATCTCCAAATCCTCATAAAGCCCACTCCTTTTCTCCGAATTGACACCAATTCTACAACTTTCTTTACGATCCCTAAAAGCCCTAACCCCATTAATCTTCCCTTCACTCCCTTTCACACTCGAATCCCTAAACCCCTTCCTCTGCTTTCCACTCTCCAATCCCTTACCACCAGCACTCGCACCCACCGAAACCCTCCGATCCGAGAAACCCCTCATCAACTCAGAAGGGCTAGGGCTCCTACCTCTTGGCGCCGACGACGTGGACCACCGGACTCGCGTGCCGCTGTCGCTCCCAGTATCCACCGACGCGGAAGCGGCCTTGTCGACGCGTGGCACGGGCCGGATCACGGGTTTCTGGGCCAGGTCTCGGGTCCGAGAAGCTGGCCTGGGGTTCTCTTTACCGCAAGATGATGATCTCTGCAAACCAACGGTGGGGTTTTTTCCGGAGACCCAGATCGGGGTTAGGGTTTTGGAGGGCTTGGCAGCGACTCCGGCGCCGGCGGTTCCATGGTCCCTGAGCCGGCGAGCCGATGAAGCGGACATTTGGATGTGTTTGTTTCGAAAAAAAAAATTAGAATAAATTTATTTGGTGAAATATTTTATGGGATTTCTGAGATCGAGTAAGAAGATGGGATTTGAAAACGAGCTTTTTGACTATAATATCATGATTTGTTATTAAAGGAGAGAAAGATGAGGAAAAGATTTGTGTGGTTTTGGGCGGGAAATGAATTCTCGTTTTGAGTTTTGAAGTTTATTTGGAGGGCTACGCGGCGGCCAAACCAAGGCATTTAGGAATATTCGCATCACATGTTTCTATTTCTTGACAGGACATTTCATGTCTGGTAACGTAACTCAATCGATTGACAATATGTTAATAAAACAGATGTTATTAATTTGAATTCTTCTCACCTTATGAAGATATCACATGGTATCGAAAGCCCATAACAGTAATTTCAAAATCATGTATCATATAAATAAGTACATATTTCGTCTATATGGTTTGTTCAAGCTCTTAACCCAGTCTTGGTAGGGTTTGCATAGTCTTGAGGGACATGTAGTAAAATAGGTGCTCTTAGGCCTCGTTTGTTAAACTCTCCCCCATTTCCTCATATTCCACCACAATATTCACTTTATTTTTTTAAAAAAAAAAAAACATATCAAATCATTCACTTTTTATATTAAATCATTTACTATTCAAATAAAAAATTCACTACAAAACAAATTTTTCCACTTTTCAATACCACTTTTTCATTTTCTCATGCCAATCATTTTTTTTATTAATTCATGAACAATGTCGTGTAAAAATTTGTAGGTGAATGTGAGGGGATTTGCCAAACACCCTCTTAATATTACTACGTATTATCATATACTAGCAACCCAACCGAGCTCGACCCCAAGTGGCTCAAGCTATTGACAAAATCGTAATGATGACCAATCCCATGACAATCCATACAAATATGTTATGAAAATTAGTACGCACATAACCAGAGACGGATTCAGCTTTCAATTTTGGGAGAGAGCCAAGGCAAAAAAATTGTTGGGGAGTGACCAATTGACAAAAAATACCTTAAATTTTTTATTTTTTATCTTAATTTTTTTTCTTGAAATTTGGGGGGAGATCAAGGCCACTCTCAGTCCCCCCCCCCAATAAACCCATACCTGCACATGACATATTATTTTGGAAAGTAAAGCATGCTTAGTTATTGATATATATCGAATGTTATAACAAAACTAGTTTTGTAAGCATTTACTTAGCTCGGGTGATTCTCCTAACTCCCATACATCTTAATCAACAAGCCACAGCAAATTGCACTCTAGTATTATACACCAAATGCTTGGAATACTAATCTACACACTATAATCATAATCATGCAATTGAAATCCTAATCTGTTGTTAAATTGGATGGAAATCTATAAAATTACGTAATTGCCATTAATTTTTTTTTTAAGATTTCCATTAAATTAGACGGAAATTAGTAATGGGGGGTCTGAGTTGAAATTTTTTGAAACATTAGGGGGTACATTGCAAATTTTTAAATATTGTGATTCAAATTGAAAAACCTTTAAAATAAAAAAGGATAAAGTGAATTTAACCTAATATAACAAATGCAAGTCAAGTTGATCAAAATCAAGTCAGTATCAATTAGACTTAGCGGATGTCAAAAAAAAAAAAAAAAATTAGACTCAGCGGTTTTACTTAGGGTGTGTTTGGTAAAGGACTTGAAAAATGAAGTTGATTGGAACTGTAGTAGATTTAGGGCCCGTTTGGGAGTGCGATTTCAATAAGTGCGATTTTAAAAATTGCGTTTTTAAAAATTGTGTTTTTGAAATCGTCACTTTTTAAAATCGCATAGGCGTTTGGTAAAACAGGCAAAAAAGTACTTTTTTTTATCAATATAGTGTTTGGATAAAATTAGCATATAATTGCGATTTCAGACAAAATAGGTAAATATTACCTTTTAAGTGAAATCGTGATTTTGGTTTAAATTCGCACTTTTTCAAATAAGCATCACCTAGTCAGCTTATTGAAATCGCAGATTTTTCCACGATTTTAAAATTTGCGTTTTCAAAATCGCAATCCCAAACACTCCAAAATTGCGATTTGGTTTAAAAACGTAGATTATTTTTTTAAAAACGCACTCCCAAACAGACCCTTAATATATGTGAGAAAGAAAAAAAAAAACAAGAATGTTTTATATGAAAAAATATATATAGTATTTTTTTATTTGAATAGTAATAAAAAGTAATTAATGTGATATAAAATATAAGAATATTGAGATTGATTTTGAAAGGAATAATTGGGTTTTTTTTTAAGAGCAAACACACCCTTAGGCTCGGTCAAACAAGCATGATCTTTTCCTTCTAAATTTCCTTCGCCTGCCATGTGTATCATCCTTGGTCGATCAAACTTGTTGGAAACACCCTTTTTTCGCCTCTGTTTTTTGTTGCGACTAGAGTTTCCTCTTCTCCTAGACCTCTTTTTACCTCAACTTACAAGTTTTAACTTACTATCTCACTTTTCTTAGAACATGCCGATTTCTATACGGCACCCACATTTTACTTATTCTAATAATTTATTCTACCATTTTCATTTCCAAATTTCAGTAACTTTTATTTTTTTCTTGGATATTACACCAGCCATTGTGAAAATCATTGTTATTGTACAATATATAATAAAAAAAAATTAAGTCTAAGAGAGAGAGAAAGCTGAAATAAAAAAGAAGAATTAGGGCTACATCTTGTTATATTAAACTTTATACACTTGTATTACAATATAAATTTAAAGTAGAACTAAGGTATGTGTTAATTGACTCATTCGTCGTCAAAAACTTGTTGATTTTACATTTGAGAATATGTATTCAGGTTATGAAGATTTTATCATAAGAAACCATTTCAATCTTCAGTGTCTGGATGCTTAGAAGACGTGTTTGAACTTACAAAGAAGCTTTACAAAGATAGTAATGCTATAACTTTTTTTTAAAGTCATCTCAAATGTGCCGAGACTTTTAAAATTATCAATAAATTAAAAGTTAATAAATCATATTTTTAATTCAACAATAATTTTAAAAGTCATATCACATTTGAGATGATTCTAAAAAAACTTATAACAATACTTTTACAGAGACTTTGCATGTCTAGACAACTCACCATTGTGTCTAAATTGGACTTAGCGAGAGCATTAGTGTGTATTTTCAGTATGGTAACACAAGGAAAGGTAGATCAAATACTATAGGGGATTCACGTGCCATGCCAACCGATAATGAGTGATGGAGGAATTGGCTTGGATATATGTATATAATTTTTAATTTTTTATAATTATTATTTTATATATATTTTTTGTTCTTCTATGTGTTTCATCTAGTTTTCTAAAGCTAAAAAGACGTGAGATAGAAAATGATAAATTTTTGAAAATCTCTTTTTCGTTTTTTAAATATTAAAAAAAAACTTTTTTAAACAATATCTATCCAATAAATATGCTCAATTTTTTTTTAAATGAATAAATAATTTTTTTAGAGAAAAACTTTTTATTTTTATTTTTTATATATTTTATATAAAAAAAAAATTCTAACTAATAACTTTTATTTCCTCGTGTAATCTGAGCTTAAAACACCAAAAAAAAAAAAAAAAAAACCTGTTTTGAGTACTTCTCGAATTTACAACTTTGATTTATGCTACACATAGGACATAGCCAACGGAGGCAAGGATCTAAAGAAGAAGATTCTACAGCACAACAAAGTCCACAGAACCATCCATATAATTGACAGATAAAATCACTTCTCTACATGCCATTGCTTGGTTCGTGTGTGTCTTCTTCCCCTTCTCGACTCTCGAGCCACAAGCAAGGACTGGAGCACCCAACAGTCATGGCCTCTCTAACCTCTCTTCCTCATCTCCCACCTTTTGTCTCTCACTCCTCCTCTTCTTCTTCTTCTTCGATTACTCGTCTAAGTCCCAGCAAAATTCAGAGAGTCACAATCATGTCTCCAAGACGGCCTCTTTCGGGTAAGCGAAGCGTCGCCCCAATATCGGCTGTGGACGAAGTTTCTGTAGTTGACCCTCCACCTCCACCACCGTTTTCGGAGGACAAGTCAGAGGTTATTGCTTCTTTGAAGCTCAAATTACTGGTAATTCGTTCAACCGCAGATTAACCATTTATGGGTTTTGTTTATTATGCTCGGATATTGTTGTTTTCTTGTTACTTTTGCGTTTAGACTGATAAATAGATAGTTAGGTACTTTCTTTACTTGTTGCTTCTTCTGCTTGAGGTTAATTCGGTTGGAATGGTTTTTATTCCTGGTTGATTGTAAGGCATTGTTTAACTTGGTTCTATTGATTATGCCCGTTTGTGCTTTTGTTGGTTTGCTGTTACGCCTTACACCCTCAATTGTGCTTTTGAATTGACAAATTTGAATTGGGTATTAATGGTATTCTTGCTTCTTTTTATTCCACTGTTCATTGATGCCAATTAATGGGTTTGACCTGCCTAATATCAATATGGTTGACACTTGACGTGATCCTATACAAATCACTTTTTGCTTGCTTAATTTGCTTCTTTATTTCCTTTTAAAATCTTCTGGTGCTGGGATATCAAGAGAAGGGGATGTACAGTTTAATTAGGGAAAATTACTGTAAAGGTCCTAGGGTTTAACCTTTTTTCAAATCATCTCTTTGGGCCTTAAATTATCAAGCTAAGCACCGTTATCAAATCACTTTCTCCGTACACAGGCTGTTGGTTTTTACCAGAGAATTGTGACATGTAAGCTTGTGAAAACGTCGAAGGTGGTAATTTATTGACAAGTGTATGTATCGTTGTAGCACCAGTCAGTATTGCTATATCATTTAAAAAATGTCATGTTATTTAAAAATGCTATATAAAAAAGAAAGAAAGAAGAATGAGGGGATGGTTTGGGCTGCCAATCACCCCCTCAAGCCTAGGGGATGGTCGATTCAACCCAAATACTAGCTTTAGAGGTAACAAAGGCTTGAGGGGTGGTCGACCACTTCCACAGGCTAGAAGGTGTGGTTCAACCACCTGTAGAGGCCAGTTTTAAGGGTGGCTGAACCACTGGCGAGGTTGATTGGTGCTAGCTTGGCGATATGTACTGCAGTACTGGTGTCGATAAATTATTGACTTTGATGTGGCTACAAGCCTACATGTCATGGTTCTCCTCTAAAAACTTTAACAACATGTGTATGGAAGGAGTTATTTGATAATAAAGCTTATCTTAAGGAGCAATTTGATAATTTTTAAATGTTACAGAATGATTTGAGAAAAGGTTAAACCCTAAGGACCTTTACAGTAATTTTTTGTTTAATTACATTAAATTGTTTATTTTCTGTTGCATGTGGTTCAACCTGGAAGTGGGATTGTGCAACCTTACATTCTTTCATGCGTATTATCTCTATTGAATATCTGTTGTTCCAAATACATTAATAGTAGGTAATGCTTAATTTGATTGAATTGTGTGTTTAGCTGAGGGTGGACTTTGAATTGTCCACCCCATTACAAACTGAGCTAGGATCCAAAGTCTTAGGGAGGCCAATGGTAGTGTCTGTTGGTTACCGAATGTGATTTGGAGATGCTTGGGGGTGGTGGATCAGTACAAAAACTAAAAAATATCTATATTATCATGCTTCAGCATGTCACATGTTGTGAGTACTAAAAGATGCAAAACACCAACAAAGGACCCGGCCCTAAAAATACTTGAATGGTGATGAATTTACAGACACAATTATTTATTGTCTTGTGGTTATAGTTCTCATTGCCATTCTGGTGTTGATATATTTCTTTAAACTCTTCTGTGTTGGAGATAGAAGACATTTTTAATATATTCAATCACATCTTCCCTGGAGTTTAGTTAAAGTTGAGCAGCCTAAATTCTGAGTCCTTCACAAAAAATTTGTCCTTAAAATTGTTGACTCTTTTTTGAACTTAGTTGTATATAAACATTGATATGTGCATAGAGAGGTGCAATAGTCATAATAAATACTTTATTAGATAGATTTTCCTAATTGTATACTGGAAGTGGAAAGATTTGTTCTTAAACATGTATGGGTAATATAATGCAGAGTGCTGTTTCCGGGCTAAATAGAGGTCTTGCTGCAAATGAAGATGATCTGCAAAAGGCAGATGCCGCTGCCAAGGAAATTGAAGATGTTGGAGGACTGGTGGACCTCTCAGTTGATCTTGATAAATTGCAAGGGAGATGGAAATTGATATATAGCAGTGCATTCTCATCTCGTACACTCGGTGGGAGCCGTCCTGGACCCCCTACAAGAAGGCTACTCCCTATAACTCTTGGTCAGGTGTGCTACCAAAACTGCTCTATTGTATTATCTTCTACTTGGCATTATAGTTTATTTGTTATTTTTATTGTAGTCCTTACACCCAATAGCATGTACATCAATTAGTAATGCCGTTTGGAAGGCCATGTTATAAAGTGGAAGCTACTTTAGATGAGCCTTAGACCTAAGGCAGAGTTTTCTAGCACCTTACCTATATGTGTTCTCCTATTATCATCGTTATCTTCAACCAATTAAACATTGCCAGCAAACAAATTACTATAGGGATTTGGTCAACTTGGATGTTCCAAGAGCATTTCAGCATATAAATCTGACCTATTTGTTTTGGGTTCATATCTTGTATATCCAGGCATCATTCATAAGATTAACCTTTTCTAAATCTATTATCATCTTACCATCTAAATGTGTGTTTTCTGTTGTAATTAGGTTTTTCAACGGATTGACATCTTGAGTAAAGATTTTGATAATATAGTGGAGCTTGAATTAGGTACTCCATGGCCCCTGCCACCTGTTGAAGTGACTGCCACATTAGCCCACAAATTTGAACTCATAGGTTAGTTCCCTTTTCAAGCTTATATCTTGCAATTCAATTTATTCCGACTTGTTTATGATTATCTTTGTAAACAAGAAAATAATCATCCTGATTAAGCTTCCAACTAAATGAGAATAGGGTCTGCAAAGATAAAAATCAAGTTTGAGAAAACAACGGTAAAGACAACTGGAAACTTGTCACAGCTGCCTCCATTAGAGTTACCACGGATTCCAGACAATTTAAGGCCTCCATCAAATACAGGAAGTGGTGAATTTGAAGTTACCTATCTCGATGCAGATACCCGCATCACCAGAGGAGACAGAGGCGAGCTTAGGGTTTTTGTTATCTCATAATAACTTGATATTCAACGGTCTATGTGTAACGGTCACTGTTCTTGGTTTTGGTTTCTGCTGTTATTATTGCTTTGTCTTAGTTAATGTTTATGTTGAACCACAGGAAATTGTGTTCAGTTAGGAACACTTTAATCATAATGCAATTGTAAATGTATCAACTGTAAAGTGAAACTGTTTCTTCCCTTAATATATATGATGTTAGAGGAACTGCAAGCTTGCATGATCAGATTTGGCTGTACTTGTCTAAGATTAAGGTTGTACTGTAATACTACACCCTTTTCCTCACCAATTGGCTGTCAAATACTGACTAGGCGTGTTTGGCAGCACACTCCTCCCATGTTTTTTTCATCTCCCAAAAACAGTCATATCTTTTTTTTCTTATTACCAAATAATTTTATTCACTTTGTCTCGCAAAAAATTCAAATTCTTTTTTACCTTTATATTATGTCAATCACTTTCGGTTAAAACCAATAAATGAATTAAGACCCTTCACATGACCACCGAATCGAATGCCCAAAGTCTATAGAAATGACGATGTTTTGCCCTTCACCTTCACCGTTGCCACAGCCCACTCTAAACAAAAACATTCACTGTTTTATTTGGAAAGAGCTAGATCTCCTCAGAAAATCACCCAACAAGCTGGGGACATAATCAACACCAAGCTTCAATTTAAGCATTTTCTTAGACCAAGTCAATGTCTGCCTCGCAGGTAGAGCTTGCCCAAATTGTTAGATCGGACAACCAAAGTGCTCTACGATTCTTCTTTGGACTCATTACGAAAGAGGTTGTCGTTATCCAGGGAGGGGATGGAAAAGTGAAAGCTGTTAATAGAAAAAAAAAAAAAAATGAAGAAGAAAAAATTCAAAGCTCAATCAACCCTACCAAAGTGTAAAATATCTTTTTTCTTTCTATTTCTTTTAAAAAATTATTTTAAATATTTATTTGATAAAAAAAAAATACAAATATTGAATTAAAAATAATCATACAATAGAATCTTAAATTTATAAAATAAAAAATAAAAATCAGATAAATTACAAAATGTTATAAAATCAGGTCGATTATTATTTTTATTTTTGTGGGCGATTGAGTAAAATTGGAAGGCTGAAAATGTTCCCCAACCCCAACCAAGTAAAATTGGCTCACGCTGGAATCCGACCCCCTTGCCTTGTGCCAAAAAACTAGTCGTTAGAAACGTAACGGCTAGATTTTAGTTAAACTTCAAAATATCTCATTTCAAATTCTCACTCCTCCTCTTTCTCTTTCCTTTTCAAGAACTCCCAAATCTAGCACTCTCTATCTCTCTTCTTTCTCTCTCTGTCTCTGCAACTCTCTTATCTCCATACCGCTTTCTTGGCCTCTCTCTCTCTCTCTCTCTCCTCTGAACTCAATCTTGAACTTTCTGCTTTCTGCGTTCTCTTTCCTATGGCTCCCACGCCATCTAAAGCAAACCAAACCCACCCGACACAGATCAAGACCCCGCAATCGAAGCTTCGCATTCATTTCAATGCCAACAAAACAAACCCATCTCCGAATCCGAACGCGGCGGCCAAAGAAGCCCCACAAGATCACCCGGTCGAAGTTATCACCCGGATCCGCGACTACCCGGATCGAAAAGAAAAACCTGTATCGGTTTTGCAAATCAATTCCAACAACCATTCTATACGGGTTCGAGCCGATTTCGGCTACCGGGACTTTAGCCTCGATGGGGTTTCTTTGTCTGAAGAAGAGAACCTTGATGTCTTTTACAAAAAGTTCGTGGAGTCGAGGATTAACAGTGTGAAGTTAGGCGACAAGTGCACGATAATGATGTACGGCCCGACTGGTTCGGGCAAGAGTCACACGATGTTCGGATGCTCGAAGCTGCCGGGGATTGTGTACCGGTCTTTGAGGGATATTCTTGGAGATGGGGAGGAAGGAAGTGATGACACACGTGGAACGTTTGTGCAAGTAACGGTGTTGGAGATATACAACGAAGAAATTTATGATCTTTTGTCCAGCAACGGTGGAGGAGGATTAGGCCTTGGTTGGCCAAAAGGCAGTGCATCCAAGGTAATATTCTGGTTTCAGTTTTTCTTGGCTTCTTGATTTTATTTGAGATAATTCGATTCTTGGTGATTTTTTGGGGAAATAAGTGTTGTCTTTAAAGGTTTAGTTGCTTCCTGATTTCTGGAGTTTTGATTTTGGATTTGTTTTGTTTGGGTGCGTATTGCAATCGAAGTTATATTTTTGGTAGTATGTATTGTATAAATATAATTATGTTCTTTTCTTTCAACAAAGGAAGGGTTTTATGGTTAATTGTCTGGAAAATAGAGAAATATATATATATTTCTGTTTAGCATGAAAGTGGCCAATTGGCTACTGTTGTTTGAGGTTTTAAAAATACAGGGTATATTTTGGCTGTAATTTGCCAGGCAAAATGAGATCAGGAGTACAAAGTGTTTGCATATATGAGACTAGCCGACTAGGTCTGTGTATCAGTTGGATTTTACTATCTCTAGAAATGTGAGATGCATAAAATAATTCGCTTAGCTCTGTGAAGCATCTATTTGAATTACACACGCACCAATGAGCCTTGAACTTAAGACTTCACCTTCTACTCCATTTTATATAGAGAGGAAGTATAATTTGAATTAAAGCTTATTGGCAAAGCTTCTGTATTTAGTAGTTGGATTCCAAATAAGGACGGAAGGAAGCCACTTCCTTCATTGGAAGAAGTGCAGAACATTAACATACCTGCATTACTGTATTTAAGTCAACATTTTTCACGGTTCTCTATATTGTTATGAGCCATCATAAACTCTGCAATTTTGGGTTCAAATGAGTACACCAAGTGTTTGTTTGTTTTTGTTTTTAACTTTATGTGTTTGGAACCAAGAATTAAGGAGTAGGCTGATGTTCAAATTGGTTTTGTAACAAAAGGGGTCAACTTTTTATCTTTATGAACATATAGACTCTTATAGAAGTGCGTCAACTTCTTGTGATACATTGTTATATTTTGAAATTTACTCGGCTCTACATGCTTATTCTCACTTTTTCTGTGAATTTCTTTGATGCTTATTTCTTGCTGAGAGGCACTATTTTAGGCTATGTGGATTCTTGTTCGACAATATGTTCCTTCATTTTTTGTAGGTGAAACTTGAAGTAATGGGGAAAAAGGCAAAGAATGCATCATATATTTCTGGAACTGAAGCAGGAAAGATTTCTAAGGAGATACAAAAAGTGGAAAAACGAAGGATTGTTAAAAGCACTCTCTGTAATGAGAGAAGTTCTCGTAGCCACTGCTTGGTATAATTCTTTTAGATTTTACTTGGATGTAGGTCTGCTGGAATTTCGTAAGTGGTTGGAATTCTTATGCTTTGCAAACCTGTACAGATAATCCTTGATGTCCCAACAGTGGGAGGACGCCTGATGCTTGTAGACATGGCAGGATCCGAAAATATTGAGCAAGCTGGTCAAATTGGATTTGAGGCCAAAATGCAGGTAAGATTTGTCATGACTAAGTTTTTGTATCTTCAATGTTTGCTGTTCTTTTTCTTTTACTATATTTTCTTTAGTATTGATCTCAGAGCGTTCCCTGCTAACTTTATTTTTGTTAACATCTCAGACAGCAAAGATCAACCAAGGAAACATAGCATTGAAAAGAGTGGTTGAATCCATTGCAAATGGTGATTCCCATGTGCCATTTAGAGATAGCAAATTGACCATGCTTCTGCAGGTAACTACTGTTGATATTAGTGTCAGTTATGGTGGTTTAGAAGTTTGATTAATGAGGTTTTGTGTTCTTTCTGTTAAGGATTCGTTTGAGGATGACAAATCAAAAATTTTAATGATACTCTGTGCAAGCCCAGATCCAAAGGAGATACACAAGACGATCTCTACCCTTGAATATGGAGCAAAAGCAAAATGTATTGTCCGTGGCCCTCATACGCCAAATAAGGATAAATTTGGCACTGAAGACTCTTCATCTGCAGTAATTTTAGGATCAAGGATTGCTGCCATGGATGAATTTATCTTTAAGCTACAAAGGGAGAACAAGCTCAAAGAGAAAGAGCGAAATGAAGCACACAAGGAGCTCTTGAAGAAAGAAGAAGAAGTTGCTGCACTTAGAGCTAGACTTGAGCTTACTGAAAGGAGGGGGGGATCAGGGGCAAGTGAGGAGGAGATCAACTTAAAGGTGAATGAGCGGGCTCAGATTCTGAAACGTGAGCTGGAAAAGAGATTGGAGGAGTGCCAGAAAATGACCAATGAATTTGTTGAATTAGAGAGGAGAAGAATGGAAGAAAGGATATTGCAGCAACAACAGGAAGTTGAAATGCTGAGACAGCGGTTGGAGGAGATTGAGTTGGAGTTATGCCGTTCAACGGATGCAAGTGCTGATGAAAGTGCATTGAAGGACATGGATGGAAGTGGGTTTGCCAAAAGGCTAATGAGGATATATACCAATGAGGACCCTGGAATGGTAAAATCAATGGACTTGGACATGGATGATCAAGAACCAATTGTTCGTGAGGTGAAGCATGTCGGCGGGATGGTTTGCAAAGCTGCTGGAATCCAAGGAAATTTGGATCAGTCTCATCTAGTGGATCATGATGTTTTTGCGGCAAAATTTGGTGACAGGGTATGTCTGAGCACTGTATTTGAGGAAGAAGAAGTAGATGAAGGGGATGATGAACATGAAGAGAGAGTGTTAGATGAAGAAGTGGAGAAAGAAATCATAGAGGAGAAGAGGGTCTGTGTGGTTGATCAGTGTAGCCCTATAATCAGAGTTGAGCAGACACCAAGTCCACCTAGCAGAAGTCCAAGGAAAAGAGACCATCCGAAGGAAAGATTTGAGGGTAGGCTTATGGGCTCGGAATTATCAAGTGAACCAGAAAATTCTAAGGATACAGCCTCTTCTAGAAGATTGAGAATCCAAAATATATTCACACTTTGTGGGAATCACAGAGAGTTGTCTCAACACATTAGGACCCCAACACCTGCAAAAAAGAGGTCTGGCCCCATTGATCCTCAATCATCTCCAATTGGGGAGGATTCTATTGTGAGAAATTTCAACAAGGAGAATTTGGAGGTCCAGAAATACATGCCCATTCCAGAATTTGAAGCCAAAAGTCCAGCAGCTACTATGGAGCCACTTGCATTGAACAAAAACCAAATATACAATGATGTTGCTTTGGCTTTGAAGGAGAACTACAATCCATATGATGACAATGATGCAAAGATTGAAGTGTATGTGAAATGGGAAGCTTCGAAGGAAATTCCTGGGAAGTTCATTACCACGCTTAAGGTGGTAAAGGATGCAAGCCTTGCCGACCTGAGGAAGCTGATCGAAATCAGTCTTGGTGCAGACAATCAAGCATTCACTTTTCTCGTACTTGGGGTATGTTTACATTTGAAGTCCTTTTTCTAAAATTATTTTCCAACTGATTGCTCAAAAGACGTTGTAGTTTGTGTTCTTGTATTTTTCTTTTCAACTGTGTTAGCTTTCCCTACCATATTCCAAAAATCTAATGGAGCATAATGTTTTCTAGTATAATTCTACTCTATGATCAATAATTCTATAACTGATTTGATACAGGACCCTACTGGAGCTCCAGTTCCAAGAGAGAAGGAAGGAATGGTGCAGGCCATCAAACTTCCACTTTGCAACAACCAGGCGAATGGCCGCTTAGCTTGCTTGCGACCAGCAAAGGGAATACAATGTCCTACTCATCTCCCACCAAGCTCGCTACCATTGAGGCCACTGGAAAATAAATTGCCACTCACCCCAAATTCCTGCTACTCGCATCATCCAGAAGAGGGTTTATCACCAAACTTCAGTTCTACTCCCTTTATTACTGTTCGAAGGCATCAACTGGATCAACTTTAGACATGTCTGAACTTTTGAATGATCCGGTGCTGCATACTTTTATAGTATATTAATATGTTCATCTTCCTTGTCAGTGTGTTTATAGTAGAACTTTCCTCTCATTTCTTGGCTGCTTTGATTCTGCCCTACCTTTCTGCAAACTCTTTCTTTCAATTTCAAGATTATGAAATAGTGTGCAACCACAGGGCTAATAAACAAAATGAAATAGTTTTTAAAAGACCATTTGAAGCATCAAATCAAATCCACCATACAGGCCAAGTAAGGGATACAGTTAGATGCTGGCAAACTCCTTCAAGATAACCAGAGTCACTCAACTTACAGAGACCTCATCTGATTTCAATTTGTGAGAGACAACCCAGCAGAGAAACAATCCCTTTTGGCGTGCCATGATTTTCACAGAACGCCCTCTCGTGTCTTGAATTCCTTGAAATCCACCATAAGAAAAAGAAAAACCAAAGTCTATTTTACTAAAATAAGAATAAAGAGGCTTTGCTAGGACGTAATATATTTATATTCCAAACTCTTCCATCTTACTGACTTCTAAAAATAAAAATAAAAATTAAGAAATAAGAAAAGAAAATATCACAAAAGTTGAATCAAGATCATAGATTCTACAAGAGACTATTTTAAGAGGTTTGTTCTTAATTTATTAGTGTTTTCACATCTTTTTTTTGTTCTCTCTCTCTCTCTAGATTGGGGTGTAGGGTACGGTCTAGAGTGTATCATCATACTGTCACGTGACATCGTGTAAAAGGCAATAAATTTCTTCTGTTTGTGATTTTCATATAAAATTTGAAACAATTACAAGAAACAAACACAACAAAAAGTGAAAGACAAAAGGCATATTATACACATGTTTTTACCCAAAATTAAAATGCAGTAAACAAATCAATTGCTATTTGTCATATGCTACCAGTGTTTTATTTGACATGTCTGAACACTCCAACGTAATGTCTCATTAATAAGTGTTAAGTCATTCATAAAAATAAAAATAAAATATTTAACAAAAAATAAAAGATATAAAAAAAAATCGATTTCACACAAAACTTATCAGAGAAACACAAAACTTGAAAACTTAAATACCAAATTCCCACAATAACATGCGTGTGGCGTGGGCTTTAGGGTGCTAGTGGTGCCTTGATGGCGCACTCAGCACGAAGATCAGGGCGATTACCTTTGATCTAACCGTTGAGGTTAAATAATTAAGATCTAATGGTTATTATTAGATAATTATATATATAAGATAATTTTAGTCATTGTTTGGAAATATTTACATTTTTTTTTTCATAAGCCTAATACGGCAAATTAAAAGAATAAAGAACACCACAGAACCCGAGAAAAAGGCCATTCATTTTTTGCAAAGATGAACGAGCAACAAAACCAAAGTTCTTTTTGAGGGTAAAGAGCTAGGCTATGACAGTATTCTTTTCGAGGGAGGTGGTGACAGTGAACTCACACATGATAAGTCGTAGCAATTATGGGTACTTCGTGGAGGACATAAAGGCTGACATGCAATCTTTGGGTATGTCTGAATTTGAACATGTCTTAGAGAGAGGCAAATACAGCGACACATGGTCTAGCCCGAGAGGCTACCACTCATACCACAGATCAAGTATGGTCAGGAGAAATCCCACCACCTCGTATTTGGGGTATTTTAAGGAGGGATGATTCTCATCACGCTCACACCATGTAGAAAAAGTACATTATTGAACAATTTGACAAATTTCCCTAACGTAAAGTAATTAATTGAGTAGAGAACTCCAAATCCTAATTTTGATAATTAATCTTCGATCCTCAAGCGTTGTATAAGGCTTTAATTCCTTGAATATCATCCGCATGCAAACCCTTGGTCGCTCCTTCAGGGAGCAACGCATACATGATAGCTCCCTCATCTTCACTATGATCTAGTCCAAGAAGGTGCCCAATTTCATGCAAGGCAACTGTCTGCAAGTCAATTGCACCCGGCATTGCACCCACACTCCATGACTCATCTCCGTCATAGTGGAATCTCCCATCCTGCGGTGCAAAAGCATGAGCCACAGTGCAAAAGCATGAAAACCAATATTGATATCCGCGTTCGGGTCGCCTTGAGCCAGCTGTGAGAAGGTGAAGTGCGTGTTTGTGGCCCATGTCAGGAAGGCTTGTGCAACAGGATTCATGGCTTCACTTGGTGTGCCATGCCTCAAATCTGTATGTGAGGTGATACTTGGAGGGCGGCCACTTTGGTTCTCCCTGGAAGGAAGTATAGTGAGACACAGTATATATACAATGAGCCATGGTGGTTGCGATGCCTCTTCTTCCCCGGACGCATCCAATTTGTACCGTTGATGATGTCTGCCACGCTGCAGCGAGGCCTCATCATTGTCGATACTGTTTTGTCATCCAAAGTGCCACTCGCATTGAGATGGTAATTGAGTTGGTATGTTTTGACGGCCGATTCCAAGAGCTCATCGAAATCGTCGTCGTT
Source organism: Carpinus viminea (assembly GCA_013348765.1). Taxonomy (NCBI): domain Eukaryota; kingdom Viridiplantae; phylum Streptophyta; class Magnoliopsida; order Fagales; family Betulaceae; genus Carpinus; species Carpinus viminea. The sequence goes on from CP054673.1 coordinate 30,484,316, forward strand.
GGCATGGGTGTGATTTTTGGAATGGTTATAGCTTCAATAACCAAATTGCTCGAGGTATTTTTTAATGTCGTGGATGCCTTTGGTCTTATTACCCTTTTGACATCCCTAAAGGCCCTTGAGAAACTCGAAGGATGAAGTTTTTTTTTTTTGTGATGCGAGTTTGGTGAATTAGTTGCATGATCAGCTGAAAGGAGAGGAAGGAGGAACAGGAGGAGAGCGAATGAGAAGAGAGAAAAAACTTTCAAAGCAGCCACGGTTGGAACTTGGATGTTGCAAAAATCTCTTGGCCTAGGGGCCTTTTATAGTGGTGATTAAGGTGACTGCTGAGTAGTTTTCCTGGAAGTAGCGAAATACTATTTTGAGTAATTATTAGCGTTGACGCTCGAATAAACTGAAGAAGAAAGACTCCAGCTAGGAAGAAGTCCTTTACAGCAATTTAGTTTTTTTTTTTGACATGACATGATGGCAGTTTAGTCTTAATTGCCCGGACTGGACTCGGTTCTACGAATTACGCGAGTATTATATAGTTTCCTTACTTTAACATTGGACAAATTAAATAATTCATTTGCGGTTATTTTGTATTGTTGAATTATGTATACTAGCAAGTAACCCACGCTATCGATCTGTAGGTTCCTTTTTTTTGTAGGTGTTTTGAAGTTCATTTTTTGTATAATAATTAAAGAAAAATGTTGGGTATTCTTCTCATAGTGTTCTCGTAGTCTTACATGAAAAATGATTTAAGAAAAAATAAAATTGTAGTGGCCCCCATCACTATTTTTTTAAGCATTAACACCAAATTTGAGCATTAGTACTAAATTTAGGATGATCAAATTCATTTTGGATGATATTATCCCTAAAGGGTTAACCTTCCACTCCAAGGTTTTAGTTTTGAATCCAAAAACAAGTTTTAAAGTACTAGAATTTAAATATTAACTCATAAAAATTAATCTGTTGGCAAAAAAACTTGTGGTGAGGGCCACTATAATTTTATTTTTTCTTAAATCATGTTCTACGTAGGATTGAGAGAATGCTAGAAGAACACTATGGGGAAAACCCCTAGCAAACCCCATAATCAAATAAGTTTTTGCCTTATTTTGCTTTTAAAAGCATAAAAAATACTTAAAAAAAAAAAAATCTAAAAATCCGGGTAAATCATATAAATAAACAAAAAATCTTATTGGCGAATAGGCTTCAAGCAAGTATCAAATAAGAAGCATGTTATATTGTATAATTAATAATTTTATAAACTAATAGACACTAAGCAAAAATAAGCACCAAGATGACTATTGTAATTTTACACTTTGGTTTGGACATCGAATATATAATTGCTCGTAAAATACTAATCATATATATATACCTAATCATTATGTTGAGTAAAAATCCAACAATCTACACAATTAATAATTAATATACAATTATATATTTAATTTAATTTTTTTTATTAATAATCTTTATGCCTCTTAGAAAAGCAGTTTTTTATTATTATTATTTTTTATTAATAATGCAATGATTTGATTCAATACCATAACATATAATATTATGTTTTTTTTTTTTTTTTTTTTTGAAAGATAAAATCTTATTAAAATTACTGTGCTAGAGCAATTTGCTCTAACAAAACGGTTTCGCGGATACAATCTGGAGATTCACTCCATACAATGTCCACCCATTTTTACAGCAAACTTAGCTAATAAGTGTGCAGCCTGGTTGCCTTCTCTTTTGGTAAAACTCACTTTCCACTGTTGAAAATTCCTTAGCCCAACCTTTATATCTTCGATAATATGCCCCATAGGTCCCCAGTCAACTTCATCACAATTGACAGCGTTGACAAGGTTTTTGGAATCTCCTTCCATGTGCACATGAGTATACCCCTTTTCCCAGCACACGTTGATCGCCAACAAGGCCGCAAGAGACTCAGCAGCGTAAGGTGATACAGTCCCGTTACGAAAGAAACATTTCGCTGCTAACACATTTCCGGCCCAGTCCCGAATCACCACACCTCCGCCATATTTTCCTTCTTGATTATTTAGAGCAGCATCCCAGTTAAGTTTTACCATCCCGGACTCAGGGCCTCCCATCTAGACAGCACCCCAAGACTAGAACTGGGCACAATGGTAGGAACGCCTTCTTGAGCCTCTTGAAATCCTCCATTGCTCTAGTTGCCTGAGAAAGATAATTTCTGGAGGAACAAACGAGCCACCATGTATCAAATCATTCCTTCGCAGCCACAATCTCCTTGCAAGCCCAGTAAACAACCTCAACTCCTCTGCAGAACACGTAAGGAAAATTTCTCTGCAATCTCGATAAAACTGGACCCAGCAGTGCTGCACTTTTGGAATTTTACAGGACCCATACTCCACACATCCGAGGCAGCCGGACATTGCCAAAGGATTGTAAGTTCATTCACCATAAAACCACAAATAGGACATTCTGGATTTTGCAATACCTTACGTTTCATCAAATTTTCCCGGGTTGGAAGGATATTATGACATGCCCGCCAAAGAAAATTTTTTTTCTACGTTTGGTACCGCCAAACCCATAATTTTTCCAGCCATTTGCCCCCTACTAACCGAGCTTCCTGCTGAATTCAAATATCTACGTTCCATTTGTAGGTGGTAAGCGCTTCTGACTGAAAAATTCCATTATTCGTACTCCTCCAAATCAACGTGTCTGGCTGGTTTGTACAACTAATTGGAAGTGACCGGATCAGCTGCACCTCTTCAATGGAAAAATATTTTCCAATAGAGGAATGTTCAGCCTTCAAATCAGTCTCAAGCAACTCCTTCACTGTTGCATTCGCTAAGGATATTGGGTGGCGTGACTATACGAAAGGTAGATGGATTTGGAATCCATTTATCCTTCCATATCTTAACAATAGCACCATTTCCAACTCGCCATATTAAACCCTCCTTTAGCACCTCACAAGAACTAGAGATGCTCCATGCAAAAGATGGCCTTGTACCAACTGAGCTCTAAAATGGATCCATCCGATAATATTTACCTCATAAGTCTTGCTACTAAGCTGTCATTTTTCCTAGCGCCAACATTGCTTAAGAGTGCTCTATTAAAACAATTGAGATCATCTTCTCCCAACTCATCCAATTAATTTTCTGCTCATTCTCTTTCCCCACCAAAATCTACATGTGAGAGTAATGTCGAACAAAGACTTTTGGGTAGAGAAAAATTCATACAATCGGAATTGCTTGAATTATTAGCCTTAAGGAGGATTTCCTTACCGTGGTAGGAAATTGCTTCCAATCTTGTAGTCGTTTCACACCCGGTCTAATATACCCTTGAAAGTGTAGAACATAGAAGTCTTGTTGTTGTTACTACGCCTTTTCATAAAGCAACAAGATATTCTGCAATCTTCCCCATTGTTATTATTGCAAAACAAGAGACTATCATCCAAAGAATAGGTGACTTCTAGATGTAGGGACAAGCCCCATCCCATTGGCTTTGTTAATCATACAACCAGATTCTACGAAGAAATAAATATGGGAAATGGGGTCTCCTTGCCAAGACCTCTCTGAGTAATTTTCCCTTGTTTTATTCACCACCACCAAGATATTCAACTGATGTTACACATCATAATAAGTTGAAAAATTTGCTTAAACCCCAAACGACGACAACTTCTTAAATTTCCATTCAAACGATCGTAGGCCTTACTCATGTCGAGCTTAATAAAGCTCTTCTTACCCTTTAGTCTCGTATTAATCGAGGGTCTCATAGGCCACCAAAAATTATACGAATTAATCTCCGGAATGAAGGCACTTATTGACGAGAAATAATTGTAGGCAATATTTTTGAGCCTATTCGCAAGGACCTTTGATATCAACTTATCGTCATTGAGTCAAACTCTTAATTGATAGACAAATACATACAAGTATAACTTGATTTTCAATAAGTGCAATATTAGTCACATTCAAAAATGAAGGTAGAATAAAATTGCATTTGGAAAAGTGCCATTTTAATCTCCTCAGCCACAAATGGTTTTAATAACTCACAATTCATTTCCTCTGTCACCCTATTTTCCAGATTTTGCAAAACAGCCTCCATATCTCTTGTACCATTAGAAGTAAATAAATCTGAAAATAATTGATAAATGCCATTTGTACCTCTTCCGGCTTTGAAAATTGGATACCTGCATCAGTAATCTTAGCAATATGGTTTGCTTTTTCCGGCATTAGCACATGCATGAAAAATCGCGTGTTGCGATCTCCACCTTTGAGCCAATCGGATTTCGCCCTTTGCCTCCATCGCAGGTCCTCCTTGTCAAGCAACCCTGCAGTGCTAATCGGTAGCCTTCATTTCAGCCCCATTCACTTCTCCGTGGCAGCCTTGTAACTCCTTCAATTTTCCTTGTAAATCGGTTATGGATTGTTGCATGGGTTCACCTTTAGTTTTATGCCACCTCACCAAGCCAATGCGACAATTATTGAGTTTGGACTGAATTGCTTCCCACCTGCTCCTGCTAGTAAAGGTGCCCATTGCTCCTCCAAAACCTCATGAAAGCCTTCCTCTATTTTCCACCTCTCCTCATATCTGAAACGTGCACTTCCTGCCGTATCTTGAATTTTTCCGTTAAGCTCAATATTAGAGGTGTATGATCCGAGCATGCCACCACTTCCACAAAATTTCAGCCAAAGGAAAAATCCTCGCCATGCCAAATTAGCAACACCTCTATCCAAAGCATTTCGTGAAGTCCGATTCTTCTCGATAATTTGTCCAAGTAAATTTTGGACCATTAAAACCCAAATCCGACAACTCACAAAACTCCAAAGTTTGTTGAAAGGCTATCATTTGGCTACGCATTTTTCCGCTTGGACTACTATCTCATTAAAATCTCCTAAACAAACCCATGGATGAGGAGAAAGAGTTGCAAGATGCTTTAATAGAGCCTGTGCTTCGTCGTTTAGTGACATCCGGTTGACCATAGAAGCCCGTAAACCTCCATGACTCTTCCCTCTCCGAACTCCGAACTATGCCATTAATATGACGTTGGCTATAGTTTTGGATTTCCACCTCCGTCTCATCCCCCCATAACAAAGCCAAGCCTAATTACACTAATTACATTAAAGTGATTAAACATAATAATATATAATAATTTGATATGTATTATTTGTTTCCTTATTTGATTTTGACATTAATAATACTTAATTTATTGAATAATTTATATATGAAAAACTCCTCAAATATAATTAAATACCACTAATTACACTAATTTAATGACCGGATTTTTAAGTAAAAACCGGTTTACAAATTATTCCTTAAAGAACTGGTTTACTATTAAAATAGAAAGGGTTCACATCACATGTTGCAATATTAAAGCACTTCTAAGAGTGATTCGACTATTATTTATATATGATATATGATATGGAAATATTCTAGAAAATGGAAGTGTTTATAAAGTTGTACAAGTTTATGGATCAATATTTTAAGTAATCTTATTATTGACAAAAGCCCTCCTCCTCTCCCCCTTTTCCCTCTCCCCCTTCCTAATCTCCTTTTCCCCTTCTACCTGTTTTTGCCCTTCTTTTCTTTGTGTTATTTTAGATTTTTTTTGGGGCCATATGCAGCAAAACTCCGGCCACTTCCATCCGTCTTTTAAGGTGTTGTGTTGCCCACCTCCTCCATCGACTCTACCACGTGCCAACGCTAGCCAGTACTCATCATCTCCTTCACTCTAGTTGCTGTTTTTGATGGTTATGTTTTTTGTTTAGTTTGTTTTGAATAGGAGTTTTTTTCTTCTTAGATCTGCTCTTGTGTGCAATCTACGAGAAGAATGTAGTTTTCTAACCATTTTGAGTTGATGATGGTTAGATTTAGTTTTATCAGGAGCAGATTTGTGTGGGGAATAGATTTCCTCTTGAAATTGTGAATCTATTTCATAATATCAAAAAAAGAAAACTGATAGGTGGTTTTTATATTTATTTATTTTTATTTTAGCTAGACGTGGCATGGGTGGCTGTGAAAGTGCAAAATTCAGCCTTAATTTGAGATAGATCGAGAAAGCCTCTTTGTACTTCACTCTTGAAACTTGCCAAGAGAAAAGGAATCGAATTTCGGTGGAAGACATGAAGAGAAGAGGAAATTAAGAAACAGATTCAGAAGAAGAACAAAAAAGAAGAAGAAAAGAGAAATTTTGGTGGAAGACAAGAAGAGAAGAGGAAATTAAAGAAACAGATTCACAATTTCAAGAGGAAAAAACAGATGAAGAAGAAGAAGAAGATAATAATTTGTTTTGAATGGGAGTTCACGGCCAAAAGCGAGAGAAGAGACCAAAAAAAAAAAAAAAAGGGACTTAACAGAATTTACTGCGGAACATTTATTAATTTTTTTTAGGAGACTTCACTAAAAATTTTCAAACTTTTACCTATTTTAAAATACACCCCCTAAACTTAAAAAAACTCTCAATTTAGTCATATGAACTTTCAATTGCTCTCAATTTAGACCCATATGTCAATTTTAGCTATTAAAAATACAAAAAAAAAAGACTAAAATATCCTTGATTTTCATTTAAAAAAAAACGTTTTGGAAGTTATAATTTTATACAAAAGTCAGGGGTATAAACGTTATGTAATGTTTAAAATCTGATAAATGGGTCTAAATTGAGAGCAATTGAAATTTCAGAAGACTAAATTGAGAGTTTTTATTTATTTTATATATATATAATTTTTTAATTCATGGTTTTTCTTCTAAAAGTTAAACAAACCCTAAGAAAACATCCTGGCCGGATATGCGGTAGTTTTGTCTACTGCAGGTAAGCCGAATCCTCGCATGTAAGCCTGTCCCGAAAAGTTAATACCAACACCAATGAGGATTCTAAAAGAACTGGATAATATCTAGTTAGTTATAGAGGAAAATATATTTTTATCTCATCAAAAAGTGAAAAGACAAAAATAGTTAGTCACTATAACTAACGGTATGATATACAGTTTAAATGAAATAGAGAGAATTCTGTTCCAGAAACACAATCCTTTTTCTACAAACACACCCTTTAATTATTCTTCATTGATAATAATCATGCTGCATTTATAAAATGGCAGCACGAACACTTTATTCTATATATATATAGGATTTGGCTTGTATGCTATAATTAAAATTATAGTATACATGCTATTAAAAAATTGAATGGTGAGGATTTAATTAAAGAAATTAAATGGTTCAGATTTGTTATAATAAATACTAATTTTCTCTTTTATCTATTACTTCATTTATTTATTGTATTTATTATAATAAATCTAAACCCTTCAATTACTTTAATTATTTATTATAATAAATCTAAACCATTCAATTTATAACAGCATATGTACTATAATTTTAACTACATCATACAAGCAAGATCCAATTATTTTATTTTTTCAATATTCTCTTACTTTTAACATCACATCAATAACTTTTTATTACTCTTAAATAAATTAGAAGTATTAACTCCTCAAACTATCATTTAATGACAATCTACCCCAAACTATCAATAGACAATTTACCTCAAATTAAAACAATGACAATGAACCCCAAATTTTACAAAAATGACAAAATTACCCTTACTAAAATAAAAACAGAAATACTAAAATATAATTTTCTTTTCAAATCTTTAAGGGTATTTGGGTCTTATTGAAAATTTTATAGGGGTAATTTTGTCATTTTGCTAGCATTGGGGGGTACATTGTCATTGTTTTGGTAGTTTGTGGGGGTAAATTGTCGTAATTAATAGTTTGGGGGGTAAATTGTCATTGGGGTGGTAGTTTGAGGGGGTTAAGTGGACTTTACCCAAAAAATTACTACAAAACAAAATTTTTTATTTTTCTACACCAAACATTCTTATTTTTTTTTTTCACTTTTTCAAATAAAAAATATTCTTACTTTTTTTTCGCATCAATAAATTTTTACTACAATATCAAAATGAAACCGAAACGAAATCGTTTACCATACGAACCCATATATATGATACTACTCCCGCGCACCCATTTTGAAATCTTTTACTTGTTGTATAAGACTCTAATTCCTTCAATATCGTCGGGTTGCAGACTTTTGGTGGTTCCTGGAGAGATGTAAGGGAACATGATAGCCTCCTGGAATAAGCTATGCTGGAGTCCAAGATTGTGCCCGATTTCATGCATGGCAACTGTCTGCAAGTCAAATGCACCTTTCACTGCACCCACGGTCCATCTCTCATCTCCATCATAATGTAATCTCCCATCAGTCGGTGCAAAAGCATGAGCCAGGATGCCACCGGCTCCATCAAAAGGGTGCCCGTCTCCATGATCCCTTTGAAAAAAACCAACTATGATATCTGGGCGTAAGTCGCTCCTTTGAACCAGTGAGAAGGTGAAGTGTGTTCTTGAGGCCCATGCCTGGAAGGCTTGCACGACGGCGTTTATGGCTGTAGTTGAGGTACCTTCCACAAATCCATAGGTGAGGTGATACTTGGATGGCGGCCACTTTGGGTTTCCCGGGAAGAAAGCATAGTGAGAGACTGTATGAAATGAGCCATGGCTTTCTTGATGCCACTTCTTCCCCAGCTGCATCCAATTTGTACCGTTGATGATGTCTGCCACGCCGCAGCGAGGTCTAGTCATTGTTGCTACTGTTTTGTCATCCAAAGTGCCACTCGCATTGAGATGGTAATTGAGTTGATATGTTTTGACGGCCAATTCCAAGACATCATCAAAATCGTCGTCGTTGGAATGGTTATAGCTTAGATAACCAAATTGCTTGAGGTATTTTTTAAGGTCACGGATGCCTTTGGTCTTATTACCCTTTTGACATCCCTGAAGGCCCTTGAGAAACTCGAAAGGTGAAGCTATTTTGTCATCGGAATTTGGTGAATTAGTTGCATGAGCTGAAAAGAGAGGAAGAAGGAGGAGGATGAGAAGAGCCGATGAGAAGATCAGAGAAAAAGGTTTCAAAGCAGTCATGGTTGGAACTTGGATCGATGTTGCAAATTAAAATCTTTAGTCTCGAGGCTTTTTATAGTGCTTATCTTCCTTATTAATTTGCGAGGGCACTCCTTCCGGACTTAACAAAATATTTTTTTGTTATTTTGATGGGACAATTTAACCAAAATGACTGAAATGTTCACTTTTCAACCTCATTACTTTAACAAAAAAAGGTAGTGAGGTGAACAGTACTTATCAAATTTAAAATTTAGTATTCAGTCACCTATTAATTAAACAATTCATTTCTCTCTCTTCCTTTAATAGTTAAAAAATGAATAAAAAAAATTTTAAATGGAATAGTGAAAGTAAATTGTTAAAATAGTAAAGCTGTTGGAGTGTTCTAAAAAAATAAGTTGTTAAAATAACTAAAAATGTATTTTGATGAGGCTGTTAAGATGTTCTAAAAATATAAATTATTAAAATAACTAAAAATACACTTTCAATTATTTTAGTGAGTACAACTTGATGAAGCTGCTAAAAATACTATGAGTTTGTAGGTGCACAGCTATCGTAGTACTATTCAAAAGACAATAAAAATTTATGTACTCACAATACGGTACATTGGGCCACATCTAAACTTTTTTAGGCCCTGTTCCTACTGCTTCTTCCCGCCTCCAAATTCCAATGGTCCCTAATGTTAGTGGGAAGTACCCTCTCTTTTAGGTCGGTTTAATATTGCTTTCTTTTTGCTTTGTTATATTATATATGGAAAAATATATCTAAACATTTTAGATAAATACACCAAATTTTTTTTCTCCTTAAGTTTTTTACTTTTTCCGACAATTTACTCACCGAGTCAATTGAAATGCCAATAAAATTCCTGATGTCAAAATTTTTTCAAGCCGTTAGTCTTAATCAAAATGCACTGTTTCAACTCATTAAAATGTTGATTTTTAATTAATTTAATTTGAAAATTAAATCTAAAATTTAAAAATAAAATAAAGAAAACTTAAAAAATAAAAGAAGTATGGGGTGGCCGGCTTGGTGGTGATCGAATCACCCCAATGGCCATAGAGGTTTTTCGGCAACCCCCCAGGGAAAAACCCTTTTTTTTTTTTTTTGAGTTTTTTTGGGTTTAGCCTTAGGGCCACCCCCATAGCCCTAGGGTTGGTTTGGCCACCCCCTTATGGCCAAACTCCCAAAAATAAAAAAAATAAAAAATAAGAGTTTGACCCTAAGGGTTGGTGAAACCGGTCCTTGCAGTTAGCTTTAGCCACCCCCATGTCTCAACATACTTTTTTTGAAGGTTTTTTTTTTTTTTTTTTTTAAATTTTTTTTTAATTTTAGATTTATTTTTTAAATTAAATTAATAAAAAAAATCAATATTTTAATAAGGTGAAACGGCGTGTTTTGATTGGGACTAACAGTTGTTTAAAATTTTGACATTAAGGATTTTATTTGCATTTCAATTGACTCAAGAAGTAAATTGTCAAAAAAAAAAAAAACTTAGGAAGAAAATTTTTTGGCGTATTTACCCAAGATGTTTAGATATATTTTCCCTATATATATAAATAAAAGACAACAAAGTTTTTTTTTTTTTTGGACATGTTCCCACAAGGGAAGGGGAAGAGAGCCTCAAACCAGTAATTTCTGCTTCATGAGGCGTGGTCCATAGCCGATTGAACTACCCCTTGAAGACAAAAGACAACAAAGTTAATTTCCACACTTTGGACAAATTATTCTTTAACGGGGGTTGTTTTGGTTATGTTTGGGATAATTGTATTCTTACTTTTGATATTTTACTATTTATGAAATCTTCTAGAAAATGAAAGTGTTCATAAAATTGTAAAAGTGTAGTATGAACATCAATATTTTAAGAATCCTTTTAGACAATAATTTTTATAAGGTCTTAGCACCAATCTAGTCTTTTGTGCCATCTATTGAGAGATTGACAAGTTAGCTTGAAACAAGAAAATAAAATGTTACAAAAACACACAATTATACCAAATCTACTAAAGAAAACCCTTCAGTAACCTTTTATTATATCTCACATCTTTCAAAAAATTTCATTAAAAAAAAAATAATAAATAAATAAAAACCTACCACCTAAGAAATAATCATCGCCCTCGCCCAAGCTAGACCCATTGCCACCCCACCTTGAGAGAGATGAAATGTAATTGTTATTCGTATTCATTAGTTTGGTTTCCTTGAAATAATAATAATAATAATAATAATAATAATTTTTCCCAAAGCCCTTCCCTGATGTCATTAGTAGCTGAGATTGATAAAGCAGCAAGCACAATGAAGTTTGACCTCATAAAGAACTATTGCTCTTAGCCTCAATTAGCAATTAGACAACTTTTGCTTCCACAGCCACCTTTGACACTTCAGTACTTTTAACGCCCAAGAAATTAGATGAAAATCTGTTAGCTCTAAATTTGGCTAAGTCTGAAAAATGACTTTTTGAACTATTGAGATTTTTATGATAATTCCCAACCGCACTTGCTCCTTATATATTAGATAGTCAATTGTGATTTTATGAGATTTTATGATGGGGTTTACATTGGTGAACATCAATAAAACTTTTGTCATGAGCTGCTGAAAATCACATTTTGTACTAAAACTAGATTTTTGGATTTTGATCTACTAGGAATTTGATTTTCTAGTATTTTTATTTGGATCCAAATGGGGGGTATTTCCTTATTTACAATGTAAACTTAAAGTAAATGGACATATAAAGAAACATAAAAGACATTTACTTAAATGTTTACAGTGGAAATAGGTGTTGCAGTTGAGTCTGTCAAACAAACTGAAAAGTGATGTTCGAATAGGAGATTAGGTGTCCGAACGGATTAGGCAGGGAGCTGCTTGTTTCCCTATGTGTCCGGACATCCCTGCAGACACGCATGGCAGGAGCTTAGTTTTTTTTGGGGTGTTCAGACATCCCACTATCGTGTCTGGACACTGCTTGGGTTAAAACAACTAAAACGCGATTTCACCTCATTTCTCCCGCCCCTCTCCCCCTTCCACACGATTTTCTCCATTTCTCTCACCTAGGGTTTGCACCCAAACCATAGGTATTGATCATTTGAAGTCTTCTAACATAAATCCAACCCCGGGGACATGTTCCTTGAGGTTAGATCGGGGTTTTTACCGATTAATTTGAGGTAAATCTCTAAACTCTTAGTTTTACTTATATTTTTGGGGGTTTTGCTTAATCTCTCAACTTTCTTTGGGATTCTTGTGTTTAAAGGACTTCCAAATGTTTGTTGAGCATTGAGTTGGAGTTGTGTAACTTGGAACTTCAAACTCTATCAAAAACCAAGGTAAGACCCAAAACCCTAGTTTTGTCTAAGTGTTGATTTAGGTATTTTGTAGGGTCTAATCATCTAGATTCTTTATGGGTTAGTGTTATAAACGAAAATTATGTCAAATGGAAACTCTAGAATTCTATGGGTTCCCTTGTTGTAAGAGATACTTATGAGATTTAAGTATCTTGGAGAGGTTTGAGTTGTTAGAGTATGGTATAGAGTTTAACTATGTATTTATCATGCAAATTCATAGGTATTCGCAAGTGGGTTTGGGTTGTTAAGAGAACCTAAGCGGATCAATGTAAGTATTTTACTTACTAGGCAAGGTTTTTGCCATTTTATGGTTGATAAGGTTTTACGATACTTTATCGATTTAATGATATTTCCTGATTTAAGTTTTATGATGTCTATTTGATTAATGATATTTTATGATTTAGGTATTATGAGGTTTATTTGATTTAATGATATTTTGTGGTTTAAGTCTTATGATGTTTTGTTGAGTTAATGATGTTTTATAAAATACTTTGATGAATGGTTTTCATGAGCAATTATGAGTTTTCGAGATAGTAAGATGATTATGTTATGAGTATGATTTTGTGATATGAGTATTTATGAGATGAGCATTTATGTACATGGGCATGAGCATGAGCATTTAAATGGAAACGGTGATATAACTTCGGTAGTGATGAGTTGACCTCACACTAACGTAGAAGATGGCCCATACAAAATGGAAACGGTGATACAACTCCGGTAGTGATGAGATGACCTCACACTATCATAGAAGATGACCCGTACTTAATGATAATGATGTTATATATGTTATATGTTTATGATGGATGATATGAAAAAGATGATGTTGCATAAGCATGCATGGCATATGACTTTATGATGATGAGACTTGTTTATATGAGTTTTAAGCTAGGCGTATCCATATGCTTATGTGCAGGAGATGCAACTGCACATAACGTATATCGATATGAATGGTTGCATATGATGTTTTATGATGTTTTCTGTGCTAGACATTTCAATGTGCATATGAGATAGAAGATGTAACCGTGCATATGTACATCGTCACAGATGGATGATGCATGATGACTTTTAATATGTTTATTGCTAAGTTATATGATTATAAGTATGTATAAAGTTAGATGGGTTAGTATACGCATGTCCCGAGGCGGATAATCGGTCTTATGTATACTTTCACAGCTAACTTAGTATGGTTTCAATTTATGGTTTGTAAGTATGTAATAAGTTAGATGGGTCAGTATGCATATGTCCCGAGGTAGATAAACGGGCTTACGTATACTCTCACAGCTAATATAGTATGTTTTCAAATGATGACTTTTATAAAGCCTAGTGGGTTCTATACTGCTGAGGTCTTTATTTTATAGAGGCGGTGGACTCATAATTTCACCTGCATCTCGGGTTATCGGGGTGTAGATAATGTTGTTGACGTGGATGATGACCCGCTATTATGACGAGGCATCGTATGTGTATATATATATATATATATATATTTTGTGGGACTTATTGACAGTCCTATTTTGTAGAGCATTTATGTAAATGCTTAGACCTGAATATTTTGTATATGGCTTGTGTTGCATGTGACATTTTTGTATAGCCATTCTTTTGTATGTAAACTTTAATTACTTAGATGTAATATTCAGCTCTATGGTGTTATATATGTTAAACATATTTAGTTTCCGCTGCAAAAGATATGAACTTTAATGAAACAATGATCATGCATGTACCTTTGTGAGGCATATTATATTGTCAATTAGGCTAATGCATGGGTTCGTGGCATACTACGGTATTACCATGCCACTGTGACAATCCGTTTGTTGTGGGTAATGTTTCTTTTTTTTAAAAAATTTAGTCATCTTTTTATTTAAGCGGGTCGTCACAAGTACTAATGGGGTTTTGATGTAGAACAAAGTGCTTGGGATTACATAAAGAAGACCCTCGAAGATGTCAATGTAGAGGCACCCCAATGAGTCAAGACGAGATCACAAACTCGCGTGGAAGTTGAAGCCCGTCTAGCTGAGGAGATGCAATCGTCCGAACGAGAGTAAACTCGAGAGCCTTGTTCGGACGAGCCTAAACCCAAGAGCCTTGTCTGGAGTCTCGCTTAAAGCCCATAAGGACAAGCAAGTCCTCGTGGACCCTATTTGGTTGTGTTTGATGTGGAAGACTGAAGGATCTGCTTCTGTAGATATGATAGAAATCCTGATATCATTAGCTCTACTTAAGCTTAAGTCTATGTTTTGATCTGTTGATCTTTTGTGTATTATGTTGGCGTTTGTTATTTTGGGGTTGTATCTATTGTCCTGATGATGGTCTGATCTCCAGTACATTTGATGACTATTTATGACATTATGGTGACGTAATACTTTACCGATATTTTATTTATTGTCTCTTAATCCTATAGTTTTAGTAAAGTCTTTCGTTGCAGTTTTCTTGTTATGACAAGGAAAGTGAATTCCCGGAGATTGTGTCCTAGAGGGACATGGCTGAGATAACGCACCGTGGGATCAATTACCAATTAATTGATTTGCCCATCGGGCGGGGCGTCACAATTTATCCCTTCTGCTTGCTGTTCTAATTGCATCTCAAGATGTTCTATGCTGCATCAAATGTGGTTCAGAAAAGCTTTCCTCAAGTCACCCGTCATCATTTTATTGTTGAAGATTTGGTCTCTAATGAAGAAACTTGTCAGCTTTCAGAAATAGGTTTTTTTTTTTTTTTTTGACATATTTGCACAAAAGGGAGAAAAACGGGAGAGATAATTCAATCTAATGACATCGGCTTCATGAACCGTGGTCTCAAACAATTGAGTTACTCATTAGAAACATATCTCGAAGATAGAAACTGGTTATAGGATCATAGAAGGGTTTGCGAATGACATTGGCGGTGGTGCTATTATGTGACCACTGACCACCAAACAAGTTTTTTTAGGTTTTTTATTTTTTATTTTTTATTATATATATATATATTTATTTAGGTTTGCATATATTATTGTTATTACTATTATTTTGACATGTCGGTATATGGGGAGGAAAAAATGGGAAAGGAGATTCCAATTAATGATCTCCGTTTTATGAGAAGGGTTAATGTAGTATTGATATTAAGTTGGAATCTTAGTACTATAAAAATTTAGCAAATGCAAATATGGGAATGTGATTGACCAAATCAACCTACCTAATAAATTAGGATTTCCTTCGAATAAAATTTCAAAATTTCAATTCAATATTTTACAATCAATCTTTCAAAATTCAAACTTTGCATTAAATTTCACTTAAATATCTCTCAAAATTCCCCCATAAGCAATATGTATATACAAGCGAAGTGGTTATTAGCCACTAATCACATAGCTGTATAACTATATAACTGCAAATAACTGCAACCGGATATAGCATAACCGCCTATAGCTAGTTGTGGTTACCTGTTATAGTTATTGAGGAAAACGGTTAATAAATGGGTAATCAGTTTATAATATATAGGGAAAAATTCACTATACCTTTATGAAGTTTGAGGCATTTTTCAATTTAACCCAAAATTTTAAAAATTTGCAATGTAGCCTATAATGTTTCAAAAATTTGTAATCAATACCCACCGTTACTAATTGTTGTCTAAGTACACATAAATTGGTGGCATAGGAGCAGGTAAGAGGCAATTGCTCCTTTTCTTTTTCACTCCAACACCTACACGACACTCAAAAGGGGTTGACAATAAAAAATCAAAATAGGCGTTGGGTTCTAATGACGGGCAATTATGTCATTTCATTAGCTAGGTTGGATGCAAAATTGAAAGCACAACATAAAAATTCCACATGAAATGCATGTGATGTCATTTCCGTCCACTTAGACAGTAATTAGTAACGAAGGGTGTTAATTGTAAATTTTTGAAATATTATGAGTATATTACAAATTTTTAAACATTGAAGTTTAAATTGTAAAACATCTTAAATTTTAGAGGGTAAAGTAAGTTTCCACTCGATATATGTTAGGATTAAATGTCTTTTCAATATGAGTGCTTTACAATAAAATCAAATAGTCATCTCTGTTTTTAAAAATGTCACAAATGATACATAAAGTAAATAAATAAATAAACCCACCTCATACTTCCCGAAGATTTTGTTAGATTTTTTAACGGAACTCCATGTATCCCTTACACGTGAACAGGTATGGTACATGTGTTTTTAATGGCATGTCAAATTAAAAAAAAAATAATAATAAAATAATATTTAACCAAAAAAAAAACCAAAACCTCAAATCAAACCAAACCCTCCGCCTCCTAACTTTCGTCCTCCCTCCCCCTCCGATTGAAAATTCACTCTTCACCGATCGATCCTCTTTCGCCAGGAACTGGTTCGATTCCAAATTCAAATCATTCCCATTTCCACCAGAGTTTTCCACAGATGGGTCACTCACTGAAGCTACGTTTAATGCGTTCTCATTACTACTATTATCATTAACATTACTACCTTATTTCAGATTGACTATATATCCTCATTTTCAGAAGCTCACACTCCAGGGTCTCTCTCTCTCACACCCATCGGTAAAGTCCAAACACAAAAGAAGAGAATAATATAAAAAAGATAGGGATAAAAGAAAAGCATTCTATAGATATCCCCCTTTTTTCTTTCGTCAGCTTTCGTCTGGGGGTTCTCTTCTTTTATAGTGACCCTTTTCATTTAGATTCAGGTGGGTGGGGGTGGGGAAAGTTATTAGTTTCCTTTACTTCCTAGGGTTTTGAGCTGGAAGCTTTATTTTATTTTATTTTTTTTATAGATGAATAAGTACTTCAATAAGTACTTCATTAACAAAACAACCAAGTGCAAAAAAAACACCACTTACAAGCCTATTAAACAGGCTAGAAGACAAAGCCTCATAGAGGCCAAAACCACGTAGCTAACAAAATGGCACAAACTAGCATAGCAAACCCAACCACCACAAAAACCTTACAGAGAACTTACAAAACTCAAAACAGAACCAAAAAAACATACAATCAAAAAAATTGCAGCATACTAAGCAACAAGCAAATCTGTAGGCAGATTCCAAAGAGAACAAAACATAAGGTTCTCCCTAGTTTTTTTTGGTATTTTTATACTTATAATAAGTTATTGACATTCAAAAGTCATCCCTACCAAAAAAAAAAAAAAAAATCCAAAATCTATTAAATTTTAATTATATTTCATTAATGTAAGCATAATTGTAGATAATAACCAAGTAGACTAATTCTCCACCACTAAACATATACCATGTGAATGATCTTCCGAAAGAAATCAAAATTAGATTTAATACGAATTATGAAGGATCTGGCTTCAATGCTGTTATTGAAATAACAACATGTATGTTGTTATAAATTGAATTGTCAAGATTTGTCATAATAAATAATAGAAATAATTGAAGGGTTTAGATTTATCATAATGAATATCAATAAATAAATGAAGTAATGGATGTGAAAAATTGATATTTATTATGACATATCTGAACCCTTCAATTATTTTAACTAAATCCTGACCATTCAATTTTATAACAGCATATTTTCTGTTATTTCAATAATAGCATTGAAGCTAGATTCAATTATGAATGTATTTTATTTATTGAAAGTATAAAAATACCATTAAATTTGAGCAAATATCAAAGTATATAAAATATAGGGTAAAATCTACTTAACCTCCTCAAACTACAACTCCAATGACAATCTACCACCCAAACTATCAATTGCAACAATTTACTCCCCAAATTACCAAAGCAATGACGATGTACCCCCAAATTTTTTAAAATGACTAAATTACCCTTAACAAAAATAAAAATAAAAACAAAAATACTAAAATTTAATTTAATTTTCAAATTTTTAAGGGTATTTTTGTTTTATTGAAAATTTTAAAATTTTATAGGGGTAATTTCGTTATTTTGCTAGCATTAGGGGGTATCTTGTCATTGTTTTGTTGGTTTGGAGGGTAAATTGTCGTAATTGATAGTTTGGGAGGTAGATTGTCATTGGGGTAGAAGTTTGAGGGGGTTAAGTGGACTTTACCCTAAAATATAAAAAAATGTGAAATAATACAACAATTTATGGCTAAAAAAAGGTGTTTTGACTTTTTGTGAAAGTTGTTATTGGTTAATAACTGACCTTCAATAATAACATAACCTCTAGTTGCGATGAACCACTAACTGGCCTAGCAGTTGCGGTTAGGAGGAAACAACCGAAAGCAAACCATGGTGGGAATTTACTCATCCAAGTCATGTAGTACAAGAGGCATAGGTATTTATGTGGGAATATCAAATGGCTAATACAACTACAGAAGAAAGTGGTGTTCCCCCCACACATGTTGGGCTTGTCAAATGGAAATTTCCACCACAATGTTGGGTATAATAAGGTTAATTGGGATGTGGTTATTGATTCCATGAATAGACATATGGGAGTTGAGATCATATTGTGAGAGACTACAAGAGTCAGGTTAGTGCCACTCGGAGTGAGACTCTATTATCTTTGGAATATTGGTTATAGCTTAGATAACCAAATTGCTCTTGGTATTTTTTGAGGTCATCGTGGATGCCTTTGGTCTTACTTTTGACATCCCTGAAGGCCCTTGAGAAAATCAAAAGGAGAGGAAGAAGGAGCAGGAGGAGAGCCAATGAGAAAGCAGAAAAAGCATTCAAAGCAGCCGTGGTTGGAACTTGGATGTTGCAAAAATCTCTTGGCCTCGGGGCCTTTTATAGTGGTGATCGAGGTGACTACTGAGTAGTTTTCCTAGAAGTAGCGAAATACTACTTTGACTAATTGTTAGTGTTAAAGAAAAAAGACTCCAGCTTGGAAGAAGTCCTGTACGGCGATTTGGTCTTAATTGGCCGGACTAGACTCGGTTCTACGAATTACGCATGTATTATAGTTTCCTTACTTTAACTTGGACAAATAATTTGTTTGCGGTTATTTTGTATTGTTGAATTATGTACATTCGAAATAATTGCATTCATATAAATTTTTTGATATTATATATATACTGATTTGAGATATGTTGATATTATGATAACTAAAATGGGTGGCTTTTTTTTTTAGCTAGACGCGGCATGGGTAGCTTTGAAAGTACAAAATTCAGCCTTTGAGAAAGAGAAAGCCTCTATGTACTTGCTTCTTGAAGGAATTTTGGTGGAAGACATGAAAAGAAGAGAAAATTAATAAATAGATTCAGAATTTTAAAAGGAAAAAACAGATTTCAAATTTATTATCAAATCATCCCCTTCTTCTATAAACACAGCATTTGCTAACGTGCCATGTCATGCCACGTTAGGAAATGTAATATTTTTTGTTTTTTTTGTTTTCCAGAAATAATTTCATGTGATTAATTAGTTAATCTAACCTAATTTAATTGGGTTAGATTAACTAAACTAAGTTAGCCTATGACAAAGATTGATAATCTAAGCTAATTAACTAACATAATTAATTAATTGAACCAACAAAACAATTAATTTCTAACATAATTTATTAATTACCATGCCGGAAAAACTTAGTAACATAATCTATGCATGCCGGAATAAATTATCTAATTGTATATTATATATATCAATTACAAATTTAACATATACACAATATCTAATATTATCTACTTATAGATAATATATACACCATTTCTAATTATATACCTTTAGATAATATATCAATTACAACTAAAATATTAAAAAAAAAAAAAAATTTTGATAAACCATTTACTAACGTTTCTAATTTAACACGTTAGCAAATACTAACATGTTTAATTTGGCACGTCAGTATTTGGAACGGAATTTACTAACGTGTTATTTTATACACGTTAGTAAAATATAAATATTTTCTTAAAAATAAATTAATAAAAAAATTAATTTTCCATTACTAACGTGGTATGACCCACACGTTACCAATTGCTAACGTGTTGTTCGTGCCACATTAGTAATTACTAACGTGTTTATAACGACACGTTACTAAAATTTTTAATTTTTTTAATTTTTTCTTTTTGGTCCCATTACTAACGTGTTGAAATTTAACACATTAGTAATTGCTAACGTGGCAAAAAAAGTGAACAGTAGCCACGTTAGTAAATGCTGTGTTTTTTGTAGTGAATCTTTGGCTAGACAGAGAAGACTGAAAGAAGAAGGTGTTTCTCTTTTAGATGGAAGAGAGAATCAAACCATTTTACTTTTGTGGGGGATAAAATGTAATCAATATGTATAAGGTAGAGAGGGAATTACCTTAAAGAAACCGAGTCTAAAATGACGTACTAGTTGAAACTGCAGCATCACCATTAACATCCACACACACACATGCACAAATCTACTTCATCTATGATCTATTCACTTATTAGAAAGGCCTTTTGATTCTTGGCATTTGGTCATTTTGTATTCAGATAATGATGCGATGATTGGGAATAAAAATAGGATGAAGGTGAAACAACCTTCAGCTTTGAAGAATCATAACTCGGCTCAAAGTAGACATGTGCGGTGTAAGGTTATCTCAACCTTGGCTGAAACGTCCCTCTGGAATAAGGATTGCACCACTTCGTCTTCTCCTATCAAACTCCTCTATTGTCAGGAAACGACCATGCTTGTTGGAACGTTTCGATATTGGTCTGGGACTCCGGGGGAAGGGACTAGAGAGAAATGAAAAGGACGATGCGGCAATGATGGGGAAGAGAGAGAGAGAGGAAAAAAAAATGGGCCGGGCTATGGGCTGTGCTAATTTTTGGAGGGGCTGAGTTTTAAAAATGTAGGGGCAAGGCTCTGGGCTAAGAAAAATTTTAAAAGAAAAATATATGAAATTTTTTAAAAAAAAAAAAAAAAATTAAGCAGGGGCGCCAGCCCTGCTTCCTTAAGAGTGGATCCGCCCCTGGGTATGTCTGAGCACTGTATTTGAGGAAGAAGAAGTAGATGAAGGGGATGATGAACATGAAGAGAGAGTGTTAGATGAAGAAGTGGAGAAAGAAATCATAGAGGAGAAGAGGGTCTGTGTGGTTGATCAGTGTAGCCCTGTAATCAGAGTTGAGCAGACACCAAGTCCACCTATCAGAAGTCCAAGGAAAAGAGACCATCCGAAGGAAAGATTTGAGTGTAGGCTTATGGGCTCGGAATTATCAAGTGAACCAGAAAATTGTAAGGTTACTGCCTCTTCTAGAAGATTGAGAATCCAAAATATATTCACACTTTGTGGGAATCACAGAGAGTTGTCTCAACACGAGGACCCCAACACCTGCAAAACAGAGGTCTGGCCACATTGATCCTCAATCATCTCCAATTGGGGAGGATTCTATTGTGAGAAATTTCAACGAGGAGAATTTGGAGGTCCAGAAATACATGCCCATTGCAGAATTTGAAGCCAAAAGTCCAGCAACTACTATGGAGCCACTTTCATTGAACAAAAACCAAATATACAATGATGTTGCTTTGGCATTGAAGGAGAACTACAATCCATATGATGACAATGACGCAAAGATTGAAGTGTATGTGAAATGGGAGGCTTCGAAGGAAATTCCTGGGAAGTTCATTACCACGCTTAAGGTGGTGAAGGATACAAGCCTTGCCGACCTGAGGAAGCTGATTGAAATCAGTCTTGGTGCAGACAATCAAGCATTCACTTTTCTCGTGCTTGGGGTATGTTAATCTTTCCCCAGATTACATTTCAAGTCCTTTTTCTAAAATTATTTTCCATTTGATTGCTCAAAAGACATTCTAGTTTGTGTTCTTGTATTTTTCTTTTCAACTGTTTGCTTTCCCTACAGTATCCCAAAAATCTAATGGAGCATAATGATTTCTAGTATAATTCTACTCTATGATCAATAAACATTGATATATTCTATAACTGATTTGATACAGGATCCTACTGGAGCTCCAGTTCCAAGAGAGAAGGAAGGGATGGTGCAGGCCATCAAACTTCCACCTTGCAACAACCAGGCGAATGGCCGCTTAGCTTGCTTGCGACCAGCAAAGGGAATACAATGTCCTACTCATCTCCCACCAAGCCCGCTTCCATTGAGGCCACTGGAAAATAAATTGCCACTCACCCCAAATTCCTGCTACTCGCATCATCCAGATGAGGGTTTATCACCAAACTTCAGTTCTACCCCCTTTATTACTGTTCGAAGGCATCAACTGGAACAACTTTAGACATGTCTGAACTTTTGAATGATCCGGTGCTGCATACTTTTATAGTATATTAATATGTTCATCTTCCTTGTCAGTGTGTTTATAGTAGAACTTTCCTCTCATTTCTTGGCTGCTTTGATTCTGCAATACCTTTCTGCAAACACTTTCTTTCAATTTCAAGATTATTGAAAAATGCTAAACAGATAAATATCACAGTTTATGCGGAATTAACGGATATTTAACTCTAAGCAAGCAATCACCAAATATGAACAATCAAACACAAAGGATTTTGGTGAAAGAGGAAACCTTTAGAAACAGATCTAAAAGTAAAACCTCTCCGGCCAAACCCAGAAATCACTATCAAAAGATTATCCAGAGATTACAGACACTAGGAACACTTACAACCCTTTGCAAGACCTTGGCTCAGAAGATCGACAAGCCTCCAACTCGCCTCCTTGCTCACAATCTTCTTCAACGTGATTCTCCTTTACCGGACCCTTCCGATAGGCTTCTCAACTTACGCCACAAACAAACTAACAAAGATCCTCTAAGAGGAACAACAAGGCTCACAATAAATCTCTCTTTAATCACACCTCTCACGAACTCTCGGGGTGAAAACTGCACTCTAACATTCTATAGAGGTGTATTTATAATAGCCCCACAAAACCTAAACCTAGGACATGTTAGAATCCAAATAAAATTAAGGTAGGTAGCGTCGGACGGAAGATTGGCCGCTCGAACGGTCACTTGAATATACATGGATGATGGGCTTTGTGAAGCGGGCCGTCGGACGGTCATGATGGGCGCTCGGACGGTCACTATTCCGATGTGGAAATTTCTAGGTTTCCATCGCTTACGCCGCATTCTTCAATCTTATGCTGGCGATTCAAGGCGTCCGAACGGCTGCGAATGGGATGCAACGGGCTCATGAACGGAGCTCTCGGTTTTAGTATTGAAGTACTTGATTGCATCCCGTCCAACGGCAATGAATCCCGTCCAACGCTGGTTTTTTCTTTTCATTTTGATCACTAAACTTAGCCAATACTTCAAACTAACAAACTCCCCTTTGGCAATTTCGAACAAAATCATTTCCAATAAACTCCCCTTTTGTCACAAATTGAAAAAGGTAACATGTTTCAAACACTTAACAAACGATCAAGGCACATGTGGAACAAAAAATAAACTCAACTCATGAATAAAATGCAAAGAGATAATGCATAATCATGAACAATAGAAACTCCCCTCAATATGTGACTCAAAAATCAACAAGAAACTGAAATCAAACCATGTTTCTCCCTCAAAAGTCAAATGAACACACATGATACACCCATAAAATCTCATGAAAATTCAGCAATGAATAACCCAAGCATGCTCCAAATATACAAAATATACATGAGATTTGAAGTGACAACCAGACATTGAAATTTGTTTAACTCAAGCCTAATAAAAATGTTTCATCCAACCCATGCTTGTGTGTAGTGTGTGTGAGCCATCAAAACTTGAGTTTCACCACCATGAGGTTTTGACAAGTATCTCGATCAAAAGTCAAACCTTATCATACTAGGGCCTAGCCACTCATCCTATACATTTCTCATTGTAAAACAATTTGTACAAGTTTGACATGTTGAAATAAATTCCTTTGGAATGTGATCTTTTGATTCATTTGTTTCACTATTTTGTTTCTTTTCTCTATGAGAAAGTGTCCTTAAACATGTAGTGCTTATCACAACCGAGAAAGCAGGAAATTTTTAAGCCCTAGGTTCAACTAGCAAATGGTCAATTTGAAACAAATACTAGTCAAAACCTCATATGGTTACCCAAAAAATAAGCTTAAATGTGCACAAAAATTAAGCATAGGCAAAACGCACTGTAAACTCAGCTTTAGGTAACCACAATAACAAGTCCATTGAACAAAAGTTCATCTCATGCATACTAAGAACATTCCAAGACGCAAGGAATTAAATCCATAAAGGCAACATGAGAATTTAATGGACAATCTAGGTGCATAAGACAAAAGAAGAAAGAGAAACAACTAACTAAACATATTTTTGTCTTTTGAAAATTTTAACAACAAAAAAACACACAAAAAAAAATTAAACAAAAAAAAAAAAATATAACATGCTCTAGGAATCTCAAGGATAAACAGAAAACAATCCTAGGCATGTTATTGGCTCACCTAAAATAAGGTGAGTTCATTACCACTCCCCTCAATGGGTGAATGGTATCATCCTTCCTAACCCACACTTGAGTGATCTTAGGTCTAGGTTTATGAACTTTTTCAAATGTGTCTAACCTAGATAGCACTCCTTTCATCATTGTGACCAAACCTCACAATCTATCCTAGGTACATAATTTTTATTCTTCTGCACATGAGTTTTCAAATTAAAACAATGAGGTAATGTGACCCACTTTTCCACAATGATGGCATGTAGGGACAAATCTTTGAGCAACTCTAGGCCTAGGGTAAGATGCATGAGATACAAGAGAGTTTTTCTTACCTTTCTTACCTTCTTAGTCGGATAGAACTGGCTTTTCTTCACTGAAGATTTTTCTACTTCAACCGGTTTAACAAACACAATCTTTGAAGCAGAGGCATGGTTAGAAGAACAAGATGCAGTTTTATCAAATCCTAAACCAGATCTCACTAGAGCGCTCGAGCATGCAACATTTGATTAAGCTTTTCACTAGAGAAAGTACTCAAGTGATTTCTAGTTTCAATCGATCATTTTGGAGGATTTATTCTAGCAATTAACACATGATTTTCAGATTTCAGAGAATTGCAAACAGCATGTGAATCACTCAATTCTTTCAAAGAAATTATCCCTTTCAAGTTCAAGATTCTTGACATCCTTAACAAGTTTTAGGTTAGAATTTCTAATTGTAGAAAAATTTTCCGCAAATTGTTAAAGGAGTTTTGAAGGTCACTAACCCTATTTGATTCATTATCGTATAGACTTATCATCCGATTGATTAGAATCATCGTAATCATAGGAAATCCCAAAAGCTACATAATTAGGGGAATCATCAGGAACCTCCTCATCAGTGTCACTCATGGTAATATTGAAAGCCTTTTTATCCTTTGGCTTATTACTCATGAGGTTAGCACAATCCTTGCGCAAATGACCATAACCAGAGCACTCATAACATTTTGGACCACGTGGGTCTCTTTCATTTCTATCCTTGTAACTCTCTTCTAGCTTTTCAAGTCTCTTGGGAAATCTATGCCTATACTTATGGTACTGTCTAGCTGCCAATGCTATTTTCTCATCATCTGGTTCCTCATCAGATGACTCATCAGAGTTCTTTCTAAGAGTTCTAAGGGCAAGATCCTTATAATTCCTAGGTTTAGACAAAGAAAACTCATAAGTTTGTAAGGCACCAACTAACTCTTCTATCCTCAAGGTCTCCAAATCGGCATGACTCAATGGTCGTTACCTTCATTTTGAATCTATCTGGAGTGATCTCATAACCTTTCTCACAATCTTAGTGTCGTAAACTTTCTTTCCTAGATTTATCATGGAGTTTCTAATTTCACTAAGTTTACCAAAGAAGTCATCAAAAGTCTCATCTTCTAACATTTCAATTCTTTCAAACTTAGAAACTAACATTTGAAGTTTTGTAGCTTTAACAAGATTTGTTCCTTCATAAGTAGTTTCTAGAATCTCCCAAGCATCTTTAGCACTATCACAATTTGAAATTTAGAGTGCTCAGTTGTGAAATTGCTAAGAACAATGCATTCATAGCTTTGTCATTCGCCACACGAGATTTGTTTTCAAAGAATAGACCATTCACTTGTCTTTATCCGGAGCTTGAAATCCAAATTCAATAATGCATCAAACGCCTATTGATTTAAGAAAATCTCATACGGGACTTCCAATAGCCATAATTAGTTCCATCAAAATTAGGCGTAATTAAGGGTTTGAGACATGTTAGAAAACAAACAAGGATCACACTTAGAATTTAATCCAAACAAAGTGAACCCGGCTCGATACCAATTGAAAACGCTAAATGATAAATATCACAGCTTTATGAATTAACGGATATTTAAATCTAAGCAAGCAATCACCAAAATATGAACAATCAAACACAAAGGATTTTGGTGACGAAGAGGAAACCTTTAGAAACAGATCTAAAAGTAAACCTCTCCGGCAGCCAAACCTGTGAAAATCACTATCAAAAGATTATCCAGAGATCGATACACTAGGAACACTTACAACCCTTTGCAAGACCTTGGCTCGTAAGATCGACAAGCCTCCAACTCGTCTCCTTGCTCACAATCTTCTTCAACGTGATTCTCCTTTACCGGACCCTTCCGATAGGCTTCTCAACTTACGCTCACAAACAAACTAACAAAGATCCTCTAAGAGGAACAACAAGGCTCACAATAAATCTCTCTTTAATCATAGCCTCTCACGAACTCTCTGGGGTGAAAACTGCACTCTAACATTCTATAGAGGTGTATTTATAATAGCCCCACAAAACCTAAACCTAGGACACGGCTTAGAATCCAAATAAAACTCACAGTAGGTAGCGTCGGACGGAAGATTGGCCGTCGAACGGTCACTTGAATATACATGGATGATGGGCTTTGTGAGCATGGCGTTGGACGGTCGGATGGGCGTTCGGACGGTCACTATTCCTGATGTGGAAATTTCTAGGTTTCCATCGCTTTCTTACGTCGCATTCTTCAATCTTGGCGCGGCGCGTTCGAAGGCGTCCGAACGGGCTGCGAACGGGATGCGAACGGGCCTGCGAACGGAGCTCTCGGGTTTTAGTATTGAAGTACTTGATTGCATCCCGTCCGAACGGCAATGAATCCCGTCCGAACGCTTGGATCTTTTCTTTTCATTTTGATCACGAAACTTAGCCAATACTTCAAACTAACAATTATGAAATAGTTTGCAACCACAGGGCTAATAAACAAAATGAAATAGTTTTTAAAAGACCATTTGAAGCATCAAATCAAATCCACCATACAGGCCAAGTAGGGGATACAGTTAGATGCTCTATGCTGACAAACTCCTTCAAGATAACCAGAGTCACTCAACTTACAGAGACCTCATCTGATTTCAATTTGTGAGAGACAACCCAGCAGAGAAACAATCCCTTTTGGCGTGTCATTATTTTCACAGAACGCCCTCTTGTTTCTTGAATTCCTTGAAATCCACGACAAGAAAAAGAAAAACCAAAGTCTATTTTACTAAAATAAGAATAAAGAGGCTTTGCTAGGACGTAATATATTTATATTCCAAACTCTTCCATCTTACTGACTTCTAAAAATAAAAATTAAGAAATAAGAAAAGAAAATATCACAAAAGTTGAATCAAGATCATAGCTTCTACAAGAAACTATTCTAAGAAGTTCGTTCTTAATTTATTAGTGTTTTCACATTTTTTTTGTTCTCTCTCTCTCTAGACTGGTGTGTAGGGTCTAGACTCTAGAGTGTATCATCATACTATCATGTGATATTAGTTACATAAGACATTACTCATGTAAAAGGCAATAAATTGCTTCTGTCTGTGATTTTCATATAAAATTTGAAACAATTACAAGAAACAAACACAACAAAAAGCGAAAGACAAAAGGCATATTATACACATGTTTTTACCCAAAATTAAAATGCAGTAAACAAATCAATTGCTATTTGTCATCTACTACCGATGTTTTATCTGACATGTCTAAACACTCCAACGTAATGTTTCATTAATAAGTGTTAAGTCATTCACAAAAATAAAAATAAAATGCTTAACAAAAAATAAAAGATAAAAAAAAAAAATCGTTTTGACACATGAAACTTATCAGAGAAACACAAAACTCGAAAACTTAAATACTAAACCCCCACAATAACATGCGCGTGGTGTGAGCTCTAGGGTGCTAGTGGCACCTTGATGGTGCACTCAGCACGAAGCATCAAGGCGATTACCTTTGATCTAACCATTGAGATTAAATAATTAAGATCCAATAGCTATTATTAGATAATTATATATATATATAAGATAAGCCATTGTTTGGAAATATTTACATTTTTTTTTTATAAGCCCAATACGGAAAATTAAAAGAATAAAGAACACCACAGAACCCGAGCAGAGAAAAGGCCATTCATTTTTTGCAAAGATGAATGAGCAACAAGACCAAAGTTCTTTTTTAGGGTAATTAATGAGCTGGGCTACGACAGTATTCTTTTCGAGGGAGGTGGTGACAGTGAACTCACACATGATAAGTCGTAGCAATTAAGGGTACTTCGTGGAGGACATAAAGGCTGACATGCAATCTTTGGGTATGTCTGAATTTGAACATGTCTTAGAGAGAGGCAAATACAGCGACACATGGTCTAGCCCGAGAGGCTACCACTCATACCACAGATCAAGTCTGGTCAGGAGAAATCCCGCCACCTTGTATTTGGGGTATTTTAAGGAGGGATGATTCTCATCTCGCTCACACCATGTAGAAAAAGTACATTATTGAACAATTTGACAAATTTCCCTAACGTAAAGTAATTAATTGAGTAGAGAACTCCAAATCCTAATTTTGACAATTAATCTTCGATCCTCAAGCGTTGTATAAGGCTTTAATTCCTTGAATATCGTCCGCATGCACAGGGAGCAACGCATACATGATAGCTCCCTCATCTTCGCTATGATCCAGTCCAAGAAGGTGCCCAATTTCATGCAAGGCAACTATCTGCAAGTCAATTGCACCCCGCATTGCACCCACACTCCATGACTCATCTCCGTCATAGTGGAATCTCCCATCCTGTGGTGCAAAAGCATGAGCCACGATGCCACCGGCTCCATCAAAAGGGTTCCCATCCCCATGT
Organism: Carpinus viminea; assembly: GCA_013348765.1. Taxonomy (NCBI): domain Eukaryota; kingdom Viridiplantae; phylum Streptophyta; class Magnoliopsida; order Fagales; family Betulaceae; genus Carpinus; species Carpinus viminea. The sequence continues at coordinate 30,513,435 of CP054673.1, forward strand.
TCCCTTCTATGAAAACCAATATTGATATCCGCGTTCGGGTCGCCTTGAGCCAGCTGTGAGAAGGTGAAGTGCGTGTTTGTAGCCCATGTCAGGAAGGCTTGTGCAACGGCATTCATGGCTTCACTTGGTGTGCCATGCCTCAAATCTGTAGGTAAGGTGATACTTGGAGGGCGGCCACTTTGGTTCTCCCTGGAAGGAAGTATGGTGAGACATAGTATGTATGCAATGAGCCATGGCGGTTGCGATGCCTCTTCTTCCCCGAACGCATCCAATTTGTACCGTTGATGATGTCTGCCACGCCACAGCGAGGCCTCGTCATTGTTGATACTGTTTTGTCATCCAAAGTGCCACTCGCATTGAGATGGTAATTGAGTTGGTATGTTTTGATGGCCGATTCCAAGAGCTCTTTGAAATCGTCGTCGTTGGCATGGGTGTGATTTTTGGAATGGTTATAACTTCGATAACCAAATTGCTCGAGGTATTTTTTGAGGTCGTGGATGCCTTTGGTCTTATTACCCTTTTGACATCCCTAAAGGCCATTGAGAAACTCGAAGGATGAAGTTTTTTTTGTGATGCGAAGTTGGTGAATTAGTTGCATGATCAGCTGAAAGGAGAGGAAGGAGGAGAGCCAATGAGAAGAGAGAAAAAACTTTCAAAGCAGCCATGGTTTGAACTTGGATGTTGCAAAAATCTCTTGGCCTCGGGGCCTTTTATAGTGGTGATCGAGGTGACTGTTGAGTAGTTTTCCTAGAAGTAGCGAAATACTACTTCGACTAATTATTAGCGTTGATGCGCGAATAAACTGAAGAAGAAAGACTCCAACTTGGAAGAAGTCCTGTACACCAATTTAGTCTTTTTTTGACATGACATGACGGCTGTTTAGTCTTAATTGGCTGGACTGGACGCAGTTCTACGAATTACGCGCATATTATAGTTTCCTTACTTTAACATTGGACAAATAATTCGTTTGCTGTTATTTTGTATTGTTGAATTATGTATATGAGCACATAACCCACGCTATCGATTTGTAGGTTCCTTTTTTTGTAGGTGTTTTGAAGTTCATTTTTTGTATAATAATCAAAGGAAAATGTTAGGGGTTCTTTCTATAGTGTTCTCCTACCGTTCTCTCAGTCCTACGTGAAAAATAATTTAAGAAAAAATAAAATTGTAGTGGTCTCCATCACCGGTTTTTTTAGGCATTAACACCAAATTTGAGGCATTAGCACAAAATTTGAGGTATTAACACCAAAATTGAGGTATTAGCACTAAATTTAAGATGATCAAATCTATTTTGATGATATCATTCATAAAGGGTAAACCTTCCACCCCTAGGTTTTAGTTTTGAATCTAAAACAATTTTTAAAGCATTAGAACCTAAATATTAACTCATAAAAATTAATCTATTGGCAAAAAAACTGTTGGTGGGGGCCACTACAATTTTATTTTTTCTTAAATCAAATTCTACGTAATACTGAGAGTTTCTCCCATAGAAGAACACTATGGGAAAAACCCCTAGCAAACCCCATAATCAAATAAGTTTTTGCCTTATTTTGCTTTTAAAAGCATAAAAAATACTTTTAAAAAAAATATATCTCAAAATCCGGGTAAATCATACAAATAAACAAAAAATCTCATAGGCGAATAGGCCTCAAGCAAATATCAAATAAGAAGTATGTTATATCGTACAATTAACGATTCTATAAACTAATCGACACTAAGCAAAAATAAGCACCAAGATGACTATTGTAATTTTACACTTTGGTTTAGACATCAAATATATAATTGCTCGTAAAATATTAATCATATATATATACCTAATCATTATGTTGAGTAAAAATCCGATAATCTATATAATTAATAATTAATATACAATTATATATTTAAAAAAACAATTTTTTTTTAATAATCTTTATGACTCTTAGAAAAGCGGTTTTTTATTATTTTTTATTAATAATGCAATTTTTTTTTTAAATTTTGTTTCTACATCCTATCATTTAGTTCATCTAATTCAACCATAACATATAATATTATGTTATATCCATATTAAAGTGATTAAACATAATAATACATAATAATTTGATTTGTATTATTTGTTTCCTTATTTGATTTTGACATTAATAATACTTAATTTATTGAATAATTTATATATGGAAAACTCTTCAAATATAATTAAATATCACTAATTACACTAATTTAATGACCGGATTTTTAAGTAAAAACTAGTTCACAAATTATTCCTTAAAGAACTAGTTTACTATTAAAATAGAAAGAGTTCACACCACATGTCGCAATATTAAAGCACTTATGAGAGTAATTCGGCTATTATCTATATATATGATATATGATATGAAAATATTCTAGAAAATGGAAGTGTTTATAAAATTGTACAAGTGTATGGATCAATATTTTAAGTAATCTTATTATTGACAAAAGCCCTCCTCCTCTCCCCCTTTTCCCTCTCGGACAAAGTTTTCCTACAAACTGGATTGGAGGAATTTCCTTCAACCTGATCTATAAAAGTGATACGTGTCTCTTTTTTTAATAACATGTGAGATGCATATGAGTTTTTAATAAAATTTATTTCAACTTTGTCCTGACTATTAAAAAAACATGTGCATCTCACATGTCACTTTTATAGACCAGGTTGAAGGAAATTCCTCCAACCCAGTTTGGAGGAAAACTTTGTCCTTCCCTCTCCCCCTTCCTAATCTCCTTTTCCCCTTCTACCTATTTTTGCCTTTCTTTTCTTTGTGTTTTTAGATTTTTTTTTCAGCCATATGCAGCAAAACTCCGGCCACTTCCATCCGTCTTTTAAGGTGTTGTGCTGCCCATCTCCTCCATCTACTCCACTACGTGCCAATGCTAGCCAATACTCATCATCTCCTCCACTCTAGTTGTTGTTTTTTATGGTTTTGTTTTTTATTTTGTTTGTTTTGAATATGAGTTTTTTTCTTCTTAGATTTGCTCTTGTGTGCAATCTACGAGAAGAATGTAGTTTTCTGACCATTTTGGGTTGATGATGGGTAGATCTAGTCTTCTCAGGAGTAGATTTGTATGGGGAATAGATTTTGTAACGACCAAGATTTTATTAAATATTATTTATGATGTATTGATTTAATTAGTTAGATTCATATTATTTAGTGGAAATTAGGAGGTGAGAATGCTATTTTGTAGATATTATGGATTATTACGATATTTTGGAGATATTATGATATATTATAGATTATTATGATATTTTAGATATTAAGAATGATATTTTGGAGATATTATTAATTATTATTATATTTTAGATAATATCTTATATTAAATATCTTTTATAACATATTATAATATAAGATATTATATTATATTAAATATCTTTCATAGATATTTTATACTTTATAGAAAATTTCAAATGTATCCTCAAATATCGCCTATAAATAGGCCGATGGTTTTCATTCAAAAATTCATATCTCTCTCACATACTAGAGTTTGGGAGAGAGAAAAAGTCAGTAATCGGAAATTATGGGTGATGATCAATTGTAGCAGAATGAGTGTGTCAACAAGTAATTACCTTTGAACAATTCATTCCTATAATCCGCTGTAAGTATTCTTACTTATTGAGTATGATATTGATATCCAATAATACGGATTCTTGTGATTTTATAACTTGTACGACCTTTTGATATATATATGATTCAACAATGATTTATATTATCGGAAATCAATTGACTCACCACTTCACAGTTGTTGTAGTGCTTGCAGGAATGGAAAGTCAAGGTAATTCATATGAAAATGTACAAAGATTCCAAGTATAGACAGTCGGGTAGATTTGTATAAATGTCTTGTACGACATAGCTTTGGGTGTTTTTGTATAAAGAAAAGTATTTATAATAATATTATTTTGTATTGATAATTTCACTTTTTCTGCTTGTAAGATTATTTCAGTGTAACACTTGAATTTATTTACAATATTAAAATCGAGATGTTACAGATTTCCTCTTGAAATTGTGAATCTGTTTCATAATATCAAAAAAAGAAGAAAGATAGGTGGTTTTTTTTATTTATTTTTTATTTTTTATTTTTTTATTTTAGCTAGACGTGGCATGGGTGGCTGTGAAAGTACAAAATTCAGCCTTAATTTGAGATAGATCGAGAAAGCCTCTCTGTACTTCATTCTTGAAACTTGCCAAGAGAAAAGGAATCGAATTTCAGTGGAAGACATGAAGAGAAGAGGAAATTAAGAAACAGATTCAGAAGAAGAAAAGAGAAATTTTGGTGGAAGACAGGAAGAGAAGAGGAAATAAAAGAAACAGATTCACAATTTCAAGAGGAAGAAACAGATGAAGAAGAAGAAGAAGAAGATAATAATTTGTTTTGAATGGGAGTTCATGGCCAAAAGCGAGAGAAGAGACAAAAAAAAAAAAAAGAACAGAGAGAGACTTAACAGAATTTACTGTGAAACATTTATTAATTTTTTTTAGGAGAAATTTCATTGAAAATTCTCAAACTTTTCCCCGTTTTGAAATACCCTCCCTAAACTTTAAAAACTCTCAATTTAGTCCTATAAACTTTCAATTGCTTTCAATTTAGACCCATCTGACCATTTTAGTAGTTAAAAATACAAAAAAAGACCAAAATATTCCTGATTTTCATTTTAAAAAATTAAAAAAGAAAAACGTTTTGGAAGTTAGAATTTTATACAAAAGTTTAAAAACGCCATATAATGTTTAAAATATGATCAATGAGTCTAAATTGAGAGTTTTTTTTTTTTAAGTTTATGGGGGTATTTCAAAACGGGTAAAAGTTCGGGGGTCTTTAGTGAAGTTTTTTTTTATATAATTTTAATTCATGGTTTTTCTTCTAAAAGTTAAAAAAACCCTAAGAAAACATCCTGGCCGGATTTGCGGTAGTTTTGTTTACCGCAAGTAAGCCGAATCCTCGCATGTAAGCCTGTCCCGAAAAGTTAATACCAACACCAATGAGGATCCTAAAGGAACTGGATAATATCTAGTTAGTTATAAAGGAAAATATATTTTTGTCTCATCAAAAAGTGAAAGGACAAAAATAGTCATCCACTATAACTAACGGTATGTTTTCCAGTTCAAATGAAATAAAGAAAATCCTGTTCCAAAAACACAATCCTTTTTCTACAAACACACCCTTTAATTATTCTTTATCGATAATAATCATGTTACATTTATAAAATGGCGGTGGGAACACTTTATTCTATATATATATATATATATATATATATATAGGATTTGGCTTGTATGCTATAATTAAAACTATAGTATTCATGCTATTAAAAATTTGAATGGTTCAGATCTGTTATAATAAATACTAATTTTCTCTTTCATCTATTATTTCATTTATTTATTGTATTTATTATAATAAATTTAAACTCTTTAATTACTTCAATTATTTATTATGATAAATGTAAACCATTCAATTTATAACAGCATGCGTACTGTAATTTTAACTACAGCATATAAGCAAGATCCAATTATTTCATTTTTTCAACATTCTCTTACTTTTAACATCACATCAATCACTTTTTATTACTCTTTAAATAAAAAAAATTACTACAAAACAAAATTTTTCATTTTTTTACACCAAACATTCTTATCTTTTTCACTTTTTCAAATAAAAAATATTCTTACTTTTTTTTGTATCAATCAATTTTTACTACAATATCAAAACAAAACCGAAAAGAAATCGTTTACCATACGAACCCATATATATGATACTACTCCCGTGCACCCATTTTGAAATCTTTTACTTGTTGTATAAGACTCTAATTCCTTCAATATCGTCGGGATGCAGACCTTTGGTGGTTCCTGGAGAGATGTAAGGGAACATGATAGCCTCCCGGACTGAGCTATGCTGGAGTCCAAGATTGTGCCCGATTTCATGCATGGCAACTGTCTGCAAGTCAAATGCACCTTTCACTGCACCCACGGTCCATCTCTCATCTCCATCATAATGTAATCTCCCATCAGTCGGTGCAAAAGCATGAGCTAGGAGGCCACCAGCTCCATCAAAAGGGAGCCCATCTCCATGAGCCCTACGAAAAAAACCAACTGTGATATCCGGGCGTAAGCCGTTCCTTTGAACTAGTGAGAAGGTGAAGTGTGTTCTTGAGGCCCATGCTTGGAAGGCTTGCACGACGGCGTTTATGGCTGTAGTTGAGGTACCTTCCACAAATCCATAGGTGAGGTGATACTTGGATGGCGGCCACTTTGGGTTTCTCGGGAAGAAAGCATAGTGAGAGACAGTATGAAATGAGCCATGGCCATCTTGATGCCACTTCTTCTCCATATGCATCCAATTTGTACCGTTGATGATGTCTGGGACGCCGCAGCGAGGCATAATCATCGTTGATACTGTTTTGTCATCCAAAGTGCCAGTTGCATTGAGATGGTAATTGAGTTGGTATGTTTTGACAGCCGATTCCAAGACATGATCGAAATCATCGTCATTGGAATGGTTATAGCTTAGATAACCAAATTGCTTGAGGTATTTTTTGAGGTCGCGGATGCCTCTGGTCTTATTACCCTTTTGACATCCCTGAAGGCCCTTGAGAAACTCGAAGGGTGAAGCTATTTTGTCATGGGAATTTGGTGAATTAGTTGCATGAGCTGAAAGGAGAGGAAGAAGAAGGAGGATAAGGAGAGTCGATGAGAAGATCAAAGAAAAAGGTTTCAAAGCAGCCATGGTTGGAACTTGGTTCGATGTTGCAAAAATCTCTTAGTCTCGAGGCTTTTTATAGTGCTAATTTTCCTTATTAATTTGCGAGGTCACTTCTTCCGCCCTCACCAAAATATTTTTTGGTTATTTTGGTGAGACAATTTAACAAAAGGGCCTAAATGTCCACTTTTCAGCCTCACTACTTTAACAAAAAAGGGTAGTGAGGTGAACAGTACTTACCAAATTTAAAATTTAGTATTCAATTACCTATTAATTAAACAACTCATTTCTCTCTCTTCCTTTAATAGTTAAAAAATGAATAAAAATATTTGAAAAATAATATTTAAATAGAATAGTGAAAGTAAATTGTTAAAATAGTGAGGCTGCTGAAGTGCTTTAAAAAAATAAGTTGTTAAAATAACTAAAAGTGTACTTTTGGTTATTTTATGGGATGGCCAGCTTGGGGATGATTGAATCACCCCAATGGCCATGGAGGTGTTTCAGCAACCCCTTAGGGAAAAACCCAATTTTTTATTTTTATTTTTTTATTTTGAGTTTTTTTAGGTTTACCCCCATAGCCCCAAACCACCCCCTTATGGCCAAACTCCAAAAAAGAAAAAAGAAAAAGAAAAAATTGGTTTGGTAAGTGTGGCTCACCAACCATGGGGTGGCTTTGCCACCCCAAGTCCTTGTAGGTAGCTACCACCCCATGTCTCAACATACTTTTTTTTTTTAAAATTTTAGATTTATTTTTTAAATTAAATTAATAAAAAAATAAATATTTTAATGAGGTGAAACGGGATGTTTTGATTGGGACTAACGGCTGTTAAAAAATTTTGACGATAGCGATTTTATTTGCATTTCAATTGACCTAGAAAGTAAATTGTAGGAAAAATAAAATAAAATATAACTTAGTAAGAAAAAAATTTTGACGTGTTTACCCAAGATGTTTAGATATATTTTCCCTATATGTATATAAATAAAAGACAACAAAGTTTTTTTTTTGACATGTTCCCATAAGGGAAGGAGAAGGGCAATTCGAACTAGTAACTTCTACTTCGTGAGACGTGGTTCATAGTCGATTGAGTTACCCCTTAAAGACAAAAGACAACAAAGTTAATATCCACACTTTGGATAAATTATTCCTTAGCGGGGGTTGTTTTGGTTATGTTTGGGATAATTGTATTCATGCTTTTGATATTTTACTATTTATGAAATCTTCTAGAAAATGGAAGTGTTCATAAAATTGTAAAAGTGTAGTATGAACATCAATATTTTAAGAATCCTTTTAGACAATAATTTTTATAAGGTCTTAGCACCAATCTAGTCTTTTGTGCCATCTATTGAGAGATTGACAAGTTAGCTTGAAACAAGAAAATAAAATGTAACCAAAACACATGATTATACCAAATCTACAAAAGAAAACCCTTCAGTAACCTTTTATTATATCTCACATCTTTTCAGACAATTTCATTTAAAAAAAAAAAAAAAACGTATCACCTAAGAAATAATCATCAACCCCGCCTAGGCTAGACCCATTGCCACCCCACCTTGAGAGAGATGAAATGTAATTGTTATTCGTATTCATTAGTTTGGTTTCATTGAAATTATAATAATAATAATAATATTTTTTCCCAAAGCCTTTCCTCGATGTCATTAGTAGTTGAGATTGATAAAGCAGCAAGCACAATGAAGTTTGACCTCATAAAGAACTATTGCTCTTAGCCTCAATTAGCAATTAGATACAACTTTTGCTTCCATAGCCACCTTTGACACTTCAATACTAATGGGGTTTTGATGTAGAACAAAGTGCTTGTGATTACATAAGAAATACCCTCAAAGATGCCAATGTAGAGGCACCCCAATGAGTCAAGACAAGATCACAAACTCGCGTGGAAGTTGAAGCCCGTTCGGATAAGGAGATGCAATCGTCTGAACATGAGTAAACCCGAGAGCCTCATCCGGACGAGCTTAAACCCAAGGCCTTGTATGGAGTCTCGCTTAAAGCCCATCAAGACAAGCATAAACCCGAGAGCCTCGTCTAGAGTCTTGTCTAAAGCCCATCCGGATGAACATCAACTCGAGAGCCTCGTTTGGAGATTGTTCGAATGCTTACATTATTTTACTACTTTATTTCCATGACTATATGGTTGACGCTATGTTCCATCCGAACAGCCAGCATAGCTTTATAAACCGACTTTATTTCTAGGTTGTATTAGGATTAGAAGTCTAGGGCCCACATATACATGTTTTATAGACCCTATAACGTAGATTTTAATATTGTTTAGGGTTTCTTCAACAAGAATACTCAGAGTTAAATTTCTTCAGTATTTTCCTTCAAACCTTATAAGGTATCTAGTGTTTAGAGAAGATTTTTCTTCGATTCTTTAATAGTATCAAGGTCTTAGGAGTATTTATGTAGTGACCCAAATTATTAACTAGGCGTAAGTAACTTAGTTGGGGAATTAATTTGGGCTTTGGGTCACTAAAGACATTAAAGGGGCAATTTGGACCTTTGGACGAACATAAGCTAGGTCTGACGGACGTACGCTATTGTCTGTAGTGCAGACATACAGTAAGGACCACCAAACGTACACTCTGCAAATTGTACAGCAGACATACGCCAAAAGTATTGGACGTACGCTATTTTTTGGAATACCCTCTGGTTAATACCTAGACGTACGAGGTAGCCTTTGGACTGCTAGGTAAGAACTATCGGATGTACGCCCCTTTGGCTGGACGTTCGCTACTTTGCTAAGGGAGTTGTTGGCAGCCCTCTCCTATAAATACCCCCTACCCTCTTATTTCCTCACAATTTTTCAGATGCCCCCAGGTTGCCAAAGTGTTTCTAGAGTGTTTCAAAAGTATTTTGAATGTGTTTTGTGAGCGTGTGTGAGGCGTTTGCGTGTGTTGGAATGTTTGTGAGGCAGAACTCTTGCAATTTTATTTCAATGAGGTAACGTTCGACCCTTAGCATCTTAATATGTCATTATGCTGTTCATTTTATGTTAGTTGTAGTTGCCAGCTTAGATTACATTTTGAATTTCATTTGGGTTAGCATTTTTGTTAGCTTAGCATTGTTACGTTGTATGGAGGTTGTAAACTAGACTAGGAGGCTTTATGGTGTTTCCAGTAACCCTAGGAATCGGAGAATAGGTAGACAATGGAGAGAAAATAAAGTTCTCCCTGAAAACCCACATAGCAGACGTATGACCCGTCGTGACACAATGGACGACGCCGAGCCCGAACTTATGGTCAGTGTGTGATAGGAAAACCCTATTTTCACCAGCCGTCCTATAGTTCATGTTTTCCTTACTTTTGTAGCTGTTATAGTGAAATTAAGACTAATAGAAGGTTTTTCACAGATTTGAAAAGCCCGGATCTTTCGGAGTATTCGGAGACGCTTTTCAATCCGGTGAGTTTTAACTCACATAATGCTCATTGTTATTTTCTATGCACTACACGTCTATTTTTTGTATCAAGAAAACATGCATATTTTACAACTCTTATAGTTTATACTTATTTTGCACATGAACTCTGACATTTTGAGAAAAACGTTGTGCTAAACATCTTAACCAAATAAGACTTGTAAAATGATATGTATGTAAAATACATACAAGATAATTTGCATCGTATGACATGGTACACCCGTATGTGCGGTAGTAATGGCCATAGGCTTATTATACATGTTAGCTTTATGGTCAAATGTGTGTTATACGGGATTTTGGATCCATTGGTTTTGTGACCCTGGTTCAACCATTCTCAATGGTTCAATCATTATAGGACTAATGTCATTAGTTAGTGTGGGCCACTCGAGGTAGGACTCGATCGTGCCACTAATGTTACATACAGTATGTTGTGCAAAAGTTGGGGCACTGGCATTATACTATAGGTCCCTCAGAACAGTATCAACCTTGCTGAGAATGGGTAATATATCGAGTAGACCATATTGTTGAATTATGATTGTTTACATCATATGCATATATCATTTATTATACATATATCACGTATAAAATAAGCTGTCGTGATAGAGCTGTTTTTGCTTATTAAATATCTGAGTTCATTATTAAACTAGCATATGTATTATTTGCATTAAAAATCACTAAGTTTTAGACTTACCTTTTTCTTTTATGTTTCATTTTCCATTACGATTGCTATATGATTTAGCCGCTTTAAAAGAGGATGCCGTCGAAGTAGACTTGGGTGCTAACTCAGGACTTGATCCATGTGATCTTTGAAGATAGGGTTGGTAATTTTGACACAACACAACAACCCGACATGAACACGACACGAAATTAGTGGGTTTTACCGTAAACGAGTTTGGGTCATAAACAGGTCGACCTGTTTATGACCCATTTATCTTCATTAAACGGGTCATGTCACGAGTTATCAATGGGTCACTCGCTAGACCCGTTTAACTAAAAAAAAAATGTGGATCATTGGATGCCTGCTGCTATTCCTAACCACACACCTATCTGGTTTACACTAAAAGTTGAAAATCACTACATGTTTCAATAGAAATAAATGCTATCATGATGTTTATATAAAAAAACTAAATAAAAAAAAATTGATATAAACAATTAAATAAAAAAATTGATGACTTATGAGAAGCAATTCACATGCTTTAGTAGTACTCTATTCTATCCTTTTGGCCTTTTCCCTTCTCTGACATTGAATATAAAAATCTAAATAAAAAAATTGATACCCTTGCTGCCTCTCATCTTCCTCTTCAGCTCATCCATTATCTGCAGAGTGCAAACTATACCCATTACCGATCATCAGTATTCATCACCCATGGCATCTCCATCACTAGCCTCACCTCTCTCTCACACCGCCGCCACATCCCTCTCACTCTCAGTCTCAGCTTGCCTCTCTTTCTACCTCTCACTCTCACATCGTCTTTGAAGACTCCAATCTCTCTACTCTTTTTCTCTTGTCTCAGGCTGAGGAATGAGGATTTTTACAGGTCAAACACGACCTAACCTGTTATTTTGAACGAGTTTCATGGGTCGTCCGGGTGACCAGTGAAAATGTCGTACACGGCACGACTGACCCGTTAACTAAATGGGTTGTGTTTAGGTTTACCTTAAATGGGTTGCAGGTTATCACGGGTCAACCCGTTGACTCGTTTTGCCAGCCCTATGTGAAGATATGAACTCTATTTGGTTGCATTCGAATTGGGAGATTGGAGAATCTGCTTGTGCAGATATGATAGAAATCCTAATATCATTAGCTCTGTTTAAACTTAAATCTAGGCTCTGATTTGTTGATCTTTTGTGTACTATATTGACGTTTGTTATTTTGAGGTTGTATTTATTGTCCTGATGATAGTCTGATTATTAGTACATTTGTTGACTATTTATGACATTATAGTGACATAGTACATTATCTCTGGTAATTGTTGTGTGGTATTTTATTTATTATCTCTTAATCCCATAGTTTTAGTAAAGTCTTATGCTACAGTTTTCTTGTTACGACGAGGAAAATGAATTCCTGGAGGTCGTGTCCTGGAGGGATATGGCTAGTATGGTGCACTATGAGATTAATGACTAGTTAATTGATTTGCCCATCGGGCGGTGCGTCACAATTTATCCCTTCTGCTTGCTGTTCTAATTTCATCTCATGATGTTCTATGCTACATCAGGTTTGGTTCAGAAAAGCTTTCCTCAAGTCACCCACCATCATTTTCATTGTTGAAGATTTGGTCTCTAATGAAGAAACTCGTCAGCTCTCAGAAATAGTTTTTTATTTTTTATTTTTTTTTGACATATCTGCTCAAAAGGGAGAAAAAGGGGAGAGATGATTCAATCTAATGACATCGGCTTCATGAACCATGGTCTCAAACAATTGAGTTACTCATTGGAAACATATCTCGGAGATAGAAATTGGTTATAGGATCATAAAAGGATTTGCGAATGACATTGGCGGTGGTGCTATTATGTGACCACCAAACAAGTTTTTTTAGGTTTTATATATATATATATATGGGTTTGCATATATTACTATTATTACTATTATTTTGACATGGTATATAAGGAGGAAAAATGGGAAAGGAGATTCCAATTAATGATCTCCGCTTTATGAGAAGGGTTATTGTAGTATTGATATTAAGTTGGAATCTTAGTATTATAAAAATTTAGCAAATGCAAATACGGGAATGTGATTGACCAAATCAAATCAACCTACCTAATAAACAAAGATTTCCTTCAAATAAAATTTAAAAATTTCAATTAACAAATTTACAATCAATCTTTCCTTAATTATCATATTTTAAAATTATATATATATTTTTAATTTCATAAATTCTATTTCTCCTAGTTGCATGATCATTGGATTTTTTTAATTTTTTTTTTTTTAATCTCAAGACAAAACCTAAAGGAAAAGGAAATTTCCTTTAATGAAACAATTGAAGTTAAATTTTAAAAATTCAAACTTTGCATTAAATTTCACTTAAATATCTCTTAAAATTCTCCCATAAGCAGTATGTATATACAAGCGAAGAGGTTATTAGCCACTAATCACATAGCTGTATAATTATATAACTGCAACCGGATACCACATAATCTCTTGTAGCTGGTTGTGGTTACCTGTTATAGTTATCGATGAAAACGGTTAATAAATGGGTGATTAGTTTATAATATATAGGGAAAAATTCATTATACATTTATGAAATTTGAGGCGTTTTTCAATTTAACCCAAAATTTTAAAAATTTGCAATGTAGTCAATAATATTTCAAAAATTTGTAATCAATACCTTCCATTACTAATTGTCATCTAAGTAAATGGAAATTGGCAGCATAGGAGCAGGTGAGAGGCATCTGCTCATTTTCTTTTTCACTCCAACACCCACACACACCCAAAAGGGGTTGACGATAAAAAATCAAAATAGGCATTGGGTTCTAATGAGGGACAATTATGTCATTTCATTAGTTAGGGTGGGTGCAAAATTGGAAGACGCAACATAAAAATCCCATATGAGATGCACATGATGTCATTTCCGTCTACTTAGACAGTAATTAGTAACGAAGGATGTTAATTGCAAATTTTTAAAATATTATGAGTATACTACAAATTTTTAAACATTGGAGTTTAAATTGTAAAACACCTTAAATTTTAGAGGGTAAAGTGAATTTCCACTCAATATATATTAGGGTTAAATGCCTTTTCAATATGAGTGCTTTACACCAAAATCATATAGCCGTCTCTATTTTCAAAAATGTCACAATTGATACATAAAGTAAATAAACCCACATCATACTTCTCAATGATTCTGTTAGATTTTTTAACGGAGCTCCACGTATCCCTTACACATGGACAGGTACATGTGTTTTTTAATGGCACGTCAATTTTTTTTTTTAAAAAAATTAATAAAATGATATTTAACCAAGAAAAAAAAAAAAAAACCTCAAATCAAACCAAACCAAACCCTCCGCCTCCTAACCTTCGTCCCCCCTCCCCCTCCGATTGAAAATTCACTGTCTTCACCGATCGATCCTCTTTCGCCAGGAACTGGTTCGATTACAAATTCAAATCATTCCCATTTCGACCAGAGTTTTCCACAGATGGGTCACTCACTGAAGCTACGTTTAATGCGTTCTCATTACTACTATTATCATTAACATTACTACCGTATTTTCAGATTGACTATATATCCTCATTTGCAGGGTCTCTCTCTCACACTCATCGGTAAAGTCCAAACACAAAAGAAAAGAATAATATAAAAAAGATAGGGACAAAAGAAAAGCATTCTATAGATATCCCTCTTTTTCTTTCTTCAGCTTTCGTCTGGGGGTTCTCTTCTTTTATAGTGATCCTTTTCATTTAGACTCAGGTGGGGTTATTAGTTTCCTTTACTTCCAAGGGTTTTGAGCTGGAAGCTTCCATGCATAATCTGGGTCTTGTGTGTAAAGCACCGGCCCGCCGGCAGGATCCGCTGCCCCGATGTCGACCGGGCCACAGAGCGCCCCGCGCTCTATTGGACCCGAGAGGAAGAACCCGCTCCGCACCATCAGCCCTGACGGGTCGCAACCGCCATGTGGCACCGGCCGAAGAGGGAGCACGCAAAACGAAGACGTGCTCTCGAAGCCATTCACAATACATTCCCTCACTCCTCCGCCAGCATGGCCACGCTCATAGCCTCAATGGCATCGTTGTAAATGTTGTACCAACTGGAGGACAGTTCTGGGAGTGGAGCTATTCGCGCTAACAGAAGCTCCGGAAGCACAACAACAGGCTTGAGTCTCGACACCCCTCGTCCCATCACATTTGATGTTCTCCCCCTTTTGGCTTCCAAGAAAATCACCCAACTCTATTTTCCGGCAGAGTCCGAATTGAAGCAAAGAAAAAAAAAAATTGCTAGTCTTATTATATTATAGGGTTAAATACCTTTCCTCTTTGAGTTTTTTTGTTATTATTATTTTTTTGGTTAAATATTAGTTTTTTAATTTTTTAGTCTGACGTGTAATCGAAAACAAATGTATCAATCTACGTGTGGTATTGAAAACACAAAGACCAATACATGTGTAAGGGATATGTGGAGTTCATAAAAAAATCTAATAAAATCGTAATAAAAGTATTAAGTGGGTTTATATGTTTATTTTAGGTATCATTTATAACATTTTTGAAAATCGAAGTGGTTATTTGATTTTAACAAAAGATACAAGTACTGAAAATGTATGTGTATATATATATATATATATATATATATATATATATATATATATATCAAATGAAAAGGGTCAACTCTTTCATATTTGACAAATAATTAAAGCATTTTCAACAATAGTGGCTATTTTAGCCACTCAAAATACACATTTTTTTATTTTGGCTACTAATTTTTTATTACACACTTCAACAAAACATCTATTTTAACTATCTCTTTTAATTAAATATCATTTTAAATATTATTTTATTATTTTTTATCTTTTCATTTTCTTCCCCATCTCTCTCTTCATATTCTCTCTCTCGGCAAACCAGCAAACCAGGGAAGATATTCCCACTCTCT
Organism: Carpinus viminea; assembly: GCA_013348765.1. NCBI lineage: Eukaryota > Viridiplantae > Streptophyta > Magnoliopsida > Fagales > Betulaceae > Carpinus > Carpinus viminea. The sequence continues at coordinate 30,529,108 of CP054673.1, forward strand.
CTCTCTCTCTCTCTCTGCAAAACCATAAACAACTGGAAATCAAATCTTTCTCCCTCTTTTTCTCTTCTCTCTTGGCAAAACCAAACCAACAAATCAGCACCTGGAAATCATATCAGAGCACAAAATGGGGGGATCAAAATTACATTAGTCCATCTCTCGTCTCTCTTGGCGTGCATGGTGGGTTCGAGATATGGGCTACAAAACCAAGCCTTCATCTCTCTTGGCGTGGTTCTGAGAGGGTGCTCAACTTTTCCCTAACCTTCAAGGGATTTCTTTCTAGCTTCCTAGAGTTTCAGAGACAAAAGTTTCAAGGAAAAAAAAAAATTGGGTGCTGAGAATGAAAGAGAGAGAGAAGAGAGAAGAGAAAGTGGGAGAGAAAGAGAAGAAGAGGAAAAAAAAAAAATGAAGGAGATGAACCAGAGAGGTGTTTCGGTGGAGTCTTGGAGATGAACTAGAGAAAAAAAATGAAGGAGATGAACCAGAGAGGTGTTTCGGTGGAGTCTTGGAGATGAACTAGAGAGAAAGAAAATGAGGGAGAGAGTTAGAAGAGTAAAATATTAGTTACAGATGCTACATTGAACTTTCAAATATAAAAGTTCATGTTGCATCTTTAGGAAGAATTGCTATTTTAAAAGCATTGCTGGAAAAAGAAAAAAATACTACTTTAACTAAAAGTTAATTTGAAAGAGTTGTTGGAGATGCTCTTACATAGCGCGGTGGGTTCACGTGGAGATCGATCAGGAGCCATGATCTCTCAATTTTTTTTTTTTTCTGTCGATATTTTTATACTTATAATAATTTATTGACATTCAAAAGTCATCCCTACAAAAAAAAAATCCAAAATCTATTAAATTTTTATTATACTTCATTAATGTAAGCATAATTATAGATAATAACCGAGTAGATTAATTCTCCACCACTTAACATATACCATGTGAATGATCTTCCGAAAGAAATCAAAATTAGATTTAATACGAATTATGAATGTATTTTATTTATTGAAAGTATAAAACTACCATTAAATTTGAGCAAATATCAAAGTATATAAAAATATAAAAAAATGTAAAATAATACAACAATTTATGGCTAAAAAAAGGTGTTTTGATTTTTTGTGAAAACTTTTATTGGTTAATAACTGACCTTCAATAATAACATAACCTCTAGTTGCGATTAACCACCAACTGGCCTAGCAGTTGCGGTTAGGAGGAAACAACTGAAAGCAAACCATGGGAGGAATTTACAAGCAGGGCCGGCCCAATGTATTTGGGGGCCTTAGGCGAAATTTTGGAGTTGGGCCCTATTTTTTTGAATATTTAAATATGAAAATAATATTTATTTTAATTATATTATTATATTATTATAATATTAATATTATTATTTTCATTTAGGTTAGGAATATGTTCATTGTTATTTCATGACTTTTAAGTTTAATTTTTAAGTTTCTTCATTAGCTAGTTACATTCTATTAGGGTCATAAATATTTGTAACAATAGAATTAAAATAATTCTTTTTGATGAATTTATTATTCATTTATGAGTTTTTCACCTAAATTATTCTCAATATTTTGTTTATTGCTAATAGCAAATTTATTTAAAGCCCTATTTGAGATTCAATCTGTTTTTCTATTTTTTGCTTTTCTTTTGTTTTTTTAAGTATTTCATATTTAGATACATATTTTCTAGTGTACATGTTTGATAGAGGCATGAAAAAGACAAAAAAAAAATGATGTGGTATATATATATATTTTTTTGGGTTAATTAGTCTTATTTTATAATGGGTTTATTATATTGGGACCCTATTTTAGAGGCCTTAAGTCTTTATAGGAAAAAAATTTTGGGCCTGATTTTTTTTTAAAAAAAGTAGGCCTTATTAAATTTTTTTTGGGGCCTTATTTTAGAAGCCTTAAGTTTTTATGGGAAAAAAATTTTGGACCTTATTTTTAAAAAAATGGGCCTTAAGTTAAAAAAAAAAATAGGCCTTATTAAATTTTTTTGGGGTCCTATTATAAAACATTTTAGGCCTTATTTTTTGGGAGCCCTAGGCGATGGCTTAAGTGGCCTAGCCATTGGGCCGGCCCTGAATTTACAAGATAACCAAGTGAGAGACTACAAGAGTCAGATAAGCAAATTGCTCTTGGTATTTTTTGAGGTCGTGGATGCCTTTGGTCTTATTACCCTTTTGACATCCCTGAAGGCCCTTGAGAAAATCGAAAGGAGAGGAAGGAGGAGCAGGAGGAGAGCCAATGAGAAAGGAGAAAAAGCATTCAAAGCAGCCGTGGTTGGAACTTGGATGTTGCAAAAATCTCTTGGCCTCGGTGCATTTTATAGTGGTGATCGAGCTGACTACAGACTAAGTGTTTGCGTTACGCACGAATAAACTGAAGAAGAAAGACTCCAGCTTGGAAGAAGTCTTGTACGGCAATTTTGACTTAGTTGGTCGGACTGGACTCAGTTCTACGAATTACGCACGTATTATAGTTTCCTTACTTTAACTTGGACAAATAATTCGTTTGCGGTTATTTTGTATTAATTGTTGAATTATGTACACTCGGAATATAATTGTATTCATATAAATTTTTTCATATTATCTATATATACTGATTTGAGATATGTTGATATTATGATAATCAAAATGGGTGTTTTTTTTTTTTTTCCCTAGCTAGACGTGGCATGGATGGCTTTGAAAGTACAAAATTCAGCATTTGAGAAAGAGAAAGCCTCTCTGTACTTCCCTCTTGAAATTTGCCAAGAAAAAGAAGAATTTCGGTGGAAGACATGAAGAAAAGAGGAAATTAAGAAATAGATTCAAAATTTCAAGAGGAAGAAACTGACTAAGAATTGAAGAAGAAGAAGAAGATAATTAATAATTTGTTTTGAATGAGAGTTCATGGCCAAAAGCAAGAGAAGAAAAAAAAACAAAGAGACTTAGCGGAATTTACTGCCAAACTTTTATTTGTTTATTTTTTAATTCACGTTTTTTCTTCTAAAGGTTGAAAAACCCTTAGAAAACATCCTAGCTAGATCTGCGGTAGTTTTGTCTACTGCAGGTAAGCATGTCCCTGCATGTAAGCCTGTCCCAAAAAGTTAATACCGACACAAATGAGGATCATAAAGAAATTGGATAATATCTAGTTAATTATAGTGGAAGGGTATTTTTGTCTCCTCAAAAAGTAAAAAACAAAAATAATCATCCACTATAACTAACTATATATTATCCGGCTCAAATGAAATAAAGAGAATTTTCTTCCAAGAACACAATCATGTTTCTACAAACACACCCTTTAATTATTCTTTATTGATAATAATCATGCTGTTTTTTATTAAATGGCAGCGGGAGCACTTTATTCTATAATATTATATATATATATATATAAAAGTAGCTCAATGGTGAGGCTACTACAATAAAGCGGTCGTTAGTTGAATCCTCCTCCTCTTATGCGGACATGTCAAAATATATATATATATATATATATATATATATATGATACTACTCCCGCGCGCCCGTTTCGAAATCTTTTACATGTTGTATAAGACTCTAATTCCTTCAATATCGTCGGGATGCAGACCTTTGGTGGCTCCTGAAAGGATGTAAGGGAACATGATAGCCTCCAGGACTGAGCTATGGTCGAGTCCAAGATTGTGCCCGATTTCATGGACGGCAACCGTCTGCAAGTCAAATGCACCTGACACTGCACCCACAATCCATCTCTCATCTCCATCATAATGGAATCTCCCATCCTATGGTGCAAAAGCATGAGCTAGGGTGCCACGGTGGTCAAATGGTAACCCGTCTCCATGATCCCTACGAAAAAACCCAACTCTGATATCTGGGCGTGAGCTGCTTGGAGCTTGTGAGAAGGTGAAGTGCGTTCTTGATGCCCATGCCCAGAAGGCTTGCACGACGGCGTTTATGGCTGCAGTTGGGGTACCTGCCTCAAATCCATAGGTGAGGTGATACTTGGATTGCGGCCACTTTGGGTTTCCCGAGAAGAAAGAATAGTAAGAGACGGTATGAAATGAGCCACGACTCTCTTGATGCCACTTCTTCCCCCGATGCATCCAATTTGTACCGTTGATGATGTCTGGCACACCGCAGCGAGGTATCATCATCGTTGATACTGTTTTGTCATCCAAAGTGCCAGTCGCATTGAGATGGAAATTGAGTTGGTATGTTTTTGACAGCCGATTCCAAGACATCATCGAAATCGTCCTCATTGGAATGGTTATGGCTTAGATAACCAAATTTCTCGAGGTACTTTTTGAGGTCATGGATGCCTTTGGTCTTATTACCCTTTTGACATCCCTGAAAGCCCTTGAGAAACCCGAAGGGTGAAGCTGTTTTGTCATGGGAATTTGGTGAATTAGTTGCATGAACTGAAAGGAGAGGAAGAAGGAGGAGGGTGAGGAGAGCCAATGAGAAGATAAGAGAAAAAGGTTTCAAAGCAGCCATGGTTGGAACTCAGATCGATGTTGCAAAAATCTCTTAGTCTCGGGGCTTTTTATATAGTGCTTATTTTCCTTATTAATTTGCAAGTTTGTAGATGCATAGCTCGTGGAGTACTGTTCGAAAGACAATAAAAATTTATGTACTCACAGTATGGCATATTGGGCCACATCTAAACTTATTTGTGGCCCTGTTCCTATTGCTTCTCCCCCACCTCCAATGGTCCCAAATGTTAGAGGGAAGGACCCCTTCTCTTTTAGGTCGGTTTAATATTGCTTTCTTTTTGCTTTGTTCTATACACTACAAAACAATTGGTCATTAGCGACCAACTGCATAGTTGCGACTTTATAAATATTGACGTATTAAATGACACTACAAAAAAAATGGTAATTAGTGACCAACTGAATAGCGGCGACCCAAAAGTCGCTGCTAATAGTGGACGCTAAATACCATAAATTTGGTAATTAGCAGCAACTACAATAGCGGTGACTTTTGTGTTACCGCTAATGAGAAGACCAAAAATTAAAACAAAAAATACAAAGGTCATTAGCGGCAACACTAATGCTACCGCTAATAAGGGTCATCAATGGCGACTTTATGAAGTCGCCGCTAATGAGGGGTCATTAGCGGTGACTTTTGTGTTGCCGCTAATGAGAAGACCAAAAATTAAAACAAAAAATACAAAGCTACTAATGAGGGTCATCAGCAGCGACTTTATGAAGTCGCCGCTAATGATGGGTCATTAGCGATGACACGTAAGTCACCGCTAATGAGAAGAGAATTTTTTTTTTAAAAAAAAAATACAAAGGTCATTAGCGGCGACTTTAATGTTGTCGCTAATGAGGGTCAACAACGGTGACTTAATGGAGTCGCCACTGATGAGGGGTCATTAGCGGCGACTTTAAAGTCGCCGCTAATGAGAAGAGAAAAATATTAGAATAAAAAATATAAAGGTCATTAGCAGCAACCATAATGTTGCCGCTATTGACCCCTCATCAGCGGCGACATGAGATAGTCGCCTCTATGACCCCTGAACAAAAAAAAATGGTAATTAAAAAAATAAATAAATTTTGGGGCGATGTTATTGACCCTACATATATAATAGAAAAAAAAAATCCCAAAAATTGACATTCGATAATATGTCATTATTTTTTTTATATTAATTATTGGTGATTTTTTTTTTAGTTTTTCTAGTCTTATTTTATATATATAAAAAATAAATATTTTTTTAATTTCTTTTAAATAAAACAAATTTTCCTATTAAATTAAAACACTTAGAAAAATTAATTATTATTGAAGTTTTCTATTTCTTATTTTTATTTAAATGTTTGATTGATCCTGATAGGATCAAATGTTCCATTGAACATCTGATTGATCCTAATAAATTAGTCCCATTGATCGTGATTTGATCAAATGTTCGATCAAACACCCGATCGATCCTAATAAATTAGTTCGATTGATCGTGATAGGATCAATTGTTCGATCAAACATTTGATCAATCCTAGTAAATTAGTTTGATTGATTATGATAGGATCAAATGTTTGATCGAACATCCAATCAATCCTTGTGAATTAGTTTGATTAATTGTGATATAATCAAATGTTCTATTAAATATTTATCGATCACGGTGAATTAGTTCGATTGATCGTGATAAAATCAAATTATTGATTAAATGTTCGGTCGAAATCCGATTGATCCTAGTGAATTAGTTTGATTGATCGTGATATGATCAAATATTCGATCAAACACCTGATCGATCCTAGTGAATTACTTCCATTGATTGTGATATGATCAAATGTTCAATCGAACATCCGATCGATCCTAGTAAATTAGTTCGATTGATCATGATAGGATCAAATGTTCGATCAAATACCCGATCGATCCTAGTGAATTAGTTCCATTGATTGTGATAGGATCAAATGATCGATCTAATATTCGATCGAACATCTGATTGATCCTAGTGAATTAGTTCGATTGATCGTGATAGGATCAAATGATCGACCAAATATTTGATCGATCATAGTGAATTAGTTCAATTGATCATGATAGGATCAAATGTTCGATCAAACATCTTATTGATCCTAGTGAATTAGTTCGATTGATTGTAATAGGATCAAATAATCGATCAAATGTTCGATCCAACATCTGATTGATCCTAGTGAATTAATTCGATTGATCGTGATGTGATTAAATGATTGATCGAACATCTTATCGATCCTAGTGAATTAGTTCAATTGATCATTGTTTTAATTTTAATTATTGGTGAATTTATTTTATATTAATTCTTTTATAATAATTATTGGTGATTTTTTTTATTTAAAAAATTTAAGTTAGTTGTAAAATTAAAATTAAAATTAATGGTTTTTTTTTCTTTTTCGCTAATAAGAAGAGAAAAAATTAAAAATAAAAATAAAAAAGTCATTAACAGCAACCATAAAGTTGCTGTTATTAACCCTTCATCAGCTGCTAATGACCCCTCATCAGCAGCGATTTTATGGAGTTGATAAGGGGATAGTCATTAGCGGCGACTTTTTTGTCGCTGCTAATGACTTTTTTATTTTTTATTTTTATTTTATCTTTTCTTATTAGTGGCGACTATTGAGTGCGAAAAATTAAGCGCCATTCACTGGCGCGGTTTCTGAAATTTTCAGACCAAAAATTTTGTAAACCGCTACTTTTTCCCCCCCAAATGCTCAAAATCCCTAACACCCCCTTTCACTCACCTCCCTCATCACTCTCATAGTCTCACTCTCGATCTCTCTCTCATCACTCTCACTCTCAATCTCTCTCCCTCAAAAACACCCCCTTCACTCGATCTCTCTCCCACTGCTCTCTCTCCCTTGCTCACCCTCTCTCTCACTCCGGCGACGTCTACGGCCACCGGCGAGATTAAAATTAAAATTAAAATTAAAATTAATGGTCTTCTTTTCTTTTTCGCTAATAAGAAGAGAAAAAATTAAAAATAAAAATAAAAAAGTCATTAGCAGCGACCATAAAGTTGCCGTTATTAACCCTTCATCAGCTGCTAATGACCCCTCATCAGCAGCGATTTTATGGAGTTGCCGCTGATAAGGAGTCATTAGCGGCGACTTTTTTGTCGCTGCTAATGACTTTTTTATTTTTTATTTTAATTTTATCTTTTCTTATTAGTGGCGACTATTGAGTGCGAAAAATTAAGCGCCATTCATTGGCGCGGTTTCTGAAATTTTCAGACCAAAAATTTTGTAAACCGCTACTTTTTCCCCCCCAAATGCTCAAAATCCCTAACACCCCCTTTCACTCACCTCCCTCATCACTCTCATAGTCTCACTCTCGATCTCTCTCTCATCACTCTCACTCTCGATCTCTCTCCCTCAAAAACACCCCCTCTCACTCGATCTCTCTCCCACTGCTCTCTCTCCCTTGCTCACCCTCTCTCTCACTCCGACGACGTCTACGGCCACCGGCGAGATTAAAATTAAAATTAATGGTTTTTTTTTCTTTTTCGCTAATAAGAAGAGAAAAAATTAAAAATAAAAATAAAAAAGTCATTAGCAGCGACCATAAAGTTGCCGTTATTAACCCTTCATTAGCTGCTAATGACCCCTCATCAGCAGCGATTTTATGGAGTTGCCGCTGATAAGGGGTCATTAGCGGCGACTTTTTTGTCGCTGCTAATGACTTTTTTATTTTTTATTTTAATTTTATCTTTTCTTATTAGTGGTGACTATTGAGTGCGAAAAATTAAGCGCCATTCACTGGCGCGGTTTCTGAAATTTTCAGACCAAAAATTTTGTAAACCGCTACTTTTTCCTCCCCAAATGCTCAAAATCCCTAACACCCCCTTTCACTCACCTCCCTCATCACTCTCATAGTCTCACTCTCGATCTCTCTCTCATCACTCTCACTCTTGATCTCTCTCCCTCAAAAACACCCCCTCTCACTCGATCTCTCTCCCACTGCTCTCTCTCCCTTGCTCACCCTCTCTCTCTCACTCCGGCGACGTCTACGACCACTGGCGAGATTAAAATTAAAATAAAAATTAATGTTTTTTTTTTCTTTTTCGCTAATAAGAAGAGAAAAAATTAAAAATAAAAATAAAAAAGTCATTAGCAGCGACAATAAAGTTGTCGTTATTAACCCTTCATCAGCTGCTAATGACCCCTCATCAGTAGCGATTTTATGGAGTTGCCGCTGATAAGGGGTCATTAGCGGCGACTTTTTTGTCGTTGCTAATGACTTTTTTATTTTTTATTTTTATTTTATCTTTTCTTATTAGTGGCGACTATTGAGTGCGAAAAATTAAGCGCCATTCACTGGTGCGGTTTCTGAAATTTTCAGACCAAAAATTTTGTAAACCGCTACTTTTTCCCCCCCAAATGCTCAAAATCCCTAACACCCCCTTTCACTCACCTCCCTCATCACTCTCATAGTCTCACTCTCGATCTCTCTCTCATCACTCTCACTCTCAATCTCTCTCCCTCAAAAACACCCCCTCTCACTCGATCTCTCTCCCACTGCTCTCTCTCCCTTGCTCACCCTCTTCACGGCCCGGCGAAGCTCTCCTCCCTCGCTCTGTCTCTCTCACTCCGGCACAAAAATCTCGCCACGAGGTGGAAATCATTGGGTTTTGGTCATATCTCTTCCTCTCGGATCCCGAAAGGCTGATAATGTTGTTTAAGTTGATGGGTATTTGAGGTTCTAGTGGACAGGAGTTGGTTTGAGAATCGTCCAGAGGCTGCTTTTCTTTCCTGTGAGTCAGTTTTAGTTATTTCGTTGATTTTGGATGATATATTGAATGCCCTTTGGGAATTTTTGGTGTTTGAATGGGTTTTGCCGTTTTGGATGTGGGATTGATTGCTTTGGGTGTGTCATTGTAAGATTTTGTAAGATTTTTTTTTTCTGTACTTTTATTGAGTGTTGTGGTAGTGGGGGAAATTTTTCTTTGGTTTAGATGTTATTTAGCATTGAGCTTTAGTTGATTTGATGTTTTGGATATGTATGTCCTCATGTACTGACTGGAAATGATACTCAAAAGTGTGTCTGCGTATACGAGTTTGAGTTCAATATCTTTTTTTATATTGGTGCGTGGTTGATTAATTTATCTCCTTTTCTTGTGGCTTGATATTCTGGCTTGATGCAGAGCCCTAGTCTAACTTATAGCTTCGATGCTTAAAAGGTTGAGGCCTGAGGGTGTCACTCCACACCGGTGAAGCTGTCTCTCTCTCTCTCTCTCAGTTTAGTTTATTTGTGTTTGAAGGCTGACATATTCTCTGTGATTGTGTAGGCTGACATAATCTATTATGGGTTTCATGTTGGTGTTTTGCAGCTTAAGCCTGCTCGACAGACCAATGTTACTCCCCTGCAATCACATTTTCTGCAAGTTTGTTTCCACTGCATCTTGATCGTGATCTTAGTCTTTGTTTGTTTTTTTTTTTTTCTCAAATTATTCTTGATTTAATTTGTATTCTGGGTTTGAGTTTTTGAATTCGTTTAAGTTCCTGCATACCCATTTCAACGTACAGCTTAAATCAGAGTGTCCCGTCTGTAAAGCGCATTATTTCAACCAAGGTATGTCTGGTTCCTCTGATTTTTATTATTTCTTCAAATTAGAGTTGCTTGCTTTATTTTGAGTATTCATTGTCTGATTTTATTTTTCCCTAAGCTCCATTAATGGCTCTAATCAATTTCGGGCTTTTTATCATATACAATAAAGTTTTTTTTTTTTTTTTAATTTGCTCATATCATTAGCGGCGACCAAGGGTTGCCACTATTGATCTTTTATTTTATTTTTTTAAAATTTTATCATATCATTAGCGGCGACCATGGGTCGCCTCCATTGATTGTTTATTATTATTATTTTTAAAATTTTTCTCATCATTAGCTAATGATATACCAATAGCGGCAACTCTGTTGTCGCCGCTAATGATATACCAATAGCGGCGACCGTTGGGTTATTTCGATTTTTTTTTTTCCGACAAAAAAGTCATTAGCGGCAACCAAAAGTTGCCACTAATGAGGGCTCATTAGTGGCGACCATAAAAGTCGTTGCTATTTGTCATTTGCGTCCAATTACTAGCGACAACCTCATTACCGGCCACATGTCGCCGCTATTGGTAAATATCGGCCATTTTTGGGTCATTAGCGGCGACTTAAAGTCGTTGCTAATGACCAAATTTTTTGTAGTGATATATGTACTTCAAATAAATAAATATCTAAATAAAAGAAAACATTTTTTTTTTTATATAAGGAAAGGGGTATGGAGAATTCGAACTAGTGATTTCTACTTTATAAGGCGTGGTCCATAGCTAATTGAATTATCTCATAAAGACAAAAGACAACAAAGTCAATTTCCACACTTTGGATAAATTATTCTTTAGTGGGGGTTGTTTTGGTAATGTTCGGGAAAATTTTATTCATACTTTCGATATTTTAGTATTTATGAAATACTCTAAAAATTGGAAGTGTTCATAAAATTGTAAAAGTGTAGTATGAAAATCAATATTTTAAGAATCCTTTTAGAGAATAATTTTTGTAAGGTCTTAGCACAAATCTAGTCTTTTGTGCCATCTATTGAGAGATTGGTTAGCTTGAAATAAGAAAATAAAATGTTACCAAAACACACAATTATACCAAATCTACTAAAAATTTATTATTCATTAACCTTTTATTATATTTCACATCTTTTTAGACAATTTCATTAAAAAATAAAAATAAATAAATCCACTACTGCCTAAGAAATAATCACTGCCATTGCCCAAGCTAGACCCACTACCACCCCACCTTGAGAGAGATGAAATGTAATTGTTATTCGTATTTATTAGTTTGGTTTTATTGAAATTTTATGTATATAATAATAATAATAATTTTCCCAAAACCCTTCCCGATGTCATTAGTAACTGAGATTGATAAACCAGCGAGCACAATGATGTTTGATCTCATAAAGAACTATTGCTCTTAGACTCAATTAGCAATTAGACACAACTTTTGCTTCCATAGCCACCTTTGACACTTCAATACTAATGGGGTTTTGATGTAGATCAGAGTGCTTGGGATTACATAAAGAAGACCCTCAAAGATGTTTGTGTAGAGGCACCCCGATGAGTTAAGACAAGATCACAAACTCATGCAGAAGCTTGAGCCTGTCCAGATGAGGAGACGCAATCGCCCAAATGCGAGTAAATTCGAGAGCCTCATCTGGGACAAGCTTAAACCCAAGAGCCTTGTCTGGAGTCTTGTCTAAAGCCTATCCAGATGAGCCTAAACCAGAGAGCCTCTTCTAGAGTCTCGTCTAAAGCCTGTCCGGACGAGCCTCAACCTAAGAGCCTTGTCTGGAGTCCTCGTTTTGAGACCATTCAGATGCTTACGTTATTTTATTGCTTTATTTCTAGGACCGTCTGGACGACGTTTTGTTCCATTAAGATGGCCAATACAGCTACCTAAACCGACTTTATTTCAGGGTTTTATTAGGATTAGAAGTCTAGGGCCTATATATGCGTCGTATAGACCATAAAACGTAGAGTTTGATATTGTTTAGGGTTTCTTCAATGAGAATACTTAGAGTTAAGTTTTTTTGTTATTTTCCTTCAAAACTTATAGAGTATCTAGTGTTTAGAAAAGATTTTTTCGATTCTTTGGTAGTATCAAGGTCTTAGGAGTACTTATCCTTTCCACTTGTTGTTCTAATTGCATCACACGACTTTCTACACTGCATCAGGTTTGGTTCAAAAAAACTTTCCCCAAGTCGCCTGTTATCATTTTCATTGTTGAAGATTTGGTCTCTAATGAAGAAACTTGTTAGCTCTCGAAAATATATATATTAACATATTTGCACAAAAAGGAGGGAAAGGGGAGAGGTGACTCAATCTAATGACATCGGCTTCATGAATCGTGGTCTCAAACCAATTGAGTTACTCAGTGGAAACATATCTCGAAGATAAAAATTGGTTAGAGGATCATAGAAGGGGTCTGCGTATGACATTGGTGGTTGTGCTATTATGTGACCACCAAACAAGTTTTTTTAGGTTATATATATATATATATATATATATATATAGGTTTGCATATATTATTATTATTACTATTATTTTGACATGTTGGTATAAGGGGAGGAAAAATGGGGAAGGAGATTTGAATTAATGATCCGTTTCATGAGAAGGGGATTTTTTATTTTTTATTTTTATTTTTAATGTTTGCATGAGAGGGGGTTAGAGTGATTCGAATTAGTGACTTTCGCTTTATTATACGTAGTCTCAGCCAAATGTCAGACAACACTTGGAAATTTGACTTAATAAATGACCATCAAATAATCACCAATTGCTGTTAACCATTAACTCGCCTAATGACCGAAGTTAAAAATGAATAATTAAATGCAACCGGTGTTACACTCCTAAATTTAACTAAGCCGCTAGTCCTTAGTTTTTCAAAAGTCTTCCCTCCAAATGTCACACGATACTTGGAATTTTGACCCAAAAAAAAAAAGTTGGAAAATTACTCTCAATTTCTCTCAAAATCTTATTAATTTAAGACTTAAACCTTCTTTCAAATAAAATTTCAATTTTTGTTTTTCAAAATTCTATTTCTCCTTGTTGCATGAACTCTATATCACTATTGAATTTTTTAAATTTCAAGACAAAACCAATAGGAAAAAAGAAATTTCCTTTAATAAAATAAGTTAAGTTAAATTTTCAAAATTAAAACTTTGCATTAAATTTCACTTAAATCTATCTCAAAATTCCCCTACAAGGGTATTAAATTGGGATGTGGCTATTGATTCCATGAATAGACATGGGAGTTGGGAGCATAGTGAGAGACTACAAGGGTTAGGTTAGTGCCGCTTGGAGTGCGACTCTAAATGTTTTCAAGAACCAGCAATGATAGAAGTGACAATTGCTTTATGTTTTGCGAAGTTTAGTCATGATTTGGGCTTGCAAAGCATTATTTTGGAAGGTGACTCATTGCAGGTCATCAATGCTCTTAATGAAGATGGTCCAAGTTGAAGCAGATGAGAGAAAATTGTGGTGGACATTAGAGAGGTTTTAAAGTCCTTTGCCAAATCAGTCATATCAAAAAGGAAGCTAATTTTGTTGCATATAGGCTAGCAAAGGTTGGGGTAAATCAAATCATGAATAGGGTATGGATAGAAGAAATTCATTGGTGTACACCCCTAAATTAAGCGGCTAGTCCTTAGTTTGCAAAAGTCTTCCTTCCAAATGCCACATAACACACTTGGAAATTTGACTTAATAACTGACCATCAAATAACTGCCAATTGCGGTTAACTGTTAACTAGCCTAACGATTGAGTTTAGGAAGAAATAATTAAATGCAACTTAGTGTTACACCCCTAAATTTAATTAGGAGGCTAGTCCATAGTTTTTCAAAAGTCTTCCCTCCAAATGTCACGCGAAAAAAGAATTGAAAAATTACTCTAAATTTCTCTCAAAATCTTATTAATTTAATACTTAAACCTTCTTTCAAATAAAATTTTGATTTTTTTTTTTAATTGAAATTCTATTTCTCCTAGTTGCATGAACTCTATCCCACTGTTGAAATTTTTTAAAATTTCAAGACAAAACCTATTAAAGGGAAAAAGGAAATTTCCTTTAACAAAATAAGTTAAGTTAAATTTTCAAAATTAAAACTTTGCATTAAATTTCACTTAAATCTATCTCAAAATTCCCCTATAAGGGGCTAGCCCTTAGTTTTGCAAAAATCTTACCTCCAAATGTCACACGGCACATGGAAATATATTTGAAAAAAAATAGAATTTAGTAAAACTATACGTAATTTCTTTCAAAATTGCTTTAATTTAAGTCTATACTTAAAACTCTATTCTTTAATCACATTAATTAAATACCTAATCCTAAAATCCTATTATCCAATCCCAAGCGTCTATAAAGATTTAAAACATTAATCTAAGTTAGTAAACTAAAATTAATGATCTTAAGAATTTAATATGTGTTTTAAATGTCTATAGACATTTGTCACTATTTTAAATAGGTTGAGGGATATTCGCTCTAAACTGGTTTGGAGGAAATTACTATCTGAATAAAAAATAATTAAAATATTTCCAAACAAGAGTGAAAGGACGGTCCAGCCCCATGACAACAAGCATAATAAAACAGAAATTATTGTATAAATAAACCACAATAAATAATCAACATAAATATTTTGGTTACGAAATGAAAAACCATTTGAAGTTTTCATAGGTAAAACTGCTATGGGAAAGTCTGATATACATGAATAAATTGTTAGAATTGTTAGTTTCTAAGGAAATTTAAACCTTTAAATTCGTTAAAGAAAACCTGGACTTTTTACAAAAACAATGTATTTTTTGCATTATTTTATTAATCACTAACTCCTTTAAATAAGAAAATTACTACGACGAAGAATGGGATCAGTTAAATTCTGACAACTTCGGAGACAAACATGTTATTGGCACCTAGACTCTTACAACAACTAGACCTAAGCAATAGAAACCGATTGCCATTAAACCACTACATCATAGTGCTATAGAGTCAAACTCTTAATTGATAGATATCTATTGACGTGCTCTATCCCATTTAACTTATTATCATGACATTCATCTAGCTCCTCTTAAAAGGAATTGTGAGGTCCCTAACAGATAAGTCAATTGGCTAGAAACCACGCTTCATGAATTGTGAGCTCCATTCTCAATGCTAACTTAAGCTAACCCACCAACCCTCTTTTTCTTTTTCTTTTTTTTTTTTCCTGAAGGGCATAGGATTGTCACATCCCCTCCCAAGTGAAAATTCCACAGGTCTCACACATTGATCTAGACATCCTCCAGAATCTAGTGGTCCTTCGGCATACGGTTGTTTACCGCCCTTGACCCTTCGCTCTGCGGTGAATGTGGCGAATTGCTCCCTGACAAGCTGCTCAACCTTGCCTACTTGCCTTCGCTCCGCAGTGAAATGCTCCCAGGCAAGCTGCTCAAGCTTGCCTAGTTGCTTCCTCATCTGGTCTAACTGTATGGTGATTGGTGAAGAATTGCTTCAAATGGTCCATGCGTTTATCGATGTGAGCAATGATCGCATCAGGCTGGGAAGACAGGTTGATCTCATCATTCTCCGATGACCAACAGTCTTTTGACTACCAGGAAACCTTGTTCTCATCCTCCGAGGTTTCATCAACGTCAATAGGTGCTATCCGTGGCAGCTGTGAAATGTGAACTGAGTTGCTACGCACGGTCTTCCTACTGAAAGAACACATCAGCTAGTTAAATGCAATCTATGATAAGAGTGGGTAAACATGTCTTATATTTGATGGTGGAAACAATTAACGTACTTAAAATTCTTCTTCTTGGGCGCTGGAGAGACATCAAATATGATGATGCACTCAATAAATAGGACGTACTCAATATTAACCATTAAAAAACCTCTCCAAGGAATTCATCGTACAGGACATAAAGCCATCGAAATATGTCAAGCAGTGCTTGCTCTATGCAAACAAAGTATGGAAAACCAGAAGGAAGGAAGGAAAGAAAGAAAGAAGAAGAGAGGAGAAAGAGAAGAAGATTGAACCAGCTTGATGATGATGAGAGAAGAAGAGAAATCATATTCTCTGTGTTACTGTGCATTCAATCTTAAATGATTACAAAGAATGAATTCAACTTATATACTAAGTTACAATGATAACAACTCATCAAACTAACTAAATCAAGTTACAACTAAAACTAACTGAAAGATCAGTTAGTTTAGACTATAACAAGATGGAAAAAGAAAGTCAGCTTGTAAGCATTCTTATTAGACATGTATAGAATCCAACTAACTGAATAACTGAAGGTTAGATTGCTCAATACTCCCCCTCAAGATGGACTGTATATATCTTTTACAGACATCTTGGACAGCAGCCAAGAGAAATCTTTAAAACCAAGAGGTTTAGTGAAGATGTCGGCAAGTTGGTTCTGAGAAGACACATGCAATGTTCTAAGGAGATCAAGTTGGATCTTTTCTCGAATTAAGTGGCAGTCAATCTCTTTATGCTTTGTCCTTTCATGGAAAATTGGATTTGCTGCTATGTGTAAAGCAGACTTACTATCACAAAACAGTAGTGCAGCCTATTGGTGAGGAACATGAAAATCTTTAAGTAAAGAAAAAAGCCACATCAATTCACAAGAGGTAGATGCCATAGCTCTATACTCTGCCTCAGCAGATGACCTAGAGATAGTTTGTTGTTTCTTAGACTTCCGAGAGACCAATGAGCTGCCAAGAAACACAGAAAAACCAGTAATTGACCTTCTAGTGTCCACACAACCTGCCCAATCTAAGTCTGAAAAAGACTTCAAGTGGAAATCTGATTTTGCAGAGAAGAAAAGACCTTGAGCAGGAGAGCTTTTGATGTACCTCAACACTCTATTTGCAGCATTCAAATGAGTTTGTCTCAACTTATCCATGAACTGACTCAAAACTTGAACTGAGTATGCTAAGTCAGGCCTAGTAATAGTGAGATAGAGTAGTTTGCCAACCAATCTCCTATAGGCTGTAGAATCGTAAGGAGATCCCCATCATCCTTGGAGAGCTTGAGATTCTGTTCCATGGTAAAGGAAACTAGTTTAGAAGCTAAGAGGCCTGAATCTTCAAGAACTTCTAGTGCATATTTCCTTTGACAAAATGAGATGCCTTACATACTTCTAGCAATTTCAAGTCCTAAGAAATACTTCAAAGGCCCTAAATCTTTCAACTTAAACCTATCATTAAGTTGAATGACAAACTCAGCTTTAGCATCATTGCTTGTAATTGCCACATCATCAACATATATCAAGAGAGCAATATAAGAATCACACTTAACCCTTTGTGAATAAAGAGTAGTCAGCCTTAGATTGAATGAACCCTAGATCAACCAAGGCAGTGGAGAATTTAGAAAACCAATTCTGAAGCCTGCTTCAAGCCATACAAGGACTTTGTCAACTTACAAACCCTTGGCTCCCCTTGACAAAGAAACCAGAGGCATGGTCATGTATACCTCCTCATCCAAGTCCCCATGCAAGAATGCATTATTAACATCTAGCTGATGAAGCATCCAACCCTTAGCTGCAGCTAGTGCTAAGAATACTCTCACTATTGTCATCTTAGCCACAGGTGAGAATGTTTCATGATAGTCTAGGCCCTCAAATTGGGTATACCCTTTAGCTACCAACCGAGCCTTATATCTCTCAATGCTGCCATCAGATTTTTGTTTCACCTTATATACCCATTTACCCAATGGGATGTTTGTTAGGTGGCAAATTAGTAACAATCCAAGTCTGATTTGCTTCTAGTGCAGTAATTTCAGCCTGCATAGCTGCACGCCAATTGGCATCCTTTATAGCTTGATGGTAGAATTTAGGTTCAATGTGGGATGAAATAGAGAGGCAAAACAGTTTATGAGGAGATGATAAATTTTGATGAGAAACAAATGATGACAGTGGATAAGGCTTACCTGAATCTGTAGACATTAAATCTGATTGAAGTGGGGAAGTGGAAACTAGCTTGCAATGAAAATCTTGTAAGTAACTAGGTTTAGATTTTATCCTAGTGGATTTTCTAAGAGGAGGACAGGGAATAGAAGAAGTTGGAGTTTCAGAAACGGAAGTTTCAGGAACTGATTCATTTGAAATTAGAATTTCAGAAACATGAGTTTCTGAAATAGGTGAATGATGATTAAATGAATTAGAAACAGAAACAGGAATTGATGTAACTTCTTCTGAAATATCAGGAACTACAGCAGGAATAGGAAGAATAACATTTTCATTTATTGGAGTTGAAGAATGATCTAAGTAAGAAGCATAGGGAAAAATAGACTCATGAAAAACAACATGTCTAGATATGATGACAGAATGAGTATGGAGATTATAAAACTTGTATCCTTTCATGCCATAAGGATAACCTATGAAAATGGAAGGAGTTGCCCTTAGATCAAACTTGACTCTATTTCTAGACAAGGTAGATACATAGGCTAAGCAACCAAAAACCTTAAGATGATGACAAGAAGGTATAGCAGAAAATAGCAATTCATGTGGGGATTTATTAGAAAGAAGAGATGTAGGAATTCTGTTTATAAGGTGAGTTGCAGTAAGAATGCAATCTCCCCAAAATTTCATAGGTAGATGTGATTGAAAACGAAGAGACCTTGCAACATTTAACAAGTGTTGGTGTTTTCTTTCAACAATAGCATTTTGCTGTGGGGTTTCAACACAACTGAGTTGGTGTATGATGCCTTGTGCAGCAAAGAAATCACTCATTTTGAATTCTAGTCCATTATCAGACCTTAGGCATTTAATTTTTGTTTTGAATTGAGTTTGCACAAGATTGGAAAAAGCTTGAATTATAGACTTGGTTTGAGATTTATGTTGCATCAAATGTACCCAAGTAAAACGAGTACAATCATCAACAATAATAAGGAAGAAAACTGATCCATTTATTGATTTAGTAGCCAAAGGTCCCCAGATATCACAATGAACTAAATCAAAGGGGAATTGTGAAACTGAAGTGCTAACAAGGAAAGAGAGTTTATGTTGTTTTGCCATTGGACATATTGGACAAACACTCTCTGATTTACATGGAATTTCAGAAACATGCTTATGTAAAAGTTGTAACCTAGAAATAGAAGGATGACCTAATCTATAGTGCCAAACATCAAGTGATGGCCTTTTGATGGAATTGAAAGCAATATGTTGTTCAAAAGAAGGAATGGAACGTGGAGCAGAAACCTTGTCATCTTGCAGCAAGTAGAACAAACCAGCTTGCTCTTCACCCACCCCAATCGTTCTCCAATGGTACAAATTCTGTATAAAACAATATCCAGCAAGGAAGATGAGACAACATCTTAGAGTTTTAATGAGTTTGCTAGCTGAAATGAGGTTGAAGGTAAAATAGGGAACACACAAAACTTCAGTTAATGTAAGATTTTCTGAAAGTTTATTAGTACCAATGTGTGTGATAGATGCCACGGAACCATTTGGTAAATTCACATGTGTTGAGACTATAGCAGTAATGGAAGTAAAAAGAGATGGAGAACTGACCATATGATCTGTTGCACCAGTATCTATTATCCAAGAAGTGTTTTGTTGTTTTGAAGTAGGAATCATATTGACAAATGAAGTAAAAAAACACAGAATATCTTATATTAAGAGATGGATTACCACCTGATGCAGTGGCAGCAGAATGAGTAGAAGCTTGTGGCACTGAATACTGCTTCAGAATATCCATCAAGTGTTGGCACTGATCAGAGATCATAGACAATTGAGGAGCATTCAACTGATGAGCGAGAATGAGAAGCATTCGATGAGCACTAAAACCAAATTTCGCACTTGGTTAGTCAATGTCGAATTGGTTTGCCTCGAGTGAACTTAAAACCAGGAGGAAAACCATGAAGCGTGTAACATTTCTCCACCGTGTGACTAGTTAAACCAAAATGAGAACAAATAGGTTTATCTTTCCTATAAGTGTTCTGTTTAAAAAACTTATTTCCTGGTACAGATTTGGTAAAAATGCGAGGGTGCGTAATTCACAGTTGGAGGAAAAACAGATGAGGTAGGAATGGAATTGGTCATTAAGGCACAAGAAGAAGAATCAAGACTTAGAGATGAGCTAACAGTGATCTCTCGTTGCCTTTCCTCTTGGATTATAAGAGAAAAGACCTTATGAAGGGTAGGCAGGGGATTGGTTAACAGAATTTGAGCTCTAATATAAGAGAATGAGTCATTCAACCCCACTAAAAACTGATAAACCTTTTCCTGACTATGAAGCTCAAGAACAGACTTAACTCTACCACAACTACAACAATTGCATACAGACATAGGCCTACAATTGTTGAGTTCTTCCCACAAAATCTTAAGTCTGGTATAGTATTGACTTACAGAGGAGTTGTCTTGAATAATAGCTGCAATTGCCTTCTGCAGTTGAAAAACTCTAGGACCATTCCTTTGAGAGTAACTCTCTTTGAGCTCATTCCACATATCCTGAGATGATTTGATGTAGATGATGGTTGAAGCAATATCCTTCGAGACAGAATGAAGGATCCAAGAAACCACCATATCATTGCATCTAGTCCAAGCTTGGAAGAGATTGTCATTAACAGATGGTTTTGGCATTGATCCATCAACAAAACAGAGCTTGTTCTTGGCACTCAAAGAAACAAGCATAGATCGACTCCAAGTGTTGTAGTTAACCTGATTGAGTTGATCACCAACAAGATTGATTGCTGGATTTTCGCCATTGTTGAGAAACAAAGGGCTGGAAGGATCTATGGATTGGTTTGAACGATTGTTTACAGAAGTGGAAGGATCGACAGAAGCGGAAGGATCGATAGAAGAAGAAGAAGGAATGAACACCATTGAAACTTCACAGAATTGTGAAGGGCTCTGATACCATGTCAAGCAGTGCTTGCTCCGTGCAAATGCAGTATGGAAAACCAGAAGGAAGGAAAGAAAGAAAGAAGAAGAAAGGAGAAAGAGAAGAAGATTGAACCAGTTTGATGATGAGAGAAGAAGAGAAATCTTATTCTCTGTGTTACTGTGTATTCCATCTTAAATGATTACAAAGAATGAATTCAACTTATATACTAAGTTACAATGATAACAACTCATCAAACTAACTAAATCAAGTTACAACTAAAACTAGCTGAAAGATAAGTTAGTTTAGACTATAACAAGATGGAAAAAAAAGTCAGCTTGTAAGCATTCTTATTAAACACGTGTAGAATCCAACTAACTGAATAATTGAAGGTTAGATTGCTCAATAAAATACACCAAAATCTGATACATATTTCTCTTTTCCAAGAGATCCACGCGAAGGAGAAGAGACAAAATAAAATAAATAAAAGGCAGCAATACAATTCTAGATTTACAGCATTTTGAAGATTGCTTTGTGCACATACACCTAATGAGTTATATATAGATATCAAATGAGACTATGCGTATTTCATCCTTTTGCTATTGTTATAGATTAAATATGTACTTCGGCTTCACACCCACATCTATCAAATCAGTCCCACTAGCATGCATCCTTCATATATTTCCTCACTACTAGTCAGAAAAATAATACGGTACACACTAATAATATATATAAGAAAATAGCATCATTAATAAATTATTAGTTTTACCCACAATAATAATAAATTTCACCTAATCCGAATGAGAGTGAATTAACGCTCTTGCTACTAGAGGCCGCTTTCTAATTCCTATCTATGAAACCCTTCGAGGTGATCTTCTGTTCAAAATCGGAAAATTGTAACAGGTATGCTGAGCTGGATTTGTTACAATATAGTTGGAGAATAGCTACATTGAAGGAGGGCCGTTTGATGGCTGTTTGGCAGTCAACACACGAGCTAGGTTAGTTATAATTGAAAGGGGAGTAATTCTCTACAGCAGGGTTTATCGTAGAGTTTAGTTTACTATAAAAGGTTTAGGCCTTCGCTTAGTTATGGATTCAGACTTTGGCTATTATCTTGATTAGTAAAAGTAGTCTCTTAGAGCTAAGTAGATTCTGTAGTGAGTAGTTTGTAGCAGGGAGATTGATCTTCTCGAATAGATCTTGTTTGAATCTACTTACCGTTTGAATAAAATCCTTTGAAGTTCATTCCAAATTCATTAATTTTCTATTTGAATTCTATTGAGTGATTTGGTGTGTTACAAGTGGTATCAAAGCACTTTCTTGGAGAACCTCACAAATTTTGGAGCTTCCAGAAGCTGCCATGGTGGAAGGAACAACAATTTCTTGACGAAATTGCATATCAGAAACAGAAAACAGGAAGCAAGGCAGCAAGAAAAGAAAGCAACGAGTATAAGCAGAATGAGATTTCCAAGCTTTACAGGTAAAAATCCTAATACCTGGCTTTTTATGGCACACAAGTTCTTCGAATATCACCAAATTCCAAATCGAAACCGAATCCACGTTGCTGAATTTCATATGAAGGAGGAAGCACGATATTGGTTTTACAATACAGTTCATGGTGGATTATTTTATGATTGGGAGTCATTTGTTAGAGAGTTGCAGTACCAGTTTCGAAAGGAATTGCAAGAAGAACTGGAAGCAGATCGAAGGTTACGTGAAGCAGATTAGAGGTTGCATCAAGAGCTTCCTGATTTTGATGGATACAAGGTTTCCGCCTGGATACACAAAGCAAACCAAGTCTTCAACTATCACCGATCACCTATGTATGCAAGAGTGTGCTTATCCTCATTTCATATGACAGGAGAGGCATTACTCTGGTTCAAAAATGCAGGTCAATCTAGTGGTGGTTGGAAAGAATTGTTGGATGCTCTTCAAGCACAACTTTCTCAAGAGTGGCAGATGCAACAAGCAATTCAACAATTGGTGCATTCGGTAGAGGAATGGCGTGAGGAATCACGCCAGCGCATGTAGGAAGATCGCCAAAGCATGGAGAAAAATCGTGAGGAAAGGCGCCAGAACTGCATTCAAAGGAACTGCGCATTGGACAATATGCTTAATATTTGTCGAGAACTTGAAGAAGAAGAAAAAGAAGCAAACAACATGCCAAACCAAAAGGTGATTGACACATTAAAGGGCGTCAACGATCAAATGGAAGAAAGCTTCGATCATCTCAGCCATCACGACGCTCACAACAATGATGACTTTGCCATGATTCCAGAGATCGAATCCATGGAGTTGCAGAGGGGACATCCAATTCCTGAGCATGAAGATGAGCGTTTAGATCTGTCCATAGAACAAATCAAGAAATCAAGGAAGGAAGTCCAACAAGCTGCTGATCCAGGCAAGATACAATTACTTCTTGAATATACGAAGTTGGAATTTTTAAACAAAAATCAAGATTTACTTGCTTTTGAAAGTTCCCAACCAAGTTGCAAAGACTTGCTTTGGAGTGTTACAGACCCTCACAACAATGATGCACTAGCCATGATTTCATCGATCAAATCCATGGAGTTGCAGAGGGAAAATTCGGTGTTGAGAATTTCAAAATCTGTCAGGGTGGAGATCATTGATCTGATGTGGAAAAATTTGGGAGGGGCTGAAAATCTAACGCTGGTAATGAAGACGATGCCGAAGATAGTGGTGAACTATTCAACTGCCAGTTGTGTCATGGTTTTGGTCTTCAAACACAGATGGCGTTGGAAATTTAGCAACAAACATCCAAGTTCAGTCATCGTCTCTAGCACAGGTGTGTGGGTGCGTGAGTGTAGAGATGATTGTACTTCGCAATTCCAACCTGAGCCGGAAGAAATTTTGGATCGCCCCTCTCCAAACATGAATAGCGGGTCTAAGAAGTAAGAAGAAAGACCTGTTGATAGTTGAAGTGTGATAGGCTCTGCAGGTTGGTACACGTGAAGGAGAGGTAACAGAATCGATTACAGAGACGCATGGGAAACTAGAATTGGAATCACGGGTAGGGACAGCGTATTTGGCAGAGGATTGGTAGAGGAGAGGTGCATTTGTCTTCTTTTGAAATTACAGACATGGAAAGATGTGCGTTTGGTTCTTTTTTATTTTTTAATTTTCCTATGCTGTACAAAGGGGCTATATCACCTTGAGAGGAGAGTTACAGCTTTATTGACATTAGGGGTTGAATTGTCTTCTTTTCAAATTTCCCTTGAATTCATGGATTTCGAAGGTGGGAGGGCAGCATGTCATATGCTGCACAAGTGGGCAATATCTTTTTAAGCTGCACCTTGTGGGCAAGGTGCTCATCAAGGGGTGAGTATTGTAACAGGTATGCTGAGCTGGATTTGTTACAATATAGTTGGAGAATAGCTACATTGAAGGAGGGCCGTTTGATGGCTGTTTGGCAGTCAACACACGAGCTAGGTTGGTTATAATTGAGAGGGGAGTAATTCTCTACAGCAGGGTTTATCGTAGAGTTTAGTTTACTATAAAAGGTTTAGGCCTTCGCTTAGTTATGGATTCAGACTTTGGCTATTATCTTGATTAGTAAAAGTAGTCTCTTAGAGCTAAGTAGATTCTGTAGTGAGTAGTTTGTAGCAGGGAGATTGATCTTCTCAAATAGATCTTGTTTGAATCTACTTACAGTTTGAATAAAATCCTTTGAAGTAATTCATTCCAAATTCATTAGTTTTCTATTTGAATTCTATTGAGTGATTTGGTGTGTTACAAAAATTCAGTACTTAAAAGCTTTTCGATAATACCCAAAGAAAGACTCACAAGTCCATGAGGATGAAATATTAACTGTGCTTGATCCCTAGTTGTTTTCATCCATATTTTGTTATCATGTGTTTCACAAAGACGTACCAGGCACTAGAATATGAAAATGAACATAATTAATGTGTAATTAATGATATGAAATGTTAGGGTTTGGTAATTAAAAGACAAGAATATCGATAGAGAGAAAGCGATTAAACTTACAGTAAAAGGCAATGCGTGATGATAACGGGATGATCCGTCTGGTATTTGATGGTGGAAACAAAGGATATACGCAATTTCTTCTTCTTGGGCATTGGAGAGACATCAAATAGGACACACTCAATATATTGATCATTATCAGCTGTACGTTGTATAATGCAGAATCTTTGATCCTCCAAATGGATTAAACAAGGAAGATGGGGCAGGTGCCACCTCTGACATACAACTCAGGGAATTCCGGGGCATTCAATACTCCCCAGTAGCCACAAATCCAAGTCTAAATCGTAGGCAAGCAATTTAGCGTCATCTGTAATCCAATACAAAATATTTCCTACCGCAATAGCCGTTCCTCGCGGTCCCACAGGACAATCACGGTGCATATTGCGACGACAAGGCTTAAGACATTCCCAGGAACGATTCTGCACGTCGTATGTAAAGAAGGTTGCACGAGTTTCCAAACAAGCTTCATCAATATCTCCTTGAACAATTGAAGCAACGAGAATCCTGTTTGGATTCTCAAGGGCGGCGGAAATAATGAGGGATTTCATAGGCCATGGAGCATCAGGCAAGGCTTCCCATAATCCAGTCACGAGGTCAAAAACCTCACCATGAGGATCAGAAGAAGAATAATCTTAAGTGTCATGATCAAATCCAGATAAAACATACAATTTACCGCCTATGACTAAGCTATGAGGTTCAAATCTTGGAGAAATCGTGGATTCAACACGGATCCAATCTTTCTCTCCGGGACTATTAATGTCTAATGCATAGACATCGGGAATTGGCGGTTGAGATAAAGAAAAAAACCATTCAGGAATACCAGGGCGGCGTAGTCTGCCACCAACACAGAACAGCTCGGAGCCTAGCGCTGCAAAGCTAGCTGGGAACTTAACTGGAATACTTCCCTTCCAAACTCTAAGGATCGACCCTTCCTCACCGTCGACCGCGTCCATAGGAATCGTCAAGGTATACCACCCTAAACGCACCCCCGCCTCCCTCGGCATTGGATATGGATGAGGACGACGCAAGGAGAAAGACAAGATGATGATGAACCATCATCAGTTGATTGAACGACGAGAAGGCCGGTGGCTTCCTTCATGGAGTATTTGTGATGAGGGCGGCTGGTTGGGCGGGGTTACAATTTTAACTTTTAAGGGCGGCTGGTTGGTTGGGCTGGTTGGGCTGGTTGACGTGGGTGACTTATAAACCCATCAATATGTGGGCCAGCTGCTTCTACTTTTCGTACGTATGGGTCTTGTGTTACCTTTTGGGTTTTGGAGACAAGTCCAAGATATACTTGTACTAGCAAGGGCTATAACCGACTTTACCTTTGTATATAAGGTTGTGTTTTCAACCTTAATGTTAGGTGTGTGCTCTGCTTAGTGTCAGCCGCAGAGTCTTAAGAGATTCATATGTGCAACTCAAAATAATGAATTAAATAAAAGGAAAAAACAAAAAAAATCAAATTTAGTCTTTAGGCTATAACTGACTTTACCCTTTATATATGAGGTTGTGTTTTCAACCTTGTCCACAAAGTCTTCAGAGAGTTTTAAGAGTTTGTTTGCAATTGCGTTTGAAAAATAGAATTTTTAAGTAATAAAGAACCTATTTTACAAAAAAATGGTAAAATCAATGGACTTGGACATGGATGATCCAGAACCGATTGTTCGTGAGGTGAAGCATGTTGGCGGGATGGTTTGCAAACCTGCTGGAATCCAAGGAAATTTGGATCAGTCTCATCTAGTGGATCATGATGTTTTTGCGGCAAAATTTGGTGACAGGGTATGTCTGAGCAGTGAGCACTGTATTTGAGGAAGAAGAAGTAGACGAAGGGGATGATGAACATGAAGAGAGAGTGTTAGATGAAGAAGTGGAGAAAGAAATCATAGAGGAGAAGAGGGTCTGTGTGGTTGATCAATGTAGCTCTGTAATCAGAGTTGAGCAGACACCAAGTCCACCTATCAGAAGTCCAAGGAAAAGAGACCATCCGAAGGAAAGATTTGAGGGTAGGCTTGTGTGCTCGGAATTATCAAGTGAACCAGAAAATTCTAAGGATACAGCCTCTTCTAGAAGATTGAGAATCCAAAATATATTCACACTTTGTGGGAATCACAGAGAGTTGTCTCAACACATCAGGACCCCAACACCTGCAAAAAAGAGGTCTGGCCCCATTGATCCTCAATCATCTCCAATTGGGGAGGATTCTATTGTGAGAAATTTCAACAAGGAGAATTTGGAGGTCCAGAAATACATGCCCATTCCAGAATTTGAAGCCAAAAGTCCCGCAGCTACTATGGAGCCACTTGCATTGAACAAGAACCAAATATACAATGATGTTGCTTTGGCTTTGAAGGAGAACTACAATCCATATGATGACAATGATGCAAAGATTGTAGTGTATGTGAAATGGGAGGCTTCGAAGGAAATTCCTGGGAAGTTCATTACCAGGCTTAAGGTGGTGAAGGATGAAAGCCTTGCCGACCTGAGGAAGCTGATTGAAATCAGTCTTGGTGCAGACAATCAAGCATTCACTTTTCTCGTGCTTGGGGTATGTTAATCTTTCCCCAGATTACATTTCAAGTCCTTTTTCTAAAATTATTTTCCATTTGATTGCTCAAAAGACATTCTAGTTTGTGTTCTTGTATTTTTCTTTTCAACTGTTTGCTTTCCCTACAGTATCCAAAAAATCTAATGGAGCATAATGATTTCTAGTATAATTCTACTCTATGATCAATAAAAATCCTGATTTGATACAGGACCCTACTGGAGCTCCAGTTCCAAGAGAGAAGGAAGGAATGGTGCAGGCCATCAAACTTCCACTTTGCAACAACCAGGCGAATGGCCGCTTAGCTTGCTTGCGACCAGCAAAGAATACAATGTCCACTCATCTCCCAAGCCTCCCGCTTCCATTGAGGCCACTGGAAAATAAGTCCCACATTGCAAATTCCTGCTACTCGCATCATCCAGATGAGGGTTTATCACCAAACTTCAGTTCTACCCCCTTTATTACTGTTTGAAGGCATCAACTGGAACAACTTTAGGCATGTCTGAACTTTTGAATGATCTGGTGCTGCATACTTTTATAGTATATTAATATGTTCATCTTCCTTATCAGTGTGTTTATAGTAAAACTTTTTCTCATTTTTTGGCTGCTTTGATTCTACACCTTGTAGCAAACTCTTGTTCAATTTCAAGATTATGAAATAGTTTGCAACCACTGTTTGCTAATAAACACAATGAAATAGTTTTTACAAAACCATTTGAAGCATCAAATCAAATCAAATCTACCTACAGGCCAAGAAACAGATATAGATGCTCTATGCTGGCAAACTCCTTCAAGATAACCAGAGTCACTCAACTTAAGAGACCTCATCTGATTTCGAGAGACAACCCAGCAGAGAAACAATCCCTTTTGGCGTGTCATTATTTTCACAGAACGCCCTCTTGTTTCTTGAAATCCACCACAAGAAAAAGAAAAACCAAAGTCTATTTTACTAAAATAAGAATAAAGAGGCTTTGCTAGGACGTAATATATTTATATTCCAATCTCTTCCATCTTATTGACTTCTAAAAATAAAAATAAAAATTAAGAAATAAGAAAAGAAAACATCACAAAAGTTGAATCAAGATCATAGCTTCTACAAGAAACTATTCTAAGAAGTTCGTGATTTTAACGTGGCATCGTGTAAAAGGTATTAAATTTCTTGTCTGTGATTTTCATATAAAATTTGAAACAATTACAAGAAACGAACACAACAAAAAGCGAAAGACAAATGGCATATTATACACCTGTTTTTACCCAAAATTAAAAGTAGTAGTTATGCAGTAAACAAATCAGTTGCTATTTGTCATCTGCTACCAGTGTTTTATTTGACATATCTGAACACTCCAATGCAATGTCTTATTAATAAGTGTATTTTTTTAATGAATACAAAAATATAACAAATCGAATAAGTGAATAATTCAACAAAATTTTTAATTATGTTTTAAAACATATAAATAGAACTTACAATTTGTTTTGTCACGACTAAGTTGGACTAGGCTACTAACTAGTGGCTAGGCGCTATTTTAATTGTTCTTGACAAGTTTTCATGCCTTAGAATCGCTGCACGATTTCTTCATTACCGGTAGTCTTGAATATGTCTTTTTCAATGTATATAATCAAACAATTATTCATCCATTGATCTCTCATTCGATTATATAAACGATTTTTAACAATATTCATTGTTGAAAATACTCTCTCAACAGTTGCTGTTGCAATTGGTAGAATCAATGACAATATCACCAATGAATAAACCAATGGATATACAACATCCTTTTTTGTCTCTACAAATTTCTCAGCAAGTTATTCAATCCATTTGAGTGATACAAATTCATCATTAAAATGTATGTCAAAGGTATATGTTTCAAGTTAGTTGTCTAAAATGATAAGTTGAAATGCAAAAAAATCATTGTGATACTTTTTTTCAAAGTCTTGCCACAATGCCACTTGCCAGCCGTTGTTCCCCATTTTGGGCTTGGCTTCTTATTTTTTATTTTTTAACTTACAAAGCCATTGTTCCCCATTGGCCATTAGTACATTCTTTAATTTTTTTTTATATTTGATGTGCATGCTGGTCTTCCATTTAGGCATATTTTCAAAGTTTTTTTCTTAGTATTTTTTATTTTGTCTTCTTGCTTGTCCAGCCTATCCCTAATCAATATTCTTATATTCCCACAAAAGAAAATGCACCATTTAGACTTTAGAGTACTATTCAATATTCATCATATTCTTCCTTCCATAAGTCTTGAAACACTAAGTTCCTAAATTTTTTCAAATTTCATTTTACTAAGGGGCATAATATATGCCTGAAGCATGAGGGAGTGCATAATAATGGCTAAAAGGGGCATAATCATAATATAAATAAAAATTACCATAGTAAGGGGCGATTTTTAGGAGTTGATTGAGGCATATACCCCCACTCAACCCCCCTTGGATCTGCCCCTGGCAGTAGTTTTGTCTACTACAGGTAAGCGGAATCCCATCTATTCACTATATGAAGATAAATTATAGCATTTTTTTCATGATCGAATTAATTTTACGAGCAAATTGCATAAGGAAGGCGTCATTGTGACAAAAGCCGTTGGGTTTTGTGTTCTTTAATTTGCACGTTTAAATGAGTAATGCTATAAGTCTCTCTTGTGTCCCTCTTGAGTCTCTCTAAGAATGCTATGATTATTAAAATTATCTCATTGAGTCTATGATTGATCATTATTGAATTTTGATGAAATAGTAATTTTAATAGCCACATTATTCTTGGATAAACTCAAGAGGGACTTATAGAATTATTGAGTCTATGATTGATCATTATTGAATTTTGATGAAATAGTAATTTTAATAACCACATTATTCTTGGATGAACTCAAGAGGACTTATAGAATTACTTCGTCTAAATGGAAAAATACATTTAACTCATCAATTATTTATTATAGTCCCATTTAAAGTGATGGATTTGTTTCTATAATTACTTACGAAAAAGCATGTGAAAAGTTAATACCAACACGGACAAGGATCCTAATGGAATTGGATAATATCCAGTTAGCTAGTTATAGTAAATGGATATTTTTGTCTCCTTAAAAAGTGAAAAAATAAAAGACTCTTCCACTATAACTAACTGTATGTCATCCGGTTCAAATGAAGGGAGAGAATCCTCCACAGACACAATCCTATTTCTATGAACACACCCTTCAATTATTCTTTATTTACTAATAATAATCACATGCTGTATTTAATAAAATGGCAGCGAACACTTTATTTTATAGTATTATATTTTTTTTTTTGACATGTCTACACAAAAGGGAGGAGATGGATTCGAACTATTTACATCCACTTTATTAAGCGTAGTCATCGATCTACCTCTTGGAGACTCTATAATATTATATATGATAGTACGTACTCCTGCCCATTCCGAAATCTTTTACTTGTTGTATAAGACTCTAATTCCTTCAATATCGTCGGGATGCAGACCTTTGGTGGCTCCTGGGGAGATGCTAGGGAACATGGTAGCCTCTGGGACTGAGCTGTGCCCAAGTCCAAGATTGTGCCCGATTTCATGCACGGCAACTGACTGCAAGTCAAATGCATCTGACACTGCACCCACACTCCATCTCTCATCTCCATCATAATGGAATCTCCCATCAGTCGGTGAAAAAGCATGAGCCAGGGTGCCACCGGGTCCGTCAAATGGATACCCGT
The DNA here is from genome assembly GCA_013348765.1 of Carpinus viminea. Taxonomy (NCBI): domain Eukaryota; kingdom Viridiplantae; phylum Streptophyta; class Magnoliopsida; order Fagales; family Betulaceae; genus Carpinus; species Carpinus viminea. The sequence goes on from CP054673.1 coordinate 30,560,102, forward strand.
CTCCATGATCCCTACGAAAAAAACCAACTGTGATATCCGGGCGTGAGCCGCTTGGAGCCTGTGAGAAGGTGAAGTGCGTTCTTGTGGCCCATGCCTGGAAGGCTTGCACGACGGCGTTTATGGCTGCAGTTGGGGTACCTGGCACAAATCCATAGGTGAGGTGATACTTGGATTGCGGCCACCTTGGGTTTCCCGGGAAGAAAGAATAGTGAGAGACGGTATGAAATGAGCCATGGCTCTCTTGATGCCACTTCTTCCCCAGATGCATCCAATTTGTACCGTTGACGATGTCTGCCACGCCGCAGCGAGGTATCATCATCGTTGATACTGTTTTGTCATCCAAAGTGCCAGTCGCTTTGAGATGGTAATTGAGTTGGTATGTTTTGACGGCCGATTCTAAGACATCATCGAAATAGTCCTCGTTGGAATGGTTATAGCTCAGATAACCAAATTGCTCGAGGTATTTTTTGAGGTCGTGGATGCCTTTGGTCTTATTACCCTTTTGACATCCTTGAAGGTGTTTGAGAAACTCGAAGGGTGAAGTTTTTTTGTGATGCGAGTTTCGTGAATTAGTTGCATGAGCTGAAAGGAGAGGAAGGAGGAGGAGGAGGAGAGCCAATGAGAAGAGAGAAAAGCTTTCAAAGCAGCCATGGTTGGAACTTGGATGTTGCAAAAATCTCTTGGCCTCGTGGCCTTTTATAGTGGTTATTTTCCTTAATTTGTGAGTCTGTAGGTGCATAGTTCTTGGAGTGCGTTCAAAAGACAATAAAAAATTCTGTACTCACAGTACACGGCACATTTGGCCACATCTAAACTTTTTTTTCGCCCCATTCCTACTGCTTCTCCCCCGCCTCGCTCCCTCGGTCCCTAATGTCACTGGGAAGGTCGGTTTAGTAAAATTGGTGGTATTGCTTTCCTTCTGCTTTGTTCTATATATATACAAATAAAAGACAGCAAAGTTAATTTCCACACTTTGGACAAATTATTCTTTAGCGGGTTGTTTAATTTGGTTATACAAATAAAAGACAGCAAAGTTAATTTCTACACCTTGGACAAATTATTCTTTAGCGGGTTGTTTAATTTGGTTTTGTTCGGGATAATTGTATTCATACTTTTGATATTTTAGTATTTATGAAATATTCTAGAAAATGGAGGTGTTCATAAAATTGTAAGTGTATGAACATAGATCAATATTTCAAGAATCATTTTAGAGAATAATTTTTATAAGGTCTTAGTACATATCAAGCCTTTTGTGCCATCTATTGAGAGATTGACAAGTTAGCTTGAAACAAAATGACAAGTTAGAAAATGAAGGTGTTCATAAATTTATTTATTTATTTATTTTTTGAAAAATTACTCTAAATTTCTCTCAAAATCGCATTAATTTAAGACTTAATCCTTCTTTCAAATAAAATTTCATTTTTTGTTTTTTGAAATTCTATTTCTCCTAGTTGCATGAACTCTATCTAACTGTTGAATTTTTTAAATTTCAAGACAAAACCAAAAGGGAAAAGGAAATTTCCTTTAATAAAATAAGTTAAGTTAAATTTTCACAATTAAAATTTGCATTAAATTTCACTTAAATCTATCTCAAAATTCCCCTACAAGCGGCTAGTCCTTAGTTCTACAAAAGTCTTCCCTCCAAATCTCACACGGCACTATGAAATTTGACAAAAAATAGAATTTAGTAAAACTATACTTAATTTCTTTCAAAATTGCATTAATTTAAGTCTAGACTTAAAAATCTATTCTTTAATCGCAATTATTAAATACCTAACCTAAAATCCTATTATTTAATAGCAGTAAACGCATTCACTTCTTTTCTTTTCTTTTTTCTTTTTTAACATGTCCGCACAAGAGGAGAGAGGGGGATTTGAACTAGTGACCTCCATTTCATTAGACGTGGTCCTACCCGATTGAGTTACCTCATGAGAACTTAAAAATATTCTCTTAAAATTGCATTAAACGCATTCCCTTAAAATCACATTTCATCTTATAACTTACAGTTTTGGGAATAGGATCATCTCCAATCCAAAATGGACTAGAGAATATCCATTTCATGGGTAAGATTTCTTCTTAGAATTCCTAGAACCACAAATGAGACACATGTCCCACTAATAAAAAATGATAATAAAATATTATTTAAGATTTTAAAAAATTAATATATATATATAAAAGAAAAAAAAAAAAGCTGGCCACCCCATCTTGGCCATAGGGGGTGGCTGGACAAGATGGGGTGGCCAGCCACCCCTTATTTTTTTATTAATTTAATTTTTTTTAGCCTTAAATAATATTTTATTATTTTTTTTTATTAGTGGGACAGGTGTCCCATTTGTGATTTTAGAATTTCTGATTTCTTTCTCATAAATCATAACCATGAACTGTATATTCTCCAATCCATTTTGGACTGGAGAAGATCATGTTCCACAGTTTTGAGCTTATGAAAAATAATAGAAATATTTTCAAACAAGAGTGAAAGGACAGTCCAACCCCGACAACAAGCATAATAAAACAGTAAATTATTGTATAAATAAACCACAATAAATAATCAACATAAATATTTTAGTTACGAAATGAAAAACCCTTCGAAGTTTTCAAAGGTAAAACTACTTTGGGAAAATATGTTATACATGAATAGATTGTTATAATTGTTAAGTTCTAAGGAAACCGGCCTAGACTTTTAAATTTGTTAAAGTAAACCTAGACTTTTTTACAAAAACAAAGTTTGAGTGTTAATTTTTTGTATAATTTTATTAATCACCTTTAAAGAAGAAAATTACTACGACATAGAATTGGTCTTTGGAGATAAACATGTTATTGACACCTAGACTCTTACAACAAGTACTAGATCTAAGCATGCGCAATAGAAACCTATTGCCATTAAACCACTACATCGTAGTGCTTTAGAGTCAAACTCTTAATTGATAGACAACGTACTATCGACATACTATATCCCATATAACTTGTTATCAAACATTCATTTCCTCTTGAAAGGAACTGTGCGTGAGGAACAAGAGACTTGGAGAGTAAAATTGGACACAAGTGCGAGGCGGCTGGTGTCATTTCAATACCACTTACCTTATCTCTTCCCCAGACCTCATGCATTATTACAGTGGTAGTGATAATAGGTGTTAATGCATTATTATAGTGGTAGTAATAATAGGTGTTGAAAATATATCTTTAGCCATTTAGACAAAATAGAAAACTTCAAGCTATTTGCTTTTCACTATTCCAAGACGCTAAATTCTAAACTCTTGTTATGTATGAATACATCATCCTACCAATATATTTTTTATGATTTAGAGTACATTTGGGATTATGTTTGAAAAATTGAGCTTTTAAGTCAAAAAAACGCTGCTTAATTTTGTCAAAAGTGTGTTTTTGCTATTTTCAGAATTTTTTTATCCTTAAAAGTGCTTTTAATTTTTTTACCAAATAAGTATTTTTTTTCAACGAATTTTTTGAGAGTTAAACGCTTTAGGCCCTTCAAATGCATTGATTGAAGAACTATGTGAAGAGCATTTTTAGCATTGCTTAGAAGATTTTGTTCCACAAAATTTAAATTATGTTCATTAAGATACACGTCATATATCTCATTCAAAATTCTTTTGACAAGTTCAATATCCTTAGTAGCTTCAGCATCTTGATAGATTAAAGGAAAGCAACATTGTATCAACACCAACTTCAACCTCAGGTCCAAAATTGCTGTAATTTCCGTTAACAAATTGCACTCACTCCCAATATTTATCAAATTTGGCTTTCATGCTGTTGGGCAAAGAAACACCAAAGGAGAGTCAAACAAGAGTATATTAATATACATACTAGGACACCACTTTTAGCCCAAAAGCCTAAATTAATCGGCTTGGGTCTACTTACGTATATTAAGTACTATTGTTCTTTATATTTTCTCAATAGTCAATATGTGATACAAACCTCACAAATGCATGCACAACATGTAAATCTCTTCTCACTTGTAAGTCTCTTACACATTGACTAAGCTCCCCCCACACACAAGAGTGCATGTCATGCATACTCCAAGAGAAACCACTCTTTTTACAGGAGTCAAACCAAATGCGTCAAATCAAGACACTTATATCAGCAACATCAAAAGCTAACCATGAGCTTTAATACCAATTGTTGGAGAGAGAAACACCAAAGGGAAGTCAAAAGAGTAAATTAATATACATATTAGGACACCACTTTTATCCCAAAAGCCTAAGCTAATGAGCTTGGGTCCACTTTCGCATATTAAATACTATTATTCTTTATATTTTCTAAATGTGGGGCACAAACTTTACAATTGCATGCACAACACATACTTTGTGACATAGATCTAATGTGGTCATTTTCATTCGCCAAACTTCAAGAGGGAATAAGTTAGTTGTTGGATAGTCACTCCTGAATACAATCTTAGTTACTTGGTTGAAAACCCCCAAGCACCCACAATTTCAACTTTAACCCAATCCTCAAGCGATGACACTCAAGTAAATTGTTGATCAATGTATCCATGCATAGGAATAACTCCTTAATCTCAAGAGTAGCTACTAACATTATATATGTGTTATTCCAACGAGTAGGTTCATCTAAAAACAATTCCTTAGAAAACAATTGCAAATTCTTTGTGCAATCCTGCAAATTTTATTAACCTTCCATCTAATGTAACTAAATATTTAAAACTGTCCCTAACACAATCAACAATCACATTGGTCTTGCCAAAGTTATCTTGAGCCAAATATTAGTTACATGCACACAACAAAGCATATAAAACAACTTTCTCCCAACAATTAGTGATTATTAAAAACATATTTTAAGTGCCTCAATGCTACATTGTTTATCTTTGTGTTGTCTATAGTGATTGAACAAATTTTATTCTCAATACTTCAATTTCTAAAAGATTTATGGAGTGCATTAACAATAATATGTCGAGATTGTGGATGTAGAATACTGTAGAAGTTCAATACATGCCTTTTTAAAAAAAAAAAAAAGCACTATTCAGAATTTATAAAATGACATGTCACAACCATATATGACACTTTGTAAACCCAATTCAAAAAAGTTTTCAATTTATACAAAGTCTATGAGCTAGCTGTGATGTTAACTTTGTAAACCCAATTCAAAAAAGTTTTCAATTTATTTTTCTATGATTCATAGTTGGCAAAGTAAAGAGACTTATCGGTACATAGTCCAAGAAATTTTTTGTCATTGTAGTGTGCAAGCCTTCATAAACTTGTTAAATAATACATGCTCTGCTTGCATAAAGGGATATTCATGATAAAGGATCATGTGAGGAAAATTTTCTCTCACCTTACTTTCATCCTAATTAAAATTTGAAATGACATCAATCGACAAAACCTTTTGCTACTTGGAGCCTATGAACTTGAATCATTTTTCCAGATTCCTACCCAAAGTAGATGTAGCACCATTTGCATTGTTTTTTTTTTCTCATCACCAGATTCACCACCCACCTCCATTTCAAAAAAATGATCTCACATAATCACCACATTGGTCTCTCCGCTATCCTCTGAGCCTCCAGACGCCTCTCATGTGCCACTGCGTGGTGCCTACCCCGGCCCCCAAAGCTTGGTCTTCATCTGCCGACGCGTCGCTTACAAGCACCACCCAATCACCGATCTTCACCTTTGTTGCTAATGTGTATGTTTTCCTATAGTTATTTTTGTCTTTGTTTTATTGTTTTGTGTTTTAATTTTGACAATGCCTTCCCCATGCAGGGATGGAGGGAAGGGGTGTCGAGAAGGGTCAAATGCCTCTCTTCAGCCTCCCAAAAAAAAAAAAATCCTGTAGAATTTTTCATTTAATTTGCTCCTAGTTGCCTACCCTCAGATTTACTGGAAAAGATTTGTAGGAGGACTGGCATTTAGTAATGGGTGTCTTAGTGTTTTTAGTTTGATAATTTGTAGTTCATGGTAGTTTGATAATTTCTAGTTCATGGTTAAGTTCCTTTGGAGGCTAGGTTTACACGTTGACTAAGTCTTGATAGTTAATTGCTTATCATAAAAATAATAATAACAATAACAAAAAAAAAAAAAAAAAGGTTAATCATTAGTGAAATCCTTGTAGGGCTTCACTACTTAACTTACACCAATGAGTAGTTTTAAAAGTAATTTACAATTCATTACTTTCAAAATTGAACTGTAAAGTGTAGAATCCCTTTATCCTCATAATTGGTCTTCTTCAAGACAATCAGCAATTCAAATACGGTTAAAATGCAGGTACAATTGAACAAAAAATCATATCTTTTTCTGACAATTTCTCTTTCTCGAAAGGTTTTACTATTTCAGGTGTGTGATCAAAATTTAATATTAATTTATTAAAAATGTCTCTTTATTTTATATTTATATTGGTCTTTTAAAATAATTGTCTTATATATATAGTTTTTGTTACATATCTTAATTATATGAAATATATATTGTAGTTACCTAAAAATATGAAGAACAACAATAATTCCATTGAGCTCCAATCAAATTTTAAACCAGCTCGTATTGAAGTAGATTTAGCAAATTTGCTAATAGATCATTGCTTAAAGAAAAAAAAAATTTTTGATTACCATATCAATGATAGAGACCAAATCAGAAGAACATATTTATAAAAAAACAAAAAAGATTTCCAACCAATTAACGATAGGCGTGACACAATAAATTGTAAGTTACATTATAATATTATATAGTTTAAATAATAATTTAGTTTCATTGAATTATTTATTGCAATAATTGCATTTTTTTATTAATTAATTTTTTTTTGACATGTTCACACAAAAGGGGAGAGGGGATTCGAACTAATGACCTCCGCTTCATTAAGCGTAATTCCAACCGATTGAATTACCTCTTGGAGAATTAATTTTTGATTATATTAACCTCTTTGACCCAAAATGCTGGCTCCACCACTGCCTTCCCCCCAACCATCCCCCCCAGTAGTTGTTGTTACCTAACAAAGTTTGTGATATTTTTCTATCCATGCTCCTTGCACTGGGGAGCCGGCCCCTCTTTCGATTTTTGTTTCGGTAATCCTTTACTTTTAATAAATTAATATGATGTATTTATTTTGTTTTAAAAAGAAATCCATGAAAAGATTCCACAATATCCATATTACAATAGAAACAGGCGCACGCCATTGTTACAACATGAAGAAAAATAATTATATATCGATTTTTAATTGTTAATTAGGTGCAGCAGAATAGGGGAAAAAAAAAAAGCTAGGTGCAGCAAAAGAATCCGCAATCCATCCGTAAATAGGTGACATGGATGGCTTGAAGGATAGTAATCGAGATGGAGAATTTCAAGTCCTTCAGACGTTGTATAAGGTTTTAATTCCTTGAATATCGTCGGCATGCAGACCTTTGGTCTCTCCTTGACGGATGCTGGCATACATGATAGCTCCCTCAATTTCGCTATGACCTAGTCCAAGAAGGTGCCCGATTTCATGCAACGCAACTGTCTGCAAGTCAAATGCACCTGAAACTGCACCCACACTCCATCTCTCATCTCCATCATAATGGAATCTCCCATCCGTCGGTGCAAAAGCATGAGCCAGGGTGCCACCGGCTCCATCAAAAGGGTGCCCGTCTCCATGATCCCCACGACCAAAACCAATTTTGATATCCGCGTTTGAGACGTCTTGAGCCTGAGAGAAGGTGAAATGCGTGTTTGATGCCCATGTCAGGAAGGCTTGTGCGACGGGGTTCATGGCTTCACTTGGAGTGCCATCCAGAAATCCGTAGGTGAGGTGATACTTGGTGGGCATCCACTTTGGGCGTCCGTCGAAGAAAGTATAGTGAGAGACAGTATGCAATGAGCCATGGCGGTTGCGATGCCTCTTCTTCCCCGGGCGCATCCAATTTGTACCGTTGACGATGTCCGCCACGCCGCAGCGAGGCATCATCATCTTTGATACTGTTTCGTCATCCAAAGTGCCACTCGCATTCAGATGGTAATTGAGTTGGTATGTTTTGATGGCCGATTCCAAGAGCTCATCGAAATCATCATCGTTGGCATGGGTATGATTTTTGGAATATTGGTTATAGCTTAGATAACCAAATTGCTCGAGGTATTTTTTGAGGTCGTGGATGCCTTTGGTGTTATTACCCTTTTGACATCCTTGAAGGCCCTTGAGAAACTCGAAGGGTGAAGCTATTTTGTCATGGGAATTTGGTGAATTAGTTGCATGAGCTGAAAGGAGAGGAAGGAGGAGGAGGAGGAGAGCCAATGAGAAGATCAGAGAAAAAGGTTTCAAAGCAGCCATGGTTGGAAGTTGGATCGATGTTGCAAAAATCTCTTAGTCTTGGGGCTTTTTATAGTGGTGATTGCTGAATAGTTTTCCTAGAAGTAATGAAATACTTGGACCAAGTACGCAAGTAAATTAATTAAGAACAAAGATTACTAATGTTTTCCAGGAAGAAGTCCTGGACGGCAATTGGGTCTTGGATTGGACTCCATTAATTCCACGCATTTTATAATATTGATGTAATTAATTATGTTATTTTTCACACTTTGGTCAAATAATTAGTTAGAGGGTATTTCAGGTCATGTTTTCATGACAATTTTTCTTCGATCAAACTGGGTTGAAAGTACTTCTTTCAATTCAGTCTATAAAAATAACATGTATCTATTTTTTTAATAACATGTGAAAATGTACAAGAGTTTTTAATATTATTTATTCTAATTTTGTTCCTACTATTAAAAAACATGGTATCTCGCATCTCCAAATGACACATATCATTTATATAGACTGAGTTGAAGGAAGTTTCCTCAACCCAGTTTAAAGGAAAACTCTATCCTTGTATTCATAGCCTCAACGGCGCAAAAAATGGACAAAATTTTCCTTCAAACTGGGTTGTATGAATTTTCTTCAACTTAGTCTATAAAAGTGACATATATTTATTATTATTTTTTTTTATTAACATATGAGATGCATATCACATATTCAAGTGACCGATGTCACTTTTATAAATTAGGCTGAAGGGAATTCTTCAATCTAATTTAGAGAAAAACTTTGTCCGCCAAAAACCTAGTGATCCTCCTTTTTTTGTACTTCTGAATTTGCATCTAAAGCTCCACAAGTAATTTTAAAAGTTCATCTTGTGTCTCTCTTAAATCCATTCAATAATGATATGGTTATTCAAATTACTATTTGATTAAAATCAATAATGATCAATTATAAGTTTAATAATAATTTTAATAACCATATCATTATTAAAGTAACTAAAAAACAATACATTAGAGATTTATAATATTACTATAAGCTCCACGTTTTCAAGTTGTAAAGTCTCAATTCTTTCCTTGCGTTCTTTTTTGACGGATGGTATACCGTGTGAGAAGGGCTCTTCCTAGCCGTGGGTCCCGTCTTTTTCTCCTTTCTTTTTGTTTTGTTTTGTCTTTTCTGCATATAGCTTGGTTTGGCTTGTCCTATTCTATTCCAATTCCTAGACCAAATATATTTTTCTTTTTTTTTTTACTTGCATTAATATATCAATTAAGATCAAGATTAATAATTAAACATTTTTTTGTCATTAAATATAAAATGCAAAAGTTAGAATAGAATATGGTATGATAATACTTATTTTAATAGAAAAAATAGACATATTTAAGCTATTATCACTCAAGAACTCGTAATAAAAATATTGGGCTTCACCCATGACTAACTAAAAAATTAGCCGCTTATAATTGTGAGAACAAAACTCATAATCAAAGTGTACATTAACGTAACAACTAAAAATAAATAAAAGTTAGAAAAAAAAAATTGCATAGACCCTATTTGAAGATGAAGGGAAAAATAAACATCGTGCCAAAAGAATCGGTCCTAGTTTGTGCTTACAACCCCTTTTTAAAGAGGTTTTTTTATTTTTTATTTTTTGTTAAAAAAAATAACCTTTATAAGGACTTGGCACAAACTCATCTTTTTTGTGTCCACCAATAAAAGGAGGACACATATGCTTAGAACAACTAAGAAAAGAACAGCTAGCGAAAACACCAGATTTTTGTGATAGCCATGTCTCAATCTCTTAGCCCCTCTTTGCTGGTGCCGCCACCAGCCATGCCCTCCGCTCTGCCTCCAGCCACTCCCTCAGCCCTGCCGCGGGCAACTCTATCTCCTTTGCCACCAGCCAATATTCCATTCAACGTTGACGACCCACTTTTTTTGTTGAAGGGCACAAAGAGATGAGTTTTTGCCAAGACCTTATAAAAATTATTGTTTTTTAATTTTTGTTCCGGTGCACATCCACTCGAGTACTTGTGCATTTAATTGTTAAGATAATTAAGAGATTTTATTTTTCGAGAAACTACACAACTATCTTTTAACCATCAAATTCAGTAGTGATTATTCATCTGTCGTTCCTTATATGACAATAATTTAGGGTTTAGGATTTAAAGAAAGAATTTTGAGTGAGGTTTTGCTGCCTTTGATTCCTGCTTGATTCACGCTAATTATTTTCTTCAGTCAAGCTTCAACTCTTCAAAGTTCTGTCAGATTAGTCTCCCTTGACTTCTGCGTCATGGCGGTCTTTTTATTCTGAACTGTTCATGCCCTTCTTCACCATGCATCTTCTCTTGACATAGAATTTCGTTGTTTCAAAGATGGAATATTTATATTCATCACCGAACCTTCTCATTCTTCTTGTTTTTCTTCTTCTTTGGCATTTGCTTTGTCTTCTTGTGAAAAGCCTTTCTTTCTTTCTTTTTTCCCTTTTTTTTTTTTTTCTAGTTTCTTCCTTAATTTCTCTTGTTGTTTGTTATAGCTTGCCTAGCATCAAATGAAAAAAAAAAAACAAAACAAAACAAACAAACAAAAAACAAATAAACAAAAAAACAAAACTCGCTCACACTCTTTCACAAAGCCGTGCCTCCCTTTCATGTTCTTTTTTTTTTTGGGTAATTACCTTTTGCCATATGAATTATAATGACTTTTGGCTTTCCTCTCACAAATTATCATCTTATGACATTTTTTTCCCCTTTTGTCAGTCAAAAGGATGGTCAACGAAGAGATTTTTTTTTTCCATTTTTGCCCCGACTTTTGGAGGGTATAAGTGTCATTTTAGTAAATTGAAGTGGGGTAAAAATGGGAAAAAAAAAATTTCTCACTCCACTAACCGTTAGTTTTAACCCCTGACGGAAGAGATGAAAGTGTCATAAGATGGTAGTTTGATGAGAATAAGATCTTCTCTAGTCCATAATGGACTGGAGGATATCCAATTTATGGCTAGGATCCTTTTAAAGAGATCCTAGTGTCACAAATATGCCACATGTCATTTTAATAAAAAATTAATTAATATTTAAAAATAAATAAAAACTAAAATAATAAAAATTAAAAAATATTTCTAAAAAACTAGGGGGTGGCCAACCACCCCTGTATGAGATGGCCGGACAACTGCCATTGGCTTGAGGGTGACTTCAGCCACCCCAAACCAGCTGGTCTTGGGTTGTCGAAGCCACCCCATGGCCCTTGGGGGTGGTCCAGCCACCCCCAAAGCCCAAATTGGAAGAAAAAAATTAAAAAAAAATGTTGGCCAGAGGGGGTGGTCCAAGTTGCCGGCTACCTTTTGTTTTTATATTATTTTAATTTTAATTTATTTTTTAAATATTAATTAATTATTTTTTTTTAAGAGGACAAGTGGCATATTTATGGCCCTAGAATTTCTTTAAAGAAATCTCATCCATGAACTGGATACCCTCCAATCCATTATGGACTGGAGTGGATCCAGATCTACTTTGATGGAGTCAAGTGTCATAGTTGATAGTTCATTAGGGAAAAGTATTAAGGCGTTTGTAGTTCATAGGGATAAAAGGTAATTACCCCCTTTTTTTGAAAAAAAAAAATCACAATTTAATTTTCTACCAATTCCTACTATTTGATGTTTTCCAGCATATATTGAAGCAATCCTGATGTATATATATTTAAAAATATTTCAAATCATTATATATGTATGTATATAGTTCAGGGCTGGCCCAATGGCTAGGCCACTAAGGCACCGTCGCATAGGGTCCCCAATTAATAAGGCCCAAAAAAATTTTAATAAGGCCTAATTTTTTTTATTATTATTTTTAAGCTTAAGGCCCTTTTTTTTTTTTTTAAATAAGGCCAAAAAAATTTTCCCATAAAAACTTAAGGCCTCTAAAATAAGGCCCCAATATAATAAGCCCATTGTAAAATAAGACCAATTAACCCCCCAAAAAAAAAAATTCTTAGAAAAAAAAAATCAAAAACCAAAAACAAACAAACAAACAAATATGCCACATCATTTTTTTTTAATTTGTCTTTTTAGTCCTTCTCTCTCTTAGCAAAAGAGAGAGAGCATGATTCATTTTTCTTAGAAAATGAGAAATACTAACATCTCTCTTCTATCGCCCTTTGCTCTCACTCTCTCTCTCTCTCCTTCCTCTTCTTCCTTTTTTTTCTCTTTTTTTCTTCCTTTCCTCCTCCACGGTACATCCCTACCAATTTTCAAACATGTTTTATTGTTCTATTTTTGTAATTTATTTTATTATAATCCGAATATATATTTTTTTATAAATCATATTTGTTTAATTTGTCAATATTTTTAATTAAGCATGTATACTAGAAAATACGCATCTAGATATGAAATACTTAAAAGAAGAGAAAAATAGAAAAACTCGATTGAATCTCAAATAGGACTTTAAATAAATTTGTTATTAGCAATAAACAAAATATTTAGGATAATGTAGGTGAAAAACTCATAAATGAATAATAAATTTATAAAAAAAGAATTATCTTATTAGAAGATAATGAAAATATTATTGATGTTTCTAACTCTATTGTTATAAATATTTATAACCCTAATAGAATATAACTAGTAAATGAAGGAACTTAAAAGTTAAACTTAAAAGTCATTAAACAATAATGAATATATTACTAATATGAATGAAAATAATAATAATATTATAATAATATTATTAAAATAAATATTATTTAATTAATATTTAAATATTTAAAAAAATAAGGCCCAACTAATCTAAAATTTCACTTAAGGCCCCCAAATATATTGGGCGGGCCCTGATACAGTTTTAACTCTATACTTTAAAGTATTCTTCATGTATATATCTTTAAATCCTTCAAACCATTATGTATATCTATATATTAAAAAAAAAAAAAAAGAAGAAGAAGAAGATGATAACAGTGTTAAACCAGGAAACTCCAATATGTATACTTATATGCATTATGCATGGCACATGGCAACAACCTTTCCCACTACACATGTGGGATATATAGGTACTACACGTGAAGAGAAAAATATCTTCCTTTTCCCACTAGATGACAATACGGCAAACAAGGCAGATAAAGTGAAGGGAAGGATTTTTTTTTTTTTTGTTCTTCTTTTTCTTGGTGTGCACGCAGCAAGAACGGCTCTATTCCATGAAACAAATTGTACAAAAGAGACATGGAAAAGGGTTAGAGTTTTCTTTTAAGTAGGCGGCAGCTTAGGGTTTCTTTTTCATCTTTTTTTTTTTTTTTTTTGAAGAAGAAGTTCTCATTAATACGAATTTTTTTTCATCTTTTATTGTTATTATTTATTTACTATTATTATATATACAAACATATATACATATACAGATATAACTATATATATTTTTATTAATATATTTTTTTTTCAATGGTCCATTCTCAATGCCAACTTAAGGGCTTAGGATTGTCACATCCGGCCCCTCCCAAGTGAAAATTCCACAGGTCTGGCACATTGATCTGGACCTCCTCCAGAATCTAGTGGTCCTTCGGCATACGGTTGGTTACCGCCCTTCGCTCTGCAGTGAATGTGGCGAACTGCTCCCTGACAAGCTGCTCAACCTTGCCTAGTTGCCTTCGCTCCGCAGTGAAATGCTCCAAGGCAAGCTGCTCAACCTTGTCTACTCGCTCCCTCATCTGGTCTAACTTTATGGTGAAGAATTCCTTCAAATGGTCCATGCGTTTATCGATGTGAGCAATGATCGCTTCAGACTGGAAAGAGAGGTTGATCACATCATCAGACCGGAAAGACGAGCGATCCAACAATGTGCAACGGCCTTCTGACTGCCAGGAAACCTCATCCTCATCCTCCGAGGCTTCATCGATGTCAATAGGTGCTATCCGTGGCAGCTGTGAAATGTGAGCTGAGTTGCTACGCACAGTCTTCCTACTGAAAGAACACATCAGCTAGTTAAATGCAATCTATGATAAGTGGGTTGACATGTCTTATATTTGATGGTGGAAACAATTAATATACTTAAAATTATTCTTCTTGGGCGCTGGAGAGACATCAAATAGGATGATGCACTCAATATATAGGACGTGCTAAATAAACCATTAAAAAACCTCTCCAAGGAATTCATCGTACAGGACATAAAGCCATCGAAATACACCAAAATCTGATACATATATCTCTTTTCCAAGCGAACCACCCAAAGGAGAAGAGACAAAATAAAATAAATAAAGGCAACGATACAATTCTAGATTTACAGCATTTTGAAGATTGCTTTGTGCACGTACACCTAATGAGTTATATATAGATATCAAATGAGACCATGCGTATTTCATCCTTTTGCTATTGTTATAGATTAAATATGTACTTCGGCTTCACACCCACATCTATCAAATCAGCCCCACTAGCCTGCATCCTTCAGATATTTCCTCACTACCAGTTAGAAAAATAATATGGTACACACTAATAATATATATAAGAAAATAGCATCATTAATAAATTATTAGTTTTACCAATAATAATAATAATAAATTTCACCTAATCTGAATGAGAGTGAATTGTCGCTGGTTGCTACTTATAAAGGCCGCTTTTTAATTCCTATCTATGAAACCCTTCGAGGTGATCTTCTGTTCAAAATTGGAAAATTCAGTACTTAAAAGCTTTTCAATAATACCCAAAGAAAGACTCACAAGTCCATGAGGATGAAATATTAACTGTGCTTGATCCCTAGTTGTTTTCATCCATATTTTGTTATCATGTGTTTCACAAAGACGTACCAGGCACTAGAATATGAATATAATTAATGAGTAATTAATGATATGAAATGTTAGGGTTTGGTAATTAAAAGACAAAAATATCGATAGAGAGAAAGCGATTAAACTTACAGTAAAAGGCAATGCGAGATGATAACGGGATGATCTGTCCGGTATTTGATGGTGGAAACAAAGGATATACGCAATTTCTTCTTCTTGGGCATTCGAGAGACATCAAATAGGACACACTCAATATTTCGATCCTTATGAGCTATACGTTGTATAATGCAGAATCTTTGATCCTCCAAATGGATTAAACAAGGAAGATGGGGCTGGAACCACCTCTGACATACAACCCAGGGAATTCCGGGGCCTTTAATACTCCCCAATAGCCACAAATCCAAGTCTAAATCGTAGGCAAGCAATTTAGCTTTTCTTGTAATCCAATACAAAATATTTCCTACCGCAATAGCCGTTCCTCGCCGTCCCACAGGACAATCAGGGTGCATATTGCGACGACAAGGCTTAAGACATTCCCAAGAACGATTCTGCACGTCGTATGTAAAGAAGGTTGCACTAGTATCCAGACAACCTTTCTCAATATCTCCTTGATCAATTGAAGCAACGAGAATCCTGTTTGGATTCTCAAGGGCTGCGGAAATAATTTGAGATTTCATAGGCCATGGAGCATCAGGCAAGGCTTCCCATAATCCAGTCACGGGGTCAAAAACCTCACCACGAGGATCAGAAGAAGAATAATCATAAGTGTCATGATCAAATCCAGATAAAACATACAATTTACCGTCTATGACTAAGCTATGAGGTTCCAATCTTGGAGAAATCGTGGATCCAACACGGATCCAATCTTTCTCTCCGGGACTATTAATGTCTAATGCATAGATATCGGGAATTGGCGGATGAGATATAGTAAAAAACGATCGAGGAATACCAGGGCGGCGTAGTCTGCCACCAACACAGAACAGCTCGGAGCCTAGCACTGCAAAGCTAGCTGGCAACTCAACTGGAATCCTTCCCTTCCAAACTCTAAGGATCGACCCTTCCTCACCGTCGACCGCGTCCGTAGGAATCGTCAAGGTATACCACACTGTACGCCCCTTCGCCTCATCCGGGATATCGATATGGATGAGGACGACGCAAGGAGAAAGACGAGATGATGATGAACCATCATCAGTTGATTGAACGACGAGATGGCCGGTGACTCCCTTCATGGAGTATTTGTGATGAGGGCGGCTGGTTGGGCGGGGTTACAATTTTATTTTTTTTAAGGGTCGTGGAGATTTGGGAATTTAGGGTTGTTCGAGACGATTTATAGACGGAGAATCGGGGAATCGGAAAGTCGGTTGGTTTAAACAGAAGGGCAGAATTGCCATTTGGTTGGACAATTTTGCGCTTTTGGAGAGGATCTTGTCCCAAGTGACAAGTGAGTGTTGTCCGAAGCTCTACTATTTTATTACTAGATTTTTTTTTTTTTTTTTTGCAAATGAACATAATAATTTACATTAAGGGTTCATTTGGGAGTGTGTTTTTAAAAAAATAATCTGCATTTTTAAATCAAATCGTAATTTTGGAGTGTTTGGGATTACGATTTTGAAAACATAAATTTTAAAATCGTGGAAAAATCTGCGATTTAAATAAGCTGACTAGATAATGCTTATTTAAAAAGTGAGAATTTAAACCAAAATCACGATTTCACTTAAAATGTAATATTTACCTATTTGGTCTTAAATCGCAATTATATACTAATTTTACCCAAACACTCGATTGATAAAAAAAATACTTTTTTGCCTGTTTTACCAAACGCCTGTGTGATTTTAAAAAGTGACGATTTCAAAAACACATTTTTAAAAACGTAATTTTTAAAATCGCACTTATTGAAATCGCACTCCCAAACGGGCCTTAAAGTTTCATGGTACAGATTAAATTTAACAATTAACAATGTATATGTTTTTTTTTTTTATTGTCATGTTATTTATTATTATTATTATTATAATAAAAAAGGTCATGCTTAAGAGTGTATTTTAAAAAAAAGTTATGGCTTCACATTTTCAAATTGTAGCTAAATGAGTTCATTTTTAAAATGCATGCATAATTTACTAAGAAGTGCAACAAGAACTTTTCGGGCATGGCAGACCTGAACTTCCTCATATGCAATGGTGCACGGCCATTGAAAACCCAAGCTTGACCGTACGTAGCATCTTCCTTGAGAACATCCTTCATGTCGGTCTTCGAGGACCCAACGATTGATGATGATCAGTTGGCCACTGACATGCATGCAACAAGAGGTTGGACGCAAGGGTGGATCCAAGGGGGGTCGAGGGTGGGCCTCGACCCCCAAAAATTTTCCTTAACCTCTGTAAAGCTGAATCAGTAGAGGAGAAAGATGAGGAGGACGAACGCCGGCCGGAGATGAGATGCCGGAGTCCTTGACGTACGGCTGGTGGGGGTACAGCTAAGCTACGGAGTACGGGCAGGAAGAAGAGTAAGCTTGAGAGAGAGTGATCGGGGAGAGAGACGGTCGGAGAGAGTGAGGAAGAAGAGAGTACTAATGAGCTGGAGAAGCTTCTGGCGCCTGAAGAAGAAAAAAAGGAAAATAAAAAGGGGGAGCTAGAGGGAGCTAGCCAGCTGAGGAAGAAAAAAAATATATATATTGTTGAGAGAAATGTTGTATATTGAATCACACTGTATAATGTACAGAATAGGCCTATTTATATAGGCTAGTAATACATGCAATATATCTACATAACCAATGTGGGACAAGACTACTTATATAATCTAATGCCCTCAAACTCAAGGTGGAGTATAAGAGACCAACTTGAGTTTGGACACAAGATCACGAAACGCCTGGAGGATGTGACTTTGTAAGTGATCCGAGATGTGACAGAATGAAGCTGTAGTGAGCCCTGAAGAAGATGATGACGGACAAAATGACAATCAATCTCAATATGTTTGGTCCGTTCATGAAAAACATCATTATGAGCAATCTGAATAGCACTTCTGTTGTCACAATATACTGAGTAGCGAAGAAAGAGAGACACCCATATCTTGTAACAGCCATCGCAACCAAAGAAGCTCCGAGGTAGTGTCAGCTAGAGCACGATATTCTGCCTCAGTGCTAGAGCGAGCCACAACAGTTTGTTTCTTACTTCGCCAAGAAATGACTGAAGTGCCAAGTAGGAAACAATAACCAGTGGTAGAGCGACGATCTGTCGGATCACCAGCCCAATCAAGATCGAAGATAAGCATGTATCAAGAGAAGAAGCGAGAAGCGAAATAGAGCCCATGGAATAATGTTCCCTTCAGATAGCGAAGAATGCGAAGGACAGCTGAGAAATGAGTGGAGCGAGGAGCAGCCATAAACTGACTCACCTGATGGACAGCATATGAAATATCAGGCCGAGTGACAGTAAGGTAGACAAGACTGCCAACTAAATGCCGATATAAGGTAAAATCGAGTATTAAAAGAGGCTCGATCGAGTATTGTCGCCGACAATCTTCTTTATGCGTGAGATTGGCCCGAGAAAGCAGATCAGAGATATACTTGGCCTGTGTCAAATAGTAACCGTCAGAAGAAGAAGAGATCTCAAGACCAAGAAAATAGCTGAGAGGGCCAAGATCTTTCATCTCAAAGTGTTGACTGAGGAACTGTTTAAGCTCTTGAATACCAGTGATATCATCTCCAGTGATGATCATGTCATCAACATATAGGAGAAGAAGAATAGTACCCCGGTCTGTGCGGCGAATAAACAAGGCTGAATCATATGAGCTGATGGAGTAGCCAAGGCGAGATACAGTAGCGCTAAACTTAGCAAACCATGCTCGAGGAGCCTGCTTAAGTCCATATAAAGCTCGACGAAGACGACAAACCTTGTTTGTAGGATGAGATAACCCAGAGGTGGCTGCATATAGACTTCTTCATTTAAATCACCGTTAAGAAAGGCATTCTTGACATCCATCTGACAAAGTGACCAATGTCGAGAGGCTGCAATAACCAGCAGAGCACGCACAGAAGAGAGGCGAGCAACTGGAGCAAAAGTCTCCTCATAATCCACACCATACTCCTGAGTAAAGCATATGGCCACGAGTCGAGCCTTGTACCTATCAACAGTACCATCGGAACAAGTCTTGATTTTGTAAACCCACTTACACCCAACCACAGACTTTCCAGGAGGCAAGTCAACAAAATCCCATGTATTGTTCTTGTGTAAATCATCAAGTTCCTCTTTCATCGCAGCCTGCCAGAGAGGGTTAGCGGAGGCCTCACAAAAGGAGTGAGGCTCATGCAAGGTAGCTAAGGCATGAAAGCAATGAAAGTCTTGTAAATGGGATGGGATGGATCTTACTCGGGTTGATCGGCGAAGGTCAAGTGGTGGATCCTCGGATGGAACAGAACCTGGGGACGTGGGCGAAGCAGCGTCGAGAGCATCAGATGACTGTTGTTCAAGCGAGGTAGACTCTGGCAAGACATTGCTAGTGGGAGTTGGCGAAAGAGGAATCTCAAGAAGGGTAGTAAAGGGAGGAGAAGATGGCATATTGAATTTGCCGACTTCATGGAATAGGCGATGCTCCCAAAAACTACATGACGTGAGATCACGAAGACGAGAGAGCAGGATCATAGCATCGGTAGCCTTTTGTTCTATTCTATACCCAAGAAAGCAACACAATCTAGAACGAGGCTCGAGTTTGGTGCGCTCATGAGGTTGGAGTAAAACAAAACATCTTTGAGCCAAAAACGAAGATGATGATATGAGGGGACAGAGCCAAACAACATCTCGTGAGGAGTGCAATTATCAAGGATAGGAGTAGGCAATCAATTGATTGTGTAGACAGTTGTGAGAGTAGCTTCACCCCAAAATGGGGTAGGAAGAGATGTGGAAAGAAGCAAAGCACGATGATGTCTAAAATGTGCCTAAGTTTACGTTCAGCACGACCATTTTGTTGTGAGGTGCCTAGACAAAACAAGTGAGAGACAGTGCCATAATGCTTTAGGATGGATTGAAAATCATGTTGAGTATATTCTAAAGCATTATCAGAACGAAAGGCTTTAATGGGCTTTGAAAATTGGGTTTCAACCATTTTTGCAAAATTGTGATAAATATCCAATAACTTTAACGAGATTTCATTAAAAATACCAAAGTGTAACGAGAGAAATCATCAACAAAGATAACAAAATAACGTGAACCACTCATACTAGCAACAGGAGAAGGTCCCCAAACATCAGAATGAATTAAATCAAAAGAAGCAGTAGCATGAGATTCACTATTATTAAAAGGTAAAGCAGGTTGTTTTCCAAGTTGACAAGAAATACAATCAAAAGAATTACTGGACACTGAGCCTAACAAACCCTTTGATGCTAAAAGCTGAATGCGAGATGCAGAAGCATGACCAAGACGCGAATGCCAAAGTGCAAGAGATGGTGATGACAAGGAGGCAGCAGCAGAGATGCTTGTGGTGGGAAGACGCAAGGATGAGAGCTCGAACATACGCCCAATTCTACGCCCGGTCCCAAGGGTCTGATTCGTGCGAGGATCCTGCACATGCACACCAGAAAAGTAAAAAACAAGTCTATATCCAAGTTCACACAGTTGACCAACAGAGATGAGATTGAAGGACAATTCAGGCACATGAAAAACTTCAGGAAGAGAAAGGGAAGGTGTACTGATAGTGCCTATATTTTTAACATTCATAGTGGAGCCATCAGCTGTGCGAATCAATGAAGAATGAGGTAAAGGTGCACATGTGGTAAAAGAAGTAGGGTGAGGTGTCATGTGATTGCAACAGGCAGAGTCAAAGAGCCAAGGAAAAGAGGTACTGCAAGACCGAGAGGATGAGGAAGATGCATTACGAGCGAGACATAACGACTTGGTTGACTATTGCCTGCAGATAAGATGACACTGGATCTGAAGCTTTGGCGAGGAAGCAATCAAGAGGGCGGTGGAGATGAAGCGGTGGCGATGAACCACTCTCGATGAACAAGCTCTGTTGTGTGTACATTAGATCTTCGCTTATGCCAACACTTGTCAATAGTGTGCCCTCGACGTTGACAAAAGCGACGATAAATACTATCTCGAGACTTAGGAGGAGTCGAAGTATCGACCATCATAATGCTCTCGGACGATGAAGAACCGGAAGATGGTGCAACCAACAACTTTGTATGACTAGAGGCGCATAGCGATAGTCGTGATCTAGTCTCGACGCGGACAAGCTCGAAGATGGCGATATCAAAGTGGGAAGAGGAGAAGCGATGTAAGAGTTGCACAGACGGCTCAAAATCATCACGTAAGGCCATCAGGAATTGATGAAGACGATGTTGATCTCGACGTTTAACATACATCTCAGCATCAGTGGGATCCTTCCAAATAGGATCAGAAACATCAATTTGATTCCACAAGAATTGCATACGAGCAAGAAAATCATTTATACTTTGACCAAGTTCCTGCCTCAGATGAAAAAGCTCAAATAAAAGCTGATACTCATGAGCACCATCCACAGAAGAATAACGAGAAGCCAGCATATCCCAAGCACCCTTTGCTTCATCAAAGCTGCCAAAGAGTGCAGAAATAGAAGGGATAGTAGTGTTACGGAACCAAGTAAGAATCTGATGATGCTTGCTATCCCAATCAATAAGACGGGTGGTGTAAGCCTCATCTGATTCAAAAGCCCCATTAACTGGCTTTTTAACCTCTCCAGTCACATAAAGCCAAAGCTTGCGCCCTTTAAGAAAGCTACGCATAGATTGGGACCATACCATATAATTTGTCCCATCCAAAACAGTCTGAACATGATGAATGATTTCGTTTTGTGCCATCTAAAAGCCTCAAACGAAAAAATAGACCACAAATATGAAATCAGGACGAAAAAATAGAGAAGAAAGCACCTGGTCAACTCTGGAGGTCAACGACCAAAAGTCAACAGTCAGGTCAGCGATCAAGGTCAGCGGTCAACGATCAAGGTCAACGGTCAACTCTTGCTGACGTGGCTGCTCGTGGCAGCGCTGATGTGGCTAGGGCTACCGACGCTGACGCGCTGAAATAGTGACATGGGCTCCATCTAGGGTGACGATGGTGCGGCGGTGACGCAGCGTGTGGTGCAGCGAAATGGTGGCGCTCTGAGGCGCATGAATCTCACGCGGTATTCGCGGCGTGGCGGCGTGAAGGCGTCTTGGCCGTGTATGGAGCGATTCCTCCTGCTCGGAATCTCGGACCTTCCTCTAACGTGTGCCAAAATGAAGGAAAATAAATCACGTGGGGTGGCTAGTGGCGGTGGCGGAGGCAAGCCGGGACTTCGGCGCGTGAGGGAGCGTGAAAACTCCGATTAGGCTATGTAGCGCAGCTCTGGAGCAGTCTTCTTCGAGGTTTCAGCGGTATATTGGTCATGAAACTACAAGAAGAAAAAGAACCGAAAAAGGACAGAGCAAAATATTTAGGAAAACACAAGCGAAAAAAATATATATATATATATATGCGGAAAATAAAGAAAATAAATATAAGGTGATTCAGAACCTGTGCTCTGATACCATGTTGAGAGAAATGTTGTATATTGAATCACACTGTATAATGTACAGAATAGGCCTATTTATATAGGCTAGTAATACATGCAATATATCTACATAACCAATGTGGAACAAGATTACTTATATAATCTAACATATATATATATATATATATATATATTGAAATGATGAAGAGGGATGGCGCCTGCAGAAGGATGGGACGTGTGGCCGGCGTAAGAGTGAACTTCCCAAGGAGGGTGAGATGTCAATAAATGTGCATATTTTTTTTAAAATAATATATAATTTAAATATTTATTTTATAAATAAATATAAACGTATATATGATTGAATAATTAAAATTATTGAATCATTTTACAAAAATAATTGAAATATTTATTTTTTACATTTTTTTGATATTTTATTAGAAGATAGTGAGGAAGAAGAGAGAGCTCTCGAGTGAGCGGGAAAGAGGGTGAGGAAGAGAGATCAGTGAGTGAGTTGCAGAAGAAAGAAAAAAGGGAAAACTTCACTAATCCCCTGAAGTTTGGTTATTTTTGTAAATACTCCCTTAACGTTAAATTTCATTTACCCCCTTGAACTTTCAATTACTCTCAATTTGGATCCATCTGTACAAATTAGGGCACAAATTTTTTTTAAAATACCAAAATACCCATGATTTTTATTTTTTAAAAAAATAAAAATATATATCTGGAAGTTGAAATTTTATACAAAAATCACTGTTTAAAATTCACTATTTAAAATTTCAACTTTCAAAATGTTTTTTTATTTTTTTTTAAATGAAAATCATGGGTATTTTGTCTTTTTAAATTTTGTGCTCTGATTTGTACGGATGTGTCAAATTGAGAGCAGTTGAAAGTTCAGGAGGTAAGTGAGAATTTTTGAACGTTAGGGGAATATTTACAAAAATGGCCAAACTTCATGAGGGCTAGTGAAATTTCCCCAAGAAAAAGGGGGGAGGGAGCTTCGACTGGTGCGCGGAGGAAGAAAAAAAATAAATATATATAAATGATGAAAGAGTATGGCGCATGCCTGCAGATGGATGGGACGTGGCCGAATTGCATTTCCTAAGGGGTTGATGTTCCACATGAATCAAAAAAATGTGAGCTGAAGTTGATAGGCCAGGAAAAAGTCCACGCGCCACTCGTTTATGCACGAAGTAAAGTTATTTTTAATGTCGCAAATTCATATGTAATTTAATTAGTTGATTTAAAATAAAAATAAAAACACTTTTCATTAATAATTATATCGCTTCAAGCTAATATTTGCATTAGATTATGACTGTCATACGATTAAGATGACATGTCATTAAAAATTAATTAATTATTTTTTTTATATTTAAATTTCTATTTTAAATTAATTGTTTATAAATATATATATAAATTATTTGCTTATTCTTGATAATTGTTTTGATATTTAATTATTGATGATGTTCAAATTAAGAAGAAAAAAAAATGTGCAATTATAATAGAGACAAAATTTGAAAAGCATATTTACAAATAAGAACTTATTATTTTTTATATTTAATTAATTTTATATTTTTATTCATAAAAATACCCCCCATTAGTGAAGGTCCTGAATCTGCCGCTGGTTGGACGGACCGTCGGACTACATGGGATATTGCGCCTCTGTTCATGGCGTCGGCCTGTCCATTGCGATCTTTGACACAATAAGGGATGGACGTCTGGATTGCGTATGCGTGTTTATGGCGCCATTGCACTCCAGAAAGCAAATGCACAAGCTAGTTGATATCATGCATGAAGGTTGTTCTTGTGGATAGTGGTAACTATGTGCAGAGTGTATTGAGATTCATATATTCCTACCCTAAATTACTTAAGAGGGTTGGAATGTTCCTTTTATGATAAACTTTTAGGTTCCGTTTACTTCGACGTGAAATAATTTCCAGAAAATTATTTCCTTATTTTACAATGTAAAAAAATGGTCAACAAAAAATATTTTCCTTTTAACCGAAAATTCTTCTTTAATTTTCGGAAAATGGTATCGTAAACTATTCTACTCATTCTCAAATTGATGGACCCTACCAAAATCCACCAAGAACATTGCTGAGAGTTGTTTGGGACCCACTTGAGATTTGACTGAGACTCCACCGAAACTTGCCTGGGTCTATGCCAGAACATGCCAAGGACGTGCCCGAGACCTTGTTGGGACATGCCTGGTACTTGTAAAGCTATTTTCTTAAAAATTGAATTTTTTTTTTTTAAATCATTTTACCCTAAAACAATCTTAGAATTTCAAAATCAAATCATATGATAGCCAATTGATTTGGTTGGTTTTGTGATTGTTAATTGTTGATACGTCAACTCGTCTTGTTTTTATTAAACTTGACTTTGATGGCATTTTTCTTCCTAAATTAATTTCAAACCCGTCCCTGAAGCTAGCATCAATCAGCATTTAAAAGCTTTCTGTTTGCCTTTGTCCTTTTTTCTTTTTTTTTTTCTTCTTTTTTTGCTTTTCTTCCACGCCTCAAACTGTTCTTTCCTCTTTTCCTTTTTCTATGTTTTTTTGGTCCAATCCAACTTGGAGATTAAAAACTCCAAATTCCTAAAACTTAGGATAGGCCTATCACACTTTAAACGGCAAAAATAATATTAAAAAAAATTAAAAAACCTTTTTTTAAAAAAAAAAAACTTTATTTTTCATACATGCAGTAAATGCTGTAAAATGTTTTTGACAGAAAACATTTTTCAAGGAAAATAACTTCCCTAAATAAATTTTTTTACAGAAACCATTTTACGTTGAAGTAAATAGGATTTTAAGAAATATTCATATGTGCAACTCAAAATAATGAATTAAATAAAATGAAAAAAAAAATCAAATTTAATCTTTAGGTTTTATGCGATTTTAATTTTGTCTTTTAATTTTTAATTCCCACAATTAAGTCCTTAGATCTTCTTATGATTTCAAGCATAGTATATATATTGTAACCGAGATCAATTCTAATATATATATTGAGTTTTTCTCCCAACTTCATGTTTGTCTTGAATATTGTACTAGGGTTGAACCATTTTTTTGTGGATTGTTCAAGAAAGTTATTACTATTGAAATGTCAACACTTAATTCTTTTATTTATTTATTTTGTCTCTTGTCTTGTCTTTTCAAAATAAAAATGTTAACAAACAATCAATATTTTCTTTATTTTCACTTCTCATAAAATAAAAATAATAAAAAAAAAGTTGGTCTACTTTCAAAACTATTACAAAAAATTAAATCTTATTTTTCCTTTATATCACATTAATCACTTTCTATTACTATTTTAAAAAAAAAAAAATTTACAACAAAACTCTTTACTAAATACACTCCTTATATTTTTAAAACACCTAAAAATAATTTGAACTTATGTCACATCAAAATACCTTTTTTTATTAAAACAAAAAACATTCTCAAAATTCAATTATAGCAACAAGCACTCTAGAATCCTACCTAGTGTGATTCAACATACATCTTTATTCTCAACATGGTATCAAAATCAAAGTACCTTGAATTCGAACCTTATTTTCATCAATTCACCTCTCTTTTGCAATTAAATATTTCATATGTTGATTCTCACTTTCGTACTAAAAGAGAATTTGAGTCCACCGTAAAAGGCGCGTAGTGCTATAAATTAATTAAATGATTAATTACTTGGCGGACCATAACTCTTGATGTAAAACCATCTATAATATTGTATAATTAGAAAATATGGCGAAAGTATATATATTAATCCTTACAACTTATTCAAACGTGATGCCAACAGTGTCAACTACAAATAGGAAGGAAAAAAAAAAACACTATGGTGGCTCATGTGCTTCCTTTTATCTCTTGGAAAAGGCTAGCTTCAGAAACAGTATGATCTTCTGCATGGGGATTAATATTGTTCCTTAGTCTACTTAAACCTGTTGCATCTGATAATCATTGATGGAGATTTCATGAACATAGATCGAGGCCCTTCCTTTCTAGTTTGAGTTCCTTCCACAGCTTGATCGATGAGATGCTGATCCTTTGGAAGGCATCCATCCATGAATTAGAATATATATTAATGTGAGGTTTGCTAGCAGTACATATGTTCTTCACATCCCATTTCATCATTTCTTTTCGATCCTTTCGTTTTCTTGGCATGCATGCATGCAGTCCAACTCCAAAATCTAGCTACCACCACTATGAGAAGGAAGCAAAAAAAGGAGAGAGAAAGAAAGAATATAATGAAACCAGAAGATGAATTAAAGTCACGTTTTTTCAACTCTATTTTATTTTATCATTCACACATTTCATCATCATCATCATATCCTGTCTCCCTCCTTTTCCATAACCGAGTTAAGTTGGTTCTCATTGCTCTTGATCAGCCCATGCCCATGCCCAGATCCGGTACCGGATTCCATATCTGTGAAGTGGATATCGGGTAAGGAATTCTGGTCTTTTGACCTCAACGCCTTTATTGAGCCGCCACCAGATGAGCCCTTTGACTTCCTCCGACGAGAGTGTTTGGGGACAGCTGGCAGGTCCTGTGATGGCAATTCTTTTCCATTAATCGAATTCCGGTATCGTCTTGAGTGTCGTGTGCTGCCCGGTGAATCTCGGGATGGGGAATCCGTAGATGCATCCGTTGAGCGGTAGCGCCGGGAGTGCTTTGGTGCATCACAGCTCCGTCGGGGGGAGTTAGTAGGTGACGACCCACTTCCTGCTGATTTAATATGTTGGAGCAGTGTTTCTTTAATTCCACCGCCATTTCGTTTTATATCTACTAAAGCACCAATTGTTCATTAATACAACATCTACTGTTATATATAGATGGGTGGACGCATATCTGCGTGTTCAGGGTAACGTTATATACTGAACAAGTATTTACCTTTTATTCATTAAAGCCGCTGTTATACGTTACATCAACTTTGATGGATGAACGGTAAATTCTTGTATAGTATATAGCATTACTCGCTCACTATATATATCCATGTTGACGTAAATGATATGTTCCAAAACATGAGTGATCAGACCAACTCAGCAAAAATGTTAACATTACATTATTAATTATATGATTAAATTTACTTTTTCCTATTAATTTAAGCTTTCGAGATTGTGTTGGAAAATAAAGCTTGTCTTTCACCAAAAATAAAAATAATAATAATAATAATTAATTTTTAAATTTCTTCAAAATTCAGTTTTATTGTTCTTTTCAATACAAGTGATCATGAACAATTCCAGATAGAGGACCATCTATATCTAATTTGAAGGCCTAATTCCAGCAATATACGTGATAAATCAAATAATATGATTTTAATTAGAAGAAGCAAATTAAACAAACCTTCAGATGACAATTTATTATCTTCTCCTAAAGAATCGAACTGCCCGGATGAGACTTCTGGTGTAGTAGAATTAAACCCCCTCATCTACACAAACCATATGATCATCACAATCAATCATAGTTTTTTGTAAAATAATCTCCAGAAAATTTGCTTGATACCCAATTAATCTTGGAGTTAACGAAGCTTAATTGGAAACATCAACAAATTGGCTTTGGTTAATAACAAGAGATTATAAGGAGGCAATAATTAGGAGAAAGAGGAAAATGAATAATTAAATGGCATATATATATAGATATATAGATATATATACGTACCCAGGTCGGTGTATTATTCGTAGACGGACCCTCCCACCCAATGTGCGCAACATGCTTTACATCCGTGGGGTATCCAATTTGCATTTCTGGTTCTTTCTGATCATCTGCATATATAATCGACAGTATTTGTCACCTCGTATTTTTTTCTTCAATTGAGATTGAGGAAAACAACTTACTCATTAAGGAGAAGTAATGCTCAAGCTTGCTTGTTGGAAAATTGGAAAAAGTGTGTCAACAAAAAAACATAACATCCCAAAGTGGTACCATGGCATGTTATGTTGAGGAATCCGTATTTCATCCGCCAATTAAAGTTGATATGGCGTGGTTCTCCATAACATTTGGTGGATAGAAACAATTAAGTTTTTTAGTTGGTGGGATTGACCACGCCACGCCGTATCAGTTTTGGTGGATGAAATACGGATGCTTAAATCCGGGAAAGAAGTCTTACCAAATATCTGTGATATGTATCTTAGGCCTTTTAAAATACCCTTCACCTTGGTCGCCATTGTGGGTCAAGAACTAGAGTACTGCAGGTTTGCGTTAGTTGCTTCCCAAACCCTAAACGCAAAGAAACAAATTAAGAAAATTTAGTAACGAGAAAAAGAAGAAGAAAAAAGAAAATGGCCTGAAGAGAAAGAAAGCACACCTTCAGAACATAATAAGTTGCATGAAAATCCTGGGTGGTGTGCTTAGTTATGTTGGAATCACGTTGCATTTTTCGACCACATCGTTGCAAAACTGATCGTTCAACTGTACATGAAACTATCATGTCTTCAAAACATTGTAACCAAAAAAAAAAATAAAAACTTTTAAAACAAGAAATCCATGGAAATATGCAAAATAAATAGTTCTAGCTCTCTCAAGCTAGCTACCGATGGATATGCTTAACTGTTAATTGTGCATGGAAATCGAGAAGAGGAAATTAATTAATGAGGAACATGGGTTTTGTTCGATACTGTACGACGACAACGCGGTTTTCGTTCCGATTGCCAGTCAGATTAAAACGAACTGCTTGCCGGATTTTCAGGTATGCATCCAGAAAGGAAGAGCTAGAAATCCATCGCCATAGGCTAAATATGGCCGGCTTTCTCAACGGTCAGTTTGTGAAAGCGCGGGAAAAACGGTTGGGAAATGAAATGTATGGCACCTGTGGAATAGGTTAATTAACTGACCCATAAAATAATAAATAAATACTTTACGCATTTACTTCAATTCTTCACTCAAATTAGAGTCTTTTAACATGTGGTTTAAAAAGCTTATCAAAACTAAGCAAAATCTTGTCCAGAGATTTATTAAATAATAATAATAATAATAAGAGATGAACACTTGAAAATACCGAATAGTATTTCTCATTAAAAAAATACAAGCCAATAACGTACTCCCATAGCGATCACCAATATATACGTACCATGGAGGCATGTAGGCCGGAGGGGCAATATATTAGCCCATTGAAACTGGTTAAATTAATTTTTGGGTTGATCAATTACAAGAGATATTTTAAAAAATTGGATTTTCTTGTAGTTTTGGAAACTAATGAAAGAAGAAAAAATAGAGATAAAAATATTTTATTTAAATAATGAAAAAATTGTGGTTAATCCTTGAGATTTTGCGCAGTTTTAATTTAGTGCATGAGTTTTTAATTTCAACAATTAACCCTTAATACGTGTTTTTGGAATTAATCGTAAGAGATAGTAAAGGCCGTGGAGGTGGAGGTGGAGGCCTTGAGTTATGCCCTTACTCATCAAGCTGCAATCTCATCCCATATGATTGGCGGATCTCTAATGAGACCTAGCTATTCGTATCCAAGTTATTTAGAGAAATTTTCCAAACTAATTATAGATCGAAAAAAGTTTTTCTCCCAAACTCCCCATTATAATGTTAACGTGTTAATTCCAACTAACCCTTGAATAAATTAATTATTTAAAAAAATAAAAAGAAGAAAATTGTCGAGCATTATAAGATAATTGTACAATAAAAACGTGCATGATATATATCATTACTTCTTTGAAGATGAATGGTCAAGCAATTTGATCATTAAACATTGCCATCATATCCAAGACCAATTAGGAGATCCAATATAACAGTGATCGCAGTGGATTATGAAACCATCTAAACTTATCCACCAATTACCATAGTTAAAAGTATAGGGGTCAAATATAACCACTTTCTGACTTTCTATCTCAGAAAGTTTTGTTGAACTACTACTCGGTCTTATGATCTCTTTGCCCTATCCTATCTCCATTTTCTTGGTCAAAACATGACACAATCAAATCTTTATCACTATTCTAGATACCCTTATTCTTAGCCAAGTATTGGTTAGATTTTACTCTATGAAAATGTCAAACATCATCGATATGTTATAAGTGGAATCTAGAACAAAGGCTAATATTATAAGTGGAATCTTCATGCCACTCTTAAGTGATATATTCAATTTCTGATGAAATGTTAACTACAATTAGCTGATTAAAAAGAGATAACCCTGGTAATGCGAAACTGAAATAACCAAACCCTGAGATGACCCAGGAAAAGTAAAAAACAAAAGTTGAACAAAAAACGAGATTTGAAGGAGTAATTGGCAGAATGGGTTGAAGCAACTTATAATTTATGAGAGCCCCTACTTTAGAAGCCCAAGTAAATTATTCAATATCCAAAAATTCATCTGGAGACATTTTCCTCATGAAGCCTTCAGATCATCAAAAGCCAACACTATCCTGTGTCAAGAGAGGAACTTCTGTGAGCTCTAATTACAATATAAATAGCTATTAAAAAACTCGAGGTAATCTGTTTGCTGAGAAAACAAAGGTAATCAAAAATCTAAACATCACACTATTCTTCGTGCCCAATGCTACATTTTTGTGCTCTGAATTATGTTACTCTTAAAACCCTCAAACCCTTCTGCCCAATTATTTCAGTCTCATGCCTCAAAATTCACAATCTCACAGTTGCTTTCTTCCTTTATCCAAAAGGAGCACATCCATCATTCAAAAGTTGCTAAGGAATTCTTTTTCCCATTCTTCTTCAAGTTCTCTAGCTAATCAGTAGTCACTAGCCATAAATTTTGCGAACAAATTAAATACGGCCAGACTCCAATACTCGAATCTTAACTAGACATTATGTTAAAGCAAAGTCAGTCAGTTCTGCACTAATATTGGAAGAAACCTACCAGAAACTTGTGATTCTCTTCAAGAAGAGGGGAAAAGGTTGTGCAGAATTTTCCTATGTCAGCATAAATGTCTCCACTGCCCCCTATAACCTCCATGAACTTCTTTCTATCAGGAGCAAGCTTCATGGCAAACTGCAAAGTAAATATATAATAAGTCAAAAAGTCAGAATGAAACTACTCTAGTATACCCAATTGATATAATTCAAAAGGTCTAAAAAGGGTGGAGCTAATCACCAAGTAAAGTTTCCACCAATATTAAAAATACTAAAAAGGTACCATATTGGAGCTAATTCTAAGAATCCAAGTAAAGTTTCTATTCCTATAAATAATTTGAGAATTACAAGGACAATACAGTGAAACTTGAGCGAGCAAGCCAGCCATGCCATTTCTTCAGGGTCTTGCCGTAGGCGTCAGAACAGGCCTGTGACATTGCCCAATTCCTATGCTGGAGTAAGTTGCGAAATAATTCCACCAAGAAATCCATTGCTCTGAAAATTTATCATAATTAACAACGTGAATATGAAGGTATCACATTTCAAAACAAATGAAATATCAAAACTTAGGTAACTGACAAGCATTAAACAAGCTCCCTTTGAGGTCCTGCATGTGCTCCTTGTCTAATATGTTTTCAGATAAAAAAATGCTAGATAGCCACAATATTAAGCATCATGATTACCTTTCTTATTGAATCAATAATCTTTGGTTTGAACATGATTGATCAATTCATCTCTAACGAAAAATTAAAAACTTGCCTTGAGCTTTTTAGAGCATATTGACAAAGGAGACACAGACATGCCACGAAAGTGGGTATACACGAAGGCACATGCAGAGACAGAGTAATGTTCTATACATGATTCATTCTCGTTTTAAAGATTGGTCATTTGGATATTTTGGCGTCTTCCAATGGGGTTTAATAGAAAATCCTAACGAATTGGTAACATTGCAAACTTTTTAAAGTTTGATAAATTAAATTGAAAGTTTTTAAGCTTTAGGGATGATTGCAAAAACGTTGAAAGTTGTTTTTTTAAAGGTAATTACAAATGTTTAAAGTATAGAGGGGTTAAAGTGAAATTTTTCCCTACAATTTATTCCATATATATTACCTTGTCAACCAAAGAAGACCACTGGCGCAACTGAATCCTTTTGCTGCAATATCCGCTCTCACGATGCTATACAAGTGGTTGAATTCAGATGGATTTGAAGAATATTTAGATTCCAATCTCTACAAGAAATACCATAAAGAAATCTTTACAAAGCAAGAAAAACCAACCAATTTCAGAGACAAAACTACTGAACTTGACTGTGGAAAATACATAAAGTAAGGATGTCTTACCGATATGTTTCCACCAATATCAGCTTTTAACAAGGGCCATTGCACCTCCGAACTTATCTGCATAAGAAATGATTAAGTAATTAAATTTGTCACGTAAGAAACAAGCCCAAAATGAAGCAAGTACTCGTATTTGATAATTGAGAAGACATTAAGGTGGTATAATTATAACATCTTTTAAATCATCAAACATATAATATATCACATGAAAAAGCACCAATCATCTAACATTGGGCACGCGCATGGCATGAAGTTGCACAAGCACACATCCTAGTACTGTACTAACAATGCCCATTAATCCAAATCAAGAAAAGGTTTTGAAAGTTTGAAAATGTGGGAACTATAGAATGGTTTTAGTAAAAACTAAATATCCAGTTGCTAGATAAAAGAAATGGCAATGCTGCCACCTTTAAATACAGTTTCCTGATGCGTCCATTATGGTATGCATTAATGCACATAACGGGAGCAAAAGCGTTCACCTATAACAGGTAGTATCTGCTTGCAGACTTCCAAGAAAGGCTTGGTCAGCAATTCACCTTCCCCAGACTTTACATGCTTCAATCCTTCCAAAGCAGGAGTTAACACTGTCCCCTGCATATCTATCTTTTACTGCAGAGATAGTAAATTAGTGTCGAATTTCAGATTTTGAGAACAACAAATTACCTATGGTTCAAAGGAGTATTATGGGTAAAACAAAGTCTGATTCAAGCAGAGAAAGCGAGTTTGAAATTGTTAAAATTCAAGATGGGAAATTAACCCAGATAACAATACTAATTAAACTAGAACTGTATAGTCTGTATATACAATAAAAAATTCATTTTGTATATTCATAAATCTCAAATTTTTCGCAACAACTTTCTTAGCAACCAAATGGAGAGAGATTGAATTAACAAATTTAAAGATAAAAAATATAAAATTGAAAGAGATTATACGTACATGGAAGTTGTGGCTACGGTTCGTACGGTTTAGGAGCTCAGAGACGCTCACTGATTTTAAAGATAAATTGTTAGGAGAAAGATTGGGGAAGTAAGAGAAAAAGTGTGGGTTTGATTCGATGGAGCGACGAACCTACGACAAAAGAAGGAATCAGATGTGATCCGATAGCGATTATCTTGGTGGTTCTCCTCTATGATTTACTTGGGTATGTATACTTTCTTTTTCTCTGGAGACATGGCTTCAAATAATCAGATGCGATCCGATAACGATGAATCAGATGCGATCGGGGCTCTTCGGAAAAGAGCAACCGGACCATGGATTTGCGATGGCGCGTGTAGCCACCGCGATCCCAAGGAGATGCGAGTGGTACACCGACTGGGCATGTGGCATAAGGTGAAAAAGAGAGCATTCCAGTGGAGAAGAGGAGAGTGGAAGGCGGAAGAGGGCACCAGGACGGAGCAGGGGAGGAGTTTTCTCTTTCGAGAGCGTTTCATTTTGTAAATGAAAATGAAACTTGGAGGGAAACTGGTCATGTCTGACGTCGATAACTCGGCTTTCTTTTTTTTCACATGTTCACGCACGCAAAGATAAGGGGAGAGGGATTCCAACTCGGTTTCTACTTTCTATTCATCAACCCTTTTCTCTTTTGTTTTTTATAACTTATGTTGTGTATTATTTTAAAAAATTAATTAATTTTTATGTACCAAATATTATAAATGAATACACTACATAAACTTCAAAAGATGATAAGAAAATGGGATTGATGTGATGTATAACATTACTGCATGCAATTACTAAACCTTTTTTCACTCAATACTTTTACTCATCATCACCAATCAGCGTAACAACAAAATTTAAGTAGTTTTCTAGTTATGTGTCATTGTTGACATAATTGATTACTAATATTTAGAAGTGTTTATCCTTTTTTTTTTAATATATCATCATGATTCATATGGACTATATTAAAATTGAAAAAAAAAAAAAAGTTATCACTATTCTATAGTAGCATTGAAAAAAATTAGAAAAGAAAATTAACATTGTTAGGATTTTATTGTTGTCAAATTCAATATCAAAACATGTTTGGCTAGTTTGTTTTTTTTTTAATATGTTCACACAAGAAAATGAGGAAGGAGAGATTTAAGCTAGTGACTTCCAATTCATAAAGTATAGTCTAATCGATTAAGTTATCCCCTAGGGACATGTTTGGCTAGGTTGGTACCATTCAAATGCTGCCTCAGTTTTTCCTTACATGTCTACTAATTGCCCTATGATTCTCAATGCAGCCTATAGCTCAAAGCAAATCCTTCAAGTCCACAGGTCGATTCTCTGCTCTCGTAGGACTCAGGTTCCCATCGAACACTAGAAAGAAATGTTCATTAGGTTCCTTTAAAAGAGTAACATCTCCTTTCACTTGGGGTTCCCTCTTCTCAAATGTTGTCCAATGTTGTCCAATGCCTCGCTAGAAGACTTGTCATTGTCTCAATTGCTTGGATGGTGTCCAAGATATTCCTGAAGGATTTGGCTTGTATGTTGTAATTAAAACTACAGCATACATACTATTATAAATTGAATGGTATAAATTTATCATAACAAATAATTAAAGTAATTGTAAGATTTAGATTTATCATAATAAATATCAATAAATAAATGATGTGATGAATGAGATTGATATTTATTATTAAATATAACCTTCAATTACTTAAAATTACAACATACATGCCTAAATTTTTACCATTCAATTTTTAAAATTACAGCACACATGCCAGATCTAGACAGCTTGTGAAAATTGCCTGGAGAAGTGCAGATAAGACTTCTAGTTCTTGGGGCCATGTTAGGGTGGGCGGGTCCGTTCTAATTTAGTATCCATCTTACTTAGAGAAATTTTGCAAGCTTCTAGCTCTTCCAAATAGAAGATAATTTTTCTCCCATGCTCCCCATTACAATGCTCTGATTTTTAACTCTTTTTAAGATATGAAAAAGTTTCTTCACAAGGAGGCAGAACACCTCAAGGAACCAGTTTGATAATGAATGCCAAAGCAATTTGAATATTAAACATTTGGCACCATACAATACCAATTAAAAGGTCCACTGACAGTGATTGCAGTGGGATTATGAAACCTTCTAAACTTGTCCACCAATTACCAGAGTTAAAAAGTAAAAACAATACCCTTTATAATTTATAAATTTATCAGGAAAAGTATAAACAAAAGGTTGAGTAATTTGCAGAATAGGTTGAAGTAACTTATAATTTATGAGGTCTCAAACTTCAGAACCAAAGCATATTATCCAATACTCGAGAAAGAAGGCGAACAAAACAGGGTAACTTGAAGCAGTCGCCACTAATCAGGAGTCATTTTCTTCATGAAGCCTTCAGCTCATCCAAGCCAACGCTAGCCTGTGTCAATAGAGAGGAACTTCCGTGAGCCTCTAATTACAATATATATAGCTATTAAAAAACTCGAGGTTAACCTGTTTGCTGAGAAAACAAAGGTTATCAATCAAAATCAAAACATCACACAATCCTTCCAGCCCAATGCCAACACTTCTGTGCTCAGAATTCTGTCACTCTTAAAACCCTCTAAATCTTCCGCCCATTTATTTCAGACTCATGCCTCAAAATTCACAATCTCACGGTTGCTTTCTTCCTTTATCCAAAAGGAGCACATTCCATCATTTCAAAAGTTGGTAAGGATATTATGACCGGGAAAGAAATTGTTTTCCCCTTTCTTCTTAAAGTTCTCTAATAAGTCACTAGCCATAACTTTTGCCTAGAACAAAATACGGCCAGACTCCAATACTCAAATGTTAAAGCAAAGCCAGTCAGTTCTGCACTAATAGAAGAAACCTCACCAGAAACTTGTGATTCTCTTCAAGAAGAGGGGAAAAAGTTGTGCAGAATTTTTCTATGTCAGCATAAATGTCTCCGGTGCCCCCTATAACATCCATGAACTTCTTTCTGTCAGGAGCTAGCTTCATGGCAACCTGCAAAGTATCTAATAAGTCAAAAAGTCTGAATGAAACTACTCCAGTATACCAAATTGATATAATTCAAAAGGTCTAAAAGGTTAGACCAAGCCAAGAAAAAAGTCTAAAAAGGGTGGAGCTAATTACCAAGTAAATTTTCTAGCATTATTAATAATATTAAAAGGGGAACATATTAGAGCTAATTCTAAGAATCCAAGTAAAGTTTCCATTTCTATCAATAATTTAATAATTACAAGGGCATTACAGTGAAACTTGAGCTAGCAAGCCAGCCATGATATTTCTTCAGGGTCTTGCCGTAGGAGTCTGAACAGGCCTGTGACATTGCCCAATCCCTATGCTCGAGTAAGTTGCGAAATAATTCCACCAAGAAATCCATTGCTCTGAAAAATTATCATAATTAATAAGGTGAATATGAAGGTATCACATTTTCAGAACAAATGAAATAACAAAACATAGGTAAATCACAAGCATTAAACAATAAACAAGCTCCCTTTGAGGTCCTGTGCCTGCTGTCTAAGATGTTTCAAAATAAAAACATTCTTCATAACAATAATATTAAGCATTACCTTTCTTATTGAATCAATACTCTGGTCTCAACATGATTGATGAATTCATCTCTAAAGGAGGAAAATTAAATACTTTCCATGCCACGAAAGTGGGCATACACAAAGGCACATGCAAAGAGAGAGAGAGAGAGAGAATAATGTCCGATACATTCTTCATTCTCGTTTTCTTCTATATTCCTTTTTATTACCCCTTTTTTTTTTGGTGCAACCCATAGTGTTAGCTTGCGTTAATGATTGAATATGTATTTTCTGCATCCGTAATACCACACATTTCCAAAATGCTAAATCACTTAGATCTTAAAGTATTCTTTATATAGATATACACTACATGCAAATGCCCCAACACAAAAACAAAAAACAAAAGAAGAAGAAGAAGAAGAAGCACAATTTATAAATACCATTTACCTTGTCAACCAAAGAAGACCATTGGTGCAACTGATGATCCTTTTGCTGTTTTAGCTTCAACCTCTACTCTCACCATGCTATACAAGTGGTTGAATTCGGATGGATTTGAAGAATATTTAGATTCCAATCTCTACAAGAAATATAATATAGAAATCTTTACAAGCAAGAAAAACCAATTCATTTCAAAGACAAACTAGTGAACCTGACTGTGGAAAATACATAATAAGGACATCTTACCGATACATTTCCACCAATATCAGTTTTAACAAGGGCCATTGCAGCTCCGAACTTATCTGGCATAAATGATTAAATGATTAAATAATTGAATTTGTCACCTATGAAACAAAGCCCAAAATGAAACAAGTACCCGTATTATGCATTTGACAATTGAGAAGACATTATAATTATATCAAATGATATGATTATATCAACATGTCATGTGATATAATTATAATGTCTTCTAAATAATCAAATGTACAATAATATATCACATGACAAAACACCAATCACATAACATTGAGGACGCACATGGCATGAAGTTGCACAAGTACATATTCTACTGTAGTAAAAATGGTTAATCCAAATCAAGAATAAGTTTTCAAAGTCTGAAAATGTGAGAACTATGATTGGTTTTTATTAAAAACTAAATATCCAGCGGCTAAATCAGAAATGACAACGCTGCCAACTTAGAATACAGTTTCCTGATGCGTCCATTATGGTATGCACCTAATGGGAGCAAGAGAATGCACCTATAACAGGCAGTATCTGCTTGCAGACTTCCAAGAAAGGCTTGGCCAGCATTTCACCTTCCTCAGACTTCACATGCTTCATTCCTTCCAAAGCAGGAGTGAACACAGTCCCTTCCATTTCTATGTTCTACTGCATAGATCACCAAAAAAAGAGTCAATTAGTCTCAAATTTCCGATTTTGGGAACGAAAATAAATTGACCTATACTTCAAAAGAGTGGCAAGGAATATCATGGGTAAAACAAAGTCGGATTCAATCACAGAAAGAGGTTGAAATTCTTAAAATTCACCAACCCATGATTTTAAAATTGAAATTCATGATGGGACATTAACCCAGATAACAGTACTTAATTTGACCTGTAAATGCAATAAAAAATTCAATTATATATATATATATTTTAGTTTCTCAGATATGGAAAATTTTGATACAACATGCATGTGTTTTATAGAAACACAGACGCACTAAAATTTAGGGAAATCTTCAATGCGAATTAAATCGCTCGAAGCTATAATCAGATAAAATTTAGCATTATTTCCTACATCGCATAAATCTCAACATTTTGGTAACAACTTTCTCAGCAACCAAATAGAGAGAGATTGGATCAGATAGGGTAAACAATCACAAATTTAAAGATCAAAATAACAACAAATTTTTTAGAGAGAGATGAGAGATCGATACGTACATGCAAGTTGTGGCTACAGTTCGCGCGGTTTTGAGCTCAGAGACGCTCACTGATCTGAAAGAGAAATTTCAAGGAAAATTGTTGGGAAAGTAGGAGAAGAAAAAAAAATGTGGGTTTTATTCAATGGAGCAACGAACCTCTGGAAATGAGAATTGGCAGGAGAGGGATGAGAAAGATCGAATCAGATGCGGTCCGACACCGGGAGACGTTTTAACTAATTAAATTAAAGAGGAACCGGTCGTGTCGGTTACTCGGTTTAACGTCGCGCCTACCGCCTATGCAACCCCAAGCTCTATGGGCCCCATTTCCAAAAAGCCCAAGTGCGCCTTTAGGACCATTTAGGAGCCCACAAGCCCAGACCTCCCAACAAGCATGGCGTAAGAGGGAAGCCATAAGAAAGACATCTTTAAAGGAAACGTAGTACCGTCAAAGGCTCAATCAACCACTAAATCAGTGATATTTGGCTATGATTGACATCGTATTATATTTCGTAATAATTTTTCTTTCGACGTACAACATCCACATGGGTAAGCTCACACTAACCTATCAATTTGGGATTCAATTCTTGAAGATTGTATTCAGTATCAAGGTGATGATATTTATTTTTGGATTGTGATTATCATCGGTGACAATTAGAAACTCGTCTTCAATTGTGTGACAAAACCTAGCTTTGATAAATATTTATAGCTAAAAATACATGTTTTGTAGTTGCAATAGAACCATAAAGAATAAACACAAGTACAACAAGTTGATAAATAAGTTGATAGACAATTGATCTTCTAGTATACTTTACAAACTATTAGTACAAATTCAGAAATATTTGACAATTCTTGTAAGAATGAATGTTGAACTAAGTTATACTTATAATATTGAAGTTCTATTTTCAATTTTCCTTTTCATGACTGGTAAAATCTTGTTTACTAATCAACAAATAGAATCAATTTAGGTGTAAATTTAAACCAAATTCATATAGGGACCATTTTTTTTCTAAGCCATATAAGGCCACATTTGTTTGTGTACTTAATTTTTTGAACAGCTTTTTAAGGGGCCAGGGGACAAACTAAAAATTTTTGGGCCAAAAATGTATATATACTAAAACATATTTATATAGAGCTATTCAAAACTATGGGGAGGCCATGGGTTATGCCAGTCCCCCCACTAAGTCTGTCTCTCCCAGGAGGCTAGCGGCGAAGAATGACTACGAAAGAGAGTGCCTGAAAAGGAGAAGCTTAAACTCAAAAAATGGTTTACATCCTAACCCAAAATGATTCAACTTTATTTGCATTTTGTTGTGCAATTCAACTCCAATTGTTTCCCAATAATCGAGCATTAATCATCATTTAATGACAAAGGATTCTTCTATCAAAGCTCAGGAAATTAACAGTAGTAGCTAGTTTTTGATAGGGGTTTGGGTTGGGTATTTGATTGCATTCTTGACAATTTTTTTGGAGGCAGCATCGGCAAGATCAATGCCACAGATATCAGCCAACCTAATAAGGTATAGTAAGACATCAGACAGCTCCTCTCCCAGATGCTCCTTGTCCGATTCCTCCCAATTTGGCAACCCTCTGTCCACCTCTCCTCTCCACTGGAATATTTCTGATAGCTCTCCCACTTCACCAACCTTCACATATGCATGAGATATATAAAGAATGAAAATGAAAGCTAAATTAAAGGAAAGTCCAAAAATATTTAGTATATATATATATATATATATATACACGAATTTGCTTATACAGTTTTGAAAATTAATTAATTTCGTATTTTAGACTGTTTGTTAATATTTTTATTTTGAAAATATAAAACAAAAGTGAGAAAGATAATGATTTCCCAAAGGAAAGAGAGAAATATCTTCAAATATATATTGAAAGGTTTGCCCTCAAGGAAAATTCTCCAAGTAGCAGAAATGTAGAGATAGACTTATATATTAATATATAACATTTTCAGCTGTTTTACCAGAAGGAAATCAAGCGAACAGTATTTATAAGTGGTATATGTAAATTAATTACCATAGCAAGGAGTAGATTCCTGGGACTATGGTACTTCTCCCAGTCTCTGGCCTTGGCAAATTCCTCGAGCTTCACTGAGAGATCTTTCAGGCTAATGTCCCTGCAGGCTCTCCTCCGATATGATCACTTCTTCTTCTCCCATGCTTCTTCAGTTTCTTGGTGCCTGCACGCTGAGAATTAGGAGGGAGTTGTTCTTATGGCTTTAAAGAGAACAAAAAGTACTATATTGTTTCTTGAAAAATGTGTATATTTCTTTAATTTACGGCAATAAAATTGAGCAAAAGTAGCGGATGGTAGTGCGAAAATTACCTTTTTTCATGCATGGTTTATACATGAGAATTAGATTCCTTGCAGCCGCCACCAAGAGAAAATGGCTAACTTTAATCAATGAATGAAATAGGTAAGAATATATTCCCTTTTTATGATGTGCTTACCCAATCCATCTGTAGGGTTTAGATTTACTACCACATACATACCCATTAAAACACCCATCAACATGAAATGATTAGAATGGATCATACATGCATCCATTTAGTGATCTAACTACTCTTTGATTAGGTGGCTCAAGGATCAAGATCCCCGGTAATACTATAAGAATTGCCCATCAGTTTTTCTTCAAATCCTACCCATTTGTTTTCATCCAACGGCCTCAAACCTGACACATATCCCACCTAATATAAAATAATAAAATATTATTTATATTTAAAAAATAAATATAAAATTAATTAATAAAAAAATAAATTAAATTTTTTTAAAAAAAATATGGCGTGGTTCGGCCACCTCATTTTCCCCCATGGAGGTGGCCGGCCACCCCAACTTAGCCATGGGGGGGTGGCTTCAAGACCGGTTGTAGGGGGTGCATTTAAAATCACCATTCAACTTT
Source organism: Carpinus viminea (assembly GCA_013348765.1). NCBI lineage: Eukaryota > Viridiplantae > Streptophyta > Magnoliopsida > Fagales > Betulaceae > Carpinus > Carpinus viminea. Next base: position 30,601,903 of record CP054673.1, read on the forward strand.
ACATGATTATTATTAAATTTTAATTTATTGATGATTTTAAATACACATTACATTTGTGATGACTCTAGGAAGATTTTAGTCTTCCTTATATTATTACTCAGGTTGAAAATCTCTATACATGCAAATTCATAGGACTTGTCATAAAATTTAATTCCTAGCCTAGCTTATATATATATATATATATATACACGAACACTTTAATTTAAAACTTGAGAGATTTATATAATTAATAATCTTCTCCTGCACGGTGTATACCATTTGAATTTTAAAAAATGGCTAAATCCAAATTGAATTTTAAAACATGTTTTACAGCTAATTAAAGAAAACTTGCTCAGAAAAACATCTAGCTTCTCTTGTTCTTTTCTGTTGCTATCTCATTTCAATGGCTATGCTAGCTGCAAATGCATGCCCCTCACCAGTATTTTGGGTTCGTAAGGACAAAGTTAATTGAAAAGTTGAAGAGACTTTGCAGCTGCCGAAGGGCCATGGCATCCATGATCAGTACTGCACCGACCATATCACGGGCATGCTTTAACATCGCGGGGTCAAATGGAAATATGATCTGATTCTCTCCCTATATATATATATATATAAATGATGCATGTTTTTTTTTTCGAACACTCAATCGTACCGTACGCATATCATGATTTCAAAGATTCTTAAAGGAAATGCCATATGATGTTCCTGCTGAGGCTTTCGTTTAAAACATCTAAAAAGATGATCACTAGACATCATTGTGACGAAAATTTGCACTTATGAAGCGGTGATCGCGAGTTGAATCCAGCCTTTCTTGCGTGGGCATGAAAAAAAAAAAAATTATGACGAAAATTTTACAAATGATTGGCGTACGTAACACGTTGCGGCCATTGTCATATATATATATATATATATATAGAAAATTGTGATGGAGCAGATATGTCAATTAAGATACGACCTTGAGAATATTAATGATATATAGAATGAAATTCCCTGTATTATAGATATATAGAATTAAGCATCAATTCTTGATCATGTTCTAATTTTATATGGCTGCTAGCTAGCCCCACCCTGACCGACCCATGCATAAAAAAAGCCACATGGCCTTCCTTGAAGAACTTATATATGGCACAAATAAAAAGGGTATAATAATATTTCTTTTCCTTGAAAAAATTCTAGTCTCATAATTAAAATTCTCACACCAAGATGAATCAAATCTTAGCTAGCTACGTACATCTCATCCTTAAAATTATTAAATTAAAGAAAAAGTAACTACCAACTACTACACGACCATTAAGATATTTAATAAGATAAATCCTTATTGTCAAAGGATACTAATCATACTATTAGTAAAATAATAATAACAATAATAATTATAATAAATAAAGGTAATTGCGTACTGCCTAAGTGTTTGTGACAATTTTATTTCTTTGGGTAAAGATATATATATTAAACCACCTCAAGATAAGGAAAATTCAAATAAAGATAACGACATTTTTAATCACACAAACTCAGGATAATTTAAAGGGTTAAATACTTAATTAGTCCCTAGGGTTTGAAACTTTATTTTTTCTTCCCTAGGGTTTGGAAAGTGACCAAATTGGTCCTTGTGATTTTGAAAAGTGACCAAGTTAATCCATCCGTCAGTTGACGTTAGTTGACTTAACGGATTGACATATGGACTAATTAGAAGTTGACATATGGCCAATTAATTAATTTTTTTTGAAAAAAATTAAAAAATATATTTTTTTTCAAAAAACGAAAAAAAAAAACAAGGGGTGGCTCCCAGATTTTCTTTCTTTTTTTTCTTTTTTTTTTGAAAAAGATATTTTTTAAAAATAAAATAATAATAATTAATTGACCACGTGTCAACTTCTAATTGGTCCACATGTCAATCCGTTAAGTCAACTAACGGTCAAATGACGGATGGACTAACTTGGTCACTTTTTAAAACCATAAGGACCAATTTAATCACTTTCCAAACCCTAAGGAGGAAAAAATAAAATTTCCAAACCCTAAGGACTAATTAAGTATTTAACCCTAATTTAAATTCAAAGTCTTATTATCTTGTTATCATTCTAGTATATTTTAAATTCAAGTTCTTATTATGGATCTAGTTATGATCTTATCTCCGATCCCCTCGATTAGTAACTCTCCAACAATTTGTATTTATTTGTAGAAACTCAAATACTATAATATGAATATCAAACAAATTAACTATAAGTCTCTATTGCATGTGTCACTCTTGTGTCCCTCAAAGGATAATTGTCTTTTTTATTTTTTTTATTTTTTTATATATTTTAAATTCAAGTTCTTATTATCGATTTAGTTATGATCATATCTCCGATCCCCTGGATTAGCAACTCTCCAACAATTTGTATTTATTTGTAGAAACTCAAATACTATAATGAATATCAAACAAATTAACTATAAGTCTCTATTGCATGTGTCACTCTTGTGTCCCTCAAAGGATAATTGTCTTTTTTATTTATTTTTTTACATGTGTCCATACAAGAGGAGGGGATTCGAACTAGTTAGTAACCTATACTTCATAAGGCGTGGTTCCTAACTGATTAAACTATTACTTGAGGACAGATAACGTGTCTCTTAAAATCACTATTAAGCTTGTAATTAATCATTATTAAATTTTAATCAAATCGTAATTTTAAAAACTACTTCATTTTTAAAGGAACACAAAAGTGACACATTGACTAAATTCATACGCCCACCACCCTCAAGTAATGTTATAAGTTTCTCTTGTGTTATCTTGTATCCCTTCAAAGGTGATGTACCTTTTAAAATCACAATTGTACTTATGATTGATCATTATTATATTTTAATCAAATGGTGATTTTAAAAGCCATCTCATTTGTCTTCAAGAGATAATTCAATCGATTGAGATCACACCTAATGAAGTAAAGGCCACTAGTTTAAATCCTCCTCCTCCTCTTATGAGAACGTGTAAAATAAAAAAATCACCTCATTTTAAAATGACACAAAATAATTTTCTAGAATTAGTCCACCACCCTCTGCTTCGCCGGGCAAGTGAGAAGTCCCAACATCCAATTGCCAATGCCCGATGCCCAGAGCCTAAAAGTAAATTGATAATGGGCCAAAAAAAATTGGTTTCAGATCTACCTTTTTTTAAAAAAAATTGTTCCAGTTGGGGTGGCGTTGAAGTTCTTATGGCTCAAACCCTTAAGCCCATTTTTAGCTCTTCCCAATTATATATATAATTTAGGCCCAAATTTTTTAAACAGACCCGGCTCCTTGGGCATATACGCCCAAAAAAAAAAAAGAACCCTAAATCGGACGGTCCAAAACTGCTATAAAAACGCCTTAAAAACTAAAACCCTAATCGCTAGCAAGCTTTCATTTCCTCGCCTTCACCATACGCCTCTGTCTCTCTCCCTCTCACTCTCGCACACACTTCACGATACCAAAATGGTGAGCCTCTCGCTGCATCTACTCCTCGCCCCAACACGACGTGGTTTTTTGATCTCGTATTCTGATATGTGTATTTGGTTTTCTTTTCTGTGATTTGCAGCCTTGCAAGAGGTTCGTCGAGATCGGGAGGGTCGGCCTCATCAACTATGGCGAAGACTACGGCAAACTCATCGTCATCGTCGATGTCATCGACCAGAACCTAGTACGCCCCTTTTTCCAACGATTTCTTCTAATTATCTGTTTCGTAGCTGAGAGAATAATGACAGGGAAAAAATAGTGGGAAATAAAACAATCGGGGATTAGTTTGTGAAAATTGTTGTGCGGTGTACTACCTCTGTTACATAAGTTAAAGCCGCGTTTTTAGCTATGTCCTTAGTTCTACTGATTCGATCTTTATTGTATGCTACGTTGGATTTGTTTCTGTTTATGTATATAACACGTTTGTGTATTTTGTTCTTGGCAATTTGTTTTATGGATTGCGATTTGTATAGTTTTTGGCTTTCTACTGTTAAAGCGAAGTTAGAAGTAGTTCACTTAGACATGTATTTTTATTTCACTGTTTTCCGAGAATTGGGTATGGTGTTTTGGTTTTGAATTCTTTCAATCTGTTTTTTTGGCTTGCTTATAGAGGGACTAGATAATTTTTTTTAATCTATTGATTTATACAGTGATTTTTGAAAAATGGTCAATTCAACTGCTCGATGTCGCACATTAATTCCAACGTTTAAGATGTAGAGAAGTATACTTACTGAAAATTGAGTACATGTCGCAATCTGCCTGGCATTTTTGCTTCTTTTTTTTTGTGGCCCTTCTTCCCCAAATAATGTCTTAGGACTTGTTTATTTGTGCCTTTGAATCTGTCTCTTACCTTCCTACATAATTTTATTAGCTTTATGTTGATTTGGATATTTTCATAAATGGATTATTGCATTGCTTCACATCATATCTATAGACATTTTTACCTGGCACACTAAAAGTGTTTGTTAATTATTGCCCATCTTATGGTGATGTCTGTTTCATTTATACCCATAGGCTCTTGTTGATGCCCCTGATATGGAGAGATCCAAGATGAATTTCAAGAGGATTTCCCTTACTGACATTAAAATTGACATTAAGAGGGTTCCTAAGAAGAAGGAATTGCTTGAGGCTATGGAGAAAGCTGGTAGGTACAATTAGTTGTGGAAAATTGTGATTCTCATTTTTATATCAATGATTTCCTTGTTTTATACTTGTTTTTCTCTCTTGGCAGATGTTAAGAATAAGTGGGAGAATAGTTCCTGGGGTAGAAAACTCATTGTTCAGAAGAGAAGGGCAAATCTCACCGACTTCGATAGGTTCAAACTTATGTTGGCAAAGATCAAGGTTAGTTATAAATAACGTCTTTATGTATCTCTAAATAATGAGTCTTAAGCTATAAATGTATTTCTTTAGCAACTCTTCACATAAGTATTTTGCTTTCTCAATATTTCTTCTCTTGGCTGATTACAAGCTTTGAAACCATTAGCCTTTTTTGAACTCTCAATTCTGATGGATCTGTTAAATATATTTTTGCAGAAAGCTGGCCTGGTAAGGCAAGAGCTCGCCAAACTGAAGAAGGAGCATGCCTCTTAAGCGTAATATTACATGGGTTTACCAATTTTGTTAATGAATTTTCTGAAGTTTTATTTTTGGATTGTTGTCCCGTCTTGCAATGAATTCAGAGTTTCAGAGCAGCTTGAGTTTTTATATATTTCTGACAAGACTATTGATAGTCAGTTTTATTGGTAGACCTCTTCTTTTATCAAGGTGTTCATGTTATTCCATTTTTTAGTCTTAATATGGGACTTAATTTGGGTGTTGGGATGCTTGAATATGCGTATTTTGTGGTCCATGATTTGTTCAAGTGAATTGTATGGTTATCCGCATCGTATATTGTGAGATCTGAAGTTTGGAACTTTGTTAAATTGATGAAATTAACGTGAGGTAGATGGGATGTTTGCGTTTGTACATTAAATTTTTAATGTGTTGAGGAATTTGCAATGAGCTCTTCATATTTAGCTTTTCTCTAAAAATTTAGCACAATTCATGAAAACATTCATTTAACAAGCTATGTATGTAACTCTTGTTATAGATGCTTCGAGCCAAAAGGAATAAGTTATATATTTTTTAAAGCAAATCTTTTACCCTCTTGATTGGTTTAAAATTAATAAAATAATAATATTTAACTATAGTATAAAAAGATATAGAGAGCTTGATGTTTGACTCATTTTAAAAGTGGTTATCTGAATTTGATCAAGCAAATTTTTTTCCTTAAGTTTAGTTTTTATTTGAGGAATTTATTGTGTGCTCTTACACAGATACTGGGTTTAGAGTAAGGCTTGTAGTTTTGACAGACTTGTGTACTCAAAACAAGTTAAGATTGATGATTAAACTCGACTTCACATGATTTTGAACTTGGTGTCTGTTAGAGATAATAATTTTTGATATGTGAATTTAACATAAAATTAGTAAGTAAAAATTGTGGTTAGCTTATTTAATGAAGTAGATTACCTTCTTATGATTGACTTATATAATTTTATATTCATGATTTGACACTATTCAAATTTGATACATAATTTAGATGGTCGTAAGTTGTAATCCTATTGTCTATCAATGAACACAAAGCCACTTTGTTTGGCAAAAGGTGTCATAAACCCTAACAAACCCTAAACTAAAAAATAAAAAAATAAAAAGGAAAATTTCATTGAAGACCTTTGAACCTTTACCTGTTTTGAAATACCTTCTTACATTTCAAAAAATTTCAATATAGTCTCCTAAAATTTCAATTGCTTTCAATTTAGATTTCAAAAAATTTCAATATAGTCTCCTAAAATTTCAATTGCTTTCAATTTAGATTCTTATGTCAGATTTTAAACATTACATGACATTTATACCCCTGACTTTTGTATAAAATTTTAACTTCTAAGACATTTTTTTAAAATTTTTAAAAAATAAAATTAAGGATATTTTGATCTTTTTTTGTATTTTTAACAGCTAAAATTGATGGAGGGTCTAAATTGAAAACAATTGAAAGTTCAAGGAACTAAATTAAGAGTTTTTTAAGTTTAGGGGGATATTTCAAAACAGAACCACCTTAGTATACTGACATTATCAACTATTTAGCCACAAATCAGATTCCTTCGCATTGGTCTAAGCAAGACAAGGACCGTTTCTTCAAGCAAATCTGATTCTATTTTTGGGAAGATCTGAAGTTATTCAAGTATTGCACTGATTAGATTATCTGACGCTGCGTCCCTGAGAGTGAAGCCTCAATCCCTTCAATGGTGACAAGCCTCAATCCCTTCAATGGTGACAACCTTCTATTTTTCCGAATTATTTTCTGACATAGAAATGTTTGTGGATATGCTGACCATCAATTATAGACAGTACTTGTGTAATGCCCTAATTGCCCAGAATCTAACAGGTTAAAATACCTACTCTATGGTATTAGATAACTTTTCAACAATAACAAAAATTCTAAAAAAAAGATTAACACTAGTCTTCCAAAAAAAGAAAAGGCCTATGGCTGCTGCACTTTGGCAGCGGCATAGCAGGGCCTGTATTTATAGTAATGTTTCACTACTTGGTCCCAAAAATAAAATAAAATAATTTTTTTAAAAAAAAAAAAATTAAAATCGTGCATGGGAAATTATGGTCGAATTGGCCTAACCTAATCGATCTTCTAATCTTTCTAAACATGCTTCACTTGCAATAACTTATAATTTTGGCAAATTTTTTTTCATTAGATAGTGCTAAAAACAATTTCTAGCAGAGGGTCATGATCATCATATATTTTCCACCCTTATTATTATTATTATTATAAAAGTAACACTAGCTACCATTAATCTCAAAGTTCGTATTTGAAACTTTTTCATAAAAAATAATTACGTGAGTTTATCTAGCTTCACTGTCACTGTTCATCTACGAGAATATACTTTTATTCTGAATATTTTTTGAAGAACATCTATAAAATAAGCTCTCCCCTACTTTTGTAAGGCAGAGGTTTAAATTCAAGGGTATTTAGTAAAGTTTTTCCAATAAAAAAATTAAACTTTTGAACATTTTTAATTTTATATTGCATTAATCACTTTTTATTATTATTTAAATTTTAAAAAACTACTATAAAAAACAAAACTTTTTAACTTTTCCTTGCAAAAAATTCAAACTTTTTTTTTTTTTTTTCTCACATCAATCACTATCTATTACAATAAAAATGTTTAAAACCTTTGCCAAACAAGGCCTAGTGTTTTCAGAGTAATCATTCCTTGTCTCAGTTCAGAGTAATCATTTCCTATCTCAATTTAAAACAATTGGATGGGTGAGGTACGGTGAAGCAATTGAATTTGTACTTTTTTTTTTTTTTTTTTTGACATGTCTGCACAAGAGATGAGGATTCAAACTAGTGACCTCCACTTCATAAGACGTGGTCCAACTGATTGAACTACCTCTTAAAGACTTTCGAAAGAGTAATTACTTGATAGTTCAAAAACAATATACAATTCCTTCAAGAGAGTATTGAATATTGTTTTTTCCATAATGAATATCTTGCCAAACTTTGAAAATAGGCCAAGGCATTAGCATGCACACTAGGGCTTCACATCTTTGGGGTTTTGCATGATCAAAGTGGGGGAGTTAATTGTCATTGTTTTACCTTTTAGCAAAAGAGAAATGTTAAGGGTACTAACTATTTTACTAACAGAGACTTACTAACCTGATGTGTAACTCATTCATTGGAGACTCTTAGCAAAAATGCTCCACCACCATGAATGAATGATTTGTTGGCATCTCTGGCAACTGAGTTTTCAGAGACATTTTGGGTTACTGCTGAGGACTTTTAGTGCTTATTAGATGGGTATAATTTTTTTTCTCTGCTCCTTTGGGATGGGTTTGGTGAATTATTATTTTAGGAGTTGTACACGAGCTCAACCAGCTTTCTTTTTCGTCTACTTATTTTATTTTATGGATGAGTAACAAGAAGTACAAACAAACATAGTTACAAAAATTGAAAATTATAGAATCTAAAATACAAAGACCAAAAAGATAATCAATCTTAACAGAGATCTAGCCAAGAATTTTCAAAGGTGGAGAAGGCAATCGAGAATGCTGTCAACAAAATTAGTTGTAGCAGCTTATAGTGGACATTGTGGGTAATAGGTATCAACAAAGAAAACCATTTTAACTTAGCTCCTGACCAACTTATGAGGGAGCTGAAGAGATTAATATGTAGTTATACAATGGCAGAGAAGACACCATTTGAGGCGGTGGGGGCAGAGAACAACCAAGATTGGATATTTTTTAGATCCATATCAAGATCTTAAAATTACTAGTTGACTGAAACTGAAAGGGCTCTACAAAGGAGAGCCCGAGGTGTTGTGATTGAGGAGATTAAAATGAGCGACGGCACATGGGGCATGCACGCAAGAGAGGGGACCAGCAATGGAGGTGAAGGTTGTGAGTTTTCAATGGATCTAACCTCTAGTGATCCAAACATAATATTAGGAAAAAAATCCAAAGTAACAAAGAGGAGACAGGAGAAAATCACCGAGCTGGTGTCAATTATTTAGTTCGGTGATAAGCTCAAGCTTGACTTGTGTTTAAAAATTAAAAAAAAAAGAAGGAACCATGCTTGAATATTGTATACGATTCGATTATAATCTGAAGTGTCTTTCTTTTCTACTGACCTCGAGCAACTTGGACCCTTTCTCAAGAATCAGTAAATCTTTCAATTGCCATATTCGTTCCAATAGAATACTTTGTGCAGCTTTACACACATGATTTGCTAAAGCAACTGTGAGGGGTCAGCGTTAATCTGCTATATCTAAATCTAAATTAACGAGGAAAAATTCTAGTTCTAGTGAACTTTTGTCCCCGCAACATTGTTAGCCACCTTTATAAACTATATATCAACATTTGCAACGACTAATCAGTAAGTCCATCACCATAATATCTGGCTGTAAGATCAGTGAGTTCAACCATATCTATAGGACCTCCAAGGTTTTGCAGTAAACTGTGAATAGCAGCTATGACATGTTTTCTTCCGTCCGGCTGACTCCACAGGACCTGGAGGACTTTTGGTGGAAATACAGGAGCAGGCTGAGCAACCCATTGGTGGCCTTCTACTACCTTTCCATTCAAGCTAGCATAAGATAGAGAATCATGATAAGAACATTTTGATGATAGATTTATTGAAAGTTTCACCAAAATTACCTGTTGAGAATGCCTAACATGTTAGGCCATTCACAGAGCTTGAAATGCACATCAACGGTGTCCTTGTGTCTCTTTAATATGTGCTTGACAGCCCCAAAAGCATTGCATATGGTCTCCATCCTCGGATTTGTGCCGTTAATGTTTGAAATGCGTACTATTGTTGTCCTTGGTGCATCAATTCTAAAGACCAGTAGCTTCTTCCCCGACACATATATGGAATGTTTTGCAATTGCTCTCTCTTTGGCATCTTCAGTCTGCAGAGAGGCACTAAAGCATTAAGTAATGGAAACTTGGTTAAAGATCTTGACATGTAACCTCAAAGGATAGTTAAATTGGCTTAGGATTACGCCTCATGAAGTGGAAGTCAATAGTTCGAATCTTTTCTTTCCCCTCACCTTGGGACCAATTCCTTTTATATATATATATACATATATAATAAAAAAGATCTTGACATGCATCAGAAGACAACTTTGGACTATGGTCGTGTTAGAAGGAAATTATACTGGAGGAGAATTCTGGATTTAATGGCCTCAAGAAATTACAATGGCCAAAGCAAAGGTCTTTCCCACAAATTAAAGGTGAAGGTACATAGTCAAGAAAGCTGAAAAAATAAAATACATACAAATGTTGTGTTTGTGTGTGTGTTTCCGTGTATATATATAAACCGAACGAAAAAAAAGAATATGGTTTAAGCTCTAGAACCAATTTGCAACTTCCAACTCTTGACTCTCAGGTTACATAAATATCTTTGTTTAGCTTCAAAATTGGGTAGGATTAGTGGTAGCCAACGTATAGACTGGGATTTGTACGCTACTCAGGTCAGCATTCCTCATCTAACTATATTAGGTACTCATATTTAGCCACAACAGCCAAAAAAATGTTTATCAAACAAATTCTTGAGGAAATATCGGTAGAAGTTCAGATTTATGTAAGCTATAATAATTAGATAAGAATGTTGTTTTAAGTGGAAGCCACTGCCAACCACACCCCAAGTTATAGAATCTAAGAAGGCAATTTCTAATATATGACTGCTTAAGACCAGCAGCAAAAGTGACAGAAGCCTAACCTCAAATTCTATGTAAGCAACAGAACTTGAGGAACCCAAGGAAAAGCTGGATATGCCACTTTTGCAGAAAGCAAGAGCTTCTTGCAGCTGACGTGAGGTAATATCACGTGTCAATTGTTTAATTTTCACTGTTCTGGTGGGATTCTTAACCAATGCAGCAGGAACATCAGGATCACCAATTAGCTCAGGAATGGGAATCCTAGTAGGGGCATCTTCCATAAAAGAAGCTTCCACAATCACATCTTCATAATTTATCATCAGATCAGTTTTCTTGAGAGCTTTCTGCAATGCTTTCCTTGTCTGCAACAAAACCAGATGGCTAATTCAGAAAATTCGAATAAAATGAATGTTTGGACAGATACACCACGTACAAGCTTGTCATTTACCATCTATAGGATGGAACAACAAACCTTCTCCTTCATGAATTATCTTTCACACTATGAACATAAATAGAATTGACCCCTTACTGAGAAATCAAAAAGCAGTCAAGGTTTTGAAGTACAATGCTTAGTAGTTAGCACTAACCTTAAAATAAACGTAGGCATCTTCGAAGATGCTCCCTTGAACAGAGGGAAGTTTTTGTATCTTCACAATGGACCCACAATCCTTAAATGCAGACATAATATAAGCGTTATCCAGTTTCGTCCTTAAAAATCTAACCAATACTTTCTTCTCTATGGATGTTTCTTTTGTTGAGTCTTTAGCTGGGATATTATCTAGGTCTTCTGTGTTAGCTAGAACAGGAACCGGTGGAATTGGATTTGACGCCGTGTCATTAGAGGCTGCAAAATCCATTCTGCCATCCTGCTCATCCTCACACAACTCACTATGTGTCCTGAATGGAATATCCATACATGGCACTTCTTCAGTCTCATTCAACATTTTACTTTCATTGCCCATAACATGGCTTTGCAACAAAGCTAGTCTGTTTTTAGCATCGCAATCTTGCAGATTAACCCCAGGTTCTGTCCTTTTAATTAAGCCTCTACCATTGACTTGCTTAGTATTATTGCAGATAGAGCTGTAATGAGATTTAACAACTGATCGATCGCTAGGCAGCATCTTGATGCAGTCAATTAGACCTTTAATATCAAAACCTTTTGGTCCATCTTCCCCTAATGTTTCATCTGAATATTCTGAAAATGCATTGGTTGTTAAAAAATTGCTCTGTTTACAAGACATTTCTCCAGCTGATTGGCCGTTATCCGTCTTTATAAACAAGTATGGCAAGCCTGTGGCCTTGGGGGCACCATTAGATGTAGCAACTTCACCCAAATCAGAGTTGGCATCTGGTATTTCAACAAAAGTGGCAGCTTTCTTGTCATGCTGACTACTTCTATCCCCAAAAGTCACTCCATCTGCACCATTTTTTTGCAATGTTCTAGATGCTTTGCCTGGTAACTGATGGGAGAAAGTTAGGTGCTCAGGCTGTGAGTTTTGATTTATGTCCCCTAATATGCCGGATAGTCCCTCAAGCAGCCTGTGCCCATTTTCAAGCTCACCTTCCGCTTGATCATCTGAAGAGTTTTCCCTCATTTTATTGAAAGATGCATTTACTGAATAATTTTTCTCATAAACTTGAGAATCTGTAAATGCTTCTGATGATTGAACTGCACTTTCTGTCGCAATTATTTTAAAATTATTTGGACTAATATGCACCTTACTTACCTCAGGAGCTGTCAGTTTCACCAAATCTTCAGAAGCAATTTCACCCCGCATATGTGATAGCCCACTTGTCAGAATTTTTTTCTCTGTACTGAGGGAATATATTATGGCTCCTGGTGATCTAACTATACTTTCAGGGTCCCCAGGCTCAGTTCTTGTTGGCCAACTACTTGTATTGTTAGTCTCAGAAGCTGTTGCATCAGCCACATCTCTGGAAGAGCTTTCTTCAATTAAATGGGATTCTACACTTGTTGAAATCCTCTCCTTGCTAATGTTAGAATCCACTATAGTTTCAGATGTCTGAAGTTTACTTCCGGGCTCACCAAATTCACTATTATGTGAACTGTTCTGTGGTCTGGTAACCTTTAATGCTGGCTTATCAGCGGCAGAATCTGATGTTTCACTGGTGATTTGATTCCGCATCATCTCTAGCTTTAAATTAGTAATGATTTGATTCCGCAGCATCTTTAGCTTTAAATTAATAAAAATGCTTTTCATAGTGTTCCATGACCCCCCGAATCTGCTTTGAAGTTGTGTTGCTTTTGGTAAGAGACCTGGTTGCATTTCCATGTTTCTGTACATTTAAGGATTTCAAGAGAAAAACTTTAAATAACACAATTGCTGGTAGAGTTAAGAACACACTATAAACACATCAAACATGCAGCCTAATGAAACCCCTTGCCTCCCCAAACCACCCCAAATCCAAGCTCACACATTAGCAAGTGGCATACATGATGTGTATCAGCTTCTGTTCTCTAAAGCAATTTATTATAAAGAAAAGCAAATAGAAAGAGGTATGTAGCGATTTCTTTTTCAGGCTTAAAGAGACAGGGATTGTCACAGAAGAAAAAGAGTCTCAAAGAGATAATATAGGATTGATGGGACAGTTAGGGACAAAGTACTCTATTGCATGTTGGTTTTGTTCAAGTTATTTTGTCTCTTTAAGAACTCTCTCTCAAATAAATGAAAACATATCAATTAAATAAATGATAACACATCAATTAAATTAATGATCTTTCCTGTTGCAGTAACAATTTTGCACGACCATCGGTGGGATTTCATATTAAACAGTACAGAAACCCATATTTATATGCAGACACATGCACACTAAATAAAGATACAGGCTTAAGCCAACTGATTTAAGCAATGGAACTAGCTGCTGGAAATTTCAAAAAAATGTAAGGTATATAGCAATTCTTCTTTCAAAAGTTTGCAAAATTAGGTCACGCTACTTGTAACTGATTTATTGTTTAACTGGGAATCACAGAGTCGCAAGTTGTAACCAATATACTTGGCAGGGCCTCCAAAAAGCAGCAACTATAGTCATGCAAAGAAGGGTGCACGAAATGGGTAATCGACCACTCCAGCCAAAATATCCTCGTATATTTGAACCCTGAACCCACATCACTTGCCAACTTGAGCAAGGGTTCCTGCCACCATCTGGCATGACTGAGGCTTGAATTGTCTCATGGAGTTTGTTTTTTCACGACACTACGAAAGCAAAGAATAATGTAGTGGACCAGATAAAAAATTAAATATAATAGCAGAAATCCATTGAGGTTATGTAGTGTTAGTCAATTCACATGCATAAAGTTTTTATTATTTTTTTTGATAAATCAATAAAATATATTAAGAAGCGCAGAGGGGCACAACCCTTAGTACACAAGGAGTATACAAAGGGGGATTAAGGGGAAAAGGAGAAGAAAGCGAGAAAATCAAAAAAACTAATCATCCGTGGGGCCAACATGCATAAAGTTTTTATAAGCTAGGATAGACAGCAAAGATATCTCATGTTCCATTTCCTGACATGAAGTGACAAATCTGTTTTTTGATGCGTTCAGACCAGGCCCATGGTGTTTTCAAGCCATATCCGACCCATGTCCAGCCCAAAATTAGTAACTTCTATTTGGATGCGTAAGAATACATATCTGAGACATGTCAGCTGCAAATAGTGCCTGATCATGTTTGATACTTGAAGATTCCACCCCTGCAGCATGTCCATGCTTCATGGACTCAACATCATTGAAACCCCCCCCAAGTGGTACATGGATGAATAAAAGATCTAGTGTTATCACCAAAAATTAACAAGGGAACACAAGTGCCTTGAAGCAAATATATATATATTTTTATAAGTAATCAGCAAATCATTAAAAGCATAAGTCACCCCTAGGTTACTGGAAGTATACAAAAGTATGCACCTAACTAGAATGAATAAAAAGAACAAGAAAATCACTATGACTAATCGACAAAGGCGATATATAAGTAGCTGTCCAAAGATACAAAGTTTGGAAGAATAAGGACTTAATCTCCTCCAAAGTCCTCTCCTGATCCTCAAAACTTTTGTAATTCATTCCCTCCATAAACTCCATAAAAAGGCACATAGGCACCATCTTTCACGCAACAGAACTCCGGAATTGTCGATGATCCACCAATAAGCATACATGTCAACTATACGTTTAAGCATAACCCAAAACAGTCCAAAATGATTGAAAAGGGTAGTCCAAATGGCATAAGCCACGTCACAATGAAAAAGAAGATGGTCCACAGACTCCCCATTCCTCTTACACATGCAGCATCTGCCCACCACAATGACATGCACCTTTCTAAGGTTATCCATAGTGAGGATCTTACCTAGAGCCGCCAACTAAGCGAAAAAGCCGCCCTGAAATGAGCCTTAGTCCACCAAACTGTTTCCCAACCGGAAAAACAAAATGAAGCAAGTTGTTATAATTTTACCTTACCATACCAAATATGTTTTTCTAATCTAATTCTTCTTTTCTTTTCTTTTTTTTTTGGGGGGGGGGGGGGGAGCTAGGGGGATACCAGCAATGTATGTAAGAGGTTTACAGAGAGGGGAGTGAGGACAAAACTAAGCAAGAAAGAAAGAAGGAAAAAGACAATGAGATTAAGCATGTAAAGAATCCATAGAATCTAGGAAGTCATCCAACCTATGATGATGACATGATTCCGTCATCCAAGCACACAATGTGCATTAAAAGATAGCTCTTTATATCTCCAATTTAGCATTCAGTTGCATCAAAAGTACGGCTACTATGCTCACCGTAACAAATATAAAGGGACAACTCTTGGAAACTATGTGTATTCTCTTAAAGAAACATTGCACCAGCTAGATCACAATTTCCCTAGGGAAACTGTTCTAGCTAGAACACCAATTCACTCCAAAAAGAACAAAAATAGAACACCAAAGCCCCAAGCAACTTCAAAATGTGAAATGTGCGATTTACATATTGCATCAGTTTTACACAAAATACACATATCAATAACATAATGCCAATGCACACAAGGTTGTCAATAGTTAATATCTTTCGCAACATTGGTATCCAGACAGAAGAAAACACCTCAGGAGGAACTTGCTGCGGCCATATCTGTTTCCATAGAGCATAAATAGTCCCAGGTCCTTTCCAAGCAAGATCTAAGATTTAACCTCAAAGCACCTGGTCCTAGATAAAGCCCAAGCTGCCTCATCTGCCCCCTAACCATCATACTTCCATCCTACACCATTTGTGGCATTTGACACCAAAAACAAAAAAAACGAATATGTTTTTCTTTTCAATTTAATAATAATCAGTGTGGTTTGAAAGTGTGCCTAAGTCCATTTAAAGCACAAAGAGCTAAAAGACAGGTGCATGTTACCCCTAAAGCAAAATGCATGTAACTAAGCACACGCAAAACAGATGAAAGATAAAATCACTAAAAGTCAACAAGCTTTGATGTTAAAAATCAAATTACAAGCAGGATGGTGATTCCAAGATGACTGTCAATAAATTTACCTTTATTTTTTAAGACTGTCACCAGATGTTGACAAGCTTGACAAAAGGAACGACCCTATGTAATGTCAAGAATTCACTTTGATCCTTTGAAGCAGCTCACACTTGTTTTGCTCTATGTTCAAATCATTATTTGTCTCAGTTTTGTTAAAAGTTCAAGGCACAATTCAGTGCAAAAGCCTAGTGGAACTTAGCGACACCGTGCACAAAACAAGCACACGCTTGATTGAAATAAAGTGTGCATTTTAAATACGATGCATAATCAATTCTAGGAGAAAGATTCAAAACATACAGTCCAAATATTCCTTTAAATCAAAATAGTGACTATGTAGTTTATTAGCTCAAATATTTAGTAATATTGTTCAATTATAGAAAGGTTATTGGTTTGAAATTCTAAATCCCACATAGACTATTTAAATTCTTGAAGTCTCTACAAATTAGATTCAATAAAATTATTAATGGATAGCAAGTAATCAACCAAACAAATTAAATTTAAATATAACAGTAGATACCATTATCTTGTACTTTACACAATTTATTCTCCTCTGCATTACAAAACATAGCTAACCATGGTAGAAATGTTCAAATTCAAGCTCCTGTTTTTTTTACCAACTATACCCCACAAATGCAGAAAAATAGTATCAATAATCAAGCTTCGTTCTTAATTGATTGTTGACCAGTGTTACTTTTAATTGAATCAAACCTGGCTTAATGGAAAATAAAAAAGCATGCCTTTTCATGCCTGGCAGTGCTGCCTTTTTAGCTTTAGCTGCTTCATAAGAATGGGCTTCTCTTTAAGATCAAGAAACACTTTTCCCTTGATGCCTTGTGCCTTAAGAGTGCCTAAGCACACTTTGAATAGTTCGCATTGCCAAGTCCAGCTTATGTATTAATGGCAGGTATCTAAACATGTTGGCAAGCTTAGTCCAGGCACTCTCAGGCAGGGGACAGGGCATACATGTAGATGAAAAAGAAGTTTGTAAAATTGCTTAAGCATATGAACAGAAGGGTGCATATTATGAGTTTCTTAATTTTCAAGATGTCAATTATTAAAGAACTCTTATCATCACATTATCTTCATTGTTATTCTTGCTGTTTTATGGGCTTTTTTCTATGACTTGAAATGTTCGTAGAAATAAGGTCAATATAGCCCAATTAAAGGTATGTTCTTTAGCAACAAGCTAAAAGTTACTGCTATACACTTCGGCATAAAGGAGGATAGGGGAAAGAGTCATTTGGAATTCTTGATGGAGGTAGAGACAAGGAATGTACCAAAATGAATCACTAGGTAGAAAGAGGACATTTTTAGACTTCTGCTTATTTGCTTAAGAGATAATTAAGCTATCTTATCTCCTTGGTTAGGTAAACTCTTTTTAGTCTATAAATTCAGTAAAGGCGAAAAAGGAGATGCAACTCTAGTAAACAGGTGTATCCAATGAAGCCCTAAAATAAAGTGAAATTAAACAAAAAATAAATGACTAGAGTTTAAAACTCAAAAGATCTACAAGGTCAGGAAGATAATGAAAAGTAATTTGACACCATGTACTTGTGGAGCACAAAAATCCTTGGGGTAGACACATATGAAAGTTAGTTCTTTGTTTAAGAAGTGCTTCAACTTTGAAAGATTCCGTTGGAGAGAACCTCCCCACCCACCCTCCCCCCCGATTTGCTTGTTTTCTGGTTTTCATCTGAATTGATGTTTGAGTTTGTTTTGATCTTGTGGAGAAAATTTCTCTTCACCACTTTTCTTAGTAATTTCATAATCCCATTAAAAAAAATTAAAAATTAAAAAAAAAAAAAAACTAACTAACTAAAACAGAAACTTCTGACATCTCTTTCTTCCAGTCTCGACTTATCATTAAAGCCCCTTGGTTTGGATTCTGTTGGTGAACGAACTCCAAGCTATTAAAAACATAAATACATTTTTTACTTCAAAATTTGAGCATTTATCTCAGTCTTGTTAATTCTGATGAACCAAAAGGACCAAAGATTTACAGATTCAAGCCCCACTAACAACAAGCAAATTTCACATCTTTTTGCTTTTATCTGACCCTTACTATCAATACTACAGTTTCTGTTTTGGGTTAAACATGGGAATTCAAAGTGGTTCGAGATTTCCCTGGGCCAATACACCGAAGGTGCATCTATTTACCATTAAACTCACAGAAAAATCATGAATTCTAAGAGAAAACAGCAATTTTCTTAAAATATGTACCCGTATTAAAATACCCATTAAAAGTTTTCTGCAGCAATCCTTATCAGATCATATTTTTAGCTAAACATAAAACAAAATTGAAGCCTACGATATAAAAAAAAAAATCAGAGTTTCTGGGTTTTTAAAAGACCTCACTTCTTCACGTCCGGTTCCGTAGCCACTGCCCTCCGCTCCCTCGCCGCCTCCTTTGGATGCGATGACTGCTCTGTCCCTCCGCTTGATAAAGGCGATGAAGAAGAACACCATCTTTTTGACGATTGCGGAAGCCCTGAAATGACATTACAAGCAAAAAAACCCAGAAAATGTTTCTTTTAAAAACACAAACCTTTTATGTACGATAATGGTTTTCATGAAGTGGGTTTTACCTATCTTACGCAAATGAAGCTGAAGGCCTGGTTTTGGAAGAAGGAGACGGGAGAGCGCCATTGTGCTTTCAGCTTTGGACCTTGTGGAAGTAGAGCGAGAGAGAGATACAGACAAGGGGTTTTAGAGAGGTTTTAGGACATGATTTTTTTTTAACCTTCAGCTTTTTTACTTTTTTTGCCTTTTTGGGTAAGGTTTTGGTCTGGGGCTCGGGATCTTAAAGAAAATGACACAACATAATAATAATAATAACAATAATAATAATAATAATAAATAAGCCAATCAGGTGTTTTTTTGTAAGAAGCCTATCAGTTAAATTATGATGCATTCTGCCATTCTGATCTTTCAAATTCATGTTTACAACTTTTAAAAGCAAGAATTACTGTTTTTCAAGTAAGATTTGGTCAATAACATAACAAATATTTGCACAATCTCAAAACACTAAAATCCCGCCTAAATTATTTTTAAAATTATTTAAAAAATAAGCACTAATAGAAATCCAAAGAAGCCCAAGAGACTAAAATAGGCTTAAAATACCCGTTACCTCATATGTGGATAGCGGAAATAATTGCATTTAATAACCACAATAACCTTCTGGATGCAGATCCAATTAGTAAAAACATAATACGAATATCTCAAAGTGATATCCACATTTTGCAGATAAAGCTCAAGATATTGTAAATTACCACATCGGCATATATACTCCTAGTTAGCTCAGTTGCAATCAATAAAGCATGCCGAAAAATATTATCAACAAATACCTTGTTGTAAGACCCAAGTTGTTTTATATAATTTCATCATGTGCTTTCATACTAGCACGGATTAGGTTTAATTTTATCTTAACCATGTACTTCAATTAAAGTGTAAAGAAAAATTTCTAAATTAAAAATATTTTCTATAGTACCGGATTAAACCACCACATGTCCATGTTTGAAGCATGATATATGCCAATCAAATAAACGTGACAAAGGGGATCGATTCATGCATTAGGATTCGGTGTTTGTAGGTTTACCAATTTGAAGATGAGTTAGCTCATGCAGCTTGCGTTCTACTTGTAGTTGGTTCCAATTAATTAAGAATTTGTGAAAGAAACAAATGTCATTTCTTTTACATCAATGCCATCGATGCCTTTCAAAATTTAGAGACACATATAACATACCATTTTGCCTCTTTTTAAGAATACTTTGTTTTGCTATAAGGATTCATATGATTGTAGTCAAGATCTTGAGCGAGCCGAGTTTTGCATTTTTGGATTCAATTCAATTGAATAACATCAGTGTTTTAAGCTTTGCTCGAACTCCATCCAAGCTTTGAATCTCTATTTTTACTCGGCTCAAGAAATCCTTTGCCAAGGTTGAGCTTGGCAAAGTATTTCAACATATATAAAATTCATGTAAACAACAAAATCACAAATACAATTAAATTATCGTACCACCAACAATAAACGTTGTCTCCAAAGCCGTCGTGGTAATAGGAATTGCCAATACATCATGTTTCATCTTATAGACAAGATGCGATACTTGAAGTAATTCACTTTCCACAACTCTAAAGTCTAAAGTATCAAAAATTGTATCCGAACCATCTTTCACATATAAAAACACTCTCCTTTCATATTTAATTAGGTTGAACCATATCGATCAACACTTCTTACAATTAATTGAGACATTGACTTCTTCCATTAATTGAGCATTGGCCTATCACTTTCAACACTCCTCCCAACAGCACTAGCAGAACAACCTCTAGAAGAACTTTCAAGAGCATTTTGGTGCTCACTTTGTTCTACAATTGCTAAACTATGATTCTTAATATGCTCACCATACAACTCATGCAAAACTTAAAAGGGCAAATTCAATATTCCTAGTGGCTTCTGGCTCTTGATAAATTACAAGAAAAAAAATCGTACCAACATCATTTTGAACCTTGGATTTAGGGATGCAAATAAACTAGTCCGTCCAACAATCCGCTTGTTTAAACTCAAATTGTGACTGTAGAAATTCGCTTGTGGCTATAGAAGCACACTCGACTATTAAGTGATGCATACGCTCAACAAAACTCATATAAGGGTCACAAGCTTAACTCGTACCAGACTTGCTCACCCAACTAAAAGCCTATTTGGGTGTGTGTTTGAGGGGCCAATTCCAAACATATTTGTCTTCTTACAGAAAGTGCTTGTTTAAAACTTCTTGTCAAAATGAAAATGAAGTCACTCCTTCTAGATGACTTAATACTATTTGATTTTTTTTTTTTTTACTCGTTTGTACTCTTTAGTATCTGGAAAAACTTAGTTTTGTTGAAGGCTAGGAATCATTTAGGGTTTATTTCAATGGTTAGATTGTTCTGTTTGATCTTCATAAAATAAGGACTAAACAATGAAATGAGGTTTTATCTTGTAGTCTTCGTTGTTACGGTCTTGATGAATTGCTTCCAAATACATGTACCACTTCTTTCCCAAGTATATTTTCCATCATTTTATTTTTAACTCTTCCTTTATTTGCTCAGAAACTAGAGCAAAAACTACTTTCTTAACGCTTTCTTTCTCTGTTTGTTGTTGATTTCGAACCAGGCCAATTCATGCCTTATTTATGTCCAGGTTTAGCCTTGATTGTGTGTGTTTTTAAATTATCGTTTTCCAACCAGGCCAATTCATGCCTTACTTTTCTTTTCAATTTGTCAGGTTGAATCTATTACTCTATTAATTTACTTATATATAAAAGATTATAATAAAAAGTTAGCATCTAAATCAATACATAAGCAGCATACATAAGCAGCATATATATACATATATATGCTGCTTACGTATTGATTTAGATCTTAACTTTCTATTATAATCTTTTGGATAATTTCACTTAACTTCCTTAAAGTTTCGCGCCTTTTGCAAACGTCCTTCCAAAGTTCAAAATCTCCTATTTTGGTGTATTAAACATTTAAACTTTTGTTTCATTTCAAATGCCCCATTCCGTTAGAATTTTCCGTAAAATTATAACAGATTAGTATAAAATTACTAAAATACCCTTTTTTTTTCATTTTTCCGTTTAATTTAACTGCAATATTTAACGGTAAGGGAGTATTTGAAATGAAACAAAAGTTCAATATATCGTGAGAGACTTTGAACTTTGAAGGGGTGTTTACAAAAGACAAGGAACTTAGGGAGTTAAGTGAAATTACTCCTAATATTTTTAACATACAATACTAAAGTTTCAATCTTAAGCATCACAAGAATACCTACCACGGGGAATTAAGTGTTTGCCACCAGTTGCCATGGAAAACAAAATGCTACTGGAATTTCATTGCACTTTAATGGCGATATTAAACCCCTTTAAAAAGATTTCATCCACTTGCAGTTAATAGTGATAATGGCCCAAAACCAACTTGGCATCCACTGTCGACCTTTGAAGTTTGCAGTTGCAGGCGGTGGCTTAAATTTGAAGGCTTGTAAAAGGCCAGCATATGCCGTGGGGTTGGAGCTTGGAAGGCATAAATCCATAAACCAATATTGCTAACTGCACAAAAATCTAATCAATCTCTTCACCTATCTCACCAAATCTCCATTTATGGCGACGTCTCTACAGACTGCGGTATACGAGTTCTTAGTCTAGCAAAACAACCCAAGAAAACACAATCTGCAAAATCTTAACCATAAGCCTATTTCACCTGCAAAACAGGCGGCCAAATCGCTGCATTTGAGGAGGCTTGTTAGCGTGGAAATGAAACAGGAAGACCTGGTAAGTTTGAGGAACAGTAGAGTCTCCAATTTCCGCTGGTAGAGAGTTATTCGGTATATCTACCCAACAAGATAGCCAGATTTTCTGCCCCAGTAGAAAGAAAAGCAGACGTTACATGTTTAATTTTCTCCTTCAATGCGTTAACCCAAAAAAGTCTGAAACCGACTTTTTTTAAGACTTCTTATTTGAAGTCAAACAGCTCCACTTTATATTACCAAGGGAAGAAAAGAAAAAGCTTCAACTTTCTGCCTCCATCTCTCATTTGCCGCTATCTCGTGATCATCTTCTAGAGCTGCCGTATATTCATCGAGGCGTCTCTGATCATATTTCAGGGACAGATATGGGACTGAAGGATCTTCATCTCATGCTCAAGGTGGGCCTGTAATTTGCCAGTTCTTCTTTCTCTTTCTCTTTCTCTTAAGAACGCATGCTATTTCTTTATTTATATTTTACCTTGGATTTCTTGGTCAATCGGATAATTTACACTAATGGGTTTAAGGAGTTCTGCTTGATTCTTCTTTATTGTTCTTATAAACAATCATGATGCACATGCGCAGGCACGAACCAGGATGTTTATCTAGGGGGGCTGGATATAATCCTAAAAATCTCCTATCACCTAATGTAAATCCGTCCCTAAGACATGAGCAGTAGGGTATTTTTGCCGAATGATAAATCGGAATAGATTTTAATAAATAAAGAAGAAGAAGAAGAAGAAGAAGAAGAAAGTGTGTATATCTTACAAGCCCTTCTTTCTTTAGCTAAAACATTTACTGGGTTTTATAGGGACTCAGGCTGAAACGGTTTCTGATAGGAGATGGCGGGAGAAAGAAAAGAAAGCAGAAGATTTCAAGGAGGCCTTCATGGATGATGCAAGTATCACATGGGTATCATGTTGTGGAGGATCAATCATTAAGCAGTGGTTCAGATGAGCCTGAGTCTGACTCTGTTGTTGTACAGAGAGAGCAAATTGAAGAGCTTGAATCGTGGTTTTTCGGAGTTTTCGACCCTCAAGTAGGAGATGAAGTTACCAAGTACGTGAGATCCCATTTATTTAACAGGAATCCCAAAGAGGTAAGGTTTCATGTAATGCTGTTCTTTTAAGTTCTTGAAAGAAATGACAACTATTATAAAAAAAAAAATTGTGCTTTGGTTTTACAGTGTTAATTATGTTGTGCTTTTGCAGACAAACATAAGGACAAAAAGCAAAGACACAATGAGAAAGGCGTACCTTGGTGCAAGAGCAAAGATCAGAGAGACACAGAAAGCAGATGAGACAAGTAGAGCGGGTTCGGTATCTGTGTTGGTCATCAACACAGAAAAGCTTGTGACGGCTTCCATGGGAAACTATAGAGCTGTTGTCAGCAGAAATGGTGTGGCTCATGCGATAGGCAGCAGAGACCAGAAATCATCAAAAAGATATTGGTCTCGCAGACTCATTTCAGGTATCGAACACTTTCCTATTTCGCCTTACTCTAGACCAATTACATTAATGCTATTATACGACTGTCATATAACTTGGGATGACATGACAATGAAAATTAGCATTTGAATCGTAATCGTATAATAGTCAGATAACAAAGTCTTTGAAGCAAAAACAGAATATGTTTGGCACTATCTGATCGTAGTTTCTGTTTTTGTGCATCAAGTACGAAAATACTTGGGCAAAGTAGCCAGCACTAAGCAATCCAAAGGCTCGGACCTTCTTGTTGGTGCTGAAAGAATTGATTCAAGTACTGAATTTGTCATCTTAGCAAGCACTGGCATATGGGAGGTACAATGCATTTACTATACATTTCTTTATACTTCTTCCTCTTCGTTCTGCCATATTTCCCCTGTATTTCTGATATCATCACAGGCATCCCCTGACCAAGGTGGGATGCACTGATGCACAAACAATAGTTGCATTATATTTCAGAAAATCAAAGAAAGTCAAAGAGAATTTTTGCCTTGTTTATCCAGGTTATGAATAACCAAGAGGCCGTGCATCTCATTTGGCACATAGAAGATCCACAAGAAGCTGCTGAGTGCTTGGCAAAGGAGGCTTTAGTTAGAAGGAGCAAAAGCAGCATTTCTTGTTTGATCATGCGCTTTGACTAACATCTTTTCATGTTTCATTATTGCAACAAAAATTTAATTTTTTTTTTTTAGACTCTTGACAAACTAAGCCAATAATATGCAGTGGCGGTGAAAGACAAGGAAGAAATCATACTGATCAGGATGAATTTTTGCTTTTGTTTGTGCAAAAGCCGTGCATTTTTTTTTTCCATCATGGTTCTATTGCCAAATGTGGCCAAAATCATAATGGTAAGGGTGAAACTAAAAGGGGTTATCAACATTGCAAAGGTCGATAATTCGAAATTATGATTGTAAAATCCTTGACAGTCAGAGAGGGTGAGCGAAGTTTCTTGTAATTCTAGTATGATCAATAATATGCTCCATCTAATGCAACGCCAATTCAAAACAAAACTAGAAATTAAAAGGTGGTTAGAAGCCTTTGCCTTGATTCTAGGATGGCTGAACCTAGAAGAAGTTGTTCCTTAAATTTTTGGCTAGCTTGCTCTATAACGTTTCTGGAGGTTGCTGGCTGTAAAGGCATGTGGGTGTTTGCCTTATTGAGTATAAAAATATATAGAGAATGAAACAAAACTGTCGAAGGGAGAGGGAGAGAATGAAACAAAATGCGGCCTTCAGTTTAGCAAAAAGAAATGGAAGTCATTGCCGGACTTGAAAGAAATAGAGACCTCGTTTATGCTCACACTTTGAGCGTTTGTTCCTACTTCAGAAATACTTGTAAAAGCCCCCCATCCCTATGTCATGATCCTTGGCCTCTCACTCCAATAACTCCAGAGACCTTTTGTTTGTCATCATCATCGGCTCTGATATCACTTATTAAAGAGATTGATATCTTGAGAGTTTTTATTTTTGAAGAGCACATAATATAGCATATTAAGATACCAGTTAACCCCAAACTTAAGCATATAGATTTGGGCTCAACTATGCTATATTAATCACTCAAAAAACTTTACACTTTTTCAATCTTGGACTCGTTCTTTTTACGCTTACACATTTATACTCAACATTTTAATTTATCAAGCTTCCACCATGTCAAAGATCGTCTATTAAACTTAAATTAGAATCAAGGTCTCAAAGAAACCAATAATAACACTCAAGCTCACGAAGTAAGCAAGAATTAAAAATGTCATGTAACTGTCATATATAGCCGGAGGAGTAAGGCGGTAGAGTAGCACTAAAAATGTGCTCCAATGGCAATTACAGAAAAATTGCAGCTTTCCGTTATCTTCCATGTTAACAGTTAAAAAGAGTTACAGATGGACTACTTTTACCTGTCTTAACAGAAACCTGAAAAAATTGACCGTTACATATTGACTTTTCTTTCTAATACAAAAATAAAGAAAATTCCTTCACATTTTCTCTTTCAACGCATTAAAAATAGGACGTCTAGGTCTAGAGAAAAGTCTGAAACAGCTTTTTGGTACTTCATATTTCACTTCAAAGTTCAAACTGGTCCAGCTTAAGCACGTCAGCGAGCAAGAAAAGCTAAAGCTTCAATTTGCCCAGAAAGTTTCTCTGACACCATCTCTCATTTCTTTTCCATTTTGAAAAGATTATCCTTCTCTCTCGTGATTATCTTCTTGAACTGCCGTATATTCATCAAGTCGCGTCTCTAATCACATCTCAGGTATAAACATGAGACTGAAGGATCTTCATCTCAAGCTCAAGGTAAGCCTGCCTGTCATTGTTTTTTTTCCTCGTAGTTTAAGAACGAATAGCCTTTTATCTTGGAGTTCTTGTTGGTCAATCGAATAATTTAAGCGCATGGGTTTTGAAGTTCTGGCTGGTTCTTCTTTATGTTAGTTAGAAGAGAATAACTTCACATGCCAAATGAAAGAAATATGGAGAAGGAAAATGTAAACATCAGAACATGCAATGGATATTCATACGAGCAACAAAGACTGATTTTTCTTGATGTTTTTGATTCAAGAATGTTAAAAAGTTCAAAAGATTTTCTTTTCTGGTTTACATGTAACTCATTTACTGGGTTGTATAGGGAATCAGGCTAAAACGCTTTCTGATAGGAGATGGCGGGAGCAAGAAAAGATGTCGGAAGATTCCAATGCCTCCATGGCTTGCATTATTACATGGGTATCATGTCTTGGAGGATCAACCATTTATAAGTGGTTCAGATGAACCAGAGCCTGAGCCTGAGCCTGAGCCTGACACAGTTGTGGTGGAGAGAGAGAAAATTGAAGAGCTTGAGTTGTGGCTTTTTGGAGTTTCCGAGGGTCAAGTTGGAGATGAAGTTACCAACTACGTGCGATCCCATTTACTTGACAGGAACCCCAAACAGGTAACATTTTTTATATAATGCTATCCCTTTAAGCTTACTATCATGAAGAGTGACTTGAATATTTCACCCGTACAGCTTTAGGATGTTATATTTGTGATTTGCAGTCACAGATAAGGAGAAAGAGCGAAGAGACAATGAAAAAGGCATACCATGGGGCAAGAGCAAAGATCAGAGAGAAACAGAAAGCAGATGAGCTATGGAGAGCGAATTCAGTATCTGTGTTGGTCATCAACACGGGAGAACTTGTGATGGCTTCCATGGGAAACTACAGAGCTGTTGTCTGCAGAGCTGCTACGGCTCATGTGATAGGCAGCAGGGACCAGAAATCAGCCAAAAGATATTGGTCTCGCAGACTCATTTCAGGTATGGAAGAACACTTTCCTACTTTCTAATTAATTTACAGGGATAACAGAGTATTTAAAAGCGAAAACAGAATATCTGATAATAGTTTCTGTTTTTGTGCATCAAGCATGCAAATATTTGGGCAAAATAGCATGCAATAAGCAATCCAAAGGCCCTGAGCTTCTTGTTGGTGCTGAAAGAATTGATTCGCCTACTGAATTTGTCATCTTAGCAAGCACTGGCATATGGGAGGTAAGATGCGTTTATTATACATTTCTTTACACTTCGTCCTCCTGCCATATTTCCCACGTATTTCTTATTTGCATGCAAAGAAAGTTTAACGAGTATTTTTGTCTTGTTTATCCAGGTTATGAATGACCAAGAGGCTGTGCTTCTCATCCGGGACATATATAATCCACAAATAGCTGCTGAGTATTTGGCAAACGAGGCTTTGAATAGGAGGAGCAAAAGCAGAATTTCTTGCTTAATCATTCGCTTTAACTAACACCTATTAATATTTATTAATTGCAACCGAATTACTCAATAGTTTTACTGCATATTGCTTGATAACAGACTAGGCCAATATGTTGAAAAGACTACGAAGAAATCATCATGTGGCCATATTTTGTGGTGCCAACCGCTGCACAGTCCACATACCAGATTCAGAGATGGTGCTGTCATCCATGTGATACAAATAGATTAAACATTAATCGAACAAAATTGTACCAAGTTAGTAGCTAATGTTTGATTTAGTCGGTTCACGGAGGGAGCTACTGAATAATTCACCATTCAAACATTGAAATATGAATATGATGTACAAGGACCAGTTTGACAGCAAGGTGAATAATAATTATGCTTTTTCACATTAAAACAATTATATTTGTAAAAATTCACAACCAAAATAGTGCAAAAGACACAAGCTGCATTCTCACCTTCACAGATATCATCCACAATGTCATGTCGTCAGTTTCTTTTCACTAGTCTTGTTCCGGAAGGGTGATAACAAGGAGAAAGACCGAGAACCTGTAAGCAGACATAAAATTCTTAATCGTAAATCCAGACAGCAGGAAAAAAGATAGATAGATAGAAAGAAAGAATGAATGAATGAAGTTTGGTAAGTTGCGTGCATATTGAGCACTTACTCTTTTGTGAAGTAGTGCCAGCAGTGGGAGTTTCGTCTTGAGAGATCAAATTCTTCAATGTGTTAACTGGTGATGACAATGGAAAAATGACGGTTAGCAGTCAAAAATGACGGTCAGCTTGGGCAGTAAAACACAGCTAATTAGTGTGAAACACAGATTAGGGTTTAACAGTAAACCTCGACTAATGATGAAATAATTTGCAGATTGGAATCAATCGTAACACGGGAATTAAGTAAAACAGAGTACACACTTCAAAAGGTTAAATGCTATTTTACAATTTATGTATGCAAGATGTGATATTAATGATTCACGCAAAGAAATGTTACTTTATGAGTTATTCGTTGTAAGGCTATTTTTAACAGCATGATAGTTATGCATTCTAGCAAAGTGAGATGAGCCCTAAAGTTACAAACAAAGGCCAAGGGGGATAGTTATAGTGTTTTACAGAGTGTATTTTATGCATCACATAGTACAAAGTTACAAAACTTTACAGAGAGTATTTTATGCATAGAACAGTACATAGTTACTGCATTTCAAAGAGAACGTAGTTATTTATTCATAGCATATCAAAGAATTTCAAAGAGAAAGAGTTTGATTCATGCCTAGTAAAGAGTTTCAAAGAGAAAATATCTATTTTGCTCATAGTATGTTAAAGAATTTAAAAGAGATGTAGTTTGTTTTATACATAGCATTAGTATAGAGTTTTAAGAAATGTTGCTTTCCGTTTTGCATGTTAAATTTTTACGCAAAGAGAAAGCATTGTTGTTTCAAGAACATTTTCATGTTTTATGAGGGCTCAATTCAATTACTAATTTGGGTAGTTGTTTACTTATTGATTGTGAACTCACCTTCCACCTATAAAATTATTGTTTTATAGAGGACTAAGACAGGATGGGCAGCCAAAGAAGGCGATAGCTATGATCTCCATAAGGCCTTTGATTGTATAGTTTTGATATAGCTTGATACATCATGCAGTATATTATGACTAATGTATCAAATGATGCTAAAATATGTAAGTGATCATTGAACAGCTGATGTATATAGTATGGATGAATGCAATGATGTGTATGCATAGAGTTCTGGAGATTATTTATGTTGGCATCATCATTTCAAAAAAATTATAGCAATTTCCGCTACGTATTTAATATCCAGATGTAGTAGTAGCGCTCAACAATGGCTTTTACTAGATTATATTATAAGGGGCGTTACGCATGCATGGCCTCGATCATTCAAATGGCATGAGTAAAAGAAGTTGAGTTACCTAAAAGGGGAAAAAAGGAAGAATAGACTGCTAATCAAGTGAAAAAGATAAGAACAATCTCTTTCACACATGCACACAAGGGAAGCAAATTCTTATCAAATCAACACAGCCAGCATAGAAGAACATTTTACACAAAACAGAAATTTTTGTTGAAAAAATAAAAACAGACAATCCTTCGTTGTGGTGCAGAGGAGCAAAGACTACAATTTAAAATTCATACAGAGCATCCAAGTAACATAATATTTATATTTGTCTAGACAAAAACCCTAAAGAAGACCATGCTCAAGAACCCATTGAAGACAAAATTGATAATACGGTCTGAGAATCACCAGTCAATTTGTAATCCTTTTCATAATAGAATCACTTGTTTAGGATTCTGAGAAAATTGTTCACTGTTTGAAAGTTAAATGATACTGTGATTTGTTAGCCATAGCCAGTAGAGTTCAAATGCATGTCAATTGCACATTTGGAAATTGTTCATCAGAGTGCAAGGGAGGGAAGAGTACATGCATGTTACCTTCACTCGTAGAAACATGGTTTGCCCCCGAATCATCCGCCTCAGAACTATTGAGGCTGGTACTATCTGATTCAATATTACGTTCACCTGTAGCTGAGCTATGACTCTTTCTCCCAAACTTCAATAGCCGTCTAATCCCTTTTGAAGAGTCCTTTCCTTGAGGCTTCTCCAGTGATTCTGGAATCTTTTCTAGAGTCAAGTTTCTAGAATCTGATACTAGTGCTTTAACAGTCTGTGTGCCTGTTGTCACAATCTCTGAACTGCGTGGTACTGCTTTGCCATACTCTGAATTCCCAGTACGTGGATCTTCCAAAGAAGAAACCCGAGCATAGGGGGCTTGATATGGTTTTTCAGCAATATCAATATTAGAAACCTTTGGAGGTTCTTTGTCCGCATTAACCGTTTTGACCTAACCTCGGAAGTTTTTAAATAAATGAAAGGAATTAAAAAGAAAATTCAGACTATCAAGAGAGATTCTCTTCCTTGCCAAAAGAATAATATAGCTAAAAATATGTTTTCCAATTCAAAGATGTTTCTGAATTTTTTCTCTGGTTGAGGCAAAAGAAAGAGAGATAAAAATACAAATTCAAAAATATATCAGAGCAGCATTGTTTGGTACCAAGGTTGCTATTATTACAACTAGAACATATAATCAACTGTAAGGCAATGTGCTTATTTGAGTTTAGCCATAGAACAAAAAGTTTCACCGAGCTATGCTGGTAATAGTAATAATAGACATACATACATATTAAATCTATTTATCATCAGCAAATTGCAATTACTATGTTACGATATTACTTTGAATATTTTTATTGACAGAAAGCATGGTAATAAGATCAAGATATGATGAACCAGAAGTGAGCATGTGCATCTCACTCATTGTAGAGCATTATTCTAGCAAGGATTGCAGCATTCAAGAGTACATAAATCAATCCTGCTTGTTCTAGAACGTTAGGTGTAAGTTATGTTATATTCATCACAGTTCTAAGAAAAAAAACAAAAAAAGAGTTAACCAAAGATCAATGCCCCTTCAGTTCTGACCAACCATACCTGCCCATAAGAAGCGGGTTGCTCTTGTGATTGGTGTTCAGAGGGTTCCCCATAATCATTTGTATCCATCTTAAGTGGTGAAACTGGGGCACGTATAGCAGCATAATCTGACACAATATCAACTTTCTTCCCTATCTCAATGTTACCATATTGTCCCTTTTGTGCCTCTGCATTTTCTTCCAATGCACGTCCAATGGGAATGGAGGGCTTCTCGCATTCTAGCATCAGAACAGTCTTTTCAATTACCGGGTTGTCATCCCCATCACTATGATGTGAAATATTTTCATCGTTCTTCAGTCCAGCACCTTGAAGAGTTGTAGAAGACTTATTTTTATTAACCTTCTGTGTCGCCTCTTTAGCTGCTGATTTGCTACGGGCACCATCAGGTCCTTTGGATGTCTTAATCTTCAGTTCTGGAAGGGTCGCAGCCTTGCTTCTATCATGGTTCATAATAGCTGATATTTTCTTGGTCTCAGGTCCACCAGATATCTTAGTCTTTGATACTGGTTCAGCACTTCGAGACTTCATTGAAGAGACATGATGGCTGTTACTCATTTTAGGCTCTGATAATCTTCTAATCCGAGCCATTGATGCCTTAGTATCAGCTGCAACACCACTGTTCTCTTTCTTTGGTTCAGGCAATGATGGCACTGAGCGGCTTAACCTATTTCCAGCAGAGTGACTACCGGTACTCAATCTGCTGGGTTTAGAGGCTGCTTCAGAATCACTGGATCCAACAGGAGTTCTGATGGAGGACCTTTTCAGTGGTGAAGATGATCCTGGCTCCAAATCACTAAACTTTGATCCTTTGTGAGTGCTTGGGGAAAGTTTTGCTGGCAATTGTTTCTTAGTTTGATGTGACGGAAATGGTGACTTAGCTGGAACTGAACTCCCTCTAGCAGCAATTCTCTTTTGCCTCTCTATCTTTAAAGCTTCCAGTCGTTTTACTTGTTCCTCTTCCTGAAAATGAAAAAGTTGAAAACATAACTATTTGTTCAACAACCCAAATGAGCAAAGCCGGAAAAAGATATGAATAGACACGTCCCAATTGAAAATATAACTTATGTGATGTAAAAGGGGTAAGAAAAAATGAATGGATGTGTTGTATCCTAGATCAGTGGCCACTAAGTGTTTTACTTTTTGATGCCCCTTGGCAACCTTTTTTTCCCCCAACAATCCCCAAAAGTAAATGGTAACCAAAATACCTTCTCTTTCTTAATTTTCTGAAGATCAGCTTTAAAGGTTCTTAGCCTTTCAGCGCGTGCTCGTGCTTCGTCCAAAGGACTCAATTTCGAAGGCTTCCCTTTCCTTATTGGCCCCACAGTCTTCCTATCTGAATTATCTGGTGTAAGTCTCGATTTCCGGTCCTTGTCTGACTTTTTTGAACCTTGCTTGATCGCTACCTCCATATTTTTCTTATCGAGTGAAGCACCATCTCCAGCACGAATTTGCATTTCATAATCTAAAGCAGGGTCATAACCATTTGACTCCTTTTCTGTTCCACGACTGGGCATCAAACTTAATTCATCTAGCTCATAATTGAATTGGCTCCCAACTTTATTAGGCAAGTTCTCTGCCATCTGAGATGCAGATGGGAATTCAGAATCCATGTCAATAGCATTTCTGTCATTGTTCCCAACTCTGTCCATTGAATTTGCCCTTAATGCAATGATGTATGAGTCATCATCCATATCATGTGATGGCATCTTATCCTTGTTATTGGTTACGCGATCAAATCCATTTACAAGTGGATCTAAGGAAGAATTTGTATAACCTGACTGGCTTTCTTGCCTATGTATCATAAAATCATCATTGCCAGTTCTCCTATAGCCACCTCGTCTTCCATCTATTTCTGTAGGCAGTACGTCCTTAGAGTTTCTACCATCACCAGATTGACCATCTCTTCTAGAAATCAACAATTCATCATTTGATGCCTTGCGCATATAGGTCACGTTTCCACTAATTGTATGCATATCAACCATATCCACTTCTTGCATTTCACCCTTACCTGGCCCACTAAAAACCAAAGGATCATCACCTACAGGTTTTTGCCGCCTTTTCAGTTGACCCTCCTTTTCCATTGCAAACATGCCATGGTCAACTCCACGTTTGTCCTCATCAGCATCTCTCAGTAAAAAGTTTTGGAATGCCTGCCAGTGTCCACCATCTGTGTCCTTCCCATGTGCCATTTCTTCCTTATTGGTTGAATTCAATTTATCCATGGATTTTGTACGACCCCCTTTTCTCTTGAAAGATCTCTGAGAGTCCATATGTAAATCTCCACCTTCCTCATCAGTTTCAGAGTTAGAAGCTGATTGTGATTCACTACCAGAAGAGTTCTGCCTCTTTGAAGTTATGTAATTAATGTTCCGAATGACAACCATCCCTGATTGCTTTTTACCCGATCGGCTAGCCTTCTTCCGTGATTCTCGATTTTGTGAAGCTTCTTTCTCCAACTCCAGTTCATCTTGCGATCTTGTTTTTGAAGCATCCATCTCCCAATTTTCTAATTCAGTAGTGCTATCCCGACTATCCATAGAATGCCTTCTCCCCATTCTTGGATCAGCACCAAGTCTAGGGTCCAACACTGATGGATATGGTGGCTGAAAAAATTGGCCGTTTCCTGGATAGTTCTGATAGTAAGGCATGCCTTGCATGGGATATGCTTGATAGACTGGAGGTGCACCTGAAGGAGAATGAACAGGCCAGGGAGGGAACATATGATGTGGAAATTGTCCTTGAAAATATTCTTGATTGCCTAATGGTGCTTTGTGATCTGTGGGAGGCTTGTCATCTGGGCAAATTAATAGAAAATTTCTCAAATAAATAAAGGCATACAGACAATACATATGGGATATAATAGAGGAATAACACTTAATGAAAGCCATGCAATCACTCGGTCACATTTCAGGCGCTAACATTTGTGGCATAGTTCATTTGTCTTGAAGTACTATGTCAACACTTCATACTGATTTTGATGCCAATACCAGTGTCAGTCTTGGTTCTTTTCTTCTTTCTTCTTTCTTTTTTTTTTTTCTTTCAAGTTTTTTTTAGATGTTTTGAAGCTGCTAGAGAATATATATTTTTCCCATGAACCTTTTAGAGCACTCTCAACAACTTCCCTAAAGCCTTTTTCCTTCCCTAAATATAGGAAAAATTCTCAAAAAATTCCAAAAAACCACATGCAGCAAATACCCTATAGCTTCCCTATCCATTATTTTAACACAAAATATTTATCTCTTCTCTCTTCTCTATCCTCTCTACCTTTCACTGGGGAGTGTTGATATTTTGTACAAAATGTGAGGGTACGTGGGGAAATTACATTTTGTAAAGAAATAATATTTCAATGATATAGAAAAAGATAAAAGAAGCTATTGCTGAGAGTGATCTAAGAAACATGCAGAACTATAAGCCCCAGAAACCTTTTACTGGGGACTGTTGAGATTTTGTAAAAAAATGTGTAGGGAAATTACATTTTGTAAAGAAATAATATTTCAATGATATAGAAAAAGATAAAAGAAGCTATTGCTAAAAGTGCTCTAAGAAACATGCAGGGCTATAAGCCCCAGAAGTTAGCCAACTTTATGGTTCACAGTTTAATTTAATAAGTGATACAAAAGGACAAAGTTTTAGTTCCATTCTTCTACTCTTTACATGTTGCATTAAACCAAAGTATTATTCTCGCTCTCTTCTTTCTTCCAAACAATGAAGTAATCATTAAATCCTAAGTCATTGTCTATGGAAACAAATACCGAATGAACCCTTTAGTTGGTGCAATCTGAAGGTGTACATACATCCATATGATAGCATACCACCAAAACCTTTCACTATTTCCAGAAATGAAAGTGCTTTAGTCAAACAGTTCAGAAAACAAAAGAACAAGGCACTCCAATCATAATACTAAAGACAATAAGGTGGCTACGTATATGCAGGACACCTCTAATGCTAAGAGCCCGTACCTGCACTTGCGCCACTACTTGTGTTCACACTATTTTCTAAAGCCACCTCGTGTTCTTTCTGCTTGTTGGCCACATTTGCAAGCATGATGCCTGATGCATTCATGGCATAGAAGTCTGATCGGCTAGACATTGCTTCAGCTGCTTCAATTTCAAGCCACTGCCCAGTTTCATGCTTTCTTTTCCATAACTCCATAAATTTTTTACATGCATCCCTGTTATGTTGAAAATTTTAACATCATCAGGGAAAAAGAGCCCAATATATGAATATTTTGGCCAATTACAAGCAAGATGCTTACATTAAACGCGAGGCTCCAAAGCATTCAGCAAATAACATCAATGGTGACATGCGATCAACGTCAAAACCAGCAGCTACAGCACGTGCAAAGGCCATGCCCTGTTCTTTCTGCAGCACGGTTTTGCGTGTCTCTAGGACTTTCAAAAGTTGAACTCTAGTACAAACCAAAACACATGAAACTAATGCTCGTGAAAATGTTATCAGTAGGACAAACAAGACATATATTAAGATGATTGCAATTCATAGTTAGACGACACGAAAAGTTGCCACCCATAACCTTTTTTTTTTTTTTTATGTGTTTCAGGTGATAAGTCATTCAACACTATTCCTGACTAAAAGAGATTCCTCTAGGAAAAACAAACATTTTTGCCAATATTGAATTGATATGGGAATGGAAGAGATAGAATTCCATGCACACTAATGCAGATTTTTCAAAAAAATCTTACTTAGGAGAGGGTACTGAAAACAAATTATATAAATTCAAAGAAATGGAGTATCAATGTTACAGAAGAAGAAAAAGTAAATGATGTAATTTGACATTTTGCTCAGCTTCTAATAGTACGTATTATTGCACTTAGACATTTTTATGACATCCCTGATTCACTTTCCACACGCAGAGACTTGCAAGAAACTAAAGGATGTAAAATCTCATGAAAGAATGTTGAAGTTCAATGTGATCAATGGATATCATATATGATTATTCATACACAACCCTAAACTAGCAGTTTAGTTTCTATAATAGTTTTATTTATCATAGCAAGATTGATAAGTATCATCTAAGAGGTCATAGGAAAAATATGCAAGAATTAGATTATACTTTGAATTTCCCTCCTGAGTGGTGGATCCATTTGCTTCAGGTGGATTTGCTCCAGGCTGACAGATACCAAAAGAAACAAAATTAAAGAAATTGGCAAAATGTTAATTATAAGTCAGGGGTACTTAGTGCAGGCTCACTTTGTAAAGGACAATTGCTTTCTCCTCATTAGTATCAAGCACCAGCCTGCTGCCTGTCCAAACCGCAGGATGTTAATAACCAATACAGAAGTTGTTAAAGATTGCAAATGATGTAGAATTTATTACTAGAATACTAAATTAAAAAATTAAAAAATCAATAAACCCACAGAGACAAATCCTCAATGACACTTCACAAAACAAAACCTTGAAATATGACAATAGTACAAATGGAAAGAGAGAGAGAGAGAGAGGAGTAGACTGGTAAAGAAAAAGCAGCCTCGCCCTATCCCCTCCTAATTCCCCAGCATCCCCCTCCCCCACCCCCCACCCAAAAAATAAAAACCAACGAAAAGAAAGAAAGAATATCATGAAACAAAAAAAATTAAAATTAAAATTAAAAAAGTAAAAATAAAACATCTCACAACACAAACATTTGTGCAACATACACCCATTTCTCCTTTGCCACAGTACCTTCAGTGCTTTCTACAGTTTTAGCTTGATAATCTTCTACCTGCCACACAGAAAACAACTGACATTGACCTTTCGTTGACAATATGACACTAAAATGATAGACAGCTGATAGAATTTACTTACGGTACTCAGCCCCATGTCATTGTTGCCTTGAATCGCAATTGCCTCCTCAATTTGTAAGATCTCTGATTCTGTAGTGTAGACCCTTTCCAAGACCTCTGGAGTGCTTACGAAACGAACAAACCTGTAGAAATCATAACATTTTACTCTGACATGCAATTTCATGGTGAAAAAATGTATTAAGCTAGCACCAATTTTTCTGTACAAGCTCAATGTGAAAAGTAACGTCAACAGTCACAAGGCACAAAGCATTATAATTACATGTGTAACCAATGAGACATGGTTTGGATGGCTATATGGAACACCTCCAGTTTTTGGTAAGAGAAAAGAAAAAGAAAAAAAAAACTTACATTTTTTCTTTTAAAAATAAAGAATTTACTTCCAGAATGAAATTCAAATGCACATATTGTGCACCACTCGTGTTAGTTCTACCTATGAGTTCCAACTGCTGAACAGAGCACACTTAAGCAAAATTCAAATTACGCACAAACTTAACGGTACACACCTTTCTATTGTGTCCTTCGTGAACCATGTCGCATCACCGCCAGACTCCGGCTCTAGAACAATTGAATAACCCCCCTTGGCCATCTGCTCTTGTGCAGATTTCAGGTGGGCAAGAAATGGAGTCAGCAAACCCGAAGCTATTTTTTCTTCCTTCCCATTTGCAGATATAACCAATTCACACCTAACAAAAATCCAAAATTAGGTTCCTGCAGCAGAATTGCCAAAGTTTCCAAGGACACTTGCACATATATAGTTCCTCTACGGCTCTACCAAAAATTACAAATCAGAGTCTCAGCGAAACTAATAACCAATTTATAAACAGTTGGAAGCTATATACAATCCATAAAAAACTCAAAAATCAATTTATATATAAATAAAATTAAATTGCAAAGCACAGGGTTTTGCCATAAGATATAAACATCCAAATATGTTAAACACGGAGATTCAGATCCAAATCTTGCTTCGAAACAAACCGAATGGAACCCAGAAAAGCTGTATAAGCCATTGATTCAAAAAGATTACCATGCTATTCATCAAAATCAACCAACAAAGAAAAGCAGACCAAGCAAAAAGACGATTACCTGGTTCGAGTGGGCGTGAGCTGAAACACAGCCGAGTCGAGCCGAGTAGAAGACTTCATTTCTGAGAGGACAAAAAGAGAAGCTGAAACTGTAGACAGTTCCTGCTCTCGGAGAAAGATCAAGTGGCTGAAAAAAGTTGGATCAGAGAAGCAGAAAAAAAGAGAAGTGAAAAACGTGAAAAGCAGGTTGATGACTACAAGGTTTTTGCTTGAAATAAGGTTGTTTTTCCCCTTTACAAACTCAAAGAAAAAGTTTCAGACAACTCCAAACGAGGAAAGCCATAGCTCCCAGAGATGAGCTTTCAATGGCCACCAAACACAGATTGGAAGAGACTCAGTCTGTGCTTCAGAGAGAGAGAGAGTGAGTGAGAATATCATTTTTTTTAACCAAAAAAATAAACTGAAAGAGAATCTGTAAAGATTTTGTCATAGGATGCCAACCAGAGACTGAACTTTTTTTGCTCAATCAATTATTATAAATAAATAAATGAACAGAAATTTTTATAAAAACACTTAATTATATTTTGTATTAATTTATAAATAAATTCTGAACACCACACCTGAACCAAACCAGTAGTCTTTGACTCTTTATGATCTAAAGCATTAGGTTAATCCGGGAAAAGAAGAAGGGCAGTTTGGGAAATCGAAAGTGAAGGTGACAAACAGCCAAGTCCAACGGGCAAAAATATCAACACTGTAGTGTCGGATAATGATGTCATTTATTGACTCCCTAGTAAAAACAACGAAACTTGTTCAGAAATTAATTAAAGTAATCAAACTTCGCCTCGTAAATGGATTAGAAACTTTTTAGAAAGGAAAATCAATATTTGTTAAAAAATTAATTTAATTTTTTTAAACTTTTTTAAAAAAATTAATTAATTATTTTAATAAATATATGGGGTATTTTAAAAAATTGGTTTAAGTTGTCGTTTTTTATTGTATTGATTTCTGTCACGTACG
The DNA here is from genome assembly GCA_013348765.1 of Carpinus viminea. Taxonomy (NCBI): domain Eukaryota; kingdom Viridiplantae; phylum Streptophyta; class Magnoliopsida; order Fagales; family Betulaceae; genus Carpinus; species Carpinus viminea. Next base: position 30,640,894 of record CP054673.1, read on the forward strand.
GGATACTCTTTTTCCCTTTATTTGCGACAGATGAGTTTGTTGAGGCAGTGATAGGCTCACGGACAAAAATAAAGAGAAAACGTTTAGAACTCTGAAATTCTAACGTGATTTGATAAATTTTTTAGATTTTAAAATCTTTTAATTTGATCAACTTAAAATGAAGTTTTTTAAAATAGTTTAGAAATGTAAAATGAAGTTTTTTTAATAATTAATTAATCTCATACAGATGATAGGTGACTAACCATTATGGTTCGTTTTTGTTTATAAGTACCAGTCTAAAATGACTGGCATGCCCTTAATTGTAACGTCCCTTTCTGTGCTCCACCGGGGAAGTCTGGGATTCCCTTCCAGTGAACATCAAGAGAATGCGTGGCCAGTGGTCCCCTGACAACGAATTTGCGCTTGCCAAATTAGTCAAATACCTTTTCCTCCGTTTCTTTTAGGGAATAATACAAAATTAATTTATTTGGTTTTCTTGTTTTACAATTTATTTTATGTGGTATCAAAACAAACTTAGAAGTACCTTTGGTATGAAAAAAAATAATTTAATCTCTACTGTTAAATTTCATCTATTAACTTAACGGATTTTGTTAGTGTGCCACATCACATCCAATAAAATTATGACACATGTCATGTTTTATTTATAACTTTTAAAAGGCACACTTGGATTTTTGTCATATTATTATGCCAACTAATATTCCCACCTCAACTTTTTTATTTTTTTTATTTTTACGTTAAACACATCAGGTAAAATATTTAAAAAACCATAATTCTACCAAATTATTGATCTAAAACCTAATTTAAAAAAAAAAAAATAAATAAAAAATAAAAAATTCTATGGGTAGATGTTTAGTTTGTTCGGCCTATTTCCTCTTCTTCTTCTTCTCCGTTTTTTTTTTTCTTCTTGTGGTTTTTCTTCTTCTTCTTCTTCATTTTTTTCTTGTCAAGGTTTTTTTTCTCCGTCTCTCTTCTTCTCCGTTTTTTTCTTGTCGTGCTTTTTTTTTTTCTCCGTCTCTTCCTATGTTCTACTCCGTTTTTTTCTTGTCGAGATTTTTTTTTCTCCGTCTCTTCCTATTTTCTACTTTTTCTCTTATACTCTTCTCCTATGTTACAATTCCTCTTTTTCTTGACAACTTTCAAGAGGGAAGTACAGAGACAAAGACGGAGGAAAAAAAAAACCACCATATATAACTTCTTTGCCAACAACCCTGATCAAGATATAGAAATTTAATTTCCAGACTTGCCTTCCATGTTTGCTAGTGGAGACACAAACTTGGGTGAAGAAGCACGACACCCATGAAGAAAAAAAAAGAAGAAGAAGATGACGGAGAAAAAGAGAGGAAGAAACGACAAGAAGAAGAAGAAGAAGAAGAGGAGGATAGGACTAAAAAACTAAACGTCTACAGATAGAAATTTGTTTTCTTTTGAATTAGGTTTTCAGATCAATAATTTGGTAGAATTAAGGTTTTTTACAATATTATAAATAATAATAATAATAAAAGGAAAAAAAAAGCCGAAGTGGGAGTATTAGTTGGCATAATAATATGACATAGAAAATTCAAGTGTATTTTTAAAAATCATAAATAAAACATGATATGTGTCATAATTTTATTTGATGTGACGTGACATATTAACGGAATCCTTTAAGTCAATGGATGAAATTTTACGGTATGAACTAAATTGTTTTTTTTGCATACTATATGGACTTTTAAATTCGTTTTGATACCACATTAAGTAAATTGTAAATCAGGTAAATTACAGGGACTAATTTTGTATTTTTCTCTTTCTTTTAATTACTTTCACAAACAAAATAGAGACCGTTTTATCCAATATTTAAAAAAAAAATGAAAAAATAATTAAGTTTCTTTATATTTCTCAACAACCACAACTACAACTACAAGGGAACAGATAATCAAATGGAAATAATAATTGAAAAACTGGAGCTTGCCACCATTACAACCAAAGTTCATATCATACACATCAATGTCTCTCTTCAAAGCCTTCAATAGTATAAAAGCTGTCACTATAATTATTGTTTATAATAATTTTTAATGCAATTTTTTGTCCAAGTTGTTGCCAGGCTGCGAGATCAAGCTTTGAGTTGAATTTCTGTACATTTATGATGTTTTTGCAAAATGAGAGTACGGTCAAAGGGTCTTCGGTTGAGGTCAAAAACTCTCCTCCGATGCCTAAATTAGCATCTTGTGTGTGCATACAAATATGTAATAATAAATCTCTGATAATTTGTGTGTGTAAAGAAAGTGAGAGAGACTTATGGAGAAACAAGAATCTCTTTGGACAGAGGGAGACGTGAGAGAGAGTCCCGAGGTTCTGGAGAAAAAGAAACATTTCTACTTTTATAAACCAATGATAACACATGTTATGGACAATGATAAAATGATAAATAAATATAAATAGATTGGCATATTTTCTCCTCAATAATAATAATACTTTCAAGTAAAATATCAAGATAGTGTGCACCCTACAATTACATGGCAATCGTCACCCAATGAGAATAGTTAATTAATTCAACGATAAAACAAGGATGAATTTCTTGACTAATTATAAGTGGACCTCATGTATTTTAAAAATCTCGATGATGAGCATGATTCATAGACGACCCTTTTCTGATTGGTTTATTGTTTTTCAATAGCGACCTGGAACCCACAGGCACTAAGCATATCATTATCATATCATATATGCTAATCTAATCAATTACACAGTATTATCGCGGTAGATAGAGGTTTACAATTTAATGTATTATATATATATATATATATATATATATATACATATAAAATAAGATGCAACAGGTCGACTGTGTTCTCCAACCTCAAGACATGGGCCAGTTTCGATTCCCTACACCAATATATATATATATATATATACACCTCCATTTTGTCATTACCTTCATATTCTCTTTGTGGTTAAAAAAAAGAAAAGAAATAACACACTTTTTTTCTTTTTTGTCATCGTTATTCGTTACGTGTCTTGTGAATGTGGATATATCCTCGTTGATGTTACACTTGTCACGTGCCATGCAAACACCATGACTATTTATTTTTCTTGTAATTAATTACGCTAACTATATATATACTTTTATCTCTTCCATACGATCAAATGATTTTGGATAGTACTTAAACGTGCCCGATCATGTCCAAATTCTAATTTGCCTTCATATTATTCCAAGAGAATTAATTCTATCTTCAAGAATTGATCAGACCAGGAAGATTGAGTTCAGCAAACGGTCAAAGAAAAAAAAAAGATTGTTTTGCGTTTTTTTGTTAAAGCTTTGGACCAAAAGCACACTCCAATAGCAACACATGCATGGCACTAATCAGCAGTTTGCATGGCACCCATAAACTTAACTCCAATTATATATCCAGTTTTTAGGTTTTATCTCTCTAAAATTTTGCATATCATCAAATGAGTCCATGTTTTGGTAAGTTTAGGAATTATGGCAAGCCACAATTCCTAAACTTACTAAAGCCTAATCAGCTTTCATCAAATGTCAACAATGTGGCTCTCTAAAGTCTAAATGGATGAAAAAGGAACTTTAGAAGACAATTAAGTGTGCTCATGGTAAATCAAATTGAAAATTGAGGCATCTCATGCAGCAAAAGTAAGTAATAAGACTCAAATTTTCTAATCATATGATCATATGATCATAACTTTAAGCTCACCAATGAAATTCAAATCAAAACTAAAGCCCAACCGCATGCTTATCAATAACATGACAAAATTTGGACACCCCTAAACTTGAATTACATATTTTCTCCGACGTGTGTAAAGAATTGAAAAACAAGAGCAAGATGAATGAGCATATTTGAGGCATATCATATCAACAAACTTGAGTGCAAAAACACATCTTGAAAAGAAACTAATACTTCAACTAAGAAAACAATCAAATGCACACATTGTTGTCAAAATATAATCAAAATAAAAATGAAACAACAATGGAGAAGATGAAATTTGGATGGAGATCATGTACCCTAGTGGATAAGGACTTGAGTGCACAGGGCCTGCTCTCAATCCTATAAAGCTGACTTATCTAGTCAAACTATATGAAATTTGCCAAATCAACGGAGTCCATATCCTTGATATGCTTAATACTCTTTGACCCTTAAATTTAAATTTGAAGCACCAGTCTTTTCTTTTATTAGGCCAAAGAGAATAAATTTTACCTATAGAAAGGTAATTCATAATGTCCGCATATCGAGGTGAGTACTACGGAAATTTTTCTATCTTGGTGGTCTCTTTGTGTTCCTCTAGCATACCTAACAGACTATTCTCCTAAATTTTTGGTAATTCATAAGTAATAATGACTGAGAGAGTGTCATCCGTCCTTAAAAATAAAGACTTAAGATTATCTGGAATTGGCTCCAACTCAAGTTCTGGTGAGGACTCAAGGGAAGGCATGTGAGGAATACTTAGAGACACTGACTCACTGGGTTCTTTCCAAATTGAAACATCCATAGTGGGAGTTGTATTGAGTAAGGGGATGACCTCGTCAATATACTGTTATGTATCAAAGTCATTGAACCCAAAGTGAGTCGGATAAGCCTCTAAAGGAATAGATCTGGAATTATAGGAGGCTCAATTTGCTCATCTTCTTCCTCCTTGTCATCAACTACTCTCACACTTATATTAATTAGCTTTTGATTTATCACCTCAAAAGAACCCAACATTTTCTCCTCAAAGCCAGGAGAATACCTAGGAGGAGGTGGAGCTTATTAATATTGAGGGGAATAATATGATTGATCATTAAACTGCGGATATAATTGATTGTGGAACATAATTTCCTAGAGCTTGGGCTTGCCACCAAAGATCAGAATGGTTGTTCGATGTCGAGTTATAAGAATCACTATAAGGGCCATTCTCCGGTCTAGAGAAAGGTTTTGTGACAATTACCACCTAAATTAATAGACAAATAACGGCTATGTTTTACTTGCAAGTACACAAGATCAAAAAGATAGTATAGTAGACAAATACGATATCATTCTCACAAGTTTTGTGTAAATTATGCTTAATAATTTCCTAATTAATTAATTGAATTAAATAAGATGTCATAGGTTGAATTAAATAATAAGAACGAGGGTTAGAGTCTTGGCATCCACCGCTAATCACACTCAATTAAGATAAACAATATGTTAATGCTAACAATTATATTGATGTACTTAATTTTTGCCAACCTAAGTGCATGATATCTACTTCTTAAGCTATTAATTTTCCTAAGCAATGAATTATGCATTGTATCTACTCTAATTCTTTTCTTTTCAAAGGATTTAACATGATATTAAGTTGTTCTTTAAAAAAACATAAATTTATGAAAATCGACGAACACATAAAGCCTAGGGCATGATATCTACTCTTAGTTCTCTATGTTGATTAAGTCAAGAACTCACGAGAAGGTTCTTTTGTCACTTTATTATGCTTAGCACTTGGTCATCCAAATTGACACAAATAATATAATCAAACATATGTATATGTTGATCAAGCACATTCATATAAGGCATTCGATTAAATAGGAACTAACCAAGTTAAATACTCAAATATAATTGCAACAATGACACCAATATTGAAATCCTAAAAAGACATGATTAGGGCTTCAATCGAGACATAACTAAAGTATTAGTTACAAATAATTTGGATGCTAATCATCTACCTCATAAAATAAAAAGGGAAAAGAATAAAAACCCAAAACGCTTATTGATTGAGCCTTCAAGTGTCTTCTAGAATTGTTCCCCATAATTCTCTACAAAATTGTATATCTTTTCTTAATGTATAGAGGCTTATTTATAGGATTAGGAAAATCCTAGAAGCCCTAGAAACCCTAGGAAACTTGTAGGTTAGTCTCCTAGTCTGATGAAGAGACTGAAGAGCTAATTTGACGTGGAAAAAGGGTCAAGCCGTATGTTGGGTACTGGAGTGCGCACGATCCATGTTTGTGCGCTCGAGCTTGGCCGCTTGTTTAACCCATTTAAAATAACTAAGTTATATCAAGTTGACACGACCCGACGACTCGTTTACTTAAAAGGTAACACAAACCGACACATAGGAAAAATAATGTAATAATAACACCAATGCCATTGATATTCAATAGAATTCACAAATTGTAATATGATAAAACATAATAGGTTTAACTGCTAACAAATTGCCATTCAATAAAAACACTCACAATGATTAGCAATTTTCAACTCTATAATTCATCATAGCAAATTTCAAAATATAAAGTTTACATGGTAAATGATTTAGGAATTGCCTCTAATAGATTTAATTGTCTATTCAAATAACAACTCAATCTCTTGGAATTAAAGCCATAAACAATCACTTACCAAGTAAGCCAAAATCGTATTAAGAAAAAGATAATAAAAAAAGCTAGCAAACAAAAAAAAAAAAAATCCTTCATCATTAGGTTAGGCTTTCTTTAATTTAGTTTTTATTTTATTTTTTAAATAAAAAAATAAAGGGGTCAAGCGGGTTAGACACGAAAAATAACTAGGTCATAAACAGGTAACCCGATCATGATCTGAACCTGTTTAGATCAAACTCAAAACCCGTTAACTTCGTGTTGGGTTTGCGGATCTTGTCAAAAATGCCAGCCTTACTGTACCGCATCTAGAGGTTAGGTAGACAGTCTATGCCAACTGAAGATGAATTATACTTATTTCTTAATTATGATATTTTGTTGACTATTTGAGTAAGACGAGCCCTATATCGTGCATAGTATGAATTTTTCTTGTTAATTTATGATTGACTACTGTTACGTGGTTAACGGTGATATCAATGCCCTATTCTTTTCTCATTACTATTTATCTTTACTTTTATAAAAGAAAAACAAAATAATCATCTTTTGAATTAAGTTATATTTGATCTTGACAAACTTGATAACAACACATACGCAATCCTTGAGGTTCGATACCCTTAATATAGTCATATCCTATAACAACTCGTTTTATTGTAAGTAATTAATTTTATTATTAATATTTTTGCACATAAAAAGACCTTATTATACTCATCTCTTCCCAATTTGTAACACCTGTAGGATAAGCAAAAAGGAAAAGAAATGGGTCATTGGACTTGTTTTCAAATAGCAAGTTGGATGGGATCACGCCTAATAAAGTGAGTCACTAGTTCAAATCTCCATTCCCTCTTGTGTGGACATGTCAAAAAAAAAAGAATAGCAAGTTGGATGAAATTCGTTAATGTGGCATGTAATATATTTGTGATACATGTCATTTAGAATTAAAAAAAAAAAAAAAATTAAGGGGGGTGGTTGAAGCAAGTCGTTTGGGGTCACCAGGAGGAGACCAGCGTTGAAAAAATTAATTCCAGTTAACTAAATTTGATCTAAAATCCACTTGGCGTAATATCATAGGTGGGCTATTGGATTCCTGGTGATGAAGTGCCACGACATGGAGATTACATTAGCCGTTATCTGTCACAATTGCCGCTACGTCTCTCTTTCCCGGAGACTCTACTACAATGGCGTTGTGTGCCCCTACACACAACCTTTCTCTTATCCCGTTGAAAAGCCATGCAAGACCGGGAAGAGGAAGAAGAAGTAGAGGCTCTGGAGTGGTTCAGATAGTGGCGGTGTATGACGTGGCTGGCAGGGAAGGTGGACAAGAGGCGGCGTACGAAGAAGGACAGCTGGACCGCCCCAAGTGGGTTGGTGCCACCCCTCTCTCTCGTCTTGTCGGAGCTCTTATTTCCTTCAAGCCTCTCTACTCTCTGCTCAAGCTCGGTGCCAGACAAGTCCTCATCAGGTCTCCCTTTAATGTTAAATCACCAGTTATCTATAAAGTTTAAGATGATAGAAAATGGTGAATTTAATCAAATGTTATGACTGGTTTTCCTGGGAATTGTTTTGGTTTCGGATAATGAGTTTATTTATTTATTTTTTTTAATTCTGGGATTTTGTTCGAGCAGTACAGCTGAGAAGAAGAACATTCCATGGAGGGAAATGACGAGGGAGGTTCTGGAATCAGATGTATACAAGGAATTGGAGAGCATTCAGAACCCATCACTTGTATACCCAGAGTGTAAATTATCTATATCTTGAATGCCCATTTTATTGCTTTTCTCCTTCATGTGTTTTTTTTCTTCTTCTTGGCCATGTGTTTTGTTTCTTGAGAAAAGAGGAAAAGAAAAGAAGATGGATATTTTCGAATCTACATTGTTGTTCTGTTTTTATTACTTGTTAAAGTGAAACTTTCATTAACTAAATCGTATAACAGGTCCCACAGAGTGAATATTTTTGTGTTTTATCAGTTCCTAGACACTGGATAATCTTAGTTTTAGAAATTTTAGTTTCTTGTTTGTTTTCGAAACATATTTTGTGACTATTTTGATTGAGGATTTTCTCTTTTCAATTGTACTGCACTGAAAAATTGAGCATCGTTCATTGCATATGGGGAATTTGGGATTCAAAATCAAGATGCTACTGCTCGATTTTTTCTGCATGTTAAGAAGCCAAATTCCTAAATTAAACCAAAATAATTGTTTTCTCTTAGCGAAGAGTCCCTATGAATACACATTGTACTTGGCTGGCTTTATCAGATTGAAATGAATTATTTTCCCTTAGTATCGTCTCTCATTATTCAAACGTATATCCTGCATGCAAGCCATTTCATCTTTTAGAGCATGAGGATGAATTCGAGGATGGATTAGGGTGCTGATCTAACTTTCTGTCGAGTCATGTGGGCCTGGCTTCTTTTGTTCCTTTCCAAGTTAGTTTTGGTATTGGTTCGTTAGCTGACTTTTTTGGTAGCTTATTACAAAACCCCCGCTGATTTTGTTGCTTTCTTTGGACAACTTAATGGCAGTATAAATATACTTGTTCTGGTCATTCATTTAGAAGCAACATAGAAGCCTTTTCATATACGAGCCACTACAACAAGAGAATTGAGGAGAAAACTAAATTATCTTTAGTTAGGTTTGTAGCATTGCATTGCACCAAGAGAACTAGAGAAAAGTTTCTCTTTTGTGAGAGTGGAAGATTTTGAGTTTGTTGAATCACTAGTTGGTGGAAAATCCCTTGGTGTATTGGAGAGAATTTTAATGTTACTTGTTTCCTGGACAAAAGATATGGAGTGTCTGGTTAAATTCGGTTATGAAGGAATTCTCAAAATTTACTTGGTCTAATCAAGACCCGCCCTCTATGTCCATGATTGACAAATTCCTAGTCTCCCCCAATTGGGAGGAGCACTTTACAGACTTGATTCAACTTGTCTTCCACGTCCTTTATCATATCATTTCCCTATTCTGCTAGATAGTGGTGGTATGGCTAGAGGTTCTCTTGAGAACATGTGGTTGAAAGCAGAAGGTTTGGTGATTTGGTGAAACAGTGGTGGAATTCATACCAATGTTGTGGTACCCCTTGCTTTGTTTTGGTGTACAAGCTTAAAAGGCTGAAGCTTGATTTGAAATGCTGGAACAAGAAGGTCTTTGGAAATGTAGAGGTGAGAAAAAGGTCCTTTTTGGAGGAGATCCAGCCCTTGATTTGCTAGAAGAGGAAAGATCTCTTGTGAAAGAAGAGATAGTCAAAAGGGCTTTGATGAAAGCAGAATTGGAGAAAGTAATTCATATACAAGAAGTTAGCTGGAGGCAGAAATCGAGGTTGACTTGGCTGAAAGAAGGAGATCAGAATATGATATTTTTCCACTGCCTTGCCAACTCCCATAGTAGGAATAATTTTATCTCCATTCTTAGCATTGATGGTTCGGACACTTCCAATCAAGAGGTGATCAATGACATACAATTATTTAGTATTACAAGAATCTTTTTTCAGGAATTCCCAGAGTTGTACAAGCTGGATTTGGGAAAAATCCTATTACCATGTCGACTGAGAGTTCCTCTCTTATCTTCTAGGGCCCCTTGGCTTTGGTTCAAAATGGAGAAAATGGATATCTGCCTGCATATCCACAGCTTGATTCTCTATTTTGATCAATGGCAGCCCACATGGTTTCTTTGCAAGCTCCAAAGGCATTCGCTCGGGGGACCTACTTTCACCTCTCCTTTTTGTGATTGTCAGGGAGGCTCTTAGTAGGATGTTGTCTAGAGCTATGAGTAGGGGCTATTAATTTGGATTTCATGTTGACCTCCATAACAATAGATTCTTTAGAGATCTCTCACCTTCTTTTTGCTGATGACACTCTTATTATGGGTGATGCAGACTGAGACCAGATTCTTAATTTGGATCACATCCTTTTGTGTTTTAAGGCTATTTCGGGCTTGAAAATCAACATTTGGAATTCAAAGTTAATTGCGGTGGGTCAATTATTGAATCAGGAAGAGTTGGCTGACATTTTGAACTGTACTATTTCTTCCCTTCCTCTGAAGCATTTGGCTCACCCTCTAGGTGCTCCTTTCAAGTCAAAAGTTATTTTGGATGGAGTAGTGGAGAAAATGGAAAAAAAGATTGGCTAGTTGGAAGAAGCTCTATTTGTCTAGAGGTGGCCGTCTTACACTACGCTTCCAGTTTACCTATGTACTTCTTGTCCCATTCCCACTTACCTGCAGGTATAGCTAGAAGATTGGAGCACATTCAAAGGGGATATCTTTGGGATGGTTTTGATGGTGGGCGAAAGCTCCATCTAGTGAAATGGAAGTTTGTTTGCTTCCAAGTTGCCAAGAAAATAATTGGCATGCACAAATTCCTAATTTTGACAAGATATGCTAGATTGAGCTGGACACTTCTAAGTTGTTCTTACAACTCGATTTCTGTACCATCATTAGAATCCTATTAGGATGAGTGTGAAAGACGACATTGAAAAATAGCCTGTAAGAGTAGCTAGTAATATCTTTTGGACTATCGAAAGGCACAGACACTTTATGTGACTGACAAATAAGATGGTTAAACCTTTTATTTGGAAGTTTGTTGTTGTATATTTCAAAAATATTTGATTTTTAGTGGCAGCAACATGGAGTGCATCATCTATTAAAAGTATGGACATTGTTTTTGATAACAAGTTGTATTTTAATTCAAAGAAGTGCAGCATGAGTGTTACAACATGAATATCATGAGTGTTACAATATGGTAAATGGGAACAAAAAAGAAAAAAGGAGTTACTAAGATCTGTCTTGCATTGCCTTTTTCTTTTTTTGGTTTTCTTTGAAAACAGTTGACATTAAATTAAAAGTGAGAGCTTGTTTATGTTTTACTTATATGAAGATTGTTGCCAGTGTAGAACAAGATATAGGGTGAAGGGGACCTAACAATTTTACAATTGTAAATTACTATTTGGTTACTTTATAACATTTTCCCCTTCTTGCAATTGTTTTGTATAATTGTATCCTGCAATTGGTTTCTGATTAGGGGATTGCAAGAAAAAAAAAAAAAAACATAAATCATAATAATTTTTTTTTTTAAAAAAAAAGATGAACTAAATTTCAAAAAATCTGCAAGCTATGATATGCTGATATCCAAGTATATATGGTGTTGTACATGATTATTCGCAGCTCTAGCAATGAAGTCTCTACATCTTCAAAGTTTTGAGCATTCCACTCTCTTCAAAGGAACACACTAAACACAATGGAGCAAACCTCCATGCTTCCATAATATTACCACACTTCACCCAACATCTCCAACTCATCAACAAATCGCTCACCCATTTAGGCATAACCCAATCAACATTAAATAGATTAAGAATAGAGTTCTATAACTCTCTTAATACTTCATAGTGAATTAACAAGTAATCATGGACTCCCCACTCTTCTTGCACATACAATACCACTTCACCACCACATTCCTCTTTCTCAAATTATCCAATGTCAATATTTTTCTATAGCCATTGTCCACACAAAAAAGGCTACTTGCGAGAGAGCCTTGACTCTTCAATTACTCTTTCAAGGAAAAAAGATCCATTCGGACTAATTAACACTTGATAAAACAAATTTACTTCAAACTTCTCCTTTTGGAAGGACTCCAGCCTATTTATCCACATCTCCTTGTCTTACTCTGAAAGACTACAACATCTCAAAGAAAGAAAAGACCACCTCCACCTCCCAATCCTTAACCGGTCTAGTATGTGGTGCTAGAAATTTGAAGAAGCCTTGACTCTCCAAATGATTTATTAGTATAAGCTAACTTGTAAGTATAAATAGATTTTAGTAAATCTTGGTTTCGTCCTTGATTTTGTGAATTCATTTATGTTAAAATTGGAGTCAATTTTAAGGGTTCAAACACTATGACTTGGTGCTATCACTTGCTAGTCATCTTCATTCCAGTTCAATTAATTATGAAGTGACTGCTTACATCCGGTAGATTTATGAGTGACTGCTTATTGTGCAGATTATTTGAATCCTTTCCATGCGTATGATGAGGGCAACCTTTCATGGCTGGTTAGTTTCCAACTTTATTCTGAGTTTCTTAATATGTTTGTACATCTCTTTGTGACAAGTGGATAAAATTTGTGTCTTTGTTTCTATGTAAAGGCACTAGTTCTGTTTATGCATCAGTATGAGGTTTGATGGACCTAAACTGATACCTGATAAGTTTAGTATAATGCTCTGATCTCTTTCAAATTGCTGAATACACTATCATTCATCCAAGATGGGAAATTTTATACAAAAAAAAAAAAACTTGTTGATTTTTGTACTTTGAGTACATGTGACATGTCCAAGACATTGGAGAACCAGTTCACAGAACGGAGAGTGCATAAAGACAATTGTGTAGTTCTAGTATTATATGGGTAAAATGACAAACTAGACCACTAGAAAAAAAATGAAGCCCAACAGCTCTACTACCATTCTGAGCTACCACTTATCCCAAATAGGTTTACATAGTATATTTGCCAGGATGAGAGGAGAAAGATGATAGTTACTAAAATTATATGATAATTACTAAGATGATACAGAGAAACGAAATGAGCGAAGTAGAAAATATATAGTCAAACTAATAACAATATATACTTACCTTGGAATCTTATATTTTTAGAATATGGTGATTGAGCTTGTCAGCATGTTTGTATGTTTGTATATGCACATATATCGGCTAAGAGTAATGCTAGAATGCGAGTTCTCCTTGAATCTTCCAAGTGTGATGTGTCTTTTAAAATCACTAATATATCAGAAGTTAATAATGATCATCTCAAATTCAATGATGATTTTAAAAGGCACGTCACATTTGGAAGGAATCTAGTCCTCCTTATAGCATTATTCATCGTTAAAGAGAAAAATAGGTCTATTTTAGCTTTGGTCTATGATGCTTATACTGAGTTATATACAGTCTTTCTGCTGTAGCAATTTTTCACTGGACAAGATATCTTAGTATCATGTACTTCCTATTAGAATATCAACTAAATGATTAACTTCGTCATTTCTTATTAGCTTAAATTATTGGGACAACAAGTAATTTAACATGGTATCAAAGCAGTGATTTTGAGTTTTAATCATGACTCTTCACTTTACGTCTCATTTCATTTTTAAATATTTTGCATGTTGGGTTCAATGATTAAGGGAGAGTCTGGTTTATATGTGAGAGAGAGTGTTATAATATTAGTTAAATAATTAAATTATGGGTAAAGTCCATTTAACCCCCTCAAACTACCACTCCAATGACAATCTACCTCTTAAATTATCAATTGCGATAATTTACCCCACAAACTATCAAAACAATGACAATGTACTTTCAATTTTAACAAAATGACGAAATTACCTTTACTAAAATAAAAATAAAATATTAAAAATTAATTAATTTTTTTTCAAAATTTTAAGGGTATTTTTGTCTCATTGAAAATTATATAAGGGTAATTTCGTCATTTTGCTAGTATTGGAGGGGTACATTGTCATTGTTTTAGTAATTTGTGAGGTAAATTGTCGCAATTAATAGTTTGAGGGGTAGATTGTCATTAGGGTGGTAGTTTGAGAGAATTAAGTAGACTTTACCCTTAAATTATCCTTTCTTATAAGTGTTAGCTTTTGAAGGCTGGTGAGTTAATAGTCCCTTCTCGCTGGTGTGCAAAATTCAAAGATATTATTACCACATGAATGATATTTACCAACTTAAAAACTGCTTTTGTTCTGTCAAAATGATTTAAACTCTTGTTAGTGACAATGCCTACTGATCTTGTTGACTATTTGAGACCCTGTTGCTGCTAATGTATCCTTTTGCAAAAGAAATTACTTCAAAGGCAGAAGAATCCTTAAAATATTGCATGTCCAATGGTAGGCTGCTGCAGAAGCAGAGGCTGCAACCATGTCAATGACAAGACGAGCAATACCTTATGCTTCGTCATTAGATGAAGCTAATAACATAGTACGTGGAAATTGGCTTCAAGCAATTGAGCAACATCATCTGCAATATTCTGGAAATTCTATGATCAGGGACATTCTAGATATTGGATGCTCTGTAGGTGTCAGCACTGGATATCTGGCTGACAAGTTTCCAGCTGCTAAAGTCACTGTGAGTGCAAACTTTCAGTCTCAATAAAATTACTTAGCAGTCTATCATATATTGGATAGCCATGGAAATGATATCACGTGAAAATTTTGTAATAAAAATTGGTAATGTTTCTATGTTGATATTGAGCTCAACTTTTACATGTATTTATGCATTTGTTGCAGGGTCTAGATTTGTCGCCATACTTTCTTGCTGTAGCTCAATTTAAGGAAAAGAAAAGATCCCCAAGAGAGAATCCAATTAGTTGGATTCATGCAATTGGGGAAGACACAGGCTTGTCTTCCAACTCATTTGACATTGTTTCCATGGCTTATGTGGTATGTGTTGTTGTCTTCCTTGTATTTAACTCAGTTTTAAAAAATGTGTTTTAGTCTTGATGAAGTATGAGCATATCCTGTTTCTATGGTTAACAGAAAATGTACAACATAAAACAATAGTCTATCAGTGTAATTTAATGTTGGGAGATAAAGCGGTTATGAAGTTTTTACCAAGAGTACATTCATATACATAATTGAATACAACTCTAACCTAAAAACTTAAGCTAATGGGATAATATCCACTTAAGTATATTAAGCACTTTTTTTTTTTTTTTTTAATGTGGACACAACACTCACAACATTTAAAAAGTCACAAATACAGATAATTAAATTTTGAGGAAGGTGTACATAAGTAGCGTTGTTCAATTTTAATGATATTTCGATTACTTAAAAAAAAAATGGGGGAGTGATGATTGCAACCTAAAAGGCTTGGTTAGATTGGTTAGAAGTGTCATAATATTGAAACCCCCATGTATGGTTCAAGACTGGATTGAAGATAGTTCTGCTGTTGTGTCAACATAAATGTTAGTCATGTCTCTTGTGATCTTAAAGGTGCTCAATGGAAGTACACCTAAATGTGATTTATTCCTATTTTAATATGTTGCTATTTTCCAACTCTTGCACAGTATGTTCCAATTATCAGCTAGAATGTCTCTATACTTGTCTCTGTCTGTGTGTAGGAGAGAGAGAGGTAGAAAACTGATTTAGGAAATATAAACCATAGATGTATAGCTTGATGGTTCGTTTGAAACTGAAATCTGATAGTTGCTGTTTTGCTAATATCCACAAATTAGGATTGTGGGATTCTGTAAAATCACTCTGGGGAAGATATTTTTTCCTTTTATAAGATTTGCTAGTGTTGGAAACTGCTGTAAAAGCTACAGCAATTGCTCTGCGTCCAGGGCATGGGGAATCTTTTACCCCTGGGACATCCCTTATAATAGAAGGTGACTCTTCCACGTATAGAAGGTGGCTTCCATTGAACAATGTCGCGCTGTGCAGGAACAATTGCTTAGTATTTCTGTACCTAAGGTGGAGCATTAGTGGTGCTGGGGGTTGGCCTTTGTGGTTTGGGGTTTATGATTATAAGATTCCACTTATCAAAGATCAACTGTGTGTGTTTATGTGTGTGTGTGTGAGAGAGAGAGAGAGAGAGAGTTTTCTTCTGTCAAAAACACTTGCCAAACATATGGGAAGTATATGTTTTCACCTACTTCTTAAGTTACTTTTGGAGAAAAGCCTACTTGCATAGGAACTTTCTCAAAGAAAAGGTATTGCAATCAACTCTAGTTGGAATTAGGATAAAAAATTTGCAAAAGGACACTGCAGTCAAGCTTTACTGAACTCAAATGTAGAAATTCTGTAAATTATCCCAAAAATGGACCAATAGCCTTCATAGCTTTGTCAAAGATCTCTCTAAATTTAGGATAATTTACCATTCACCTCTCGTGCTTTGAACTAAGATCTAGTGCCATTACTTTCTCTCCTTGATTCTTAAAAAGTTATATTTAACCCCTTTAGAGCATTCCTAGTGAGCTTTCTATTTCTAGCTTTTCCCTAAAAGTTAGTGAAAACACACAAAAGCAGCTATCTTTCTTTCTCCATTTTAGTTTTTGTCGAAAACCCTCCCCAAATATCAAGAGCCAAAATGTTTAGCAATTTAGTTTTTTAATGTTATTCGTTCTCTCCTGCTCCCCTGTAACTTTGTTGCACAGCCAGAGAGAGAGAGATCATATCATAATATAGTTTGATTGCCCGTCATCACTGAATAAAAGTTAATGTTCCTTGATGCTGTTTTACAGGACATAAGATCTTGGGTACTTGAAAAATTCCAGGAAAAAGAAAAAAATGCTCCAAAAATCTATTTAGTTTGCTTTTCATAAGGCTTGTCATGAGAAACATTTGCAGGTACTTGTGCTACTGACTCCCTTATTATGTCTATGCAGCTTCATGAATGTCCTGAAAGAGCAATAGTGAATTTAGTGAAGGAAGCATTCCGCCTCCTTCGGCCTGGAGGCACGATTGCTGTGACAGATAATTCAGTAAGTTATCATAGGATAGATATTTAAGTCATAATAATTGTGTTCTGCTGCTATTACAGCACTCATGTTACTTTTGCTATCTTCTGCAGCCAAAGTCAAAGATCCTTCAGGTATGACCCTACTCCTAATATGTTTCTGGTTTTGGTCATCAATACAATAATGGTTGTCACAACAAGCTGAATCCTAAGAACATGAAATCTTATAGTTCTTTCTACAGGGAATTCACTAGAAGAACAAAAAGTGATCTCTCTTGGCACTCAGTGACTTGTTATGAAAAATAAAAAAAGGTTGAAAATCTGAAGTACTATTGACTAGATCAATTAACTTGGGGCTATCTTTTTGATTGTCGTTTGTTGTAGGAATTGTCTCCAGTTCTGTTCACATTGATGAAGAGCACTGAACCATTTTTAGATGAATACTACCTGACTGATCTTGAAGAAACAATGAGAGAAGCTGGCTTTGTGAATATAAGAACGATTTTGACAGACCCAAGACACAGGACATTGACTGCCACAGTGCCTCATACTTGACCCAACTGAGAACACCATTGGTTACAAGTGCCACAATTAGCAGCACAAATATACAACTTTGTCATCATGGGAAAAAGTTGGAAACATATGTTAAATAGCCACATTTTTTTTTTTGGGTATGGAAATAGTTAAATTGGCACTTATCTCCAAACCTTAAAATGATTATAAAAAAAAAAAAAAAGAGTGAATTAATCGTTTAATTTATATTTTGACTCTTTCTTTTATATGTGGGTTCAAACATTTTAACATAGTCTAGTTGCCGGTCCAGCTGTCCAAAGTTTTGCTTCAATGTTCGTAATGGCAATTTTGAATCACATTTGGTACCAAAAAATCTAAATTTTAATAAACTCTAAACCCATTTTTTTGAAGGCCAAAAAGGGTAAAAAAAAATAATAAAATCAAAATTGGGTTGGAGGGATTTCATCCAATTTGGTCTATTAAATTAACATGAATGTAATCACTTTGGACTCATGTCAATTTACTAGATAGAACCGCAATAAATTCTCTCAATCAAATTTAAAAGAAAACTTTATCCAAACATTAGAATGAAAAGAAAAAAATATATATAGTACCACATGTCTACAAGCAAGCTATTCCGACTCATCCATAAAATTAGACCACTCTACCAGTAAAGAATAAAAAAAAGTATACATACCTTTCACATACTATTTACCAAATTGCAATGTCCAAACTACCAAAAAATTGCAATGTACCATAGAATCATGAATAACAAAAATACCCTAAACAAATATTAAAAAAAAAAAAAACTTGTGCCTACCGTGGGTTGCTTCTCTCTCTCTCTTTTTGTATTTAATTTAAGAAAAGGCATTTTTATATTTTTACGGGATAAAAGGGGATATTGCAATTTCTTGATAGTTTAGAAAAACATTTAGGCTGGGTCAGATAATGGTTCAATCGGACTTGAGAGAGCGCCTATGCCCTTCTTGCGCAGCTCCCTACTATGGTCATGTTTAGGTATAATAACCATAATTGGTCTTAAAAAAAAAATTTAAACCTTGGAAGACATTACAAATTGTTTTAATAGTTTGAGGAATATGTGCAAATTTATTTATTTTTTTTTAAAAAAAGAAACAATTTTCCTCTAAAAAAACTAAAATTAAAAATAAAATTTCAACCATATATATATTTGGGTGTACAATCATAGTTTAGGTTTGGTTAACCTATATCCTGGTGGATGATATTCCACTATCATTCCCAACTAATCCATATTCCTTAAAAATCAAGCAAAACCCCATAAATTGACTCCATCAAGACCATCCACTCGATTGACTTTTGTAGTTTCAATCAACAAATCCCATCAGATACAGAAGTCTGATCGGACGGCTCTAAATATGCTATTACACTGATTCGGTACTCCTCCCCTTCCCTGTTTCGTTCTTGTCCTGACTCCTGAGAAAGGAAACTGACCCCGACCTTCCCTTCCTGACAATCTCTCGGGCATTAAAAAAACCAAAAGAATTTCACCAAATTACAATCTAGTCCCCCCCAAGTTCAGCTCCAGATCCCAAAACCCTCTTCAATTTCTCAGCTATCAATTCTCTCTCTCTGAATCATGGAAAAGGAGGAGGAGAAGAAATCCGAGGGTCAGGAAAGTGTGGATGAGAATGAAGAAACTGAAGCAATAGAGCTTGTTCTCTTCCAAGTCTCTGAATGTTACGTGTACATAGTAAGGAAAATCTGTCTTTTCTGAGTTTTTGGTGTGATTCTCTTAATGGGTTTCTTTAAATCAGTAGCATTTTTTTATGCCTTACGTTTCTGGTTTTTTGGCTATAACTGTGTTAATGGGTTTCTTCGAATTCAGTAAATTTTTTTATATTTTATTGAGGTTGCCGAATTTTGTGTTGTACTTCTGTTAATGGGTTTCGTTGCAATCAATAGCATGTTTTGTTCTTTCTATTGTTTTTTTTTTTTTGTGTATTTTCTTTAGAGGGTTACTTTGCAATCAATAGGATTTTCATAGTTCATTGAGTTTTCTTGATGACTATTAATGTAATAATCAAGATTGTGGTTTGAACCGTTTTCTAGTATTGTTGGGTGAAAAGAGATTTTAAGTTGTTAAAGACTGAATTTGGGATTGGGGACAAGAAATATATGGCCTTGTCTTTCAAGTTTGTTGGATTTTGGCATGAGAATAAGTGGCAATGGATGGGTAACATCAACAAAATATACCCACATGTTATGTATCTATTTAACCTTTCTCTGACAGGAATGTTGTCATTCTTATGTGCATATCATCCTCTCCATTGTGGATCTAACAATGGATTTTGAAAATAATTTGATTCGTGTGGCATTCTTTAGCTTTTACTTATATTTGACTAGTTTTTTGCTAGATTAATGCAGTTTAAGTAATTCCATGAATCACACAGGATTGTGGGGGTTAAGTTGCTTATTAAAAGATTTTACGTATCCAGTTATGAGATTGCTACATCCACTAATTTGCCGCTTATATTTATTTTGTATTTTTGGATCCTTTCAAGCTACTTTTTATGTGGAGCTTATTCGTTACATTGTTTTTGCTGTTTTGCAGATACCCCCAAGGAAAAGTGCAGCTTCCTATAGGTTTTTCTCAACTTATTATATCTTTGGAGATTACCTTTGAAATATGGACATTTATACTGTTTTCTATGTTCAATAAGAAGCCAAGTTGTCCAATTCTTAAAGTTGCTGATATATTTTTGTCCACCTAAAATTCTGTGTCGGTCAATTTGTACATGAAATCATCTCCATTGCAATTCAAAAATAACTGAAAGATGTGGAAAGGTTAAGATGCCCCTAGTTACATGGAAAGATTTATCTTTCTGGCTCTTCTTTTTTCTTCTACTATGGTTTTTGTTAATTTCTTTGCAACCCTCTGCGGGGAAGTATTGAAGATTCATGATGATGTGGACTTTTGTTCTGAAATCAGTTTCTGGTATCCTAGAACCTAGATCATTAGCAATGTTTACTGCTGAGAATTCTGTTTGCAACAAATTGAAGAATCAATTTTATATCTTTCAAGTTCATTTCAGGGCTGATGAGTGGGATGTCAACAAATGGGCATGGGAGGGGGTGTTGAAAGTTATTAGCAAGGGAGAAGAGTGCATTATCAGACTTGAAGATAAGACCACAGGTAAGATCATTTTTATGTTGCTATGAGGAGCAAACTGAGTGGCACATATACCTCAGTAATATCTATTATTTTGTTTTACAATAATCCAATATATATACAAAATAGGTGAATTATATGCTCGGGCATTTTTGAGATATGGAGAGCCGCATCCAGTGGAACCTGTAATTGATAGCAGCAGGTTGATTCTGTTTCTCATTGAAGTCAAAGCCACTCTTTGTTGAACTATAAATGTTGAAGGACCGTGCTATTACATTGTTTACATGTTAATATTGCAATTTCGTATCTGGAGGATGTTTAAATGAACATTGTTTCTTCTGCAGATATTTTGTTCTTCGCATAGAAGAGAACATTGGTGAGCTACTTTGCCTATCTCTTGTTCCATTTTTCCTTTAGTCTGAACAGTTATATTTCTATTTTCCTATTTAACACATTACAACAACTGAAATTATTGTTTAAATTGCTTTTTACCATCCATAACTGAATTTCAAGTTAGA
Source organism: Carpinus viminea (assembly GCA_013348765.1). NCBI lineage: Eukaryota > Viridiplantae > Streptophyta > Magnoliopsida > Fagales > Betulaceae > Carpinus > Carpinus viminea. The sequence continues at coordinate 30,661,811 of CP054673.1, forward strand.
TTCCTCCCCTCTCCCAACATAACATTTTTAGAGAATGAATCGGAGATAAAAACTTAGAGGAACAAAACAAAACAGTCAATGCTTGCCACAGTGGTAAACTAATTCTTCTGTAGTAACTGCTATGTCTAATGATGCTCATAAAATGAGAACTTGCCTTCACCTGATCTGGGTTTTCTCAAGGTAAAACACATTTTTTCAAGAGGACAACACTCATAGCCTGTCACAATCATGGAGATGTTGCTGTTATATGTATAGGGATCATAGGGTCAACCATTGGTCTGGGTTTTTCAATTGACAGGACCATAGAGTCAAACTTTTCTACTTGAGCCAATATGGGCCAGTACTAGTTCATGTAACAGAGACATTTTTAAAATTTTCAAATTAATATATGACAACTTAACACTTCCTATCCTTATGTCACCAAACTGCTTGTGATAAGCCAAACAAATACAACTTTGACATTCCGCATACCATAGCCATATCCTTTATCACATCATATGCCTTAATCTAACCTGGGAAAAAGGAAGCAACTAGCTCAATATTAAAATATAAGTATTGGTGCTACATTAAAAGGATACGAGTAGTCGTGGTGTTCGGACATGTATTCATTGAAGTGCTTGATTAGAAGTGTTAATGTACTTCGCATCTTCTTCATTTTCATGACATGACAAGGTTATGGGATATAAGCTGTGCAGCTAACATCCTGCTGGAAGATGATGTACCAAAAAGACTTGTCCACTAGGGAAAGATTATGTACCCAAAAGGCTTCTCCATTGGAGGAAACAGGAACAAAATTCCAAATATCTAAGAGTCACCCAGGGTCTTTCATAATCACTTTAGAATGAGTAAAATACCCATGATCAAGATTTAACTTGTCCAGCAAAATCTCCTTCCTGTTGAAAGTCTAATTAATGTTCACGCCAAATAGTCCACATAATAATACCTAGGGGAGCAGCTCTCCATGTCAAAAAACTCAAGTGTAACTGTTCACCCCATCCAACTAAGAATCGTTTCAACAAATTTCTGTAGCATCATCTAATGAATCCCAAAGAAAGAAAAACCATGTGATCACAAGCTCCTCGCAACTGTGCAATGCAATAACAAGTGACCAATTAGTTTTGCCACTAGTTTTACACATGCAATACCAATCTACTATAATAATCTTTTTTTAATAAGATTATCCACTGTTTTATCCTCATGCTTTCATACTTTGTATCTTTGGACTATGGCTTTTGTGTCCCCGTTGTCGATTAGCTTTGATGATTTTCTTGTTTGCTTTTCCCTTTCTAGTTAGGTGATCCCTGTTGTATACTCCTTATGTACTTTGGGGTGCCTTACGCTTTTAATAAGGCTGATTATTATTTATAAAAAAAAAAAAAGTACCCACTGTCGGAATCTTTCCCAAGGTGGACAAACAGCCTTCCCTGGGGTACCTTAGCACTACTCTTCCATGGGAAAAGAATAGGGCTAGACCCTTCAGATCCCCGTAAAAGGATCAAACATAAAAAAACACCAATATGTGATCACTGCTGTGATGCACATGTAAAAAGTGTCTTAACTCTTTTGTTGATGCTGTATATGCCTTTCCTCTCTGCTTCCTTCTATTTCCAGCTATCTTTTTAAGTATAGTTCTGATTCATCCAGAAATCATGCAGATGGTCGTCTTCGGCATGCTTTCATTGGCTTAGGATTTCGAGAAAGAACAGAAGCTTATGATTTCCAGGCGGCCTTGCATGACCACATGAAGTATCTTCCCATCTACTATATGCAATTTTTTCCATTTTATCCTATGCTTTTTATCTACAAATCTCAGTGGGAACTGCTGGTTTTCTAATGCATGTTGGCTTAGAATATGGATATAAGTAAACTAATGTACCCTAAAATGTTTTGAAGATATCTGAACAAAAAGAAAACTGCTGAAGAGATGGAACAACATTACCAGCAAGCTTCTTTGGTTGATTACAGTTTAAAAGATGGGGAGACTCTTGTACTCCAACTAAAGAACAGCGTAAGCCTCTTGCGTTTAGCTGTCAATTATGTCGATTGACTGATGCTATGTATTTTCAGCATTTTGATTGAGCTTCACACTCTTTGGTGTAAACAGAAAAGCGGTTGCAGTGTGAATTCCAAAGTTTTTGAGAAGGGTCTGAACAATCCCTCCGAGGAAAAGGGTAAGGGGAAAGAGCCCATAATTTCTATAAAACTACCACCGCCACCCCCATCTCCACTTTCACCCGCTACAACTGCTCAGAAGTCTCCAGCAAATGTTCCGCCAAAGTTCAATCTCGAGGAAACCTCTAAAGATGAGGCCCCAGAATCAGCAAAAGAAGAAGCTAAAGACCTAAATTCTCCCGAAAAACACAGTATACAGGATATTCCAGATGATGGTTTCGGCGATTTTCAAACAGCTGGGTGACATGGTCTGTGATGCTGATATGTTTATAATTAAATGCTCAAATTCTTTTCTCTCTCTCTCTCTCTCTAATGGTTTGGGGTTTGTGATGGATTAGGTTGAATTTACAAATTTCCTTTGATGTAAATATTTTATACTACACAATTTGGAGTTAGTTTAGAGACGCAAGTCTTGAACTTTGCTGATGCGAGTGATTTTATTTATTTGTTTCCCTCAGAATCCAGAATTGTTGGTGGAAATACTAACCCCGTTATTTATTTATTTTAATGAGAAATGCTATTAAGTAAACTATTATATGATTGTCATACAATTGTGATAAGGTGGCAATGAAAATCAGCATTTGGATTATTCTTAGCTCTTACTAATTCAAATGATGATTTTTACTACCAAATCATTATAGTCATCGGATCGGACAGTTATATAACAATCTACTAAAATAGCTTAAACTATAATTGCCTCAGGTTCTTGGACCCTAAAGTTACTGTCTTTTCTTTTGTTTACAAGGAAAAAATCATGAACATATATATCTATATATTTTTTTAGATAGGGTTAGAAGAATATTTTTCAACTCAGCCTATTAAATTAACATGTATTTAAAATATGTTAGAAAATATAATTCCTACACTAAATTAATGAAAATTTCTCTAGCTCCATTTCAAGGAAAAATTTATCAAAAAAATCATATGACTTTTTTTTAAAATTATTATTATTACCAATCTTGTTGCCAAATATTCGATGAAGCACATAAAACTCAGAAGAAAGATGACGTGATGTGAGATGCATGTGCGTATAAATGCAAATGCTTTTGTGCTTTCATGGAGTATAAGACATGTCTTGAAAAGTGTAGATTAAATATCATTGATTTCATAATTAAAATGTCTCTCTTTTTTGGGTTTTTTAAATGGCTTGATCATATCATTATTGATTATTACACCGGCATTAACCTCTGTTGGGAAATCAATTAGGCCAAGGATCCCATTAGCCCTTTCTACATCTGTATTATCCTAGTTCTTCCTTCTAAGCTAAAACAGCATCAACTTTATTTCTTAAAATTCATTTTATATCTTAAAAAAAAAAAAAAAATTGTAACTCTAGCTCAAGTCAAATCTACCAAATGGGTATGGGTTAGATATATGGATTTTAATTGAATTTTTTTTAAAAAAAAATCTCGGGTTATAAGTCTTTATATTACACCTTTATCTTAGAACTAGTTAGCTACACAATGGACTTGATTAATCACAACTCATAAAACCAAAATATATCTTGCACAATTATTATCCCAAAACAAAACAAAGAAAGGGACCAGGCAGAAAAGTTTGGAAAAAAAAAATCCCAAAAAAAAAAAAATCATAATTAGAATTATGATCCCATAAAAGAAAGGGAAAATATTAATTATTATCCCCTTCTTATTAAACAAACAAAGTTGATTGGCTCCTCTTAGTTATATTGGGGGTGGTCCACCCCTTCTCTTGGGACTCATAGCGAGCCATCCCAATATTCTATTATTTTTAAAAGAATATAATAATAATTTTTTTGTTTGTTATTTTAATTGTAAAAAATAGTTAAAGTGTTTATTTAAAAAATAAAAAATTAACTCAAAAAGCATAAACTGGATAGTGGGGCCCAATAGAAAAGGCCCACCAATTCATTTTGGCTCTCTTATTTTTTCTATCCAATTTTGAGAAGACAAAAGACAAGACGTGTCAAACTAACACGGCCTGAAGAAGCGCACGAACAGTGTCTTTCCCCCTTACTATTTCTATCTATTTATATTTATTTATTTCTCCTATCTTCGTTTTGGTCATTCAAAAGCTGATGAATTGGGTTTTGTACAAAGTCTTCGACTTCTCAGGCTTTTAGCTTCTGGGTTTTCACCATCTCTCACAACACGTAAGTTCTGAAGCTTCGATTTTCAGCTTTGTACATGCATATGAAAAGGGCTTCTATATCTTGATCATATTTTCTTTGGATAATTGAATATTTACTCCCGGATATTGTGTATGATGATATCCCCTTTGTAGTGGTTATGGCGTGGTTCTGTTTTTTTGGGCTTTTGCTGAAACAGCTTTGTAGTTCTTCTTTTCGTGCTTATCTTGATTATCATGATTGAAAATAGCTGAAAGTGATATAAAATTAGTTTGTTGCTTTTGTTTTATTTCTGGGTAATTTATTTTGTTTTTAGTGGTAAAATTATGGAATATGAGGTGATGTTGTTGACCTTTTGGATTGTATGTTGTGAATTCCTTGATGGGTTTGATGGGAAGTTTTGGTTTTTAAATGGGTATTCTTGGGGAATGACCCGTTGTTGATATCGTCTACTGTTCTCCTTGAAAAAAGATATGCTTTCTTATTTTCATTTTTTAAAAAATTTTTCTTTTTTGAATAAATGCTAAGGCTAGTGGTTGTGTTTCCTGAGTAATGATCAGGCATCAACACTTCTCTGTCATGGTGATGGAATTACCACTGCGCTCAAAATTAATTTGTGAACTCTCTTTCATGTATTTGGGTATCTGTGTAAAATGGGACCATGTCATAGGGTTAAATATTTGGGGCTTTGCAAGTTCACAGCGAACCAAACATTTTTAAACATGTACAAGGCATTAATGAGGCATCCTGATCCTACCTAATGACATGATGTCTCATCCTAGGTAACACAATTAACTAGGATTACCAGGTAAACCACACTTTTGATGGGTGGTGAATTTAGGAATCCTAGTTAATTGCTACATTCACCACCCATTCAACATTTGATGGGTGGTGAATGTAGCAATCCTAGTTAATTGTGTTACCTTGTGTATGGTGGCATCTAGGATATTTTTGTCTACTAAAGCTATCAATTAATCTCTGGGAAATATTTCCTGGGAAAATGTGGAATTTTTTAGAGCTTCTGGTAATGTTTGAAACTTAGTATCTAACAAAAGCATCTGTATAATTTCTTCTATGGACGTTTTACTTTACTTTTATTTTATTTTTTTATTTTATCATGTGCGAGTTAGAATTAATTACCAAGCATCTGTATAGAAAATTAAACGTGATTGCAGTAGCAAATTCATTAGCTGTTTGTCATGAATGACTTTGTAAGAGACCAAGTAAATAAGTTATCCTTATGTGTACACTGATATGGCTTGTATAAAAGGTATGACAACTATGATGGTTGATGATGTATGTGGTTCTGACCTATGGTTTTAGGTTCTCCTTAGGTATTATGCTACAATGAAGGATTATTTGGTTATTGACTTGATGGCTTGTATTGCATGGGTGTGCTAGCTGATTTCCTTCATGTTCTCAGAGGATCTTGTTATTGTTTCAAGTTTAATTTTGCAGTCAAGACATAGGTAGATGTAAAATTTAGCCAAAGTGACACATATTATCTGAACACAGTAATAATGGTTGTATTTTTAGTCACCATATTGTGACTCTTTTCTATGCAAGCTGATTCTTTATTTTCAATCAGAAGTTGCATGGTTTTTCTTTCCAACTGGAAATTGGGTAGACCTGATATTCTCTCTCTCTCTCTCTTGTTAATTATTTATTTTACAATTTATTCTTTTAGCTGTCTACCTTATGTCTGCTGGGTCTGTATGGAAATGATTGCTATAGCCAACATGTATTTGATTTGTGAATCCTCCTATACTTTATTCTTTCGTTTTTCATTTTCATTTTTTGCTATAGTCTTCGGTCTTTGAATTGGATATAGATAGCAGATTTAGGACAATATATATTGTTTGTACGTTAATGGTACTGACATTTTTCTTTAGCTAGAATATCATATTTTAGTAAACAATATCATATCTTAATGAACAGTGCTTAGTAATTTGTTTCCTTTTAGCTTTACCTATGTATCATCTAATTTCCTGCTTTAGGTCTTGCAGTGAGAACTGAAGGAATCTTTTCATTATCACACCGTAGTGGAAGAAGTCCGAAACCTGTTCCAACAAGGTTTATGTACGGTCACTATGGATGTAAAAGGTATAACCTGGGTTGGGAACATATACCAGAAGTTTGAAGCTATGTGCTTGGAGGTGGAAGAAATAATGTACCAGGTATGCCTTTCTGGATAAGTTAACCTTTAGTTGTCCCCAACATTTGAAGTAGCAGTAGTTCATTACTCCTATGACTGCTACTTCTGCAAGTACTGTTACTGCTACCAGACCTATTAGTTCTTCTTTGACCACAATGGCCTTGATCTTCTTGTGAGACTATCCTTTAGAGTACTAGCAACAGCTTCATTAAATCTCATTCCCTTCCCTAAATGTGGGGAAAACTAATAAAAAAATCACCTAAAACAAACTCCCTTGGTGTTTCCTAAACCAAGGGAACACCAAGGACAACAAAAGTGCTAGCCTAGATTTAGGGTAGCACTTTTGGTTCCCTTAACATTATTTTAAGTGGGTAATTTTAGTTTAGATCCCTGAATTACCACGCGATTTGACAAACCCTCCTCAAACTTCAAAACCTCTCAATTTAAACCCCTGAACTTTTAATTGTAGTCAGTTTGAACCCCCTTGTCAGATTTAGCCATTATAATGGCAATGCCTAAAAAGACCAAAACATCCTTGATTTTCCTTTTTTTTAAACTTTTTAAAATTTTTAATTTGGAATTAAGGGTAAATTTGGAATTTTATAAAAAAGTTAGGGGTATAAATGTCATTCTCACTTTTAACGTTTAAAATCTAACGAAGGAGTTCAAATTGGGAGGTTTTGAAGTTTTGGTTCGGGGGAGGAGGTGGGGGCTTATCAAATCATGTGATAATTCATGGGTTTAAAGTGAAGTTATCCCTTATTTTAATATAAAAAAGTTTTATCTTTCCTTTAGCTATTATTTGAAACAATATTTAAATGATTTCTCTTTCCCTAGCATTTAATTTAAAGAATATTTAAATGGTATGGAGAAAGAGTAAGAAAAGCTATGTGGAGCTTATTTGAATAAGGCAGTAAAAAGTAGTTTGGTTCCCTATGGTTAAGAAAAATCTAAGGGAAGCTGCCACTAGTGCTCTTAGGTGATTTCTTAGGTGATTTCTATGAGCATATGTAGGAGAGCCTTGTATTCGGTCACTGTGAATATATTCGATGTGACTGTCAACATCTGAACTGGTCAGCTTGTTCGTTTTATTCCTCACTAAACATTAACTTGTGTCATAATTCATTTGGAATTATGTTGTATACATACTCGCTGTGTAATTGAGTTTCTTCTCATTTTAATAAAATTCGTATTACCTATAAAAAATGTAACATTAACTTAATATTATCTTTATTATTTTGGGACAGGACACAGTCAACTATGTTGAGAATCAGGTTCAAAATGTTGGAGAAAGTGTTAAAAAGTTCTATTCAGATGTCATGCAAGATATCCTTCCCCCATCTTCCTTTGATCCTGTGAAAGTGCCAGCCTCTGACTTACCTGTAGAACGATATTCTGATGTTGGGATCTACAAAAAGCCAAAATTAGGTATAAAAAGGCGTTCTGTGAGGGTTGGCACTGAGAAACTAACTGAGAATTCAAAAGCAATGACTGATATGCATAAAGCTGTGGGCCGTTTGCAATCTCTGCATGAAATTCATGATGAAGATAATTTGTTCCCACCATCGTCCGAGGATTCTGTGAAAAGAACTTGCTCTGAATTTAAGTCAAACCTGGGTATCAAAGAAAACGCAGAAAATGACAACCTTCCACTGGCTGAAATGTCGGGGACAGCGGTACCCATAAATGATGTGGACAGAGTATCATCTTTCTGTGAACTCCTAAATGAAAATGGTGGAGCGTCATGTGACCCCACAGTTACAAAATCAGCCTCAGCTTCGGTTGAAGTTAGAAGGTTTGACTCCATAGCAGAAAGTTGTAAGAGGTTGAAAATGCAAGTGAACATGGAAGTGATGCCTCAATGGATAGCGCATCATCTGATATGACTATTTTGATTACCCCCACTGAAAATGAAGGGATAGAGATGAGACTTCCATACTCAGATGGCGTCTCAGCAGAGACAAATGGTGACTATTTCCTGGGTCATGCTATTGGATATTGTTTTTCACCTTTGCTGGTTGGTTGCTCTCTTTTGACTTCTGGTTTTGCAGCTGCAGACATTTGTACGAACAATGGAGTGGTTTCTCGCATGGTGGGGCGATCGCTGGATTCAGATGTAATGTGTGATGAAATTGCTGATGAGGAGGGTTTTGTCTCTCATCCAGGTTTTGTTACATCTTATATTTTTACATGAACCTTTTCCTCCTAGTTTTGGAGATCAGGAGAAAGAGTTGTTCTGATTTTGTTTTACATGGAAGTGGATGAATCAGGCATCCATTCCTGTTGCATATTGCTCACTTTTACATGTAAATTTTGCAGAAAGATCAGACGACTGGAGTTTGGATGCAATCGAGAGTAGTACTTTCTCTGAACAGGGAATGGAAACTAAGGTAAAGCTAGAGGAAACCTGTGTTCTGGTGGATGGAGAAGAACTTCATTTTTATCCTCACAAGGAATGCAAACGCAGGCCATACAAGGTGCTCTTTCTGTGTGTGTGTTTTCTGTTTATGTATGTGTACTCTGCCTCTAATTGGACATTCTTTTTCAGAAAAAAATCCGGGAAGCCTTTTCTTCAAGAATGAGGTCAGCAAGGAAGCAGGAGTATGAGCAGCTGGCGGTTTGGTACAGGAACGATGGAAAATCCGATCGGGCATCGGGAGAGAGCTCGATCCCAAGTCTTCCTGCGGCAGACAGAAAGAAATCCACAACTAGCGATATCTGTGAAACTGAGTGGGAGCTTCTTTAGATACCGCTAGTATGCAACTGTGTAAATAATTGGTCTTCTTCAGTACTACTTATGCAGCCTTCCCTTGCAGACAAAGGTGATGAAGGTGCTGTGCTGGATGTCGAGGGTGGCAGCCAAAATTCCAGCTCTTATAGAACTTGTCTGAAGTAAGTAAAATGGTTAAACAGAAGGGTAAAAAAAAAAGAAAGAAAAATGCTTTCTAGTGATGAAACTTATAAATAATTTATACTTAGCAAGCCCTCCATGAGTAGGGTTTAATGCAGCACGTTATACTTTTACCTATATGATGCACAAACATTTGAAGCCTACTAGTATTGTTAATAAAATGCCTTTTTATTTAATTAAATACTTTTACTCGGTGTTATATTGAACTAATTGAATTGCATGAATCTGGTATGCTTGAATAGAATAATGAATCAACTCATAAGAGGGTTTTTTTTATTTTTATTTTTATTTTTATTATGCTATTTTGGATATTTTGGGAGTAATATGAAAACATTTTCCTAAAATATAATTTCTTGAAAAGCATTTTTCAATGTTTGGTGTGTACGGAAAATCATAATTATATATATATATATATATATATATATCATTCAATCATATTAAATTTTAAATTACAATAATGTCGTCAAGTCCAAGTGGAGTCCCGAGTGGGTCCTGGCAGGGTCTCGGCGACATTTTGGCTGGACTTATCGATTTGAGAATGAGATGTTCAAACTCAGAAAATAATTTATGGTTTTCAAAAATGTAAATTATTTTTTGAAAATAATAGAAAAAAATTCGGCCAAATGGAAAATAATTTTCATCTACTATTATTTTATGTCGAATTAAACATCAAAAAATATGAAATATATTTTTGAGGGGTCATTTTATATCGAAACAAACAAGCTTTAGAAAAGATGGCCAAAATATTTTTAAACAACAACAATCTGAGGTAAGTTTTATTTATTTATTTTTTATGACTGCACAAGAACAATCCGAAGTAAGTTGATGGTTTAGTATAGCACGGAAGTGCATGTAATATACCGGACAATTTCCATTGAATTTGATACTTGATTTTGACTGATGTGGACATTGTAACAAATGCTTTGACTAAGCGCTCAAAATTAGCATTTTTAAACTTCAGAATGATTGCTGCAAATACACGATGAGTCAAGATCAGAGGTAGAAGTGGGCAAATGAAAATCATCTAAACTCAAAAGGTGGGTTTTAATTTCAACTTCACGTGTGGGTTTAAACTCTTCAATGATGGGAATATCAAATATGGGATTCGAATTCAAAGACTTTTATTTTGACAGATTGATACTATCTTAAATTATTTCAAAAACTTAAAAACTGATTAATTTGTTTTATTCATTTAATTAACAATTTCGATTACAAACGATTCTAAGTCCCTTGAAAATGAATAGATGTTAAGAAATAAAAGCATCTGTTGAGTTATCGAAGACCAAAGATGCATACAGAAGCCCGTTCCACGTATCCGGCACTCCAGGCAAACACCAGTGGCTGCAATCAGCAAAGGACATTGGCTGTCTTTGTTGCATTGGTGTCAACACCTTCCCCTGCTTTGCAGTGTAAACTGTTGGATGAGCATCTCTTCGATACTTGGAGAGCTTTGTGATGTTCAAGTATCTCACTGGCGCCCTCATGCCTCCAACAGTTCTCTCAACAATCTCCACAATTGAACTGGGAAACGTTGCTGCATAGGACTCATCCATGGTGGGTTTGCTTTCATTGTAGCACCACTGCTTCCCTTTGTGTTCTGTTGATATGCTTCGAAAGAAGACCTTTGTGTTGTTTTCTTGTCTACATTGTCATCAACCCAACCAGCCCATGTCTTCATGGCAATCTCAAATGCTGATTCAATCTTCATCTTCTCAACCAGTTTTCCTTCATACTCGAGCGAATCCCACCTGCAATTGTCTCTCCTATCAGATATAAATTGCCTCCCAAGTACTTCTAGGATGCAGTTTATGAACCTTTCATGCATGATTGAAAAATCAGAAAAGAGTAGAAAGAAAGCTCACGCTCTGATCTTCCCAGTGTGAACCCACCAGTGACCAGTGTTAAACACCATAATATCAGCGCCATGCCATTTTCTTGCTGAGGAAGAAAGTTTGTCCAGCCTTAGAATTTTACTACCACTTACTCTGTTTTCTTCCAATTCAACTAGAAAGGGGCTCCAGTAGAACTCCACAGAACAATTATAGTCCTGTTGCAACAATGGACAAATGCAAATTTAAGGATGGTATGGCTGAAAAACATTTTTTTTAATAAATGGGTGTCCGGGGCTTCTCCCCAATTAGATTTTCGGGACACATTACAAAGCGTCCCTTCCACACGGGTCAGATAAAGTCTAGCTTATGTCCCACAAGCGTAACTCTAAAGAATTGTTTGCATTCAATGGGGTCAGATAAAGCTCGGGCTTATGCCCGCAAGCCCCTTGGGGTTTGGCTGAAATAAATATTGAAACTGTCTTCTTGTACCTTTGCTTTGAAGACCTTGTAGACACCACTTTTGACTTGAACTTGAGCTTGTGAGGAAGGAATAGCAGAGTAAAGAAGGCAAGCAAGAGACTCCCACTGGTTTCTGTTGAGTGAGTCCCCAACAATAATCATTCTTTTCCCTCTAAGTCTCTCTAACATATCTGTACCATTAAACCTTTAAAGACCAACCTAGTCAAAATTAATGGATGAACTTAATTTCATAAATTGAAGAGGGGAGAGGGGGGAAGTTGAAGTTGAAGTTAGAATCCTTTTGACTTACCTGGGAATCTTACACCCTTTAGCTTCCCAACTCCATTTTTGGTATTCGAAATCTGGCCTTCCATTCCTCTGGCAACTAACTTGATCACTAAGAAATGGACACTGTGATCCATTATATATAGGACTTGTCATTGGATCATAAACCCATTTCCCATCAAAGATATTGCAGCTCTCTGGTGCTTCTTCCTCGCTTACCACCTTTCCATATTCTATGATGTTTGATGGTTGCAAGAAGAACTGCATGTTAGCTGCTGCATGCTGATCATCCGAGTCATTGTATAATGCCATTGATGCTCCCATTGTTGGAAGAGTTGAAAGTTTTACTTTGTCTTGGCCCTGATTCATACAGAAAAGAAGGATCATGCAGCCTATGAAGCTGGCAAATGTGCAGAACCTCCATTTGTTATTGATGGTGGAATTGATCTCCATGCTCTACTGTTTCTCTTAAGCTAACTCCTATTTTTCAACCCCCTTCTAACTCCTATAGAAGCACCTATTCGGCCAGTTGAAAGGGGGAAGCTAGTGCCCAACACAAAGGAGAGTTTGACATTTTATTCATGTCTTTTTCCTCACACTGACTTTGGAAGAAGCCAGCAGACAGTTTATTTCATTTTATTGCTTTGTTTTCGATTTCTTTCTTTCGGTCAAACTTCGATGTTCAGTACGTTAGATATAGAATTTATTTCTATAAGTGGCTAAATCTCTAGTAACGGCTAGGAGCGAAGCCAAGTATTTTTTTTATTATGTGTTCTTGAGAATATTTTAAATGCAGTTCTTCACAGATTAATAATTAAATGTTAGGGATAATTTTAACTTGAAAATAGTTTTATGAGAACAAATTTATTTTATGATTCAAATATATAATAAATGCTTAATCTATCTTGTCTAAAGTTATCAATTACTCCGCTCTTTAGCAAAAACAAAAACCAATTCTTTTTATTTTTCTGCACATTAATAGGAATTTTACTTTAGTGTCTACCATTCTCTATAGATCGACCTCGTACTTACTGATAATTTATTACTTGTGATAGCTTGCAAGTGGGTTTGCAATCTTTTTAGCTCAACGAGTTTTTCTTTTTTGGGAGTGAAGTTGGAAGCTCTATCATCACCATGACAATAAAGAATGAAAAAAGGGGGAAAAAAAATTGAATTCAAAAGACTGAAAGCATCAAATGGTGGTCAACTTAAGCCAATTCGTTTCCAATTGATTCAAATTGATATGCCCTAGCAATTGCTGGTTGAAATATTTGCTCAGAGAAAAGAAGAAAAGGGATGGCATTTCTGCAGAACTTCATGACAGTAAGTCCATCGATTCTGACCAAATTTTATTATGAAAAAAAAATGGATTAAATAAAGGAAAATTATAGCTTGACAAGGACTCATTACATCGGATCCCTGACCCATTAACCAAATCCGGATCAATTAGCAAAATTGAAACTAGAGCCTGCTGATATAATATAAATAAAAGGATAATAAAATTAGATATTAATTACAAGCTCTTCATGATTTTTTTACTCAGTATAGAAGTGCAAGAAAAGGAGTAGTTGGTGTGCTTTTAAAGCATACAACTAATACTTAGAGTTAAGTGAATTAGAGAAAAATAATTAAACAAATCAATAGGTCCTGAAAAGAGGGTCAGCTTTAAACAGACCCACCACCCCAAATGCTGCATAGTTTTTAAATATTTTTTCCTCTTTTATTCCACTTTTTTTTTTTTTTTTTTAGTAGTACAGAAGAAACAAATAACAAACAACAACAAAAATTCAGATAAAAAACAAATACGAGCTTTGAGAAACTTAATCTAAAGAGACTACTACAATATTGTACTGAAAGGAAATCAGGAAGGTGAAAATCACTTGAAAATGCAGTCAATAAAAGTCACAGCTCACTACGATGGATAAAACCATCTAGAATATGAAAACCCCTATAAACTTAGATCTAGACCAGTTTTCAAAGAGACCAATCAGATTAAGGATAAAAAGAACAACGGAAACGGGATATCCATCGCAGACCAAGAGTTCCACTTTTGGGGTAAAGTGTGCCTTCTACTTTTTATTTTTATTTTTTATTTAGTTCTAAATATATATTTTACATCTAATTCTTTTACAAGCTCAAAACAGCTATAATGGTGATAATCTATTTTCTTGGAAGATGAAAACTGAAGCCATGGATGGACTTAAAAGTTGTTTGGTTATATCTACCATCCACCAACTATAGGAATCTAAAGGGGGAAGCTTTACCTAAACCATCTTGTACAGATTGCTGCTTCTGTATGCCCTAACTACTTAATTAAGTCAAAGTTCTCAGTAATTGCTTTGAGAAGGGCTATATTATTCACATGTGGCTAGTCACCAACATTTGACATGTTTCTTCCCAATTGAAGGAGTTCAACCACAAGTTCTCAGTAATTGCTTTGAGAAGGGCTATATCATTCACATGTGGCTAGTCACCAACATTTGACATGTTTCTTCCCAATTGGAGGAGTTCAACCACATCAGTATACCTTAAAAAAATGTTTACAATAATTAATTATAAACCACCCTTGACCTCGTTTAACGGCAATAATCTGTCCGTTTGGTTTTATCTATCATAGTGGGCCGCGATTTTCAAGTGTTTCCGCCATCTTGATTTCCTTTTCGTGCATTAAGGTGGTAGTAGTCTGTTTTGATTGAGTTTCTCACTTGTTAAGCTGGTATTTGCTGTTCACTGATTTTTTTTTTGGTGTTGCTTGTAATTTGATTCTGACGTACTATTAAAAAAAGAGAAAAGGGGGTGGCGGGTTTGGTTAAAGTTGACCATTTTTTCAGGACCTATTGATTTGTTTAATTTTCTCTAATTCACTAACTCTAACTCTCTAAGTACGTAGTAGTTGTATCCTTTTAGAAGCAGACCAACTACTCCTTTTCTTATACTCTTTGCCGAGTAAACAATCATGAACAACTTTTAATTAATATCCAATTTTATTTATATGATTACAAGAGCATGCTCTAGTTTCAATTTTGCCAATTGATCCGGATTTGGTTGATGGGTCGGGGATCCGAGATAATGAGTCCTTGTCAAGCTATAATTTTCCTTTAAATCCATTTTTTCATAATAAAATTTGGTCAGGATCCATGGACTTACTGTCATAAGGTTCTGCAGAAATGCCACCTCTTTTCTTTTGTTCTCTGAGCAAATATTGCAACTGAAATATTGTCCACTAGTAATTGCAAGGGCGTATCAGTTTGAATTAGTTGACCACCATTGATTCTTTAAGTCTTTTGAATTCAATTTTTTTTCCCCTTTTTTTCATTTTGTATGGTCATGATGATAGAGCTTCCTACTCTAGTTAGTAAAGAAAAAAGGAAAAAATTTCCAAATTTAAATTGGTCCCCAGTCCAAAAATCTCCTGAAGGCACTATTCTTGGGAAAGGTCTGACCATTTAATAGAAAAATCTTGCAAATTTTCTCAATTATCTTTGCTTTTCTCTGATGGCAGTCTGAGAACAATAGTGATCTGACAAAATGTTATAAGAAAGAGGGTAGCTAATTAATACTCTTTTATGGGCTTCTTCTCTCACAAAGCTTTCAAATTGGGAAAAGCCAATAAAGGTTTTGAAGTAGTTAAACAACTTGGTGTCTATGTTGGTTTGTGCTGGGTATTAGGCCTAAGAGTGGAAAATCTTGAGGTGCCAGCTTTAAATGAAGCTCATTGTAGGGCTCGAGATGTTAAACAAGCAACTCCGTGCAAAGCAAAGAATCTATCTTGATTAATAAAGATTCACCCCATATATAGGAGTCGATTGTGGGTGTGATTCCTAGGTCAAAGACAACTTCAATTGATGAGCCCAAAGAGCTATATAAGGGGAGCTTATCTCTTCCACAAGAACCATATGCTTTAGGTTCCTTATGTCTTATTTTCTTTGAGAACGCACCACTAATTTAAATATTAGAGCTACATGCTAGTTTGTGTTGGGCATTAGGCCTATGAGAGGAAAAGCCTAAGAGGCCCACTTTAAATGAAGCTTATTGTTGGGCTCCAAATGTTGAATAAGCAACTCTGTGCAAAACAAGGAATCCACTTCATTGTCAAATCAAATCCGAATCAACCTCTCTAGATATCGAAGTATATATGCAATTAATGAAGATTCATGCCATATATGGAAGTCGATTGCGGCTGTGATTCTTAGGTAAAAGACAATTTCAATAGATGAGACCTAAGAGTTATACAAGGGGAGACATCATCTTTTCTTTGAGAATAGTATCATAGCTATTTCTTGCCGACTCACACCGACAAATTCTTTCGCTTACATCTATCTGTCTTGTAGGTTATCGCATCTTGGTGCTCACCAACTGAAAAATTGCATGAATCGTTTGTAAGTGAAATAGGCTATAAAATGTTGCAACTTGTGGGGAAAAATTATAAAACGTGTAATATGTACACCTCCACATAATTTTTTTTTTTTGTAACATAATTTGAAACTCTATTATATATGTCTATATATAAAACTAGTTCCACTTGGCAATACCAGTCCAATAGGCTCAACAAGCTGCAGGGCCCATTGGGCTCTGAGGAAGATGATGTTCACAAATCATACATACTAACCAACAATAAACAGAAACCTATGATAAAAAGCTTCTCTCTTCCTCTTGACCGGTGCTTCATCATAATTTTGTCTTGAATAATGTTACACTTATAACTCTTTATACTGACATGGATTAACAAGTTGTAAAAAATTTGTAGATTTAACAATTTTTTACTTTTTATTTATTTTGGATGGCAAGAGAAGAAACTTTGCATGCACAACTAACGAGAGAGTTATACTGTGCTAATGCATAAACCTGGAGCACTTAACTTGTCCCTTATCCAAGCACTAAGCGAGACAAGAAATTCGAACCTCGACCAACAATATGAAAAACAGATCCGCTTACACGAAAAGTTTAAGTTCATCTTAGACTCATTTATTTTTATTATTTTCTTACAAAGATACTACTTGATTATAAACACCCATAAAAGTGTACACTAGCTAAAACTACAAGTTACTTGCACCAATGATTTAAACATTGTTTAAGGAAAGATGTAATTAGTGTGTCTCACGTTCATCTTAGACTCAAATCTAACAAATCTTAGAGGTTCCCAAAAGATAACTTTTTTTCACCAACAGCTTCTCGGCCTTGGTGGAATTCTCAGTAATTGCTTTGAGAAGGGCTATATTATTCACATGTGGCTAGTCACCAACATTTGACTTGTTTCTTCCCAAATGAAGGAGTTCAACCACAAGTTCTCAGTAATTGCTTTGAGAAGGGCTATATTATTCACATGTGGCTAGTCACCAACATTTGACATGTTTCTTCCCAATTGGAGGAGTTCAACCACATCAGTATCCCTTAAAAAATGTTTACAATAATTAATTATAAACCACCCTTTGACCTCGTTCAATGGCAATAATCTGTCCGTTTGGTTTTATCTATCATAGTGGGCCGCGATTTTCAAGTGTTTCCACCATCTTGATTTCCTTTTCGTGCATTAAGGTGGTAGTAGTCTGTTTTGATTGAGTTTCTCACTTGTTAAGCTGGTATTTGTTGTTCACTGATTTTTTTTTTTTTGGTGTTGATTTGATTCTGATATGCTATTAAAAAGAAAAAGAAAAAGGGGTATTAAAGGGGAAAAAAAATTAAAAACTATGCAGCATTTGGGGTGGCGAGTTTGGTTAAAGTTGACCATTTTTTCAGGACCTATTGATTTGTTTAATTTTCTCTAATTCACTTACTCTAAGTAGTAGTTGTATGCTTTTAAAAGCATACCAACTACTCCTTTTCTTATACTTCTTTGCTGAGTAAACAATCATGAACAACTTTTAATTAATATCCAATTTTATCTATTATGATTACAAGAGCAGGCTCTAGTTTCAATTTTGCCAATTGATCTAGATTTGGTTGATGGGTCGGGGATCTAAGATAATTAGTCCTTGTCAAGCTATAATTTTCCTTTAAATCCATTTTTTCATAATAAAATTTGGTCAGGATCCATGGACTTGCTGTCATGAGATTCTGCAGAAATGCCACCCCTTTTCTTCTATTCTTTTTGAGCAAATATTGCAGCTGAAATATTGTCCACTAGTAATTGCAAGGGCATATCAGTTTGAATTAGTTGACCACCATTGATTCTTTAAGTCTTTTGAATTCAATTTTTTTCCCCCTTTTTTTCATTTTGTATGGTCATGATGATAGAGCTTCCTACTCTAGTCAGTAAAGAAAAAAGGAAAAAATTTCCAAATTTAAATTGGTCCCCAGTCCAAAAATCTCCTGAAGGTACTATTCTTGGGAAATGTCTAACCATTTAATAGAAAAATCTTGCAAATTTTCTCAATTATCTTTGCTTTTCTCTGATGGCAGTCTGAGAACAATAGTGATCTGACAAAACATTACAAGAACGAGGGTAGCTAATTAATACTCTTTTATGGGCTTCTTCTCTCACAAAGCTTTCAAATTGGGAAAAGCCAATAAAGGTTTTGATGCAGTTAAACAACTTGGTGTCTATGTTGGTTTGTGCTGGGTATTAGGCCTATGAGTGGAAAATCTTGAGAGGCTTGCATTAAATGAAGCTCATTGTAGGGCTCGAGATGTTGAATAAGTAACTCCGTGCAAAGCAAAGAATCTATCTCAATTAATAAAGATTCACTCCATATATAGGAGTCGATTGTGGGTGTGATTCCTAGGTCAAAGACAACTTCAATTGATGAGCTCAAAGAGCTATACAAGGGGAGCTTATCTCTTCAACAAGAACTATATGCTTTAGGTTCTTTATGTCCTATTTTCTTTGAGAACACACCACTAATTTAAGTATTAGAGCTATATATTGGTTTGTGTTGGGCATTGGGTCTACGAGAGGAAAAGCCTGAAAGGCCTACTTTATACAAAGCTCATTGTTGGGCTTCAGATGCTGAATAAGCAACTCCGTGCAAAGCAAGGAATCCACTTCATTGTCAAATCAAATCCGAATCAATCTCTCGAGATTGAAGTATATGTGCCAATTAATGAAGATTCATGCCATATGTGAAAGTCGATTGCGGCTGTGATTCTTAGGTAAAAGACAATTTCAATAGATGAGCCCTAAGAGTTATACAAGAGGAGACATCCTCTTTTCTTTGAGAATAGTATCATAGCTATTTCTCGCTTACTCACACCGACAAATTCTTTCGCTTACATCTATCTGTCTTGTAGGTTATCGCATCTTGGTGCTCACCAACTGAAAAATTGCATGAATAGTTTGTAAGTGAAATAGGCTATAAAATGTTGCAACTTGTGGGGAAAAATTATAAAACGTGTAATATATACACCTCCATATAATTTGAAACTCTATTATATATGTCTATATATAAAACTAGTTCCACTTGGCAATATCAGTCCAATAGGCTCAACAAGCTGCACGGCCCATTGGGCTCTGAACAAGATGATGTTTACAAATCGTACATGCTAACCAACAATAAATAGAAACCCATGATAAAAAGCTTCTCTCTTCCTCTTGACTGTGGTTCATCATAATTTTGTCTTGAATAATGTTACATTTATAACTCTTTTATACCGACACGTGTTTATAAGTTGAAAAGAGTTGTAGATATAGCAATTTCTTACTTTTTTTTTTTTTAATTTTTTATTTTGGATGGCAAGAAGAAACCTTGCATGCACAGCTAACGAGAGGGTTATATTGTACTAAATTTCTAATGCACGGATAAACCTTGAGCACTTAAATTGTCCCTTATCCAAGCACTAAGCAAGGCAAGAAATTCAAACCTCGACCAACAATATGAAAAACAAACCCACTTACACGAAAAGTTTAAGTTCATCTTAGACTCATTTATTATTATTATTTTCTTACAAAGATACTACTTGATTATAAACACCCATAGAAGTGTACACTAGCTAAAACTACAAGTTACTTGCACCAATGATTTAAACATTGTTTAAGGAAAGATGTAATTAGTGTGTCTCACGTTCATCTTAGACTCAAATCTAACAAATCTTAGAGTTGAAGTAAAATAATCACAAAAACATGTTCCCAAAAGATAACTTTTTTAACCAATAGCTTCTTGGCCTTGGCCTAGTGGAATTCTACTTTAATTAATAATATATAGTTTTTATTTTTGAGTTTATCCATAGTTTTGACCCCTAAAATAATTTTAATTGTAATTTTTTATTTTTAAAAATCAAAGTGGATAAGCCGCACCCCAAAAGGTGGTTGAGGTGGGAGAAGTGTAAGCAAACATAACACATGATAAAACTCCTTAGAAATTAGAATTAGGGCTTGTGAGAACTCTATCTCCATATGTTTGTATGAAGAAAAATAGTCATTCCTTTTGGGCCGTTGTAGCGTGTAAGTTACTTGACCAAGTATTCCACAATCAATGTCCCCCATTATAAAACACTTGGTCAGGTAGGTAAATGCAGCCAATTCAAAAGCTAAGAGCTATGCTATCATTGAGTTTGAATGCAGATATGCATTACATAATTTAAATTATCTTCTTCTTTTTTTAATTTTTTAACACGTACACTTAAGACCCGTGAGCCACTTTAACAAAAAAAGTCAAAACTGACAAGTGTGACACTTGGATACATCAAACTACCATCTTTGCTGTAATTAAGCTACTTTTCTATCGTTCTTTAAAAAATACCCATATTTTCTTTTAAAAAAAACTAAAATCAAAATTCCATGCAAATGATTTCTGTCCTAATCTAACCTTACTCTATGTATTTTAGTATTGAATCAAAATTTTAATTTTTTTAATGAAAATATGGGTATTTTTGAAAATATGACAGAAAAGCGGCTTAATTGCAACAAAATTGTAGTTTGATGTATCTAAGTGCAACGTCTGTCAGTTCGTGAGCCTTTTTAAAAAATGATTGATAGTTCAAGAGACTTAAATATATTTAAGCCAAAGAATTATGGGGAGCATGATATTGCTGATTTCCTAAGCAACTTTACATAAATACAATCAACTTGGCTTAGCTTTTGCTGCATTATGGCCTACATGGCCCAGTTTGAATTAGCACACACTGAATCTTAAGTTTCCAAATTTTCCTTCTCTCCTTCTTTAAGCCACCTGCAGCCGCAGATTTGGTAAAAGTAGCACAAATTGCTTTAATCATTAATTGATTTGTCTTGCTATATATCATCACAAAAACTGCTTTTTTTAATTGATTCTGGTTATTCCACCAAAGACACAAGACAAACTGTCAATGTGAAGGCTCGTATGGTGCTGCTGGTGGGTAGAGCCAGCATGCATGTTTAACAAAACCATGCCAACCATTTCTAATTTATCAAAATTTCGATCTGCCGTTTAAAGTCACGTGGCGGTCCACGTTACAGTTTTACAAACGGACGTGATAGTTTACATGACATTCATCACGTTAATTAACCACTTAAATACAGATTGTTGCGTGACAATTCTTGTTATACTTATTTTCATTTGATTCTTATCGTCTTCTGTGGTTGGCAACTTAGTTCAACAAATTCAGCTAAACATGGCCCATTTGCAGCCACCACAAATGATTGTCGATTAGGATTGTCTCTATCCTTTAATTAATTGTATTAAATGGTCGAATAAAACTTTATACACACCCAACAAATTGGGCCATCCCTTCTGGAATACATTGGGCCCACTCATTACAAGATGCTCTTAGAGAAAGAAAAACTCTTTTTTATTGTTAAAATATTAAATTAATTCATTCATATTCGCTTAAATTTATGGAATCTTATCTAGCTCCTAGATCCTAAGTTTTCATCTAATTTAAATTTAATCCTTAAGTTTTATATTTCCAGTATATAGGCTGTCACTTTACTGTTAACGTTAATCATTTGTCATCTACCACAAGTCTCATTTGATATGTCATAAACACTTTAATGCAATGCCACGTCAACACATGTTAAATCATTCATTAAAAAAAAAAAAAAAAACCCAAAAAATCATCGATCTAACACATAGAATTTAGAGAAATACAAAACCTAAAAAATTAAAGAGCAAGCCTACAGTAACGTTACAAGAGAGTCAAAAGACTTCAATTTCGTTAGCGTGGCATGGCATTAATGCATTAAGGCGTTGAGATAGACGTTGGCGTGTCCAATGAGACACATGTGTCCGATGATAAACTGTTAAATACAAATCAGATAAAACCTAATGACTAAATATAATGTTTTTCTAAATTTTTGAGATAATTAGTAATTTGACTTTAATATCAAAGTCAAATATCTTGCCCTTGAACCTCGTTTTCATTTTTCACTTCTCATTTCAATTAAATATTTTACATGTAGGCCTCATTTTTCTAAGGTTTATAGGAAAAGATATATGTGATATATCTTTATAATTTATACCTCAATTCAAATTGATAGAAAGAGAAGTCAAACTTTGCAATCAATTAATATTTGTAATAATATAATGGAATTAATTTCCTAAGAATTGAATTATTTGACACTAATTAAATATAAATCAAAATCTGGGGGTCAGTTTTATGAAGCATGGATGTGAAGGGGCACGTGATCATGGGCTACAGGAAAACGATGTTGAGAAACACTTCGTACAATTGGGGTTGGAAGCCACCTAGAAAGTGCTTATCCTTCGTCGTTTTGTTTGAAGTTGGGTTTGGACTGAGACTCCAAGAGAAGTCAATTGTGCATGATTTCCAATTCAATAGCCACACGCAAACGTCAATGACTCAATATGTGCATACTATTCTACATTAAAATTCATCTTAAATTGGATTTCCTTTCCTCCAAGATGATTTGAAAATGACATATTGATCTTTTTTTTATTGGGTGGTTTTAATTTAAAACACTTTCTTTGTTCTTTTATTTGAAAGACAAGATTAATTAGTTGGTGTTGGTCCTCTCTCTTCTTTGGTTTTTCTGATTTGGACTTTGATAATGCATTTACCGTTCCAATCTCCTTTTGGTGGTCTATTATGTTAAGATTCAGATATGTTCGCTTTAATCTCTGTTCATTTTGCTGCTGTAAGCGTTTTCTACGACCCTGTAAGATGACTAAGTTAACTTATTTTGTAATGACTTAAGAAAAAAAAGCTAATCATATCCATCTATGCTATTACTCCAAAAGAATTAGTCAATTTGGAGGGTTTCTTATAAAGTTCAATTTCATGTAGTAGTTAGACAATATGTAACTTAGCACTTACGACTATTTTTATACGCTAACCATTTTATGTGGGCTATTTCTCATCTTTCTGATATCACATATGCCACATGTTTGACTATTTTCTATCATTTATGTGTATTTTTGCGTTACTTTAATTTATTTTAGGTCTATTATTGGGGAGTCTACCTTGTTTTTTGATTTAAAAACCCATCATTATTTCTTCTTTTCAGGTTAGGAGTAAAAATAATTATTTGTAATCATTCTTTTTATTCAATTAAAAAAAAAATCTAAATCTTTGCATATTTCCTCATATATATGTCAAAAGGTATTAGCTGGCTGGTCCGTTTGGTCCAATTTCAAAGGGCGGCTGAGCTTTGCCTGCATCTAATCACACACAGTCAGATATATTTAATGAAGAAAAAGACATTTTCCGAAAAAATAATAATAATGAAGAAAAAGACATTTCCCCCAAAAAAAAAACACAACACCGAATGTAGCCATATAGGATCAAAATCTTCTCTGCATCACCCACTACGTCATTTGCAGACTAGTTTTTAAGGGTAAATTTTATATAAAGTTTGTATTATTTGGTATTAACATCATCCACTATCTTTCATATGATATTTGATGCAATTTATCGAGTATGACACTGAATGGGTTGTGACTTTGCAATTAAGTTACCAAGGAAACGGCTTGTTTGCTGGATTGAATTATCTTAGTACTTTTTTTTTAAAGGAGAATTGTCTTAGTATTATACATGAGTATAGTATTATGTCGTCTTAAGTAGTAGGCGGCGTGTTAAATAATCACCACAACCGCTATAACCGCTAACCGCTTAACCGCTTAACCGCTAACTGCTTTAACCGCTTAACGCTAATCGTTATAACCGCTTAGTGGTTTATGTTACGGTTATTAGCTTTAATAATCAGAATGCTTAACCGCTAACCGCTTTTTTATATAATACATTTTGGTAATTAGAATTATAATAATATTTATACAATAACTTAATCAATTGATCATTAATGATTAAATCACATTTTGTTTCAATAATTAAATTACAAATTGAGTATTAATATATTATCACTATAATTTATATAATTATATCACATGATCAATTGATCATTAAATCATTTGATTATATAATAACAAAATATATATATATATATATATATATAATATGACTCATAAGTCTACAAGTTAATCATATGATTCATATTATTCATGTATAATGATAGTATGATACTAACAATTAAATTAAACAATGTGTTACCTATAACCACAATTGAATCAAAGCATTATTAGATACTTTATACTTAGAAAATATATATCATTATCTTAGATTCTTAGATCTAAGATAATTTTATTATATTAATATGAATTGTAATTTGTGAGATAATATGATCATTTAATTTAAGTATGAGTGTATGACAATTAGATCATTAGGAATTTACGATTTAGGAGTTTGAGCATTATTATTAGATAATAAGTTCAATTAAAAAAAGACTAGTAAATATGATAATAATTTAAATCATTAATCATATGATCTAATTTAATGAGATCATATGATTATATAATATCAAAGACATAAGTTTGTAATTGAATAAAATATTTTTGAAACTGTATATATTTATATCTTCTAGCATTTATTTATTTAATTTTTCCATATATATATTGTCTATTTTATATTAATAATAATAATAATGAATTTCACATCAAAACGACGCTTTTGAGAGAAAACGCATTAAGGGTTAGGTAGGGATTTTTATCTTATTCTCTCTCCTTCCCTATCTCACTCATGCCGTTGGCCGCCTCTCTCTGATTTACCTCCTGGACCGCCTCTCTCGTCACCTCTTTCTCTTTGACTCTCTCTATCTCGTAGTTTTAATGTTTTATTTGTATCATTTAATGTTTTATCGAACATTTTTTTTATATGCTATGTTGAACTTTTTTATATGTTTTATTGAACTTTTTTATATTTTTTATATGTTGTGTTGAACTTTGTTTCTATATATATATATATATATATATATATATATATATATATTTAAGTTAACTAGTTATGAACTTATGATTTAATATTTAAGGATTTTTTAAAAAATTTAAAGTAGGTCAAATATTTTTATTTTTCAATATGAGCTCTTTTATAGTAATTTGGCCCAAGAAGACACTAAAAATAAAAAAAATTAAAAAAAACAAACAAACAAACAAATGAGAGTGAAAATGCTATAGTGCTTAAAAATGCCCAAAAAATCTAAAAAGGCCCAAAAGCTCAATTTTAAAAAAGCGGTAAGGTTAACTGCTTTTACTAACATTAAATCACTACAATCACTCCGCCTACTAATGGATACGGTTAGTGAAATTTTTATTTCAATAAAGGATTAAGTTAGCGGTTTTGCTAATAACCGCTAATCAGAATCGCTTTTCACTAGTCTTAAGAGGTAACTCATTGATGAAGCGGAGGTCACTAGTTCGAATCATCCTCTCCCCTCTTACGTAGACATGTAAAAAAAAAAAGGTATAGTATTACGTCATTGAATGCCATTAAATGAGTGTTGATAAAATGAGTCATTATAGACATTGGTTGTGGAGTACAACCTTAACCATACTTATAATAAACGTTTAAATTAATACCTTTTTATGCCGGTTTTGAAAGTAAATCTTACTCAAAATCTATATCATCTAATAGCAAGCAATCCCCATCTAATCATAGATAAGGTAAGCAGTTTGGGTCGGGTTGGGTCATAGTCATTTGGCCTGACTCCACCACTTCACCAGCCATTTCAGAATGATAGTACAGGGGTGAAGAAGTGAGAATAATAAGGTGGAGTTGAGAGCACATGGAGGATGGGGTGAGGTAGTAACATCACCCATGTGTTGTCGGCCATCTTATGTGACTAAATATCACTTGGATCCCACCCCTCCGATTTCACCCACAATCTTAAAACCTAGCTACTTGGAAAAAGAATGAGAGAGTCAATTAAACAAATAATTCCGGCATTTATGCATGAGACGTGACCTGCAACTATTGGCTAAGTGTGACTCTCTAGTCCCTAAGATAGGAAGGAATTGTCATTTTCTAAATCCATATATATTAAACCTTTGTGGTTGTCAAGACTCAAGAACCTGTCACCCAAAAGAAATATCTTCGTTGAACGTAAAATATGTTTTTGGTTGAAAAATATTTTCCTTTGTGGTTGACACCTCATCCCTGATTCCTGAAGAAAAGGCGATGATTCGATAGAGCCCCGGAAGTCTGCGTTTCAAAATGGGACAAGCAAGAACCAAACAAGACAAGTGGGTCATGGCCCCTACTCCTAGAGCAATATTTAAGGCTGTGGTCCCTTATTCCTTACACCTTTTGTATACATTTTTCTTACTCAATTACAAATTAGCAAGAAAGTAAATCCATTAGAATGGTGCTTTAGAGTTAAGTAACCATACAAATACAAATAGTGCATCATCTTTCATACTGGATGACACAGCTCTTTTTTTCTTTTTTTTTTTATCCCAAGTAATTCTTTAATTACCACTTTTTGAACACCTTTTGTCTGGATTGTTGACTGCTTTAGCCTTTAATTACACTTTAAGATTGCAGAATTAGTTTAGAGATCAAGGCAATTATTGCCTTACAATTATATATATATACACACACATGTATACGATATATATATACACACATGTACGTGCCTATGCGAAAAACTGGTTCTTTATGAGTTGTGTCCTAGTTGGAAACCACCTAAAAAACATTAGTTGAGGAGTAAAGTTAATTAACGAGGATTAAGAGTGTGTTTGCTAAACTTTTTCTGATTAATTAGTAATAAAAAATGATTGATGTGATATAAAGGAATAAGATTGTTGAGAATAACCCATTCAACTGGCTTATCAGAAGAATCATAGGCCCTAGGACCGATACCAGCCGACAAACCCAAATACTAAGGGGTAACCCCTTTCGGGATGAGAGTATCTTGAAAAGACATGAAGAATTGCATATTAGGTCACTCTCGAAATAGATACATAATACATCTCGAGAGAACATAACAGGTTGACACATCGAGAGTGGGTCTTGGGATCGGACAAGCATATCACGGGATAGATAGGCGAAGGTGTCTCAGACACGGAAGGTATACGAGATCTTTATCCCGTATAGGTCCTCAGCTCCTCCGTCACACTGGTAGGCTGCGAAGCTAATGCATTGCCTTGACCCTTCAGCTGAGCCATGTGCTCTGGCCTCCTGCACTCTTGCTATTTCTGGCTAGGTGGGTTAGTGACAAACGGTGAAATGGATACTTTTGTTTTTATGGGGCATTATAAATGTTTAGTTTATCGTAAGGGTAGTGGCATTAGTTCCATTGTAAGTGAAAATGTCAATTCAGATTATACTAGAAATTCAAATAAGAGGAGATCTTTGATAGATAAGGTTTTCACTCTCTCAAGGTGTGCCATTAGTTGGAATGCGACATTAGAGTTAGTACGTAGTTGCTTTGTCCACCACAGAGGAGGCAGAGTATTTGACATTGGTAGAGGTAGTAAAAGAAGTAGAAACCCCATTAAACACATCAAAAGAGAAAAATCACCATGCATCAGGCAAATTTAAAAAATCACTATCACAAAGGAAATTCAAAATATAAACATAGAAACTTTCAATCATTTTGAAAATATATGATTCTAAATGACGACAAGCTTTCGTGCTTGCTTCCGAGCTAGCCAATCTTCTTTAAGTGTATTTTATCACCGATCCATCGGTAGACTCTTTTGTGGATAGAGGTTGTGTATGTTGTTGTTTAAATTACTCAAAAACCCCAATGTGAGAGGAATGTTTAAGCTTTTTAAGAATTCTCATGACAATGGTGAAGGAAGACATACATCTGGAAGGATTCTAAGATGAAGGTTTACATTTTTCCTAACAAAAAAATGTTCAAAGCTTAGTTGAGAGCAATGGAAAGAGGTGTAAGCCAAAATAAAGCAAATGTATGATCTTTATTATGCCGGAAGCACATTGTGATTCTGTGTCATGTCTACGTCTTGACCAGCTTTGAAAGTGACAAGACAATTGTTGAGGCGCAATAATGTCACTCTGCTCATTTGGACGACTTTTAAAACATGCTTTGCAAGGTGAGATTTCGAATGCCATAAAAGGCTTTAACTTCCCTTACTGAATATCAATTAATTTTTAGATAAGATAGACAAACGCTCAATCCAACAGCAAGGAACTTTTCTAAGAACCCATGCCACGTTTATGTCTTGATAGGCTTTGAACGGAAGAAGGCAATAGCTTTTATGTGACCCCACATCACATTTATGTCATGATAGGTTTTGAACGGAAGAAGACGGGAGCCTTGATGTGACCCAATGTCACATTCCCCCATCTTGGTGGCCTTTAAATGGACACACCAAAAAACACTTTCAGCTAAACACTTAGAAGATGAAAGAGGTAAATGTAAGATTTTGATTACCGAATGAAGTCAATTTCTAAAACATAATAGTGTTTATAGCCTATGATTACCCCCAAAGATTTGCATTGAGGATTTGGTAGAATCCAAGGCAACGTAGAGATTGGTTTCATGAATGACTTGATTTCTTCAAGTCAACACACATGGCCCC
This sequence comes from Carpinus viminea, assembly GCA_013348765.1. Classification (NCBI taxonomy): domain Eukaryota; kingdom Viridiplantae; phylum Streptophyta; class Magnoliopsida; order Fagales; family Betulaceae; genus Carpinus; species Carpinus viminea. The sequence continues at coordinate 30,690,480 of CP054673.1, forward strand.
AGCCAATCGTGTTTGGTTTTGAATTCCTTCTACTTGCCAAAGAGTGATTTCCTTCACGTTTTGGATTTTGTCTCTTTAAGCAAGAAAGACTTTGTAATCCTACGTGGATTACAAATTCTTCCATGAACCGACTTCATCAGCTATACAAAAACCCTGTTCGGCCTTTCAAAAACAAAGAGCTACACAACACACTGGAATAATTTGAATTTTTTTTTTTTTTTTTTTTTTTGGGGTTCTATATGAAGCTATTGCACAAAAGAAATTAAAGATAGATTTTGGTGTTCTTCCTTGACGAAAATATACTTTATCCCCTGAACTATCTATCTATTTGTACTTTTAACTCCAATGTTTAAACATTGACAGCTGACCTCATGAAGTTCACTCTATTCCCTGAAGTATTTTGAATTGACACTATACCCTCTGAGTTTATGTGTAATAGCTTACAAGAAAAATTATATTATATCCCTTTCTTTGCTCCTATTTCTAAAAACAAATTAAGCACATAATTTTAGAGGCAGTTCTCCAAAATAAAAATAGTAATTGAACTAAAAAAACAAAAAAAAAAAACTCCATTTTAGCTATGAATTGTGTGTATCAAATTATTGAATTATTGAAGTACAAAAAGTGCAAAGAATGCATATCAGCATGAGTATAATTGAAGTTTGGCCTCATTAAAGCAAGTTAAAAGAGCTAAAGCCACTACTGTCTAACTGTGTTATCGGTTCATCTCCAACCCAAAACAAGTTACCTTTAATGCCAATGGCTCAAAAAAAGTAGGAGAAATTTCAATCTGTACCTTTAAATTATCATCTGTTTTGACATTCCTCCCAAACTTTAAAACTTCTTAATTTGGATTCTTAAATTTTCGATTGCAATCAATTTAAACATCTTCGTTACTTTTTGCTATTAAAATCATTAAAAAGACAAAATTACCTTTCAATTTTCTTTTTAGTAAAAAGAAAAAATTGAAAAAAAAGGCTAACAAGGTGGCCTAACCATTGATCACCTTATGAATTTTTTTTTTAAAATTTTTAATTTAAAATTAAGGGTAAATTTGAAATTTTATAAAAAATTAGGAGTATAAACTTCATTGTCTAACGTTTAAAATCTGGAGGTATTCAAATTATCTGTAATTAAAAATTCAAGAGTTCAAATTGAAATGTTTTGAAGTTTAGGGATATGTCAAAATAGATAATAATTCAAAAATTCAAAGTGAAATTTCACAAATTTATTTATTTATTATTATTATTTTAAAAAAGAGTTTAAAATATGAAGGAAAGGACTGTACTGGTACACTTTTACATATATATATATATATATATATATATATCATCTTCCTCCATTATTCGCCCACAATACTATTAATACACGCAACCGTAGCTTTCATTTTCAGACCACGTATCTTTTATGACTCTTATCATCTACGTAGTAAGATTTTTAATTTTTTAATTGTGTTAAGTATTTTAAAAAATATTTTTAATTGAAAAAAAAAAATTTGTACTAACTACTAAGCAAACCTGAAAACTTTTTTTTTTTTTGGCTCTATAAAAAAGCTTAAAAACCAACTGTATTTCAAGAAAAGCTTAAAACTAAAACTGTTTGAAAAAATAATAATAATAATGATAATGATAATGATTTATAGACCAAAAACGCTTGTTTCTGATTTCTTTTACGTACAGAAAATGGCATCAAAGTCGGTCCGCGTGCTTCAAGTTTGGGTTGTTAAAAGTACAATGCAAGTGGCTTGTCATTGTCGTTACGTTAGGTCCCGTTTATAAAGCAATGATTGTTTCAATATGTATATATATATATATATATATATAAACAACAGAATTTACAACCGAAAAAGTCTAGTTAGCTAATATCTACACGTGTCCTGCAACTCTATATGGTTCTTTTTTTAAAAAAAAATAATAATTTAATTTAATTCATTGTGATAGAAGAAAAAAGGGAATATTACATGTGTTGAGTCATGGATCGATCACTATAAAGCCCAATGCTTATTGGCCCAGACCAATGTGAAGCCCACTAAAGACAAGCCCAAGCTGAGATATAGTCGGTACAATTCAAAGAATGGCCAACCCACTAAAGACATTATAATCTTTCTACCGAGGGTACATGGTCATTTGGACAGTGAAAAGAATCCACGTTTACCGATAAACTTAGGATTCGCCTAGTGTCCAAGCAAACTTTCATGATTCGCTAGAACGTGATCTAGTTATCAATACCAAATTGAGACACATGCTCCAAAGATAATTCGGGAGCACACATCTAACACAAGCAAAGCCACATTGCACATTAACACACTCCACTATCTCAAGGTCATTAACCTATGACCCACGTTCCACTTTGCCAGCATTGAGTATATGGATTCTCAAGAACTTGGGGCCGAAAATTTCGGGGTGACAACTGCTACTTAATGCCTATAAAAGGAAAGTTCCAATTCATTATTTGGTAATCATAATTCTCTCTCAAGCTCTTATTATATTGCGCTTATACTCTCTTGAAACAAATACTGACTTATGCATCGGAACTATTCTTGCTGGCACATCCCAACAACTCTTATCTTTTTTTTTTGGTAGACCAATGACTCTTCGGATATTGTGCCACGTCACTCATCGAAAAACTGTCATCAAAATAAAGGATAATTTTCGTGGTCCGATAATGTATTTTCCTTTCAAGTTAAAAAAAAAAAATAATGGAATAGGAAAAGTGAAAGTGCGTAATGTTTTGAAAAAGAGACAATTGTGAATTTTAAAATTTGGGAATTGATTGTAAATCAAGAGTATTTCGAAGAGGAAATTTATTTTATTATTATTATTATTATTATTATTTTATTTCTGGCATAACAAAAGCATTGAACACAACTTGTCGGCTGTGATTAAAGAAGAAGCAGTTAATGAGCCAAAATTAAAATAGGAGGGGGGGCGCTGCTGGAAGTAGGTTTTTCAATGTGCCGCAACCTCTAAATGTGATTACTTATATTTGGTTAAACCTAAAAGTGTTGCCACGTGTTTTCTCAATCACTAATGCTTGCAGCTAAAGCATTTTATTTGCGTTCTTTGATTTTATTGTCATATCATCTACCTATATGATAGCATATACATGAGCCTACTAAATATTATTATTATTATTATTATTTTATTTATGATTTTTAGGATTCACCCATTACATAAATTGGAATTACGTGACGGGGATAATCAGTCATGACCGAAGAAATTGCGATAAGATTTGGGTTTGATTGGCTCCGTTAGGGCAAATGAGAAGTTCTTATATTTTTTTGCAAGGAAAAGTTAAAAAGTTATATTTTGTATTGAGTTTGTATTGTTTGAATAATAAAAAATGATTGATATGATATAAAAAATAAAAAATATTTTAATATTGAGTTTTTAGAAGAAAAAAAATTAAGTTAATTATCAGACAGACGGAGCCGACCAAAGGCTGAACACAAATAACAAATAGAGCCCTATATTCAAAACATAATGACATCAATAATGAGGATTTCATGGAAAATGTTAGGTTTACAAATACATTTTACAAAAAAATAAAAATAAAAATAAATACAAATTGATGTGGCAAAACATAATTGGGTTTCTCAAAATTTGAATTTATTGCATATCTAATCATGTTGTGCCACACTAATTTGTAATTTTTTTTTTAATAAAATATATTTGTAAACCTAACATTTCACAAATTTCATGGTATAACAAAGTGAAAATAAATAAAAATAAAAATAAAAATAAAAAGACGGAAAATTAATAAGTTTTGATATTTTGAGATCATCAATGATGTCTTAAAGGAGGCACAGCTGCAACAGCTCCGACATTACTCTTGAAACCTAACATTTTGCAAAGAACTTAATATATGCGGGAAACAAACCAGAGGGCAAATATGAAATTTTCAAACTTTTATCTCCTTTTCCTCCAAAAAAAAAAAAAAAAGAGTTTTTTATAAAAAAAAATGATAGGGTTCTCCTGTAGGTTCTCCTGGCATTCTTCTAGTCATAGGTAAAACATGATTTAAGAAAAAATAAAATTGTAGTGGCCTCTATCACCCATTTTTTTAGGCATTAGCATCAAATTTGAGGCATTAACACCAAATTTGTGAGGCATTAGTACCAAAATTGAGGCATTAGCATCAAATTTATGATGATTAAATCAATTTTGGGTGATATCATTTCTAAAGAGTTAACCTTCCATCCTTAGGTTTTAGTTTTGAATAAAAAAACAAGTTTTAAAGCATTAGAACCTAATTATTAACTCATAAAAATTAATATGTTAGTAAAAAAAAGTTACAATTTTATTTTTTCTTAAATCATGTTCTACATAAGATTGGGAGAACGGTAAGAGAACACTATAGGAAGAACCTCTAACAAACCCCTTTTATAAATTAGGCCGAATTAACTTTCTTCAACCTAATTTATAAAAATAACATATATCCATTTTTATAATAACATGTGATACGCATAAAGTTTTTAATATTATTTATTTCAACTTTATCATTACTATTAAGAAAGTATATATATATCTTACATGTTCAATTGACATATATCATTTTTATAAATTTATGGGATACATTTTGAAGAAAAAGTCTACCCTTAAAATAAAAAAATTAAAAAAAAAAAAGTCTTGAATCGACTACGAGAATATATGTATGTATAACTTTTAAATCATTTTTCAATTCTCTATCTTTCTTTTCCGGGAAAAAAAAAACTTTCCCATCATTGCTCGTATTTTAGAATCAAAAAATCATCATGATTCCTAAATTTTCAAAGCATGGATTGGATCCAACCCCACATGCTGCCACTGTCCAAAGAATCCGTCAAAAAAATTTCACAATTTCCGTCAGAAAATTGAATAAAAATAATTAAAATAAATCTCTCTCTCTCTCTCTACATTAAGCATTATAAAAGGTGCTTGGTTGAGACAGCTTTTTCTTCAAATCCTCGTCCTTTTGTTTGGCAATCCCGGATCGAAACCCAAGGAGATGGGTTTCCTATTCTTCCAAGCCTCGTTGTTGTTTCTCTCCCTGTTTTTGTTTTCCCACCAAACAGAAGCAGAGGATTTCATTTCCCTCAGCAATGCAACCCATTCGGGTGCCAGAAAACTTGCTGGTAAATGCAATCTGTTTAGCGGTAAATGGGTTTACGATGCTTCATACCCTCTGTACTCCTCTTCCTGTCCCTTCATAGATCCCCAGTTCGACTGCCAAAAGTACGACGCCCTGATAACTTGTACCTCAAATACAGATGGCAGCCTTTCTCCTGTTCCTTTCCCAGGTAGCTCTGTTTTTTCACCATCTCCCCTGTTTTATTTTTACAGGGTATATATGTATATAGTGAATTTACTGGTTATTGAGTACTGAAGTGGCGCAGGTTTAACGGGCTAAATTTCTTGGAGAAGTGGAGGGGGAAGAAGATAATGTTCGTGGGGGACTCGTTGAGCTTGAATCAGTTCCAGTCTTTAACGTGTATGATTTATGCTTGGGTGCCAAAGTCTAAGACCACATTCATCAGGAAAGATGGGCTCGCTTCTGTAACTTTCGAGGTGATGTTTCTGATCTTTTGCTTTCCCCTGCTTTTTCATGTTGAATTCAGTAGCAATCCTTGATCATAACAGTGCATGCATTTTCTTTTCCCTTTCTCAAGATAAAAAAAAAAGTTTTTGTTTTTCAAATTTGAATTACACAAGTGCTCGATCTGTTCCAAAATGAAATATGGTATGGCTACCCTCCCTCATTTTTTCCTCATATTTGCCTTTAAACCGTCTTTATCGGATTTGAGAAAGCTCGTGCGGATTAGTAATTTGAGCGGATAATCATGAAATATGAGATTTATCTATCCAAATATGAAATATGGCACGACTACTCTGCTTCGATTGTCCTTAAATTGTGTCGATCGAATTTGAAGTAACGCATACGGTTATTGCCTACTCAAATTACTTATAATTTGAGTAAATAATAAGACATATTTCATATATAACTCGTCTGTCCAAATAAACTTTAGACTGCCTGACAACATATTCGGGTTCAAATCGATAACAATTAAGATAAGAAATTGCTTTGAAATTTTTTTCTTCCCTTATTTGGGTTGCCAAAATTTTCAAATGGGGAATGATGGATGAAAGTGCGGCCCTGTGGGGGTGTAGAGAGCTGACGTTCATGTGTGGACTCTAAGCATTGAAAAAGAGGTGAGCGTGATTGGTGGTAGGCAGGGAGGCAGGGCTTTTTCACTTTGTCAGAACGTGCCAGGTCTGTGATTTAATGTTTAACCGGACAAACTTCACTTTCACTGCTACTTTGGAATTTTGAACCAAAATGGTGGGAAATCTAAACATTTTACTGCGTCAGAAACACACACTAGTCTACAACTTTACAGTAAACATACGATTCTCACTAGTTTTACATTAAATTTCTGTCGCTGTAAAAATTCTTCTTCCTTGCCTAAGTTTTGGCTGAATTTCTTTTAGACTGTTTTCTTTTTCTTCTAATTATCTCAATTTATATCAAATATATACTTAATAGTGTAGGATTTTGCTTTTTAATAAGAAAATCTCTTTGTTTGCTTCTATCTTTTTCTTTTTTTTTTATAATTTTTTAAGTCAAAAAAACATTAACAACCGACTTTTATGCTTTATGTCATAAAAAACTCAAGTTACCTTTACCTTTGTGTCGCATTAAAACGCTTTTCCGACCAAAATACGAAAAATCAAACACTTCCATAAAAGTGTTTATTTTTCATTTTTATCCCAAAAAGTCATCATTAACAAACAATTTTGCTCTCAAAACCCTCACAAAAAAAAATTCAAAACGTCTTTTACTTTTATATCACATCAAAATACTGATTCAACAAAAACACAAAAATTACCTCTTCAAACATGTTATCAAACGACACATTTATTTTTCATTTTCTCCCAAAAACATGGAAAATAAGCACACCACAATTAGCAATAGTAATTATCATAATCAATATCCTCCATGGTCATCCCATGTTGAGTATGGAGGATCTAACTACCCACCAACCCAAAAATTGGTTTGGCTATTGTCAAGTCATGCATCATAGGTGAGTCAAAACCTAAACAGACCCAAATGTCTTCATATCCAATCATATGTCATAATTAATAAACTTATTTTTTTCTTTTTTGGAAAATATTAAAACTGTTTATGATATTTTAGAAATATATGAAGCATCCAAATTGGATATATATAGTTGATATATTGAAAATTTGTCAGAAATATGTTTTTATTTTTTTTATGTACATATTTTAAAGCATTTTAGTGGTTAGTGATCATAGGAGAAGACATGCAGCTGAAGGATCCTTAAAATTAATATTAGTGCATATAAAAATAATAATAATAATAATATTAGTGATTAAGTCGGTGGACCTTCTGGGAAGAGTTTTAACGATCTAGATTGAAACGAAATAAAGCTGACGTGTAAGATCTTGTTGTACACAAGTCAATCTTCATCATTTAATTCCTAATTTGTCAAAAACCTCATAATTAGTGTTTTCGTTATTTTCTTCAACCTTTGGGAGTTCTACGCCCTTAATTAGTAACAATCTTTTTCTTTTTTTTTTTCGATGAAAATAAATTTCTATTACTTATATAAAATATAAAAGAAATTAAATGTGTATGCTTTCTCTGTGCAGGACTATGGAGTTAAAATACTCCTCTACCGTACACCATACCTCGTGGATCTTGTTAACGAGAAAAAGGGGCGAGTTTTGAAGCTTGATTCCATAAAGAACGGCAATGCATGGAGGGGAATGGACGCTCTGGTCTTTAACACGTGGCATTGGTGGACCCACACCGGAAGAACCCAACCGTAAGATCTCATATTTATATATAAACAAAGACCGAACTAGGGGATCGGAAGGACTTAACCCCGGATTTCGAAATTTGTACATAGTTTGAGACGGAATTAAGAAAGCCCAATAAAGTTCTTGGGGCTACGACCCCTACCTCTTGGTTCCGTCTTTGGATGTGGGTCTACAAGGAGATCCGAAGGACTTCCCGATTTTGAAATTTGTACATAATTTGGTCAATGAATGCTAATTAAGTTGTTTAATTTACTGTTGCAGGTGGGATTATATGCAAGAGGGGGATAAATGGTACAAAGATATGAACCGAATGGTTGCATATTATAAAGGGTTAACAACTTGGGCTAGATGGGTCAACCTAAATGTTGATGCTTCCAAGACCAAGGTCTTTTTCCTTGGGATTTCTCCCACCCATTACGAGTATGCAAACTTCTCCTCAAACCACACTTGAATTTCTTTTAATTTAACTCATTTAATATTTCTCTACTATATATTATCATTATTACATTTTAGTCATGTCTATTATTTCAATGATCATCATAAGGTATAATTAAAAATAGTGCAATTACTTAAATATGCTTCATTGGGGTTGTTTGCATAATGATCAGAGGCAAGGATTGGAATGAGCCATCAAAATCATGCTCTGGTGAGAAGCAACCTTTCTTCGGGTTAAAGTACCCGGCCGGCACACCGATGTCTTGGGTGGTTGTGAACAAAGTGTTGGGCAGAATAAAGAAGCCGGTGTATTTCCTCGACGTTACAAAGCTTTCGCAGTACCGGAAAGATGCACACCCGTCGGCTTATAGTGGCGAGCATGGCGGCACAGACTGCAGCCATTGGTGTCTTCCGGGGTTGCCGGATACTTGGAATGAGCTCCTATATGCAGCCCTCTTCAGTTGAAGGCAGAGGGTGTGGGCAAAGTACTTAGTCGATTTAGAAAGAAAACCAATTGTTTTCAATTCTAGGAGTTCAATTTTTATTTATGTTGTGTAAGTGGGCAATAAGAGGGTTTATGCCCCAGTTGTAAATTTTTAAGATTATTTTGGCAGAAAGTTGCCTTGAATTGGAAGCAATATATACTCTTGTGAGTTTTTAACATCATTTGGATACCACATAGCTTCTAATTACTATGCACTGAAATAAATCTAGCAAGGATTTATTATTTGCAAGTCTTTCACTTAATTTTTGAAGAGCTAGCCAAGCATGAAGGATTATGATCCCTCTCCCGTCTTTTTCCCCATTTTAAGAAGTAATATAGAGACTCACTTCTCCACTCTTTTTCCCCATTTTAAGAAGAAATATAGAGACTCATTTGCAGAGGAAGAGAAAAAAAGGATTAATTTGAAAGTTTAAGAAACACAAGACTTTATGCAGTGTGATAAGCGCCAAATGTTGTCCGTAGGGATATTCCCAGTGATGGACGTAAGTGTCTAACACCGAACCACTCGTAAATTCTTTGTGTTTACTCTTTTTCTTGCTTTCGCTCAATATTATGTATCATCATTATTTCAACATGTCTAATTAGTATTAACACATTGATTTCCATTGATACCTTGGTAGGACTATATTAAGTTATGGCTCAGTCATACTTAAGGAAACGTATGCGATTCTCATCGTTTAAACTTCTCATGTGCGGATAGCACCAGCTCTCCTCCTATACGGCTCCCAACGGATAGTACCGACTCCAAATGAGTAGGTGTTACCATAATTACACCAAAAACAGAAAAATTAACACCGCCATCCAGATACTTTTGAGAGGCTATATAGTGAAAGCAAATGTGGCCGCCATTTTTGGTTATCTAAATCTCTCTCTACTTTTTCAACTTTGTTCTCTCTTTAACAAATCGATCGGCATAATCTTATCCACCAATTTCTCCACGTAGCAGCTCGCTTCATTTCCACATGTCTTTTACCTCCCTTCCCCAATCGTAATCCTCAAAGCACATGCAATCGCTGAGTCACCTCCTTGGTTTGCACAAACCCAAACACGTTGCAGCAGACCACTCACCACATGTCCACCCCATGCAACCACGTCCATTATCACCACCTCCTCAAAACCGCCATACCTTTTCTTTTTAACACCATTAATCTCTCTCGTTCCCACACTCAAACCAGAAAACAACAACATAGCTGAAGAGAACAATGGCTTCCGAGCAAGCACGCAGAGAGAACACCACCAGCGAGAGAGAAATTCCAGTAGAGAAAGACAGGGTCCCGAAGATGGCGAGCCACTTTGAGTCTTTGGCGGAACAAGCCAGAGAAAGTCCTCCTCAAGAGGGTGCTGAAGATAGAGAGAGGCAGGATGAACAGGGAAGCCAGTTTGAGTCTCTCTCTGATAAAGTGAAGAATGGGAAAGACATAGAGGGTGAAGCTAGGGAAGGAAGGGAAAAGATCTCTTATGCTGTGGGAAAGTTTGAAGTTAATGGTGCAGGTGAGGCCAAATGCAGGGAAGCGGGTCATGAGAAGCAGGAAGGAGAAGCCATGGAGGTGGGAAGGAAAGAAGAGAGTCGGCAAGAGAGAGGAGGCGGCGGCGGCGCAGAGATGAGAAGCAAAGAAGAGGGTCGCGATCGTCAGAAAGGAGGAGAACGCAAAGAGGTGAGAAGCAAAGAAGAGGTTTTGTTAAATCTATGGTTTATCTCGGAACTTTAAGGTGATGAAGAAGGATAAATTTAATAATTTAATTAAGTAATTTTATATCCCATTTTTTTAGTCTCTTATATATATTCTTTGGGGAATTTAAAATTTAAAGTTGATCAGCTGTGATTCTATATAATAGGCCTGGCTTAATTGATAAAATATTTTAGTTGAAAATGAAATGGGAGGTGAACGGTAACATGTTAAGTTACAATTTATTGGTCAATTTGAGTTATATTCTAATGGAGTCAGGATCAGGAAAAGGAACAACAACCATCTCTAGAAGAGATATCCAAGCTCAGAGCAATGGCGCAGCAAAATTCTCTAGAGGCGCTAAGGGCTGCGGAAGAGCGGTACGAGAAGGCAAAAGAATCTGTAAGCCAGAGACTGAGTGCAGCAGCAGAGTATGCCGCAGAGAAGGGAGCCCAAACAAAGGACACCGTCCTAGACAAAAGCCTTGCCGTGAAAGACACCGCAGCAGAGAAGGGCGCGCAGGCAAAGAACACAATCCTAGACAAAAGTGGAGCCGTGAAAGAGGCCGCGGCAGAGAAGGGCGCGCAGGCAAAGGAAACCATTGCCGGCACAGCAAAGACGGCGGCAGATTACACAGCATCAACAACAGAGAGAGCTAAAAACTATGCGCTGCAAAAGGCGGCGCAAACGAAAGACGTGGTTGTGGATGCAGGGGAGACCACCGTCCATTATGCTGGGGAGAAGGCGGTTGGCGCAAAAGACTCGACTTTGGAAACGGGAAAGCATGCGGTTGAGTACGCCGAGAAAGCTGCCGTCGGGTTGAAGGACAAGGCAACGGTGGCGGGGTGGACGGCTGCGCATTACTCGTGTGAGAAGGCCGTGGAGGGAACCAAAGCAGCGGCTAGTGCCGTTAAAGGAGCGGCGGAGTATGCAGGTCATAAAGCCGCCGAGATTGTATCCAAGCCGTTGTCAGCTGCCAAGGATGTTGCCGCGTCGACGGGAGAGAGCGCAAAGGAGTACACAGCTAGGAAGAAGGAAGAGGCAGAGAGAGGATTGGAGGCTAAGAGATCGGCTGGATGTCCGGTATGTGTTTATTAATGTATGTGTTCACGAACAATAGATATATAATAATTTACGTGAATTTAATTATTTAATTAATATTTTAATGCAAATTTTTTTAAAAAATATTAATATTTTATTGGCAAGAATTGATTTGAAATAATGACTTATGTTTTATAGCATATTACTCCCTTAATTTGTCTAAAAACCTTAATCCAAATGCTGAAAGTTTAAAGTTCAAAAGAAATGGTTGATTTAAATTAGGAAAAACTTCAATTTATCCTTGCCATGTCTCCTAAAGTTAAATTTTTCTCATATTAATTTTTCTATTGTTTGCATCTTACCTCTCCGTTACTTTTTTTTTAAAAAAAAATAATAAAATTACAAAGATAAATGCGTTGGTCCAAATTTAAATAGTATTACTTATGCCTCAATCTTTGAAATATATATATATATATTAAAAAATGATATATTGAGAATTTTGTTAGGATTTAACGGCGGAATGGACATTGAATAAAAAATTAAAAGTTTAATGCAGTAAATTGAAAAGCTTTGAATTTAAAGAAAAAAGGTGACAATTCATAGAATAAATGAAGATTTTTCTTTAAATTATTTAATTAATATTTTAAAAGCTGTCATCCCAATTGATACATACGAGTTTGTTGTTTAGCAGGGAGAAGAGAAAGGAGAATCCCAGGTTCAAGAAACAAAGACAGAAACGATGATGGAAAAAGAGGCCAAACCGTTCGAGAATGTCATTGGAGAAAGCTTTGAGGGAAGCCAAGAGCATGGAAAAGAAGGAGGAGATGATCAAGACATTGGGGTGCTCGGGGCCATTGGCGAAACCTTAGCTGAGATTGCTCAGCAAACGAAAGAGCTTGTTATTGGCGAAGAAGATGAGAGTTCTGAGTCTGGCAACGTTGGCAAGCAAGGGCAACACAAGCATGAAGAGGGAAGTGAATGTTTGAAATAAACAAAATGAATAATTTAATGGATTTGATAGATGTTTGAATGTTGATGTGTGGTGATGGGAGGGGCATGTGGTTAATTATATATATTAATATAATGCATGTTTGTTTTGTATATTTGAGTGTGTTAATAAATTTGAGTCTCTTCGGTGATTCATGAGAACCATGATGTTTGTTTTTTCAAATAAAAATAAATATGGATTAATGCATGATTTGATTGATATATAATTGTCTCTCAATGAAGAGCTAGGGGCGGGGAGTGATCATCAAAGTGAAAATAAAATATAATTGAATAATGCTTTTGATTTGTTAAAGAGTGCGTTTTTGAAAATCAAAGGTGTAATTTTAAATCTTTGAAATTTATATTTTTTGGGTACCTTTTTCAGAAGGGTATATAGAAATAATGATTTTATTTTAAGATTATTAAATTTATAAATATTTGTTTATCTCATCTAAGCGTCTAAAATAAAATAAGATATATTTTAACATTTAATAAGAAATTACTCGAGTAATTTAATAAGTCACGTTTTTGAAAAAGATTTCAATCTGTCCAAGAATGTAGTTTATGCAGATTCAAATTCACGGCTAGAATGCATGCCCCTTACTTGCCAGTTTCCAGGGCTGCTGAAACCCAAATCTAAAGCTTTTTATTAACTTTTAGTTTTGGCGCATTTTTAGGACAATATTACACAATAACTAATAAATCAGAAACCTGACAAGAATTAATAGAACTAGGCATAATTAGGACAATATTACACAATAACTAATAAATCAGAAATAACTTTAACTACCAGTATAAGAAGGATGAAAATTTTCTCTAAATCAGTCTGGATGAAATATTCTCTAATTTTGAGTAATATATTTTTTTAGAAAAATTATCAAAATGTATTATTCATGCCCAACAAGAGCGAAAATCAAGAGGTGGAATACAAGTTCTCCCTCTGCTCAATACCACTGACGCTTGGTGGGAGAAAATCCCATCTAATAACATCAATGACATGGACATGGGTCTTAGCCAAAAGGGCTAGTTCATGGGCTACTCCATTGGCTGCAGAATTCAACTGCCTCAAACCATGCTTAACGTCCTCCACCAAGTGTCCGTAGGAACTGCTACAGTGTCTATCCGAATTAACTTCCCGCACCACTTGTAAAGCATCCCTTTCAAATATAACATTTCGGAAATTTTTCTCTTGGCAGAAGATCATTGCATTATTATTAACCCAATAATAAACTGTTATTAATGGGTTAATAATTTAATATGTATTTTAAATGTTTATAGACACTTGACACTATTTTACATGGATTGAACGATATTTCATCTAGATTGATTTTGAGGAAATTTATGTTTGTATCAAAATCGCGAATAGAATTAGGATCCTTTCCAATTCAAAATTCCTTTATTTCTTTCATTTAGTGTATTTTGAAGGATAGTGTTGTCCAAAATTTTTAGTAAGAGTAGTGCATTAAATACATTACCCTTCAAAATGCATAATTAGAATCTTCTCCATTTCAAAATTCTCAATTTCCTCAATTTATAGTATTTTGAAGGAAAATGATCATCTCCAGAGAATATCCAGTTAATGGCTAAGATTTGTTCTAAGAAATCTTAACACAAATGTTCCCAAGAGATAGCTCAATCGGCTGGGATCATGCCTAATGAAGCGGAGGTTTTTTTTTTTTTTTTTTGACATGTTCGCACAAGAGGGGGAGGGGGGAATGAAGCGGAGGTTACTAATTTGAATCAATTTCCCCCTCTTATGTGGACGTGTCAAGAAAAAAAAGTTTTAACACAAATAAGACACATGTCTCACTAACTAAAAATAATAATAAAATATTATTTCATATTAAAATAATAATAATAATAATAATGGGTGGTTGGCCACCCCAATGAGGGTGGCTAGACCACCCCAGTTGGGGGCTGGGGGTGATTTCAGCCACCCCAGACCACCGGTATGGGGTGGCCGGGCCACCCCCAATACCCAAAATTTTTTTTTTAAAAAAATCGTTTGGTCCTTGGGGGTAGCCGAATCACCCCTGTTGGGCCTGGGGTGGTTTCGACCACCCCAACCACCCTAGACCGCCCAGTCTTGGGTGGCTTTTCCCAAAGGCAAAACAAATTTTCTTTTTTATTATCTTTTTTTTTTTTTTAATTTTTTAGATTTGGTCATTGGGGGTGGCCGAACCACCCCCAAGGGCTATAGGGTGGCCAACCAACCCTTATTTTTATTTATTTTTAATATAAAATAATATTTTATTATTATTTTTGTTACTATGACATGTTTCTTATTTGTACCTTTAAGATTTCTTATAGCAAATCCTAGCCATGAACTAGATATTCTCTGTCCATTTTGAACTGGAGAAAATCCTATTCCCATTTTGAAGGGTAATGCATTTAATGTACTACTCTCATTAAAATTTTTGGACAACCCTACTATTCAAAATGCACTAAATAAAAGAAATTGAGGGATTTTAAAATGGAGAAGATCCTAACTCCAAAATGCACTAAATTAAAAAAATTGAGAGATTTTAAAATGAAGAGAGTCCTTTGTCTAGAATCGCACAACAACACAAGACTACAATTTAATAAGCCCTTTTCGGCCACACTTGGTGGACACCATTTTCAGTTTTCAGAGCCTAAAATCTACTGTTTTTCTCCATATCACCATTTTTTTTAATAAAATATTTATCTTCTCATTTTAGTACTAATAATTTTATTATTGCAATTCTTCATATATTTAACAAAAATTTATTCGTTTCCACAATTTAATTTTATATAATAATTAGACTACTGTTGTTTTTAGCAAAAGGTCAGTTTGCTTAATTATATAAGCCCAGCTTGAAAGCTTAGTTCTACACTTCGAGTTATAATCATATTTCAATTTTTTTTTTTCAAAGTAATTCTCCTCCTTTTTTTTTTTCAAGCAATTAAAATTTTCTATTTGTTATTATTATTATTTTCTCTTTCTAAATTATCTTTCACTTTCAATCTTCAATTTTTGCTTATTAGCACGCGTTATGAGAACGATTTTGATATCGCTTTGCATCAACTTTTTGAATTAATATGCGCACCGTAATCATCCTCGATGGGGGTGGGTACATTTGATTGGTCCAGACTCCACATAGATTAAAAAAAAAAAATGGAAGCAGTGGAATGTCAAACAAGAAAAGTCACAAAGGATCCTCAATAATAATTGTATGCGCATTTTGTTAAAGAAAAACAAGGCCAGGCCATCATTTCTGTATTGAAAAGATACATGTGGAAGTGGGATTGAAATCTGCCCAATTATTAAATTGAAGAATCTTATGTTATGAAATTGTGACTTTTTATTTTAAATTTAATGGTTTATAAAAATAAAAGTCAACTTCAAATCAAAATTTAATGTCTCAGTTATACAAAAGCAGCTGATATTTTATAGACCATTAGAATTAAAATGAAAGGTTATAATTTCGTAATATGAAAATCTCTAATTTTAAGTAATTGAAGGGATCTCAATCCGTGAAAGAGAGCTAATAAAGACTTAACTAAAACTTAAGTCAAATTCAAAAAAAAAAAAAAAGGTTTAAATCAAACACACCTCACCATTTGTCAATTACCTAATATCTGGGACAAATACTTTTGTTAATTGTTGTTAGTGGCAGAAAGCTTCCAAGGGCCTCTTAGTGAAGTGAATTTGAGATGTGACATGGACACATAATAATATATAGGTAATGGCTAGCCTATTATGATAATCTTTAAGAGCATAATCTAAATCCCTTTACCCTAACTGAATTAAAAGTTTATTATCTTATATGTTGCTATTAGATACAAGTGATTCCTTAAATGCTTTAAAGTCACAATATGATTTGCCAACTAAATTACAGGTTACATTGTGAGTTTACTCGAGGATGAGAGTCACGACTAGAGTCAGACTTTGTAGCAATTGTTAGGATTAGTGCCCTAATTATAATATCTTGCTTATTAATAAAGTTGTTTATTTTTTAAGATGAACGAGGACATTGAGCATGTACATTAATTTGATGAATGTAGTCCATAAGTCATATTGTATGTGGTTTAAGTGTGTTAATGGTATTAATAAACAGAAGATTTAAATCACAATTTATTGTGAACTTCTAAACCTTAGTTCGTAGTCCGTGATGAAATTGAGCATTTCATCTCACAAGATTACAATTATCAATCATGATGATTTATCTTAATGAAAGTCGAGACTATAGATTGATGCGTTGGTACATTTGAAATACAATGAACTAGATCACTAACTATGTCGGTTTAGCTAGGGCTAAGACGAGGTTTTTGTTTTTGTTAATACCGTGCATAGATAACGCATAATCCATGCAACATGTGACTAACAAGCTGCAAGACCTAATTTTGAAGCCTGAGGTAGTGAGCAAATATGACTAACAAGATGCAAGACCTTAATTTTGAAGCCTGAGGTAGTGAGCAAATAGAGAACTCGGGTTATGCGCTTAATAAGCATCTAGACTAAAATATGCACGGTGTATTGAGTTTAGATAAGTCGAACACAATTTGGTTAATAGTGGCAGAAGGTACCAAGGCGTCTTGTATTTTTCTGGTCAGGATCCTAAAAACTGAAGCCCATCTTTTGTAAAGAATAGCCTTTAAAGCAAAAGTTCATCGGCAAACAATAGGTCTCATACTTCATAGTTAATTCAAAGTTTCTTCTCATTTTTTTAAAAAGATTAAAGAACAATTTTGAGCCATGAAATAGTTCTGAATAAGTTGGTAATTAACCCTACCACAATTCATCCATGTGCATGTAATATCACTCACAAAAACCCAAAATGAAGCACAATCACCTTGTCTAAGATTTCAAATAAAACAACCATCAAAGGCCATAATATCACAATATCACCTTGCTTCCAACAACACTACAAGCCAATAAATATGAAACCCAGCAGCAATAGAGATTAAAAGCTAACAGGAATCTGAGAAGTAAACCACTCCATGACATGAATTGGTGCCTTGATCAACTCCAACGCCAGCTCCACTATCACAGTAACGCACAAACAGCATGGGCATATGCAGGTCAGCAACAACCTGCCAAAAATTTAAACAATTTTCCCATCAAAACTAAGACATCTATGCATCCAAAATCACATCAAAGTTGGAAACTTCAGAAACCCATAAGACCAAATTGCATGAAAATTAAATCAAAGTTGTAAAATTTTAGATACCCAGAAGATGAAATTGCATTTATGTCACATCAAAGTCGAAATTTTGCATACCCAGAGGACCAAATTGCATGAGAATCAGGACAGAATCAAGAAACATTAGATATCTAGTAGACCAAATTGCATGGAGATCAAATTAAAATCAAGATATTTCATATACCCAAAAGATTAAACTTCAAGGAAACACTAGAGTTGGGATGAGGGATCTACCCTACGATCCAGATGATGATGCCGACGACGGAGATGAGGAGGGAGAGGAACGCAAAAGGAAGGCCCAGCAGAAAGCCCAACGGCCGACAATCACCGTCCCCACTGCACATTTTTCTCTCACTTTTCTTGCTATCTTTCTTCCTTGAATTTGCTTCTTTTTCTACTACTACTTTCGTGCGCGCCTTTTGTTTGTGAAAGCGACTGAGAGAAAGATGCAGAAGGCGGAAACGAGTGAGGCGGTGATGATCTTATCTGTGTTTTCTTTTACTTTATCCTTTCGTCAGATTGATGATGCTGGAGGCTGGAGAGTGGAGGCTAAGTATTCATTTCGAGGGCAGAAGTACACGTTGCTAGCTTTTGATCAAAGCAATAAAGTGATGATGGAAAAATAAGGCAACATGCCAACATGTATTTTACTCCAGTCAAAGAATTTATACTTTCCCATTCTTTCCCAAAAGAATTTATTCTTCCTTTCCCAACCCTAACTTTTGCAGGCATATTTTTTTGGGGAATTATCAAAAAGAAGAATATATATTTGAAACTACTATTATCATGTAAATTTTGTTTTTTTTTTTTTTTTTAAATTTATTTTCCAGCAATTAGTAGTTTTATATTTTTATGTATACTTGCCACTATTTTAAATGAGTTAGAAAATATTTCCTCTATACTAATTTGGAGAAAATTTATGTAATGCGTCAAATCAATTTTATGGTTAAGCTTAAATTTTATAGGTTTAATTATATATATAAAACATGTATAGCACATGGGTGATGGGTGTATTATTTGGACCAAAAATGATCAATTGGAAGATTCTAGCACATGGTACTTGTGCAAATATTCTCCCTTTGGAATAAAAATAAAATAAAATTGAGAAGCCACCTTTTTGGGCCAGTACCTCTTTCTCTTCTTTCTTCTTTCTTAGAGCAAGGCTGAAACAGCACTATAAGCAATGGAGATACATTTAACCTAGAAAAGTGCCATGAGGGTTTACAGTTACACAAAGTGCTTCTCTGACCCATGAGCCATAATAAAAACAAAACCCCTTTGGGGATTTGAAATTTATGATCATATATTTTAATAATCCTATAGTTTGAAGGCCTTAAGAAATTATGAAACTGAAATTCCTGAAGTTATATGAAATGGACCTTTAAGAGAAAACTGAAATTAATACTCATTTGCTCATAAAAGGGGGGAAAAATTAATACTCATTTATTTTTCTTTGAATGAAGTCTGAAGGTTATTATACTTTTGATAAAAATAAAGTTGGATCCGGACTTAGGTTTTAAACCATATGCAATTACTCATTCACCTAACATGACTATTTAAACCATATGCAATTACTCATTTACCTAACACAACTATGAGCTTGTTTAACAACGCTTTTTAGATGATGTTTTCTGTTTTTTAGTTATGATGTGACATAAAAATGAAAGTTTTTTAGAGTATTTTGTATTTTGAGTTGTTTATTAATGCTTTTACTTTTTTTGTTAAAAAGCAAAAATCTAGCCTAAAAAACTTTTCTGAACCAGCCCTATGTTAGCATCCATATTGGCAACATTGATCCGAGATTATTGAAACTAAATTGCTTGGATAGCTCACCCCAGATTGCATAAGCCAGAGAAACCAGAAAGCTTCTATATAAGTTATGACAGCAAGAACAAAATTTACAGTAATATAATGTCAAAGCAAAGTAATGAAAGTCACCCAGTCAGCTCTTGCAGAAACCTGTACAGGAAGACAAATACTGAGTTGTTACCAGTGTGGTTCAAAGTGGATTAACAAGGAGAAACCAAGGATGAACTTCCCAATATCGCCCATCACTGTGTTCAAGCTGAATATGTGAAACAAAAATCATCCAGGAGGCCTATTCAAGCTTGAGTTCTCACTCTCCATAGAAATGATGGAAGTAAGCCTCTCATAAACCTATACAAAAAAAATTGATATATTATATTACCTTTTGCCAAAAGAATAAACAATGTTTCTAAATATTTTTAGAGTAATAATATTTAGTAGATTGTTATACGATTGTCATACAATTAGCATGACGTGATAACTCTTGATTTTTTATTTTTTCTTTACAAGTGTCAACTAAGGATTGATTTTCACTGCTATATCATCAAGTTGTATGATAGTTATATAATAGTCTACTAAATAGCAATACTTTTAGTTTTATAGAGGAACTCTAATTGCCAAGACCACATACCACAGAAAGCTTCTCATTTTTGTCCTCTTTGTCATTCTTATCCAGTTCTTTTGAAGATAATGCTTCATACCTAGACAGCAGATGATGCATACAGAATGTCAAAAACAGATAATTCTATACATATAGTACAAGAGAATAATTTCTATAAAATCTGTTGTACCATCCATTGAGAGAATGATATATCAGCATGTAACAAGAAAAGCTTTATGAAAACACCAGTCTTTACCTTTCCCTATCCCTCATACCTATTCTCTGTCACTTCTATTTAGAAAAGAAACGCTAGTCAATCAGCAAGAAGGGTAGCAAATTTGTTTAATAAAATAAAACCAACTATTTCAGATTATCTGATCTGCAAAGTACATAAAGAGGACCTCAGCTTACAGAAACGACAAAGAGTAAAATACAGAAACTGAAATATATAGTTAAACTAACTGTATCAGCGGAGGTGGTGGCTGTGTGAGGAAAAAAAAAACCACAAAACAGAGAGAGAGAAATGCAGTTTGGTTTACGAGTGTGGCATCCAGCAGTGGCTTGGGTGGAGGGGTGGCATTTCTTTTCACAAGAAAAGTGACAGAGAAACCGTAATTGAGATTTTTTTTTTTTTGGACTAAGGATAGAGAAAGGTAAATCTGATGTTTTCATAACACTCACTTTTGTTGTTACATGCGTTGATATGTCAATAGAGGAAAAAAAGAGCTTAGTTTCTACCACGTCACTATAGAAGTTATTCTCTCAGTATTAAGCAAAATCTACTATCTTTTGGTTGCCAAGAAAATAAGTACAATGGAACAAAAATATGGTATCAAACAATCACAACACGCAATCCATAAAGGTTCTTGTGAAGGAAACAGAGAACCAAAATTATACAATTTTCTCACCAGTCACGAGGAAGGCCAGCTTCATCCCGAGCTGAATAATTGAACGGTCCTTTCAACTCCACATTGTACTCATTCAATAAATCTGCATGGTTATCCGGAAAGGTCCACATGAAAATTTCGAATGCCTCAAGTAGGATTTTGTTGTTTCAACCATATGCACACGTGAGTATACAATGGATTAGCTGCCTAAACCTTTAAAAGTGGAACAAGGGGCACGGTCCATCTTTTGACAGACTGAGACAAACCAATGTACACCAACAGCTACATGTGCAACTTCCTCATCAGCAATTCTAGCCACAACATTAGATGTCCGGAGATCTCCAAAGCCAATCAATTTTTGCACTAGTCGTGGCCCAGCATCAAGTCCTCTAGCCTCCTACACCATTACAAAGAAACTTACCTTACCCAATACGAATTCCGAACCAAAAGAAAAAGGTCTTTACAAATTATGTACAGCTGGATTCCAAAATCATATGGAAATATGTTGAGGCCTGCAAGAATCAAAAGATGAAGGGCCAATGAACTGTTGTTTCCTTGCCAGTTCCACATGTGACCTTATCCATAGTACCTGGGCCCTATCAATTCACAATGGAACAGGACCAATGAGAAGACTCTCCTCTTAGTAGGATACAAGCACGTGTGAAAATCCTCATACTAATTCAAATATATGTGCTTCACTTAGCAACTCCCACGTGCATCTGTCCTCTTCCAAATGTTCTTGCTCAGATGGAAGACTGCTCAGAAATGGCCCTTTTTCTACAAGTTCTAAAGGATCCAATATCTGCTTACAACTACTTGAAAGGGGTGTTGTGGTCTCTTCTCCATGCATCATCTTAGGTATGATCCTACAGAGACCACAGTCTGAAGGGCAAAAACAAGTTTCAGAAGTATACTCGCAAAAAAATTATACAAAATACCTCCAGAGGAGACCACAGAGATTTGGGGTGTTTCAGGTTCCAATAAAGAAGAAATTCAACCATAAAAAATACTGAGATAAACATCTAGCTGCCTACATAGCTGCTGTTAGACACTGTAATAATCTGACAGGGAGAACTTCTGGCTCTGGGTTTACAAGCATCCTTGGAAGAGAGTTCCCTTAAGAGGAACCTAACGAGAGAAGAGGGAAGGCATGCCCTCCCGTTGGTACTACTGTGACACCATCAAGAAGTCTCACTGGCTAGGAGTGAACAAGCAGAAGAGAACTGGAAGAGGATGCCCAGCATTCTTAACAATGTAATCAAAGCTGAAAACACAGCTTTGACCTAGAAATAATAATAGATAAAGAGACAGTATACAATCATATGCATCTAATGCATGGAACACTAGTTAAACTCAATATAAATAGATCACAGTGAGCACTGAGAAAATAAACTTAAACATATAAGGTTTTCTTTTTTATTTATATGATAAAATAACACAAGATAACCCATGATAGCATAGTTCCAAATCCATAACTTCCTTTAACGTAATAAATATTTGCAACCTTGACTCCTTATTCAGAAGTAAAACCTGACATGTGAAGAAGAAGAAGGTAGAGGAGAAGTGCATACAGCTTCGTGACAAAAAAAAAAAAAGGTTTAAAAACATTTTTGTCTAGGCTTACAATACCAGCAGTAACGAATATACACACCCAAGAGCAAAAGACTACCTGGACAAGTGGGATCACCGCCAAACGTGCAGTGACATTGTCAGATGACTTTTCACACTCCCTCCAAAGCAGATTATGAGCAGGCATATCACCATATCTTGTTACAAGCAAAAAACTGAAAGTTAGTTCAATGAAAGCAGTAAGTTATAATAGCCAAAAAAACAGTTATTCTTACTTGAAACCAAGCTCAGAGAGTCTTTGTGAACACCAAGCAAAATGGCGACTCTCATCATCAGCAACATGAGCAAAATCAGCAAAGAACCCCTCCCCAAGAATCTCACTAAAGGGCGAAAACCGAACAACAGTATCCCATGCCAAATCAATTGCATTTAACTCCACATGAGCAAGATTATGAAGCATATAAGCATTGAGAGGCAAACCTGAATTTTTTGGAGCAGGAATTTCCTTTGGGGAAACCTGAGTTACACATAAGACATGCCAGAAATGAGCATACTAAAGTTGCTAAATACCCGATTTAAAAATACAAAAACAAAAGTCAGATCATGAAGAGATGGGGAACAAAGATGCTTAAAATTTAAAAAAAGGCAAAGCCCATCAAGTATAATAGAACTAGCAAGCATAAGCGAAAGCAATAACCACTTAGAAAACTCATCGGAAATTTCAACTCAAACTGTACAAAAGTTTAAAGGAATCAAAACTATCAAAGCTAATCACAGGAATCAAGCACAAGTACAACACAAACCCCTCTAGAAATCAAGTACCAAACATGAACAAAGCAATACCAATATTGCAAAATGATAGGATTTACTGAAAATCAGAAAAATAAAGGAGAAAACAAAGGAAATATAAAGGTAATCAATCGATTCAAGGCGATCATCCTCCAAATGATCACTTCAAAAGGATCAACTTCCAAATTCCTTAGGCAATGTAGTATTTTTTTTTTCTTCTGTGAATTAGCCTACGGCATCTACATATATATATAAAGGAGATTACAACTAATTATAGAAATGAAATATTACGTTACCAATAAAATTAAAATCAGAATATTATGCTAATAATGAGCATAATAGAATAATAATATCACAATAAAATCAAGAAAACTAGGAAATGTTGTGTTTCCTAACATTTGCACCCCCCCCCCCCCCAAAAAAAAAGAACTTGTCCTGAAGGTTGATTATCAATGAAGCACGTCTCCAATCTATGATGTCCTCAATCCCCATGGTGGCCACCAGTTCCTCATTAAGGGTAATGTCCATTGAATAATGCATGGTGGAAGTGGAAAAATTATTTTTTAATATAGCTCATTTTAGTAGGGGCAACAAAGAAAAATTTTGAATCAACATTACCCTTCTTAGACACCCTCACAATCTGGAGGAAACATCTCTTTGCAGTCATTTTACTCTGCCAAATCAATTTCCTTCCAATAAAGCCCCACCAAACCTAATCATAACTTGCTTCTTGACCATATTTTAGAGACGATACCTCAATTAGTTCTTTTTCCACTGTGTACCCCACACTCAATAAGGATAACAATTTATCCTCTTCCTTCAACACAGGATTCATGATCTCCTTTTAAAAAAAATAAAAAATAAAATAAAATAAAAAACCTATCAATATTAGAGAAATCTAAAAGTTCTAATGAAAAGAACTCAAACTACGGGGCTTTTTCCTTTGTCACAATTGACTCCTCCTCTGCTAAACAACTGGTAGCAATCTTGCAATTTGGAGCAGACGATTAGCTACTTTTGTTAGTCGTCAGTTTTTCTACCACTTCGACTGTTTGACTCCTTGTAGAGTATAGCCTCCTCTCTCCTTGCAAATGAAATGACAGCTGTCATAATACGAAGTTTGTAGGCCTTAACTTAAGGTCGAATGTCCGAGCAAACACCCTCATTGAATGTCTCTATCAACTGTCTTTTCGTCCAGTCACAAGCTAGATTATGTAACTGCTCAAAATGACATTGTTATTCGCCAACTGTTGATGCTTACCAAATTTTTGCTAATTGACCATCAATGTCTTCTAACTTAGAGGGACCAAATAGGGGAGACTCCACCTTTAACGGAGGAATCCTTGATCATGATCGTTAGGATAAATGGATAATGATATTATCCTTGCAAATAGCTTGTTGGATGGATTCGTTAATAAACTCCTTTAGCTGCTCGAGGAACTTCGAATCAACTAGCAAGTCAAGCGGCATATACTCTTGTTGGTGAGAATATTATGCTACTAATAAGAATTAAAATCAGAATATCATCCTAATAACAAGGATAATATCATAATAAAACGGAGAAAATTAGGAAAATGTGGTTTTCCTAACACAAAATCATCAAAAACATTAATTATAGAAATCAAAAGAGTTCTACGGAAAAGTGGTTAAAAAAAGAAGAAGTAAAAAACAAGTATGATACAACTGCTACTAAACTAAACGCGAAGCCCTGAAAGGCTGGAACAGTTCAACTATGTTTGCATCAACAATTCAACATAAAGAAAAGCTCTAAAATTGTAAATTCTACTAATTACTGAGTAGCGCATTAAAAAGAGCCCAGAAAGCATCTAGCTTTCCAGAATTTAAATCTTTAAGAGCCAGAAAACGAACCAATTCAGGTTTTGGAGGCCGGGCAGGTCGCGAAGGCGGGTTAGACACCACCCCAAGCGGGAGTTTCTCACGGCGCCACCTAGAGTAAGCCAAATGCGAAAGCCTGGACTTGGTGAGAGGGTCACCGGTGGATAGGACGAGAGCACCAAGCTCCGCTAAGGAAGAAGCAGACCCAATTGGGTTGTCACCGTTGTCAATTACTAAAGAGGGTGAGTGTAGCACCAGAGGTTCTGGGCCATTGGGTCCCCAAATACGGTTCTCGTTGAGAGGGCTGTCTCTCCAGGCCTGGAGACCTGACCATGGTGAGTATTGCAAGGAAGAAGAAGAAGAAGAAGAAGAAGAAGAGGAGAAGGAGTACTTAGATTTGAAGGTAGAAGGAGGGAGATGAGAGCGCAAGGAGTATCGTAGTTTCGGGGACAGCATGGCTTGGAGCTTTGAGACTCGGACACTGCATTTCATGTGGCTGGTAAATGGCCTGTGACGGACTTTCGTCCCAAAATGACGAGCCTTTCTTTTTATCTTTTATCTTTTATTTTTTATTTTTTAATTTCCAAATATTTAACTTTCATATGAATCTCATCTCACTAGGATGACATTAGAGTGTCAATTAGTCTATAATTATTATTTTTTTTAATTTTTTAATAGAATATGACTCTAGGGCAAGTGAACACTGTCACTCTTAGTCTAGTCCGATAATAGTTGAGTATATACTATATAGCATTACTCTTTCAAATTATTTGTAAACGTAATATCAAATATTACAACATGCCTTCTTACTCCTATCCTACTGAACAACCTTTGTTAAAAAAAAAAAAAAAAGTGTAGTATTTAGTGTTAATCTTTGTTGGATCACTCAATTGCTGAGTGAGCCTTTTAGAGTAATGTTACATCATATCACTATTGTTCAATTTAATGGTGACAAAGGATCATTCTGACGCTCAAGTTAGCAAAAGTAATTGAAATGTCAACTTCTCTTTTAGTGATAAATAAAAGATTGATGAGTAAATTTTTTTTTTTTACATGTCCGTACAAAAGAAAATGACTTCGAACTAATGATCTCTGTTTTATTAAGCATAGTTCCAATTAATTGATCTCTCTTAAAAGACGATAGATCATAAATCATGTGTAATATATGGCTCATACTTTTCCTTTATGGCCTGCCAGTTTCACTGTGGTGAGGGACCGTGTACAATGTACATTTTAGGCATTGGCCTACCAAGACCCGAATTTCGACTTGGCGGGTCAGTTGGGTGCCCGGTATATCATCTTTATCTACACATGGCCTAGTTTCTAAATTTTCCTGAATTTACTATAATATTAATTAATGATAAATTCTGTGATTACAAAATTCAAAATGAAGTACTAGAATTTTCAGCAAATCTTTGTCAAAATTACTTAAAAACTACATAGGATCTTAATCTAACCTATGCTTACCTCATATCACAAATATTCTTTTTAAGTCCAAAAGCCCACATCTTTTTCAACTGTACACCTCTAATGAGGCTGGTCAAGGCCCCGGCACATAGGTTTCAAAACCCAATTGCCCAAACTACTACATAAAGAGAAATCTATTTGTTGGAAAATCAGTAATAAAATGCAACTTGCAAGAGGAGAGCGAATGAAGCTACCCAACAAAATCACCATACACCAAGTAATGATATAGGAAGCAATTATAACTTGAAGAACTTGAATTACAGAATAGTTTTTGTGTAACACCAAAGAATCCTGAATCTGCCAGCACTAAACTGAAAACAACTGAAATCTAGATGAGCAGCAGTAGTTAGCAATGTACACATCCTACACAAAACAAACCAACTACATCTAATTATCATTACATTCTACAAATATTATACAAATCTGAGACTAGAAAAATGAGGCCACGTGTGATAATGAGGCCATGTTCTAGCAACAGCAAGAAATAGAACCCCCACCCCCCAAAATGTTAAGATAGTGGTGGCCTTGAAAATGCTTTCGCTGTACACCAAATGCAGAATGAAATTCATGTGGAAAGCTTCAAATCACCATATGGAAGATCACCATCTAGTCTAAGTTTCTCAGATCTGCAAAATAAACAGCATAATTAGCAACCATAAGAGCTGTATATAAGTAACAACATTGTGGTTGTCAATCAATCACATAATTTCTACCACAGTAGAAGTAAATGCATGGGGGCGGGGGAAGTAAGGGAAGTCCAGAAGAACCTAAAGAGCTAGAATAACCAAAATTTGAGGAAAAATGCACAATCAAGAAGCTGTTGATTGAGCAGCTTTCACAGGAAAATGTTGTATAACACTCTATGTTCAATGAGACTAACATGTCTTAACAATAAAATTAAAAATTACTTGGACGCTAAAATGCAGTATTAGACTTTATCAAGATTTGACAATTATAACAAATTCACTTGTTTCAACTTCACAGGAGATATACCGATTACAGGCACATCTACAACACCAAAATGGGGGTGCTGTTTGGTTCCATAATTATCTAAACAATTTTTTTTTTTTTTTTTGTGTGTATTTTGATCAGTAGCCAACATGGCGTTGTCAGACCAATTAAACATGTTCTTTAACAATTGGAAAATGAGAAACTATAAGTTCCTATCCATTCAAAGAATCAAAGAAACCACTATGATCGAGTGCATATTTCACAAGAAGACATTCAAAAATGCACCCACAGACAAAATAATTCTGTCAAGGACTCAAGAAGTTGTACCTAAATATAGAACAGTTTTTTAAAACCAAGGGGTTGGCACAAGTGGTGGAGGCCTTAGTCTTAAGGTTTGCTTCTTTTAAGGTCCAAGATTCAACACTTCATGGGTGCAAACAATCTCTTAGGGCTACATCCCCGGCTGAAAAGTCAACGATTTAACCAGTTTTGTGTAGAGAAACTTTTAAGAGTGCGGTGCATGGGACCAAAGTTTACTCTGTAGGGGTGAGTTCGGAGGGCCCTGCTTTGGAGAGGTTCCCCGACATTAAAAAAAAATATATATATATATATATAAAACAGCTTCAACTTTATTAGCTCATCCAAAAATGTATGTTAATGGCAGCTTAAAGGAACTACCTTCACGAACACAATAGATTGTTATCATTTCTCAGTATCTGTTCATTTATTTTGACTATATTCAAGATTTTATGTCCAAATGATCTACTTACTTTTCATTTTCAATCTGTACACTTGGATTAGGTTAGGGTTCTCTACGACAGTTCTACTTTCTTGCACAAATAATATTCATTCAGCAACTTGCAAATAAAAACTATGACATTAACCTTCCACAAATGTCCAAGCATCAAGAGAATATTATCTATGGATAAAAACACGTTTTCTGTAAAGAAGTACAAAATATTCAAGAACATTATTAAAAGAGAATTCCAAGAACATGGATCTCACTTTAAAAAGAACATAAATTTCACTTTAATAGAGAAATGCTATAAATAGGACTTTTGTCCCCTTTCTATCTTCTCAAAAGTGAAGTGGTTTTTAAAATCACCATTGGATCAAAATTCAATAATAATTTCAAAAGTCACGTGACCCACATCACTTTTGGGGGGATAACAGTCCAACTAATAACATTACTTCACTTTAAAAAGCTCTTGCTTTGTTAGATGGTAGAAAAAAAATTTCTCATCTCCCATATGGTAGAAACCAATTTCCACATCAGCACTCCAAATCTATCAATAGGATGAGAACATTATCCATCACTTTTCACCCCAGCAAAAAAAATCAATAACCCATCCTTTAATAGAAAAGAGAAATAACCCACCACGACCTAATAATTGGTTTTCACACTATATATATATTTTTTGATAAAGTAAAATCAAAACTTAGCATTTTCAGTTTTCAAACTAAATTGTTTTTTTGATTTGGCACTGGGTATCCGGAGCTTGCTCCAACTAATCCCGGGGGTAGTTTTCACACTAAATTCTATCTTCAATCATTCTCCAGTGTTCCTTTCTCCAATCCACACTGTTCAGAAAACTTAAGCCACATCCTTACATAGTAATTTTGCACATGCAATGTATATAGCAGGCCAAATCCCAAATGACATGTACTTGATGATGTATTACTAAACACAACTGAGAGATTGCTGAGTCTGAATGCAGGGTAAATCCCAAATCACACAATAAGGACTTGAGAATTTACCACTGTAAAAATCATCTTCTGTAATGATTATCTGATTCAGTACAAGAACAAAATCATGCCAGTGATAACTGAATAAGCAACTCAATGGCAGAAGCTATGACATGAAAACAAGTATCATGCGATATAATTTCAGAAAACAGAGGCACACTATATATTATGAACTTCATCAAATGTAAAAGCAATACATGGGCGAGGTGAAGAACAGAAGCTATAGAAACTGAGGCAAAATACACGAACATAAACCTACCTACACAAAATATGCTCAAGTCCTTGGTGACCCTGCATCAGATCCAGAGGCTGATGAGGTTTCGCTATCAGAGTCTGCCACACAACAAGCATTTATTAGACAAAGGAAAAACATGACTTAACACAAAAAATCATATAACTAAAAGTCCAGAAAAATAACAACTCCGACAATTTATGATGCTCTACAAACAAAGTTAAAACTATATCAAGTACCACTTGAAGAGGATCCAGAATCACTGCTAGAGCTGCTTGAACTACTCGACCTACTCCCATTGTCCACCTGCTTCTCCCCTTGTACAGGTGACAAAGTGGAAACATTTCTTTCATCTGCTCACAAAGGAAATATTTTTCAAGTTGTCAATTTATGCAGGTAGTCAATATTGAAAATGCCATCAATTCTTATATTTAAAAAAAGCTTTACCTGCTCTGTTTTCCTTTGCAACCTCTGCCACAACTGGAGTGTGAATCTGTATTTAATAAGAAAAAAATCATCCACTTAGTAACAGAGGAGAAAAAGAAAAAATAGGGGTTAGAATATGTGATTCGAAGCTTTACCTTATCCTGGACATTCTGTTCAGCTTCTGCTCGGGCTTGAATAGCAAGTTCAGCTTTTCTCTTGTGCTTGCTCAAACTCTTCTTGTAGTTGGTTACAAACCTATCAAGTTCCCAGAGAGTCTCAGCATCCACGCTATCAATGTCCACTTCAATTTCATCATCATCCTGACGAAGCGATGAATTCCTCTTCTTGATAATTTGCACAATTGCATCTAGCTTCTCTGAAGGTAAATTCTGAAGGTTTGTACTAAGTTTTTGTTTTTCGTCATAAGTCATGTCTCTTTTATGGGGATCTTTCGCCTTAGGCTTCTTTGGTGCAGGGGTCCTAGCCGAAGGAGTAGTACTCATGGGTTTAGACTTGGGATCAATGGAATTCGTCATCGACTCTGACCTATCCAAAATCCTTCTCATATCAAGGGGGGGCGGTGGCAGTGGAGGAGCCTTTCTTGATGTAGGTGTTGGAAGCCCTACTCCATAGTCCATTGCATACCTCAACTCTCGATTATAATCTGACTCTATTATAGTCCACCTGTCCTCAAATATCTTCAATAGCTGCTCTGCCATTACATGAACATCTTGCCCTTTTGGGTTATAGGTCATAGCGTTGGTAAATGTAAGTCTCACATCCTCTGCAAATTCCTTTGGAGACTTGTACCAATTCTTGCTCAGCCTCGATTTCACAGTACCCAAGTCCATCGGATGCTTGATAATGGTAAAATAATCGTGCAAGCCAAGACCCTGTACATCCACCGGTGTATTAAACACCCACCCATGCTTGTGCTTCATCAATTTCTCAAGCAAAGAACTACAACTCTTGTTAAACTTGGTACCCATCCAAAACCCATGTCCCATTTCTCCTCCACCTTGCTTCTTGCTATTCGATTTTGACTTCTTGTTACTCTCTGCTGGCGGAAACTTATCCTTTGCAAGCAAAAACTCCGAATTCCGGTAAAACTGGTTTGCCTTTGGCGTTCTCTTTTCTTTCTCCACATTTTCAATCACACCCTGACTATTCTCCAACACCGATAAATTCAATTGGTGCAAAGGCCTATTCACCTCGCGAGGAACACCAACTCCAATAGAAGCCACCTCTGACTGAACCCGCTTGGCTCCACCTCTACAACTGTCGACCCCTTCATTGGCCAACATATGAGAATGACTAAACCCACCAATCAGCCCCTGCTTAGCTTCAATTCTCTTCACCAAACTCCTCACCTTATCCAGCTCACTCTCCAGCTTCCTCCTAAGCTCCCTCGTCTCCTGCTTCGACCTAGATCCCAAATTGATCTTAATCCTATTCTCCAACCCTGGCTTCACCACCCCATTCCCCAATGGCTCATCCCTAGCGCCCGGCACAGACACCGCCACCGGTTGCTCCTGTTGCCGGTTGAGGCTGGACGAGTCGTCCGACCCAGCGTCAAGCCTTGAATTGAGCTGTTTCTGAGCCTCGCTCCCATCCTCCAACGCTAATACCGTCTGCTCCGGGGGACAAGCCAAATCGTTATTCTCGTTCTTGTTGTAGTCGTCGTTGTTATCCCTATTGCTCTCATCGTTCTTGCTGTTGTCGTTGTTGTTGGTGGTAGTGTTTGTGGTCACGGAGTTGGTGTTTACGGTCGCAGTGGCGTTGTTCTTCTTGGGGCCTTTGAAGGCTTTTCTTGTATAGACCTTGCTCTCCGTGTACCTCTGCCTCTCTCTAGCCCCATCTCCAACCATGGGCCCCGAAGCCATACATCCAAAACCCTAGCTTTCTCACAACCAATATCCCAATCCCTCCACCCTAGGGTTTTACTCTCCACCAAACAATCACCAAAAACCCTAACTTCCCAACCCCAAACACAAAAAAAGATTAACACTTCCTCTCCTCCACGCCACAAAAATTAACCAATTCAATTAGGGATTTTCCCCAAAATCACAAAATCCTCGCCCTCACACGCACGCACGCACACATAAAGAAATATACAGAGAAAGAGAAAGAAAACCTTACAGGCCCAGTAGGGTTTGGAGCTTCGGCGCCTTTGAGAAATTTCGATCAGATCTCGCTCTTTTTACTTTCTCTCTCTAACCACAAAAATCGAAGAACTTTCTCTCTCTAGAATTTTTCTTTCTCTCTCTATCCTTATCTTACAGGTGTACGGCAGCAGGGGAATCGTGTGGCGAATGCGATTTAGGTTATAGCGTTTGGATGCGCCAAGAATCGTGCCCCAGACGGATATTATAGCGGAAATTGGGAGCGTAGACTCACTTTATGCCTGGACGCGTGTAAAGCACGGGCGAATGGGAGGTTGAAGGGGCGGGCGCGTGTGGGAATCGATGGTTAAGTAGATGAGGGCGGGTTTATGGCGGGGTTTTGGTTTGTGAAAATTTGAACGGGTTCCCCAGGCGAGGTATTGGCGCGTGCTACTAGGAAAGAGGGCGTGTAGGTGAGTGACCGGCGGTGTTACGCACGCGCCGGTGTTTGGTTGGTGGTCGAAATGGAAGTAGGTCGGCCAAATTTGGGTTGGACAAGATCCAAGCCCAAATTAGATCCCAATTGTTTTGGGCTTGAAAGATATCCCATAGAGCACCAAGAATTAATGTTTGTTAACAACTTTAGAGCACTAACCATTTTCCCTAAATTTAGTAAATACTTCCTCAAGTTAATACCCCTCAAATATAACTAACTAGATATTATTAGGGCTAACAATTTTAACACAACCCAATACAAACACGACACAAAATTAACAAGTTTGGGTTATAAACTGGTTTACCCGTTTATCTTCATGAAATAGGTCGTGTTATAGTTCACTCATGGGTGACCCGCCCGACATAGTTCACTTTTTTTATTTTTTACACCTAATCAGCTAAGCTAATCTGATGGATAAAATGAAAAGTGAAACCTAATTTTTTCTCACGCACTTCTCAGTCTTCTCCTTCTCAAGAGCTGCTACCCCTTTAGTCATCACTTTCTCTCCTGCTAGCCGCTCAGGGCCTCAATGAGTCAGTCTCACTCACTCTCTCTCCGCTTTCGCCACTCCACTCTCTCTCCCTCTTTCGCTCTCCTCTCCCTCTCTCTACTCTTCACTCTCTCTCTCTCAACAATTTGTAGGTCGGGCAGTAACAAGTTTTGAGAATTCTCATCAAGCTTTCACAGGGGAATTAAATTAACCAAATACTTCTGCTTTGTGCTTGGCTATACTTTGCATTGTTTCTTGAATCATGATTTTTTTAAGGAGAAGATGGATATATGCTCTATAGTATGTATAGTATGTAGCCTTTGTTTTTGTTTCTCATAGGCACAAAACAAAACCCAAAGGGTGGGGTTACTGGTTAGCATTCAGACAAGTCGTGTTGGGTCGTGTGGACCCATTAGATCTGTTTAGCTTAAACGGATTCACGGATCATGTTGGGTAACCTGTGAAAATTCACTAGTGTCATGTTTAGAGCTCTGACCCGTTTATTAAACGGGTCGTGTTTGGGCCTAAGTTAAACAAATCGCAGGTCGCCACAGGTCATAAACAGGTCGACCTGTGCACTCGTTTTGCTAGCCCTAGATGTTGTCTAGTTCTTACTAAACTTTATGTAGTGTCTTTAGCATGCAACTAAATTCTGAATTACATCTTGTTTATAAAAAATAAAAAATAAAAAATGATTTATATTTCCTCATACATAAAACTTAATGATCAGATACAATGAATTAAGAACAAATTGAGGACTCTCTAGAGATGGTAAATATAAAGTGAAATAATTTAATTGTTAGTATGTCTTGAAGTTGGCACAACAAATTTAGAAGATTCCAATTCAACGAGATAATTCTGGTTTCTCCAGATTATCTAATAATTATGTTGCACAAGATACATAATCATCCAAGGCTTAATTAGGCATTTTTGCACTAATAGGTCGATAAGAATTTTTATTGTTCTAATAAAAAAACTAGGATTGATCATACGGTTACGGTTAGTGGTTAGTAGTTAAAACCGCTAATTGCAACTGCTTAAGCGGTTAATACATTTTACTAACCGCTTCCGCTAACCTCCTAGTTAGTGGTTAACCACACACATTAGGTTAATTGCTTTTTTACTAATTGCTTCTTTGGATTTTTTTTGGCTTTGTTTGGTCTTTCTTGTTGGGCCGAATTTGAAAATTAAGTTTTTTCTTAGCTCACTTTCAATGTTTTTTTTTTTCCACTTTTTTTTTTTTGGGTCCAATTTTCAGTTTTGGGTTTATTTTGCCGTTTTCTACACTTTTTTGGTAAGGGTGAAAAGGCGGTTGCGGTTACCGATTAGTGACTAAAACCGTTAACCGCAACTGCCTAGGTGGTTAGTATATTTTACTAACGGCTTTTTTTGGTCTTTTTTGTTGGGCTTTTTTTTGGTCGGTTTTATTCCGGTTTTGGGCTCACTTTAGACCTTTTTTTGCTCACTTTAAACGTTTTTTTTTTTTCATGGCCATTTTAGCATTAAAAATTGTTATATACCAAACTACTTATTGGTCACCTTGTACATAACATATAATACAAATAAAATTACAACAAAATCATTACTTCACTTGTAATCTTGTACACAATATACAAATAAAACACAAAAAACTTCATAAACTCACATTCAACATTTTCATAAAAATTCAATAAACCAAAAAAAAAACTCATTTCAACTAACATTATCACAGAGCAACCCTCAAATAAGAAAAAAAAAAAAAAGTATTATTGTGGATCACTTCTGTATATTTTATATGAAATATATATTATATTCTAAACATGCAGTTAGCAGTTTTCAAAAACCCCTTACAATTAGCTGTTTTTACTAACCGCTAACTACAAGGCGGTTAGCGATTTTTACTAACCATTTTTAAAAGCGATTAGTGGTTAGTAAGGATAGCGGTTAAAGCAGTTAGCGGTTCTAAACTTTTACCCCTACTTTTTGGCATCAAAATATGCATTATAGGTTGCGATATATCACATTGGACTTTCTCCAAAATGAGCCCATATATAAAAAAATAATAATAATAAAATGTATGCCTTCTCCTCTCATTTACTACAACTTTCTTTGGTTTTAATTTATTTTTAGAGAGAGTTTATTTTGTATATATTGATTAAATAAACAAACACACAAGTGATATTGCCTAGGAGAAGGCATACAAGTTATATATAATTATATATATATATGATAAATAAATATATATATATACACACTAAAAAAAAGGGTTAGCGATTAATAAAAAGGGCATGGACACTCCTAAAAAAAACTTTATTTATCACTAGGGGTGGCAAAAATTACTGGAGAACCGAAATTGGAGCCAAAAAATGGAGAAATTGGGAAACTAGGGAGCCGGTTCTAGTTCTAGTTGTAAAAAACCAAAAATCGGGGACCCCGATTTTGGTCCCGGTTTTTGGCACTTAGTTATAATCGAGAAACGGGAACAAGGTGTATATATAAATAGAATAATATATTTTTATATTTTTATATTAATATAAAATATTAATATATATATAAGAAAACCGGTAACTGGCATATATATATTCTTAAAAAATCGGTTACCAGATCAAGTTGTCTCCTCTACTTATCACCCTGTATATTTATTATTTTTGTAATTATATCTTTAAACTTTAAAAAGTGTCAATTTGAAGTTAATATATACTCTCATAAAAATACAAGAATAAATTAAACAGTTTGATGAGTGAAATTCTCAAAATGCCGCTAAGATGTTTATAAAAATACTAAAATACCTTGAATTTGGACAATGGGGAATTTCACTTTTTTTTCGTTAGAATTTAATGCTGAATTTAGATAGAATGGGCATTGCAAATTTTTGAAAGATGATAATTCTAAATTATTGATGTAGGTAGACGAGCCTTGTCTGCAAGCTCGTCTGCAACCCGTCCGGATAAGCCTCAATCCGAGAGCCTCGTCTACAATCTCGTCCGGAGACTGTCCAGACTACTATGTTATTTTTGTCTAACGACTTTTACTAAAAGGGTCATATTTAGAGTTTCCGACCTCCAATTCGAGCAAGCTTTGGGGTGTTGGAAAGATAATTCAAAGATCTACAAATTAAAGTCATGTTTCACAAGGTTTGGCAAATTCCAATATTTACTAGGTCAGAATAGATTGTAAAGGGAAGATTGAAAAGCTGGATGACGCTATGTTTAATTTATGCACTTTTATTAAGTGCCCGTCTGAACGAGGGTGTTTCCCGTCTGGACAGGACTTGTAGAATTACAATTTTCTGACTTTAATTTGCACTTTTATTAGGTTTAGGGCTTGGGGGCCTATAAATACATAGTTATAGCCTCCAGAAACACATATTTGATTTATGGGGAAAGTATGGATCACCCCCTAAAGTTTGGGGTGATTTTCAATTCGGCCACTGATATTTAAAAATTCACAATATACCCCCTCCAAGTTTCAAAATTTTTCAATATCGACACTCTGTCAGTCAAACCACCGTTGACCGATGGAATAGTGGTCACGTGCCTCGCACGTGACCACTTTTGATTTTTTTTTCCCCCAAAATACTCCCCAAACAGTAATTCCGGCAATACCTCACCAGATTCCGGCGAGATCTGGCCGGACTTTGGCCAAAATCCGGCGAGCTTCTTTTTCTCTCTTTTTCTCTCTTCTTTTTTTTTTTTTTTTTTTTTTTGATGAACAGATTTAGGGGCCGATTCGCGAGCGGAGTTCGCGGTGGGCGATTCACTGTCTCTCTCTCTCGCTCGCTCACAGTCTCCCTCTCACACTCACCGGCGGTTTGGGTCACGTTGCTCAGTTGTTCGCTCACCGTCTCTCTATCTCTCTCTCTCACTCGCTTAGTCTCCCTCTCACACTCACTCTCGCTCGCTCACAGTCTCCCTCTCACTTTCTCTCTCTTGCGCATTGAAAACTTCCCCCAAGGCTGATGCTGGATGCCCAAATTAGATCAGAGAGAAAAAAAGAAAAAAGAAGCTTGCAAGAATTCGCCAGATTCCAGCCAGATTTCGCCAGAATCCGGCGGGGTATCGCCGGAATCACTGTTGATTAGGGTTTCGGTGTGAACAGTAATGAGATGGGGGCATTTTGGGAAGCATGAAGGCTACAGTGGTCACGTGAGACACACGTGACCACTTTTCCGCTGGTCAACGACGGTTTGATTGGCGGAGTACCAATATTGAGAAATTTTGAAACTTTGGGGGGGTACGTTGTGAATTTTTAAACATCGGTAGCCGAATTGAAAATCACCCCAAACTTCAGGGGGGTGATCCGTACTTTTCCCTTGATTTATATATGAGTTTTGTTCAATAAGTAGTCTTAAAGTTGAGTTTCTTCACGATTTTCCTTCAAACCTTAGATAGACTTTATCGGTTTGAGAAGAATTCTTAGATCTTTGATAAATTAAAGATCTAGAATTATTTATCTATTATTTTCTTATTGTTCTTCGATATAGTCCACTAAGTCGCACTGCATCAATTAACATTTTTAAACTTTAATGGTATAATCGTAAAGGGTCAGTGGTGGAGCCAAAGATTTAATATTGGGGGTGTCGCTAAACTTTTTTTTGGCATCCTACAAAATTTTCTCTAACTTAAAAATTTGATAATTCACACAATATATTCAACCCTTAGAGATTTAAGATGATACTCATTTGGATTTGAAGTTTCGGCATTAAAATCTGACGGTGTATGACTTTCCGAAATGTCAGCTTTTTTCCTTTTGAGGAATGAATCAATAGTTTTAAGCTTTGGCATGATTCATAAACCTAAAATTTTCAAGTTAAATCACGACCCCATAAGAGACAATCAAAGCTTATAAGCATTAAACAACAAAACATGCAATCATATGGATATCCAAGTTTATTCAATCATTCAAATTAATGTTTAATCAAACTTTATACAGATATAAGCAACAAAATAAGCATTAGAAAGAACTCACATTAATTCCTAATACAAAAGTGTTCTAGTTTGCTATAGACATGAGCAACAATAACAAAAATTCAAACAAGAATTTCAACAATCAAAGTAACCATTCAAAATATTATCTACCACAAACATATAACAAAACAAACTATTTACGAAATAAACTTGAGTACAATTAATAGTGTCTAGGAA
This sequence comes from Carpinus viminea, assembly GCA_013348765.1. Lineage (NCBI taxonomy): Eukaryota > Viridiplantae > Streptophyta > Magnoliopsida > Fagales > Betulaceae > Carpinus > Carpinus viminea. The sequence continues at coordinate 30,728,621 of CP054673.1, forward strand.
AAATGAGTACTTTTCAGGAAATCAGAGATATCTTGATCAGTGAATTCTTAAAAATAAACCAAGCATAATAAGGTCTAACTGAATGCTGTAAACTAATAAAAACAAATAATGAATTAGAAAAATAAATGATGGAACACACAAAAAAAGAAATATATATATATCTTCTAAACTTGAGCATAATTAATAGTGTCTAAGAAAAATGAGTACATTTCGAGGAATCGAAGATATCTTGAGGGATTTCTTGAAATTAAACCAAACACAATAAGGTCTAGTCAAATATTGTAAACCAATAAAAACAAATAATGAATTAGAAAAAGAAGTGATGGAACACAAAATCAAAAACAAAAACTATCTTCTAAATTGTCTTATAAACTTCCTCCCATACTAATTAATTTTAGTACTTCTATTTTATTTTAGTTTAAATTGTCTTCTAAACTTTCTCACCGGTGTATATATATATATATATATTATTAAAAAAAAAAACACTTTTCACCTCCTCATGCCTACTCTATTTATTTATTTATTTTCTTCCTTAAAATTTAATATTCCACTTCACACCTTCTAGAATTTAATGCTTACATCTCATTTTCATTTCATTTATTTATTTTTTCTTCCTTCAAATTCCACTTACTCACCCTTTTTTTTTAACACTCACGCATTGCGCACCTTCTAGAATTAATTTCATTATTGTCTTTTAAGTTTTAACCACTCTTTTCTTAACCTTTCACATAGTACTCCTCACCAAACTTTTCTCTTAGTCCTTCTCATCTCCTTCTGGATTCTCTTCTTACAGTCTCATGGTCTCACCTCTTCTCTTCCCATCTCATTGATCTCAACTCTCAAGCCTTCAAAGTTCAAAGAAATGAACAACCAAACACCCACTAGCTAAACTTCTTGGGGGAGCCATGGCTCCCCCCTGGTCAACATGTGGCTCCGCCACCGTAAAGGGTGTATTAGTGAAGATTTTCGCTTTTTTTTTTTTTTGGTAGTTAATTTTCGTAGTTTTATCTCCAGGTTCTCATCAAGAAGTTAGTACGTACGTAAAACACTGTAAGCAAAAGAAAACAATCAGGATCTACAGCAAGCAGAGGAAAGAAGCCAACACAGATATCATTAGTAAATATTACAACGCTCTTTTCTGCCGCTAAAGTTGTCAACATAGTTGTTGAAATATGCAAAATAATGTTTTTGATAAGTAGTTCAATCGATTGGTGACCACGTGAAGATTATTAATTCAAATTCTCATTCCCTTCTTCTTGTACAAACATGTTAAAAAAAACAAAAACAAAAAAAGTAAAAAAAAAAAAATAACACCCACCATGCGCATAAAATTAGACTGGCTTTAGTACAACTGAGCCTCGGCATTTCTGCACAAAAACCAATCTGGCCACTTCAAGGCTTGTGATGCTGATGATCTGGTCCTCCGGGTACAACTTGGTCGCCAGATGGAACTTCGAGTGACCTCCTCTGCAAATTAGCAAGTTTTGAGAGATCAAAACCCAACTCCTGCAAAAGTTGCTGACTGTCTATATTCTTCTGCATGACCCTCTCCACGTGAAGTATACGTGCCTGTGAACTCATGAAGAGCGTGGAGATGATTGTGATCAGAAGTATACACACCCGGGCAATAGTGATATTAGCCATGAAATTAAGGGTAAAACTGTTAGATTGAGATATTAAGGTAGAAATGAAGCTGTCGTTCGCAGGTTTGGTTCGCAAGTTTGGTTCTATTTATAATAGGAGAGAGCAGCGAACATAGGGCATTGTTAGTGGAAAGAATATGTGGACGGCGGATTGCTATTAGGCCACTTTCATATATACAATAATATATATATATTTTTGTTATTTGATGAACAATAAATTGCTCCCATATATATATATATATAGATATATCTTTAATATTGTAATTCATTCTTATTTTTTTTATATAAATTTAAATTTCATTGAAGGTGTAGAAACAGGCCTAGGGTCCGACGTACGTTGATGAGTGGGGGGACAAAGTTTTCAGAAATTTTATATTAGCATGTGAAATTTTATATATATCCCCAAATTTCGAAATTTATCCGCCCAAATTTCTGAAGATGTCCCCTAAAACTCTCTCACCAAAAAATTCTTCAACAAATTGTCCCACCAAATTTTTTATTTTTTTTTGGTTCTTTTTATCTTCCACACTCTCTCTCTCTCACCAAAAAATTCTTAAATTGTCAAAATAATTTTTTATTCCTTTTGAGCAGCTTTGGCTGCACTCGAAGACGACGAATCCCCATTTTCACCAAAACAAGAAGGAAAGTGTACAATCATTGAAGGTGAATTCAAGCACCCATCACCCAAATGCTTCAAGATCAGCTTCTCAGTGCATCAACTTGATCTGGGTGTCTGGTTTTTGAAGCCCGCACTTTGAATATGAGCAAGAGAGAGATCGAGAGAAGACTCAGCTTTGCTGCACTGGCAAAGTCCCTGCCAAGTCCAAGATGACTCAAAAGAAAAATAGGCTTAGATATAATAAAGAAAGGAGAGGAAGAATGGATAATGAAGAGAGAGAGAGACAGCAACTTGCTAAGTCACATGGTGGGGAAATAAGAAGAAACGGCAATTATTGGGTATTTGCTGGATATGGGTATTTCCATATTCACGCATGGAGAGAGAGAGCCCTCGCTGGAGTGGATTTGGCTTGTCTTAGACTCTCATATTTTCTTTTTTCTTCTAGATAACTTTCATGGCTTAGTTGTTAAAGATTAAAATTAACATTTTGACTTATCTAATTTGAGATTCTATAGGATTAAACTTTGGGTTATCTTAATTATTGCAGGTTGCAGCATTATTTTGGCTTGTCTCATACTCTCAGGCTCAACATTATTGTAGTTGGGACTTGAGAGCTTAAAAGCATTTTGTTAGAAAAAACAATTCATGCTCAAAGTTACCACCATTTTTCTTGAATCATATAGATTGTGTTTAGTATATATTGCTAATAATTTATGCTAATGTCTGTTTGTAATACCATGAGATTAAGATTTTTAATAAGTATTTACTGTATTTTGATGTAGAAAAATTATACAACTTTCATTGTTGGTTAATTTGATGGGTTTTAATTTATTAATTTATTTGTCATTTTTTCATTTGTTAGTGGTAATAAAAATTATAATAAAATTTTAATAAAAATGACTTGTAATTTACTATGAAATTATATAAGTTCGGTAGGTGTTACTATATTTATGCTTAGGTAAGATAGTCACATGCAATTGATCTCTCCGACCTACCATTTTAATTAGAAAGAAACACCCCACCCCCAACTCAAAATCCTAGTTAGAAAGGACATCAGGTTGTCTCAAGCTCACCTTTGTTTTGTGGAAGATCTACTTATTTTTTACCAGGATATTCCAAATTCTGTGGGAAGGGTTAATGATTGTCTTAACAATTTCTGTTGTGTGTGTCGCCTCTCTCCTAATTAACCCTACTATGTGGTAATGTGTTGCTAGCCCTAAAGATCTCTTCTGTATGTTAAATACCTTTGTGTTTTTGAGTAAATAGACTTTTGTACAACGATCATATAACTGGTGTGTCAGTAAAAAATCAACACTTGTCTTTTTTTCTTTTTATTAGTACGTACTGATATATGAGCTATGTTTTATTGTCATATTATTCAATCATATGTGTAACGATTTAAGGAAAAGAGTTAGTTATATTTGCATTATCACTCCAAAATGACTAGTTAATTTAGAGTTTTTTTAGAATTCATTATAAATCTCAATTTCACCTTAGGCAATATGGGGACTTAGAGCCTATTTGAAATTGTGTTTGAGAAATAAAGCTTTTAAGTTAAAAAGAGCTTTTAGACAAAATGTTCATTTTTAAGCTTTTGGCAAAAATGTTTTTTTTTTTTGAGCCATTTTTAGGTTTTTTGGACCCTTAAAAGCACTTTTAATTTTTTTAATCAAACGACCACTTTTTTCTTTAAACGGGCTTTTTGAGTATTAAAAGCACTTTTAGGCATCTCAAACACAATCCCAAACAGATCCTTAAGCACTCATAACTATATTTACAAACCATGTACTTTATGGGGGTTATTTCTCATCTTCCAAATATGGGACTAGGGTATTACAAATTTCTCCTCGTAAATTCTTGACGTTTTCGTCAAGGCCACATCATGCAGTGCTTCAGTACATGATTTGGCATTACTAGGTAGTTTTGATACCATTTACAATGATCTAGGTAAAAGTGTTAGCCATATCTGCTCTATCACCCAAAATGATTAAACAATTTAGAGTTTTTTTAGAATTCATTATAAAATCAAGTTTCATCTAATAACTAGATAATGTAGGACTTAGCACCTATGACTATCTTTATAAACCACCCATTTTATGTGACTATATGGACTACTTCTCATCTTCCCAATATAAAGCATGTGTGTTACAATATGAGAGTTGTACAAAAGTCAATTAAATATCATTACCCTTCGTATATATATTTCCTCCATATATAATAAGGTTGATTGTGTTACCGTTATTAAGGTGAAAGTTGGACATGCAGATTTCTCTCCTAGGGCTCGGTTGGTCAATCCATCTTATTTGCTATTCAGGTCTTTTCTCTTCATCTTCCATAAAGGAAATCTCAGGAATGGTGATGATTTCTCTCGAATACCAGTTGTCCAACTATAAAAGAGGGAGGTCTTGGTATAAAAAGAATTTAGCTTGGAGTTAGGCTCCCATGACTAAACACATTTCTGGGTTTGTTCCTTGCCGTGCCATATTCTTTGGTTGGGTTTAGACAAGTTGGTTTCCTTTGTATTTCTCAATCGTCATTTGTTCCTTGTGCAATGAGGAGATTGACACCTTATTCGGGTTGGCTGTACCCAAAAAAAAAAAAAAAATCATCCACTTTTATGTAATTAACAATCTTTTTAAAAATCTATGCTCAGGTCTTAATAAACAAGTGAAAAACACGGTTATGCTGTTCTTGTAAAAAATTGTATATAAAAAAAAAAAGTCAAACACGGTTATGCTCAGTTTCCCGTATATTTTTTAATGTTGTCTTCATTCTTTGTGGTTTCTTTAATTAATCTTGCTAGCTGTGTGTTGTTCCTTCAATAATTATAATTTGAGGGGACTTAGATTTTTTATTTTATTTTAATAATTGATAAATATCTTTATTACCCCCAAGAATTGGATGGTAAAAAATAATCAAGTAATTAAAAGGGCAAAAGTTAGTAAGATTTTGGGGGTAAAAACATGAAGACACATAAAGCTAGGCTTCGTATAGCATTTGCCATTTTTCTAATGGGAAATGTGCTTTTGCACCATGTATCGATCTGATCTTAAAAATTAGGTTGCATAGCTGGAGAAAAGGGTAGTGCAGAAGCAACACTCTTAATTAGGCGTGGAAATTGCGTCACTTTTTGTTCAACTCATGGGAGGATGGGTATCAACCCACGTACATGGTCCTGACCGGCCAAAAAGTATATCCTTTTGGATTCATGTTGGGTTTGATTATCCAATTAACCGTTTTGGTCTGTATCATGCTCGAGGTGGGGAATCCAATATGGGTGACCAAATTATAATGTGATAAAGCCTTGATCTTATCTTACCAAAAGATATACTAAACCACCCATGCTAGCCTGGACCACCCTACACTAAATCTAATAATCTCTCTCTCTCCTGTTCACCACAAGAAAAAGAAAATTAAGACATATAAGAGCAATCACATTCGATGAATATGATCCTCTCCATTTCTCTCTCCCCCTCTCCTTTTTCCCCAAACTTCATCCTTTTGTTTCTCACCTTTTATTTATTCCTCACTCTCTCGGTGGACAACATCAATGTGAAAGAAACTAATAATGCGAAAATAATAAAATAGTGATACAACGATTTATGTGGTTAGGTCTATGACTTACATCCATAGGATAAAGCCCCAATGCTACATTAAGCTCTTATTTCTCTGACTAATATTTACAATATAACATGCTCTTATTTAGAGGAGAAGTATGTTAAATACAATTTACTTCTACTTTAGATAGGTTAGCTAGGTGTTAGTCTTTAACTATAGTTAGACTTCAATTGTAACTTAGTGACAATCTTCAAGTGTGACTTAATGATTATAGTGAACTGTAAGTCAGTAATAGTCTTGAACTGTGACTATTATTTTTTAACTCCATGGTATACTGTAGGATTCTCTTTCAAACTCAAGGTGTAAACTTGTGAAAACTTGAGTTTGTTATTTGGTTGGCAACAGAGGCCGAGATGGTGGCCAGAAACTCGTTGGAATTGGTGGTAGCCGAGGGAGGTGAGTGGAGTTGATGGCGCCCGATTTGAAACATCGGCTGGTCTTGAACTTGAACTTCGGCTACTATTGCTGACTTCGGTTACTATGGCCGGGATTTGAACTTCAACAAATTTTGGCCGGCATGGGCCAGCTATGGGCTGAAATGAGCCTGAGTTTTAAATAATACCACAAAGGCCAATAATCGAGAGGCTCTTTAGATTTAAAACTTTTGTTTTTTGAGAGTTAACACAAGGACTATTAATTCTCAGAAAATTTTATAAAGAATATAATTAATTATCAATGAAACTTGATGAATTGATTTGAGAGCTCAGACTCTTCTCTATTTATAGGCTTAACATGCTAACAGAGATTGACAAATAAGCAATGTGCATGGGACTAAGTGCAAAATGCAGTCCAAGAAGGACTGTGAGATTGCATGGACTGCTGGGGCAAAATGGGCTAGGGAGAACTTTACATTAAAAGCTTGGTAGTCTTTCGAACCAACCTCAAGAAAAAAGGGCACCATGGATTATGGTTACTAAGGTAACATTCAATCCATGAATCTAATTCATGGTTGGTTTGTCCAAATATCTTAATTATGTGTATTAAACATAATTAACCTTAATGTGGTATTATGGTTTTTCAACCACCCTTGTATGATGATTCACACATAATAAATAAACTCATAAGCAATTCTCTTGTATTAATGATCAAAATAAACTTGAAGTCATTAAACAACAACAAAAGAATTCTTAAAATTAATTTTGCACAGTTTCATACTCTTTATGCCTAAACATGAAACCCAGTTTCAATGATTAGCAAAACTTCATGAAATTGCTATTGTAAAATATTGCCCTTTTTTTTTCTTTTTTCTTTTTTTCAATACATTGTACCAATGTAACAACATATTTCATAATTAAACCATTAAAAATCTTTGATTATGACACAACAAAATTTTACAACTAAACATGTTGCAGGAATCCAGAATTCTAGATCCATCGATGAATGCTAATTGGACCACAACTCTTTCAATAAAAATCTAAACGCGAATTTATTGGAACCATTGCGTCAACCACAATTTTTACACGCAAAAAAAAGTGCCCACATATTTTTGAGAAATGCTACCCTTCTTAACCTTGTTCTCCAAAAGTTATTTTCCAAATGATGTGTCATCATCTCATGAGTTGATGTACATTTCCTAAGGGGAAATTACACTTTACCCCCCTGAAGTATCCACCTATTTTCACTTTTGCCTCAAAGTTTAAAATGTGACACTTTACCCCCCAAAATTTCAAATTGTGGCAATTTAACCCATTTGACCTATTTATTCCCAAAATACCCCCAGCACAATTTTTTCCAAAAAAAAAAAAATCCAAAAAAAAAACCAAAAAACAAGAAACGGGTGGCCGGCCACCACCTATGGGGTGGTTCGGCCACCCCAACAAATATTTATATATTTTTTTGGGTTTTTTTTTTTTGGATTTTTTTTTTTAGAAAAAAAAAAAAGTGTTGGGGGTATTTTGGGAATAAATAGGTCAAATGGGTTAAATTGCCACAATTTGAAAGTTTGGGGAGGTAAAGTGTCACATTTTAAACTTTGGAGGCAAAAGTGAAAATGGGTGGATACTTCAGGGGGGTAAAGTGTAATTTCCCCATTTCCTAAAATAATAAATCTTATTAGATGGTGACACGGTATTTGAGAACCAACTTTTGAAGAAATATTTTGGAAAGTGTAGCACTTCTGAATATTTTTAGGACTTGTCTATAGAATCTTACAAAAATTGTAACCTTACGAGCTCTACTGTGAAAATATAGCAACACAATTCAATGTGTATCTTGGAAACCTAATTAGATGGAACCAAATTAAGCAAGTATCTTGTGTTTCTAAAGCATATATATCTCCAAAATGACATAGACAGAGTAACATAGCTAACCATTGCCCTTACCATTCTGATGGGGAGTTACTAGTGTAATCAACTAAGATATAATCCCTAATAGTTGCTTATTAGCGTCAACTATCAAAAGTTGACGCTAATAAGCCCTTATTAGTATCGAATTTTGGGTTGACGCTAATGAGGTCATCACTAATGGATGCATTTCTTATAGTGTAATATTATTGAATTTCTTCATGATCACTTCCGTCTGTAAACATACTTCACATTGAGAAAATCACATAAATTTTGGTGTTATTACGTGTTATTGTGCTATCTTATTTATGGTAATTAATTATGGTCTTTTGTACAACACCAAACCACCCCAAGTTGATTAAAATAAAAACCGCCCCAACTTCTCTTGTGTTTCTTTCTCTCTTTGCTACAACTATTATTCTCATATTTTATAGAAAACTGTACAATATCCAAAGCCTAAAGCTGTTGCAGGTATAAATTGAGTGGTGAGTGGAGTCAGCGCATGTTGTAGGTCGATAATTAGATTCAATTTGATTCGTACGTAGAATCTAATGGAAATCCTGTGTCAACCCCTAATAAAAAGGTTGGTTTCTTTGGCTCTCGGCCAACAGTCACCATCAGAACAAATGCACGTAGACAATTAAACTTTTGACTATAAAGCTGCATGGAGCCCCATAATTCTTTCATTTTCTATTTTTTTTTTAAGGTCATCATTAAAGTTAAAGTCACTTACTTAATCATTCTTCAATCATCAGACATTTCTTTTTCAACTTTTCTTTACAAATTCCACATGATAAGAACCAAGTGCATTCATGGGAATTCCCTCTTTTGGAATGCTAGATTATCCCTTGTAAAAGCTTGTTGATTAGTGGGGCATGCACCATCATACTAGGTCCTGTCTCAACAATGTTTCTTTCTGCATATATACTAACAAAAGTATTTATAATGCTAGCGGCGGCGGCTAATTTTATTCAGAGATTGATCCGTGGATCGACTTACTTTTCTTACCATTTTTATTTATTCCAGCCTAAAAGAGGGTGGATACACGTAATAATGTACTGAACTTATATCATAGTTGATCAAAATTTCTAATGCTTTTCTTAAAGAAAATGGACCAAAAAAAAAAAAAACACCCAAAACCCTCCTAGACAAGGAAAGACACCCAGGTGATATGGCATGCGCATGGGAAGAACCTTTCCCGAGAAGATATATAGAAAAATGAGTGCAGAATTTTCAATTTATATACAGTTTCTTGGATAAAAAAAAACGTATATTTGTTCTATTTATAATGTCCCAAATATTACTTCTTTTTTTTAAAGAATATCTTGTCCCTTTCTAATCTGATCATTTTCTTGTACCGCTGTTAGTAAAGTAGTTGACCCTTTCGGCACTATCGAAAAAAGACGAGGACGACGACAAGAGACTAAGAAACAAATAAAACTGCACGAATGAGATATAATGGAGCCCATGCCAATTAATTATTCACATTTTTTTATTTGTAAGTTCCAACCACGCAGATTCCCCCTAGCCAATTCTTTAACTCATTGGAATGCTGCAATTTTCTTGACGTTAAAGAAAATGATGAAATTGATTCATTGAAGCAGTGGCAGTTTTTTACTTGGCTTGTCATTATTCTCGTGTGTTTATTCTAAGCTTTCGATGAACATTTTTTAAAATCTTCGCTAACCAGTTTAATAATGATCATAGTTATATATACATCTAAACATCAAATGTATATGACAAATGTCCAATACTAAAAACAAAAAATAAACAATATTATTCAATTATAACCAAAGTATTATCTAACCAATTGCAATTTTGGACATCACTCCCAACAAAACTGTCTTTGAAGAATATGAGATTCTTCAGTCTTATTACTCATGAAATATGACTAGGAGACGAATAATTATGCCTTTGTAATCTCACTACGAAGAACATATATAGTTATCTCTTTTTAATCTCATTCTAGCACTAACAACAGTTGTAGCGAACCTACTGGTCATGTGATCAATAAAGGAATATGACTGAGCCATTGATACGTCTTTAGAAGCACGTCTTTTGTTATGTCATGTGCGTTACATTCAAACTAAATCTAGCTTATGCGTAAAGACCAATTTAAAAGCTCTTATAATTTCATTTTACCATAACGGGTCAAGATAGAATTATAACTTTATAAATACGTGGTTGAGATCTCTGCTCCAAACCCTAACACTCGGAAATGGATCCTCTCCATACACTTCTCATTATTGTGTGATACACATAAAGACAAATGGAGGGTTTTGAGCGTGCATGAGAGACCAATACATAACCTTTTATGTTCTTGGTAAATTCAGGCACTTCCCCTTTACTATTTTCTTTAATTAATGATTAAGCATGGGATCTTAATTGGTTCAATCTTTATGGTTTCCATTCCCTTTGAAATGCTTCAATCTCTCCCTCTCTCTCCATCTGTATATTGACACGCACGCATACGTACGTGAAGGTTTTTAAAATGAACAGTCTAGTCATCATTTGTCTTAATGGGCAATCATGGCCGATAGTTGACATTAAAATTAACAACAATTCCCCCCATCAAATTTTGTCTGCATAAAAATTAAGAAGATACAATTTTTTTATATTTTCCAGATGGGCCATCGATCGGCACATGCAGGTGAATTTAATTAACTATATCCTCCTTTCCTACAGATCGAATCGCCACGAATAAATTTGACCCTCCAACGTAAATTATTCCAAGTGTCTGTCACTTTCCTCATTGCCATAGCTCGATAAGAGATAAACAAAAAGATTCCTGCCTTTGCAAACTAATCTTTTGATATTAAATTACAAGAAAGAACTTTAAAAAAGATTTCTGGTATTTATCTGGAATTCCTTCAATGATTCACGACAATTACAAATTAGTGATGTAAGAGTCACGATCGATCAGGTGGGAAAGACTAATTGTTTTACTTGGGCATGATCATAATAATACATGTCTATTAGGAGACGCATAAGAGGAGTTTATACTTTATACGATAAGAATTGTAGGTACTCTCTCAAGTTTGACTAAGTTATAACTTGACCTTGCCCCATGAGAGCATTAATGGAACCTAAGGCGGCTAATATTAATAAGATTGAGGATTTTCATTTCGGAAAAGAGTTCTCACCCTAATACATGCTCACATAATTTGAAGAATTCATTGAGACCACTAAACCACCACCATTAATAGTAACTAGGGTGGCTAGGGTTGAGCCATAGCCATAACTAATTGTACCCAAACATAATTGTGGCTAGGTTAGACCCTAGCCATGGCAGGACTAGGTCATACCCAACCACCCTAACCGTCACAATTGAGCTGTAACCAACTATAGCTATGGCTGGGCTATCCTAGCCATATCGGGTCATAACTAGCCACTATGTCTAGATGAAGGCTTAGACATGGTAGGGCAAAGTCGTACCAACTATCGTCGTGGCTCGATTATCTAGTCATGGTGGTTGGGCATAACTTAGCTACTTGTGATTTAAAATGATTGTAAACTTGGGTCTCAAAACTAACAATGTATAGTGACCTAAACAATTAACTAGGAAAAGATAACTTGGTTAGGGGATTAATTGGGCTCTTGGGTCACTAGGGTTAGCTAGAGTGGTATTCTGGGAAGTTTAGGGTTTCTAACCGAACACTCGTGTGGGAACCAGCCCAATGTTCATTAACTTTTTATTCACCACTGGTTAATGCCCAAGTGTATGAGTGCAACCCTAAAATCATTGGATAAATAGTACATGAACGTACGGCACAATAGTACCGAACACTCACTGCACTACAGGCATGTTCCTGCAAAGTCCACAACTTTTACTACCCTATAAATACCATCTCGCATGCCTTTCATTGACTCATTTTTCCCTTTGAGCCCCAGAGAAACCTGCTTGAGTGTTGTTGTAAGATTTTGAGGGATTCCTTTGGTGTTCTTGAAGAAGGATTGGAGGAGGAACTTCTTGAAGATTCTTGCTTTGTTGAGGTAACCATCTCTCTCTTTCTAGTTATTTTCTTAGGATGTTATGATAGCCTTGTATCTTTTACAGTAGCTTAGTTGTTAGAAATCTAAAGGTTTAGGTTTTAATCTTGTTTTGAGCGTTTCCTTCCCATTAGGAGTATTCTTGTTACATGGTGATGTTATTTTGGGCTCAGATGTTTTAGAAACTGGCCTTTTGTAGCCTTGGAACTAGTCTAGTTTTGCTTAGGAAATTGTTGGGCTAAATGGAGTTTTGCCTAAAACTCTCTAGCCGAACATTAATTCGACCTCGAGCCTAAACGTTCGTCCAAAAATGTTTCGAAGGATGAATGCCCATTTTACCCAGACAATTTGACAATAGCCTCTGCTTTCTTAAGTTATAGGATTTAGGTTCATACGATATTTATAAAACTAATTATATATATCGTATGACATGTACACCAGTACATGTGAAATAACGACCATAGTCTTATTATACATGTTAATTCTATAGTCCAATGTGTCTGTGGATGTGATATATATGGACTTTAGATCCAATGGTTATTTTGTGACTGATGTAACCTTAATTGATAGGTCGCTATAGAATGTAAATCATTAGTAGCGTGGGTAACCCAAGATTGGACTCGGTCAAGTTACTAGTGCTATAGTCCCACATGGACTTTAGCCATACCGTGTCTACATCATCAAAGATGACTCGTAATGGCCCAGATGTTATTCTAGAACAATTACTTATGGCTTGTAATATTTTAATGATTGGTCCCTGATCAATACATTTAAGGATCTATTTATGTTATGATCAATGCTTCTTATCACTCTAGTTATTGTAGTTGTGGTTTTTAGTTATTACTATCTCTATCATGTGGTTAAAAGTCTTCCATTGTAGTCTCTCTTTGGAGAGGTTATAATCCCTGAGTCTTATTTCGTGAGGGACAAGGCTGGAAGGCAAATCATACCGTCAATTACAAGTTAATTGATTTTCACAGGGCATTACAGATAAATTTAAAAACTCAAGTCTTAATGCTAAAACTATGAAAGGTATAAAGGGGGTCTATTAATATTTCCCTAAGAAATGATACACTTTGCAAATGTATAATCAAGTAAAAAAAAAAACAAAAAAACATTTTCTTCTTTAGGGAATCTTTCAAATTCATTCATATAAGATCTAGAGTATAACAACTCTATCATCATAGAACATAAAGGCTTAACATAACAGAGCCAATTGTTATGCTATTACAAAGTCATTAATACAATTAAAAAATTCTTACAATCAAACTCTATTTATGACACCAACCTCCGCTAACCTACGCACAAGATGTTTGATATTTAAGATGAATTTAAACTCATTGTTTCACATTGTAAAATTTCTTGTTATATTTAAGAGATGCGTTTGATGTCATTTTTTCATACTCCCCTTATCTATCTTTTTAAAAAATTACCATTGAATTTATGGGACTCACACAAGAGATGGACAAGAGACAAGTAGAAGAATTGAACCAAACATTTGTCGATGTTTAATATTCAAATGATCATTTACTTTTCTGTTTATTTATTTTAAGTACGATTTCATGTTTTTTTTATCAGGCCCGACTTTGAAAACCAACAGAACTTAAATATTTGTACTCATTTTTTAATAAAAAAAAAAAATTAGTGGGGATGTATAAATGCGTTGTTCCACCACTACGTACATATTTGAATACGGTCGAATAAGCTACATTATGTGTGAAATTGCAAGTATAATAATTTAACTTTAGTTATATATATATATATAAAAAAGATTGGCTTGGGAATGATTGCCTAAAAGTGGTGGATGTCCCTAGTGAGGCCAGGGACAGCGGATTCCCATGAAAAGTTGCAGAGCTTTAGCATATTAAGTTTTATATATATATATATATATATATATATATATAAAAGATTCTGTCCCGCAAATAGCTCTTAATTATGATTATATATGGCATTAAATTCTCACAAAAAACATATTATACCATTATATTGAAATAAATTCAAAATAAGAACGTACACCCACCCAAAAAAAAAACAAATTTGCATGTTATGAGGTAAAAGTTTCACCCTTCATGAGGCCTTCACAACATGCAAATTACTCCATCATATATATATATATATATAGAGTAAAAAATTGCACAGAAAGAAAACCAGCTCGTTATTCAATCTCCATTTCTTCTCTCAAACATTAAAAATATTCCTGCTGGATGATCGTCATATATTAGTGATGGTCCTTATTTGGTCCTCCTGGTACAACTCTATCCCCTTTCGAACCAGAATCGGCCAACCTTCGATAATGCTCAACACCTGGGACATCAAAACCCAACTCCTTCCAAAGATGTTGGCTTTGCATGGCTTGGCGGCCATGAAGAACACGTGCCTCGGAGTCCACGAAAACACCCGAGAAGCCAACCAAGAACAATATGCAGACAGCAGCTATGGTGATTTTGCTTGCCATGTTAGTCGGAAAAACTGAAGAAATAGAAGGAGTAAGCGGAGCAAGTGATCAGCAGATAGAATGAGGTAGGGTAAATGGGAAATGGGTGTTCCTTTTTATAAACAAAAACACCGGAGGACCACTTTTTTTTTTATGAATAGACCACTTTAATTATTACAAGTGGAGAGGGAAGAAAACGTACATATATATATTATATAATATAAATAAAATAAATATAATAGCTTTAATATATAAAGCCAGAAAATCCTACTAAATGTAAATTGTCATCTACTGAAAGTAGTGGAGACTTTCGTCTGTTGTTGAAAATCATATTGGTGGAGCCTCAGCCTATGTTGGAGTACCAGGCGCTGTGGGGTGAAGTAATCTGCCATAGACTAATGTTCTAATTTCTTGATTCTCTCTCTCCAAAACGATATAGGATTGCTTGGTATGCTATTTTGTATTGCATGCTTGGATTCGATCCTCGCATTTTGAATCCAAACAAAAGTTTTCAACAGAATCGTTTGAACCGCAGAGGAGCTGCTGGTTGGCAAAATTGTCGAAAACTGTGAAATGACTATTTTGTGCTTCTTTTCAAAAGAAGCGGCTCTTCTCCGGTTCGATTCAGTGAACCGGAATGGATTCATTTTCATATTTGATTTGAGTGCTATTTTTCTTAAGAAATGAAACGCTAAGAGCATAAGAGTACTGCAACTGTTACTATAACCTGATTTATAAATTGATATAACAATTCATAATTGATGAAATAATTAAGAGAAATTAAGCAGCCCCATTTACACTTTTAATCCCAATATTCAAGGAAAAGGTCATCTCTATACCTTAAACTTGGAATCTATTGGTTTGATTTTGGGGATTCATCTTGTTTCTGCTTCTGTGTTGTGTTTATTTTCCGGTGTGTGTGTTGGTAGAAGGTTTAAGTTTAAAGTTTTATTGTGGATATTGATTACTTTATCCTTGGAAGTTGGAGTTCCTTGGATGGTTTGCATTATTTTGTTTCCCATGCTATTTATGTTGGTATCCTATGCCGTAAAGAGCGTGCAGCAAAAGACGAAACCCATGAACTTTAATCTACAAGTAAATATGGCTAGATTAAAATTAAAACACAAGTTTGTGTTACTTACACGATAATTCAGTCTTCTATGGTGACTTCTTGGGAGTGTCCCGTCCTTCTTTATGAAATCCATAGCTTTCGATCTGGTCTACATCATTCTCCACATATTGGGGAGAATTTGCCCTCGAATCCACACCCTCATCATACGAGCTGTTAGTGAATGAAACTTGAGCAATGACCTTCCTCTTAATGCTTGTAGGAGGATAGCTCCACCCTACATCATTAAGGAACCTCTTGATAACTTGGTGTTCATCAGGGTTTTCAAGATCTTCAAACAACTGGGGAGAAAATTGCTCTACTAGATCTTCCTCTTAACTAAATATGGCTGTGAGTGTGGGGCGCCCACAAAATTTTCTCAAGAATAAGAGAAAACTATAAACAAAACCTAGAGAGAGAAAATTCTCCCTGGGCTGTGTATTCACTCTTGTGAGAGAGTGATGTTCTGTTTTTGTTTTCACAAAATCACAAGCTTATGAATTGTTTCAGTGTTGATGTCTTTTGCTTCTCAATTGAACCTTATTTATAATACTGAGATCCTAGGAAAAAATGAATTTTAAGCCATGTGGGTCTGGGATTAGAAATCTCAATCCGGGGAAGTCGGCCAAGGAGTATTTACACTCCTTGCCACTCCCCTAGTGGCCGGCCATGGGAAGAGATTATTCTCTCCCCATGCGGCTAGGGCTAGGGTTTAGCCCTAGCCCACTCACACTTAATTTGGGTTTCAATATGTTTTGGTGTGAAACAAGGATGAAGAGGTAGATAGTGAAATGTACAGCAATGATAATGGGTTTCACCATTGTTTTCTGCATGTAGAGAAAGAGAAACTTGACCTGCAACAAGCAACCAAGGGGTAGTGGCCCTTGCTTAGATCTAGCCGAACCAATGGTGGGTCGGCCATGGTGGAGGTAGAACTCAGTTAGTGTAGTGAGGGTGGAGCCTGCCGCCGTAGTCGTCGATGGCTAAGATTGGGTTGTGGGTGCCAAAAGGGAAGGGTCGAAAGTGCCAAATTTGTTGATGGATCGTCTGTTTTTGTTCCTATTCGATTTGTTATGTTTAGTTGATATGTTAAAATTTTATTAGAGACCGTAAAAAAGGATTTTACTGATGGTTCGGATAGAAGGAACTATCAATATTCAAATGATGATTTACTTTTCATTTTAGATTGACCACGTTTTTTTTTTTTATTATTTATTTTAAGTGGCCTGGCTTCGCATCTTTTTCGATTTCATGTTAAACCTAACTTTAAAATTTTTTACTAGGCCAGACTTAGAAAACCAACTTTTCATAAATATTTTTACTCTTTTTTTTTTAAAAAAAAGAAAGAATTAGTGGGGATATATATACATATATATATATATATACACACACACTCCAATACTAACTTGCACCTACTCTAAAAAAAAAAAAAAAAAAAAAAAAAAAAAAAATCTTGCACCTGCTCAGAATTTTTTTTTTTTTTTTAAAAAAAAATTAGGGATATATTGATTTTTTGGTATTACTATTAGAGGTTAACGACTAAATCTGATAAAATGATTCAAATTGACTGTAATTGAAAGTTCAATAATTAAAATTAAGAGATTTTAAAATTTGAAGGCTTGTCAAATCGTGTGGTAATTTAGGGATTTAAAAGAAATTACCCTTATAATTTAACATTAATTTAGATATATAGTTAAAAGATTGGCTTAGGAATGGTTTCCTAAAAGTGGTGGATGTCCTTGGTAAGGCCTGGGACAGCGGATTCCCATGAAAAGTAGCAAAGCTTTGCATATAATTAAGTTGTAAATTCAATCATAGAACCATTTACATGTTTGGAGGTCATGAAAGTCAATCCCCTTCTCCTTACCTTTGTGTGGACATGTCAAAAATAAATAAATTAATTAATTAATTAAGTTATAAGATACTGTCCTGCAAATAGTTCTTAATTATGATTATATATGCCATTAAATTCTCACACAAAACAGATTATACCATTATATTGAAATAAATTTCATCCTTAAGGCCTTCACAACAAGCAAATAACTTCATCATATATATATAATTGCACGGAAAGAAAACCAGCTCGTTATTCAATCTCCATTTCTTCTCTCAAACATTAATAATATTCCTGCTGGATGATCATCATTAATTATGGTCCTGATTTGGTCCTCCTGGTACAATTCTATCCGGCTTCGAACCAGAATTGGCCAACCTTCGATAATGCTCAACACTTGAGACATCAAAACCCAACTCCTTCCAAAGATGTTGGCTTTGCACGGCTTGGCGGCCATGAAGAACACGTGCCTCGGAGTCCACGAAAAAACCAGAGAAGCCGACCAAGAACAATATGCAGACAGCAGCAATGGTGATTTTGTTTGCCATGTTAATCGGAAAAACTGAAGAAATAGAAGGAGTAAACGCGACAAGTGATCAGCAGATTGAATGAGCAGTCTGATTTTTTTTGCTTATCAATTGCTGCATCAGTTTGTAAATGATTTTATAATAAAAGTTTTTACTATATACCTCATATACCACCACTTTTCTGCAAAACCTTTGCAACTTATAGATTATCAGGAACAAACTCCAGCTTAAATGTAGCAACTAGCAAACAAGGGTGTGAAGTATATAGGTGTGAATATATATAAAAAATTTAATTGAAATTTTAGATGATTGTTATAATCGTGAATGATTAATATAATATAATCCACAAGCTTAAAATTTTCGAATATTAGGTATATATTGGATCATCCTGTAAATATCTCTAACATGTAGTATTAGGAAAAAAAAATTGGTGGTGCGTATGATATGATATCACATGGTGAATCCTTGTCGTTCTCTCTCTCCAAAATGATATGGGATTTGCTTGGTATGCTATTTTGTATTGCATGCCTGGGCGAGCAGAGTCTGACTTTAGACACCAATGAACCCAAAGATGCATCTAGGCATAGATCAGACCGCATGCATTGAATTTTTAATAAATTAAAAAGAAAAAAGAAAGAAAGAAAGAAAGGAAAAAAAAAAACCCTTGTATTCTTCCCCACATTTAGAGCCCATACAAAAGACTTCAACAGATATGTTAAATTTGAAATGGGTGCTATTTTTACTTACAAAGAAAATGCTAGCTAGTGTTGGAACATATTCTATAGATTACCTGCAAAATAGAAAGTGGGATGTGCTGGAGAGAGATGGCTTGCTCTGATGCTTACGTCAATTGCTTGCTTATAAGAATATGTAGAACAATTCAACGAAAAGAGTAAAAAAGGAAAGAGATGATGTACTCGAATGTTGTCTTCTCCTTTTATATTGCAAGGCAGTCATATATAGATGAACCCGAGATTGTATGAAGCTTTATCTCTATCCCAGAATTCTCGGAGCTGAGTTTTAGGAGCTCGTTGCTATCCAATGGAGGTCGAGTTAAGATGAATTCATTTTAAATTCAAGATTCTACAATACATAAATTTCAGCCGTTTATCTCATCTAAGCGTCTAAAATAAATCATGTTTCAGAATTTAATGAGGAAGCTATCATCAAGAAAAAGTAGGTTTAATAGCTTCCTTATTAAATTATGAAACATGACTTATTTTAAGCGTTTAGATGATATAAACGACTGAAATTTATAAATTTGAGAATCTCAAATTTAAAAGGAATTGTAGGGGATTTCAATCCCAAAGGTCTAAGAAGGTTTATCTCTTCCTCCGTGTAACGTGGTCCATGACTCCCAAATTTAGAAACAAAAATAATTGAACGTGTAATTCTAGAAGTTTCTTTTGTGTCCATCTTGATTCACTCCATGAATGGGGTGATTTTTAAAATCAATATTTGATCAAAATTTAATAATAATCAATCACAAGCCCAATGATAATTTTGGAAGCCACAACATTCTTAAAATAATATAAGAGGGACATAATAAGAACTTTCAACATTACTCCTAAAATTCTAAGAGATCCCCACTAATCCTTAAAAAAAAAAAAATCATAAAATAAAAAGAAGAAAAGAAACCAAGCCCCTTGCCATTCCCCCCAAAAATTTGAGGAAAAAAATTGCATTTGGAATTTTTAAAAATGTAAAAGTGCATCTCCTAAAATCTGAAAAAAAAAAAAAGGTAAATGTTTGAGCCCAAGAAATTTTCTAAAAGCCAAAAAAAAAAAGTCTTTTTCTAAAATGCAGAAAGCGTGGAATTAATTCCTTCATTCCTTCCCTAAGGTCCCGTTTAGTTTGCAGAATAGACCCTTATAATGGAATGACTATTCCCATGAAATAATCATTCTCTTGTTTGGTATAAATCTATTCCTAATCCCCTAAAAAAAATATAAAGTTATTCCTTAAGGAATGTAATACATTTTCCAAAAATACCCATATTATTTTTAAGTTTATTTTAAACTAAAAAAAAATTTAAAATGAAAAGACATAAAATAAAGTGGGTGGCCGACCACCCCACTGCCACCCCTGAGGGCATCGGGGGTGGTCACGACCACCCTTGTGGGTCATCTAGGGTGGCCGTGGCCACCATCGTTGATTATCGGGGGTTGCTTGACCATAGGACTAGCAAAATGTATTCACGTGTCGGGTTCATGTCCGACCCGATTACGAACCAACCTGAACACGACACGTTTAGCTAAACATGTCGAAACCCCCAAACCAAACACAAAACGGTCCATAAACGGGTAACACGACACAAATCCATTTATATAAATGTGTCATGTCACAACCCATGAACACGACCCGACACGACTCAAATGTAAAATAATATCAGTTTTTAACATTTTTTTAGCTTCCCTTTGTTTGTAATTGCTTTTAAAAAAAAAAAAATCAACAAATACAGTATTTGTTGATTTTTTTTTTTTTTTTTTAAATCACTCTTTTCTCTACTTACTTCCTAAACAATATCTCTAAATCAATAGTCAAACCATCAAGAACGAAGCTTAAAAAGTTACATGGCCACATAGAGATAGAGTAATGTTAAAACCAAAACCAAAATTAAAACAAAAGTTAAAACTAAATGAATTACAAACTCCTGTTAAGGAAAGGAATATTAATAGAAATAGCTGAAATAGCTTTAAACTCCAGCTCTTCAACCAAATACGGATCAAAGAAAATTCCCTCCAGTATGAACAACTCTTCGAGTAATTTCACATCTTCAATATCCAATCTCTCCCTCAACTGTATGAATGAAAGTTGTTTTAGAAACTGCAAGTCATGTCAAAGATTTTGAAAATGTACTACATATCAAACCCAAACAAACACAATCTGTTAATATCAAACCCAAACAAACACAATTTGTTAATAACAAACCCAAAACCCACAATCTCATAAGAGAGAAGGAGCGATTGACGGAGGGTGAGATGGTGAGGAGCTGACTGCTGAGGGTGTGAGAGAGAGAGACACGGAGAGAGTCAAGAGGCGGAGAGAGAGCGATCAGAGCATTCGGAGTAGTGAGGCCGTGAGGTAAGCCGATGAGGGGCTAACTAATTGCTGAGGTCGTGAGGCTGTGAGCCGTAAGGGTGGTGTCGATTGTCGAGTGGATTTGAGCTGGCTTTCGGTGAGACCGTGAGATGGGTTTGTCACTTGGCTCGTTTGAGAGCTTTGGAAAATGTTTATGGAAGGTTTGAGACACTGAGCGTTGCAAGACTAAGGAGAAGAAGTGATTCTTGCTTTGGGTTTAGACGTGTAATGAAGAGAAAAAAAAGGGGGGGGGGGGGGTTAAATGTGTCAACCCGTGAATCCAGTGGGTTGACACGACACGTTTATGAAACGTGTCATAAACGAGTGACCCATTTACAACCCAAACCCGTTTAAGTCCAACACTAACCCGAATTTCATGTGTCGCATTCGTGTTAAGTTCACGTGTCACGGGTTAAATTGTTAGCTCTACCTGACCACCCCAAAATTGCCTCTACCCACCCCAAGGGCCGTCGAGGGTGACCTCTACCACCCATTTTATTTTCTCCCACTCCCCCCAAGAATTTGAGGAAAAAATTGCGTTTGGAATTTTTATAAAGTGTAAAAGTACATCTCCTCCTAAAATTAAAAAAAAAAAAAAAAAGAAAAGACCTTGAGCCCAATAAATCTTTTTTTAAAATGCAAAAAGCGTGGAATTAATTCCTCCATTCCTTTCCTAAGATCCCATTTGATTTGCATAATAGACCCTTGGAATAGAATGACTATTCCTACAAAATAATTATTCTCCTGTTTGGTATGGATCTATTCCTAGTCATCTTAAAAAAAAAACAAAAATAATAATAATAATAATAAATAAAAGGGAAAAGTATAAAATGGCCCCTCAAACTACCACTCATTTGTAATTTAGTCCCCTAAATTTTCAATTGGTATAAAGTAGCCTCCTAAACTACCAACTACTTATAAAATGGCTTCCTCCGTTAGATGAAACCGTTAAAATAGACGGAAAACCCAAAACAACGTAGTTTTGGGTGTTAAAATTACTAAAATACCCATATTATAATAAAAATAAAATATTAAAAAAATGCTTTTGCTGCACTGAAAAAAAAAATCCCCTTCTTCCCCTTCCTCCTCGCATTCTTTCAATCTTTCTCATCGCAACCTTTCTTCAAGACCACTAGAAATGGAGCCATAACTTTCTCATGGATCTGATTTGGATGAATACATGGGAAGCCCAGAGACCTCATTTGGCATTGTGTGGCTTCCTTAATTGCACTAGCGCACTCAGGTGAGCAACAAGCCGTTGGTTGAACTAATAGGGGCTCTGGCATAAGATACTACTAGACTCCACTTTTGCTCCGTCCATGGAGCGTGAATTTCCTGGAATGTAGATCGGCCTATGAGGCGATTTAGTGGCTGTCAATGTGCGACGTGGTGGCGAGGCCGATCACCATGCCATCGACGAAGACCACTAGAAATAAGAGGATTTGAACCATTTTTGACAGACCCATGTGCTTCTCGGCTTCATCTCTGTTTCCGATCTTCGCTCCTCCAACCCATTGGGTTAGTTCAAAATCCAAAATTTGCAATATCTTTGAAATACCTGCTTTCTCTCTCACAGAGCTATTTGAATCAGCTTCTCTAGAAGCCATTTGAATTGTTATAGCTTCTTCAAAAGCGGTTTGAATTCTTGAAAAAGCTTTTGGATTGAACCCTAACTTCTTGAAAATGGTAATCGGATTGAGGTGGTTGATTAATCAAGAACGAATCGTGAAATGAAGCAGAATTTTGATCCATTTTAACTTCAAAAACAGTTAGATAATCGAGAAAATTGGGGTAAAAAATGGTGAAAAATGAAATAAACTGACGAAAAGAGAGAGAGAGTGATAGAGAGAGAGACAGCGAAATCGAATAGCTTTGATGAAACAAGAAGGGAAGAAGGGTTGGTTGGGAAAGATTGAAAGAACACGGGGAGGAAGGGAAGAAGGGTTTTTTTTAGGGTTCAACAAAACGACGACGTTTTGTTTGAGGTTTTTTATATTTTATTTTTTTATTATAATATGGGTATTTTAGTAACTTTAACACCCAAAACTACGTAGTTTTGAGTTTTCGTCTATTTTGATTTCATCTAAAGAGGGCCATTTTATAAGTAGTTGGTAGTTTAGGAGCTACTTATACCAATTTGAAAGCTAAATTACAAATGGCTGGTAGTTTGAGGGGTTATTTTATACTTTTCCCTAAATAAAATCTATTACTAGGAATATTTATCCCCATGGGAATGACTAAAACCATACATGGATGTATAGCTATTCTTCTTCTTCTTCAAAAAAAAAAAAAAAAAAAAAAAGCCTTAAGGAATGTATTATATTTTCCAAAAATAAACATACTATTTTTTATTTTATTTTAAACTTAAAAAAAATGAAAAGACATGAAAAATAAAGTGGGTGGCCGCCCACCCCATGGCCACCGTATCCCCATTTCTTATCGGGGGTCACTTGGCCACACCAGATTTGCCTCTGCCACCCCGAGGGCTGTTGGGGGTGACCTTGATCACCCACTTTATTTTCTCTTTATTTTTTATTTTTAATATTGAGTTAAAAAAAATAAAGAAATAAATAGCATGGGGATTTTAGTAATTTTGATTAAATTCCAATTTGAGCATGTGTGTTGTTACCAAATTAAGAAATATGAATAGTTCTTCAATTCCATTCTCTTTTATTCCTTGTAATAACTATTCCCTTTCTTAATGGAATACACATTCCGTTAACCAAACAAGCCCTAAGTTTCTTCAACCCTTTTCTTTAGTATTTGAAAAATCTGTTTTATACAACAACTTATAACAAACAGTGAATATCTCACTCTTATCTCAAAAGTCATGTTAGTGAAGTTATCAAATTTAAGGACAGGTACCACAAAGATAATCACTAAAATCCAAACTATAAGAAAATAAATGAACACAAGATATTGGTTACAAAGTCTAAACATTTTAAAGAATTTTTTTTTTTTTTTTGATATGTCCGCACAAGAGGGAGAAAAATTCAAACTAGTGACATTTGCTTTATTAGGCGTGATTTCAGCTGAACTACATGTTTGGGATGAAACATTTTAAAGAATTATTCAAAAGCTAAAATCATTTTGGGAGCTAGTGATCAACCTCAAAGCTATCGATTATAAAAGAATCAGCTTACAGATTGATTTTCCTTACAAAACCTTTAAGAGAAAGTCTCACATAACTCCCCCTTCCCCATTGGAGTTTTGGATACCAGTTCCAATTGGAGTTTTATGGATTTAAGGACAGGTACCACAAAGATAATCATTAAAATCCAAACTATAAGAAAATAAATGAACACAAGATATTGGTTATGAAGTTGAAACATTTTAAAGATTTTTTTTTTTTTTATTTTTATTTTTTTTAATGTCCACATAAGAGGAAAAGAAAAATTCGAACTAGTGATATTCGCTTCATTAGGTATAATTCCAACTAATTGAGCTAGCTCTTGGGGATGAAACATTTTAAAGAATTATTCAAAGCTAAAATCATTTTGGGAGCTAGTGATCAACCTCAAAGCTATCGATTATAAAAGAATCATCTTCCAAATTGATTTTCCTTACAAAACCTTTAAGAGAAAGTCCACATAACCCCCCCTTCTCCCATTGGAGTTTTGGATACTAATTCCAATTGGAGTTTTGCATGGTAAATATATACAAAACATTAATGTATATGTCCATTGTTTATAATTAAATCAGTTAATAAACAATATGATTCAAATATAATCAAAAAATCATCCAACTAATTGGAGTTTCGGATACCAATTCCAATAATTTAAGAGTAGATCTCCCATTATCAGAGATATATTTGTGTAGATCCCTTGTGCCTTTAAAGTGATTGAAAAGGAAAGCTTTGTTTTTTTGAGTTAAAGTTTGGACTTTTGTATTTGCTTTCTGTTTTGAGGTGCATTTAATAATTAGATTAGTAAAATGAAGTCTGTTTAGGCCATGGAACGTATTAGATGGATTACAAATATGACAACTTTGAGTTTAACCTATTAGATAGGTTAACAATATAACCTTCAGAGCATCCCCTGTATGGATGTCGAATTATCAATGAAGGTTGATGCCATCTTGAGACTAGTTGGTGGGATATCAGAAACTGTTGATTTCACATTGTTGAGAATCCACTCAACAAAGTAAGATTTCTTGTTCTGGACATTCACTCATTCAGCATTTGTTCATCTGCTTCATCGGTGCTCATCTTACCACGAAACATACCTCAAGAACCAAATCTTCAAGATTCTCGTGTTGCAGGATTGGTGAAAGACATTATTTCTAAGTGATCTGCAGAGTAAAAGCATACATCATAGCATTCTGCCACATGAGGTGAAAGATGTTTTCTGAACATTTAATCCGACATGGAATACTGGCTGCAGTTAGCTTAAGGATGAAATGATGAAAGGAATATGAATCCAAGAATATGCAGTTAATTTGTATGGCAGGAAGAGAGTTGGTTGAAAGATATTTCCAGGGATTGTGACACACTATCATAATGCAGATAACAAAGTTCATATGAGGTTCTAGAGCAATTTGAAGAAAGCATTTAGACTTGCAACAATGAGTTTTCCAGCATTTTCAGGCGTCTTTCCCACGTTTATAGCAGCTGCTGCTGCAGAACCAGATGAGATCCCCTTCTGCAACAAAAGAACTAATGAAATTATTTGTTAACAAAATTGGATGTAAAAGTTCCCAGAGAACCACTACAGCTGATCTTAAGTAACAACAATATCAGCAAGCCTAGCTTCTTTTTAGGCAAGCAGCTTGGCAATTTCAATAGCTTCTTCTTTTCTTTTCTTTTTTTCTTTCTTTATTTCTTAAAGGTAACCTGTTGTCCAAGGCTTGAAAATTACATGAAAATAGAACATGCAACTTGTCCCCAGGACTCAAACATTTCTTTCATCGAATACCAAAAGATTAAAATGATGCTGATATTCATATTAGACGTGCCATTTGAAAAATTGGCTTAAGAGGATGACCCACTTAATTGGAAAGTTATTCATATCTCTGTCTTGCTTAAAATACCCAAAATAACAAATATAAACAAGGTCCTACAGATACTTTTTCTTTTTCTTTTTTCTTTTCTTTTTATAATTTCAAGATTGGCAAGAAAGACATTTTGTGGACCTGAATCACAAACAGGTCGTAGTTTTCTCTTTCATATAATAATCTCATAAAGCAGCCAGAAAGAACCAATTGAACTTCAACCCACAACAACAAAACACTGCACACAAAGAAGAACATGGTTCTCATATTAACCCAGAATTGAATTTCAACCCTCATATCTTTCTGCCTACATATCAACCGCTATTCAAACTAGCAAATTTTGTTAGCATTGCAAATTGATCAATCAGACACAGACACAATTCAACAAAAGCAAAGCAAACTTAGAGAAACCAAATTGGAGTGCAATTAAGGAAAGCAACCAACCAACAACTACAATACAAATAAAAATATAAAATGGAAAACCCCTTTTATAAAATATAAAATGGATTGCAATTGTTTTCTGAGCAAACAATTGGTAAAAGAACAGAAATTCAACTACTTGAATTTATAAATAATTAATAATCTAAAAAGAAAACTACTAAAATCTTAATTAATCAAGGTGACTTTTTTTCCTTTTCCTCTGCTTTCCTCAACTTTCTTAGCTGCCAAACAATAATTTTTTGGCAAATAAGAGACATCCAAACTGCAAATCCCTTTGCACTTCATAGTGATCAACCCCACCCCAAAATCACATACCAAAGGCGGTGATGCAAAGCCATTACTTATAACTAGGGGTTGTTGAGAAGATCTATGCCATCCAAGTACGACAAACATGATCCCGTGGAGCGAGGTGGCAGAGGAGATCCCTCGAACAAGAACTGGCCACTTGGCACAACCAGAACCCCCAAATGTTCATGGAAGAAGAAAATAGCTTGTGGTTTCACTAACCCTCGTTAACATGTGATATGGGTACAACTCCATAATGTAAAATCAAACGGGCTCTAAGGTGATGTGAGTGCCATACACTAAAGAAAAGTATGGATGGTTGATGAGCCATAAACTGTTGGATTTACAAAAGATGCGACAACATAAAACCTGTAGAGCATCTCTCACCTAAGTGTGTATAACAGAAGGATACACCCAATATCGAGCAAGGAGGCGTTGAGTCCTTTCCCCGCTCTGGCTTCCATCCTTGTTAGTGGAGCTCAGTCTGACCTTTACATAAGGGACCTTCGTAGATAAACAGTGTAATTGCCTAATCTCCCATAGAAATGTATTTGCTGGGCTGATCCGAATTTAGATGTCTTATGCCTTGATCCACTGCAATTCCTCGTCTCTTATGGCCTTCAAGGAAACTACGCCATATAATGGCATCAGGTTGGAAAGGCATGCATACAATCATTTTCTCTGCTTCTCTAACATGTCCGTACTTAGCCAGCAAGTCCACCACACAATGGTAATGATCCATTTCGGGTTCAACTCCATAACTCCTCATTCGCCCAAACAATTCCATCCCTTCTCTCACTAAGCCACCGTTTCTGCACGCAGTAAGCACTGCAATCAGAGATATCCTATCAGGCTTAAACCCCAGTAACTCCATTTCTCTGAACTTTCTTAAGGCCTCGTGAGCAAAACCATTGAGTCCAAAGGCAGATATTAGAGCTGTCCACGTGATGAGATTTCTATTTGTCATTTTGTCAAAGATTTTCACTGAACTTTCTATGCTACCACATTTCCCATACATATTGAGTAACACATTGCAAACAAATGTGTCACAGTGATTGAAATCTGCCTTGATCATTACACCATGGACGGAACTTCCTAAAGCAAGGTTGCAAAGTTTAGCACACACACTCAGAAGGCTAACATATGTGTAATTATCTGATGGATGTGAAACAAATGCATGCATTTGAAAAGCTCAAAAACCTCTTTGTAATCATTGTTGCGAGCACAAGCTGCAATCACAATGTTCCCAGATACAAGGTCAGGTTCTTCAAGTAGAGAAAGCAACTTTAGTGTTTCACTGTATTGACCACTTCTGTTATAAATTCCAGAAACGATGTTAGAGGGGACAACATGGAGTGGATTGTAAGAAGCAGTGATGAAAACCAGGGCATCAGACATGAGACCATTTTTGGCATATGAGGTAACAAGATAGCTTGACACATACTCATTACTCAGGTAGCCCATTCTTATAATTAAACCATGAAGCTGCCGAACTTCCAATGCTAGCGATGCCCTAAGAATAGCTGAAAATGAGAATTCATTAGGTCGGAAATCCAATTGCAGCATATCTTGTAGTAAAAATATAGAAGTGGAAGAGCATTTATTTGAGTAACCCAAAATCAGAGCATTCCAAGAAACCACATTCTTCTCATATATCTCGTCAAAACAGTGATGGGCATCTACCAATTTATCGCATTTAGCATAAAAGTCAACCAATGCACTACCCACATATACATCAGATTCAAAAGCACTCCTAAATGTTTTAGCATGGGTGAATTCTCCATACATTGGAATCACCAGACTCGTACAAGAGTTGATAACACTTACAAATGCTGACTGGCTAGGCAACACTCCAGTCATGCACATTTTCAAAAAGAATTCCAATGCTTTTCCAGGTATCTCACTATTTGCCACAATAGAAATAATTGTATTCCATGATGAAACATCCCGATCGGTCACCATCTCAAAGAGTTTCTCTGCTGAGCATATGCCGGCACATTTCACATACATATTGATAAGAGAATTCACAACAGAAACTTCATTATCAAACCCATTTTTAGTCAGCAAACCATGTATTTGTGACCCATATGCCAAATCTCGTTGACACAAAATTCGCAAGACACTAACAAAGAACTTCGGTCTCGTCAAGAGCTCACGGAACAAAAAATACAATCTTCAACAAGCCCATGATGTCCAATCAAAGACAACATTGAATTCCATGTCACCAAGCTCTTACAAGGCATATCTTCAAATGAAAGAACCGCGTCTTCCATGCGACCGTGCCTACCAAACAAACCCAAGAAAGCAGTCCCCACAAAAGCGTCAGCATGAAACAGTCCGTTCTTTAAAACCAACGCGTGCAGCTAAACACCTCGATGAAGATCCAGTGCCCCACACAATACTAACCCACCGAACGTGAACTGAGTTGGCCTGAATCCGACACCCCTCATCTGAGAAAACAAACTCCAAGCTTCCTCTACATCCCCACATCTACTATAAGCACTAATTATCGTATTATATGAGACTACATTTCTCTGGGGCATTTTCTCAAACAACTAACGTGCAACCAAGAGTTCGCCAAGAGCAACACAACAAGAGACGATATTGTTGTAAGGAAAAATGGGTTGGTTCGGGATTGGGCCCGTTGTGATGGTGAGCGCGTGGAGGGATTTTGTTGTTCTGAGAGATGGGAGGGTTGCGCATGTTTGCAGTAGTTGAAGGAGACGGCGGTGTTGTTTGGAGAAATTTCCACGGAAGCACATGCAGCCGTCACTACAAAAAAGAGAAATTTTGTAACGGACCATTAGTAACGTTTTAGAACCATTAAAACGTTACTAAATTTTAGTAACGTGTCAATGATAACGTGTGTGGCAGGTTATTAAACCATAGGTTGCTAATGGGAGTTTAGTAACATGTCAATAGTTACACGTTACTAAATGGTAACATGTCAGATACTAACACATTACTGAAATATGGTAACGTGTCAGTTTTTGACACGTTACTAACTTTAGTAACGTGTCAAAAATTAACACGTGTCAAGTATGGTACAGAAGATTAAAAAACTTAAAAGTTATTATCCACTAGATTTTTTCCATCTGTCCTGCAAACAACCAACTATCAATATCCAATTGTGTATGGTAAAAGAGAAATTATAAGCATCCACTGCAATTATGCATCTAAATAATAAGCATACCAACTATCAATATCACATTTCATCACAAAATACCACGTCACATTGGTAAATATTGAATTCCTCATGATGTACCAATAAATTTTAACACATGATGCCCACTTCATAAGTAGGTAAGCTACAATTTCTCAGCAATTTCAGTATGTAAAAATGCAGGAAGAATCTACAGGACTCCAAGTGAACAACAAAAAGTGAGAAATTCTTGTACCTAATATACACCACAAAACTAAGCTTTACTTTAACGTAAAATGGCTTTCGTCGGAAAATATTTTCAGAGAAATCATTTTTCTTGAAAACATTTTATGGTGTTTACCGCACGCATGGAAAATCAATTTTTTTTTAATATTTTCATTTAATTATATTAACCTATAAAATATAAAAATATATATAAAAATAAAAAATAAAATTTCAAAGTGTCAAAATTTTCTGTTTACTGTTTGACTTGGAAGAAATGATACCTTTTTTTTAAAAAATAAAATAAATTTTTAGTTTTTATGCTGCTGAGGTTCTCGTGGCATTGGAATACCTCCATATATATGTTGGGAATAATCTACAGGGACCTGAAGCCTAAGAACGTTTTAGTCAGATCAGACGGTCACATCATGCTCTCGGGCTTTGACCTCTCCCTTTGCTCTGATGCGATCGCAACCGTTGAATCTCCATCTTACTCCCCAGATCCCGTGACCACAATGAGCTCGTCCCATGCTCGCGCCCTTCTCGTTCCTCTCCAACCGATCTTCCGGTCACGCAAGGTTCAGACCCTGACCCCAAATTGGCTCTTCGTGGCGAAGCCAGTGAGCGCCCGGTCATGCTCCTTCGTTGGGACCCACAAGTACGTCTCGCCAGAGGTCACGTTCGGCGAATCCTGAAACGCCGCTGATCGGTTGGCCTTGAGATCTTCGTCACGAGATGATCTCGTCGCACTCAGCGGCTCCATCTAATGAGACCACCTTGCGCAGCATCATAAAGAACCCCCTGGTCGAGAGAGAGAGAGACGAGCACAGTGCAGGTGAAGGAGATCAACCGAGTGAGAGATGTAGGCGCGTGAAAGAGGTCGTAGGTTTTTTTTTCTAATAAGGAGAGTCGGGTTTTTTTTGGGTGGAGTAGGGAAAATGGTTTACGAAATTAAAAGGGGGAAACAATTTTTCAAAAAATGTAAAGGCTTTTTGGCCAAACCATTTTTCAAAAAATGTAAAGTTTTTGGTCAAATGAAAATCATTTTCGGTTTGACCATTATTTTACGTTGAAGTAAACACTGTAAAATGCGGAAATCATTTTCTGAAAATCATTTTACATCGAAGTAAACCGAGCCTAGGAGTTAGGATGACAATACTAAAAGCAGCAATAATAACAATTTTCAGAAAAACATAAAATCAGAAATTTCACATGAAGGAATTTCTTAACATTAAAACTCAACTCGATATATAACTTTAAATCCATATAATTATAGATTCATACATACCTTTGTACCAAAAGAAGGAATTCCATGTGAAGGGGTTGTTTGAAAACCCATTTGTGGTTCTACTGTACATTGAGGATGTACTATAGCGCCTGATATGTTTGACTAGAGTTTGAATTTTTATTACAAGGGTCAGTTAGTCAATTACAATTTTACCCTTATTATTGTATGTTTCCTTCACCCACGTTTTCTCCACCTCCGTTTGTTCTCTCTTGTTTCCCTCCAGCACTCAGACAAACCTTCAACGCGGTTCCTTCAGTGCCTTGCCAGCGCAGTTCCTCCAGCACGGAGGAACAAAAACGATGAGTTGGAGGAGACGGAGAAGGAGAAAGCCGAGGAGATCTCGGACAAGTACGGTGGAGATAGTGGGGGAAAGAGCAATTCGAGCTTCAAAGAGAAAGAGAAAGAAAAAGAGAGTAATCGGAAAAGGAAACTGACGCCGTCTCAAGAATCGGAGACCGAGTCTAAACGATGATTCCCAGTCGAGAAGGAAGAGGAAAAGTTCGATTTCTAAGCGTAGAAATAGAAAATACGAATCGGACGAGAGCGAGAGCGATACTGAATCTGAGGAAGATCGAAAGCTTTAGAAAGAAATCAAGGAAAAGAAATACTCGCAATAGTAGGAGCAAGAAAAGTAGTAGTAGTAAAAGAAGAAAAGAAAAGGAGCAAGCATATAGTTGATCCATAAGAGATCGAGAAGAATTCTGATGCAGTGATAGTCATAAATACAGGGAGAAACAGAGTGTAAAGAGATGGGTTTGCAGAGAAATGAAAACAGTCGAACGAAGAACAAGAACAATAACAAGAGAGGGGTAATTTGGTGATGTTTGTTGAGGATCCTCAACCCCAAGGGTGCGTCTCCTTTTCTGTGATGAAGAGAACAAGAAAGAAGTGGGATTTGTAGAGAAACGGACGAAGGAAGAAGAGAAGGGTATTTCGGTGATAGTAGAAGGTTTATTAAGAAAAAGACAAAAATATGAACAGTACAACCCCAAACAGTAGATCCACAACCGGTTTGTCAAACACCCCCGAAGATAGTTTAATTCTTACTGTTGGTGTAGACAGTGTTTTTGAAAAATTCTTAGAATAGTTTAATTCTAAGTGTATGTGCTCTTTATAGTGAAGCATGATAATTCTTGTAAAATTATGATTGTCGGTGTAGACAGTGTTTTGTACCACATCTTAGGGCATGGGGATGGGCATCGGCCAAGATGTGGATCTGGGGTCTCAGGTGAAGGTTGCCAAATTTTCGTGAAGGTAGAGATTATTGATAATGACTCAAATTGTCAACAAGTATAAAGATAATTGCTGAAAAATATAATTATTCAAGTTGGTAAACTCAAGTTCTATTTATCTATAAGAGGTAAGGTTAGTTTTAAAATGAGTCCAAGAACAACTTGGAATTGAATTTTTGGAGAAAACATATGGGTTACAAAGTTTATATTTTTCATGGATAAGAGTTAATATTCATGATGGTTTCGTTTTCCCTACAGCAATTAGATTTAAATTGTTCTCCTATTTTTCATGATTAAGCCTCTATAAAAGGACATGTAGGGACATGCAGTCCTTGGTTGAGGGGATCCGAAAATCCAAATTGGTGAGAGCACTTTGTGGCATTTACAAAGTGTAGAGTTGTTCTTTACTAGGTATTTGAAAAGGACAGTTGAGTAAGGTGTACAAGGAGTCAAGGGCTTGAGTTTGGAATATTAAACTCAATAATAAAGAATGAGACCAGATCATGCCCGTGAACATAAGCATGTTACCAAACCACGTAAACTTTTGTGTACATATGTGATTGGTATGTTTTCTTGTGTGTTTTCTTTCCAAACTTGTATTTCGCATAAAGGACTAATGAAAAATTGGTTGTCAATTAATTACCAATTTTCCCAACAGTTGACTACTCGTAACACCCGCCTTCTTAGGCACCACATGAATGGGACTCATCCATTTGATGTCAAAAATTGGGTATATAATACCTATATCCATGAGTTTGGTCACTTTAACTCACACTACCTCTTACATGGTTGGATTTAACTGTCTTTGTGGTTCGCAAAAGGGTTTAGCATTCTCTTCCAAATGAATCTTGCACATCACCACAGAGGGACTAATTCCTTGATATCTCCAATAGACTACCCTGCGACTTCTTTATGCTATTTCAAGACATCCAACAACTTTTGTTCTTGAGCATCATCTAGGTCAGAAGCAATGATCACAAGTAAAGACTCAGCAAGGCCTAGAAATTTGTACTTCAAGGTGTCAGGTAGGGGCTTTAAATCTAACTTGAGATGCTCAGCTACTGATGTAGATGGGTTGGGGGATAATAACTTTGGCAAGTCTTTAGAGCACTCATGAAGTCCAGAGGTGCATGGCCTGTATAAGGTGCCAACCCGCTATAGAACAACCAAATTTTCTTCATTTGATTTGATTTAACTTTTATTATTTGATTTGATTTGATTTGATTTTTTTTTTTTTTTGAAAAAAGTTATGTGGATGATAAGTTTGATTAACTTGTGGATTTGGTTAAAAGAGTCTAACTCTACCACGATTCATTAAGTTGCTACTTATTTATCTTAAGTGCGGTTAAAACCTTCGAATACCACATCGATGCATGCTTTCAATCTCCTTTTAGGCTCCGTTTATTTCAACGTAAAATGGTTTCTGTCGAAAAATATTTTCAGAGAAGTCATTTTCCCTAAAAATGTTTTCTGTCGAAAACATTTTACCATGTTTACCGCGCGTACGAAAAATTAGAAAATTTAAATATATATTTAAAAAATCATATTAAACTCTAAATTTACAGGTAAGTCCCGGGACTTGACTAGGACTTATTCGAAACTTTAACGAGATCCACCCGACACATGACTGGCAGCTGCCCAGGACCCGTCTGGGACCGGCTCAAGAATTGACTGGGATCAGCCCGGAACTTTATTGGGACCTGTTTGAGACCTGCCCGGGACTTGTCCAAGACCGGGACTCGCCCTTAACTGTGATCACCTGGGACTTGTCCAAGACCAGTGGGACTCGCCTTGAACTTGTGACACCGGGACCCGGGACTTGACTAGAACCTGCTTGAGACTTGATCAGGACCCACTCGGGACCGACTAGGACCTGCCCGGGCCTTTATCGGGACCCGCTCGAGACCTGCTTGAGACTTGATTGGGACCTGCCCGAGACTTGTCCGACCGCCAGGATCGGCAGGACCTACCGAGACTTAACGGGACTGTCAGGGACTTGGCCGAGACACCGGGACTTGTTCGGGACCCGCCGGAGACTTGGGGGCCCAGACTAGGACTTAGTGTAGGTCCCGTCGATCCCAAGTGGGTCCTGGGCAGGTCCTAGTCAAGTCCCGTCCGGGCAGGTCCTGGGCAGGTCCCAGACAAGTCCCGGGCCGGTCCCCGTCAAGTCCTATGTGGGTCCCGGGCAAGTCCCGGGCGGGTCTTGGTCAAGTCCCGGGCAGGTCTCGGGTGGGTCCTGGGTAGGTCTCAGAAGGGTCTCGATCAAGTCCCAGATAGGTCCCAGGCGAGTCTCAGGCAAGTCTTGGGCAGGTCCCGGGCGGGTCTCGGTCAAGTCCCGGGCAGGTCTCGGGCAAGTCCCAGGCAGGTTCTAGTCAAGTCCCAGTCGAGTCTCGGGTGAGTCTTGGCAAGGTATGTCAATTTGAGAATAAGATGCTCAAAATAGGAAAATGGTTTATAGTGGGTCCTGCTTAAGTCTCGGGCGGGTCTCAGGCAAGTCCTGGGCAGGTCCAAGTCAAGTCCCGGGCCGGTCCCTATCAAGTCCCCGGCGGGTCCCGGGCAAGTCCTAGGCGGGTCTTGGTCAAGTCCGGGCAGGTCTGGGGTGGGTCTCGGTCAAATCTGAACAGGTCCCGGGCAAGTCCGGGCAAGTCCCGGGCAGGTCCCAGTCAAATCCCGGGCATGTCTCGAGCAGGTCTCGGTTAAGTCTCGGGCGAGTCTTGGGCAAGTCTTAGGCAGGTCCCGATCAAGTCTCAGTCGAGTCCTGGGTGAGTCTTGGCAGGGTATATCAATTTGAGAATGAGATGCTCAAAATCGGAAATTGGTTTACAATTTTCAAAACCGTAAACCATTTTCGAAAATTAAGAAGAATTTTCGGTCAAAGGAAAAATGTTTTTCGTTGACTATTCAGTACAAAAAAAATGAGTTTTTTTGGCTTTTTTTTACCTGGCATTTATAATAAATGCCAAGACTTTTAAATTTTAGTAGCATATATTTTTTAAATGCCAGAAAAAATTACTGCCATTTATGTAAATGCTAGGAAAAAAATATTTTCTTTACATTTACATGTATAAGCCAGAAAATTTACCAGCTTTTATACATATAAGCCAAAAAAATTTTTTCTGCGTTTACATATCTAACTGTTTTAAGAAAAATCAAATTTCTCCCGCGGTTCTCCTTGTTGCTCTCAACTCCTTCGATTGTGCTTTTACTCTTGTTGCTAATATTTCTTCGTATATAAAAACGTGTGCATACATATCACTTATCTCTCTATCGATTACGTATGGAGGCGGCCATGGACGAACAAGCGAACCAAGCGCAAGCGGAGGAGCCCTAGCCTCAGTCCAAAGGGTGAGGAGAGGAGGAAGAAGAGGAACCGAGGAATGAAGACGAGGAGTTGATCGCCAAGGCCCGAGGCGATGGAAGATCACCTCTTGCAAAACCCTAGCCCCTCGTTCTTCATTCCTCGCCTCCTCCTAGAAACTCAAGAATCCAGGTACGGATTCTTCTTTCTTCTTCTTTTTATTTTTTATTATTTTATTTTATTTTATTTTTTATTGTGTTAATTTCGTTTCGGATATGGGCCGATTGGTGGGTTATGATATAGGGTTAAATACTTAATTAGTTCTTAGGGTTTGGAAACTTTATTTTTTCCTCCCTAGGGTTTGGAAAGTGACTAAATTGGTCCTTATGGTTTTAAAAGTGACCAAGTTAGTCATCTCATTTGATAGTTAGTTGACTTAACGGATTGACATGTGGACCAATTAAAAGTTGACATGTGGCCAATTAATTATTATTTTTTTTATTTTTTTAAAAAAATATCTTTTTTAAAAAAAAAAAGAAAAAAAAGAAAGAAAATTTGGGGTGGCCGAGCCACCTCTTGTTTTTTTTTTTTTTGAAAAAATATATATATTTTTTAATTTTTTTCAAAAAAAATTAATTAATTGGCCACGTGTCAACTTCTAATTAATCCATATGTCAATCCTAAGTCAACTAACTTCAACTGACGGATGGATTAACTTGGTCACTTTTCAAACCACAAGGACCAATTTGTCATTTCCTAGGAAGGAAAAAATAAAGTTTCCAAACCCTAGGGACTAATTAAGTATTTAACCCTATGATATAATCATTAGGTTTTGGCTTGGAGAGGTACAGTTCAAGTTCTTGAATTTTGTTTATTGATTATTTTATTAGAAGTGTGAGGAATTGCCTTTGAATTGTGCGTGTAGAACTGTTTAAGGACTAATAATTGTTTCCTCGCGGTGTGATTTTTACAAAATATTCTCATTTATATGTTGGAAAGTAAGTTTCTTTTGTAGTGGCATCTTTGCTCTCATTGTTTCCTTGTTGCTCTCATTTAAAAATCAAATCTCCTGCAACTCTCCATTGCTCTTGTTGCTAATATTATCTAGTCTTGGCTCCTGCAACTCTCCATTGCTTTTGTTGCTAATATTCTATCGTCGCTGTCATTGCTTTTGTTGTGTTTGTATGGGTGGACGAACATATGTGAGGGTGAGGTGTTTGAAGAAATGCCTCAAAGAGTGAGAAAATGTATATAGTAATTTAATTTGGTATGCATCACATATCTGTATCTTGTTTGGTTCTGTTTTTTCTTTTTTGTTCTTCTTCCTTTTTTGAGCATTTAAAAGAAAGTGAAGGGCTGCCAAATTGAATTTGCAATAACAAAACCCAACTTGATTGATGTAAATACAAAGACAAAAACTTTAGAGCATATGATTCCCTGTCTCTCTCTCTTGTGCGGTTGTGCTTTTACTTTCTTCCCTTTGATCCCAGCTCCTGTATATTCACTTTAAACCATTTTATGATCACACTATGCCCTGCTCTCCTTGTCTCTTTCGCTGCTTTATATCCCAAAAAAGCTTTTATACTGATTAACATGTAAAAAGGAGTTGGGAAACACTGTCTGTGGGTCTCCTACTTCAATGGGTTCCTCCGAAATGCAAATCTTCCACCTTCACACTTGAGCATTTTATTCGTTTTTTCTTGCTCTACTCTTGAACGAGTGATATGATGAGAAATCGGCTTATTTTGGCACTCATTTTGGTGGTTCTTTTTGGTGGGTTTTCTTCAGCTTCAGCCGCACATCCTGCAAGTGAGTATGGCATTTTGTTTTCATTCTCTGCTTCAAATTCTATCAAAGTTTCAAATTTTCTTTACATTTTGAACCATTTGCAGAAATTGTAAGTGGGGTTGTCTCCAATGTGGTCTCTGCGCTTGTTAAGTGGTTGTGATCATAGAAATTCGTCACCAACACAGGTAAAGATATTTCAATGAGCTCACATTTTTGTTTATTGCTCTGTTTTGGTATTGCTTCTCATAAATTTTGATTTTTCTTGAATATAATGGTCTTGATATTGCTTCTCATAATGTGTTTTAGAACGCCTATTTTAAGTCTCTAAGAAATAGGCTTGCTGTTTGGTTAGCCGACTTATCTTCATACTTGGGACATATTTTTTTTGATTCATTTCCTTGCTAAGTCTTGGTAGAATCCAAATACATTATTAGAGAAATGTTTTTGTTTAGCTGAAGCCTCCACTTTTGAAAGTACAATAGGATTTTTAGTTTAGTTTCTGTCAAACCAACTCTATCTTTTTGGAGATATGTTATCTTTTGTTTTGAGAGCAATGTTCTTTAATTAGCACTTAAGCTTCTTGTTAACAATCTAGTTGTCCTTTATCTTTTTGAACCAAATAAGGATTTTGTATACTTTTACATTAAAAAAGAAAACAAAGTCCATTATGTTGATGAGTTGCCTTTGAGCTTCTTGAGGACGATTAACTCAATTTTTTTTTCTCCATTCAGCCAATCTGCAAAGCAGTGTGAAGGAAGGGAAAATGTCTGAGAAGGACTTGGAGAATACCATATCAACTCTCAAGGGTGTCTTTGACTATGAAAGCTTTAAAGACACGGACATGGTGATCGAGGTAGTTCACAATGCATGTTGATTTTAGTTTACCTTTGTCATCGCTGTTTCTATATACAAGGTATTCAATGTTTGCTGTTGTTGATGCTTGGAACAGGATGCTATTGAGAATGTTTCTTTAAAGCAACAAATTTTTGCTGATCATGAAAAGTACTGCCCACGACATTGCATACTTGCAAGAAACACCTCCACAATTGACTTGAGCCTGATTAGGGAGAGGACAAAATCCCAAGATCGGATTGTTGGAGCTCATTTCTTTAGGTAGTACCAGATGTATATTTTCCTGTTTCTCTGTCTGCAATTTGATTCTCTTAACCATGTAGTTATGCTTCCCCAACAGCCCGGCTCAGCCACTTTTGGAAATTGTTCGAACCAGGCAGACGTCTCCCCAAGTGTTTGTGGACCATTTTACATGTTATTTTAAATTGTTGATCTTTTTTTTTTCATTTTCCTTTTCCCTATTCAAGTAAGCATTTAGGAGCATTTAAGAAGACAAATTTGTTGTTTCGTCAATATAGTAGATGGATGATTAAATCTACAGAACTTGGTTGTTACTCACTTCAATTCAATTTTATAGTTGCTTCTCTCAATATTACCATGTAATTACTATACTTCTTTGAGATTCTTTCTAAATTCTTTCTAAGTTTTATAGGTTTCCTCCATTTTTAATCATTGTATTTTCTTGTTGGTTCATTTGACAATTTGACAAGTAATTGGATACAATTTGCAAAAGTGCAAGTTGTTCATCATTTCAAATATTTCTCTTAGAACCTGTTTGAGATTGTGTTTGAGAAGTAGAGCTTTAAGTTAAAAAGAGTTTT
Source organism: Carpinus viminea (assembly GCA_013348765.1). Taxonomy (NCBI): domain Eukaryota; kingdom Viridiplantae; phylum Streptophyta; class Magnoliopsida; order Fagales; family Betulaceae; genus Carpinus; species Carpinus viminea. The sequence continues at coordinate 30,768,115 of CP054673.1, forward strand.
TGAGTAAAAGTTTCATTTTTAAGATTTTGTCAGAAGTGCATTTTGATCACTTTTAGACATTTTGGACCCCCTTAAAAGTACTTTTAATTTTTTACCAAACAAATATTTTTTTCTTCAAACAAACTTTTTGAGCGTTAAAAGCAATTTTAAGCCCATTAAAGAAAACCTCCGAAATTTTAAGTTTCTTGGCATATAAAATTCAAGTTTCTTGGCACATAGAATATGTGCAAAGAAATTCAAGTTTTCTTGGCACATAGCCTATGTGCCAATAAATTCAATTTTTCTTGTCACATAAACTATGTGTCGGAAAATAAATTTTTTTGACTTTGTATATGTGCCATTAAAATTTATTGGCATTTAGTTTATGTGCCAAGAAAAAATTTTCTTGACACTGGAATTGCCGATACATACCTTATGTTGGTAATAAACGCCAAGATGAATTTTCTTGGCATTTAAAAATAGTTTGTTGGCACTTAAAAAATGCCAACAAGAACTGTTTTTTTTGTAGTGATTATTTTACGTTTCAGTAAACACCGTAAATTATAGAAATCATTTTACGTTAAAGTAAACGGGGCCTTATTCTAATGTTTGTAACATGTGGGGAATTGTTGTAATATTTTTTACAAACATTTATTTTCAGTTTATCGTTTGATATTATGTTCATGAGTTTTATGAGAAATAAAAATCATCTTTAACCTTCCTTAAAAAAAAAAAAAGAAAAACCAGCTTTAACCATTTTGGTTTATAACTGTTTGTATTTATTACTTGGTTATGAGATATAACTTTTATGACCGTTTGTATTTATTACTTGGTTATGAGTTATTAAATAAAAATTAGTTTTAATTGATTTTTACCGTTTTGACCGTTAGTCTTTAACGAGTTTTATTGTAGTTTGACCATTTGATTATGAGATGTGATACAGCTACAATATAAATTCAATAAAGTTTCAACTTCTATTCTACGTGTCATTTAAAAAAAAAAAAAGCTTTGGATAGGGCCATTTTTGTTTTGGGTTTGGATTTTTTAGAAAACCCAGGTGAATTTTGTGTTTGGGTTAATCTTTTCAAAACCCAAAAAACTCGAAATTAGTTTGAAGCCCAAAAACCAGCAAAAATGGCCCAAACATGGCCCTAAATCTGAGATTGCCTTCCTTAGCGTATTTGTATTGACCCTTGGGATCCGGATGCCCTCATATTAGAGGAGGAATATGAGTCTCATATTGTAAATGGACCGTTCAATTTAATCCAACGTCTTATATTACGCCATGTGTCCTACTTAAATAAAATATTAAAATATTAATTAATTTTAAAAAATAAGATTTTTAAAAAAAATTAAAATAAAAGAAGGAAAAAGATGGGGTGGTCGGCCACCCCATTGGGGTGGCCACCACAGTTGAGCTTAGGTGGCCCGCCACCCCAACGATGCAGGGTGGCGAAGCCACCCCATGGCCCCAGGGGGTGGTTTGGCCACCCCCCACAAAAAAAAATTGAAATTTTTGGGGTTTGGCCTTGGGGGTGAACCACCCATAACACAGGTGGTTCGTCCACCCCAACGTCGTTAGGGATGGCGAAGCCATCCTATGGCCACAGTGGTTCGCCACCCCTTGACACACCAAAAAAATTTGAAATTTTTTTTGTGGCGAACCAGCTCCGCCACCCGGGTGGCCAAGCCACTATGCTCAATCGTGGTTTAATTTTAAAAAATTAAGATAAATTTTCTTGTTAAACTGCTAGAAGGATATTTATGTTTATTGTAGTGACATGATTCAAAACTGTTTGGGGGTTTTGTTTGGGTTTTTTTTTATTTACCTCATTTCAATTTATATAATTCCTCCCAATTAAGATATGTCCAATTATAAACAATAAAAAAAAAAAAAAAATCTGCTTAAAGCCCGACTTGAAGAAAAAATTAAAAAAAAAATGAAAGGAATAGAAAAAGAAAAGAAGACGAGTCCCTTTTTTTTTTTGGTTAATTAATTGCTTCCCAATTTATTTGGTTGGGTTTAACCCCATGATTGGGAATGATTAGAAGCAATTATTGTCAATCATTTATTAGTTACACATGTTTTATTGGTTTTTGAAAACATTCCCATTTTTTTCACATTGGCTCTATGAGAATTTGAAGTAGGTGCATTTCAAAAACCTAAAAATTTGAAACCGAAAACAAAAACGAAAATGACCCTATCCAAACAAGGCTCTAAAGTGTTTTGAATTCAATTTTTTTTAAAAAAAATAATAATACGTAGGAGAAAAGTTGAGTCTTTATTAGATCTATATTGTGACTTTAACATTATTCTTTGATTATTAACAAATGTCTTACTCTTTTTTGATGTTATGACCGTTTGGTCATTGATTGCCTTTAGTAAATCATTCCGAAACATAGGAAGACATGCTTTCTAACATATATATATATAGAGAGAGAGAGAGAGAGAGAACATCTCCAATCCTATTGTAGAGTGAGCCTGCATAAAAAAAAAAGGCAAACTCATTTTTTTTATAAAAGAGTTTTTGTCCTATTCTAGAAGACCAATTGTATAGAATTCTATTCTATTCAATTTCTATTTTCTCTTTGCAGTTTTTCATCAAGAAGATCAAAGGGTTGTTTTACTAGTACTCTTCATTATTAGAAGTACGTCCTTAATGAAGATAAGTGCTATAGTCTAATTCTAAGATGTTACGTGTCAAAAGATCTGATCACACCAAGTTATACATTCTTAGAGGCACGAATCAACCTTTAAAGACAACGCTCTTGCATGATCCTATAGTATATTGTTAGATATCTTTCTATGCTCTACTTTCATTTTTTGTAATGTATTTATTTTATTGTTAATATTCATATTATAATTATTTTATATTAATAAAAATTTGTGCATCATCTAAAATTATTTCCAACACAATGTAGGCAAAGAAAGTCTGCAAAATACATCCATAATCACGTGAAAGAGATTATCTTTGAGGGTTGCACATGGGAATTGAAAAAAAACAAAAAACAAAAAACAAACCCAAATACTAATCAATGTTCCAAACTAGGATTGGGATGCACTGCAATTCGAATAGGTAATATGAGAAATTCCATATGGAACCCCTATCTGACCATATAGGTGGTCATACAGTCTAAAATTTATTTAGACAGATATATAGGTCTCATCATATAAGATTTCCCACAGTACCTGTCAATATTACTAGCAATATATATTTTGCCTCGTGCATCCTTATGTAACAAACTAGTACTCCAATGAAGTTGCTAAAGCAAAGAACAAGGGCCGCCGATCCGCCAGAGTAGTTAATTAACTAGCTAACAGAGATTCTTAGAGTGGTGGTGAGGGTCAGGTCCTCCAGGACTTTGTCGCTTGGAGTCATAAGGACGGCTAACAACGTCAACTTCATCCTTAAACCCCACCTTGAGCCTTTTTGATTTTTCAAATAATTCTCTTAGAGCCCGCCTGGTCAGGTTCTTCCTCTCTAGAAAGGGATATTCTAGAGGTCGAGACTCTGACGACATAGCAAACATAAACATAACCAAGATGACGCAAACACAAAGATTCAAGCTACCCATGCTTCACACGAGCTCTCAAAACTCATAGTAATCACAACATTAATTGAGGCATGCTTATATACTGTCTTTCGTCGTAGTGGGATTCAAATTTTAGACACTTTTTTGTGCATGTATTTGCCAGTCCTGTCATATTTTAGTGTGTGTCTAGTCAGTTTGCTCTCTTGTCATTGTTTAAGACTTTTAAGTACCACGGTTTTTGACTTGTAATGTTGAAGAGCTGAACCAAGTTGCCCCTTAACGTACACTTTTTCCCTACGAGGTATCGAAGGGACACAGGATCAAAGATTCGGACGTCGAAAGAGCATTTGATATAGATTATAGCTGATCTCAATTAAACAAATCTGGGTTGTCAAACAAAATAAGAAAATTATATGGATTCTCAAGCTTTTATTATTATGATTATTGTTAGTATAAATGGATCTTTTACTAATAACACAAAGAATACAACATCCCTTCAGCAGAAATATGCTAGAAACCAACAACTAGCCACAAAACAGACAAAACTATATCTATACAGGCACCAAATTTCTATCTTCTAAGATTTAATTTAACACTCTACATGAAGACTACATCAACCTATCCACAAAGAAACTGAACAACTGAGAAAGAGTTCTGGGATACATATCATATATACATTGAGGAATTTATACAAAAGGAAGTATATATATGTTAAATATAATTTTACCTTCTGGGCAACTTTGCAATTTACTACAATTAAATGAGAGATAAGATAGCTAGTCGTTGTAATTAAGCACTGTATACTTCAATGAGTTTAATAGTACTCCAGCCAGTCAATGAATTGACAGTTGATGTAAAGATTGACAAAGATGAAAAGGTTTATTGAATGTAGTTTTGTTGGATGCTAGCTAGAGATTCTTTGAATATAAATCCACATTTTTATCTGAATAGTCTCATTGGAAAAATTATCGAAAAGGGAAGATTCACAAAGCGAGAAATTGGTAGGAGAAATAGTTCTATGTCTCAAAAAGTTATAAAGAATGTGAGCTGTTCGTAAAGAATATTGCAAAGATTGCAAGTTGAAGATATCAATTGATCGCACACTGAGTCTCGATCGGATTACAAATTAATGCCTACAATCGGTAATGGAATTGGACGTTCTATTTGTGAAGTCTATTACACATCAATCATGATATATGATTTATTTTGGTCAAGTGAAATGGGAGACTTTAAGTTGATGTGTAGGTGTGATGCACTAAATGGATTATGTGAGTACGTTATCTTTCCTTAAAAATAGTTTTAATAGGAATGACCTTAACTCCAAAAACCTCTTATGATATTGATTCTAAATACCAAGAGGATTGTGAAGTCAGATGTCAAGCAACAGTCACTTTGATGCATTTAGGAATGAGACCTTTATAATGGTAAAAAATTTTCGTGTATTGGGTGATTACATGTAGTATTGTGAGAACACATTTTTCAAAAAGTAATCAAAGTCCTTTATTTTAATGATATAAATTTCTCATTGAGTTGGATTTCATAGATTGAATCATTCTCAATCCCTAACCAATACATTTTAGTAAATATTACTAAAATACTTATACACGTGGTGAAAAAAGTTTCATAGGCACGACAATAAAATAAAATCAATTGCTAAAGGATAAAGAAGTAGAAAATTAAAGTGACAATATTATTGGCTTTAATTCTTTTACGAAAGATTTCAGTGAGAAATCAAAAGTCAATATTTAGAAAATTATAAGGGATTAATTAATTTAATAAAAAAATGAACTATCAGGGGGTTTCAAAGGTGGGCATGCATATGCCCACCCTCAACTTTCAAAAATCCCCCTTACCATGGTAGAAAAAATTTTATACCCTTATTATGCCCTCCCTCAACCATGATTATGCCTTCTACCTTCATGCTTAAACCATATTATGTCCTTTAATAAGTTAAAATTTGAAAAATTTAAAACTTTAATTTCAAACTTTCAGTTTTAGAAGAATCAAAGAAAGAAGACAATGAATAGTATCCATACTCCAAGCGTGCGTTTTGTTAATTGTTGAGACTTGAGACTTATAGTGGCCTAGTGGGGGTGGAGTCCATGGGGACAGTGCATGAAGACAAAATAAGTTAAAGAAGGAAAAAAAAGGCTTTGAGCCTTTAAAGTTCTTTGTTGCCCCACCTTTTCAACTAAAAAAAAAAAGCTTTAAAAATATGTTATTTCACCGCCAGTAAACCCTAAGAAAAAAAAAGGCTTTGAACTTTTGAAGTTCTCAGCCGCAGCTAGCGTGCAACTAATAAAAAAAAATGATTAAATTTTTATTTTACTAGGCTTTTAGCTTCCTTATTTTTCAACTTCAACGAAACTAAGCCTCAATTTTCTTTTGCTTTTCAACTTCAAAGAAAAATTAAGGTATGTCAATATGTAATTAAATTTTTAGATTTAAATTTAAATTATTCTTTTAATATTTATATTGCAAATTTGCTATTCGGGAATCAGGATTCAGCCTATTAAGCTATTCTTAATAATAACTTCAACAAAAAATTGAGGTATGTAAAATTGTAAATATGTAATTAAATTTATATTGCTATTAATTCAGCATATTCTTGATAATTTTTTTTTATATTTAATTATTTATAAATTTATATAGTTTTGTTTCATATTTTAATTGTATAAATATATAATTTGTAGTTATCTGAGATTATGAAGAAAAATAACGATTCTATTGAGCTATAATCAAATTTTAAACGACTTCGTGTTAAAATAGATTTAGCAAATTGTGACAGAAATTGTGAGAGAGCATTCTCAGTAATGAATATTGTTAAAAATTGTTTACGTAACCGATCGAATAGGAGATCAATGGATGAATGAATGTTTGATTACTTATATTGAGAAAGACATATTCAAGACTATCAGTAATGAAGAAATCATGCAGCAATTCCAAGATATAAAGACTTGTCGAGGACAATTGAATTAGTACTAGTTGTGACAAAACAAATTGTAAGTTATATTTATATGTTTTAGAACATAATTACATTTTTTGTTGAATTTATTCACTTATTCCGTTAGTTATATTTTCGTTCAACTTTTTTTTTTATTCATTAAAAAAATCATGCCCCCTATGGATGAAATTCATGAATCCACCATTGTGAACTATATATAGTGCACTTTTGAAACTAGTTTTTATTTTTTCCTTAGGGTCCCAAATCATGATCTCTTACAATTTTTTTACAACATAGAAAGTAAGATCATTATGAAAATATATTCAATTTTAAACTGAAATATACCATATGTTTAATAGGTGAAATTTTTCAAGCGTTTCAATGACTAAAAATAATCAAAAGGACATAATTTGAAAGTATATTATTTCTTTCAAATTGTAAAGAATCTTAATCCGAGGACCGAGAATCATATCCCATTCTCAAAAGTAGAATTGCTTTAACGCCTCATCAGTTGTTACCATACCATTATAATACGATCACTTGTTCAGTTGTGCTTGTTATCGTTGGTCGTTATTTCTTTCTCGATCTTAAGTTGGTGCTGATCATAGCAGTTAATCATAATTAATTAGTCACATTCCAGCAGCTTATAGATTGACTTGTAGATTAATCATCATGCTTTACATCATCAACTCACAAATGACTCCAAAAGTTCAACCATTAACCATATAAAAATTTAAAAAAAAAGTAAGAGGGGGTACGTGTCCACAGAAAATGGGTGCATGGAAGAGGCATGCAGCCACGTCACACCGCAAGCACCTACTTTAGTTGCAGGATTTCTATAATTAACCCAACTTCCACTGTTCCACAATTAGAAACCTTTAATTTCCTCAAGTGGGAAGAGTAGCTGTACATCCAAGTGGGGCGGTGGGCCTCCCTACTCTTTTCCTCTGCATCGAATTATGAAGAGCCCTGCCCTACCTCTCACTTTGTCTTCCTAACTTTTCTTCTTTCGTCTTTACAGGTACTAGTCACTAGGCCCGGCCCACTTGAAGCTTTTACGTCTTTTTTATACGAGAAATGTTATGATTTCTTTTTGTGTTCTCTTCATTCTACACGGAGAAAATAATATCTACATAAAATAAGGAGAATATTAGAAAGAACATTAGGTCTAATAAATAAACCGTAGCAAAAAGTTATTCGGTTACTATTTTGTAACGGTATATTATCTTCTTTGTGAGTAACCTAATTTTAGTCCATTTCAGACACAAATTTACTCTACCCTATTCTAACAAGTTACAAGTATCATTTATCGTGCTTGGGTTTCTAAATAATCAATACTTAAGTTTTTAAGTTAGTAGAATGTCAATAAATTACTATTTAGAATGACACTAAACCCCTCCCCTCTCGTGTGGAATAAGATCCTCTCTAATTCATTTTGAACTGAAAAATATATAGTTCATGGATAGGATTTAGTTTTGAAAATCCTACAGTTAAAAATGAGCCACATATCCTATTAGTTAAAAATAATAATAAAATATTATTTTATATTAAAAAAATAAAGGGGTGGTTGGCCACCCCATTGGGAGTGGCCGGACCACCCCAGTTGGGGGGGTGAGGTAGCTTCGGCTACCCCCAAGGGCCAAATCTAAAAATTTTTAAAAATTAAAAAAAAAAAAATCATTTGGCTCTTGGGGGTGGCCGGACCACCCCCAAGGGCCAAACAAATTTCTTTTTTCTTTTTTTTTTTTTTTAGATTTGGCCATTGGGGGTGGCCAGACCACCCCCAAGGGCCATGAAGTGGCTTCGGCCACCCCACCCAACAACTAGGGTGGTCCAGCCACCCCCAGTGAAGCGGTCAACCATCCCTTTATTTTTTTTTTTTTTTAATTATTTATTTTTTTAATATAAAATAATATTGTATTATTATATTTAACTAATGGGGCAGGTGGCTCTTTTTAGCTGTAGGATTTCCAAGAATAAATCCTATCCATAAATCGGATATTCTTCATTCCAAAATGGACTGAAGAGAATCATATTCTCTCTTGTATGGAAATGTCAACAAAGAAAAAAAAAAAAAAAAAATTAATGACACTTAACACTTATTTGAATAGGTTTGAGAAATTTCTATCCATTTTTAAATGTCTGAAACAATCTAAAATAGTGAAATTGAAAATCTAGGAGTTTGAGAACTATTTGCAACTTGCTGCTGCCAGTAATGTTGATGCTCTGTTATTATTCCATTTTATTTTTATTAAAATATTAGTATTAATTGTGGAGAGCATTATAGTACTCCGGCCACCTCTCTCTACTCATGATTATGTGATAAAAATGTAATATATAGTATTACTCTAGTGGCATGATATACCAAATGTGGTATATATCATTATATACTATTGGATGGTCTTTTACACTTCTCCTATACAAGAATTCAATCTAGGATATATTGCGAGATTGGATGGTTTGTGGATAGTAGATAGTGGGAGAGCTAGATTTTTTTAGGGTGGCAAAACTAATAATTAATGAAAATAAAATAATATTAAATGAAATAAAATTCAAACACCATATGAAACAATTCTTTATGAATTAATATTTTCTTGAATCAGAAGAAGAGTAGATATTATCAACTTGGACATAGATATATACAATAAGTAATACAAACAATTCATAAATTTATCATTACAATGGGACCCAACTATGCTTTAGAGAATAGACATCATATTGATATGACTTTGCGGATATTTTTCTTCTATTTGCCCTATAGCCAAAAATTCTCTAAACCATGTGAAGAACTGTGTTATTTTCATATGAACAACGAAGGTAGAATTACTTGTTGTACGCCACTCCTTGGCTATATATATGGGGCAAAAAAAATTTCTTCTTGGTCCTCCTCAGAAAAAAAATTGATCAGTCTTTGAGATTTTAAGATATTAACATCTTCTCACCAATAACTAAATATATCTGATAGAGTGGGCTCTCAACTTGCTCTTCACAAAAAAATTTCTTATTCTTAAGAGTACTCAAGAATATTTAGTTCTTAGTAAATGCTGAAGAACTACAATGAATTGGTGAATTGTGAGAGCTACAGTGCTATGTATTTATAGGCTTAGCATCCTTGAGAAAAAAGCAGTTCCAATCTGTGTGTGATTAAGAATAGTAGTTCCATTCCATATGGAACTAGAAGCAGAGTCCTAATACCATAAGGACTAGGGGGGTTGTGTCCAGGGGAAAACGGTCTCTCAATCTTAAGATAACATAGTTCCATAAGGAGGTTAGTATCCTAAACTAGTCAAATGTATATCGTCAAGTAGATTTGATATGATTGTCAAGTAATTTCACAGTGGACTGAGATCCTCTCCAATTCATTTGAACTTGAGGGAATTCAGTCCCTTATAATGTAAGGGTATTATTGTCCATCAAATTTTTTTTAGATAATAATACCCCTGCATTATAAAGGACTGGATCCCCTCCAGTCCAAACGGACTAGAAATGATCCTTCTCCCTTAACAGCAGCGTGGTCGCTCTTAATAATTACATCTCCTTGATCTCTTCAGGATCCTTTTGTGAAGAAAAGACACCGTGTGTAGGGAGCAAAGCCCATAGCAAAGGCAAGATGCCTTTACTTCGTGTTACCGTAGAATTATGATTGAGATTGCGAGATTCATAACCATGAACCTCTCTCCCACTTCATATTTTAAAGGAAAAAATATAAAAAAAGCCCCTAAATTATTAGCGATTTACGATTTAACCCCCTAAGCCCCTCCGTTAGTTGTCAACCGCAACACCCTCCCAGTTCTCCGCTGGCTCCAGCTCAGTGCTAAGAGAGGAGATCTTCAAAGGGTAATATTTTAATTAGCTAGTGTCATCATCTTCTTTTTATTTCTGCTTCCCCATGCAAAATCAATTTCCTTCAACTTCTCTACTTTCCAGACAAATATGGAAAACATTATAATATTCCAGGGCGATGCGTTCACCTCCGTCGGAGTTCTCCAACTTACAAAGAATGATCGCGTCGCCTCCATCACTCACAGTGCCGGTCGTGCCATGTATGCCGAACCTGTACGCCTTTGGGATGCCAAGATAGGGAGGCTTACGGACTTCTCCACCCACTTCACCTTTGTCATAAACGCCGATAATATTTCAGAGCATGATGACGGGCTCTCCTTCTTTATTTCACCATTTTAGTCCGACATCCCCAACAATTCAAGCGGCAAGTTTCTTGGACTGTTTGATTCGGCAACCGCGTCAACACGTCTTCGAATCAAATCGTTGCAGTTGAGTTTGACACTTTGAAAAAAAAAAGAAAAGAATCATTAATTATTATTATTATTATTTTGGTTTAATTACAGATTTTTCAGGGACATTGGTTGGCGAACCGGAGTGCAGATACTTCCTGTTGATTGCGATAGCTCGAATGGCTTCGTAATAACAAAAGCAGCGCTAGAAGCAGCATATGAGAAGGCCCAAGAGGACAATATCAAGATCAAGGGCTTGCTCATTGCCAACCCGTCAAACCCTCTGGGCACTGTTCTAGACACTGAGACATTGAGAAGCCTGGTGAGCTTCGTAAATGAAAAGAACATCCATTTAGTATCTGATGAAATATATTCAGCCACTGTCTCCGGCTCTCCAACATTCACAACATTTCCGAAATCATAGAAGGAATGGAATGCAACCGCGATCTCATTCACATTGTTTATAGCTTGTCGAAAGACATGGGCCTCCCTGGCCTCAAGGTGGGCATAGTTTACTCTTACAATGACGCTGTCGTGAGCTGCTGTCGGAAAATGTCGAGCTTTGGATTAGTTTCCTCGCAAACTCAATGTCTGCTTGCTTCAATGCTGTCGGACGAGGAGTTTGTCGGGAACTTTCTGTCGGAGAGCTCGAAGAGATTGGTGAAGAGGCGCAACATGTTCACTAAGAGGCTTGAGGAGGTGGAGATTTTTTTTTTTTCTTCCCGGAGGGTATTTTAGTAACTTGCAATCTCCAAAACGACATAGTTTTGATGTTTCCATCCACTTTGATTGCAACAATTAACCGAGGGAGCCAAAATGCAGCTGTTTGATAGTTTTGGGGGCCATTTTATTACTTTTGAAACTTCAAGAGACTAAATCATAAATCGCTGGTAATTTTGGAAGCTTTTTTATATTTTTCCTATTTTAAAATATATGAATGTTTTTTTAAAACAATTTTAACTTCATTACAACTGAGATCTTGCCTCTTGTGTTTCTAAAAGAAACACCCTTCCTAATAACATTAGGAACCTCAACTTTTCACCATATTTTCATATATTAAAAGACCAAATTTGAATCCGATTATAACCATTGGAATTTATTTATTAAAGTTTGATACTAAATTGTACCACCTTCATCAAGAAAACATAACATGGATCATGGTCTCTAAGACAACATTTGTAACGCCCTACCCTAAATGACACATAATATTGTATACTTTTGGCTTTCCCAAATCAGACTTCCTAGGAAGTCACTCGTCCTGGTACTATTCTCGCATAAGCTTACTTAAATGCAAAGTTATGATGGGACCATGATCATCATGGTTTTAAAATGCATTGTTAAAAAAAAAAAATGCATTGTTGTCATTTGGAGTGTAAATATACATATTATTAAAAATAATTTTGGATGGTGCACAAAATTCTCATTGATATAAAATAATTATAATTTGAATATTAGTAATAAAATAAATAAAATACAAGAGATGAAAAGTAGAGTATGAAAATATCTCATAATACTATAAAATCACACAAGAGCGTTATCTTTAAAGGTTGATTCGTGCCTCCTAGAGTATATAACTTGGTGCAATCGGATGTTTTGACATGCAACCTTCCAATATTAGACTATAGCATTTACCTTCGTTAATGACGTACCTTCAATAATGATAATAGAACAATACAAATCAATATGGATGAAGGACTTCAAAAAATTATTTTGTGGAGAAGCTAATTGTTTTGTGGAAAGACTCTAATACCAAGTTGTTACAAACTTGAGTAAGGGACCTCATAACTGGACTTTGGGTACATAGGATAGTAGGAGTCTTGCATTGATCGTTAAAGAGACCCCATACCTCACTTGATAGAGTTTTCCTTCAAACTAGATTGGAGGAATCTCCTCCAACCTAATCTTTAAAAGTGACATGTGTCTTTTTTTTAATAACATGTGAGATGCACATGAGTTTATAATATTATTTATTCCAACTTTGTTCTTATTATTAAAAAAATATGTGTATCTCACATGTTCAAGGGACACATGTCACTTTTATAAATTAGGTTGGAAGAGATTCGTTCAACCCAATTTGAAGGAAAACTAAGTCCTCACCTCACAACACAAATGATGATTTTACTAAAATATTCTCTACCTCTTTATTTCAATACTGCTCCTTATACAAGGGTTACAGCGGACCCAAAATGAAATTATAAACCTACTAGGACTTAGACTACGAAAATAAGGACTTACACCTACAAGGAAAGAAATAACTATTACATGGAAATAATTAATTAGAGACTAATTAATTCATAGACCTTAATAGTCCTAGGATTGTAGCATTGACCTTGTTGAATTTGTTATTTCCTGTCTACAACTTTTTTTTTTTAACATATCCGTATAAGAGGGAGAGAGATTCGAACTAACGACCTCCACTTTATTACACATAATTCTAGTCATTAAACTACTTTGGAAACCTTGCTCTCAAATTATGGTTGGTCACTCAAAGGCAAGTTTGGACCTTTGGCAGTCTCATCATCATCAAAATGTACAAAACCATATCTTTTGATTGAACCCATCTCGCAAGATATGGATATAATTCCCCAATGTTGAAAATGTTTCATCTAGTGAGCGTCTTGTCAGTGGCCTTCACATTTTAATTTTAATTATAAATTTTAAAGCAAAAATTATAAAATTAAATTAGGATGAGTTTATGATTGTGATTTTATAAAATAATTTATATTTTTAAAATATATTATAAAACGTAAGGCATTTGACATTACGATTTAAAAAGCATATGATTAGAAATGAGAAAAAATTATGCGATTTTTATAAGTAGGTTAAAGCTTATTTGAAAATGTGCAAATTTAAACCAAAATCACAATTTCGAATAACAAATATTTGATAAAAAAAAATAGTTGTTAACATATTTTACCAAATATTTTATAATTTTTAAAAGTAATAATTTCAAAAACAAAATTTTTAAGATTGCGCTTTTTGAAATCGTAATGTTTTTCCAATTCTTTTTGTAAGTTTTTTTTTTTTTTTAACAATAAAGAACAGTAGTGGTCGGAAAAACGACGACGCACGGTAATACAGAAACGATCGAAAATGACGGAAGAAACAAGAGAGGGCAGGGATGCACCGTGGCGGCATCGCACGCGTCTGTTATATCACACCGACGAAAGCTCGATCCCATGACGCAATTCCCACCGTCAGATCTTTATCTTGCCCCCTCACCTGAAGGTACCCCGCGAGGAATTCTTTAGTAAAACGGCCAATTAGCGCGGTCTCTGTCAGTGGCTATTATATCTTTAGCCACACTTTTGAAACTTTCTCGCATTTTCCCGAACACGTAGCCTCCCTTTTCCGAGTCCAGGGTTCGTCAATCGCAAGGACATGGACTCGATTCTTCTTCCGGAGCCTCTCGCCGTCGCTAACCACCGAGTCAGAGCTGGCGTCGCTCACCGTTCGTTCAATTTTCAGCTGCCGTGCCTGCTCGTCTCGCGTCCCGGGCGGGGACTTTGTCTGGATCGCTCGTCGGGACTCCGGAGGTCCTTGACTATCGCCGCCACCGGCACCTTGATGGCCAATTCCGTGCCGGTACGTTATCTTCTTCGTTTTTTGGCTTTCAATTTTGCTTTCTGTATTTGATTATGGAATATTAATCGCCTCCTATTTTTTTGTGCATTTAATTATGCTGAGGACGCTAATCGTATAATTAAAATTTTAAAACAAGTTTAATTTTAGGGATTTGGATTCGAGCATACTTGTAGTGAAGGAGTATATTGTGATTTCGATGCCTTATGGTTCTTGTGCATTGACACGTGAAATGCAGCCAAGAAGTGGAGTGTACACCGTTGGTGATTTTATGACAAGAAAAGAAGAGTTGCATGTGGTGAAGCCTACGACAACCGTGGAAGAAGGTAGTTGTTAAACTTAGATTACGTCTCGGGCAATATCTCATATATTTTTCCAATTTCTTAATGCAACAGCCTTTTATGTCAACAGCGCTGGAAATTCTCGTGGAAAACAGAATCACTGGTTTTCCAGTGATTGATGAAGAATGGAAATTGGTAAGATTTTCTTACCCCTTCTTGTTGAATCACCCTGTTTTTTTCTTGATGTATTTGTTTTAAGTACTGGTATCAGACTTTGTAAATGCTTACTATATCAATTTCGTTGAATTATTGAGGATATTGTAATTGTTGGTTTGGTAGAAGAAATAGGTGCTCAAATTGTTCCCAATGGGTCCCATATCTGAGGGTCACTTGACGGCTCATGTCTTTGAAAGTGAAAATGAACGGGGCTCCCACTGTCAGAAATTACTAGCTTATGCATGCTTCACTAAGATTGAGAATTTTTCTTCAATAAGTTCAGCATAATGTAATTCTCTCTATTTGCTTGGTGGAATGGGTGTTGGATGAATGACCTGATTCAGGGATTAGTGATTAATATCCTGGGAATACATTTTGAGGATTCTCTTAAAATGCAGGTTGGTCTTGTTTCAGATTATGACTTATTGGCATTGGACTCCATATCAGGTAAATCAAAAATTTCAATCTATGTCTTACCTTTTCATTATTACTCTTAAAACAACAAAGGTACTCTCATATCTTGGTGGTGTTATTCATTTAAAAAAAACTGTACCCGTGAAATTTGTAGTTTCTGGAAACTAGATTAATTATCCTATATGAGGGAAAATATTTGGTGGAATTGAAGGCTTTTTGCATAAATGCACTTTACCATTGGAAAGCTGCCTTTTGACTACTTTAATATTTCTAGCTTTCATGATTTTCTTGAATTTTTTTTTTGGTCAGGTGTTTTTCTTATATACTTCATGTGTAGTTGCTGCACATTTGTGCTTTTTAATGAATTTCGATTACTCATCAAAGAAAAGGGGAAGATATTGATATAAAGTCATATCCAATTCTTTTTGGAACAATCTTAAGGGTTTTTTTTTTCATGGAATTTGTAATAATAATATACTTATTCTTTATATAAGAAAAAAAAAATTATTGATCTATTTTATGATGTTTTAAGCATTAATGGTCTTTGGAAGTGACATCTCCTTCCACCATAAACCAGGGGTTGAGTGTGAGGTCATGTATTCAAACTAGTACGAAGTTATGAGTGAATATTGCCTCCTCCTCCTCCTTCTTCTTCTTCTCCTTTGCCTAAAGAATCTTGAGATTATTACTTGAACTTCTAACTAATAGACGGATGTTTGTATTGTGCAAGTAGAAAATGTAGTGTGCTAGAGGTTGCCTGTCATTTTTTTTTTTTGTATTATTAGTTGAGTTTCTATTAGTGTGTATCTTCTAATTTAAGGTATGTTCTCCATAATTTGAGGTATCTCAGAAATCCTTCTGAAACTGAATATTTTGAATGTGCAAAATGACTATTATTCATTTCTTACATGATGCAATTGAACATCTTAATTAGGTGGTGCACGAAACGATACGAGCATGTTTCCTGAAGTTGACAGCACTTGGAAAGTATGTGAAAACTCTCTCTTTAAAATAAAGTTGTCTATTCATGGTTGTCCGTGTCTTTTACATTTATATTATATAATGAATTGATGAATGTCTGGTTTCCTGAGCCATTATTGTTTGCATCGTATCCTGATAGAGGCAACTAAGGATTAGGGTTTTTATAAATGCTCCATTAGATAAAAGAAAATTCCCAAGAATTGCATGTGATAAATAGAATGCCAACTACAGGAGAGTCTAGGGGCAAAGTGAAAACTGAATTGCAGCAGAGCATGAGATTTCTAATTAGGTGATCACTTTTTTATACTCCCTGTATACTTTGAGGCCTCTTACGCCTTATGCTTTTTTTTAAGATTGATTAATACAAAAATTAAAAATTAAAAATTTAAAAAAAGAAAGAGAGCGTGAGATAGCTACTTGAAGGCTGTAGTGCCTCATACCTGCAATCAGGTCCATAGAGTACAGTTTAAAGGGTGATTTTGTGGGGTTGATACCATGGTTGATTAAAAACTGTCATTCCTTGCCTCCACCATGTTAGGTGGGCATACCCTTACAGTTGCCCTCTCCTGACGGGTATTGTTCCAGATATCAGTTAGTCACAGTGAGCATGTACTTGTTGAACTATGCCTGAAGGCTTTTATTGACCCGTGATATTCATTTTGTTGGGGATAGGATATTCCCCTTTTCTTTATGCACTTTTGCCTTTTACTTTTAATGTCTTTAGCTCCAAAGTTAGAAAGTGGTTTTGTTTTTAGGTTCCTTTTTGGTCTTCGTTCCATCACTTTTTGTTTTGAACTTCGAGAGAAAGGGGATGCTCTATTGTTTCTCATGTGGAACTGACCTTATAAACAAAAAAAGAAAAGAAAAGCAAAATATAAAAAATAAAAAATATAATCAGTAATTCAACTCAACCCTACTCAACCCAATTCAATAGTGTCTTATATTTTAACTATTTAGGGTTAGCTACAGGATCCATGACTTTCATTTATCAGTCACGTTGAAGCATTTCATGACCTTGCTTACCACTTTATTTTTGGGTTTCCTTGAGTCTTTTGGATTCTCCTTACTGCTGCATCATTTCATTTTTGGTGCACAAGTTCCATCACAGACAATTTTCCCTCAACTTGTCCTCATTGCTCAGTTTCTTTGATGCTTAAAACACTACTATGCTCTTTTGAATTCCAAAAATTTCCATGAACGGATGCCCGATCCAAAGGCCACTAAGCAAATCAACTTCAGCTCTTTCTGTTTCTACTTTGTTTAGCACCTTTCTTGCTGGGAGTCCTCCAGTCCTTGTTTTAAGCATGTAACGTTCTTTGTAATGCTGTGATGCATCAGAAATTATCAAGGAAATAGAATGACTATATCTACTCTAGAGGGTTTTGTATTGTAGGAGGATTTTCTTGAAGAAACTCCACAAGTTGAGAGCTGCATCTCAATTTTGGAAGCATTATAAACTTGTGACCTTATTAAAGAAATACATTCATGCAATCCCGATTAAAACTGTCCCTTTTTTCTTTGCAATTGTTATATTGTCCAACCAGGTACTACTCTAATTGCATGTAGTACTGCAGACTTTTAATGAGGTGCAGAACTTGCTCAGTAAAACCCACGGGAAGTTGGTTGGCGATTTGATGACGCCAGCCCCTGTTGTTGTTCGTGAAACCACTAATCTTGAGGACGCTGCTAGGTTCTTTCATCCCTTTTATTTTTTCCTGATGTACCCCCTTCTCTAGTTTCTTTCTTTATTACCGTTTTCTTCCATCTTTCTGAGTACCTGCAGCTAGAGAGTGACAATTCTGAATTGCTCTATCAAGTACAGGTTGTTACTTGAAACAAAATATCGCCGACTTCCCGTTGTGGATGCTGATGGCAAGCTGGTAAGTAATTCCCCTTCTCTTTCTTCATCATGCTTCTTCCTCCAGTTCTTAATTAGCCGTTGTTTATAACCTGAAGGTTGGGATAATTACGAGAGGAAATGTCGTCAGAGCTGCCCTTCATATAAAACGTGCTACTGAAACCAAAGCATAATACTGGGAAATTGCCCTATGAATTAGGGGGGGGCACCCCAATTTGGCAAGCAGGGCTAATTCGTTCCGGTGGCAAGTGCCGTGAGTCTGTCAACGGACAGATCAGAGGATCTCTCAGCTCTCTCTCTATGTACAATTTTGGCTTATGTATGTGAAAACACCGATTTGGTTTGTTATACATAATTATCAAGACCAAAGGCCGTTAGGTACCCAATGATACTCAAAAGAAAAAGGCTAAAGCTTTTTTTTTTGTTTTTTTTTTTTTTACCCACTAAAATGACATGTTTATGCGACTATACTATGCTCCGACACAGCATAAAGGCTCCGTGAGTGGGACGGTAGTGGGCCACTCATTGTCGGATGTCGTGGAGCTATGTAATTAAAGTCTTGAGCTAACGTCTGACTTGGTTGTGGAAACTACCGGGTACTCAAACGGGTAATGTAAACTAGGAGGCATCCATAGGTGCTTGCAATGTCAATTTAGGAAGGTGGAAGAGTTGAAAGGGAGTGGGTTTGGTTTGGTTCTTTATTGCCGTTGCCGATCGTTGGAAGATATTGGTTGAGGACATGAATACCCCAGGGGTTTACCGTTTACCATAACCCCAGTGGCCATCGAGAAAATGCACAATGCATGACATCATTGTGGCCATTGTCTCTTCTTTAATTACGGACAAATAATAATCATTTTGTAGTGCAACCACGTGAAAGCAACGTTTTTTGTAAGATGAAATGGATCTAAAAGCAACGCACGGATGGTGGGGGTTGTAATGGCGCATCTAATCAGTAGGGTTTTTTTTTTTTTAATAACTTTTTCTTGGAAGTAAATCAACCCTTCTTTCTATCTAACCCCGAGAGCTTGTCGATTCCTGTTTTTTAATCCCTCGAATGAGATTTTTCCTTCTTTTTATTTTTTATTATATTGGGAGCTCTTGATTGGATTACCAACCCGTAATCAGTATTTTGTTTGTTAGTAATTTTTTTCTCTCACTTTCCTCTTAATTGATTAAAAAATAAATAGATCAACCCCTAGGAATAGCTATTGCACTTTGTTGAATAAAAAAATGTTGCCGCTCATACTTTACTAAATGTTAACATCATCATCTTAATAAAACTTATCATATAGTCTAAAAAGAAGTTACTCTCCGCTAATTGTGGACTAATCCCTTTGTCCTCTACTGGGAAACGCATAGAAATCGTCAACCAAACGTGGATAACAGCTAAAGCCGTAAGTCAAAAAAAAAAAACCCTCTCATCAGTCATCAGATTCTCCGCTAATTTAACCAGATATTTTCGCGATTTGACCTCAGATGGAGCAGATACATCTATTGGATCTCCATTGACAAATCCCACCGACCACGCTGCCCTCGTCATCATCATCATGCACCGTCACCATTCACCACCACACCATTTTCTCACCTCCCCCCTTCCCCACTCTTTCTCTCTCACTCACTCTCCTAAATCCTAATCAGAAAAAATAATAATAATAAAAATAAAATAAAATACCTACCTCTTCAAATCTTATCACTTTTATAGTAGTTATAACTTTAGTGGTTAGCGTCGCCCTTTGCGCCCAACTGCTATTTCCCATTTCCCATTTCCCATTTCCTCCCCCCATGTCAATGCCATTAAGAAAATAAAGAGAAAAATTAGGAAATATTCTGATAATAATATTACATTTACAGTTTTTTACAGGGCCAAAATTTCTTTGATTCAAAACAAAGAAAGAAAATTAAAAATAAATAAAAATAAGAGCTACAGAAAAAGGTACAGTACACTACAAACAGAGGGCTTCATCATTTCTTCAGCCGTCACTCCCATACCTCCATAGCGCGCACGTTAACGCCACCCCCACAAATCCACATAAAATAAAGACTTTCCAACTAATTCCTCTCCTCCCACTCCGACTCCGAGTTCTCCGGTTCCGGTTCCGGCACCTTATTCAAGTCGACCCGCTCCACCAACCCGCCACAAGACTCGAACTCGCTCGTCGCCGGCGATGCATGCTGAAGTTGATGATGATTGTGATGGTGGTGGTGGTGGTGGTGGTGATGAGGATGATGCAGAGCCGTCTCGAGCGCGTCGACTCTCGCGCCCACCTCGGTCGCCTTTTTCCTTATGAAAGCCGCGGACATGTCCTCCCCAAGCGCGCCGCCGCCGGCCACTTCGGCTGCCAAAACGTCTGGGAAGTTGAGCCGAGCCGAGGGTCCCCTCAAGTAGAAAACCGCGGTGTCGTAAGCGCGCGCCGCCGCCACGGGGGTGGAGTAGGAACCGAGCCAAATCCTCGAACGCTTGTTTGGCTCTCTAATCTCAGCCACCCACTTCCCCCACTTCCTCATCCTTATCCCCTTGTAGGGCCTCTCACAGATCTCAACCCCTCTCTTCCTCCTAGTCTCCTCTCGCTCTCCTCCTCCTCCTCCTCCTCCTCCTTCCCCTCCTCCTTCACAACCTTCCATCTCTCTGAAAAACAAAAAACAAAAAAAAAAACCCTTTTGGTCTCTCTCTCTATGGATTATATAGGGGGCGTGCAAATAATCTTCTTCATCAAAATACTAGAATTTCAACGCGTAGAAGAAAAAACCCAGTGCGGTTTTTGAGAGAGATGGGGCCTGGAGGTGGAGGGGGGTGGGGAGGGTTCTTTGTTGCTACTACTACTACTTGGCCACTCAGCTTGTCATCTGGGTAAGCCTCCACGTTGGTTTTCTTTCAAAGGCAAACAAATTTTTATTTTTTAATAATAATAAAAAAAAGGGTACTGACCAAATTCACCGACAAATCTCTCTCTGCTTTTCTTCTGTTTTTTTAGTAATGGTTATCCAAGGCCGTAACATTGGAGCATAAAACAAAACAAAAACAGGTTGTAGTTCTAGTTGTAGACGTAGATGCTCTGCCTATAATTATAAAAGATGGGGTTTTTATATATATATAGTCAAAAGGAATAATATAATTGCATCTGAGTGGGTTTTGTTTGGGCTCCGTTTGGCAAATGGGAAAAAATGGATTTTTTTAATTTAGTATAATACTTAAATAATCAATTGCGAAAATAATACACTCGGATGGGATTGGTGGTGCTACTATTTATATCACTTGTCTGTGGTTTTATATATATATATATAATTTTCGGAGGGGCAAAGGGGTAGGTCGGTGGTCGGTGGATAGATACCGTTAGGAATTGACTTTCCCTCCACGCAATTAACGATTTAATACATTATCACTTTTGTCCTTGTTAAACCTCCTTTTGACATGACCGATTCAGGGTCCGTTTTGGCATTTCAAGTTTCTTGTGGCCCCACTTAAGTCAAGTTGGGGCCTTGGGTTGGGGGTGCCCTGCTTATCATACTAGAGGGCGGCATAATTATTTATATATACCGGCAACATTTTTTTTTTTATGGAAACTGGGAAATATTCATCTTTTTTTATGAGATTAAAAGATAATAACCCTGGCGTTTCACCTATTAATATACTTCTCTTTTCGGTGCTTATAAAATTCTTGCTCAATAATTAAAAAATAAAATCTACATCAAAATTATGGGATGTTAATTCATATTTATGTGTTAAGATTATATAGGTCAACGCTAATATGACTTATTTAAATAAATAAGTTAAACCTATTAATATCACGATGATGTGTAGCTTATTCCTTGATACTATAACATTTATCTTTATAAATTGTTTTGATAATTTTCAATGAAAAAGTTTCCACATCATTTTGGTACTCATTTTTTGGTATAAGATTTGGTGTTTCAAATATTTTTTGTGTCTTGTAGGCCGGTCATGTAAATTTTTTTTAGCTATGATACATGTGTTGGGATCAGATTGTGTCGATGTATAAATATAAGACTATATAAGTTGATCTTAATCTAATACATTTAATTAATCAAGTCAAACTCATCATTATTAATTCTTTAACTTTTTGTTGAGTTCTTGTCAAATTTATAAATCGTAAAAAATTGTTGGCCTCAAAATACAAAGAATCTTTCTATAACCAATACAACAAGGGAAAGTACATTTTTCTTGCAAAGAAACGTGTTGGGAAGATGCATGAATTTCCATACCTAGCTCATATATATATATATATAACAGCTAGCTATTAGGTACGGGAATAAAGGGAAATGTTATCAGTGATTGTGATTGGTAATGGGTTTATAATGTTGATTATGGGATTTATAAGCTATCATTTTTATTTATAGTGCTTGGAATGGACTAATTTTACTATTATTATTATTATTATTATTATTATTATTATTTTAGAAACTATTCAATTAAAGTGGCAGGCTAATCATCACAACAATGATTATCAATACAAATTCGCCGGTGGCAGAGTCGACGTTGGATCGAATCCCTCATATTTGAGGGGAAATATGAGAGTCTCATATTATAATCTGAGCCATTCATTTTTTATCCAACAGCCCATATTATGCCACATGTCTCACTTAAATATATAATAAAATATTAATTAATTTTTAAAAAGAAAATAAAAATAAAATATTAAAACATTAAAATCAATAAAAAAATGGGTGGCCGGCCACCCCATGAGGGTTTCCGCCAACCGCTTGAGGCCACCCTGCATCAGTGGGTCTGGCCACCCCTAGCATCAAATCGGGTGGCCGGCCACCCCCTATGGGTTTGTCGGCCACCATAGTTTTTTTTTTTTTTTGGCACTTGTGGTTGTTGTGTCTGCCTGGGTGGTTAGCCACTGCCGCTCTGGGTGGCCAGCCACCCCTAGGCTCAAATCGGGTGGCCGGCCACCCCCTATGGGTTTGCCGGCCACCCTAGTATTTTTTTAAAAAAATTTGATTTTAATTTTTTTTTGCCCTTGAGGGTGGTTAGTGGTTCCCACCTGCATCAGCTGGGTGGCAAGCCACCCCTAGCATCAAATCGGGTGGCCGGCCACCCCCTATGGGTTTGTCGGCCACCATAGTTTTTTTTTTTTAAAAAAAATTTTTTGGCACTTGTGGGTGGTTCGCCACCCCATCGGCTGCTTTGGGGTGGCCAAGCCACCTAGGCTCAAATCGGGTGGCCGGCCACCCCCTATGGGTTTGCCAGCCACCCTAGTATTTTTTAAAAATTTGATTTTAATTTTTTTTTGCCCTTGAGGGTGGTTAGTGGTTCACCCTGCATCAGCCGTCTGGGTGGCCAAAGCCACCCTTTAGAAGACTGGGTGGCCACCCACCCTCTGGGTTTGCCGGCCACCCCAGTTTTTTTTTAAAATTTGATTTTAATTTTAATTTCTTTTTTTAAAAATTAATTAATATTTTATATATATTATGTGACACGTGGCATGCTGTGGACGGTTAGATTAAAATGGATGGCTCAGATTATAATGTGAGAGCTCTCATATTTCTCTCAATATGAGGGGATCCCGATCCGTCTACGTTTAATGAAACAGAATTGCCATTTTGTATTTTAATGTATAAGATAAAAGAATTTTAAGGTCTATGCTAGCTGTTATCATAATGATAAAAAAGTTCATTTGTTAATTTTAGGATCCACATTTGATGCTAAATAGATGTAGGTATAGGAAACACTGGATCTTGGTTAATTACAAGGTTATGAAGACTATTAAAGGTAATATTATAATATTGATTAAGGCCTCGTTTGTGTTGTTGCAACGTAAAATGTATTTTGTTCAAAAATTATTTCCGTTTTATAGTTTTTTTTGAGTTTGGCTTGTATGAAAAATTAATAAATATTACTTATATTTTTATGTAATCTAAGGAGCTACGAGGAAGACAGAGAGATAATAAAGATGAGTTACAGAAGAAGACAATATTTGAGAATAAAAGGTGTTCGAGGGTGAGATTAAGATGAAGTGCAATTGTTTACCCTTATTACTTGTAATTTGGGCATACAATTATGAAAGAGTCCTTGTGGTGCTCCCCTTTTCGAGTAGGTGTTCAAGTAGTCTAAGATATGCTCAGGCAAGTAAGCCCCATAAGGTTCTTCCCACTATAGCCCACCAAAAGGTGCTGAAGAGCAGGAAAAAATATGTTGTGCACATAAGAATCGTAAACCATTTTATGCTTTATTAGTGTTATTTTTCTTGGTCAACTAAAAACATTTTCAAATTGACTAATATTTTATGCCGCACCAAACACTCAAAAATAAGAAGAAGGAAAAGAAAAGATTTCCTAAAAAATCGAAAACAATTGGTCTTAATGATTAAATATACCATTTTTAGTAGCTTAAGTTCTTAGAATAAATAATTATTTAACATTATACCAAAGCATTCATTTTTTTTTTTTTCTGTAATTCATCTATAATTTCAATTAAAGGTTCTACGTTATGGATTTCATTTATTAAAGGAAAGTTCTAACCCACATGTGATGATTGATTTAATACATATTTTTTAAATTTATTTAAAATTTTGAAAAATGATAATTTAATAAATAGAAATATTTTTGTCTTTTGTTGTCGAGCTCCTTGTTTTTTGTCCTTAAATAGACGCACTTATTAGTTGGCTCGGATGTCCAAAATCCCCCTGACACACGAATCTAGGAATTTTCATTTGGGTTAGAACTTTCCTTGATAACACCGCTATCACAACATGCTAAATCAGTGCATCCAACACGTCACTTTAGATGGATTATGCCCTATCTGTAGCAGGGAGGAAGAAACCCCGGTGCATATTCTTTGGAATTGTCCTTCGACAAGGGATGTGTGGTTAGAGAGCACCCGAAAACTCTAGAAATGCTCTAGTGATGATGAAGATTTTGCTACCTTGGTGATTAAGTTGATGGGGTTGCTGAAAAGCAATGAAGTGCAAATGTTTGCAATAGTGGTGAGGCAGATTTGGCTCAGAAGAAATGCTATTGTTCATGGTGAAGCACTGTTTACACCTTCCATGGTTCTTTGGATAGCTAGGGAACAGATTGAGGGTTATGAGACGACAATGGCTCCCCTATCCAAAGAACTTGAACCAGAACACTCAATTCCACAAAACACCATGTTGTTGTGGAAGGCTCCTCCAATGGGATATATAAAGCTTAATTGGGATCCATAGATGTGGGAAGTCAAAGGATGGGCTTAGGTGTTGTGGCGCATATTCATATGGGAGAAGTGTTGGCTATGTATTGTGATTCGAAGCCTTTTGTTTAAGATCCTTCAATTACTGAGGCATTGACAGTAAGGCAGGCAGTGCTGATGAGTGCCAAATATTGTATATTTGAACCCCTAAATTTATATTTGTTAAACTCTTAGCTTTGCTATTTATTAATGTTTTTGTTAATTTTAGTGGCTTAGTGTGCTGCAGATCATTGACATACAAAATGCGGTTTTGAGGGTGGAAATAAGCAAAGGAAGAAATGGTTCCTATTAGAGCGATCGAATGCAGGCTACCTGCGATCGAGCGCATCTGTGCTCAAGCCTAAGCATGACACGATCGAGCGCATCTGCGCTTGAGCCCAAGAGGCCACGATTGAGCGCAAACCACGTCAGCCCTGGCCCCAACCCTAGTACCATCGTTTACACACTGTGCTGTGGAATTATTGAAGAATCAAGTGCGCTCGAGTGCACTAAGTGCGATTGAGCGCACCCACGCTGACTTGGCAGCACAATACCCTAGTTTTCTTTTATTATAAATAGCACTATTTTCTTTTGTAAAACCCTACGTTGGGAGGTGCCTTTAAGAACAAAAACTCCATTTTTTTGTCATTTTTTAGCCTTTTGAACGTCTTTCTTTGTAAGCTTTCATTTTATAATGATTTCATTTGATTTTCTCTTATCTCTTATTATCATGAGAGGCTAAAACCTTCAACTAAGGTTGAAGATGAAGTCTCGTCATTGATAAATGATTATGTTCTCATCATTTTATGCAAGTCAATTCGATGTTTAATTAATTTGTTGTTTGAAGTCAATTCAGTTGCGTGATTAACTTCGTGTGATTAAATATTGCTATTTTATTCATTCATAGTTTAATATTCGTTGTGTTTCGTCTGAGGGTACATCGAATGATTGGATCGAGACTAATATTCATTGTGATCTACGGACACAGTGGATGATTTGATCTCGATTAAATATTCGTTGCGATTCTTTAACTGATGGATTCATCGAATGATTTTATATGCATGTTTACGACTTTCGAACATTGTTTAAAACTCATTTACTTGTCAATTGTATGCATAAAATGCGAGAAGGTATTGTTTAATTTGGCGAGGTGGAATCTAAAACCTTAATGCTTTTCGTTTAATAGTTTTCAAGTATTTAGTTTAGTTTATGTTTTTGCACTACCAAACCATTTGAACTTCGGAACTAGGTTAAGATAAAACTTGATTTAGATAGAGAATTGATTTTTGCAAACATTACTCCATGTGGATTCGACCTCGCACTTGCACACACTTTACTGTACACGACTCGTGCGCTTGCGAGTACAATAAAATTTGTACACTAAGTGCAATTGGGCAGTAGCATGGCATGGAGCAAGATTATTCTTGGAAGAGATGCCTTAGAGATTGTCCAACTAATATGTAGAAGGGGGTCATGGATGGGCAGGTTTGGAGAGGTGGTGGAAGACACAAAAAACCAGTTGGAGCAGTTTCAAGAGTGGCAGATGGAGCACGTTCCTCATAGAGCTAATGAGGTGCCTGATAGTTTAGCAAAATTTGAATTACACTTACCAACTGAGCAATTTTGGGTGGTAGATTTTCCTACTAGTATCCTCCCACGCGTACTTGTTGAGCAAGACACTTTTTAATCAAAGAAATTTAGATTATCTTCAAAAAAAGAAAATGAGAAATCACGAGCTTTTCCATATAAAAAGGCCATGAACCCTAAGGAAGCTCATTTGCTCGACTACTAAGCAATCTAGAGTTCCTTGTGACTAAGTAGGAGAAAATATACACCCTTTGGAGGTATAATCTGACACCCTAACCTCTATTTTCTATTTATTAAGTTACTTTAAGTTTATATGTTGTTTAGTTGGTTTAATGTGTATATCAAGTTGGGTTTTGAGATGGTTTTAAAGAAAGGTTGAGACTTTGTAAGTTGCTTCTGATTTCGTGACATGATAATGTATAATTAGGTATGAAGGAGTACTTTAACACACTCACACAAAGCTCGTTTCGTAGTTTAATGTTGTTTTAGAGCTAAGTGGGTGAAAAATGTAACATCTTTAAGGGATTTGTGTTAAAGATTAACCTTTAAGACCTAAATGTATTCTAGGTCATTAAAATGACTACCTTTAGGAGCTTAGGACACTTTAGTATGAGTGGTTATTGGTAAATTTAAGTGATCAATTAGCCACTGTTAGTGATTGGTCACCCTCTTACAATGATCGATCACTACAACCCAAAAAAACATATTTTAGGGTTCCAAGCATAATTAGGATTTGTTTTTTTTTAGAAGAGTGGCTAATACTAAAGTATAGATATACATAAACAAGGAGCTTGCCTTTTCGAAAAGTATAAATTTTGATTTTTTCATTTAAGGTATGTAATCACTCATGAGAATGCCAAAATAATTTATCTTTAGCATGAGTAATTTCACTTATAAGTTATGCAGTTTTAAGTACATGTTTTCTTGAAAATGTGTCGTGAACCCTAATATTATACTTAATGTCCTACGAGACGTCAAGCCTCATTGTAAATGGGTTATGGGTATGGATAGGATGTAGAATAACTATAGACTATGGTATAATTATAATTATTATTATATTGTATATATATATATATATATTCTAATTGAATGAGGAAAATGGTTACATGGGATGATCTTTCCACTCCTGGTCTGAATAGAAGAGAGAATGACATATCCTAAAGAAACGCTTCCAAAAGGGTGTCACCCTCAAGCTCAAGACTTCGTATAAGCTGCCAACTGAAAAATAAGAAAAGCAACCAAAGCTTAACTTTGGAGAGCATCAAAGCCATGCAACTTCTTCATGGTTGTTAAAATGATGTTTCCTGCATCATCAGTAATACCAGCAACAACAATAGCAAAAGTGCCCTAAACCTGTAGTGACCCAAATTATTAACTAGGCATAAGTAGCTTAGTTGTGAGAGTTAATTTGGGCTTTAGGTCACTAAGGACACTAGAGGGATAATTTAGACTTTTGGGCAGACGTACGCTAGGTTTGGTGGACGTACGCTAGGTCTGGTGGACGTACGCTGCTGTCTGTAGTGCGAACGTATATGGGGGGGCCACCGGATGTACGCTCTGCAAATCGTACATGTTAACGTACGTGGGACCACCAGATGTACGCTACTTTTTGAATACCCTCTGGATAATACCTGGATGTATAAGGCAGCCATTGAACCATTGGACAAGAACCACCGGACGTATGCCTCTTGACTGGATGTCCGCTGCTTTTTTGGGCCTATAAATAGCACCTTATCCCCTTCGTGTTTCTTATAATTTCCATACACCCCTAGGCTGCCAAAGTGTTTCTAAAGAGTGTTCCAAGCTTTATGAGTGTGTGTGTGAGGCGTTTGCGAATTCGGAACGTTCGTGAGACGAAACTCTTGCAATTTTGTTTCAAGAAGGTAACGTTCGATCCTTAGCTTTAATTTACGTCGTTAAGCTACTTGTTTAGTATTTAGTGGTAGTTGTTAGCTTAGTTGCACTTTAAAACCCGTTTGGGTTAGCGTTCTTGTTAGCTTATCATTGTTACGTTGCATGGAGGTTGCAAATTAGACTAGAAGACTTTAGGTTGTTCCTAGTAGCTCTAGAAGTCAGAGAATGGGCGGACAGTGGAGAGAATGAGGTTCTC
The DNA here is from genome assembly GCA_013348765.1 of Carpinus viminea. Classification (NCBI taxonomy): domain Eukaryota; kingdom Viridiplantae; phylum Streptophyta; class Magnoliopsida; order Fagales; family Betulaceae; genus Carpinus; species Carpinus viminea. The sequence goes on from CP054673.1 coordinate 30,797,007, forward strand.
CCTGAGAACCCATACAACGGACGTATGGTGTCAAGACTGGACGTACGGCTTATCGTTACACGGTGGACGTATGCACCTGAGCCCAGATGTGTACAATCATTGTGTGGTAGGGAAACCTTATTTTCACCAAACGTCTCATAGCTCATGTTTTCCTTGATTTATGGTTGTTTTAGTGGAATTATAACTAATAGAAGGTTTTTCACAAATTTGGAGAACCTGAATCTTTTGGAGTTTTCGGAGACGTGTATCGATCCAGGTGAGCTTTAACTCATATAATGCGCATTGTTATTTTCCATGCATTGCAATCTGTACCGAGCAAACATGCATATTTTACAATTCTCACATTTTATACTTATTGTACATGAACTCTATCATTTTGAGAAAAATATTGTGCGAAACATGTTAACCAAGTGAGACTTGTAAATTGACATGCATATAAAATACAAACAAGATAATTGCATCATATGACATGGTACACTGGTACGTGCGGTAGTAATGGCCATGTGCTTACTATATATGTTAGTTTTTATGGTCAAATGTGTGCGTTATGTGAGGGTTGTGGATCCATTAGTTTCGTGACCTTGATGCAACCATTCCCAATGGTTCGGTCACTACAGGACGGATGTCATTAGTTGGTGTGGGCCACTCGGGGTTGAACTTGATCGTGCCACTAATGTTATATACGGTATGTTGTACAATGGCTGGGGCACTGACATTATATTATAGGTCCCTCGGGACAGCATTAACCCTGTTGAGAATGAGTAATATCTCGGATAAACCATACTGTTGAATTAAGAATATCATTATATCATATGCATATATCATTACTATATATATATCACGCATAATTAAATTGTCATGATGGAACTGCTTTGCTTATTAAACACCTGAGTTCATTACTTAAAACTGGAATGGGTATTATCTGCGTTAAAAATCACTAAGTCTTAGACTTACCCCCTTTATTTATGTCTTTCCTTATCATTACGAATAATTACACGATTTAGCTGTACTAGACGAAGATGCTGTCGAAGACTACTTGGGTGATTGCTTAGGATCTGATACGGGTAATCTTCGAGGATATGGATCTTGTTTAGCTTAGGACGATGTGGGAGGATGGAGGATCTACCCGTGCAAACATGATAGAGATTCTAATCTTATTAGCTCTGTTGAAGCTTAAGTCTAGGCTTTGATCTATTGATCTTTTGTGAACAATGTTGATGTATCCTATTTTGAGTTGTATTTATTTTCCTGTCAATGGTCCGATGATCAGTACATTTGATGACTATTTGTTATATTATAGATGCAGTACTTTATCTCTGGTATTGTTGTGTGATATTTTCATTATTGTCTCTTAATCCTATAGTCTTGGTAAAGTCTTCCACTGCAGTTTTCTCGTTATGACAAGGAAAGTAATTTTTCCTGAGGTCGTGTCTTGGAGGGACATGGCTGGGATGGAGCGTCGTGGGGTCAATTACTAGATAATTGATATTCCCATCAGGTGGGATGTCACAAAACCACCAATCAAATTCCCTTTAATACAGCCTAATTAGGGATGAGTCAAGATAAAAGGCAATGAAGAAGCCCGCCAAGCAGTGAGATGCCGAACCATGGAAATATATATCTGCTTGATTACATTGGCTATCACAGGTTGTAGGTCTTCATGAATAAGTTTATTTATAGACATCCAAATAAAGTCCAAAGTGAGAGTTACAAAAAGTTGAAAATACCTCAGACTTAGGAATCGCCAACAACTCAACAGGATTTAGGGTAGCTAAAATCCAATCCAATGTTTTATGGCCAAAAGAATGTTATAGTAAGGGTTCGAGTCATAAGCGGGGTAAGTAAATACTTATAACTACTTTTCTTAAAAACGTTTGATATGTTAGTTGATTGAGCACGCATATGATATGAGTATGCATACTTTTGTATAACTTGATAATTGCCTTGATAATCGGTTGATAAAATGTATCATATGACATGGTACACTAATACGTGCGGTAAAATGGTCATGGATTTACTATATAAACTTGATTCTATGGTCAAATGTGTGTAGATGTGATATATACGCCTTAGATCTAATGGTTACTTCGTGACCTGCGTAGTCTTAAGTGGTGGGTTATTACAGGACATACATTATTAGTAGTATGGGTCAGCTGAGGTCGGAATCGGTCGAGCTGTTAATATATGACACATTTTTCTTAAAAATGTGCGTTATGTTAGCTAACTAAGCACGCGTATGATATAAGCATGCATATTTTTGTATAACTTGATAATTACCATGATAATCGGTTGATAAGATGTATCGTATGACATGGTTACATTGGTACGTGTGGTATAATGGTCATGTGTTTACTATATAAACATAATTCTATGGTCAAATATGTGTGGATGTGATATATATGTCTTAGATCCAATGGTTATTTCATGACCATCTTAGCCTTAAGTGGCGGGTCACTACAGGACATACATTATTAGTAGCATGGGCCACCCGAGGTCACGCTGCTAATATATGGACGGTAGCATACAATGGTCGGAGCACCGACATCATATTACAGGTTCCTCAGGACAGCACCAACTCTATTAAGATTGAACAATATCTCGGACAGATTATACATGATAGTTATGACATAGTAAAACATTAGTTTTTTGAATTAAAACTTTTAGGCGATTACCATTGGAAGTACACATCTTATTTCAACAAAACAATATTTTTATAGTATATTAACGAAGACAACACCTTTTTCAAACCTTTACCAAACTGTTGTCGGGAGTACACCACTCTTTTGTAAACCAAATGATACTTTCATAGTGAATTAACGGAGAAACCACCCCATTTTGAATGCTTACTAAAACTGTACTTTTATTTTTGCTTAAATGGGCTTATGTCATATCTAGTTGTGAGGTTTACTTACTAAGTTTTTAGACTTACGCTGTTATTATTCTTATAGGAAGCATGTTTCTAGAACCCAAGAATGGCACGGCTGCCACTACAAACTTTGCTTTAAAGGTTATCAAGTTTGTTTATTATTGTTAAATGCTCTATGCCTTTGAGTTTGAGGATTATACTTGTCCATTTGATGATTTAATAATGACTCGGATTTGTTTCACCCTTCTATGCATTAACTCTAATAATGCTTAGAATGACGATGTCTCATTTAACCACAAATTGGTTTAACTAAGGTAATTGCCAGTAACCCTACTAGGTTAGCCAAGGCTAATTTTGGGGGTGTTACACAATCAGCTACTAGTTAGGTATATTTGGAGGTAATTGCCAGTAACCCTACAAGACTAGTTAAGGCTAAATTTGGGGGCATTACAACTTTGGACTGCGGAAAGGTTTAAGGAGATAAAACAAAAGTTGAGAATTCCAAGATCTTTCCCTAAGGAGAAATAAATCAGACATAGAAAAATCAAGAAGATCTTGCAAGTTCACATTCAACAAAGGCTTAAAGTTTGGCAAAGAAGGAATCCAAGAGAGGACTAAATGTCAACATTCACCCCACTAGATATAGAAATATAACCCTCATAACAACCTTTTTATTCTTCAACAAACATTTTCCAAATCCAAGAAGATTGAGGATTAGAAGGAATATTCAAGAAAGACATACCATTTTTCATATATTTATCCCTTAAAGCATCCACCTAAAGAAGTGACTGGTTGGTAGCCATCTTCCAGCCAATTCTAGCTAGCAAAGAGTTGTTAGGAAACTCCATAGACCGGATCCCCAATCACCCCCTCCCTCACAATGCCTTAGGCTAACAAATGCTCTCCCAAGAGAGAAATGAGAGATTATGCATTTTATCTTGGAGGAAACCCCATTAAAACTTCGTCAAACTTGCATTAATATCCAAGCAAAGAGACTTGGGCAAGACAAAAAGAGAAATAATATAGGTAGGAATAGCACTAACCACTGCTTTTACTAGAGTTTGTTCTGGTAGCTTGAGAAAGAAGCCTAACTTTCCAACCAGTAACACTTGCAAAAATCCTATCCTTGAGCTCCGTAAAAATATCTTTCTTCTGTCTATGCATAAGGAGTGGGATGCCAAGATATTTAGTTGTGGCCGGAATTTGAGCTAAATTCAGGATGTTATTAATAGCAGCCTTAGAAGTTGGTTTGCAGCCCTTATTGAAATGCAAGGAAAATTTGGCAACGTTAATGCGTTGACCAAACCAAGAGGAGTAAGTGGAGAGGTAGTTGAGTATCACATTAGCTTCACTAGCATTGGCATGAGAAAAAAATCATCACATCATCAGCAAATAAAAGGTGGGAGATGGGAGGGCTTGAACTAGCATCTTGATACCATGAAGAAGAGCCAAATTTTCTTCCCTCAAAATCAACCTAGAGAGGATCTCAGATCCTAAAATAAACAAGAAAGAGGAGAGAAGATCACCTTGTCTTAGTCCACGAAAAGAAATTTTTTTTACCAAAAAGGGGCCCCATCAAGAAGAATAGAGAATGAAGAGGTTGTAATACGTTGCCTTATCCATTGAATTCAAGTGGGATGGAAACCAAGCAATGTAAGAATCTTCAGGAGAAGTACTCCCATTCCACAGAATCAAAAGCTTTCTCCATGTCAAACTTCAAAGCCATGAGCCTTCCATTACCCATCTTATGTTTCATGGATTATATTGTACACTTCATCAACATGATTTTATGTCTTAAAACTGCACAATTTTTTCTTGGGATTATGCCTTGAAGTGCCTCCTAAATCTATTGTATTCCATACTAGCATAATTACTGTGATAATTGTTACCGAGCATAATTTGTCTAAAACCTCATCCTAAGCCAAGCCTTAATTAATGATATTTTGATGAAACCCCTTCAAAACATTTATAAAAATGTTCATCTTTCTACGTTACTTGTTACTAAACCGGGCTCACTGCATGGGTTAGGTTTCATTAGTGATTTATTTATTAAGTTGTGGACTTATGTATTTATTTTTTCAATTGTAAAAATTGTTGTTTTATAAACTAGCCGGTACTAGTTCCCAGAGAGTGAAGGCTGATTTGGATTCGTTGTGCAGAGTCTTATAGAGAGAACTATATATGTGTTTTCTTACTATTGGATTTCTGAAAGTATTGCATTTCAAAGTGCTCTTCTACATAGTTTTGGGCAATGAAGAAAGAAAAATAAAATGATGATATATGCAGCATGCAATGACTACGTAGTAGGGTGTGAAGATGAGCACAAGACAAAAGACAATAATCTTGGGAAAGTTACTAGACCTTAATAATTATATATGTAGGACCTTTAAATATATTTTTGTTTTGTTTTTGTTTTTTGTTTTGTTGTGAATCTTTCAATACATTTTGACTTGTTCATATTCAAAAAGGTTGAAATTATCAATAATGCACCGAATCCTGATGAGGCCACGTGGCCAATTAGTGGAAACAATTCATAGATATGCATGGAATATGTTGAGCATTGAAGTCATAGATACATGGATACATTAATTTTGGGAATGGTTTTAGAGACTTTGAGAGACATTAAAGTCAATTTTAGGTGATCACGAGGACATGAATTCTCAACTTATAAATAGCGTTAAATGCTAAATGGTAAACTCATACATTGAATCAAGTTGTTGACGTTGTGGAGGGGCAACATCGAACACATATTTCCTAAAGATTTAGGAGACTCTTGCTTTACCTAAAGATTTAGGTAAACCAGGGATAAGCGTGTGACATACGCATACATACACATAAATACGCATCACATCGAACGCGGAATCATGCAACCATATGTTTTGTTTTGTGGGGAACAGGAAGATTTCTTGATTGTATTAAAGGCTTTGTTGTACATTGGTCTGAAATTATAGCAAAAATTGATTGATTTGAAGAAAAAAAATTGGAATGTTTGATATAGAAAAATGAAAATTTTTGTTTTATAATGATTTTTTTGTTTATTTTTATTTATTTTAATAATAATAAAAAATACTTGATGTGTATAAAAAATAAAAATGTTGAGAGTTAAATTTATTTTGATGAATAGTATATGGCTCTTGCCAAGCGGAGCCAAAGGGTTATGGTAAAAACAATTTAGAAGGTGCTTTTCTGGCTCTTCCATTGTGGTGTGCCATCAAGGTAAAAGTAATTTATTTTGAGTAATTTATTTTTTTAAATTGTTTGTTTAATGCTTTTACTCTTTTTGGTTAAAAAAAAAAAGGTTTTAGAAACCCTAAAACTTGGATATTGGCTACTCACTTGATGCTTCAAACGCTTCTTTTCACTGGTCCAGTGGTCCTACGCCTGATTATGGGCCAGCAGCCCTTCCGGCCCAATAGTGCTTCTTTCTCATTTCTGCAGCTCTGGGTTTACATTTCAAGCCCAATTAATGACTGTCCGAGTTCGAGCCCTCCACTATTCACGTCTGTACTACAATTCGTTTTGTCAGAAAAAGAAGAAAGCTACAAGTCGTTTTTATGATCCCCCAAAAACCCTAGCAAACCAGTGGAAGTACTCGGGGGAGTTGGGACCATATAAAACCTTCTTCTTGCTCTTTCTGCTCGAATCAGCGACCTGTGAGAAGAACAACAATGGTAATATTCTTTTAAACCAAGTACTTTGATCCCTGTTTGGCTCTCAGGAATAGAAAAAAAGGTCTTTTCTTGATTTTGAGAATTCTTGTTTTTCCATTTTCTCCCAGCTTTCTCGAGAACGAAACAGGGACTGTAATAATTATAGTCATTGTTCTCAACAATCCATAACATGCAACGCTCTTGAAATCTTGTTTACCAGGGAATCGATTTGGTCGCCGGCGGTAAAGTCAAAAAAAGCAAGCGGACTGCCCCTAAATCCGATGATATCTACCTCAAGCTCCTTGTCAAGGTCTCCATAATCTCTCTTTGCGTATATATAATATATATGTGTATATGTGGATTTCGCAATTTGTTGAATGATTCTTGTGGTGTACGATCAGTTGTACCGGTTTCTGGTACGGAGAACCGGAAGCAACTTCAACGCGGTGATTCTGAAGCGGCTTTTCATGAGCAAGATCAACAACCCTCCATTGTCGATCTCGAGGCTAATCAAGTTCTCGCAAGGAAAGGTTTGTTTTCATTTTTTATTTGTTATTTTTGGATTAATCTATGGTTAATATTGTGGATTTTTGGATTGACAATAGGAGGGAAAGATCGCGGTGATCGTCGGGACGGTGACGGACGACGTTAGGGTTCAGGAGGTGCCGGCATTGAAGGTAGCGGCGCTGAGGTTCACGGAGACGGCGAGGGCGAGGATTGAGAAAGCAGGAGGAGAGTGTTTGACCTTTGACCAGCTGGCTCTCAGGGCGCCTCTTGGTCAGAACACGGTATAATACTTTAGAACCCATTTGTTATTTGCTTATGTAAATGTGATTTATCTGCTTCATTTTTTGAATGTATGTGTGTTTATATATGTTACCACCCTATTGTTCAGGTTTTGGATTGATTTGAAAGTAATAATCTAGTGGCCAGGATGAAGATTGTGGATTGTTGTAGTCTTAATAGCTGCATTGGATGAGTAAAGAAGCTTATTTTAATGTATATAATTGGTATATTAGTTTTCAAAGTTTTATCACAAGGCCACAGGGGATATCAAGAATGGGTCAAAAGTGTTTTTTTTTTTTTTTTTGGGGGGGGGGGGGGGGTTCGTGTAGGGACTTGTTTCCACTTGCATTTCGTAATTGGGATTTTTTGTCAGCAAATGTTCAACCTTTTGAAAATTAAGAAGGAAAAAATTGTAAGTTGTAGAACTAGGAGATGTACTTTCTGTCGTTTCTTGGCCTGAATGATAGATAGAGGTTTAATAATGGTCTGTGAAGGAACCCATCTGACTATTTTCCTTTCCCTTGATCCATCCTTTTTTCTCGTCTATTGGGAATCCACCAAGTTAAATTGTTACTCTATTAAGATATGCACGTGTATACTCTAAAGTGCATTGATCTTTTACGTGAGAGTGAAAATTATCATTGGATTACTGTCACGTTAGGAAGGCGCACTGGAGAGTGTGGGGGAGTGAAAGTGTGTCATTTCTCTTAAGATATTCTTGCTGGTTTGCTACATGTTGCTGAGAATTGTGTGTTGCATGTCGGATTATCATGGGATGTGGATAGTTTTTAAGCAATGGTTAGATTTACTCATAACGTGCTTGTTTATTATTACTCATTTAGATTCCATCAAATAAAGTTTTACTGGTGCTTATTGCAGGTTCTTCTTAGAGGTCCTAAGAATGCTCGTGAAGCAGTAAAACATTTTGGTAAAGCTCCTGGTGTGCCACACAGCCACACTAAACCTTACGTGCGGTCTAAGGGAAGAAAATTTGAGAAAGCTAGGGGAAGAAGAAACAGCAGGGGGTTTAGGGTTTAAGTTGCTCGATATCCCTTCTCAATTTAGAGAACAATTCATATCATTTTTGTCCCGTCTTATGCCCTTTTGTTTCGATTTTTGGTTGGACCAAACACATTTTCTCATTTATTAAATTTGTATTCTTTTAATTTCTTTTCGATGCTTTCAAATGCATAGAATTGGTGTGGATGTTTATGGTTATACTAAATTCATGGGAATTTGAGATGTTACATGGTAATGGGCAGAAGCATCTGAAGACAGAACAACTTTAGTTGGCTTAGTATGGGACTGTTTGATCCAGCACTTTGCATATTTCTCTTTGGGGATTTTATCACTCTAAAGGAGGGGAAAGTTACTCATGGCGTCGGAAAAGTGATTCACATGTCGGAGAAGGCGTGACCCACGGGTCTGGCCCAGCCGTGGCTGGATGTATTATCTTCTTCTCTCTTTGAGTTCAAATGAGCTCAAATCTAGTGTATTTTGATCCTAATTATTTTTGCGCACTTTTTATATTTTTGCTTATGTGTTAGTTATTGATTGGGGCCTATAAAAATGGGGTTTTAAGGTTGATCTTGATATAAGTTAAATTTAGGGTGTTCATGCGGTTTTTATTAACTGCTAACTATTTTATTTATATATAATAAATATATATAGATATATATTTATTATATATATTACTTCCGAGGGTGCAGTGTACGGGATTAGGGTTTACTTTACAAGGGTGGGTTTGGGTTCGAAGGGCCCTACCTTGGAGAAGTTTTCTGATAATATATATATATATATATATATATATATACTACATATATTTGTATTACTTTGGGTTAGGAATTTGATCATCCTATGATTTTTATATAATTATGTTTTTTATTTTTTTATTAATTTTTTTTTAAATGCTAATAGCTTTTATGTTTTTTAAGGTAGTAGGTATCCTCTACATTTTTTTATTTTAATTTTTTATGGCCTAATTTTGGAGAGTCCAATGTGGTATATCGTAACCTATATGCTTATTAAATAGTGCATATTTTGATACCAAAAAGGCACATAAAAGGCCAAAATAAGCGTAAAAGGCCCAAAATAAAAAATTTAATTTTCAAATTTGACCCAAAAATAAAGCCCAAACAAAGCTAAAAAAAAGGGTTAGTTAAAAAAACGGTTATTCTAGTGCAGTTTACCGCTAATCGGACAGTTAACCGCTTAGAGGTTAGTAAAATGTATTAACTGCTTCAACGGTTATGGCTGGCGGTTTTAGCTACTAAGTGCTAACTGCTAACAGCAACTGCAAACTCATATATATATATATATATATATATATATATAGTAATGTTATAAGCCTTTTTAGAATCATTTCAAATTTGATATAACTTTTAAAATTACCGATAAATTTGAGATATAATTTATTGATTTTTGATTTATTGATGATTTTAAAAGCCATATCACATTTAATAAAACTCTAATAAACTCTTTTTTTTTTTTTTTTTGACATGTTTACGCGAGAGGGAGTGATTGAGCTTTGTCATATATCCGCTTGTAGATAGATTCTCTTGAGACAACTTTAATAAACTCTATTAAACCTTATAGCATTACATATATATATATATATATATATATATATATATATATTATATATATGTGTACACACTTTTTCCTTGTCTAGGTCTCGATTAACTCTTTCTAACTTGGTTCCAAAATGGACGAGATGGCTGCCTACTACCCAGCACCCCACTACCCCTACTACCAACCGCCTTCACAGGCTGCTCCGCCGCAGCTCGGCGTGCCTCCGCAACTTCATCCTACGGAGGCAGTGCCACCGCCATACCACCACCACCCGCCTCAGCCATACCTACCCCACCCACAGCCCCCGTTCGGTTCCTACGCGCCTCCTCTGGTCCTTCAGGGTCTGCCAGACGAAGTCCGAACCCTATTCGTTGCTGGCCTCCCTGAGGACGTGAAGGCCCGCGAAATCTACAATATGTTCCGGGAATTCCCGGGTTACGAGTCTTCCCATCTACGGACCCCGACCCAAACGTCTCAGGTATTTGATTTTGTTGCACATCGTTTCTTGTCCTGTGTGCACTAATTGATTTTATTTCTGCGTTATGCTAATTAAATATACCTCAAATTTGATAATTGGGCTGGTGGGTTGTGTGAATTTTTGGTAATTTAAAATGGGTAGTCCGTGTTTAGGGTATTACATGAATGGAGCTCTTTGGCGTCGAGCTTGGCATGTGCATTTTTGGGGCTTATTTGCTAACGAAGTGAACGAAGTTGAGGGCTTTGGGGCTTGTTTGCTTTGCAGGCCTAGAAGGCATGCAGGCGTCTAATTAGAGTTAATATGACATTGTATGAGAACTGATACTGTAGCTGAGTTTTATGGAGGTGGAGTGGAGGGAGCTTTCAACAAGTTTTGAACTTTTGATTGCTATTGCTTATGAAAAAGAAAAAAATGGGTAGAAGTTTTGTTAGATATTACAATTCTCACTCTATTTACTGCAATTTAGGACGAAGTCGTTTTCTTATTATAGTGTTGTATGAATAATGATCATAAGAAACTTATACTTTGGTTTTGTTGAGACAAGCTACATGTAGTTAATTTGAGTGTTTGCTTCTTTGTTAGCTTGTGAAGCTCATTCTGTCAATTCATCACTCTAAGCAAGTGAAATTAAGGTTAACAGTTCGCCTGGGGGAGAGGAAATGTGGGGGAATGGTGGATTGTTTGGAAGACTTAAAGAATAAAGGGTGGTTTGTTCCATTCCATCCCACCTTTGTGATTTTGGGCGGAACACCTCATTCACCTCATTTAGGGTAAGATGCATGAAGCAGGACCACAGGAGCAGCTAATTAAGAAAAAAAGGGTGGCTATGGGTTACTATTCACTGTATTGTATTTAGACATTTTTCACACTAACTAGGGCGAGTGCTGCAGCAGTATTTCATTTTTTATATGTCTTTTCAGTCCTTTCATTTTAGGTTATTTTGCATGATCTAGATTTTATTATTTTCAAAGGGCTATGATTTAATTTTAATTAGGGTTTCTACGGTATAAGGATGCGTTTGGGATTGTGATTTCACAAGAATGATCTGTGTTTTTAAAAGATATCGCAAAACGTAAGGCGCTTGGTATTGCGATTTAAAAGCACTTAATCTAAATAGGAAAAAAATTTGCGATTTCTATAAACAAGCTAGAGGGTGCTTATTTATCGATTTCACATAGCAAATATTTGATAAAAATGTATTTTTTAACATGTTTTACCAAACGCCTTTGTGAATTTAAAAAGTTGCGATTTCAAAAACTCAATTTTTTAAATCCCACTTATTGAAACCGCAATCCCAACCGGATCCTAAATTAAGGTTCATATTGTTATTTGGATTTGATAAGTTTTCAAAAAGGAAGTTATTTTCCTTCTTTTCCCTGGCTGTCTAGCCTGCAAGACAACCCTTTGGCGATTTGATTACTAGTGGTCTCTCATTGATTTCTAACTATTTTTAGTACAGTAAGTTTCTTCTTTCTATTCATTCTCTTTATAGATTCCCTAACACACTGTAAGTTTCAAGCTCAGTTGCTTAATGAACCAAGTTAGAGCAAGATTAGCTTAGGAAAGGTTAAGACAAGAACCTGTTTAATAATAAGAAATTCAGAACACGTTGGCAGATAATATAAAGTGAGCAAAAGTATGAGAAGGAATTGAGTAAGCTTTCCAATTGAGTTTTCTATTTTGACTGTTCTTTTGTTTCTGCGATTGCTTATTGGTGATGTTTAGGTGTAGCTCTTTGATAAAATAATTTGTAGTTGTCATCCTCCTGGACTATATTTTTTGCATTTATCTATTCATGATATGGCTTATTCATTAGTCTCTTAAAATCATGCATATTTGTTTCTTAAATTTATTTGGTCTCTTTATCTGATGTGCTCTAATATTGTCTTGGGTTGGTGACAGCCATTCGCATTTGCTGTATTCTCTGATCAGCAGTCGGCAATCGTGGCTTTGCATGCACTGAATGTAAGGATATTACACCATATATATTTCTCCACTTAGTAGTTGGAAAATGTATACTAAGTAACTTGTTCAATTATAGCATTATTTGATACCTTTGTACGGTAGGGTAATGTTCTCAGTCGTATGTAATGGTCACAAATGCATGTCGAAAAGTTTTCTAGTGTGTAATTTATATTCCATTCAAGTTAAGAAACACTCAGAGCCCTATGTAGATGTTCAAATCATTAAGCAGGTTAATAGGGTTGAATTTTGCATCAAAATGCTTCTATAACTCTAAATAACTGGATGTGACTTTTAATCAGTTGAAATTGGTATGGTATAATCAATCAGTAAGTGCACTGTTTTAATATGTAAATTTATTAATTAGGGTTGGCAAGTTAGTGATATCATATTGATGTTGGATGGGTCATATTCATGTCTGATGTAACACAATAAAAGCAAGTAGGCAATGCCTTATTAGCAACTTCGGATCAAGGCCAAGTCTAAAGGCAGTTTGCTGATGGAGAGCTTTATCGTATGGAGATCTGGCCTATGGGGGCAATCTTCATATATGTTATGCCATATGTACTCTTTTATAGGCTTCTTGATCTATGTTTCAAGTCATATGAATCTGTAATTTCCTTCTGCCGTCTCGATTCTTGTTGATTTTCTGCTATAGATTGATGGATCAATTGTACACATTTCAAACTTCGTTGTACTTTTGATGAGTTTGTTACTGTAGGACATAAAGATTGGTGTGTCGGCAAAGCATTATGGTGCTCTAGTGCTGTAGTGTGTCGGATACAATAACATTGACAATTTTTTATTCTCAATCTTGCTTGCAGGGGATGGTGTTTGATCTTGAGAAGGGGTCAACCCTATATATTGATCTAGCAAAATCTAATTCTAGATCCAAGCGCACAAGAACAGGTCTATTGCTCATTTGATTTTTTTCCTCTTTAAGATTGTCTTCATTTTTATTCTATAGTTTACTGTTTTGAAACTGAAATATGTGGGTTTGTTGATTGTTACAATCAGATGATGAAAGATTTGGTTCAGATAAAAAAGCTAGAGGATCTACGTTTTCAAGGGGCACTCCTGAATCTGGTAAGATTATTGACTAAAATTGCTTAGAGATTGTGGAATGCTCTGTAGAGAGCTCCCTGTTTGTAAATTCTTTTTGCAGTTTTCTGGCATACTTTATGCCATTCTCTCTCTCTCTCTCTCTCTCTTTGAGCACACTATCAAACTGCTTCATTAGCTGTGATGCTTTTTTTTCTTTGACATATTACTTGGAGTACAAGTTATTTACTTGATCACAAGAAGGACACGTACTTCTAAAAGCTCACATTGCACATGTTTTGCACGCTTGGGCACTAGCAGGTCTTGGCAGCATTCACATGCCTGGAATGGGTAATTCTGCTTACAACACGATTGGTTATCCATCTGCACAAAGGTCATCTGCACTGCTTAAGCACAACTTTATTATGTTGAAGTGATTACTGTAACTCAATAATAAGCATATCCTTAGTTGGACATAATTACTTCTAGCCAAAAGGTTGAGGGCCGAGTGAAATTGCTTGCTAAATGCCCTGTTCCCTGAAGTCGGAGTATATAGAATCTCCCTTTTCTCTTTCCTTTTTTGTTTTCCTCAAGTTATCATTTATATTTATCTACTGAACCGATCTGATTATTTATTTATTTTTGTTATCCAGTCCTGGAAATTTTGATGGCAGAGCCATAAATGAGACAGCAGCTGCAAATTTGGTAAGGTTACTTTTCAACTCACTTCATATTTAAGTGAACGTCAACTTTACAACTAGCTTAGACTCTTTTTACTTCTGAAGACATAATAATAGCTGATGTTTAATCTCTAATGTTACTCTGTAAAGTACCAATATCTTTCTTTCATTTTGAAAAACTTGGTTCACTTCTTTATTTCTGGAATTTACATTTGATCTTTTTCTTCCTTAAAATATTTACGTCTTTGGAATCTGAATAAAATTGCTTTTGACGGAAACCTGCATCAACATGTATAAGACTATAGAGATCCATTAAAGTGACCCTTCGTGGTGCCAATTTCCATGGGTGATTATAGAAACAAAATAAGAAAAATGTTCATGAAGCGTAAAAAGGGATTTCTCACATTTATCAATGGTTTCAAGTCATTTATAGATATGATGCCTGAAATAAGCTTCTAGAAATTACTCCATGTGTATCAAAAGTTAATCTTGAAGTTTAGTAGGCATCCTGACTACATGTTTTACAGGAGTTGCAATGTAGTATTGCTATGCAATGGATTCACTATGCTACTTTAAACAAGACTCATCTATAGGGTCATTCCGTGTCTTGTGTGACCCTCACCTCTGGATACATGGTTTCATTTTAAATTCAATGGCATATGATATGCGCTTGAACTATTCTCTAACTGTTAAAGTTGGTGATATTTCTTACAACAGAATAATCATTCTGCACCTAATGTTCCACAAAATGTTACCCCATGTCCAACACTTTTTGTGGCTAATTTGGGGCCAACTTGTACAGAGCAAGAGCTAATTCAAGTATTTTCAAGGTTAGTAGCTGATTGCCATGAATATTTTCTATTTTTAGAGTATGTAGAACTTGTGTGTAATTTTTGTTTTGTTGGTTGATTGTTTCCATCAGATGTCCAGGGTATCTAAAATTGAAGATGCAGAACACATATGGGGCTCCTGTTGCCTTTGTTGACTTTCAGGTACTTTTGTTTGCTGTCTTTTGTGGTATTGATTATGATTTTGAAGGAAACTATAGCAGATTTTCTTCCATGAAAGCTGGCCTAGTATCTGGACATTCTTCTTTTTTTCCACCTTGCATGATATATTCTGTAATGCACACTAAGAGCATATTTGGGATTGCATTAGAAAATAGAGTTTTTGTCTATAGAAAAAGCCTGAAATAGCTTTTTCAAAAAAACCCTCATTTTCAAGCTTTCCCTACAACACATTTGGGCATTTTTAGAGCAAAAAAGTGATTTTTAAGTACTAAAAGCACTTTTAAGCTCTTAAACAGATTCTAAGGAGATATGATTGAGACAACAGAAATAGCTTAATTTTTTTTTAAATAAAAAAATGGGATAGTTCGTTGTTGTGGATTCACTGTTGATGAATCTCCATTCCTTTTATTAAGTGCAAGAAGAGGATAACAAGCACTCTCTCTCTCTCATATATATATATATATATATATAATGGCCTCTTGGCATGTGTAATAGAAGCCCTGTTAAGATAGAAAGGTGAGAGAAGTTATGGATGAAAAGAGAAAAGAAAAGAAAATTAAGGAGAATTAAGGAGAGAGAACGTTGAGATGAAAGAGAGAGCCAGAAAGTGGGTGATTGGAGTGGTCAAAATGCATTGTTTGATCAGGTTGCCTTGTTAGATCCCGGGAGGATTGCCAAATTTATGTTATCTGCTCTTGGTTCACTTACTTTGCAGTAGTATGATGTTTTGGTTCACTA
Source organism: Carpinus viminea (assembly GCA_013348765.1). Classification (NCBI taxonomy): domain Eukaryota; kingdom Viridiplantae; phylum Streptophyta; class Magnoliopsida; order Fagales; family Betulaceae; genus Carpinus; species Carpinus viminea. The sequence continues at coordinate 30,812,789 of CP054673.1, forward strand.
CTAGTGAGAAATGCTATTTAGTAGTATAGGGGTGTAAACAAGCTGAGCTTGGGTGAGCTTTGCCTGCCCAAGCTCGGCTTTCATTTTTATCCAAGCTCGAGCTCGAGCCAAGCTTTGACATGAGCCTAAATATTGTGCTCGGGCTTGGCTCGCCAAAGAACCCTTGCTCGAGCTTGGCTCGCCAAAGAACCCTTGCTCGAGCTTGGCTCAAGCTCATCTATTAAGCAAGCCGAGCTAATCGAGCTCGTGCCCAAGCTCGGCTCACACACAAACCCAAATTTTTAACTTTTTCCTTGTCCAGCTACTAACTTATGCAAGCACAAGCTCAACTAATTTTTAATAAAAATTAATCTTTAAGCTTCTCAAACTGGCTCAATAAGCTGGCTTATGCTTGGCTATGCACCTAGCTCGGCTAGCCCAACGCTTTGGGGAAGCTTGGATTTGATGTGAAAGGATGTGGATCCTTTTATAGAAAAGGAAGCGTGGAGGTTCCATTTTCCTTAGCAATGTGGGACGGCTTTCTGTATGTAAGTAAGCAAGGTTGGGTTTTTCTAAGAATCAACTTCTTCTTCTTGGCCCTCTTTTTCTTCCTCTTCACCCTCTAATCCCCACTCGACCCCAGCCCCTCCCTGTCCAAACCCCACCCATTTGAATTTCCTTCATCAAACAAACACTTCCAAAACTCACTCTCCTCAACTTTCTCACCATCATTTTTTGATAAGTAAAAGGAAGAAATTGGATTTCAAGAAGTCAACTTTCTCACCATAATTCTCACTGTTTGCTCCATTACCCACCTCTGGTTTTGAAAAACCATTCAAGACCTCATCTTTCTCATTATTTTTACTACGATCTCCACTCTTTGATGCAAATGAAAGCTGTGATTTTGAATACCCATCTGAGATTAAGCCTTGTGTTTGAGGACTTGTAGTACATGGGTATGGAGAAAATGGGATCATGGCCACACCTAGACCCACGGCCACGGCTGGGTCTGCCATAGTTTCTCTCCTTTCTCTTTAGTAGTCCAAAATATAGTGTATTTGTTCTAGGATATTTTTGTGTAATTTTTGTGCTTTTGCTGATGTGTCTTCCTCCCATTGGCTTGGCAGAAAATATAAGTTAAAGTCTTCTTGTAAATCTCTTTGTTAAAACCAAAATAATAAAAATGTGTTTATATAATATATATATATATACACATGCATAAATAACAACAAACAAAGGTATATAATATATTTGTTATTATTGAGTAATGTTGACTAGACATTGTTATTTGTTACTTAATAAAAAATATATAAGCCGAGCCTAATAAGCTAGATGAGCCTTATACGAGCTTAGCCGAGTCGAGTCGAGTCAAACTTGTTTCGTTTAATATTTGAGCCAGGATTCGTGTTCACAAAACGCTTTATGTAATATTCGAGTCGAGCATGAGCCGAGTTTATGGGATCCGAGCCTGAGATTGCTCACGAGACGCTTCGCTTACTTAACAGCCTTACTCATGTACAACTGCTATATAATTGAATGACATGGCAATTGCTCTCCCGCTTCTGCAAGGTTAATAGAACAAGCGAAGTGTGGAAGCTAGAGCTAAAGCAAGGTATTTATCGAAGGGCTGATTTTTACTGCCTTGCCATTCAGTTGTATAAGAGTCTACTAAATATAATTACTCCACTGCTAGTGGGAGGATGGTCACCTTTTCAACATGTTTGGTCCAAATTTATACTCTAGATTTTCATTTTTGGCTGTTCCAAAATTGTTGCTCTTGTTCGAAAGTCAAAATGCAAAAACCATTCACCTTCCCATTATGCCCTTCTATCTATCACAAGTAATAACAAAGCAAATTTTGCCCTTCTTTCCTACAATTTCATCAGATGGGCAATTTTGGAAAGTAATTAAATGGAAAATTACAGATATCATTTGAATACTATTGCCTTAATGTGGGTTTAGTCAACCTGGACTAATACTTAATATACTAGTGTTTGGTCAAACCTTTTGCAGGGAAAGAGTTGTTGCAATTAGTGTTCCTTCTTTAAGTGATGCTTATTTATTCATTGAATGAGTAATTTCCATTGGATATTTTTCTTCAGTGCTTTCACAGTGTATCTTGTGCTCCAAAATTTGAGTGTTTCTGGTTCTCTCCCCACTCTTGATCAGCATTATTGGTGTTTGACTTTGGTTTGAATTTCATTTTTGTTTTTGTACTCCTATTTATGCATCTGAGGAAAAGTCTACTTCCCTGTAAGATTGGCTTTTGTTATCCTGACCTTTTGCTTGTATGCCACATCTGAAGGATACTGCCTGTTCAACTGGAGCTTTGAATCATCTGCAAGGCACACTTCTGTACTCATCATTAGCAGGAGAGGGCATGCGGTTACAGTATCCTTTCATAACACATTCATTTTATTCATTTTTTTCCTTTTTTCTTTTTTGGGTAAAATCTGTCGAAGCGTTTTTTCTTAACAAGAAATGCAGGTTTGCGAAATCACGGATGGGAATGCGGAAGAAGTCAAAGTAGATTACAAGGAGAGAGATATACATATGATGACCATTTGTCTGTGCTATACTGCTATTGTCTAGACTGTATGCACATCTTATTATAGCTTTTTGTCCGAGAAAATAGGTTGTCTGAATATCAGTGTAGCTGTTGAACGGATCTTTATTCCTCTTCGTTGAATCAGATAATGTCTTCTCGGTAATGGATGCTTAAATGCATTCCAATGAAATCCTCCCTGATCCTACTCTTTTGTTCTTGCGTGTGGCATACGAATACGATACCATAAATTAGTGGAGCCTGGGGGATGGCAATATAAATGAAGAAAATAGGAGCAAAAACAAAATCAAAAAAACAATGCGTTACACTTACACAGCTGCCATAAAATAATTCAGCTGCTGGATAAAAGTAATAATGGAATTTGACGCCACACAAGTGACAAGATGGAAGAGATTTTATTATTCTCATGCTTCAAATGGATGATATATTGATTTCTAGATTAAAAATAATAATAATAATAAATAAAGGAGTTCAGTTCCAATCCTTTGTTGGGTTTGCTAATCAGATACCGGGCAATTCAAAGATTGAATCGGTGTCTTCTCTTGGGGCTGCTCTTGTTTTGAAGCCTAGCTTTTTACGGCAGGGTTTTCTTAATCCAAGTTTGAAGCCTAGCTGGTCTAATGTGCCCATGATAAGCTGAAACCCCAAAATTGCCCAGTAGAAGACGGTCAAATTGGGGGGACTGCTGTGTGGGATAAGGTTGGCGAGCTATGGGGATGGTGGAGAAAGATGGTTTTCCTGTCCCTCTGGATATATACCATCCATGAGGAGATAGATGAGTGAGATTATTTTCCCGACCCCTCGATTGGGATTATGATGAAGAGGAGGATCTGGCCTTAGCATTGTTGGATGCCATTGAAAAAGATTTTCATGAAGTGAAAGACACTCGGACGAAAATATAAAGTCACTAGAGAGCTGTTCAACTTGAAAAGCTCAGTTAACCATGGCGATAATATTACTTCCAATTAGAAAGGGAAAGGCAGGTGCAAGGGTGGCAATGTTGAGCCTCTTTATGGGTCTTGGGTTTCGGGTGGGTGGGCTAACTTTTGTGTTGTAACGATTTGTGTAGATTTTGAGGGCTTTTGGGCCTGTTGGGTGGGTCTGTTGAGGGACTTTGGGTGGGTTTATTGGGGTTTTTTGTGGGTATTTCCGCTTCTATACTTCCAATGAACATAGGGACCCCTAACACTTTTAATAAAACTTCATAATCACTAATCAAAGAAAGAAAGCCTTTTTATAATGTAAAAGAAATATTTATTCTACACTGAAGGCCCAAAATCCAATCTTTTTCTTCTTCTTCTTTTTCTTTCTTTCCTTCTTTTTTTTTTTTTCTTTTAATTTTAAAATCCAATCACTCAACCCAAAAAAAAAAAAAAAAAAAAAAAAAGGCAGCACTCACATGAATCCCCGAACTCTCCGTCAAACATGTAGTTTTTATAAAATGTTAAATTATCAGTTATATTTAAAAAACTTAAACTGATAAAAATTTTATAAATTTAAGCATTTAATTAATATCTTAACAAAAGACAAACTGCTTGGTTGCTTTTCTTCCTTTCAGATAAAAACATTGAGAAATCCAGTTGAACATGTAGGGAACTTTTTGTTATTTTTGTTTTTTCTTATAATTTAAGGCAGCAACCTTGCCAATTTGAAACAGCAACAGATTTATGTGGATTGATGCCCATTTATTGGTTCCTCTTTCAGTGAGATCTTAGTGCCACACTAAATGAGGTTTCTTTGACATATCATTTCATATGCAACATGAGCAGCTCTGGTTTTTCAACAAATTGTTTCCACTCACTGCAGAATCTTGCGACAGTTGCCCCATCCAAAACTCTATGATCTGCACCTATATTAATCTGAGAAAGAAAACAGTGTGTCAGATTGGGTAAATTATACCATCTGTCAACACCAAAGGGTTAATTACATGTTAAGAACAAAACCAACATATGTTTGGGTTATTTGTATCCTCAATACACATATAGATAATAACCAAACAACATATGTTTTAATCATCATAAATCACGAAGCATTTGTAAATTAAGAATCTATTCCTTCTGCTTCAACAAAACGACTAAAGCATCATGTTGAACGATGAGGGATGTATGCTATGATTTATGATCATATCATTTGGGGGGAAAGTGTTAGAGGGTTTTATTTTTGGTAAGGTGTTCATTCTTATGGCATAATAATCTTGGAGATATGAAAGAAAGATAAATAATTCCTTGCTTACAGTCATTATTGATGCAGGATACAAATTGCCATCATCTGCAAATTGTGGAACTTTCTGAATCCGGCCAATTGCAATAATGGACACTTCAGGCAAGTTGAGGAGGGGGGAACCAAATTTTCCGCCAATCGCTCCAATATTGCTTAATGTTATCGTCCCGCCACAAATATCCTCAGGGTTAAGCTTGTTGCCCAATGCAGCTTGTTGTAACCTTGAAAGTTCCTTTGTTATCTAAAAATAGAAACAATATCTGCTAGTAAAAAAACACATTGGCAATACACACATCAAAAAGTAGACAAGAAAGAAATCATGATGTGTTGCAAGGAATTCAACACCAGGACCTCAAAAACCAAAGGCATTGCATTTAGGCATTAAATTCGAACTATTGCTATAGTCTAAATTTCAAACTAATTACTTTCAAGCTTAATAGTTAAGCACATGTTATTTTCCCTTATTAAATCTTATAGTCATAACAATCTTTTTCCCAAGAAGCAGTAGCACAGGAGTACATGATATGGCAGCAGAAGCTACTGCCAAGCAATTTGTCTCTATTGCCTTTCACAATACTAGATGCAAGTCAAAAGCTTCAAATATAATTAAAATAGCTGTTTGCACATAAAATATATACTATTGGATGAAGGAAAATATCATACTCCATTGCCTAAACTGCTTACTTTCAGATGGACAATTAACTTTCCTTTCTTGGTAAACTAAGCAATTTTTTTATTTTATAAAAAAAAAAGGAAGGAGAAACGTTGAAAATGTAAAATAAAGAGGTTATAATGAAGAGCAATCTACTAAATGTAACTATAACAGATTTTTTTTTTTGGATGAATAAATGTAACAACAAAGATGATGTTTCCCATCTTTATCTGTGCTTCTTGGAAAAACTGACAAAAAATTTAGGAAGAATAATAAATTTCACATATCATGTGAACAGACAAGAAGATAAAAATTAAGAAGTTTTGTGATTTCATATATCATGTGAACAGACAAGAAGATAAAATTAAGAAGTTCCACAAAACTAACCTCCAAGATTGAAAGTGACTGAACATTCTTTATGTTTGGTACAACTAAACCAGATGGAGTAGCCATGGCAATTCCAATATTGTGCGAACCTATAGTAACAAACAACTAGTATCAAACATTTAACAATGTTTATAAAGTTATTTGCAGCCGGGCATTGATTAACACATCTCAGAAAGCAATTTGTTGCTGAGGCCTATAATTATTAACACTTCCACGATGTCCCAACCATCCACATCAACAAGCTTTTTGCATGAGCTCATCCAAATAACATCTAGGCATTTTCATGTACACCGTTTGAAACTAAATCATTTCACTTAAATAGTAGTAGCAAACCTTTATCAACTCCAAAAATGTAATAAAAGCTAGAGAATTATAATGTCTTTACATTGGAGCCTAATTAACATCCCTGATTTATTCTACTCTAATTTCCACAGTTTTGGCCACAAATAAACAAACTCAGTTAAAAAAAAAAAATGCAGTTAATCATGAAACACGCATATATACATGTTCGATGTCCTACATCCACAATTTTATGACAAAATGAAATATAAGCACATGTACTAAAAAATGGCCTAGAATATGAAGTGAAGCAAGAATGTCATATACCCACTGGTTCAAAGAGAGTTTTCAAATTAGCACGTATGATACATGATATGATGCATATAGAAGTCAGGTTTTATCAACTTAATAAGCATCTCCACTTATCGTAAATGCAGAAGCAGTTAAAATAGCAAATTTACATACCTTTGAGGATGACCTCAAGTGACAACTCATTGAAGCAACTATTCATAAAGGGATACTTGCTCAAGGCCATTGAAAGTGACTTAATCAGTAATGGAAGGAAAGTGTGCTTAACATCTGGATCAGAATTATTATCTTGGAAAGACGTTTTAAGCTTCAATAGTGCATTGCAATTTATCTCGTCCACATAATGAAAATGTGGAACTTTTGCAGCCAAGGACATTGATTTTACCATTGTTCGCTGGAAACCCCTGAAACAAAAAACATAAGTAACTTGCCTTTAACCCTCTGTCAGTTAGACTACTAACAAAAATGCTTCAAATTAATTCATTACGTTGCACATAAATAAACTATACATTGCCAAATAACAAACCGGAAGGAGTTGTGTGCACATCAATACTGCAACAACATCAAATCTTCCATAGATTGGTCAATTTAATGTCACACTTGTATCAACTATTTTTAATGAAGACCAATAAACCACAGGCAATGTAATCCAATGTATTGGCTTGATGGAAAAAACTGAGCAAGACTATGGCTGCACAAGTCATGGAGTCCTAGCTACTATTCACCAAGTCAAGACTATGATGGAAGTGAGCGATAACACCTCTATAGTAATGAAACTTCCATACTGTCAAACACATCATGGTTTTGTCAATGTCACAAACAATATGGAAGAGAATCCTATTGGTTTTTCTTTTTCCTTTTCTTTTCTATTTTTTTTTTTTTTTAAGTGTTAAAAGTCAATGCTTGTATCCAAGATTACCTCAGGGGAACTATCTTATCTTCATACTCGTAGGCCCCTCTAACTTCAGAAGACAAATGGGATTGATCCTCTCCTCCTTCAACAAACTGCCTCCCCACATCAGCAGTCAAGGAAGCAGATGGATCTTTGATGATTCCTTTCTGGACAGCATATTTAAGCACGTCTTCTTTTAATACCCTCCCATCTTTACCGGTTCCCAGGACATCATTTATATCTACACCGTGTTGCATTGCAAGGTTTCGAACAGCAGGTGTAGATAGAACTCCGCCTATGTTGTTCTTCTTCAGCTCTGAACCAAGTGACTTTGCATTTTCCAGACTATCATGAGTTAGAACAGGGTTTTCTGAAACATCATGAGTCAGGGTTGGAACCTGAGCTTCCTCAACAACAATTTTTAAAAGTGTTTCTCCAACCTGCAATATCAGGATAATAATAATAATAATTTCCTTTCAGTGTCAAATCAATGCAAAAGTGAAATTTAGTCTTGATTTTTAAGACTTGCTTCCTAGCAGCTCTATTTAACATGGTCTTTGACGGATGCCAAATTAACTCCCCCATGCTGTCTCTCATGGCCACTTTGAAAACTGAAACTACATCTCTAACCATCATAAGGTTGAATCAAGGTAAGGTTGAGAATGGAAACATGCTCAGTTCACCAAAATGATATACTTGAATTCTCACCTTTACAATGTGGCCAGGAACATAGAGAATTTGAGCAACTTTTCCTTTGTAACGACTTGTTATTTCTATAGTTGCTTTGTCACTTTGAACTTCACAAATTGGTTGAAATTCATCAATTTGATCCCCCTGCCAGAGTAATCATATCAACAATTAATTGCACTGACTCAATCAAAACAGAATCTAGGGCAGAATGGATAGGTATATACACAGATTAACAACCAGAAAGCAGGTGATTTACAGCAGAGTTACGAATTTCATTATTCAGGCAAAAGAAGCCTTAAATTCCCCAGGAAACCATGTTAAGAGTCCACACCTAAGAATAGCAAAATCAATGCTACAGTTTGAGCTAAAACCAATTAATGAATTCTGAAAAAAAGTTTATTTCTGCCTGTAATACATATTTGATAGACTAAAGAAAAATCTTCCAGTAACGCCATAGAAAAAACTTAAACCAAACACAACCAAAAACTTCACATTTCCAAGCATCCTGACACATACACAAAACTTAATGAGAATTCAGAAATATGGGAAGAGAGTGCCGATTGTTCCAAACAAGGAAGAAGAAGTGGAAGCCAGTAATTCACAAAACCAACCACGCCTTCAGCAAATTTATCTAAATCAACAAAGAAATTATAAGACATAAACAGGCATCATTAGCATCATTCACTCACCTCTTGCACAAACCATTTAAGAAGTTCACATTCCGCAATACCTTCACCGGTTTGTGCTAATGGCACATCAACTATCCCACCCGCTGAAAGATCCGCCAAAGCATTACTTGAAAACCAACATCTCTTCACAGTGCATGGAATATTGAACTACAAAATTGATTAGGAAACATTAAGAAACCCAGAAAACACTATCTCGAATAAGATGGTATTCATAGACGCGTTTACATTATCATTACGTCAAAGACACAACTCATATCAACATGATTGATGGATTAATTGAGGATCATTTGAAATACCCAATGCCCCCAAAAAAAAGTACACCCAGATCAACCATTGAAACAATAGACTTAGTCAGAACCCATTTGGGTGGCCAATGCACCAAGCATAGGCCCTTAATATAGCAACTGAAATTCAAGGTGAAAAAATGACACCAGCTTGGCAAACTAGAATGCATGTTTGCGTTCATGACGCTATTCAATTACAAATGCATCCACTGCACAAAAGAGCACCAATAACTAAATGCAAGAACCAACAGTAATTGGCATCATTAACAAAATCAAACTCTATATACAGACTGAACAATGACCATTTGCTACGTTATTATTAACTAAACGGCGATGAACGAAACAAGAGCAAAAATAAAATAAAAAACCAACGAGCCCAGATAGTACGAAAAGAGCAGGCACACACATATATTCGATTCTCAGCGGGCCGAAACGACGCCGAAGCGGATGTGGAGAAGGCAACCCGAGAGGCGAACCGTCGAAACGGAGGGTCGAGCTCCGACGAGGCGACCGGACCCAGGTTCAGAGCTTGAGAGGTGTACGGACACAGCCTACACCGGGGACAGGAGTTCCAAGACCTCCTGCTCAGAATCCTCCAACAGATCATCATTCTCCGGCGCCGGCACGAGAAAGCTGCACTTTTAGTTCCTGTGCTTATTTCTTAGAAATTTGTTAGAAGACACGATCACTTCACCGATCAACTTGAGTACGAGGAATTGAGGAGGTCTTGACTCTTGTCCCTTATCCCTAGCTAACTGTTAAATAAACATTTATGGGAAGATATTCTCATTAAAGAGAAAATATTCTCATTCAAAGGCGTTTCCCTGCCAAATTAGACCCTTAGTTAGTGTTTGTTTGTTGTTAAAATTAATGAAAAAATAATATTTTTTTACTATCAAATTGTCCCTTCTTGATACCTTAATGGATCACATGCGTTGGCAATTGCAATAAGCAATTGATAGGATCAAATTACTCAGAAAAAGATACCAACAGACGCAATTGACCTGATAGCTCCATCGGCGAAACCACTGGCGTGTTTTTTTTTTCTTCACAAACCTTCTATTGAAGCAAAAACGCAACCTTTTTGGAATAACACCAAAAGACCTACGAAGGTGACAGCGAAAACCAAAGTACATCTATGTCCTCCGCACGCCCTCTTAAGGTAACTGCATATATTTTGCCTCTGTTGTAATAAAGTGACAAAATTTGGAAACTTTTGCAAGCTAATTACCTTCCTAGTGCAAAAACGTATGGGTGGTATCGGTGAAATTGCCGGCGGTATGGGGTATTTCGCCTACTGCCCCGTTGAAGTTAGCAAAATCAGTAATTTTATCGACTTCATTCCGACGGGGTTATCTCACCCGCCACGGTCACCGACAAGTTAGCCCATCATTTGTAAACAATAATTTGAGAAAAGTACGATTAACGAAGTAAAGAAGATCTCTGAATTGGAATTTCTCACCGTAATTGGTTGAGATGATTTTCATTCATATTTATAGAAGAAATGCAAGCTTGTGTACAGAATTATAAGAGATTAAAACAAAAACTAAGTCTTTGATTCTAATGCAATATTTTTTTGAGCTAAAGATTATTTTTATCTTGATCTTCAAAATTATCACATGTGGTATTTGACTCCAATGTTAACTTGTGCTTTAACACCCTCCTTGGGCAGCGCACATTGAGCTCGAGATTGTAGCAGAAATCTTGAAAACGAGTAGAGACAATTGGTTTCGTTAATACATCTGCAAGTTGGTCTTTACTAGGAATAAAGAGAACTTGAAGAGATTTATCCGGGACGGAGTCAGGACCATGAACGGAGACCAAAACAACATTTTTTCAAATGGGGGACCAGAATAAAAAAAAAAATAAAAATTATGGAAAATTAGCTTTATCTCCCATGAACTATCACTCTCCCCATTTACCCCCATAAACTACCAAGATTATCTAGGACCCTCATGAACTACCATTTCGTTACCAAAGAGCCCCTATCGTCAGTCAAAGACGTTAAATCGAACGATCAATTGTACTATTCACAATACTATTCCATCAGTCAACAACATTATTCACAATACTGTTTATGTTGACTGTCATGTTTAACGTCCTTGACTAATAGGAGGGTCATTGGTAACAAAATGGTAGTTCATGGAGATTTTAGATAACCTTGGCAATTCATGGAGATAAATGGAGAGAGAGTAGTTCATGGGGATAAAGCTAATTTCTCTAAAATTAAAAAAAAATTACAGCCATTTTTTTTTTTTTGCATGGAATTGGGGGAGGACCATGGCCCCAGCCAGTCCCCCCTCCCTTTGTCACTGTCTGCAACACAATCCCGAACAAAATAAAAGTCAATTTCGACATGCTTTGTGCGTGCATGGAAAACATGATTGATTGAAAGATATATAGTACTAATATTATCACACCGTAGTTGTGGCAGAAAGACTGTAGAATACCAAGATCACGAAAGAGAGCCTGAAGGCATAGGAGTTCGGCACCTGTGTTGGCGACGGACTTGTATTACGCTTCAATGCTTGATCTAGAGACCGTGGGCTGTTTTCTAGAGCTCCATGAGATGAGATTTGCCCCAAGACCAGTAGATTTTCTATTATTTGGACAACTTGCCCAATCTGCATAAGAAAATGCTTGAAGTTGTAGAGAACTTTTACGTGTTAGAAGAAGACCATGAGTGACTGTGCTTTAGGTATCGAAGAATTCTTTTAACCGCTTGCCAATGAGTCTTTGTTGGACGATGCATAAATTGACAAACTCGATTGACTAAAAACGCTAGATCTAGTCATGTGAGAGAGATATTGGAGAGAGCCAACTGTGCTTCAAAATAGAGATGGGTTGTCCAAAGGATCACCATCAGCTGTTGAGAGAGAGCTTGACGACAACATGGGTGAGGAGATTGGTTTTGCCTCAAAACATATTCGTTTTCCTTAAGATATCAAGAACGTACTATTGTAAAGACAACAGAAGTCCAGATTGTAGCCGTATTACTTCAACTCCAAGAAAGTAGTTGATGTCCCCAAGTTCTTTGACAGATTCATAATTTGTTTGAGTGGTTTTTGCTTCTGTAAATAATGTATTGTGTTAGAACAGAAGTAAGGTTTTAAATGTAGGAGAATTAAATTTAAAATAATAAAATTAAAAGAATTATAAAAGAAAATGATAAAAATAATTTTCCTAACCATCTTTTAACCATTCCCTTATAATGAGTGAGTAAATCTATCATTGAATTTTTCTGCAACCCACATGAGTCTACAAATTCAATGATGAATCTATTAGATTTACAAAACAAAGTGGTTAAAAGATGATTGAGAAATGACATGTAACATTTCTCTTATAAAAATACCTAAAGACAAATATGGGGAATTGAAGTTTGGAGGCCAAAGCACCCCATGCTGGACAGGGGATCAAGATCCTCCCCAATCCATTATGGATTGGAAGGTATCCAATTCATGGTTGAGATTTCTTTAAAAAAATCTTAGCGCCACATATGTACCACGTGTCTTCCTAATAAAAAAAATAAAATAATAATTAATACTTAATAAATAAATAAAAACTAAAATAAAAAAATAAAAAATAAAAAAAGATGGATGGTCGGCCACCCACCCCTAAGGGCCAAACTAAAAAAAAATAAAAAAAATAAAAAATCATTGGCCCTTAGGGGTGGTTGACCACCCCCTATGGCCATGGGTGGCTTTGGCCACCCTTGATCCTAGATTGCTCGGTCTAGGGTGGCTAAGGCCACCCCTAAGCCTAACAGGGGTGGTTTGACTATCACTTAAGCCCTAAAAAAAGAAGAAATCATTGGGCCCTTGGTGGTGGTTGGACCACCCCATTGAGCATAGGATGGATTCAATTGGTCTAAGGTGGTTGAAAAGCAACCCTTTGGCCATTGGGGGTGGTTTGGCAAACCCCAATGGCCAACAATTTTTTATTTTTTATTTTAGTTTGGCCCTATGGGGTGGCCAGTGTAACAACCTAGGGAAAATCTTTAGCATCATTTGCACTATCACTTCAAAAAAATTAGTCAATTTAGAGTTTTTTATAATTCATTATAAAGCCTAGTTTCACTTAATAACTAAACAATGTGGAACTTAACACCCATGACCATCTTTATAAACCACTCATTATATGTGAGCTTCTTTTCATCTTCCTAATATGAGATCAGGGTATTATTACCCAAAAAGAACTAGTCAATTTGGAGCTTCTTTAAAATTCATTATAAAGCCTAGTTTCACCTAGTAATTAGGCAATGTAATACTTAACACCTATGACCATTTTTATAAACCATACACTCTGTGTGCTTCTCAATTTTCCCAATATGGGATCGGGGTGTTACAACCAGACCACCCCCAAAGGCTATGGGGTGGCCGTTGCCAGGCCAACTAGGTGTCCAGCCACCCCCTATGTGGTGGCCAGCTACCCATCGTTTTTTATTATTTTAGTTTTTATTTATTTTTTAAATATTAATTAATATTTTTTATTTTTTTATTAAGAGGAGGATCCGAATCTTGGAATAAGATATTTTTTAGTTCATGAACTGAAGAGAATCCTAATTCATGCTTAGTAGTTTCACGAGTAAAATTATTAAAAAGGAGCTTCAAATACCAACCTTCTCTATTAAAAAAAAAACCCACCAAATTAACCAAAACTCTCATTGTTTTTTTTTTTTTTAAATAATGCAGCAGGGGATTATTACATTATATTTTTAAATGGTTAAATTCATATTTTTTATTAGATTAAACTTTTAAATAATTAAAAATTCAACGTGGTTAAAGTTTTAAATTTATATTAAATCATCATTTATTTTAAAAACTTAAAATAAGAAATTTCATTAAATCACAAAAATCAAAACACCTAGTATCACCATGTTACAAGCCCTGCAACGAGCTAAACCAGAACCTCACAAAGTCCTATCAACGAACTAAACAAAGACAAAGTACTCTGCAGAAAAACCACCAACAACATACTCCCAAAGGCAAACCTTACAGGAAGCAAACTACACAACACCCAAACCACCAACAACACAATCTGCAGAAAACTCCTTACATTAGCAAATCTGCAGGAAGGTTCCATAAAATAAAAAGAATTGGAAAACTTAATCATTTAATTTATATTTTTAATAATTTAAACATAAACTTTATAAATTACTTCATATTTCAATTTAATACTTCACATGATTGACAGAAGTAGAGTTTAAACCCACGCAAGAAAATGTGTCAAAAAAATCTTAATTCTTTGTTTCCTTAATACCATATTGTTCATAATTCCCATGACTTTGAATTTTCAACTAAAACAAAATACAGAATTTGGACCCGAAAGAAAGTTGTTTAAAATAAAGGATACTTATGTTTGATAGTGTTGGATGGATTTATTCAACTTTATTCCTCAGCAAATATTTTAAAAAGAAAATAATTAGATGAAGAAATTCCATTTAATCTCATCATCAAGATATATCCAAAATATAATAACAATGTATGACAATCTCTATCTGAAACCGAGCCTTAAAGACTTGGAGTTGGAGCTGCTTGCTTTCCTCTTCCAAGAACCCAGCTCGCAAACAGAGACAAATGAAGGAAGCAAAGCATCACTGTCGAAGAGGTGGGTGATGTCAGCAAGAGGCCTCCTCGTTCCTTCTTTTGCTGCATTTCTTGAAAGATGGAACATTTACAGCAACTGGGTTGGTGTTCTTCGGAGGAACAGGTGGTGGGATATTCTCTTTGTTGTCGTGGTGGTGGTGGTGACGAAGAGCAGCAGCCCCCATGGAAAGAGAAATGATGAAGAAGGAGAGAGATGTTGTGAATGTAAATGGTGAAGGATGAGTCTATTTGTAATGGTGGGCAATGGTTTCGTTTTGGAGGGACAATTCAAAATGTTGTCGTTTCAGCGATTTTTCAAGGCTTCATTTTGAAAATTTTGGGTCTAAAAGAGTTTAAAAGAGAGAGAGAGAGAGAGAGTGAATTGAATTCCCGGTTTCTTTTGGTTGACCCGAAAAAGAAATGGGCGCGGAGTGGAAGGAGCCAAAACAAACCAATTTTATGAGTTTGCCTCCTTTTCTATTTATTACTACTTTTCTTTAAACTTTTTATATTTATTAATTAGAACGTTAAAACAACCTAGAATGTGAATGCCTTTAATAACTCAAAGAAGATAAAACAAAATTTATGAGAACATTTTTTCTGCTCTATGGAATGTTGGCACCTCCTTCAAGATTAATTTTTATACAACCATTTGAGATATCTTCTCGGCCCAAATTGTGTGGAAACTTCAGTGATAAAATTGTATATGCCAACTCTCATATTTGTGATGCCCCGAATATTTAAGTAACGCATTACTCGTCTTATTATTTTTTATTATTATTAAACAACCACTCTTTTAAAATTGGCTTAAATAATTTTCAATAAAATTTAAATATCGATTTTATCTTTTTATCGAATGTTTGACCCTAGACCACTAAACGATCGTTGAAACCCTAGCCTCGAACGTTCTCCTGAGGAACACTAAACATTCGATGATCTCTAAAAAGCAAATTTAACATATTAACCACATTTTTCAGACTTATCCACCCACCCCTATATAAGGCCACCTCCACGACCCTTCAGACATCACATCTACTCCATGATGTACCTCATCCCAATTCTTGAGAGAGAAAAAAACCTTAGAGAGGGAAAGGGTTGCTCTTGGTTTAAAACCATCATATCCGAGGTAAGTCTTGAGCCCCATTTCATTTTGAGGTTGTGAAACGGAGGAGGCTTGCAAAGAGAGTGAATTTGCGGTTTCTTTTGGTTGACCAATTTTAGAGGCCCAAAATCGAAATGGGCGCCGAGTGGAAGGAGCCGAAACCAATTTTATGAGTTTGGCTCCTCATCATGATATTTTTCATTTCAAATGAAATTAAGAGTATTTATTTATATATTTTAAAATAATGGATAATATTATCTTAACATTAAAATTGAAAGACACAATTTAATGATGGGTAATGTCTTAACATTAAAATTGAAAGACACAATTTACAATATTGTCTCTCTTTTTACACTAAATAAATACATCCTATTTCGAAAACCACACACATATATATATATATATATATATATATATGGAAAATAATCTAATAATAAAAATATAAACCCTATATAGAAAACTTATATTCTAACATGTACTTTGAAAAAAATTTCTAGACATGCATGCTAATTTGAGAACACAAGTTCTAACAACAAACGATTACATCGAATCAAAGGTTAGCTGGGCTTGATGTACATGTCGATTATATATATGGTCTATTTCACATGAGATTTAGGCCACCATAGGCCTAGCCCAGCTTCAAACTGACTTCAGGCTCATTATTGGGGGTAGCCTAGCCCCAGCCTGGGCCACCCATAATTTGCACCTCTTCATAGAAAACATTATTTACTTGAGTAGGCCTTTCAAGCCCCTAATTACACCAATATAAGCGCTTTAAATATTCTCTTCTCTAAAACACCTAGATAGTAATTGCCAATGGACTAGTGCCCCCCTAACCCTATTGTTGGCAACTCATATATAGGGTTGACGCTGCTCTCTTGCATTAAAACCTCAAACATACTTGACAAGGATTTTGTGATTCACAGAGCTTAAGGGCATTACATCCTTAATTAATGAAGTCACACAGCAAAATCCACCCTAAACATTTTAGGGCATGTTTCATCATGATCAAAAGATTTTTTCTTAACCACTGGTAGTTCAATGGTCTCAAGGGAATTTTCATGAGGTTGGGTATGTACTGGGGCCTGGGTTTGACTCCTGCAATGAGAATCTCTTAGCCCATTAGTGTTAGCCACCTTGAGTCTCATTGATGTCCTGATGGTGCGAGTATTAAGATATGGCTCATTCGGTCTTAAGGGAGTGCTTGCGATTCTTACCGTCTAGATACCTCTTAAACGGCGCCCCGCGGGTTGGTTACTATAATCACGTTCAAGTAGGATAGCTACAATTGGCTTCCCCCTCCAGCCTTTATTGCTTAGGAAAAAAAAAAAAAAAGCTTCTTTCTTATAACCATTTTTTCTTATTTAATTGAAAAACGAAAATAATTGAAAAAGCCCTTCTATTGACAAGCAAGACAAAAGTTGAGTCGGTGTGCAACTAATGGGTCACATCCTCTCCCTCTTTTACTTACTCCATTTTCTCATCTTCGTGTCTGTTATGTTGCTAACTTTGCAATTATTGCAAACAGAAATGGAGAGGATTACAGCATCCAATTACAAGCTCTCACATAAGGCTACACAAACCAATTAACAAGACAGAAAACAGAACCTGCAGAAGAGAACAAAACAAAAACTACATCAGCAAGTCTGCAGGCAAGTTTCACAAAGAATACAAAGCTATATTCTCCCTAGTCTTTGGAAACTTTCCCTTCCCTTCCCTACTATTCTAGTATGAACTTCCCACAAAATATTCTTCAAAATCTGCTCCTCTGTGCTTGGCTGTCCAGCATGCATGTTTGAGTTCATTTCTGGTATGCCTCAGGTTGTATACTGCAAAGCTCAAAACCAGGCCGCAGAGCAGACCTTTAAGAGACTTATTCCTCTATTTGTAGCATCCTAACTGCAAAATATCCTCCCAAATCACAGGGGGATTATCTTCTCTACAAAGATGGATGCAAAACTTCCAAATATGATAACTAAAGCCATATTCAAAGAATAAATGGTCACAACTTTCCAACTTATTTCGACAAAAAATGCACTGAACATCACCCTTGTAACCCCACTTTAGCAAATGATCATCTGTAATAAGCTTATCCTTCATAACAAGCCATAAAATGAAAGCTTGCTTAGGGATGGTAAGAGGAAACCAGGCCAATTTCCACCAAATAATCTCCTCATTTTTCTCCCTAAGAATCTCCCAAGTATCTAAACTTACATATATAGACACATTTCTTTGAACTAGTCCAAATAGGTTTATCACAAGTGCCCAACCTAATATCGATCTGAAAGCCTAGCTTGAATCTCAACTAAAGCCCCACATCTGTTTGGCCTCCAAAACCAATCTTTATTATGTATAACAGAAGATAGTTTAGCCTAGCTCCACACTATTATGAGCATCATAGGCAACTCTATACCCAAACTTCTCAAGCAAAATTCCTAAAGGATGCCACAAATCTACCCAAAGATGAACGTTTTCCCCATCACCATCACCAACCTCAAACCTCAAGAATCTTTTGGCAATATCCCTCAATTTCGGAAGCTTCCTCCAACTCCAAGAGCAGTTTTGAGGTATGGCAATACTCCAAAAAACTCCTTTTTAAGAAGATTATCATTTACCCAAGCCACCCAAATAGAGTATGATCTAGCAAAAAGACTCCGAACATGTTGAAGCATAGAGGTTTGATTCCAAACTTCCAACATCTTCAACCCCAAATCACCTTCCTGTTGGGAATTGTGTCCAAAACTCCAATTGATTGATAAGAATTTTTTGAAATAGAATAAAAGATATATACATATATTCTTACATAAAACATATATATGGATTATGTATTATCCAATTATGTGAATGTAAGATCCCTAAGATCCATTGTGTTTGAGTGATGATGTGTGTATCATAGAAGATCACACTCAAAGAAACCGTGCAACTTATAAAGCTTGTAGTTCGTAGTTGTAAACGGAATTGGGAATTCCATCTAGACTATAACATGAATAAACCTCAAGTGACTTATCTTGGTCATGAGAACCAAAGAGGCTTTAGGTTAATATGTTGGGGCATTGACAAGGTTATGTCATACATTGAACTGGACCATGTGAGTTACAATTGTAAAATGCCGTTATAACAATTGATGTACATGCACGATGACTTAAACATTTTACTATCCATCCTGAAAAGTAAATAATCACATCTAACATTGTGAGAACATGCACTTCAAGAAGGAATCAAAATCCTTTGTTTGTAAACAAAATGATAAAGAATATTCCCTTTGTTTTAGATTTAATGGGACAGATTATTCTAAATTCTTAGGCCTGAGCATTTTCAGTTATTATACTAAAAACTTGTATATGTACAGGTGAGATTTAATTTTACAAAGATACATAAGGATAATCATGAATTTAAATAAGTAACTTAAGGAAAAGAGGTAGTGAACAAAGTGAAAGTTGTAAAATACTTTGGTTCGACTACGAAATGATTCCATAGAAGGGTAAAAATGTAATTAGTACATCATGAGGACTGATTTAATTAAATAAAAAAATTATCATTAAAGAGCTATCACAATTCTTTAGTGGAAATAATTGTGATCAAAATAGTATCGTGTGATATGATCTTGATAGATATATTCATAGGCCTATTAAGCTAATGATATTTTACCTTAGGTCCCTCTTTGAACTGATATAATTTGGTAGAGAAAATATATTATTCCTCAGGTATTTATTTATTTACTAGGTTGTTTTATTTAATAAAACATGGGCCAAAAGATTTAAGGGAAAAATATAAAATGGCCCTTAAACTATCAGTCACTTGTAATTTAGCCCCATAAAGTTTTAATTGATATAAAATAGCCCCTTAAACTACTAACCCCTTGTAAAATGGCCCCCTCCATTAGTTGAAACTGTTAAAATGGATGAAAAACCCAAAACGACGTCGTTTTGGATATGAAAAGTTACAAAAATGCCCTTATTAGATTAAAAAATGAAATTAAAAAAAAAGGGTAAAACAACGTCGTTTTGTTGGGATTTAACAAAATCCCTTTCTTCCCCTTCTTCCTCCATGTTCCTTCCCCTGCAACCCTTCTTCCCCTTTTTCCGTGTTCAATCATTTTCAATTTTTCTTTTTGTCATAATAAAAATGATTTAAAGTTTAAAGCATTATAATAAGTAGCAACCAAACATTTTACCAATTACTTTCCATATAAATTAAGAGGAAGATGCTCACCCAATGACATGGCGACCACCTTTATAGACAGCTTGGGAAACCAAACCCATCAAACCAACACTCCCTCCTCCATAAACAAGGTCAATATTCCTTGAGATCGACCTGTCACAAACCAGACATTATAGTACCTCCCATGAGTGACTGACTCTGCTAAAATAAAATGGCAGGAAAAAGAGAAACTTGGGTAAAAACTACTTGAAGCTCCTTTTATGGAGAAAAATGTGATGAAAATCAATCACTTTTCAACAGAGGACTTTTACTCTTATATTTGGAGAGTACCAGAAATAAAGGCATGGCTTGTGAAGAAGGGGAAGAAGGGTTGCCGGGGAAAGAACACGGAGGAAGAAGGGGATTTTGTTAAATCCTAGAAAAACGACACCGTTTTACCTTTTTTTTTTTTTTTTTTAATTTAATTTTTTAATCTAACAAGGGCATTTTGGTAACTCTTCATATCCAAAACGACGTCGTTTTGGGTTTTTCATCCATTTTAACAGTTTCAACTAACGAAGGGGGCCATTTTACAAGGGGTTGATAGTTTGAGGGGCTATTTTATACCAATTGAAACTTTGGAGGGCTAAATTACAACTGACTGGTAATTTGGGAGGCCATTTTATATTTTTCCAAGATTTAATCTTGTTGGTTAATTGGAGAAAGGAATTTAATATAAGCCTTGAGCTTATGATTTAAGTCCTATAGGCTAATGAATTAAAATAAGCCTTGAGTTTATCATTTTAATTGATTGGGCTTGTTAAATAATAATGGGCCACATGAAATTAATTCCAAAGGGCTAGAGTTATTTAAATGATCATTGGGCTTGAGGATAAAACCCAAACCCAAGTGTTTTAATGAAATGGAACTGGGCTAGGGCTAGAAGCCTTAGTCACTACACTTGGCCGTGTAGTACTACAAGGGCAAGGGAGGAATTTCCTCCCTATGGCCGTGTGGTAGCACACAAGGGCAAGGGAGGATTTTTCTTCCCCTTGGCAGTGTGACACAAGAAGGGAAAATGAATCTTTTTGCTCCTAATGTGAACAATTGGATTACCATGAAACCTTCTCACCAGTGGGAAAGATGACAACTATTAGGGTTTTCTTAGCTCTTGTTGTAGCTAAGGACTGGTTGCTTCATTAGTTGGATGTTAATAATGCCTTCTTGCATGGAGATTTAGATGAGGAAGTATACATGACCATGCCTCCTGGTTTTGCTGTCAAGGGGGAGACAAAGGTTTGTAAGTTGACAAAATCTTTGTATGGCTTGAAGAAGGCATAAAGGAATTGGTTTTCTAAGTTCTCTACTGGTCTAGTCAGTTTTGGTTTCATTCAATCTAAGGCTGACTACTCTTTGTTCACAAGGCTTCAAGGTTCTTCATACATTGCTCTCTTAATCTATGTTGATGATATGGCAATAGCAAGCAATGATTTTAAGGCAATTTTTGAATTTATCACTCTTCTCAATGCTAAGTTTCAGTTGAAAGATTTAGGACCTTTGAAGTATTTTTTGGATTTGAAATTGCTAGAAGCACATAAGGCATTTCTATTTGTCAAAGGAAGTATGCCCTAGAAGTTCTTGAAGATTTAGGCCTCCTAGCTTCAAAGCTTGTTCTTTTTCCCATAGAACAAAATCTCAAACTTTTCAAGGATGATGGTGATCTCCTTGATGATTCTACAAGTTATACGAGATTAGTTGGAAGATTACTATATCTCACTATAACTCGGCTTGACATTACATACTCAGTACAAGTCTTGAGTCAATTCATGGACAAACCAAGACAACCTCATCTAGATTTTACAACTAGGGTATTGAGGTACATCAAGAACTCTCCTACTCAAGGGCTTATGTTTTTTGCACAGTCTGATTTTAGTTTGAAGGCTTTTTAAGATTTAGATTGGGCAGGTTGTGTGGATACTAGAAGATTAGTTACTACTTTTTGTATGTTCCTTGGTTTTTCATTGATTTCTTGGAAGTCCAAGAAACAACAAACCATTTCAAGGTCTTTTGTTGAGGCAGAATACCGTGCAATGGCATATATCCACCTCTTGTGAATTAATGTGGCTTTTTTCCTCTTCTTCATGATTTCAATATACCTCATCCAAAGGCTGCCTTCTTGTTCTGTGATAGTAAGTCTGCTCTCCACATTGCAACAAATCCAATCTACCATGATAGTAAGATTGATTGACACTTGATTAGAGAAAAGATTCAGCTTGGATTGCTCAGAACATTACATGTTTCTTCCTAAAATCAGCTAGCTGACATATTTACCAAGTGGCTTGGCTTTAAGGATTTTTCTCGGCTACTGTCCAAGATGTCAGTCAAGAACATATACTATCCATCCTAAGGAGGAGTATCACACAACTCAACATTAATTAGAGTTGGCTGCACCTGTAAAACAAGCTTAACTTCATTTTTCATATTAGTGACAGTTTGAACTACTTATTGTTCATTCTGTTTATTCTGTTCTTAAGTCTAACTTGAAGTTAGTTAGATTAGTTAGTTTGTTAAGTTCTGTCATCAATGTAATCAAGTATATAAGTTGAATTCCTTCATTGTATTTTTATTAAAGATTGAATACACAGAGAATACACTTATCGGATTCTCTCTCTCTCAACTTGTTCAATCTTCTCAAGTCTTCTTCTTTTTCTTCTCCTTCTTCATTTTCTCTTGTTCTCTTTTCTGTTTTCCATACTTGTTTCACAGCTTCTTCAACACAGTAAGCTGTGTACGTTTTGACATTCTCAATGCACATACGCACAATTAATCAATGCACGTTAAAGGAGAATAAAAACGATAAATATTATATATTAAAAACTGTGTATTCTATTACAACTGATACTAATTTATAATGAAACCCTAAGCTATTAAAGGATAAATTCTTCCTAGAACGGAAATAAAATAAAGAAGCATAGTATAATAATTATGGAAATATTTTTGTTTTACCATGCATGACAACAGTAGAGACATTACTTTTGTTTTAGATCAATATAATATACTTTTCGTCACATTAAAGTGAGAGGGAAAAGTAGAAAAAAAGAGAAAAAGAAGAAGAGAGAAATTAATTGGATCAAGTGGAGCAACTTGTGTGCTCTATAAAAGCTCCGGCCAGCATGTGTGTTAAAGTCCAAGAGCTGTCTTCTAGCCATTCTTTAAAACATAGTGACACATACAGCTCAAGGGAGATGGAGACAGAAAGAGAGAGAGAGAGAGAGAGAGAGGGGGTAGAGAGAGAAAAGGTGAAGGGGGGAATGACTTCCCGTGGATTGCTTTTATGAGTCGTCATAACTTTCACTATCACAAGGAAAATAAAATTGAAGGAATCAGAAAGAGGTGATATATTGTTGATGGTGGTAAGCAGTGACCTCAATCGACGTGGGACATAATCTACTGTTTCCACAAAGCTCGAAGAGGTTGACATGGCTTCCTATGATGGGTCAATTATGTTGCTAGGAAAATGTTTATTGGCTGCAATCTTGCCACCAAAAGTTAGGGAAAAAGCCCACATGAATGGCGACACAGCATGAACAACTCATTTCTTACAAGTGTTTATAAATATTTATTAATTTGTTCTCTTTTCCTGCTTACATGGCTTTCAATATATAAGGAATAAAGTCTTACATTGAAAAGATAAACGTAAGATGTGTAACATGTTAATATGACATTGTTAGGCACAAATCCATAGGCATACTATATTATGGGTTTGATCACTAAAAGACTCTTCAAGGTTTCAATCTCCCTAATAAAAATTTCACTGAACTTTAACTTTTTAAAATTATAAAATTCTCAATTTAGTGTATCAAACTTTATAAAGTTTAGAATGTTACCCTCTCCGTTGGGGTTTAGGGTTAAATCAGATAGCAAAGGAGAAATAACCTTTATACTACTGTAAAATTTATAAAATTAGAAAGTCATCTTACTTCAATATATTTTTTTTTAAAAAAAATCTGGGAATTTCTAAAACCTCCATTAGGATTTAATTGGTGGAAATTCTTATCCAATGGGTGGCATTGTAATTTTATTTTTTTTTAATAAAAAAAACTTAACTTTAAGAGATGACTAGAAAAACAATGAAGTTCACATGGGTTAAAGTTAACAGTGACCTCATTGGGCGTGGGTCGACAGGGACAAAAATAAAAAATAAAAAATAAAATGTGGAGAAGCTCGGGATGCTGAAATATAGCAGGCTTTGATTGAAGAAAGAAACAGTTAAATGTTTAAGAAAGAAGAAAAAGTTTGAAAAAGACGAAACGTGCAATTAATAAACAAAATCAGCAGCCAACTCCTTTGAGAATCTTACAATTAACTTAAGCTCAAACTTGTGTTAAGCTGGCATGCCATCCTATGATTGCGCAAAGTACCAAAAGATGTTTAGGTTGACTGAAAAGCCTAAGTGCATGGCTTTCTCATCCTGCAGCCTGCAGCTTAGATGGCTTTAATTTGTCTGTGATTGTGCTTTCTGTCCTGAACTTAAAGCTTAACTAGAACTTGAGGTAAAAGGCCTTTGTTTTGGAAAAAAGTAACGAAGGATTAATCCGGTAAATTTAGATGTCCATACAGATCATAAAGATCACTCAAACCCTCTTTTCATATGGTTGAGAGTTTTGACATTGACACCCTCTTTGCTCAACTTGCTAAGTCGTAGTCACTAGCTAGCTAGTCGAAGAAAATATTGGAAATTTGGACCCACCATTAGCATGCATGTTTAGAAATGCTAAAATCGCCCATTAGGGTTTTAATTAGCACATGAAACTTTTTATTTAGGGATATAAAAGTCATTTAATTTGATCACATTTAATGTTTAAAATTTGATGAAAAAGGTATATTGCATCAAATTGAAAGTTAAAGGGGTGAAATTGAGAATTTTTAAAATTTAGAGGAATCTTAAAATCTACGGTCATTGAGGGGTTTTAAGTGAAGTTTCCTATTTTATTTATTTATTTGGTTATATTAGCTGAATTTCACTTCAAAGCAATGTCCTCCAATTGTTTTGGTAATTAATGGAGTGGACTTAATCCGAGGTTTACCATAAATTTCTAATGTGTTAGAAAATACGTTTTTCGTATTAGGTTCACTACGTTTGTAAGAATATTCTTCGTTTAGAGATTTGATTATCATACTTGTATTCTCTTACTTAAGTTTTTCTATATAGTATAAACATCAAGGGAAATTTTCACTTAAGACCCTTGAATTATCATACATTTTGAGAAAATCCATCAAAATTTCAAAAAGACTTTTCAATTTTACCTCTTGAACTTTTAATTTGATGTAATGTATCCAATTCTGTCAAATTTTAAATGTTAAAAAGTGATAAAATGACCTTTATACCTCTATTGTTTTTATAAAATTTCAAATTTACCCTCAATTTCAAAAAAATAAAAAATAAAAACAAAAATTGAAGGGTAATTTGGGATATACAATAATAGAAGTAAGTGTCTAACACTGAACCACTTCAAAATTCTTTGTATATTTCTCTTTTTTGCGTCCACTTTTCCTTCATATTTTATTATTTCTCATAAATTACTACGGTCAAGTGACTGGTAATGTCTAATATATATATACATAATTCACGAATTTCTACAAGCTATAGCCAACTTTTTCAATTACTATTATAGCATTAGTATTGGCCTAATGGGTCATGGCCAAAACTAGAATTATTGTTGTATACCGCTCAGGAAAAAAAAAAAAAAAGGTTTGTAATTTGCTTCTGCAAGTACGTACAGTGGCTTTTCGAGGTATAAGTTACGTACATTAAAAAAGATGCAGCCTCAGCTCTTTCGAAGGGGGACATGAGTGTGCATGCTTGGCTTAAAGGCCCCCTTGTAGCCTTCGATCCGACTAGATGATAGCAACCTGACTTTGATGAAAGCTGTGAACGTATATAGCAAATCACTTTTTTCTAATGGTGGCCATCAGCCACCTTCATCATCAACAATTGGTTTCAGTTCTAATTTTTTAGAGTCGACAAGAATATTTTATGTATGTTACCACTGTTAGGTCTGTTGAGGAATAATCCTACATCGCCTGTGGGTAAGACTTTGGGCATGTTTATAAGGAGTGGACAACTATCTCTTGTAAAGGCCGTTTTATAAGATGAGTTAAGCTTACAAATTTTTTTGATGGTATCAAAGTCAACTACAAGATGAATAGGACCACAAAAAATACTGGTCTACACCCCAGGACTAGGACCCAAAAAAATATTAGTCTGCACGTGAGGAAGAGTGTTGAAGAATAATCTAACATTGTATGTGGATAAGACCTTAGGCATGTTTATAAAGAGTGAACAACCTTTTCCTATAGAACTGATTTTATAAAATGAGTTAGACTTACGAATTTCTTATTGGTCATTATTAATGTCAACTTTTTGGGTCAACGCTAATAAGCATCTGTTGATCATTAGCGTCGACGTAGTGGTCGACACGTCTATGCTATTGATCAATTTTTTTGTAGTGTGAAGCTCATTGTCTCTTGGAGCTAACTATCAAATGTGTGTACGATATTTGGGGCAGTGTCAATTTCACAAGTGGGACAACATTTGTTAACTGGCTTCACAGCCATATATGCGCCTGCAATGACTTCATATGTCCTTGTTGATCGTGACAACATGTGGTTTGTCGAATGGTTGAGATCAATCTGAAAGGATTCTTCACTGAAAGATGATTAGAAGCACTAGTACTTTATGTCTTAATTATAAGATCTTAAAGATTTTGAATCTGGCGCTAATTGATTAGCGATTCAAGGTAAGAATTGTGCTAGAACAAATGACATTAGCTGAAAACAAAAGAGCACCCCCCCCCCCCAAAAAAAAAAAAAAAAGAATAGAATTGAAGGTACGTACGTTCAAATTAACCCATTGGAAAGTAGCTCTACAAAGGATTATCCATAGGAGTACTCTATATCTTTATCGAGTTCTGAAGTTTTTACAGCAATTTTTACGGCTTGAAGTTAAGGATGCCTTCAATTTAAACAATTAGGCTAACTCGATGTCCTTAGGAAATCCTTTCTGTTTGCAGTGGGTTCGAACGAGATATTTAAAAAGGATTCCCGAGTAGCTTAGTTGGAAAGCTCGTTCGGGGCTTGACCAAACGAGGGTGCTTTGAACTATTTCTTAAGATCTCAATTAAGAAGCTTGGTCGGATTTCTAGGTTTCAAGGCATTCAAATGAGTCACTTACTTTGTTCTAACATAGCCAACGGAAAATCCCTGAAACCCTATCCGGATCCGAACAAGTCACTTTCTTGTCCGAACAACGACCTAATTTTTTTTTTTTTTTTTTTTAGGGAAACCAACTTGCTTTACCTTGTTTTCCTAGTGTCTATAAAGTGCCCTTCATTACACGCTTTTCATCCTGAGACACCTAGGCAAATATTTTGTGAGTTAATTAAGAGAAAACCCTAAGGCTTTCAGTTTATAACCTTGCTTAGAGTTTGATTAAACTACACAAGTTCTTAAAACCTTCAAGCCACCGGAGTTCTAAGTTATAAGAGGAGACTCGATGGATATAAGAATTAGTCTGAAGTTTTGGACCTACTGTGATGGGGGACAAATGGGTTATTCGTTGGAGTGCACATCATGTTTAATTACAAAGGTTTTGTAAGCTAAGTCATGTCTAATTTAATTCTTCTAAAGTATGCTAAATAAATTTACTAGCTAGCTTTGATTACCTCAAAGTGATTTTTCTTTTAAAAGTCTTTGTACTAAATAAATATGTTTGTGGTCCCTTGGGTGAATTTCATAAACGAGAAACTGTTCCATAGTAAAGAGGGAAGAAGAAAACACAGGACGAAAAGAGAGAGGGTACTGTGTTCTGTTTGTTTGTCGAGCTTCTAATGTGCAATAAATTACGGGGGCCATAGCCATGGGTTAAGTGTGAATGCCATCGGAGCCACGACAGCAAAGATTTGGCCGTTTTGGTGAAAACCCTCGGCGTAAATTGCATTCAAACCTCTCTCTGTGTCTCTCTCTTTTAATGGCATATAAGATAATAAGAGCCACGGTAGAAAAGAGTTGGGCGTTTGAAAACCCACGACATAAATTGCATTCACTCCTCTCTCTCCCACGCTCTGCAGAAGACACGCCACAAAAAGATACAGAATATGAGTTGGTACATTAAATCGTCTTGGATCACACGCTCTGTTTGGTGGCTTTCACGTTTTCCACAAAGACTAGACACCCATCACTCTTTATCCCTGACTTTTGTCCTTTTCTACCACCGTTGCTCCAGTTTATATATATATATATATATATATATATATATATATATATATATATTTTATGTCGAGGAACCTCTTTAAGGCAAGACACTTCAAACCCACACTTACAAAGTAAATCCCGGTCCTGTGCAATACTGTGCCCTTGAAAATTTTCCTATATGAAACTAGTTAAATCACTGATTTTTCAGCGGGGGGGTATGACCTCAAGAAATTATTTGCACCTATAGGGTGTTGAACTTTAGACTTTAAAGGGAGCAAACCTTAAGACCAAGACCTCCACTATTGCTCCAGAGTTTAATTGCTGCTCACTTCTCATTAATATGACAAATATATAAATGGACAGAAATACAAGAATTAAGATGGTTCGGCAATATGCCTACATCCACACAGTATAGCCCTATAGGCTATATTTTGCTTTATTGAATGATTGAATACAAAGAATGCTCTATTGTTTATAGAGAAAATATTAGGAATGAACCTTTTTTTTTGTTTTTGACATATCGAGAGGAAGAGAGATTCAACTAATGATTTTCGTTTATTAGATGTAGTTGATCGATCAACTAACTCTTAGGGGAATGACGCTTTTCTCTTAACAATGTAGGACTAGAAGAGCCTCTGATTACTTAATTAAGCAATATGGGACAACCCACATATGGCCTCTAACACTCATTGCATGCATACCTTTTCACCCCCCTCGATCTCTCTCCCCCATGCGGCTCCGCCATTAGCGCTTCCATTTCATCATCATGCATGTTCTCCAAATGCCCCTCGAAACAGCAATATGGGTTGGTAAAAGTTAAGTCTAGCTGTTTTCCTCTGTTATATATATATATATATATATATATATAACAAAGGTGGAAAGATTTTCTAAGAAATGTGTTTGGTGGCATTTTCTTGCATATCTCTTTTGTAAATTTACCATTGAATATGTGGGACTGACAAGTTTGACATGAGGTATGATAAATTGAGTGGTAGAGTAATGAACAAGAAACCGAAAATCATTTCTCATTTTCTAATATAAGAACTAGTTTGTTCAAAAAAAAAAAAAATCTTGTCATAATGAAAAAAGTAAAAATGAATTAACTTCTGTCTTTAAAATTTCTTTTACTTTGAGAATTAAATATTGCTATTTATTTTTGAGGTAGAAATTGTACCAAATAACTGGGGTTGAAACTAAGACACTTCCAAGAAAAACCACGAGTGAAAAAAAAAAATTGAAAATAAATAAAATATCAAGCTCAAAGTTTTTCATCCATTTTACTATAACATTTAGGCAAGTTGAGAGGAAAGAATGTGCACAATATTATAAGAAAAATATATTATGTGCATAATAATAATAAAAATAAATTATCATTCACTATAATCTATATTCTATATATATCCTCCCATTTTATTACAAGGAGATATATAGTTTATGCAGAGGACAGAAGAGGTTGAGGATATAATTTATATATGCTGAAGGGATATAAAATTGGGAATTCTATAATGCATCCACATTCAATTAAATTCATTCCGCCGTATCCTTGTCGTGAAAAGTTGAGGGGTACATGTTGACGATATGTGCACGCGCATGCATATTTACTTTTCATTGCTCTCTATCTTCGTGACCATATCTATTTTTATTATTTAAAATATTCAATCAATCACAAAAATTAAGAATATTTTAAAATACGTTTAATCAATCCATGTGATTTACCTGATTTGCAATTAGCTTCATGTGGTATCAAAATAAACTCAAAGGTCTCTGAGATATAATTTAGTCCCTACTATCAAATTTCGTTAGTGTGACACTTACTTTAATAGAACATAAGTCACAGTTTTATTAGTTCTAAAGTTTCACGCTATCGAAATCTGTTAAGTCAATTGACGAAATTTGGCTATAAAGATTAAATGATTTTTTTGGCATACTTCAAGAACCTTTGTTCATTTTGATGACAACTAATTGCAAATCAGGTAAACTATATAAACTGATCTTACATTGGAGGTGACAAAAATTTGAATAATTTATTTTTGAAACAATCAATTTTTGCCGTACTTTGTATTTCACCACTCTAAATCAAATTTACTTTTTCTTTGTACTGTATTTCACCTACTAGTCAGTTTAGTTTTTTCTTTCCTTCTTTCCCTTTTTCTTGCTTATACAACTTTGTATCTCACATTGAAGGAACTAGGTAAATTTTGTTGTTCTTTTGTGTGATTGTTTTGTTTATTTATTGTAATTGAGGTCTTTTGCACAACAAGTTGTACCAAAACCAGGTTCAATATTCCGGTCAACTATGGTAAATATGGCGAGCATTGAGTATGAAGTGAGGAAGTTTAATGGTAAAAGGGACTTCTACTTGGGGAAATAAGGATGAAAGATCATTGATTTAGCAAGGAGTCTACAATGTGTTATTAGGAAAGACGAAGAAACCTCAGAAGATGGACGATGAAGAGTGGGAAGAGATGGATGCTAAGGCTCCTTATGTGATTCATCTTAATTTGCCACATGAAGTTATTAATAATGTGATTGATGAAGAGAATGTAGAGAAAATTTGGCAGAAATTAGAGTATTTATATGATGAAAAATTTAATGAATAAGTTGTATGAATTACAGATTGAAGAAAATATACATATTCTTGAGCATCTCAGCAAGTTTAACATGTTGAATACATAGTTGTTAAAATTTGGAATGAAGACTGAAAAAGAAGATAAAGCGATATTTCAGCTGGCCTTACATGCACCTTCGTATGATCACTTGGTCACAACAATATTATTTGGAAAAGAAACTCTAGAGTTTGGAAGTGGTAACTAGAGCTCTTTTGTCACATAAGATAAGAAGAAAGCATGTCAATTATTGTAGCACTCCGAATAATTACTACGTTGTAATTGGGGTCTAATGAGTTTACCAAGTTCATTAGGGTTGTTAGGTATTAGATGTTAACTTTTGGCTGTTGATCAAACATTCAAAGCTTGTACCATGAACGTTTAATGCAAACCCTAGTGAAGAACGTTCGAGTATGGACCACCGAACGTTCTCCCTTATCCTCATTCACAAACGTTCGTTCATGGACCACTAAGCATTTGCCTGCAACCCTAAAACCGTTGGAAAAAAAAAAAACTCAATCTTATCCTCAACTTTTCCCCCTTATTAATATCCCACCCCCTTTGTTTCTAAACCCATTTTTTCACCCTTCTTGCTTCGAGAAACACTTGTTTGTGTGTGTGCGAGTTTTGGAGGAGAATGAGGTAATCTTCTTAGCATAACGTGTTTCTTACCTTGTTGTTTTGTTGTCTAAATACCTTTCATAGTTTAGTTTAGAAGTTTTAAGCTTGTAATTATGATTTTAGCTTTATTATTTGATGTGGTATTTTTGTGTGGAAAAATATCAATAATAAAAATAATCATTCGCAATAGAATGAATCCTTGTAGGATAGGGCTATATTAAGGGTGTCGAACCTCAAGGATTGTGTGAGTGTTGTTATCAAGTTTTTCAAAATTAAATATAATTCAATTCAAAAGATGATTGTTTGTTTTTGGATTTATAAAGTAATGCATAAAACAAAGTAAAAGTAAATTGTGATGAGAGAGGATAAGAGGTTGATTTCACCGCTTACATTTTAATAAACATGTTTTATGGTTTGCAACATTCAATCAAAAATCTATAGCATTTTAGAAGGGGGGAAAAAAAAAAGCCATTTCAATCTAAACCATGTTTTCTTGAAGATGGCTCTTATACTAGTTGTTGGGGATTATGTGTAAAAGTAAATTTCAAAACTTTTCTTTTTTATGCAACGGAATAAAAATGATCCCCAAGATCTTTTTATCTTCAATACAAATATGTTTAGATCTAACGCAAACATATAAGTTAGATTACTTATACATTTAAATTCGGCCTTTCCTAATGCATTAGGGTGTAGGTGTATCCATCTATTCTTCTGTTGGTGTTGGACTAAGTAGTTGAAGTTCCAACATGCATGAATACTTTAAGTATGAGTCTATACTTATCTTGCCTTTGTAGTGTTCTTCATGTTCTTCATGAACTTGAAGAACAACTTTTTGTTCTTCATCATATTCATAAAGAATTTCTTCAAGACTTGAGAGTTGATTAAAAACTTCAAGATCTTTAAACAATTAGGGAGAAAATCGTTCCATTATGTCTTTTCTTTGATGACTGAATATAATTGTGAGTGTGGCTTACAAAGTTTTCTCAAGAACAAAAAAAAAAAAACTAGAAGCAAAACTTTGGAGAGAGAAATCTCCCCTGGTGGTTGTGCAGTACTCTTGTGAGAGAGAGAAGTTGTGTTTTTTGTTCACAAAATTCACAAGCTTCTGAATTGTTTCAGATCAGGGTATAGTTTGCTTCTCTATTTATAATACTGGGATCCCAGGAAAAAAAATGAATTTTAAACCATGTGGGACAAGGATTAGAAATCCCAGTCCTAGGTGAAATGGGACAAGGAGTAATTACATTCCTTGCCACTCCCTAGTGGCCGGCCATGGGGAGGGCTAGGGTTTTTAACCCTAGCCCATTCCCACTTAGTTAATAACTTAGGCATGAGTTTTATCCTTAAGCTCAATGCTCATTTCATTTAATTTTATCCTTCAGAATTAATTTCATTAAGCCCAAAGGTATTTTTCAAGCCTAAATAATTAAAGTTATAAGCCCAAGGCTTATTTTAATTCCTTCGTGTGCAAAAATTTAAGTATGAGCCCAGTGCTCTATTTAATTTCCAAATTGTCCTCAAGAGATAACTTAATTGACTGAAATAATGTCTAATAAAGCAGTAATTACTAGTTTGAATCCCCTTTCACTCGCTCTTGTGTGGACATGTCAAAAAAAAAAAAACCCAAAATCCAATTTTTCTGGATCCAAATAACCAACAAGATTAAATAAATCTTTTGGCCCATTTTTTATTAAAATAAAATATCCCAATAATTAAATAAATAACTGAGGAACAATATAATTTATCGAATTTATATCAGCTCAAAGAGGGACCTAAGGAAAAATATCATTAGCTTAATAGGTCTATGATCATGTCTTTCTAGATCATGTCACATGACACTATTTAATCACAATTAATTCCACTAAACAGTTATGATTGCACTCAAATGATTATTTTTTATTTAATTAATTAATGCTCATTACGTTCTTATTTATAGCATGTTACCCTTCCATAGAATCATTCCGTAGTCGAATCAAAGTCTTTCAAATGTCACTTTGTTCACCGATTTAAATTCATGATTATCCTTATAAACCATATGAGAATATTTTTCACCTTGTATATGTACAAGTTTTTAGTGTACGTACTAAAAACAATTGGGCCTGAGCTTTTAGGATAATCTTTCTAGGATAATCTTTCATATTAAATCTAAAACAATGAGAATATTCATTATCTCTTTATTCTCTGACAATGGATTTTGATTCATTCTTGAAGTCGATGTTTCCACAATGTTTGATGTGATTGCCCAACATACTGAGTACTATATATGACTAATAATAGGTCTCACTCTTAAATACATATAAATAATCAACACTTCACATATGAGTTCGTGAACTTCTTAGCATTTAGAGTAAATGTCTAGACATTGTGCATGTACATCAATTGTTACAATAGTATATACAATTGATGACTTACGTAGTCTTGTTCGATGTATGGCACAACCATACCAACACCCTAACATATTAATATGAAGCTTCCATGCTTCTCATAAGCAAGAGAAGTCACTTGAGGTTTAACATGTTATAGTCTAGATAGAATTCTCAATTCCATTTATGACTATGAACAACAAGTTTTATAAGTTACAAAGACCTTTGAGTAAGATCTTTTGTGATACCCACACCATTACTCAAATATAATGCATCTTAAGGATCTCACATGCATATAATCGGATAATACACAATCACACATATATGCCATAAAAGATTAATAAGTGTATGTCTTTTGTTTAAATCAAAACACTATCTAATCAATTGGAGTTTTGGACAAAATTCCCAACATCTTTTATGTACATACATAAGATAAGACGAGCTTACAGGCAAGCGTGTCGGTGGTCCTCACACAACACCTCATTTGTACACTCTTCAGATGCCATTACAAATGAGTTTCTCAGGAAGTCCTTCACAACTATGCCTTGATCAAATTGTTTGCAAAACAATTTGCATCCATAATTATTTTGTCATTGAATTAGCCAAATTAAAAAAGCTAGCTAACACTCTTTTGTACCATGTGATTTTGGGGAAGAATCTCTTTAGTGTGAATGTGAGATTTGTGTGTATTGAGTGATTTTCTCATCGCTATTTTTGTATTACATAATTGTTGTCCACGTACCTCACATTAAGGGAAGCCACATAAATTTTGGTGTTCTTTTGTTGTATGATTGTTTTGTTTTATTTACTATAATTGTTGTCTTTTGGTCAACAAAAAATAATATTATGATTTAGTAAACTTTACAAAATAACTTTCCCTAGAAATACTAAAGGATTGTGGAAAGTGCACTTGAGCTACTATACAATTTTCAATGTCCTCGCCAAGCTTTCAATTGGACGAATATCCCCCAAACTACCATTGAGTTGTAATGAACTCCCTCTATACAAAAAATTACAAAAATACCCTTGATATAAAAATTAGAAAAAAATTCAAAAAAGACAAACAAAAGATTTTAAATTATTTTTTTTGTCTAGGATATTTTTGTTATTTTCTCTTGGGGGGGGGGACTACATTGCAATTGTAATGTATTTTTTTTTTTTACATGTCCGCACAAGAAAGGGGAAGAAATTTAAATTAATGACCTCCACTTTATTATGTGTAGTCCCAACCTACTGAATTATCTCTTCAAGACAGTTTATGTTGTGTGTACTCTATACTGCTGTGTGTACTCTATACCCTAAAAGATTTGAATCCACTGTTGTCCTTAACTGAAAAATACAAATTGAAAGTGCCAGCTTTAAAGGCCATTAATTAAGAGCGCGTCTCATAATTCAGTGGCGTACGTAGGACTGCTTGAAATGTCAAAGACGCCACGCATAAATTTCTGCTCAATAATGCTTCTGCCTTCATATCCATGATTCGCCACCGCCTACATCCCGTAGCCTCTGCTCCATCGCAATGGAACTGAAGAGAAAACTTTTTTAAAACTGATTTGTGTCGGCCATTAACAGGTACCATTTTTCATCTCAGGCTTATATATATATATAAAATCTGTTCTAGATGACACAAGTAGACGACTGTGGATTACTGGACAGGGAGGGAGGCGTGAGGTTAAAGTTTTTGGCCAGTAAATATTTAGGTCATTGTCATACAAGAGCCAAAAAGAAAACAAAAGAAGGAAATTCGGCGTAGCAGAATGTGGTCCATAAAACTTAAATAACTTTCAAAGATCCTTCCAAGATATTGAACTGCAGATCATGGGGTTATCAGAAAACTTTCAATGGATCAAAACAGATTAAAATTAATGGTACGCAGTAAATGAAGTGGTAAAGAAGTGAGCAGATAAAAAAAAAAAAAAGTGATGATATTTGTGAGGCTGACATGGTCATCTTCATGCTTTGAATTGCCTCCCAGATTTGCATATGCAGCACGTTATATGTAGCATGAATGGAAAGCTTTTGGTTCTAGTTTCTAGATATATATAATGAGCAGCTTCAATAATGTGGTCGCCATGAGTAATATATAAGCTAGTCATGATTCTTTTGCTTTTTCTTTAGAAAAAAAAAAATAAGTTGAAAATCTCATGATTCTTTTTGCTTTCATGATTATTATTAGTACCTTATCCAACCCTTTTGTCTCAATTTCATCATGCCTGCACTTTATGAATAAGATTCAAGGTTTATATTCTCAAATTTGCACTTGCGTACGGGGGTATCACTATTTCTTGTAAGTAGAAAGCAAAACCAGATAATAAAATGGAAAGAAAATCATCTCATTTTCATACCACTAGGCAAATATGCTTAGAATAATAGACATACATTTTTTCTTTTTCTCGATAATAAAAGAAGAAAAAGAAAGAGTAGCACGTGTCCCAACAGAAGGACTCGGGCGGCATACTATCAATTTTTTCATTTAAAGAATCGCAGGGAATTCAATGAAAAAGACAGTGGGCCTTAGATTGCTTATTAGCGTGCGAGGAGGGAGAGAGACCTGTCAAAAGGAATTGTGGGCACTTCAAATATCAAGCCCTAGAAACCCTTTTGCATATCAATTTCCCCAACTTGCGTAACCAATTGGGCAGAGTGGCAACCTACCAAAACAACACAAATAAAAGAATACTAGGGAGAGTACTCTAGCTAGTGGCACACCTTGCTGCTTCTTTAGAAGCACTTGTTAATTACAAGAAGCCCTTCTTCCTTTATATATCTCTGTCGTTAATTGTATTGTGTAGTATCTTAACTTACTTTTAAGAAACTTTGCCCTATCAAAGGTATAACGGATTGATGTTTTATTATTATTTAATTTTTTCTTTTTTTTCTTTTTTCCCACTAAAAGTTTCAGAATTTCTAGGAAGAATAATGATTCTGGGGGTGCAAAGCTGTAGCAGAAGATGGAAAGTGTAATAGAAGAAAGGATGTTTGTCCTTTGTTTTTAAGTGAAATAAATATGTTACTGGTGGGATCTATAAAAGTACAGATAGGAGAAAACCCGAAAAAGCTGTTAGATATCATTATCAAAGCCTTCAAAAGTAGTGGGTGGAAGAGGAGGCCACTGGCCCTTGAGAGTCTTCTCTTCATCAACCATGACTCTAATCATAACTCATCACCAGACACTTCTGCTTATAACAAAACAAGTCATTAAAAAGTTACAAATACACATAAAAATATAACTGTGTGTGTAAAAAGAGAGAGAGAGATTGGGCAAAAAGAGTAGGGTTAGAAAGATGAGTAGATGAGTTTGGTTTGTTGTTACAATTTTTTTGCTTTTTGATGACCAAAGCCAAAGGTATTAATCCCAGCTCTGACCAAAACCTGCCACCCTTTGCAGAAGCATCAACAGGTCTCATAGGCCAAAGGTACGATTCTCTCTACCATCTACTGTTCCACACATGCTCTTCTCCCTCTCCCTCTCTCTCTCTCTCTCTCCCTCTCTCTCTCCCCCTCTTCCTACACCTTCACTCTTCTCATGCCAAGTACAAATTCCACAATATCATTCCGAATTTCAACTATAAAATAAGGTTTTCTTCTTCTTCTTTTTCTCCTCTTATTTTTGTTCTTCAGATTTGTGTAGTGATTATTAGCAGAAGTTGAAAGTTCTAATTTTTTTCTAAACATATTTCTGTGCCCACATAGAGAAACCCACCAATCTAGTCCACTGCATGTCATTTTAGTACTGTCTGTAGAGATGCAGATAGATGGATGAGTTGGTCATAAATTTTATTATTATTATTTTTTTAAAGTTCAGCTAAATTTCTGGCTTCTTTCGTATTTTCAGTGTGGGGTTTTGTATTTATTGGTGTTATTGGGGTGTGGACTCCGGAGATTGCAGCGGCAGGATTTTGTTTTTTTTGGGATCAGCAGCATCATCCCCCGGCAGAAGTATCAGGTTTCAGAGGTGGTGGCAGTAGCAGATAAAGAAGAACAAGCAAGAGGTAGAAAAAGGAAGCAAATCAAAAAGTTGTTGGAATAGCAAACTAAGAAGGCTAGGAATCTGGATTACCAAAGGAATCATCAGCATATTGAGCAAGTCACAGGCGACCAAACACAAGAACAAAACCTAGGCGCATACATCCAATTCCAACATACCCAACTCCTCCAAAACGAATCCATAAATTCCTACCAAGCAGAAGCACCCAACAAACAAATTTTTGGCCAAATCATAGACTATGCAGAGCATAGAAAAGCAATGGGCATGAAGAGCGCCGGAGGGGAGATAGTCCAAGTCCAAGGAGGCCACATTGTCCGATCCACCGGCCGGAAAGACAGGCACAGCAAGGTCTACACGGCGAAAGGTCCCAGGGACCGTAGGGTCCGGCTCTCCGCCCACACAGCCATTCAATTCTACGATGTTCAAGACCGGTTAGGCTACGACCGGCCTAGCAAAGCCGTGGACTGGCTCATCAAGAAGGCCAAGTCGGCCATTGACAAGCTAGCTGAGCTGCCGCCATGGCATCCAATGGATAATTCTAGCGCTGCAGCAGCAGAACAAGAAGACCCAAATGGAGGCTCGGCAGACATGGCAATAGCAGAGCAGTCAGAGTCTTCCGGCTACAACTTTCAGCTCCACAGGCAATTAGCTGAGAACCCAGATGAGAATTCAAACTTCATTTCACCAGCTTTAGATTCTGGAGCCATCACAGATACCATGAAATGTTTATTCCCCACAACCTCTGCAACCTCCTCTCTCAATTTCCAGAGCTACCCACCTGACATAATTTCAAGAACCTCCAACCACACCCAAGATCTTGGCCTATCTCTCCACTCTTTCCATGACCATTCAGCTCCAAACGACCAGAACCTTTTTGCAGGCTCTGCTCCGGTCGGATTCGACGCCAATTACCAGAGAATGGTAGCTTGGAACAGCGACACAAGCGCAGAAAACAGAGGTGCTTTTGTGTTCAACTCTCCGGCATTGGCACAACAAGCATTGCTAGGCCAAGGCTCAGCATTTTCACAGAGGGGACCCCTTCAGTCCAGTTTTGCACACTCGGTTCGGGCTTGGGATGATCTTTCTATTGCTTCATCGCACTACCAGAAAACACAGCCAATTCATCAATCTTCGATGTTCGGAAGCCGGTTCACCACCGACGGATTGCCGGGGTTTTGCATTCCGGCGACAATTCAGGGTGGAGAGGAGCAAAGTTCCAGTAGGCCATCCTCTAACTCTCCCAATTCCCATCATTGATTGAACAAAAGCTGGACTAGTTTCCTCGCCATTAGGTACTCAACTTAAATTCCGGTTTCTCAAATTTTCCAGCTTGTTTCTTCTACTTTTTTTATGTTACTTCTTTTTTTTCCCATGGAAAATTTATCCAAGAAAAATTTCTTATTCCCATGTTTTTTTTCCCAAACAAAGAATAGTGCAAATAAATGATAGTAATTTTTGTCATAATCTTTAGATGTAGTATGGTAGTAGGCATGGTATCCATCAACAGAGTATTTTTGGAAGAGAGACTAGTATTGTTTTAAGTAGACATTATCAGACAGCATTTTCCATTGAAACAAGCAAAGTAGGTTGAAGTTCCTCTCAAATTGAGTTTTTTTTTTTTTTTTTTTTTCCTTTTTTTTATTGGTTTTTAGGATTTTGAAGATTCTACTGTTGGATAATCGAATGGAAGGAAGAGATTCTCAATTCAATGGTCTACCGTGGGAAGAAATTATCTGATTGGATTCAACAGTTTGTTTTTTCTATGATTAATTTGAGTTATTTTATTTTGGATTCTCTAATGCTTACTACTAAGCATGCTGTTTTAGCTCAACTTTGTTTAATAGGTGCTTAAATTGTTTAAGTAATTTGACTCTCTGAGATTATGGTCCAAGTTCTCTTTGTTTTTGTTAAAACGCACGTGTCCAACCCATTGAAAAACACATATCTAGGCCCATTGCATATATCGGTGAGCCGGCGATACTTTAAAAACAATATTCAGTAAAAAACTGTTTCTGGTCATACTCGACTGAGGTTAAAAAAAAACACCATTCTTTTGTTTTGTTTTGCTTTGTTTGTTGTCTCCAAGGTACAACTGTAATGGAACAGTACATGAACCAACGAGTTTCTTTTAACATTATGCTTGTGTTCAAAGTACGTTTGTCAATATGTAGCGGGAGTAAGATCCTTTTTCATGTGCAGTTTCAAAAACATCTTTCACCGGTTTTTGAATTCTGTGTTTTCATACAAGATTTTCAC
This sequence comes from Carpinus viminea, assembly GCA_013348765.1. NCBI lineage: Eukaryota > Viridiplantae > Streptophyta > Magnoliopsida > Fagales > Betulaceae > Carpinus > Carpinus viminea. The sequence goes on from CP054673.1 coordinate 30,852,650, forward strand.
ACGGGCTGATGTGACGAATATTTTAAGAGCCTAATATTTTGCTACTTAAAACATGATAGTGAAAATCTAGTGCTAAGAGTGGTGTTACTCTGCCGTTAAGGGTGTCGGAAGAATCCATGAGATATCAGACTCCCATATTGAATTGTCTGATATTAGGTTCTCATATCTCATAGATTCTCCCATGAACCAAAATTTCTTCCCATGATCCAATATTGTACTGATATGGTTGCAATGTCCATGAAACCTTATCATGTGGCTTCACTGATTCTGGAAAATCATCTTCTTCTTTTTTCTGCTGTTTCCATGAATTGAGATTTTGCAGACTTCTGATCCTAGAGAGGGTGGAATTTGAAAATATTTAGAGAGGCAAAAATTATATTTTTTACAGGACCTTGGTAACCCATAAAAGTGCCTTTCATTGGAAAATCATCTGCAACTTTTATCCATGAACTTGGTCTTGTGTTCTATGCCAAACTCTCTGGAAACAGGGCTCTCTTTTTTATTTCAGTTTTTTTATCTTCTCTTCCTCAAAATTTTGTTATTTGAAATAAAATCTTGGAGTTCTAAGTCAGACAGACACCCTTATGTTTTCATATAATGAGGGTGTTAATGTTGTTATATCTGAGGAAAAAGGTAGTCTTGAGACCCAAATTTACTTCCTATCTGATTGATGGTCTCAGTATATTTGAAGTTGGCCTAGAGTAAGGAGCCATAAGATTGAATGGAAATTTATTTAGGGTATGGAAGAAACCTCTAAAATTCTAAATGGAGGGGGGGTGGGCTTGTAGGTGATCTGCAAGCTTTAAAGGGTATGCTATCTTAGTTACCTGGAAACTTCATTTCTTCTTCTAGGACTAGTTTCTCCACAATTAATCTTGAAGATCAAGTTATTATATAAGTTTGTAAGCATTTGATATTTCAAATTCAAATTGAAATTTGGTTTGAGAAATTGACAGATCCTTGATAGCTGTATGTAATGAAAACATAATTTATAGCTGATATTTCATCATTGGCTTTGTGATATCTGAAGCTAATAGAGTTCTGTTAGAATGAAATAGTGTCCTCATATGTAATTTCTTAGGAATATAGTCAGTGATATGTAAACTTCTAGAAGAAGGTTAGGTGTACCTTAGGAGTTAGGGTAGTTCCTCTCGTAGCTATTATAGAATATTATTATATTTGCCTTTTCTATTTAATGAACGAAGGAGGAGGAAGAAGCTAGCTAGCTTTCTTTCCATTTCAATTTCTTCCACCGTCTCATTTCATTATTAAAAGGAAACTTCAATGAACACCTTCGAATTTTCATATATTTTGAAATATTTTCCTAAACTTTAAAACCTCTTAATTTAGTTCCTTAAAATTTTAATTACTTTTAATTTATACCCTTCATCAGATTTTAAATATTACATGACATTTATATCCCTGATTTTTGTATAAAATTTTAACTTCTAAAATGTTTTTTTATTTTAAAAAATGAAAATCAGGAAAATTTTGGTCTCTTTTTTGTATTTTTAATGGTTGAAATTGACGGAAATGTTCAAATTGAGAGCAATTGAAAGTTCATACGATTAAATTGAGAATTTTTTAAGTTTAGGGGGTATTTTAAAACGAGTGAAAGTTCGGAAGTCTTTAGTGAAGTTTTCCCTTACTAAAAATACAAGTTTTGACCCCAATGCACACAAAGCATATATGCAGCAATTTTAACAGAAAATTGGGATTAATAGTAAAATTAATCCAAACCACAAAGTAATAAACCTCATTAACAATTAACACATAAATTTCTTCAATTCACGAAAACTTTTGAATAATATATCAAAGGCTAAGACCACTTTGAAGTAGCCTGACCCAAAAAAAGAATTTACTAAGAAAAATTCAAAGTATAAGCAAAGTATAAATACTTAAAACCCTTGTAACAACTTAATTAGAATTCTATATGTACTGATCAAATCACTCCCACTTGCCTCCTGCCGCAACGCTTTTTACTGGTCAATCTTTCTTTTTGGTTTGTCTTGGATAGAAACACCAAGAGAGCTAGTCAAATAAGATTAAGTTAATATAAATATTAGGATATCACTTCTAACCCAAAAGCTTAAACTAATAGGCTTGGGTCCATTTATGTATATTAATCACTCATTTTCTTTATATTTTCTCAATATATAACATAAATCTCACAAGTGCATACACAACAAATCTTCTTTTCACACAAGAATATCATGCGTACTCAATGAGAAATAATACTCTTTTTACCAGAATCAAACCAAAAGCGTAAAACCAAGACATTTGTGTCAGCAGAACCGGAAACTATGCTGACTCTGATACTAATTGTAAGTTATCATAGCTCTGATATCAATTGTTATGAAGAAAAACACTAAGAAAGCCAGTTAATATATATGCTAGAACACTACTTCAAACCCAAATGACCAAGCTAGTGAGCTTGGATACACTTAAGTATATCCGTTACTCTTATATTTATATATTTTCTTAATTTAGGACACAAAACTCACAACCATCTCTTTACGGGACTCACTAGTAGACTTCAAAAGATTAATGAAGATGAAGCGGGGTTTAAATGATCACTCCAAGACAATTACACAACGAAAGCTCTCAACAAAAGATTCTTTTAGCTCACCACATAGAATGAAGCTAATTAAGTTCTCAATATGAAGTGCTTTGATGGCTTAGGCTTCGCAAATAATCGTGCAACAACATCCTTATCTCAAGAAAGAGAAAGAAGCCCTAAGTTTACGTTAAAATCCATTGAAAGTATACAGGTCATCTAGGGTTTTAAGTGTATCAGCAGCCAACTAACAAAGGCGTGAGGACGCTTAGCTTCTTTGTTTCCTTTCCTTTTCGTTTTGCTTTTGATCTTCAACAAGTTTGAAGGATCCCATTTGTTCTTTCGAACCTTCGGCTCACAGACACATTAATTAAATGACGCCGCCTTTGCCATAGTTCCCTTCACCAAGGCTATGGGATTGAAGATTAAAATGTACCTCATTCGTGCCCTGATAATCTAAATGGCTCAGGGTACGTGGTTGTGGGGTGCTGGTAACAGTCAACTATGTTCTGTATGGTGTTGGATAGAGTTGACACTGGAGAAGATCGTACGTTGGGTTGCCATTGTATTGAAGTGTTAATGTGTATCCTAGATGTGTTGTAGTCAGCTTAGGTTGTGTGCGGCGCTTCTGTGGTGGTAGGAGATAATTGCTTCTCTATGATTCTGTCAAGCTTAATTTAGTGTGTGTTTTTTTTCCCTGTGCGGCTTGGCTACCTTTCGGGTTGTGATTTTCAGCAGAGTCTGGCCGCCGGCGGTGAAGTGAAGACGAACTATACTTGCGAGGAATATGATATTCCTATCAAGGACAAGGATCACCCTGTCCGAGAAATGTTATTCCTACTCTAGCTTTTGGACCAAACCCAAACATCAGCCCAAACAGATATAGTCTGTTTGGCTATTTTTGGTCGCGTTGCAGACTTTCAATGGCGATTTTGTGCAATGTTTTACTATGGTTAGGTGGCTGTTACAAACTTACACTTGCACTCCGGCCCTTGTTTTCTGCTCATCTCTTAGTCTCTGTGTTTCGAAGTTCTTTTTTTAGTTTGGCATAGTTTCGGTGGGCAGTAACATTTCCTTTAATTGTTTTCTCTCTTTTGTGGCTCTAGACTTTTTGGTTGCTATTTCCTTTGTTTTAGGTCATGGGTTATCATGGCTGCTATTCTTTGCTTTCTTTAATGGTATTAGAGCCTATCATATGACAAATGCAGTTCACACTACCTAGTCCCTGACAAGAATCATAAAAAATATCGCCTGCACGTAAGGGGGAGTGTTAAAAAATAGTCACACATTGCCTGTGAACAAAACTTTGGACATGTTTATAACAAATGAACAACACTCTCTTGTATAACTGATTTTATAAGATGAGTTAGACCCATGAATTTCTTCAAAAATAACACATTACTCTATAACAAAGAAAAGAAAATTGCACAGCCACCGCACAGATGAAATGCCACCCTACGCCAAATGCCAACATCCACGCCCCACCAATCCTCTCATAGCCACAACCTTCCCCGTTTGTATCATACACCACCACCGTAGCCTACACTGATTCCACGCTTGGGTTATATATGGTGGCGGAGCCACATATGCCTTTGGAGATGTCACGCACCCCCAAAAACTTTTTTTTTTTTTCCAAAAATTTAAAAAAAGAAAAATCCAAAAATGCTGCTGTATATTATAAACTTTAATAATGCCAAAATTTAATACATACGTATGGTATATATATTAAAAAAAAAAAAAAACCTTATTTAATACATATATATGGTAATTAAACTTTAATATCTATATGATTGTTTATTTTGTTGTTTACTATTTATAAACTGTGATTGTCTCTTACGGGACTGTGATTTAACTTGAAAATTTTATTTTAATGAATAAACTTTAAGTTTATGAATAGATTGCTTTAACTTGCTAAGAGCTTCGATTTAGATTCGATACTGTTGAAATAGCTCTGATACCATGTTGAAATATATATATTAAAATATCAATGAGCACAATGTAGCCCTTAGAGGTATTCCTAGTAGTGGACATAGGTGTCTAACATCGAACCACCCTTAAATTCTTTGTGTTCATTTTTTATATTATTTCCGCATAATCATTCTTTCTAACATGGTATCAAAGCCACTTTCTGGTGGCCTTCAACGCCCTTGTGTTTCCTCATGTTCCGTCTGACAATCTTGGTGCTCAAGTCCACCACCACGCTCCGCCCAAAGCTCTCTACCAGTTCAATATCATGCGTGTTACACACCGGTCAGGTTCGGTGCACCAATCTGATAACCGCCCAAGTGAGCTCATTTTCTGTTTATTTTTTATTTTTGGCTCATTGTCAGCCCCTTTTTGGATTTTGTCCCATTGTCGGCCCCTTTTTTAAGTTTGGCTCACTGTCAACCCTGGCCCATTATCGGCCCCTTTTTTAAGTTTGGCTCATTGTTAGCCCTGGCCCGTCATCAGCCTCTTTTGAAGTTGGCTCATTGTCTGCCTTGACTCGTTGTCGATCCTTTTTGAATCTACATTCACCAGCCACCTACCAACCTCTATCTTCTCCGGCAACCTCCACCATCTACGGACCATTCCCCGCCTTCGCCACCGCCGTCATCATAGTTTCAGATTTCAAACTTAAGGTTGCAGAATATTCCACCTTGAGTTTGAGGGGATGCTAGAATATTTTATATTATTCTAGCTTATTATGTTGCCATATATGTTATAGGGTTTAGTTTAAGGTTTCTTGCTTATTACTATAATTTATTATGTTGCCTTATATGTTCTAAAGTTTAGTTTAGGGTTACTTGTTTATCACTCTTAGCCTCTCCATATATAGATGCCTATAATCATCATGAATATATCAATTTAAAGAGATCGTGTGCCCAAGGGTAGCTTAACCTATTAGACCACGCTAACGTGTTTGATGTTACAAGTTCAAATCTCCCCTCCCCCTTCCCTTGTGTGGACATGTCAAAAAAAAAAGATGTAGTCTATTATATGCTTCCGCTCTCTCTCTCCACTTCCGCTCTCTTTTCTTTCATATTTTATATTTTAATATATATTTCAACATGGTATCAAAGCCTATATATTTAACAAATACTTGATTATTTTGTACTATTAAGAGAGCGTAAAGTGTAGTTCTAGACACTTTTTTTGTTTGTTTGTATTTCTGTCTTTTTTATATAATGTCGACATATTACATTTTTAATATATCAATTTTAGCATATATTTATGAACTTTATAAATATTTTTTTGTGATGCATATATTGAGTGAATTACCAAATTTTTAAGATGAAGTAAATTTTAAAACACCAAAAAATTTTTAGTAACACCCGCAAATATAAATTGTTTGACTCTGCCGCCGGTTATATACACCTTCAATTCCCTTCACAATCCACAGGCGCCACGCCAGACCGGCACAAGATGTACGGCGTGTGGGACCTACTTGAAGCCTCCAAAGCCGTAAATCTCAATTCACCGCCAACCCCACAAACCCCATCGCATAATTGCATTTGGGTTTCGCTCGAAAACGATAATTTGTTATGGTGTACGTGGTTCCAGAAGCAAATGTACGTCCTCCGGCAACAAGTCATGGGATCCAAACGAGTGGGAGCTAGGGAAAGTTTGACACGGACGTAAATTGGTCGGAGCTAGAGCTGGGCTCATCAGTTATGAGGAGGTTGATGTTGGGGGCGTCGGTGTTCAGCAATCGCCGCAAGGGGAGGAGGAGACGCCGAGGAAGACGCGGCCGGAGGAGCTAAGCCAAACGACACCGACATGGAAACGGGAGATGGGAGGGCAAATGAGGCGATGGGCAAAGGAGACGAGCGTGGGAAGGAGCTAGAAGACCATGAGGTTGGAGTCTTGGGCCATGCATTCGACTTTTGAGGCTTGGATTACAAACATGGGCTTTTCCATTTTCGTGGGGGTACGGATTCTTTGGGATTGATAAATACAGGGGCAAATTTGTGTTTGCGGTAAAATTCTAAAAAATAATAATAATTTGGAGGTCAAAAATTAAATTTTATAAGAATTTTATCATTTTAATTTATTTTTTTGGAACCACTTTAGACCTTGGGAGGTCTATGGTTCTTCCAAAGCCTAACGTGGTTCCACCCCCGTTCACATAGGCTTGATTGGTGGTGTTCTGTCTGTCAGCTTTCAGCCTGGGCAATTTTTCCCTAAAAAGAGATGAGAGACTAGGTAAATAAATGAGACATTCTTTTTTTTCCTAGATGAAGACCTTATATATATATATATATATATATATATAAGTTATTCTCAATTTGGTTTTGGTTATGATCAAACGTGCAACTTCTCCATCTAGGAGAAGTACACTAACCTTTGTCCCCACCTATTTCTTCAAGAGATAATTTAATCGGCTGAATCTACGTCTTATGAAGCGAAAGTTATTAGTTTGAATCTTCCTCATCTTCTTATGCGAACATGTAAAAAAAAAAAAAAAGACATTGATAATTAAAATTAATTACTTCCGCTTCACCAACTGAGCTACTATGATCAATTAAGTGACAATTTGACGACTCATCTGACCGCACCCTAAAATAAAATAGGTAAATTTGATTTTCTATGTCTTTCATAATTTTTTACAGGACTCACCTTATTTTAGACTTTGTCCTTTCTCTGCCATCTAATTCTTCACGCGCTCTCTTTTTTTTTTTTTTGTTGTGGGGGCATATTTTTAATAGATAAATTCATTGACAGATAATATCAAAATCTTCATGACTTGTAGCGTGTAAAAAATTAATTATTAACAATAAAAATTATATATGTTTACATCCTAGAACAATAAACTTAAATTAATAATAAAATCGACCTGCTTTGTCTGTTCAAGTACAGATTAGTAGGTTACGGCATCTCGAAAAGAGAAATATTTTCCTCATGTGATCAAGAAAATTGACGCACTTGCAATTGATCAAGAAAATTGACGCAACTTTCTACATGAGTCACCACCACAACTTTCTCTTTTATTTATTTATTTTGGGGAAATTTTATGTTTAGCCTTTTAGGGTTTTATCTGATTTGGAGGATTAAGTACTCAAGTTTTTAATTTTAAGAATACTATTATGAAGTTTTTTCCAAATTTAGAATAGGCCTTTTTGTCATTTTACCTTTAAAATTAACAGTTTATCATCTACTACATGTACATGTCTCATTAGACACATCAACAACCTAATGTAATGCCATATCAGCAAGTATCAAGTTATTAATAGACCAAAAAAAAAATGACCCACAAAAGCCTATTAATTTGACACATAAAACTTAGAGAAATACAACCCGAGAACCTAAAGGACAATCTCACAATAACATTTGTTTTTATGAATGATTTGGCGCGCACTTGCTAACATGAAATTGCATTCGGGTGTATATATGGACGCTAACTTGCCAAATGAAACACACATGACAAATGACAAGCATTTTATTTTAAGGGTAATTAAAGTGATAGGATTACCTAGTCTAAACTTGCGCAAAATTTAGGAATCGTATTCTTGAGATTAAAAACTCAATGACTAAATCAAAATGAGTTAAAAATCTAAAGACTAAATATGATTTTACCCTCTATTTTGTCCATGTGGTTTTTTTCCCCTTAACTTTAACTTTGATTTAATTTATTGAAAAAAATACACATCCTCCTTAGCCCATACAATTGGTTATGTCCTTTGAAGCAATGTTCATTTCAAACTATCAAAAAATTGCAAAGTATTCCATTTTTTAAACAAATGACAAAAATACCCTTATAAAAAAAAACATAAAATTTTAAAAATACTATGAAAGAAGGAGGAGTATGTACACTTTTTCTCAAATTTAAAATTTAGAAGAACATTGTAAATTGCCTGATAATTTAAGGAGTACCATGTATACTTTTTTTTTTTTTCAAATTTAATTTTAGTGGTTTGACAAAAACAATGCAAGTGTTTGAGATGAAACTTCTAGGAAAGAAGGGGAGAAGAAAATTTCATGGAAAGAAGCTGCCGGAAGGATGTAAGTCAAAAGTCAACCGTCAACATGTTTGAAAAAAATGGAGTTTCGAGTTAATCAACCCCGAGCATTTCACACGTACACAAATTAAAGACTTAATCAAACCCACAACGTACACATCTTTCTCACAGACTGCAGGGTCTTATAATTTATAAACCTCCTCTCATCTTCTTCCCCGTCACGGACACAAGCCGTCGACGCCGGCCGGCACAAAGCAACCATGTTCTCCTCTAACGGCCGCAATCTCGAAGATGACCCCCACTATGGCTGGCCAGACTGGCCGCCCCCGCATAGTTCTACGAACATAGGCGATATAAATAGCAAGATCATGCTCGCGGCGATTGGCTCATTGTTGCTGGTGATCGTCTTAGTCATCGCCTTACACGTATATGCCAGGTGTGTCCTCCGGCGACAAGCTCGTCGCCGAGCCGTGCTACGTCAGCTGGGGTTAACCGTGGCTCATGCCCGCTCCGGTGGCGAACCCAACAGGGGCTTGATCCGACCGTCATCGCGTTGTTACCGATGTTTGTTTTCAGGCGCAAGGACGGAGAGGTCGACGACGCCACGTCGGCTACGGAGTGCGCGGTGTGTCTGAGCATGATAGAGAACGAAGAGATGGCGAGGTTGCTTCCGAACTGTAAGCATGTTTTTCATGCCGAGTGTATAGATAAGTGGCTGGGATCCCACTCCACGTGTCCGATTTGTCGAGCCGAGGCTGAGCCGGCGCCCCGGGTTCAGCCGGAGCGCCGTGAGGCGCCGGCTGGTCCAGCCGGTGGTCTTACACCCACGGCTCCACCGCAAAGCATTTCGTGCATGGAAGGGACATCGGATGGTTCAGAAAAGGTTAGTGGCTCGAGCTTACGATTAAACTCGTTCAGAAGGATTCTCACTAGGGAAAGATCTTTATCAAGAAGAGTTCATTCAGACGACGTCGTTATAGAAGATTTAGAGAGACAATGAATCATTTTTTACTCTTTCGTTTTTGAATTAAAACATATTTAATTTTTGTTTTTGATTGTAAGTACGTATATAAACTTGGCTCTATTACTCAGAGGAGGTCCATGATCAGGATTGGAATCCACAATAATCTTGTTTAAATTTGTCAGTAATTTAGACAGATAATATAAAAATATTTATATAAAATTTTTCTATTTAAATACATTTTGAATTGTCTAGTGGTTTACATGAACAAATAAATTATCATATTATCTGTCTAAATTACTAACAATTAAAACGAACAATTGTTCTGAATCAAGGAGGAGTTCATATTTTACAACAGGTTTATTAGATGTTTTAGAATTCTCTTTAGTTTTGTAGAAGTTGAAGGATTTTGAATTAGATTGTTTATTAATTAGAAAAAAAAAATTAGATTGTTTATTAAAGCTTAATTGGTCTAAAGTAGGTCTGTTAGTGTTAGGTAACCTACGAATAATTATGATGTTAGTTGAAGCTACTAATATATATAATATTAGGTGCCCTCCTCTGAGAAATCAAGATTTAGATCGTGACCCGCGGTTTAGAAAAAAAAATAATAACAAAATAAATAGTGATTATTGGGATTCGTGATGATATGCTCAAATAAAATTTTTTAAAATGAAAAAAAAAAAGAATAATTAAGGGAAGATAAAGTCAATTGCTGATCTGTTCTTCGATTCTAGATCTACTAAAAAGGAAATAATTGGTGGCCAGGTGTGTGTACACACGGATTTTTTAACCTTTTTTTTTTTCAAAATAGTAGTATGTTTTAAATAATAAGTTATTGAAAAATTTTAAATAGTTTTTAATATTTAATGTGTATATTAAGTGTTTAGATATTTGACATTATTTTATATGAATTAAACAAAATTTCATTTAAACTGATTAGAAGGAAATTCCTGTCCAAATTATATAGGTAGTTGATTTTTTTTTAGATGCCTTGGAGTGCACGCAGAAGATTGACTAAATGAATTCTTCTCAAAAAGAAGATTGACTAAATGAATATTCATAACAATAACCTTTGACTGTTTACACGGAAAGGTATTTTTCAAACTTTGACAAACTCTCTTTCGAGAAACCTAACCTAAACTCAGCCCTTTAATTTGACTGTTTACATTGATTAGGCTAACGGTTATACTTTCTTCTTTCCATTCTACCCTTGTAACACTTAGGAAAAAAAAAACACTTGGAAGAAATATATATTAAAAACTAATCTTGGATATTGGTCATATCGATCCAGTTAATAGAGTTATCGATTAACCAACCGATAAGCTATCGGTTAATCAATTCTTAATCGATTACTGACCGATAAGAAATTATACTAAAAGTTATTGGTTATATTAGTAATTGATTAAACCGATTTTCGTAGACTCATGGATTTTTTATTGGAGATTTAAGCTGGAAACAACTAAATTTATTTATTTATTTGCATATTCTTTAATTGCAAAGTCATCACGCTCATTTGGTTCATGTAAACCTTAAAATTTCAGAAATCTTAGTGGACAAAGGTTGTATCAGCCACAACTGAGCCTTTAAAGTGGTTGATTCTATGATGATTTTAAATGGTTTGGCTGCTGACAATGACAAATATTTGTATGTATGAATTCATCTAGCAGATTGAATTTGATTCTTTGATACGCATCCAAAAGAACATTGCATAAAAGCTGAAACTTTCCAAAAGAACTTTAGTCTCTCAGAAACCCTTCCAGGCTCCAGCATTTCTAGATGGCACGATCCTCTCAGAAATTTCATCTGCAGTGAACAAGTTAAAATCTACCTCTTCATCCTATTTTAAAACGCCATCATATTTATGAAAATTGCTTCAATTCAACCTAAAAAAGTATTTACGAAATCCTAAATCAATCTAGACTTCAAAATGTTATATCTTTGGCAACTCAGAGATCCACCTATCAGATTCATACCTATATACATGCTAATCAAAATGCAACCACCAACAACACTGATCTCACCCTTAAAAACTAGCTTGCAAGAAAAGAGTGTCCAAAAGCTTATATTAACTTAACCAATAGCTTGCACGAGCCAGCTCTTGGGCAGAACCAAACTCGGCCACACCAGCCCTGACATTGAAACCCTGACATAGCAACGTTTGTGCAATGCGAACACTAGCCTGTCCGGTTGCACCGGCAACAAACACTGTGCTGGGGTCCTTCCACCTTAACAAGCCCAAAGTGGGATTACTCACAGCTGGGATCAAAGACTTGATGTCCGGGATCTTCCCAAAGTCAAAACGAAAAGGATTGCCGTTAGCTGAATCATCTGGCTAGGGCTGCAAGGAGGGAGAGAGTTTTAGGTTTTAGTTTTAGAGTTAGGAGAAAAGATAGATTATATAGTAAAACCAAAATGATGTGCATGGTTTTAGTTTCAACCAAAATTATATAACTATAAAAATTAAAAAATTAAAAATTAAAAATAGTTATCGGTTATATCGGTTAACCGATAATAAATTATTAACCGACTGATTATCAACCAATAAGCTTATTGATATAAATTTTTTAACCTATTATCAACCGATAACTATCGATTACGGTTAATATCAGTAATCGGTCGATAATCGGTAACCAGTTAATCTGTCCACTCCTATTAAAAACAATATTGACAAGTGTATTGTAGGTATAATATATGATAATTATTTTATTAAAAAAAAAGAAGAAGTGAGAATTACTTGTTCTCACCACAAATGTTAGTTTAATAAATTAAAATTGAAAAAAAAATTAAATAAATAAAAACTCTGTCCTCTCTAAATTAGTAATAAGGTCAATCTTTCCTTGTTATTTTATTTTGTTAAATTCTGTCATATTTTCAATAGTTTAATAAATTATTATGGGCCCGCTTTGAGATTGCTCTAAGACAACGTGTTTGGGAATGGGTAACGGGTTTATGAATAAGTAAGGCAACATGATGTGTACTGCTGAATTTACCTATGATGAATGATAAATAGGGTATTCGAGGTACCTCAGCCTCCCAATCAACCGTACATAACTTCAAATGGTATATGTTTTTGTTCTTGAATGAAATGAAAACCGGTATTGTAACAATACTCAACCCATGGTAACCATTAACTTAGTGGCTTAGGTGAGAACTAGTGAAGCACCGGAGATACATCTCAATGGTTTGATTTACAACATCTGTTTGACCATCCGTTTGTGGATGATCGGCGCAGCTAAACTGAAATTTAATACCATTGTGATGGAACAACTCGCGCCAAAAATGACTAGTGAACATGGGATCTAGATCACACATGATGGAAGAAGGCAAGCCATGAAATCGGAAGATAACATCAAAGAATACCTGAGCAACTTGTGGACTTGTATGTGGATGGTTAATAGCAGTGAAATGACCATATTTGGAGAGCCAAACCACTACTACAAAAATTGTAGTCTTACCACACGAAAGTGGTAGTCTATCGAAAAAATCCATGGAAGTATCAGACCAAATTTGAGTTGAAATCAGTAATGGGTTTAGGCCTTAAGGTCATTTCTTGTGACAATAATATCACTCCCCATCTTTTGAATTGGACCTAAATTTTTTGCCAATCATGACTTAGAATGAGATTGCCTATTTCTATTATAGCATTCATCTCCTTAAATTTATCATTTCCACACCTTAGCTCAGACCTTGCCACAAGCCAACCAGCTTAATCATTGATAGATTTTCTCATTGATTTACATGATAAGAGACCTCTTCTAATTCAAGAGTCTCATTCCTATACAACAATCTTAATACCCCATCCCATATTAAGGAAGATGAGTGATTCACATAAAATTGGTGGTTTATAAGGATGCTTATAGGTGATAAGTAGTCTCATATTGCTTACTTACTATGCGAAACTGCGATTTATAAGTAATTTTAAGGAAACTCAAAATTAACTATTGATTTTGAGGTAATAACATAGATATGGCCAGCGGTTTTTCCTAATTTGTTACAAATAGTGTCAGAGCTACCTAGTAATGGTATGTGATACTGTCAAACACTGTATGACATGGGCATAACAAGGATGTCAGGGCTTAATAGGGGGAGTTTATAAGACCCCGATCCCATATTGAGAATATGAGTAGCTTAAATAAAATTGATAGTTTATAAGGACACTCATGAGTGTTAAATCTCATATTATTTACTTAATATGAGAAATTGAGTTCTATAAGTGATGTTAAGAAAGCTTTGGATTGAGTAGTATTTTTAGAGTAATAGAGAAGATGTGGCTAACTATAACACCTCAAGAATTAATTAATTGGTAATTAATTTCACGGTTCGTTTCACAGCCTTATTTCACTTCGAACAAAACTCATGGACTTCTACTCCTCAAAAACAGAGGATACTAAGTAGCGAAAAATATCAAAGTTCTATAACATTGAATCATTATAACTAGAACATCTACCAAAGAACATCAAAGTAGACAGGAATCATACTATATACATAACATCATTACAAAGGATCTATGCTAAATCTTAATATGCAAGCATGCATCAAGCCTTAAGTTTACAGCATAACTCAAAAGTACTAGTTACCATGAGTACTCACTTAAGCTTGCAATAAGTCCTTAAGCATCTCCCGAATCAAATCCTTCAACATAACCGGATGCTTTGCGATAACCACTATCTATACAGCATAGTTATATATATAGAGAAAAAAAGGAAAATAATACAAGGGTAAGTCTAACGACTTAGTGAATATAAATGCACATGATGTACCTGTCATTAATTTGTTGATTCGGTTATTTATAAAGCACATGTAACATTATGAGATGATAGTTTATCATAAATGTGATATAAGAAAAATAATACAAGGGTAAGTCCGACGACTTAGTGAGTATAAATGCACATGACGTACCCGTCATTAATTTGTGGAGTCAGATATTTATAAAGCACATGCAACATTATGAGATGACAGTTTATCATAGATGTGTGCATTTATATATAGTAACAGTCATAGTTCAATAGTATGGTCCACCCGAGATATTACCTATTATTAGCAGGGTTGACGTTGTGTCGAGGAACCTGTAGTACAATACCGGTGCCCCAACTATTACATAGCATACCGTATGTAATACTAGTGGCACGACCGAGTCCGACCTTGAGTGGCACACACTGTTAATGATGTCTGTTCTATAATGACCATCAATTAGGAATAACTGTGTCTTGGTTACAAAACTATTCGATCTAAAGCCCCCACACACACATTTGACCATAAAGTTAACTCGTATAGTAAGCCCATAGCCATTATACTGTATGTATCAATATACTATATCATACGATGCAATTAGTTTTATCAGTATTTTACATGCATAGTTTTACAAGTCTCTTTATTATCTTATTAATCAACACACAAAGTTCTCAATAGTTTCAAAATGTATTTTATAAGAGTTGCAAAATATGCATATTTAATATATATAAAATAGGTATGCAATGCAAGAAAAGTAACAACAAAACATGCATGTAAGTTTGTACTCACCCGGGTCATAAAGCTCCTCCATGTAATTCTTTCCAGGCTTCATAACTCCGAATACTAGGAAAAGACCTATCATCAGTTCTATTTCTACTAAAGCAACTCTATAATAAGGAAATAGGAGCTATGGGACGGTTGATAAAAATAAAGTTCAATGTCACACTTTGGATCGTACATTCGAAGCTTGGTCAGACGTCCGCCAGATACTTTGGACCAGATGTCGATCTCGAGGATCAGACGTTTGATCTCAAGACCATACGTCCGCTCCGAGGTTTTCAGGGAGAACTTCATTTTCTCCACTCATCCTCCTATTCTCCAAACCAACTCCTAAGCCTAATAAAGGCTTCCTATGGCCTCCTAAGTCAAAATGAAACCTCCATGCAACATAACAACGTTAAGTTAACAAAACGTTAACCTAAACAAGATCTAAAGCATAACTAAGGCTAAACTATGACTAATAACATAGAACAACAATCGAGTAGCATAACAACGTAATTAAAAAGCTAAGGAACCAAACGTTATCTCCTTCACACAAAACCTCAAGAGTTTCTTCACTCTACTAGCTCCGAACTCACAAAACACTCACAAACACTCACACAGAAGGATTTTCACAGCCTGAGGGCGAAGAGAGGGGTTTAGAGGCGGAATTGGTATAAAATAGGCGAGGGGTTAGGTGTATTTATAGGGACAAAAAGCAACAGACGTCTGGTCTAAAGAGGCGTACGTCAGGTGCTATTACACAGTGGTCTAAAGGCTGCTTTGCACATCCAGGTATTACTAAGCGGTCAATCCAAAAAGTAGTGTATGTCCGGTCCTTTTGAGAATACATCCGTTGTACTATTTATAGAATACGACGTATTATCTGTCAGCGTATGTCCTGTAGTCCCACCGCATACATCCATACTAAAGACAGGAACATACGTCCGGTGATTCCGCATACACTCGCAACTATAGACAACAGCGTACATCCAGTGTTCACATGTACATCCGCACAAAAGACAAGAGCATACATCTACATAACCTAGCGTACGTCCAGTCCAGAAGTTCAATTTTCCAAAATGCCCTTCTGACAAATCCTAGTGACTCAAAGTCCAAATTAACCCTTTAACTAAACTACTTAAGCTTAATTAATTATTTGGGTCACTATAGTAACGCTTTCTTTTGATTGATCACAATAAATGTCATAACCAAGTGATCATACTAAAAGGAAAGTGATCCTAACAAAAGTGTCACTTTGGGGGTGTTCAGCAAACTACACGAGAACAAGGCATCAGAGTTGGCAATCAGGATGTGATCCCCGACTCAATTAAGGCTTGTCTTCAAGGGAAATGACCACAATACCCTCAAGTGAGCCCGAATTCATTGAAGCTGTAGTTTTGGCCTTATTTAGAAAATGGAGGGTATTATAGTAATTTTTATGGATAAAACCTCCTGACGCATGTCAAGCAGCTTGGCAAAAAGCAATGGACATGTTCAATGAACAATATCCTGGGGCGTTGGGAAAAACACTAGAGGTTACCGAACACCCCCTTTATCTTCCTCTTCAATTTTCACCTAAAGTTGACATTTATCTACTTAATAGATTAAAAAAATTGAGGTGCTCAAACAAATATGTATTTTCCTCTTTCTATAAACCATATAAATGTTTCTTCAGGTACAATTTTTTTTTAAAGATTTTTTGTCAGATATAATATCTCTAAATTCTACCTCATTATTTTAGCATATTCTTCATCAATTACAGTATGGACGATTTCACTTGATCAATTATTCCACTTGTCATCGTCCATCTTTTGAGAATTTTTTTTTTCAATAACGCGCGCATGTAGACTACTTTTTAAATTATAACTTTTATCATTCTTTATAAAGAGAGAGGAGTTGTTCTTCCCCTTATAGTTCTCTATTTCGTACTTTGTACTCGTTATATTCATCATAGAGAATTTAAAAATTTATGTGGTTCTCTCCATGTAATTTACATTTTACCGGTGAAAATGATTAGGAAAAAATCATTGAACAAAAAATAGAGTACAAAATAGTGACGAAAAAAAAAAAAATCAACCCATATCCCAATATATTCAAATCTCACACAAGGAAAAAAGAATTATTCTTTTACACAATTCTCTAATAGTAACACAAGAAGAAAAGATGAGGAAAAAAAAAGAAAAGAGAGATTGCTGCAGCTCAAACTCTCACTAATCTCTTGTGCTGCTCTTTTTCACAATGGAACATAAGTTCCACCTAATGTTCTTGTTCACAATGGAACATAAGTTCCACCTAATGTTCTTGTAGCTTCTTATTGCGAAGAGGGGGATGATCAGAAAATCTCTATCATTGCTTGCATTGCACTCAAGCTAATTTTATTTATTTATTTTTAAAATAAAAAATAATCTATGCCCTTTGCTAAGAAAGATCTTAATCATATAAGTTAAACATTTAATTAAAAACGAAAAAGAAAGCAAACAGCTTTATCACCATAAAGAAGACTCCACTAAAAGTTCTTAGAATTGCCCTGTACACAACAAACTTTCTTTTTCTTGTATGGGTATCAGCTCCATTTACTCTCTTTCTACTCCATTATTCTCCAAAGTAGAAGATCCAGGAGTAGATTCCAATAGAGTTGCAAGACCAACACGTGGTAAAACATGGCTCAAAAATGAGTAATTTGGAGAATAATGGAGTAGCCAACATTACCAAATTAACTTAAATTACCATCCAAGTATGATGGAAATCGGGATTTGAATTCACAACAATTACCTATTCGAATTGTTAGCAACTTGAGCAGATATTGAGAGACATCGTATAGAATCTACATGTTCAAATAAGTAATCGGACAATCTAAAATTGCTAGCAATTCGAACAAATAATTTTCGTGGAGCTAGAAACCATGAATAAGATGAGGTGAACCAGGGATTATTATCAAAGCAACAGTACTTAAAAGATATCCATGTTCTAAGAAGAATATGAAAATATGAGACACACTGTGATAAAAGGGAGGGTTCTGCTCAAGAATTTTGATCCATTGGAAATGTCCCAACTGGCCACTACAAAAATATGCATACTAATATTATATTAGAGTCTTCTAACCACAGATACAATACATTTTCAGTTCCTAAAATATGCATTGCAGCTATCTCATCATCAAAAAAAGCCTTTGCTTTTTCTGAAAGGGAAAAGAGGATGATAAACCAGCTACTCTGTAGTCTACCGTTGTGAAATAATGTGTGTAATCATAATAAACATTTGAGCAATAATTAGAGTCCAAAACCACAGCTGAGCATTCCCAGTGCAGCCGTTTATGTCTTCACTTGGCACCATTCCCACTCCTGTTGATGATCCAGAAAAGCTTCCGTTGCTCGCCAACATGCTGCTTCATTAAAATTCATGAATATTACACAATCTAGAACACCACAAAAACTCTCTGCTTTTACTGTTTGCAATGAATCTTGGAAATATGGCTATAATCATTAAACTTGTCAGCATGTTTAATGATTATGACTCTTCCTAACTCCTGAGGATCCTTTCATCAAGAGTAAGAGTCAAGACAGTTATTATGGCACATTTACTGGAAAATTCAATCATGTTTCATTGAAAACATAAGTTTTTCAAGAAGACAATTCTAATGTTTTCCCCGAGGGGAAAGCACTTAAGTTCCCAGTAACCAATCTTCCGAAACTCAAGAACCAAATAAATAAAACTAAAATCTGAACAGTTACCTGGATGGGAATTTGCAATTATCATGACCTGCAATAGATCATCGAAAAAAAAAATCCCAAGATCAAATCCCAAATTAACTGAAAAAAAAAATTAAAAATTCAAGCTTTGCAGATCCAAAATCACCAAAAAAAGGTTCGTTCTTTAAAGAGAATGAAAAGAAACAAATGGGTTCACTAAAATCAGATCCAATAGCAAAGAAAACCAAGAGAAGAAAACCCCAAGCATTTCCATTGAAAGAATAGAAAAAAGAAAAGCAAGAAATAGTGTGGGCACTCACTAGGGTTCAAAGAAGTGAGAGCGGCAGTGTTGTCGAAGAAGCAACTGTCGTCGGTCGTGCCGTGCTTCAAGTAGTAATCGTTGAAGGCAAACGACGCCATAGACTGGATGTCGGTGGGGTCGTAGCACGGACCGCCTTGCTGGATTGGGCCGCAGTCGGTGGCCCCGGGCCCGCAGGCCCAGTCCAGAGCGGACTGCAGAGCCGCGTCGTCCGCGTTGTTCTTCGCCACGCACCAGAGCTCCGTCGCCACGACGCCTTTCTGGGCCCTCGACGCCGGCACCGAGAGTGGGAGCGTGAAGAGGAGAGAGATGAAGAAGAAGCCAAAGTTCTTCGCCATTTTTTCCACAAAGAGAAAAACAGAGGGGCTTTAGGCAGCGAGAGAGAGAGAGAGAGGGAGTAAAGAAATGTAGCCGTCTGGAGAGTATGTGGGGTTTATGGGGAAGACCGAAAAGTGACCGTTACTGTAACTTTGTGGAAGAGTGGGAGTGTGGGAATATGAACGGAAGTAGCTGTACTGAGATCTGTGTCTGTTGGTTTTGTCTTCCAGCAGTTATTTCTCTCTTAAACCGACTTTATTTTTAGCCTTTAGGAGAAAGAGAACGTTAGCGCAACGGTTTCGGGCTGCTTATTAGTCGATCATGGCTTCAAATTTAATTTAATTTAATTTTTTTTTAAATGTCCTCACAAGAATAGGAGAAGGAAGGAAAAGAAATTCGAACAAATAACTTTTGTATTATGAGTTATAGTCCTACTTTTAGCCAATTAAATAATTTTTTGGAGACAATCATAGCTTCAATTGAGTTGATTGGTGTTAACAATTTGTATTGTATATATAAAAATATTTATATTTATATTTATAAATTTACTTATTTTGTTAAATGAATTGACCTAAAATTGACTACATGTTTATTACGGATTGAGATCCCCTCAAATTACTTAAAATTGTAGATTCTCATATTAAAAATTATGGTAATTCATTTTAAATATGATTATCTATGAAAAAAACCATTCAAAATTTATTGCCTTAATTATACAAAAGATATCATGACCATTAGATTTAAAATGAAAAGTCATAATTTCTAACATGAGAATCTCCAATTTTAGTTAATTGGAGGGGATCTCGATCCGTTTATTACACAGGTTAATTTGAGTGGACCTGAATTGACCCAAAACCATTTATACAAAACATTATCCTTTAAACCTCATATTGAGGGTTTTGGATTGCATTTAAAGGGTTTAAAAGTATTTTTAACACTCAAAAAGTTTGTTCGAAGAAAAAAGTGCTCGTTTGGTAAAATAATTAAAAGCGCTTTTAAAGATTTGAAAAGTCTAAAAATACAAAACCCACTTTTGACAAAAGCTTAAAATGAAGCTTTTGCCCAAAAGTTCTATTTTACTTAAAGACTCTATTTTTTCAAATGTAATATCAAACAATCTCTAAATTGTTTATTAAGAGTTTATTTGTAATTGCGATTTTATAAAAATAATATACATTTTTAAAAGATATCGCAAAATATAAGGTGTTTGACATTACAATTTAAAAAATCATTTAATTTAAAATAATAAAAAAATATATGATTTCTATATGCAGTCTTTGTGCTTATTTGAGAAAACTCAAATTTAAACCAAAATTACGATTACATAAAAAATATTTGATAAAAAGAATTTATCAAATATTTTTTTAACATGTTTAATTGATGCTTTTGAGATTAAAATATATATATATAAAGGTAATTTTTAAAATCGTCATTGAAACGGTAATCCAAACAAACCGTAAATTTACAAATTATATAAAAAATTATCCGATCCTACTGCTGGCCGGCTGACTCTCGCCCGGCCAAGGATGAAAGACCACCGGCTCGGGCGGCCGAGACGAATTTTACCTTCAATTATCTGTACGTGGAGGACGAGGAATCAGATTGCAGTTGACTGGCTCAACAGTGCTAGAATTATAAATTTATAAAAATGATAATAAGGCTTTCAGAGGTGCCTTGGATGGACTCAATGAGCCTGATCCCTCATAGGGATCCAACATTCTATGGATCTGGTTTTATTTTTTATTTTTCTTTTAAGATTTTTTATTTTTTTGAATATTTACTTTTTTTTTGGGTGAAACGACTTAATGAACTTTAGTGAAGCAAATTTTTTTGTTTTGTTTTTTAGTGAAGCAATTATTTATTTATTTATTAAAATCAGCAATAAATTATTGTTAAAAATTGTTTAATTCAATAATAAATTAATTCAACAATAAAATATTGTTAAAAATCATTTATGTAATTGAATGTAAGATCAATGATAAATATTTGTCTTGTTGCGTACATTGAGTATGATATATTTAAAACTATTAGTAATGAAGAAATTATACAGCGGTTCCAAAGTATAAAGACTTGTCGATGACAATTGAATAAATAAAAGCTATGCATGACAAAATAAATTATAAGTTACATTTGTATGTTTTAAACAATAATTAAATTTTGTTTAATTATTTATTTATTTTGTGAGTTATATTTTAAATATTTTAAATCAACTAGAGTCCAACAACCTTTTTTATTAGAGAAGGCTTATCATCCTACTTGTAGGAATCCTCTAGTATTGTGTATAATGATATGTCGTATTTCGTTATAACAGGCTTTTGTGATGTCGAAGGAATTAAGCGAGCAAACGAGGTGAGTAACTACTTACGAACATTTTCCTTAAAAACGTGAGATATGTTAGTTGACTAACCACATGTATGATATGAGCATGTCTACTTTTGTAATAACTCGGTAATTGCTTCAATAATAACATGTTGATAAGATGCATTGTATGCCATAGTACATCAGTATGTACGATATAATAGGCATGAGTTTACTATATAGACTTGATTTTATGGTCAATGTGTGTGTGATATATGAGCCTTGAATCCAATGGTTGTTCGTGATCGGCACAGTCTTAATAGACGATCATTATATGACGTACATCATTAGTAACGTGGGCCACCTGAGGTCGGACTCGATCAGGCTTTTAGTGTGTAGACGATAGTGTACAATATCTAGGGCATCAGTGTTAGTATTACAAGTCCCTTGAGACAGTGTCAACCATGCTGAGAATGGATAATATTTTGGGTAGACTAGATATGATAGTTATGGCTTATAATCCATTAATTTATCTGCATTAAATACCTCGATGATTGCTACCGGTAGTACACCACTTCTTACTAAACCAAACACTATTTTCCAAAGGTGTATTAATGGAGACAATGTCTCGTTTTTCATGTTTACTAGTATAGTTTATTTCTATCAATAATATGAAGCTTATGTCATAACTAAATGTAATATTTACTTACTAAATCTTTAGACTTACATCATTACTATTTTTATAGGAAACCTGTCTCTAGAACCCATAGAATGGTATGGATGCCAATCTATACTTCACTGCAAAGTCTTCATGCTATCATCAGGTTTGCCTATTATTACTGTTAGTGCTCCATGTCTCTGTATTTGAGGATTATATTTATACCTATGAGGGATTGATAGTTTTCTCATATTTATTTTACTTTCCTATGCATTAACTTTGAAAATACCTAGAAGGTGATTCCTATTTAGCTACCAATTAGTTTAACTGGTGTAATTACCAGTAACTCTACCAAGGTAGCCAAGGTCAATTTTGAGGGCCTTATAGTTTAAAACCCAAGCCTGGCCTTTGTGGTATTGTTTAAAACTCAAGCTCTTTTTAGCCCATAGTTGGCTTCATTTTAAAGCCCATGTTTAGCCCATTCTAGCCAAAAGTTGCCGATGTTGAAATCTCGGCCATAGTATCTGAAGTTCACAACCGCAGATGTTTCAATTTCTGGGGCCATCAACTCCAGCCACCTCCCTCAGCTGCCATCACCTGCAATGAGTTTCTGCCACCATCAAGGCCTCCGATGTCGATCAATACCAAACTCAAGATTTCACCAATCTCCACATTGAGTTTAAAGGAAAATGTTAGAGAATATGTAGGTTTGTCCCACATTGCTAATGTATAAGAGTCTCTCTCCCCTTGGCTTTTATATATTAAAGCCTCCTATGTATTATCAAATCATTCAATAAAAACAATATGTAGCTTATATGGCTTTAATGTGTGGATGTAGGCATATTGCCGAACCATTTTAATCTTGTGTCTCTTTATTTATCATCCCGCTTTACACTTTTGCATTATAAAATATTTTAAAGTTTAAACCTCACATCCAATTGCAAATTTGAGAATTTTCTTGGCCTTCTACTCAATGTACGAACATGTGGAGGACAAAACTTAGAGGATGAAGGGTGCAGGCAGGGTGGCGAGTTGGTAGAAGCAAAAAGGCACTATTATATTTTCTATTTCGTATGGCTTTGAATCTTAGCTATATAGAATGAGTTACATGGAAATATAACAAGTATTCATATAAGTTTGTACTCACCCAGGTCATAAAGTTACTCCACAATTTCTTCCAAATGTTCCACATCCTTGAAATTGGACAAAGTTTTCCTCCAAACTGGGTTGGAGGAATTTCCTTCAACCTGATCTAGAAAAGTGACATGTGTCCCTTAACATGTGAGATGCACATGTTTTTTTAATAGTTGGGACAACGTTGGAATAAATTTTATCAAAAATTCATGTGCATCTCACATGTTATTAAAAAAAAGAACACATGTCACTTTTAGACTGGTTGAAGGAAATCCTCAACCGATTGAAGAAAAATATAACATTAGTCCTAAATCTGAGCTAAAACAAGTCCTAATCCTAAACATGTTCAAAATTGAGTTCCTACATGACCATCGAACATTCAGACAAATTAGCTCACACGTTTGGACAGATTAGTTCGAACGTTCAGCTAGAGAGGTTTGAATGTTTGATGCTGGGCGGAAAACATATTTCAAACCAAACAACCTCCTAATCACTTATAAGCAAGTTCAAAGGCTATAAAAAGGCTCTTAACGTACTTCTAACCCAAAATAACATCTCCATGCATAATCAAGTACGTACAAGAAGATTAAATGCTATCCCATGTTTAAACTAAGATCAACATCATAAGCCCAAAACTATCAACCAAACTATGGAAAACACTTAACTAGAGTAACAATTAGGTAATTAATGAATTACCTAAGTTAAGGAGGTTACCTTGCTAGAGCAAAAACATCCAAGAAAAAACCTTTATTCTCCTTCTCACAACTCAAAAGACACTCAAGCAGAGTTTCTCTATGGCTCAGATGGCAGAATGAGGCTTAGAAGGGCGTGGGAGGGGGCATTTATAGGGTTGAAAACATTGAGGCCACTGCTATGTGACAGTCATACAGGCCATCGAATGTTTGGTGGTCTAGGGTCAAATGTTTTGTGTATTGTTTGCACAGTGATTCAAGGGTTCCAGGGTGTACTTTCAGTCATTACTAGTGGGTCAAAATTTATTCAATGAATGTTTGGGTGGTTCTTGCAAATGTTCGATGTACTATTACCCAACTTGTTTAGGGTTGCAGAGCGAACATTCAATGGTCCCCCTTGCAAACATTCAGTCAGTGCCTAAAATCCCACAAATCTTCTCTCCAATGAATCCTAAAGAATCGAAAAATCTTATTAATCCTCCAACTAAGCTAATCACAACCTAATAATTACCCGAGGCATTATATTCATGTAAGTTAATGTGAGAAATTTTACTTACAACTCTCAAATTGATTATTTCAATTAATTAATTTTGTCATGTTATAAATAAATCCCTTAGAATTTATTTACATGGCATATGAGTATGTGGGAGGTGAACGAAATTTAATTATTAGTTTATTTAAATTTCGGGGACATTACATAAAACTTCGGTGTTTTATAGATTAGCATGTTCGATAGTCTGTGGATTAGGGCATTTTGCTGGGTAGAAGATGCTGCGCCAATGGCTCATTTAGTCAAGCTTGTGTAGAATGCTTAGATGATGTTATTTATTGTAGTTTTGTTTATGTGAAAGCTCTATGTTTACATTTGATGATAATGAATAATCTTGCTTAAGGATAATTTTTTTTTATGCTCATATCATTATTATTCTGCTTTCTTTGATAATTAGTGTTTAAATTTGTAAATTCAACAAATAATAAGTTAATTAGTATGGAAGCAGTACTACATATAATACTCAAAATTAATTATTTTAATTAGTTAATTTTGGGGCGTCACATGCCCACATTAGCAAACACAAATTAGACCAGTGTCTTGTCAAGGCCATACCTTGCACATGAGGACACTTGGCCCACTTGTATGACATCTTTAAACCCACCACAGCAGGAGCCATGCCATTCATGCAGGTAATACATGCCATAATGGAAGAATAACAAGAACACCTCTGATAATTATCATTGTTAACATTAGAGATATTTTTTGCTAGCACTTTGACAAGTCTCGGATCTTAGCTAGTCTCTTTCTCTCAAGTGTTCATTGTTTGGGAAGGGTCATTCATCAGAATCATTGATATGTAAGCAGTAAAGGGCCTGCCGAGTGCCAAAAAAAGAAAAATAATTTTCAACTATTGTAAGTAAACTTGTGAGTGTTGAGCTCCATATTGAAAAAATATATAAAAAATAATAATAATATTTAATATACCCAAGTGAACCTTAACCT
The DNA here is from genome assembly GCA_013348765.1 of Carpinus viminea. NCBI lineage: Eukaryota > Viridiplantae > Streptophyta > Magnoliopsida > Fagales > Betulaceae > Carpinus > Carpinus viminea. The sequence goes on from CP054673.1 coordinate 30,878,206, forward strand.
ATTAGCTTAAACTTTTGGGTTAGAATGATGTTCAACTATATATGTATATTAATATACTCTTGATAAAAACTCCATAACCAAGTTATCTCTCAACACTAACTCTCCATCAATTCTAAGGATGTCATAGAATTTGGCATTATATCATCGTATTGCTTCTTCTTTTAAATGAAATAGATTATATGTTGCTTCCACCTAAAAAAGAAAACAGAATCTCCATCAATTCTAAGGATATTATAGAATTTGGCATTATATCATCGCATTGCTTCTTCTTTTAAATGAAATAGATTATTCTGTTGCTTCCACCTAAAAAAGAAAACAGAAACCTGCAGGAAGCAAGCTTTCATAATGGAGGATTTATAGAATATACCAATCATGTATTATTGAACTTCTAGATCAAACAAAGAAAGCAAGTAACCTTCTTTAAAAAACAAAACAACATTTATTGATGTACCTTGTCCTACCACAAAACGTGGCATTAGTGGACCACTGGGCCTTCTTATTATGCTCAAGACAGAAAAGCTTTTAGTTTTGAATAACTTGTGGAATGATTTCTCCAACAATAGAATTAAACATGAAACCTCCGAGAGCAAGCAGCGTGGCATAGATGCTTCCATTTGCTTCCTTGTAAAGAGGAAAGAGTCTACGACCACCCGACAAAATAGTTAAGAATATAGACAAGCAACAAGGAAAGTGGATAAAGCGCATAGGCCACCAATGAAATCCAAAGAGGAAAGGTGGTGCGGAAACCGGCAATGAGACCCATCAGAATGCAGACGATCAGCACAACTAGCACCTCGGAGGAGAAATCCCATGTCAAGTTGCGGAAGTAAACAAGACCCAAGAACACTGCTAGTGAAAGAACGTTACCCATGGTCACTGACCCATATATCTGCACCACAATCATCACAAAGATTAGAACCTTTAAGGTTACATTATCGCTAATTATTTCAAAAGTTTAAGTTAATAAAAAAAAGTTAATTTTAATTATTTATTTAATATTATAACTTTCTTCCGTTAAGTACTGTTGGCTTAAACTCTACCTTAATAAGCGAGGTGGCTCGACATGTAAAATATTTTAATTGAAACTTGAGCGAATGAGAAAGATGAAATTTAAATTTAAGGTCTTGATTTTGATACCATGTTAAATCATGGCTTATTCTGAAGAACAATCTCTTGTACAAAGATGGATAAGAGATGGAAACAAAACGTTTCTCTATTCCAAAAGGCTAAACTAATTTTGTCACAGGAAATCTTTGTGTGATTTAAGAGAGCTGTAACATGAGAAATTGTCTATTCTTCAGCTCTCTTAATGCAAGTTTTCAGAGACAAATGCAACTATGGGAACCGAGTTTGCAGGCAACAAGAAGCAAACCTCTGAATACATCAAGGATGCCATTCTGGACTTCTTCTTTCTGGCAAAAATTAGAGTTGACACCGCCTCACTGGAGCTAGCAAAGGGCAGAATGACAAATGAGACGAAGAAAGAAGGAATGCTGGTAGCAGTTGAGAAGCTGTCAACAACATCCACAAGGGGGTCTGCAACTACAGCTGCAAGTAAAGTTCCCAGAAGCAACATGAAGGCTGCTTTGGAGGCATGCCAATTGGCATTCTCAATTCTCTCCACAACCTCATCATTCTGATCTCCCAAGAGCTCTTGTTCTTTCTTTGTTTTCTGCATAATATGCATTTATAGAGATTTTCATCACACTCACTCACAGAGGCATGCATATGATTGGAGCTAGAAATTTATGTGAAGTAACATGCCTGATGAAAATGATTGAGAAATCTTATTGAATGGTCATCTTGGCTATCTCCATAGCGCCTAGCCTGTTTAAGCCATCTTGAAATTCCTTCAACAAATTCATTCACATCAATTCGTGTATCGCGAGATGTATCAAAATCTTTCATCACTTTTGCAATAGCGTCGTCAGTGTTTGGATCTAGCTCTTCAAAATTAATTCCTATTACCAAAGCTCTTAGCTCTGCTTCTGATAGGTGCCCATCTGAATTCTGATCAATTGTCTTAAACAACCTGCCATTGTAGAGCAGTACCAATTGTCTGAATGAGTGATTGGAAGGATAGATTCAAAGAAAGCAGAAAGTTTAGCAAAGACTAACGTTTCTATGACTTCTGTATTTGGTTCACCATCATCTTTAAAAAGTCTTCCAAGGGCACGCATTTTCAGACCTCTTAGAATTCCTGATATTACATGCTTATGCTTCGCGTAAGCAAGTCTTCTCTTCTGAATCCATGGCTGGAAGATCTGCATTCATGGTTTCAATGGAAGATCTTCAAATAATATGTTAATATTACATCAATCGTTAATCAAATCAATTTGTAAATATACCTGATAAAGGCTGTAAGCAATCAATAAAGAAATGGACACAACAAGCGAAACCAGAACTGCCAGGTGACTTAGAGAAGTTTCCTGGAAAACTTGTGGTAATTGGACTATTATTAACGGTAAAATAGATATTATCATGATTCTAGCAGCATAGCTAGTCCAGATATCAGTGCTCACCCCAGATCCTGCAAAAATCCAGCGTGTTAGAGCATTCACATTGGGCCGGGTTAGGAAAATTTTCACAAAAATTTGTTTAACATTGTAACTCAACAATGCATAATTTATTAATTTATATTAATAAAAAAAATTAGGGTAAAGTCCACTTAACCCCCTCAAATTACCACTCTAATGACAATCTACCCAAATTATTAATTACGACAATTTACCCTTCAAACTACCTAATCAATGACAATATACCCCTAATGCTAGCAAAATGACGAAATTACCCCCTATAAATGTTTCAATAAGACAAAAATACCCTTAAAAATTTGAAAAATAAATAAATTTTAGTATTTTTGTTTTTATTTTAGTAAGGGTAATTTCTTCATTTTGTTAAAATCAGAGGTACATTGTCTTTATTTTATAGTTTGGGATAAATGTCATAATTGATAATTTGAAACAAATATCATTAGGGTAATAGTTGAGGGTTAAGTAAACTTTATCCAAAAAATTGATTATCTTTAATCTTTGAAAACAAAATAGTAGTTTGGTGTATCTCATTGTCGCACGTGTCAGTTTGTGGGGCTTTTTTGAAAATAACTGATAGTTGAGGGAGCTTAAAAAATGAAGCAATGAAAGTTGATAGCTAAAATGTTGAGTTGGATGTCTGTGTTTTGAAAACGTTGGTAGCTAAAATAGAAAGAAAAGAAACAAAGAAGAAGTTGTTCTTTAACTATATAGATATGAGCTTAATTAGTAAAAGTATAAAGGATTAGTACCTGTTAAGCTAAATGATTTTGTATCTTTCTGATCTACAGCAACCGAATCCTCCAGGTCACACTTGCCAACTACTAGACACGTGCCCCACAAAATTGTCAAAAGCATTACAGTTGATCCAGCAAGCAACCCCATCCCAACCGATACCTGACTTTTGCAGTTTCCGTGCTCCCAGATAGTCCAGATGCTACATACATATTCATAAATCCCGAGCTTATGTTATATCTTACCATAAGTTTAATTAATTACTCACTAAGTGAAAAAACAATGTGGTATATATTTGAAAAGTGAACAAGAAGGCCATGGTCCAAATTTAAAGTTTGATGTGAACATAATTAAAGTACATATATATAAATATAATTTAATCCTCTATTTTTCCGGGCATGTCGTCGTTTTTTACTGCAGCAGATCCTAAATACAAATGGCAAGTCGTCGAGTACATACCCCAGCGGATCGTTGATTCAAAATTATAACCATGCATGCTAAAAATTGATATCATGGTAAAAATTGGTTGCTTTTTAAAGACCTATGCATTTTGCAGTTGGGAAAAATACTTTATTAGGAGGGATAGAGTTTTCCTCTAAACTTAGTTAAAAAAAAATAATAAAATAATTTTTTTTTCTTTTTATATATTATATTTTTAGTATAATATGGTAAATATAATCAAAAACAAAAATTATAGCACAATATATTTATCACAAAAAACATATTTATCTGACTTTATAAATATGTGTTAAATTGATATATCAGTTACCATATAGACAAAGACGGTTCAAGCCCTAGGCGAGTTAAGCCCTCGCCTAGGGCCCCAATATAATAATGCTCCAAAAAAAAATTCAGGCCAAAAAAAAAAATCATAAAAAATTTAGGCCTCAATTTAATAAGGCCAATTAATAATCCCATTATAAGTCCTAGAAACAGTAAAAAAACAAAAACAAAAACTGACAAACCCTTGCCCACTTGTCTTGATAAAATTAAAGTATTGTTGTTTTATAATATAATATAAAACTTTCAAGAAAAAGAATGGAGTTGTGCTACGGGAACAAGAAAAAAAAAAAAAAAAAGAAGTAGTGCTTTCGTCAGTTAAGCCAAATCCACTTAATTTTATTTTTATTTTGTTTTAATAATAATAAATACATCCATCACTACTTTTCCTTTTTATTATTTTTTTCCCACCACTTCTCTCTTCTCATTCTTCTCTTCGGTCTTCCTCTCAGCTGAAATCACTCTTTCTCCCATCCTTCTCTTGGTCTTCCTCCCAGAAATCACTCTCTTTCTCCCAACAATCACGATTCACGGCCTTTTCTCTCTCTCCCTCTCCCAAGCTATCCTCTCTTTTTCCTTGCAAATCTTTCTCCCAAAAACCCTCACCTTCCGCCTCCACCTTCATGAACGGAAATCACCGATGGCAACCACCACCACTTACAACAAGTGATTGTTGCTCTCTAGGCCCATCCCAACACCTTCAACCACATTGGCCTTCCCATCATTGGAGGGGCGAATTATGATTTTTTTTTTTAGGGCACCTACAGGTACATATCTCCGTGCGAGGATAGAGTTTTCCTCTAAACTTAATTAAAAAAACAAATTCATCCAATTTAACTTATAAAAATAACATTTATTTTTTTATATATGATCAGGCATAGAGTTTTATATGTTAGAGTAGTGATTAAATAAATCTTTCCATTCACTTTTTATTAAATTTCTAATAATACTGTCATGTTATACCCAATTGGTATACCTAATTAGAAAGGGACATACATTATATTTAATAAAAAAAAATTAAAAGAAAATTTTAAATTATGTATTCCGTACACTCTGATTGGAATAGTCGGAACCCAATAGGCTGAGTCAGGTGACCCCTAAAATTTCTTTCTAAAACATTATATATATATATATATATATATATTCATATTTATATATATTATTTTAATATTATTAATAAAAACACATTTGTATTAAGATAACCTAACCTCCAGCTCATCATGCAATCGTGCATATCCAAAGTCTTCTTCAGCACATGTCTCCACATCAGCAGTTGAATTAAAGTCTATTTAAGTTCCACTTATAATATATATATATATATATATATATAGTGTTATTTAAAAATTTCATTTCTCAGGAATTTTAGTTCTTGTGAATTTAAATTCTCAAGAACAAATTATTAGCTATAGACACAACTCACAAGAATTATATATATAAGCCACTTTCGTGATTTCTTAAGGAATACGTTATTATTTTCCTACTCGACTTGTCAGAGAATATGCCAATCAGCCAATCTACTTTCTTAATGAATAAGTTCTTTTTTTTTCTTCTTCTTCTTCTATTCTTTCAGGAGAAGTTTTAAATTTACAAGAAAGATGAGAAAAACAAAGAAAGGAGGGCGTCGTTATTGTCACGCATCATAGGTTTGTTGTGTAATATACGCCAACTCCAACTCCGTTTTAACGTTGTTAGGTGTGGACAATAATAAATTTGCGATCAAGTCAGAGAATTTGACTGGAAAAACCAGACATTTATGCTCATAAAAGCTTCTCTTTGTTCTACTTAATCCTCTTCATTAAGCTTAAAATTTGATCAACATATCCATTTAATTCCATATGTATATATGAGAAATTAGGCAAAACAGGCAGGAAAGATGAATGCTTACCGAGGATGATTGTTGCATCTGGAAGAGAGTTCAAAACAGGCAGGAAGAAGCCACCAATAATCCCAGGTCCGAGAATTTCCAGCAGAATCTCACTCCCATCCGACAACAACCTGGCACCCACGAACATCAAGTAACTGTAGACAAGAATGAGAAAAACATTTCCTAGGACGGTGGTCGTGCATGGCAGAAATCCGTACGTCTCTGTGCAGGTATCCGACGAGAACATCCGGTTGAGATAAAGAAGCTTTGGCTGGTGAAGACCGTGGACTCCGTCGGAGACATTATCGGACGGCGAGTCACCTGTAAATATTGGCCGACTCCGGCAGGGACTGGCTAGTGTAAGGAAGAAGATGGCTAGACAAAAGCATGCAACTTTGTTTTCCATTGTTTCTGGCTCTGCTCTGTTAATTAAAAGCTTTTTTTGTATAAGTTTATGTTTAAGGGAGGATGCAGGAGAGAGGAATATTTGATGGGAGACTTGGAAGCATTCAAAGTCAATTAGTAGAAATATTAGAGAATTAATTAGCTAGTGTATATATATATAAAAGATGTGTGGAAGCATACTTGAAAATAAAATAATATAAGTGTTCTTGTTTAAGGAAATATCAGGTGCTTTTCTGGTATTCTTTGAGTCTTATGTGAATATTATTTTTTAAACACCAATTAAGAAAAGTTAATAGTCAATTTCTTTTTTATTTTTTAAAATAATATATATCTACTTAAAAAAAAACCTAATATTCTCCGTTTATTTATATCTTTTGTAAATTTGTAGTACTATGATGCATGGGAGGAAAAGGTTGCCATCAATTATTTCAATTTGCCACGTGATGTCAAAGGTCTCTCCAACTTGCTTCCAAAGGGACAGGTTAGTCATGCATCCCCCGAATTCAGGAATTAAAGAATGCTTGATTAGTTGGAAACATGATCAGGGTTTAGCATGTTATTGACAGAAGAATACTTTGTCTTATCCAAATTCAATGAGATGTACATGGAGACTCTCAATTTTCAAGTGCATTTTCAATAAAAATGACCTAACAATTAATAAAATAATTAAGTCATTGAATTATCATAATTTGTAAATAAATTTATAATAAAAATTAAAGATTTTTTTTTAAATCTTTTGTCTATGTCTTGTTCGGAGTCTACTAAATTATCACAATTTGTAGATGAACAAATTTACCATTAAATCTATGAGACCTATGTGTGGGTCCTAGAGATATAACATTTGATTTTTTTTTTTTTAAAAAAAGAAAAAAAAAAAAATATATATATATATATATATATATATATATATATAGAAAAGTGTTACCAAATACATCTGTAGAAATTATAGCACTCTTGAACTTGCTTGTCCTGAATAATTGTACCTATGTACCTTGTTATAGTTACAGAGATTAGGATATATCATATATGGCCAGTTGTCAATACCTAATTAACAAAATAAGCACTATTAATATAATTGATAGTATTGGGCTTTTAAAAAAGTAGGCAAAAAATTCTCTCTAGCTCAAAATCCTAGAGGAGAACTTTTTCCAGGACCTTGTGGCTGTGGAAGAAGGCATGATTGGCTTAATGGCAGAGGATTTGACGAGAATGTGGGGGAATTTTTCCCTTACTGAGGAGGAGGATGTGGAGATCGAGATCCAAAAGGAAGCAATGGAGGGAATGGTGAGTAGACGAAAGTCGTGTTTAGAGGGAAAATTAATATCTGATCGTTTTGTCAGTAGAGAGGCAATCAAGTCAACCTTAATTTGTTGGTGGAAGCCATTTGGTCAACTCACATTCAAAGTCCTGGGGGAAAATCTGTTCCTGATTGAATTCGAGCACTCTAGGGATAAATCCTGTGTTCTTGATTGGAGACCATGGATTTTTTAGGGGAGTCTGTTTTCAATGGCGAATTTTGATGGAGTAACGCAACTAGAAACAATTGTGTTTGAGAAGGTTGCATTGTGGATATGTATGCTCTATCTTCCATTAGCATGTATGGGTGCAAAGATTGGCAACCAAATTGGCTCATTTGTCAGCCATGTGGAGGAGGTAGATACAGATGAAGATGGTGTGGGCTAGGGACAATTTTTATGTGTGAAGATTCGGGTGGATCTTACAAAACCTCTCCCGAGATGAAGACGACTGAAAGTACAAGGTGTATCCATGTGGGTTGCGTTTCAGTACGAATGGTTGCTGCGATTTTGTTTCAATTGTGGGGTTGTAAAACATGGACTGATGGGGTGTACAAAAAAAATCTAGTTCCATGTTGCAGGGAGATAGTTTGGAATATGGGCCATGGTTGAGAGCACCTCCCGACTGGTAGGAAGTCGGGAGGAGGGAATGAGCGGATGAAGGGGAAGATGGGATTAGCACAGTCCCATAATGGTGGACTGTTTGGGAACATAAGGGAGAGAAAATACACGGTGGAATAGGTGGCAATGATGAATGATTTCAATGGTGACTTGTCTGACATGGCAGCGACTCCAGAAAGGGCAAAATGGGCAGAGGAGCAGCCAGGGGATTCTTCCTATACGGAAGAAAATCAGATGGAAACAGACAAGGCAAGTGATCGTTACTAATTTAATTTGGAAGAGGAAAATCTGGATGTGTGTCATAATAGTCATTAATGGAGATATTTCAAAGGAGAAAGGATGTGGAGCATTCATGCAGGGACGGTGGTAGTTTGAGACCGTAGGTTGGTATGGACCAGCTTTAATGTAAGCTCTTCGAATTTCATCTCTTTACGATTAACATCGTATTCTATATCTGACGTGATCATGATCATATTTCAAATGACTAATATTAAATTCATTGTCATCAACTCTTCGAAATCTTTTAGAATAATTTTCAGAAATTGGGATATCAGAAACGGGTGATGATGTATCACCAATATTGACATTTGAAGTTTGTGCATTTGAAGTTTGAACATTTGAATTTTGTGTATTTTTTCGTTTGAAAAAATTTTTAGAAGAATTTTCAGAAATTGGAATATCAGAAGCTAATAATGATGTATCACCAACATTGACATTTGAAGTTTGGGTATTTGAACTTTGCACATTTGAACTTTATGCATTTTTTCGTTTGAAAAAATCAAGTTGATTTTTCCATCTACAACAAAATTAAGAGAAAACATAAAATTCCAAAAACAACTTCCACTAAAATGTTTTAGAAAAAAAAAAAAACTCATCAAACATGTCTGCCAAAATATGAAACATCCTAATTCCCCAAAACAAAAGCTTAATATATGTTTTTTTTAAAATTTTTTTTTTTTTGGTGAGGCTCTATGACTAGTTTTTTTTAGGGGGAGGAGACCGGTCTTTGACTCTTTGGTTTTTTTTTATGTTTTTTTTTTTTGGGCGGCATTGGGACTGTTTTTTCTAGGGAGGGACCGGGGTTTGTTTTGGTCTTATGGAGGGAGGGGGGACTGGGGTTTGTTTATTCTTATGGGGGGACCAGTATACTATTTTTTTTTTCCACAGCTGATTTTTTTTTTATTCTAGATTTGGGGGAGACCATGGCCCCAGCCGGTCCCCCCATAGGTCCGTCTCTGTATCCATGTGAAGTGAGGTGTTGAAAGGTAATGTAGAAGCACAAGTAAATGAGGAGGTTTGTCTCAAGAAAACAATCGGGTAAAAGCAACGCATATGAGAAAATGTTGAGAATCCTCTCTCATTTTCTTGTGTGGACATGTAAAAAAAAAGGAGGAGCTGAGGGGATCTTCTGGAAAAGGAAACGGGGAACGGTTGGAGGGAGTATTTAAGGGCAGAAATATGCATGAAATGGAGGGTTCTTTGCATGGAAAGAAGGAGGTGACAAGGCATGCGGATTTGAGCGAAAAAAACACCATGGTCAGGCCCTGCTTTAGTTGAGGTGGAAAAAATTTAGCTAGCACATCACTAGGGGGAACCGAACTCTGATGTTCATGCTAGTGCGCAAGTGCACTCTGTGTGGAAGAGACGCGCTCATGCAATGCAATCTCAATTTACGCACCTTGCAAATGGGGATCAACTTGGAAAGAGGAACGTGTGGAAGAGTGGTACTAGCGAATATGGAGGGAAGAAAGGACATAACCATACGTTCAAACTAGGGTCAGTTAGCAAGCTGAAGCTTCATGATGAGAATAGTATGGGGATGGAAAATGGATTGGGGATGGTGTTGGCTACGGAGCAGTCGCGTTGATTGCAATGATTATCATGAGTTAGTGTTATCAGGGGCTTGGAAACCTTCGGATAGTTTGAGACCTTTGCTGGATGGAGAAGGAAAAGAAACCTAGTTTGGTTTTCCTTATGGAAACTAAACTCCAACAAAATAAAATGGAGCGAATTCAATGTAGATTGGGATTCTAAAACATGCTTGTCATAGATTGTGTGGGCGAAAGCGATGGTTTGGCTTTGTTGTGGGGTGATGAAGTAGGGTGGAAGTACAAAATTACAATTGACATCACATAAATGCAAAAATCTCCTCAAGAACAAAAGTTGCACCATGGAAGTGGCTAGAGTTGATAGTGCCAGAATTTGAAACATCGGCGGTTGTGAAATTTGGCTACTATGACTGGGATTCAACATTGATAACTTTTGGCTAGAATGGGCCAAACATGGGCCTAAAAATGAAGCCAATTATGGGCTAAAAAGGGTTAAGGTTTTAAACAATACTATAAAAGCCAAAATATGTGTATATGTCAAATGTAACAATAAACCACTAACTAATGGGCCAAAAGTCAACAAAGGACCAATAAAAGACCAAATGAATGTGATGGGTGAAATTCAACCCACACATTTTCTAGCTAGTCAAAAAACTACCAACACCCAAAGAAGTAAAATCTTGTAAAGAAAATGCCAAGGTTGTAATAAGGGTTTCGTGATTGTGAAAACAATTCGAACCAAATGTTAGGAAATAAAACTAAAAATTGAAATCCAAAATCTAATAATTGGTGTTAACCTATTAGTTATGATACCATGATAGAATTTAGAATGTAAAAATATAAAGCAGAATAATAAATAATAAAAAGATAAAAAATTAAGATGGTTTGGCAATATGCCTATATTCACTTATTAAAACCCTTTAGGCTACATCTTACTTTTATTAAGTTATTATTATTATTATTTTTTGACATGTCTGATAAGAGAGGGGATAAAAATTTGAGCTAATAAGCTGTTTTTATTACGTGATAAGGATTATTTATATCTCTTAGACTATTAAGTTATTAGATAGTACATGAAAAACTTTAAAATATATAAAAGTCAAAGAGAAAAAGCCTCTAATACGTTAACAAGCTCACCAATTAATTTGGATAGACTACAAGTGAGTTCAATTTGATCAAACTTGTCTCCAAGTGATAACTTAATTGATTATGAATCAAGTTTTATGAAGCGGAGGTTGAGTTAATCTTTCTTCCTTTCTTGCGTGAGCATGAAAAAATGATCAAACTTAAAAAAAAAAAAAAAAAGAAAGAAAGAAAGAAAAGAAAAGAAAAAAGAAAAGATCAAAACGCTTTGGATTCCGTATACTTCGAAGTTCGAACAGAACATCACCGTAAACATTCTTAATTTTTTGAAAAAGAAATACTAAAAAAGTAAAAATGATAAAATTGAGGTTTTTAAGGACCCACAGCCACAGACAATCCACATGAAGCCGGGTCCCAGTGTAATGTTTTGCTGACGTGGAATAGCCGTAGGGGTAGAAAGTAGAAACGACGTCGTCAATTGAATCTATATCTGTATCTGTGTATCTGGATGCGTGGGTGTGTTCTTCCCTTCGACCCCCGCGCTCTACCTTCACCACTCCACACTCTCTCCGACCCACCATGAGCTCTCCCACTGATTCCGACCGACCAATCATACCCTCCCAAGACGATAATATGCCTGAAGAAAATCAGCAAAACCCACAGGACCCACAAGACCTACAGTCTCATCCCCAATCCCCCAAAACCCTAACCCTAGAACCTCCGAATCCCAACCAGGACGATCAAGATCCGCAAAATCCACAAGACGCGCAAAATCCACAAGACCCACTCGAGCAAAACAAAATCCAGGACGGCCCAGAACCTTTTCCGGTCCTTTCTCCCCGAATCGCGGATACTCACGTGTCCACCATCACCTCCGTCTATCGCCGAGCCCCGAAACGCAAGAGGAAAGGGATGAAGCGACGTCTCGAGAGAAAAGTCCCAGAAGAAGCTCGAGATCCTCGTCGAAACGTTCAAGCCCATCCCTTTCGTTCCTTCCAAAACCCTTGACTTCCAGAGACACGAGAAGCTTCTGAGGCGGCTCGGCCTATGGGACTTTGTCCACATCGAGTTCGACAAGAACCTCCGAGCGGACCTCCTCGCGCAGCTAATCGCCATTTACAACCCCCAATTGCGGTGTAGCTACGTGAATGGGGGTCGGGTCAACGTCAACCGGGCCGATCTGGCGCGTGCGTTAAAGTTGCCGTTGCCGGCGAAGAAGAATGTGGTGCTACTAGACGAGGAGGCAGAAGCGGAGGCTGGGGGATCTATGGCGGAGTCGGTAGGGTTCGTGGAGGATTTTGTGTCTAATTGGGTGCTTTTGCATGAGGATACGTGGATGATGCCGAACGAGGTGTTGAATTGGACGAAAGTGATCAAGGAAGGGCATTTCGAGAAGGTGGATTGGGCTAGTTTGATCTGGTTCATGGTAGAGAAGGAGCTGGTGCAGGCGCCAAAGCTCACAAATTGCTACTACGCCTCTCATTTGCAGCATCTGATAAGATCGCAGCGCGAAGATTTGCTCAAGGTGGAGCCTAAGGTGGAGGAGGTTGAGGTGAAGGATGAGGAGGAGGAAGATGAGGAGGATGTGGATGGTAGTGTGGATGTGAAGATGGGTGAGGTTGAAGAGTTCCGGGGTCATGAATTGGAGGAAAATAGTATTGAATTGAGTCTTGGGCAAGACAATGTTGAGAGAGTGGAAGAGAAGGTTGAGAGAATTGAAGAAAAGGTTGAGAGTGTTGAGGAGAAGGTTGAGAGAGTTGAGGAGAAGGTAGAGGTTGAGGTTGATGTTGATGTTAATGTTGAGAAGGAGCGTGGTGGGAATGAGGATGTTATGGATTTTGAGGAATGTAGGGAGGAGTATAAGGAGGAGGATGGAGGTGGGCAGTGGCTATTTGATAGGAAGAGCAATGTTGGCGATTTGGCAGAGTCGTTTCTGAGGCCGTGTAGTGTTGGTGAAGTTAAAGGATTGGATTGTGAGGAGGAAAAGAGAGAAGAAGTGGAAGAAGGAGTGGAAGAAGGAGAGGAAGAGGGAGAGGAAGGACAAGAAGAAGAAGAAGAAGAAGGGGGGCATGAGGTTAGTGGGTTTCATCTTTCGCCTAAGTGCAATCCGCTAGAGGGGTTGCCTTCAGGGAGTTTAATTCAGGAAATGGAAGGGGTGCAAATGCCTTTTAGCACAGAGTTGGAACTCCGTGATCATTCGGCGGGGGATTTTTTATCATCTAGGGATGATAGTAGGATTATTTCTGGTGGTTCGTCTCTTTTTGGTAATAATAATAAGAGAGGTATTGGTCATGAGAATGATACCATTCATAATTCTCTTAATGAAGGTAATAAAAGGTTGAGGAGTGATGGGCCATGGGATGGTAAAGCGACTGATTTTGATATGTGTATGGAGCAAGTACAGCATTGGATCGGGAAAGCTAGAATGATGTATGCGGCGAAAGAACATGCATGTGGGGAAGCTACCGTGAACCAGCAATTCTTGATAAATGAGTTGCAGCAGCGAGAGAGTGTTATTGAACACTTGCGCGACACTAAGTATGAAGAACAACAAAAGAGTCAAATGGAGTTGTATAGGCTTGATCGTGAACTCTATATGATGGGACATCTGTTGGATGGCTATAGGAAGGCCTTGAAGGAAATTAATGGAGCATTTGCTGAATACAGAGCACGCTGTCCGCAGCCTGAAGAGCCACTTTACAAGGATGTTCCTCAATCTGGAGGCCTTGTTCTCAGCTCCATGGAGCTAGAAAAGCAACGCTTGAAGCAAGAAGAAGAAGACAGGATGAACCATTTGGTGATCGAGAAGAAGGTTAAAGTCTTTGAAGGAGGATGGATTAGTAAGTTTGAAGGGCATTTTGAAGGGGTTGATTTGCTTGGTAATAGGTTGCTGAATGTTGAGAGTGGAGTGAAACTACTTAAGGAATCATTTGCAAAACGTAAGCTTTCTGAAATATCAGATGGAGTTCCCAGTGAATGATGCACTACCCTGTAAGTCTTCACTTTTTTGCTCTCAATATGTTAAAAGAGGAGCTGCTCTTATTCTTAATATAAAATTTTGAGCCTGCAAACGGTATATATATATATATATATATATATATATATATATATATATCTGTTGGCGCCTAGAAGCGGTAAGAGTCTGTTATGTTTAGTAGACTACATATGTACTTCAGCTTTTATCAAACTAATTAGTAATCAGAAAACATAATTCATGGTCATTTCTGACTTCTTTCATCACAATTGGCATCTATCTATGAGCTTAATCTACTTATGACAACTCTTCTTTGTTTGCTGTTTGTGGTTAGTGCGTGTTCCATTTCTTTTTCTTAATTGGGTGTCTCTCTTGTATACTTTCCATCTACTTGGGTTGCGCCCCTTACTGCCTCTTTATAAGATTGGATTACTTATAAAAAAAAAAAAGTGGATTCCATTGATTGGAATTGGTGATTAATTTTGAACCAAAAAGGTAAAATAAAAATATCAAATCATACTAAAATTATCATCCAGCCTTTCTGTGGCAAGTCCACTCACCAAATCCTTAGTTGGAACTACTTTGGGCTTTGTTTGGGTACATTAACTCTTTCTACCATTTTAATAATTTTAGCTCTATATCCCTGTAAACCATACATTGTCATGTTGTTTTCTTTGGCTTTCATCTCCACCCCTCTTGGTCTTAACCATAGCTATGGATAATTCTAGCTCTGTATCTGATGCACCGTGACTTAGTGGGCTGCCACGAATAACAACATTAAGCAGCAATTAGTTACTTCTAGATCTTGAGACTATCAAGGGATCTAAGATATCTTCTCTAAAACACTAGATACTCTCTAGGTTTTGAAGGAAAACAAAGAAGAAAATCAACTTTGAGTAATTCTTGTTAAACAAACTCAATAATAATCCAAATCTGCGTTTCTGGAGGCCATAAGCATGTATTTATAGTCCCAAGACTCCTAAACCTAATAAAACTACGAATTAGAATTGAAATTATCTTTCTACGAAGCCTGTCCGGATGGGACATACCCCTGTCCGGACAGGCACTTAAAATGTGCGTGAAAATAAAATTACATAGAGGCGTGTCCGGACAGGTTGGACCCATGTCTGGACATGACTTCTAGAAACCTCCCTTCAGGTTCTTGATCTACATCCATATCCCTGTAAACCATACATTGTCATGTTGTTTTCTTTGGCCTTATCTCAACCCCTCTTGGTCTTAACCATAGCTATGTATAATTCACCCCCACCCCCCTTCTTTTACTTTCCTATGTGATATTCTAGGGTTCTGTCTTGGAGCGAGTCTTGTTGGCTTAACAGTAACTAATTGAAAAGTTAGGAAATCAATAGTTCTATTAGAAAGATAATATTTTTTTTATCCATTAATTAGGATATTTTGTTTACTGTTGACCAAGGTTCTCCCAATTCTGTTGGGAGCTCCTCCGTTGACGGGTGTCTCATATTCCATCGTCTTGTGGAGTAGCTTTGCTGCCTTTACCACGTAGAACTGGCCATGAGACATACATACATTCATTATATCTTTCTATATTGATTACTTATCAAATAAAAAGAAAAATTAGGATATTTTGTTTAGATATAGCTTATAAATGTAGCTTATGACTTTCCAATTAAGTGTTGTAAGTAAGCTTATGTGATGTAGTGAGTGATAAACTGATTCTGTTTGACTTTTTTTTATTCAGTTTGGGTATTTTTTATAATTTTCAAATTTTAGATAAAAGTTGAAATTTTAGTATATTAGATCTTATTTTGGGATTTATTATGTTATTTGGTTTTACGTCTTTAGTAGTTAAAGTACAAGGAAGATAAGTCTGTTAGGGTTTAGGCATCAAATGCCTTTTAGGGTTTAGGCATCAGATGCCTAAACCCTGGCAGTGATACCAAGTGGTCGGAAGCGCAATATATAATAAAACATGCAGAAAATAATGCATATGATGAAGATAATTTAAGAAGAAACAATGTAGAACCAGCCAAGAAGGCTGTAACAGTTATATAAAACAGTATAAGAAAATAAAAGCAAGATAATTGAAGGATAAGATTGAAGTTTTATATATATAAACTTACAATCAAAACATAAGCTTAGGAAGCTTTTGGAATGGAAGACAGGTTATAGAAAACAAAGAGGTTACAGGATACAAAGGTAGGATTTTGAGGTTGAGGCTTAGATGGTTTTCTAGCTTCTGCCTCCAATGGAGAAGAGGGGTTACATTTATAGACGAAGGCATTCCTTCGTTTTCAATAACAAAACAAAATTATATTATTACAAAAGTAAAAATGAATAGTAAAAGTTGCATCTCTGTAGTGTCGGCAGAGCACGGGAGCAATTCACGTGAGCGATAAAGATATAAAGGTAAGAGCATAATTAAAATTTCTTTCGGTGTTGAATCCAACTTTTATAGGGTAAGGACCCTTTCTAGCAAATACATAGGTCATAAAGACATGGGGGGTCATCATGAGGCTTTGAATGAGTCAAAAAGTCATTATGAACCATCATTGCATCTTTAGACCTTGGTGTTTTGGAGCTAACTTCACAAGAGCTCGTGGAGAAGCAACAAATCTAAGAATTGTTGAATAAGATGAATCATATGTCTATGGTTGCAATTGCTTATGATACAAATCAAAATTTGTCTCAACCTGAAATTGTTGATCTTCTTGCCACTGGTTTTTCCCGTACCCTTCGCTCTTGGTGGGATAAACATCTAACTGAAGAAACTAGAGAAGGAATTAGGAAAGCAGTTAAAAAGGGTGACGATGGTTTCCCTATTTTCAATGAACGGGTTGGCATGGGCGAACCTGATGCTGTGAATACTTTGATATATACAATTATTAAACATTTTATTGGTACTCCTTCTAATATCACTACAAGGATTTCTGATGTTTTGAATAACCTTAGATGTCCTACTATGTTTGATTATAGATGGTATCAAGATGTTTTTCACTCTCGTGTCATGCTTAAAGTTGATAGTAATAAACCTTATTGGAAGGAAAAATTTATTGATGGATTACCTTCATTATTTGCTCATAAGGTTAAAGAAGAATTGCTAAACCCTACTACGGGGATGATTGACTATGAAAACCTCACTTATGGTGAAATGTTTTCTACAGTCAAGAAACTCAGTATTAGGATGTGTATTGATCAAAAGTTGCTTAGACAACAATTAAAAATTCTAAAAGATGAAATATGAAATGGGTAACTTCAGTGAGCAGTTTGGATTAGTTCTATTGCCCCTCAAAGGCAAAAGGAAAAATCTAAAAAATTCTCCAGAGAACCTACTCCATATTATAATACTTATAAGAAAAGAAAATTTAATAAGCCTTCTACTTCAAAGAATTTTCTAAAATTTCAAGAAAGATAAAAGAAAGAAACTTGAATCTAAATTTGAAAATACTTTCAAAAGGAAAATGTTTTAATCAGGAGAAACAGGACATTTTGCGATAAATGCCCTAAACCTCCCAAAAGATTAAACAAGAAATTAATGCTTTAAATATTTCAAGATGAAAAACATAACATTTTCCAAATTCTTCAAAATAATGCTTTTTCTGATTATACTTATGATGAAGACATATTAACTTCTGATGATTCTGATTATCATTCAGCAAGTTCTTATTCTTCTCGATGAAGATGTAAAAATTGGTTGTTTTGATTCTTGCTAACAAGAAAGTTTTTGTTTTAACTAAGATATGTTATTAAAACTTATATCTCAAATTGAGAATCCGAGTTAAAGAAGAATATCTTCAAAACTCAAGAAACTCATGACTAAAAAGAAAACTCCTTCCGTCAAAATATCTCTTGAAGAAACTTTGGAAAGGTTTTCTAAACCCAAAACCAAAGTTGTTACTATATCTGATTTGCAAAGATGAGATTAGTAATATCAAGAATGATATTATTGAGTTAAAGAAGGAAATAAATATTTTGAAAACTAATAATAAAGCTTAGAACAAGAAATTGTTCTTACAAAACTGAAATCAAGTTTTCCTAATGCAATTCGATAATGAAGATGAAAAAACTGCAAATTCTAAATCTTGAGCATACTAATGAAGTACAATCGACAATATGTTTCCTAATGATTTTCGTATTAGTTTGTTGAACAAAGTATTTCCTCCTAAATGGTATACTAAAGTTCATATTATTGTTGCAAAAGATTATTCTTTTGATGCAATTGCTTTGGTTGATACTGATGCTGATTTGAATTGTATTCAAGAAGGATTAGTCCCAAGTAGATACTTTGAAAAATCTATGGAAACTCTTTCTTCTGCCAGTGGAAATAGAATGCAAAACATAAGCGCAATATATATGATCCTCCGAGGGATTTCTTTGGAAATTCTGGTTTTGGTGATGATGTACCAGGACTAGAAGACTTGTAAGGACTTAATGTCCCTTCCATATAACCAGGACCATTGTCCTATGCAGATTTGTTGCTTCTCCATGAGCTCCTGTGAAGTTAGCTCCAAAACACCAAGGTCTAAAGATGCAATGATGGTTCATAATGACTTTTTGACTCATTCAAAGACTCATGATGACCCCCTATGTCTTTATGACCTATGTATTTGCTAGAAAGGGTCCTTACCCTATGAAAGTTGGATTCTACACCGAAAGAAATTTTGCTGGATATGCCGACAGAATTATGCTCTTACCTTTACCACTTGATTTAGGGTTTAGGCATCAGATGCCTATATATATATATATATTAGATTTAAGAGTGTTTCTTGTGATGGCTGAATGATAAAAGACAGGGTATGAAATTTCCAACATGAGGATTGTGTGATGCAAACCTTCTCCAAGGTGTAATGCCTAGGAAAACTGGGTTTAGTGCCTAGGTTTGTCCTTTTTTTACCCACTATTTTCTTTCAATTTCCAACTATTTTGAGAGACTTCAGCAGGATTTATTATGGAGCATAGTTAGTGAGGACTTTAAATTCCATCTAGTCAGTTGGTCTACCTTGATTTCCTCAGGCAATTTGGGGGTAGGAAACTTGCTTTTGTTTAATGGAGTTCTATTGTGGAAGTTGTTATTGCACTTTGCCATAGAGACGAAGTCGTGTTAGAGATCGGTGGTGGAAGTTGTTAAGTATGACAGCTTTCAGGGTGGGTGGTGGTTTAATGCGTTTATTGGTCCAATCTGGTTGGGTTGTGGAAAAAATTTGGAAGGGGATGGGGTGGATTTGTGTGGTTTGAGGTAGGAGATGGGTCTAGGATCAGGTTTTGGCATGATGTGTACTGTGGAGATCAGACCTTTAAGGAAGCTTTCCCGGTGTGGTTTTGTATTGCTTGCCATAAGGAGGCCTTGGTGGCTGATCATGTGCAATTTTCTAATGACTCATTAAAGTGAAATGTCACCATTACCTGATTGGTGCTTGACTAAGAGGTGGAATTGGTCATTTTGTTATTTAATCTTTTGTAACTTGTCAAGTTGAGTCTAGGTAGCGAGGATAGAAGTGTTAGGCCCCTTCCAAAAGGCGGAGGTTCAAGGGCATATCTTTTTATCAAGCGCTTGCCCTTCCTACTGGCTTTTCGTTTCCTTGAAATTGCATTTGGAGAAATAAGGCTCCTATGAGTGGTGTTCTTTGTTTGGACAGCTGCATTAGGAAAGATATTGATTGAAAGAGTCATTTTGTTGTGATAGATTGTTGTTGTTTGTGCAAGAAGGGAATCCATTAATCACCTTTTGCTCCACTACGAGGTGGGTAGAGGCTCGTAGGTTTTGGTTTTCTATTGTTTTGGGATAGAGTGGTCATGCCTCAATGGGTGGTGGAGTTGTTGGCAAGTTGGAGAGGTTAGTTTAGAAGCCATTGTAATATAAAAGTTTGGAGGATGGCTCTCATGTGCTTAATGTGGTGTATTTAGTGGGAATGCAATGCACAAATCTTTGAGATTGTGAAAGCTCGGTGGCAGAGGTAAAAAAAGCTTCACATCCCTTTGGCTGCTCACAATAGGCCTTTATTTTCTAATTTCCTAGAGTTTTTGGATTTGTGTTCTTCTCCCTATTTGGGTATCCTTTATGTATGCTTCCTGTACTTAAGTTGCACCCCTCCATGCTTTCTATTAAGATTGAATTCGTTTTTCTTATTTATATTTTTTTTCAAAGGAAGACATGATTTTTGACAAATGTGCTGATAAGGTGATATCAGGTCATGAATTAGAAGTGTGGAAACAAGCCTTGGCTACCATTTCCAATGAAGTTAAACTTGAAAAAAAAGAAGATTGACGTTCGGAAATCTTGTCCTGCTAGGGGTTCTTCACCTGGGGTTTCTCGGGCTGAGTCCCGCAGCGCAGGTTAAGCATCATCTCTTGCATGAAGTGTCGGTTGTTTCGTCGTTGGCTCTAGTAGTAAAGGAGATTGGGTTGGAAGGAGTTTCTCCCTTCCCTTTGGGTGGTTGCTTCTCCGTCGCTCCTGCTGTTGACAAGGGTGAGGATTTTAGGGTGATTGGTTTGATCAAATCTAAGAAGTGGTTGGTAGTCTTTGGTCTGTCTTTGGAGATTGTTGTGTGGGATCAAGGAGACGATTTTTGGGATGGGGAGTGTAACGCCCCACCATAAATGACACAATATTGTCTGCTTTTGGTTCCCCCCAAACATGACTTCCTAGGAGATCACCCATTCTAGTACTACTCTTTCATAAGCTCACTTAATTGTGTAGTTCTAATGGGATCATGATCATCATGGCTTTAAAACGTGTTGATAGGAATCATAGATACACAGCAGCAGCATAGTAGAGCCCTTCCCACATCGATATTGTCCTCTTCGGAGTCTACTAGGATTCGAATCCATGACCTCCTGGCATCTTTTAAGGCTTTGTCCCTCACTAACCACCAGGCCAGAGAATGCGTTGATGTTGAGAAGGGTGTAAGTATACATATAAGCATATTTCCATTCTATACTCAGGCAATATGGGATGCCACATGTAGGACGGAGACTTCCCATAGCCTTTGGGGTGTGTTTCCCCCCACCATGCCCTTGGATTGGGATTTGGATGGGACGCCACAGGGAGGATGGAGACTTCCCATAGCCTTTGGGTGTGTTTCCCCCCACCATGCCCTTGGATTGGGATTTGGATTGTGATGAGTATGTTTGTCCAGTGTGAAAGGTTTGAGGATTCAACTTTGGTGCGCCTTTTAGCCATTGAAGAGAACCCTCCTTGGGAGGTAGAGAGCTCACGTTCTAAGACTAGAGGTTGAAGGGAGCCATTGAACTTAGAATGCTCTATTAGCTATGACATTGCATGTGCATCCTCTAGGCATGGGAAAGGCAAGGCTCATGTGCTGTAGCGTTGAGTGCTTGCGTGGGCTTCGGGGCCAGAGGGCTTTTGGTTTATGTGCAGTTTGGGTTGGTGTACTTGTTGGGTTTGAGGCTGTATCAGGTTCTTTGGCTTTTGTTGTTTTCTTTGGGCTTTTGTTAGGTGTTTTCTTTGTATACTGCTTGTGTATTTAGGGGTGTCTTACACTTTTTAATAAAACTTCCATTACTTATAAACAAAGAAAGATAAAAAGACCTTGTGATGAAAGAAATTTTAAAGAGATGTGAACTACGAATGAAACTTAAAACTAAGCAAATTGAGTGGAAATGAAGCAAGTTAGAAGTAAAGAATATAAGGGACAAAGAGTCTCATTCCTCGGTTTATGTTGAATATCAAGAAAAGGCCATAATTGTCTACACTAACTTTTCAAAATATTGATTTTTTTGTCATATAAAATCTCTTTAATAGTCTAGTTGAATTGATGGATGTATCACTATCATCATTGCTGCATGAAACAAAGAAGAGAAAGAAAATTCAAAATCAATATTTTGATGTCAAGGATACACTTAAAAGAAACCAAGGATAATTGTACTTCAACATTTCAAAACTTGAGGACAGGTTTTCTTCAACCAGGGGAGCATGATGCAGGGAGCGATAAGCTGGTTTTGTTTGATTCTAGTTTTATTCAATTTTTGGAGTTTTGATATTTTTATAATTTTCAGATTTTCAGCTATAAACTGGATTTTTAGTGCATTAGATCTTATTTTGAGTTTTATTATGTTATTAGAATTTATTTGTTGGTTTCATTAGGTATTTGGTTTTGGGCTTTTAGTAGTTGAAGTTTCAGGAATCTAAGCCCATTAGATGCCTAACGTAAGGGGTCTTGGTTTTAAATTGTTGACTGAAAATAGACACTTGTGAAATCTTCGGCTACAGGAATTGTATGATGCAACCCTTTTCCCAGGTGTGATGCCGAGGATCCCTAGGTGTGATGATTAGGAACCTAGATGTGATGCTTAGGAAAACTAGGTATGGTGCTGAGGTTTGTCTCTCTTTTGATTTTTTTTTTTTTTTTAAATTTCCATTCATTTTGTTTCTAATGTCAATCAATATAAGATCTGATTCTTCTTATGTTATGTCCCTAAAATCCAATCCTAAAGAGCCTCAAACCACCCATCCATTAAGTAGCTCTCAAACAACTCATAAAATTTCAATTGCTATTCTTGGGTTATTGTTCACAGCCCTGGAACACACACCCCAACCCTAAGTTTTCCTCTTTATTTCATCTCCAAAACTTGTTCTTTAAATCCATATTATTAAAAAATCCATATTTTCCAACATTTTCCCACTAAGATCCTACCCGTAACTTGTTCTAAACCCTAAAACAAATTGCTGTCCAGATTCTTCTACATCAAACGATCTACGTCACTTTTGGTAATCAAAGCTTCTGCCCTGCTTCATTATCCCTCCAGTTGAAGGACCGTAAAAAGCAGTGTAAACTTCAGTTATTTAAGTAAAGAACTTGTCCAATAAAAAAAAAGGTGGTGGTGCTAGCTGTTACCATTCAATGCTTTAAATTCCACTTGTCACACTACTTTTTTGCGCATTCACGGTAGCCGTATTTCCTCTTCTTTAGCATCAATGGCATTATACTTTGCTTATAGCTTTTGTATCAGAGTTACGGATTGAAAATTTACTGGTACTTTTTTCCAATATTATGAAGCAGACCCTCGACGCGATTGACAGGAAACGGGTTGAAGAGCTTGTTAATGTACATTTTCCAATACTTGAATCTGTGGATAGGTCATAGGTGCATATATTGGTCGTCTTTTCCTGATAACATACAACACGCACCAGCACCTTTTTCTTTTTGATTTGGTTTTGTCCTTTCTGTTCTATTTTTGGGATCTCTTTCCTTGGGTGGTAGCTTATGCCTAGTAAGTCTGCGAGTAATTTTAAATGGGCACAATGACATCTCAACAGGGTTAATTTAGAATATATCCGTCTGCTGGGTTGTCTCTAATGAAGGCATTGAGAAAAACTATCTTAGTTTAAGAATTTCAGATGTCAGGTTGTGCCTGTGATATGAGTATTGTACTATCATTGTAGCCTGTATTCATCTTTGGGAGATGGTTATTCAAAGGGTTAATGTACAATTTCACTTCTTTCAGTGCAGGTTGGTACTAGTAATCTGCCATGTTTTGCTGCAAACTTATTCTACCAAGATGTATAAAGTAGGAGTGGCGTTGAAGGAGATACACGAGGAAAGAATGTCCTATATGTTAGTGGTTGTGCGGTGTTATCATCTGAAACTGGTAGCGTATAGGGTGGAGTCAACTCTTGCTCTTGGAATCTCCCTCTCCCCTGACATGTCAAAAAACAAAAAAATCTCGCGCTCTTGGAAGTTGGTTAATGTTTTCTTAATGAGTAATCAGATTTTAGTTGTCTGCATAATGATATGTTTTCTGAACAATCGTTAGCTGGTTTGACGATGATTTTGTGTCTCATGCCTACTATTTGAGTCCTATTCATTAAACACAAAAACAAGATGCTGGATCGTTGGACTGCTACATTAATCAGGAAACTACCCTTGTTGGGACTCACATGGAATGTATCATAATGTGTTGTGAATTTCACTTTACAAAAGGCCTTTAGAGGTGGAGGGAGAGGTGGTAGAAAGGAGGAAGAAGACAGCGAGGGAGATAAGGTGGTGGAGTTGGGTGGCGGATGGTGGGTGAGGAGCAGAAGAGAGGCGGTGGAGGCAGGGCAGGGCGAAGAGAAGTATCCAAAGCTGAATCCTTTTTAATTGTACGAAATCTATCAAGTTGCCAAACTAAAGAATCATTTTTGAACTCTTGATCTCTTCCAAATTGAATATCCCAACATCTCACTTGCCACAAGCCTGGGGGACGATTGGTATCAACAACTCTGCCATCTAATCGTTAATGTCTAATAAATTAAAGCATACCTGTTGGGAAAAAATTATGGAGGGACCTGACTCAATCTGCCTCTACATGGAATCATGTAGCTAATGAGGCCATCAAAGGAAACAATCTTAGGATTTTTTTTCGCATGAAAATTATACATATGACCGTTAATGCGACATACATGGCAAATTATGCTCTATAAGTAAAACTATTCCTAAACTCTTCAGTTTTCTCAGATGACTTTTACTTGGGGTAAGATATCAGTTAAATCGGTGACAAGTATTATTAATTATTTTTTACCAAAAATAATAAATTTTGAATATTTCAGTTAAGTTGGTTAACTCAGTAAAGTCGGCTAGGTCGACTGATTAAGGGAGTTGGTCATGGGCTTATTATTTTGATCCAAACCTATTTTTATGAGCCAAAATGGGTTTTT
Organism: Carpinus viminea; assembly: GCA_013348765.1. NCBI lineage: Eukaryota > Viridiplantae > Streptophyta > Magnoliopsida > Fagales > Betulaceae > Carpinus > Carpinus viminea. Next base: position 30,902,959 of record CP054673.1, read on the forward strand.
TATGGGCTAAAATAAGTGTTTATTGGACATGTTTTTGGGCTGATGCAAAAAACTATTGAGGGTCAAGTCACTTCGACTCGGTTAACCAACGAAATAAAAATTCTACCTCATATCAAATTGAACTAATTTCAAAATAGTTTTTTAATTTCAACTACTGAATGCTAGAATTCAATAGGTGATCGGTAGTAGTTCGATGACAGTTGATAGGCACTAATTGAATATTATCATCACCACTACTCTTACTAACTTAAGGTGTCAGAATGCTCATGGTCGAAGGATTGGGGGACTTTTTGACAACCCCTCCCTTGTTTTGCAGGAGGAACTTTGTCACTGGCGTGGCTATTTGGTATTATATCAACAATACCAAACAAAGGAGAAACAAGTAGAATACAAATAAAAAACTGCATATTTGAACGTAGAATATGTGTTCAAAGTATAACTAAATACTGCAATGAAGATGATGGTGACGGATGTAAGCACTCTAATTAATAACTTTGATCTGTTGGACCTTTTGGCTAGTCAACCCTTTTGGATGGTGGAAAAGCTTGAAATTCTTTGCAATGAGCTGATTACACAATCGTAGTAGAAATATCATTACTCAATTTACAAATACAAGGCACCTTTGGCCTTGTTTGATAAATACTTTTAGATGGTTTTGGTTTTGTATTGTTCACTTGATTGACAGGTCAGTACACTTTGTGATAGCCTGTAGAAAATTAAATCAATGTAATATGTTTAAGGAAATGACCTTTTACTTGAACAATTAACAAGGCATAGAGAAAAAGGTGAGAAGAATGGCATTTTGGTAAACTAGCAAGGCTACATCACACGTGAGTTTTTCACTTTTTCAACACATCTACAGGCTGTCAATTCAGTTTACCGAAATACCCTTTTACTTGAACAATTAGCAAAGGCATAGAGAAAAGGTGAGAAAAAGGGCATTTTAATAAATCTAGTGAACAATACAAAACCAAAACCATCTCAAAAGCATTTATCAAACAAGGCCCTTATTCTTAAATTTGTGAGTAAGACTTGTGATTTAGAAATTATTAAAAGAATCCACCAAGTATTTATATAACCTAAACTATTTGGGCAATTTGTCAGCAATCCAAACATATTCCAACAACTTGATATTAATAATGCCTTGACCAATTCAACAATGCTGTTTGTAATCAAACTGACTTTCTCCAGCTTGAACTCTTGATGGTTTGAAAAGAAACCATGTGCATGTACGATGCAGGAAACCATTTGATTCTTTCTATTCCACAAAATAAGGTATAAAAATAGAGAAATATTGATAAATTCTCCTTCTGCTTCTTTTATTTTTAACAATAAATATTGAAATTCAAATTTATGATCATTTTAATAAGACAATTCGTGTCTTTCTTTTTCATGATGAGCTAACAGTAGAAAATTGTTCTAAAAATAGGATTAATGAATGTACCAATGCAAGGTACTTTAAAGACTTAATTAGAAACTTAAAATTATATTGTTTTATACTTTTATTCTGCAATGATTTAAATTAAATTAGTGAACAAATCCACCAATAATTTACTAATTAATCCAAATACTGGGATTGTTGGTCAGCATTCATTAAAGAATCTAGGCCAATATTTATACCTTGACCAATTCAATAATGTATTTTTAATCAAGATTAATTTATACCAGTGTAAAATCTTTTAAGATTCTCTGAAAGGGAGTATGTAAGATGCAGGAAATTCTTTTGACTACATAAAATACAATATTGTTGCTAGATTTTGTACTGCTTCTGCAGCATTTTTTTTTTTTTTAATTATTCACTAATACATGTTGGAAAAGCAAGATTTTGTATTGCTATGATTTTGAAGGCAAAGTTAATTTTTAATTTGTGAAGAGAGGCTTTGCTTATAGCATGTTATGTGCACAATATAAATATACTTTTTAGTTGGACCAAATATTTCCTTTAGAGTTTGTAAACTTTTAAGATATACTAACTCCAGAAAAAGCAACAGAAAGATAATTGTAGAGAAGAAATTTGGATTTTTGATATGTATTTAATTGTATAATATAACATATTTATAGTTGAATGAGGCCCTAAAAGAAAGGAAATATAATAATTACAAAATCACATAAAATCAGCGTATTTACAATAATGAATATAGTATCTACATATTGAGTTCGGTCATGTTGATGTATGGGTATAATACTATAGGAAAAATGTAAAATTAGTCCTTATAGTTTACTTGATTTATAATCAGCTCCTTATGGTATCAAAAAGAACTCAAAAATCCCTAGGGTATGTCAACAAAATAATATAGTCAAATTTCATCTACTAATTTAACTGATTTTGTTAGTGTGACACTAACCTAAATAGGACAAGTATTACAATTTTATTGGCTCTAATATTTCACGCTATCAGAATCTGTTAAGTTAGTTAGCAAACTTGATTGTAAGGATTAAATTATTTTTTTGGCATACTTTAGTATTGACCTTTGAGTTCATTTTGATACCACATGTAGTTAATTGCAAATCAAGTCAATCATATTGACTAATTTTGCATTTTTTCCTAATACTATATAGGTCAACCGTAATTTGACTTATTTAATTAAATGGGACAAACTTCTCAACCCAAACCCCTAAAAATATTTGTGTTAGGTTCGTGTTTGGTTTGTGAGTTTTATAAAAAATTGTGATCCATAAATGTCACATGTTAGGTTCGGATCATGACAAAGCATGGGTATAAGACTATATGTGTCAATCTTAACTTAACCCATTTAATTAAACATGTCAAATACTCAACCACAACCGACTACTTTTGAATTCATGGGTCATGTAAAAACTTGCTAGCTCTAGTTGTGAGTTGTAGTGCTTGTAGATTCAACTTCCTACCATGCCACCCTCCATCATTATTCTATTCCATCAATTCTTTTATTCTTAGTCATACAAATTCATAGGAATTATTTTTCCATTACAGAAAACGTAAGCCTTCCCAGGTTTAGATAACGGTTACTCTATTACAAGTGCCATATACTACGCAATAATATTCTGGCATTGACTTCGAGAGAAGAATCACGAGGCGAAACTGAGGTAGTACTATTGGCATTTGAATCTGCCTCCCTTAAAAGCTTGAAGTCAACTTATTATATATATATACTATCACTCTAATGCCTTGATTGTAAATATTTTTAAAGTTTCGCATCAATCATCTATTTTGTTATTGCATCATAAGGCAAGGACTTTGAAGAAGTCCATTAATGGAGATTACGGAGAAGCCACTGCGATATTGACATGAATCAATATATGAACCATTCTTTGCAGTCTAAAGCCTATGTATGCTTCCGAGTCTGCAAAATGCCCAAAAGAGCAGGAGAAATGCATGCAAACCACTGCTTCGTCATCTTTTTGTTCGTCTTTGTCCTTAGTTCTTCAAATGGCATGTCCAACGCACTGGATGATGCTTTGGAGAAACGCCAACCTGACTGCGAGCTCAGTTTAGGAGCTGTTGGATTACACCTCCCTTGACGGAAAAAAGGAGAAAGTAGCAATGGAGATGGCGCTTAAGGATTTTTTTGCTCGGGCCGGCGGTCTCCGGCACAACCCAGCAACTCTACATGTGAGAAACTCTCGAGGAGACCCCATCCGAGCAGCCTCTTCTGGTCAGAACTACTATTCCTTGTCTTGCTTCTTAATTCTCATGTCAACAAGCATTTTTCTCCACAAGTATGAATTCTCTGGTGCTAATTGATAAACACAATCATTATGTGTAGTTATCTCAAGATCATGAATTTGTTATCAATATATATATGCTAACTGTAATCATTCACATACAGAGTACACCAATACAATAATCATCACATATCACACAAGAGAATTTTTTAATGTGCTGCTCATATTTGTTCATCCATCAATACTTTTCTATCCTTATTGACCCAACATTGGAAGGGAATCCCCCTCCCCTCTCCTCTCTTGTGTGGACATGTCAAAAAAAAAAAAAAATCAAAATAGATGAAAAATAGGAAGGATAAAAAATATTGTTGTCTTTCACCAAACCGAGAAATTGGCATTAAACTGAGATAATAGTTACCACAAGCGAAGAGTAATCACAATTCATAAAGAACAAAATTTTTTTATTCATCAATTCTAATCCGTCTCTATTGAAGAAAAATTTAAAGAACAGTACTTGAATAAACAATGACAAAAATCTTAACAATAATTTGATTGACTTTGAGCCAAGCCCATTAATAAATTGTAAAATACCACTCACTCTTATACTATAAAAATAAATATATTAAGCCCTAATATTTAATAACCTAAATAAAACTACTAATCTAATTAAAACTAAAAAATTTAATTATTTGTTTTCATCCTGTGTTATTCTTCCCTTCTTCGAAAAAAAAAAACAAAAACTAAAAATCTAAGAGTTGAAGACAATTTTTTTTAAAAAAAAAAAATGTTATGAGTCAATAAGTTTATCATATTTGACTCATATTCGCCTATAAATTTAATAGATCAATCATTAGATCTGGTTCACATAAGTTTACAAATTTAATGGCTGATTTGTAAAATGAGATGAGCCAAATATTAAAAAAAAAAAAAAATTGAGTCATAGCGTTTTTTTTTTTTAGCCCAATTCACCAATTCTTGAAAAAAGTTTGGAGGACTTCTTGTTGACACATAGACGTGTTGCTGTCACATGTTGTTCATGGCTTGTCTTCCTACTTAAGTTATGTTCCTTTGTATTTCACTTGTTGACGAAAGATGCACAAAACACCAAACAAATGCAATGAGATCCAGTTGGTAGGAATAGGTAAATTTAATCCCTTAATTATTGATGAGTCGAAGGTTTGAACTTATAACCTTTGGTTCTAAGTGATGAGTTAATTAACTCATCACTTATTCAAAAAGCTTAAACTTATAGAAAAGTTAATTTAATCGCTTAATTATTACTATAACAATATGTGGTTGGGCGGTGGGCTAATGATAGAGATGGCCAACTAGGGTAGCACAATGGTTGGCGGCGTGTCTGGATGCTGAGTACGATACTTTCTAGCGGTGGCAAGCGGAGCAAAGGCCTATAGGTGACAAGTGTAGTGGTATGTGGTGGCTAACACTTTTGGGATGATGGTTGAGATGTTGCTGTCTAGATGGAACTATAGAAGAGCTGGGGAGATTGGTTGGCAAGATTTGTAGTGATATGCGTCGAGGTGGTGTGCAATTGGAGGTTGTACTTCCGACGTGGGTTGCCAAAAGATCGAGGCTTTGGGGGTTCTATTTGGGATTTTTCTTTGGTTTCTTTTGATTTTTGAATGATAGTGGTTGCTTGTTGGGTTGAATTATTTATTTTCCATTATGCACTTGAATGGAATGTAGACTCACAATTTTTATTGCAGCTAAGACCCTCATTGAGAAGCATCACGCAAGGGCAATCATAGGCTTTAGAGCGTGGCAGGAGGCAGTCTTTGTTGCTCAGCTTGGCAATGAATCCCAAGTCCCTATTATATCACTATCAAATGAGGCCCCACCTTGGGCCTTTTCCCAATGGCCATTCCTGGTTAGTGCGGCTCGCAACGTAGATGCTCAGATGAAGGTTGTAGCAGCTATAATTCAGAGTTGGCAATGGCGACAAGTTAACATCATCTATGAAGACTTCAACCCAATTGCCAATGGCATAAATCCCAACATCATTACTGCTATACAAGAAGTGGATGAGAGATTAATGAACTTGTGGCTCTCTCTCCATTTTCTCCTTACCTTTCTATATCTAAAAGTTGGAGAGCCTAAAAAATGGACAGTGTAGAGTTTTCATTCTTCACACTTCCATTACATTAGCCACTAAAATCTTCAAGGAAGCCAGTGAGATGGGAATGATGGGGAAAGACTTTGTGTGGATCACCACCAATGACATTACAAGTCAGATAGATTCACTTAATGCATCATCCATCACCTCGATTCAAGGTGTCTTGGGAGTCAAGAACTACTTTTCCACCTCTAATAAACACTTCAAAGATTTTCAATCTCGATTTCAGGTTATGTTTCGTTTGCAATATCCTGATGGGCCACTTCCAGAAGTAGGAACTTCTACCTTGCAGGCCTATGATGCTGCATGGGCAATGGCGCTTTCATTAGAGGAAATCCACATTCAAAACATAGTGGTTGTTTGGATAAAATGAATGGACAAGAGTTGTTAGAAAATATATTGAAAACCAAATTTGAGGGTTTGACTGGTTTATTCAATTTTAGTACTAAGCGAAAATTGGCTCCAATTCACATTTTTAGCATAGTTAATGTGGTTGGAAAAAGTTACAGGAAGGCTTGGATATTGGACGGAAGGATTGGGCTTCTCAGAGAGCATCCATAAGCCAAGCATTTACAACAAGTCGATGAGCATTCTAGGACAAGTGTTGGCCGGGAGGCCCCTGGTCAGTGCCAAAAGGATGGGTGATACCAACTAGTCATTCATATCGATTGAAGATAGGAGTACCTGCAGAGAGCACATTTAGAGAGTTTGTGAATGTGACATATGATCATCTTGGGGGCAACCCAATCATCAAAGGATTTTCCATCGAAGTCTTCAAAGCCGCATTAGCACTTCTTCCGTATCACTTGCCATATGATTTTATACCATTTGCAGGCACCTATGATTCTTTGGTGGAACAAGTTCACGTTAAGGTGAAATATTATTTATCTACTGCATACCTTTTATACTATATATATATATACCCATTTAAACAGTATATATACTAGATACTTATATGACTATTGGATCTCATTTATGATTACAACATTTCAAAATGGCTTCATTTGGCATGTTAGGGTAATTTTTTACAAGTTGAATACCTTTATGTCTTCAAAAATGAAAAATTTGCACCTTTGTAGGTGCCTCAACTGAATCTTAATTACCTTGTGTTTGTGAAGAATCTTGATGCAGTTGTTGGAGATACGGCCATAGTTTCCGATCGTTGTGAACATGCAGAATTTTCGCAACCATATGCTGAGTCGGGTCTCCAGATGTTGATATATATAAAACCTAAAAGATCACAAAGAGCTTGGTTATTCCAGAAGCCATTCACCACCTACTTGTGGGCCTTTACAGGGATCATTAATGTTTATAATGGATTTGTGGTATGGTTGATAGAGCGAAAACACCACCCAAATTTTAGAGGCAGTATACGGAACCAAATTGGAACCATGCTTTCCTTATCCTTCACAACATTGTTCTCACAACAGGTAAGCATATTTATCTTCCTTTTTTGTTTCTCTAATTACTTATATTAAGCTATTGAACTACAAAGATAGTAACAATTAAAGTTCTATAGGTACCTTTTTTAAGAGTAAGATTAAATTTACTATCTCTTATAAGTTTAAGCTAGGCAATCAAAGAAGTCATGTGTTTACTTGCAGGAGAGAAATTACATAGTAATTTGTCACGGATGGCTATGGCAGTATGGCTATTTGTTGCATTAGTCATCACACAAAGTTTCACTGCCAGTCTAACAACATTGCTTACCGTTCAAAGACTTGATCCGATAAAGGTTGACATCGAGACACTTAAAAATAGTGGAGCCAAAGTTGGATGTGATGCAAATTCCTTTGTTGTGAAATATTTGGAGGTGGTAGGTTTTCATCCAACAACATAAAGAGAATGCATACAGAAGATGATTATCCACAAGCTCTCATGACGGGAGAGATAGCAGTAGCCTTTCTTGAGGTCCCATATGTTAAAATGTATCTTGCTAAACATTGTGAAGGTTTCACCACTTCAGGACCAACATTCAAAGTTGGAGGCTTTGGATTTGTGAGTGTCCACTAAGCCATGCATTTCTAAGTGTTAAAATATATTAGATAATAGAAGTTTGAATTACTCTTTCATGTCTCAGGCTTTTGCGAGGAGTTCTCCTTATCTACCTGATATTTCTGAAGCAATTCTTAAAGTGTCTGAAAGTGGAAAATTACAAGAGCTTGAGCGTTCTTTAACCTCATCCTTCAAGTGCTCCATCGCTCAGCTTGTTGATAATCATGATAGTCTTGGAATAAATAGTTTTTGGGGCCTCTTTGTCATCACTGGAGGAACATCCACGATTGCTCTTTTGATATTCATCTTTCATTATGTTCGGCAAAGATGGTATCAACCTTCTTGCAATGAACAACAACATCATAGCCCCGCCAACGATGAGTTATTGATGTTTGGTCCCGAAATGGAAAATCGATATCAATTATATTTGTAACAAAGAAGCTAGTGAGTCAACAACACACGTTATAACTACTTATGTCATTTAGTTCAATGCTAAATCTAGATCGATCCTCCAGATTTATGCTTTCTCTTAGGATTTTTTTGCTTCTTGGATTGAATACTAGATTGATGTAATATATTGTAACGGATATGAAATGAATATGGTTTCAACTGTTGGGAATATAATTGCACAGCAAAAATAAAAATTCTCATGCTAAGATCAAACTTTAGTGAGAACATGTGAAGAGCTGTAATATTTAAAAATAAGGAAAAAATATACTTTAATCTCCTAAACTATAACCGCATTTTCATTTATGTCGTTAAACTTTAAAAGTAACATCGGAAACTACCACTACATATCAAATTAGACACTTTTTCATCTTTTTTCTCAAATGCCCTTGGAGATATTAAAAAATTACCATTTGAAAAAGATAAAAAATTAAACAAAATTTGGGAAAAACTAAAAATACCAAAAATGGCGGCCTTTTTCATATTAGCTCCCTTAAATGTTTTTCAAACGTTTTTTTTTTTTAAAAAAAAAATATATATATTTTTAATAACTTCAAGGGTTTTTAGAAAATGTGAAAGTGTTTAGTTGACACGTGGTGGTAGTTCAGGGGGGCCGATTTGACTTTTTAAAGTTTGGAGGTGCATAAATGGAAATGTAGTGATAGGTTAAGGGGCTAAAGTATATTTTCTCTTAAAATAAACTATAAAAGCAAGAATCCACTTGGTATTTCGACCACTCATTGGTTGTTGGGCTAAAATTTTCTTCTTACTCCTCCAATGGAAAACACGTGCAGCCTTAGGAATTAATTATGAGACCTTTAAATCTTCATACTAATGAGTATATAATAATAATAAATAAGCGTGTGGACTCTTATCTTGCTCTTCAAAACTCAAACTTATTCTTTAGAATACTCAAGAATATTTAGTTATTAATCAATACTTAATTAACAACTATAATGATAGTGTGTTTTGCAAGAGCTATAGGCTTATCTATTTATAGGCTTAGACTACTATGAGAGGTGGCAGAACTAGTCCATGCAGCAAACTCAATTAAGGATTTGGTAAAATCGCAGTTTAGTTAATTATACATTTTAAAAATGTATTTGCAATTTTTTTTAAATCATACATTTTGTCTATGAAATCGAATGCCAAACACATACTAAACAAATATATCCGTTAAAATTTAAAAGAATCTAGGGTTTATCTTGCTAAGAAAATAGCCTATTGAGGAAATAGATAGCTTATTAAGAAAAAAATAATAGGGTTTCTAATGGTGTGTGTGAGAGAGAGAGAGAGAGAGAGAGAGAGAGACTTCACTGTGTTTTAATTTGTCCGACCAAACATTTTCACTTGAATTGCTACCTTAACAATAATTCCTAGGCGCTATATGGATGATTTTTGCCACAAACCTTTTGGGTGGCACACAAGGATTGAAGGCTAACATATGCTTGATTTTGTTAGCAATGAGTTGATTAAACAATCCTAGTAAAAATAGCATTAACCAATGTACAATTAATACAAGGTACCTTCATGTTTAACAACTTCAATTACTGATACTCGATGAAGTAGTAGCTCAATCAATTAATTGGGGTTACGCCTCATAAAGCAAATGTCATTAGTTCAAATCACACTCTCCTTTTTCCACCTTTTGTGCGTACATGTGAAAAAAAAAAAAAGGAAGAAGAAGAAGAAGAAAAAAGATAAATGCAAATTGGTCAATGTGATTGGCCTAAATTACAAATCACTTCCTGTGGTATAAAAATAATTTATAGGTTTTCAGGGTAAGCCAAAATAACAGTTTACTTACTAAAATCAATTTCCATTAAGTAACTTAACAAAATCAATTACTTTGCCACATCATAACTAATAAAAACGTAACACGTTATTGATCAATTTTTGAAATTAAAAAATGACAGCTAGGATTTTTTACATCATTTTAGGATACCAACTAAGATTACATATCAACCCTACTCCTTGTCAAATTGTGTGATTTTGGGGGATAGAAGAGATTAAGTAATTTTGGGGAGGGTTACGCTAGTTGAGGAAGATGAAAACGAGGGAGGGTTATGCACATAGTAAAATTTTGGGGATAGAAGAGATTAGGTAATATATTGTAGTAGCTAGTATAGCGTGCAGTGAGGGCTAATGTGTAATCTTAGGTGGTATCCTAAAATGATGTGAAAAGTCATAGCTGCCATTTTTTTAAAGTTAGAAATTAATAATAATATGTGTCATGTTTTAATGGGTACGACATGCATGACAATATAATAGATTTGTTAAGTTACTTAACAAAATATGATTTTAGAGTAAACCGTTATTTTGGTCTACCCTGAGGACCTATAAATTATTTTTTATACCACATAAAGTGATTGGTCATTTGGGCCAACTACAATGACTTATAAATTATTTTTATACTACATGAAGTGATTTGTAATTTAGGCTAACCACAAACACTAATTTTGCATTTATTCAATTAGTGAGTAAGACTTTTCATTTAGGTCACATTCTTAATATGATTATGTGATGTCAAAGAAATTATTAAAACAGTCCACCAAGTATTTACGTAACCGAAACTATTGGGACAATTTGTCAACATTCCAAAAATAATTTACAATATTACCAACTTGAAGGTAGGTGCATGTATAAGATATATGGAAGGAAAGTCATTTGATTCTTTTGTTCCACAGAAAATATATATTGATAAAATCTTCTTGTGCTTGTGTATTTTTTACAATATAAACTCAATTTGAAATTTTACAAATTTGAAATTCGAGACCTATGTTCAAAAAAAGTGCTTTAGTTAATTCATACAAATCAATCTAATGAAGTGATATGTGTCCTTAGCATGTAAGAAGAACATGTTTTCTAAGTAACATATGATTCTCATGTGTTTTTTTTAATATTAATAATTATAAGAAAACATGTACTTTATTATATCAGGTTGTATAAGTTAGCTACTTTTTGTTCGCTGATTAATTAATCCTGTACTGTGTTACTTCTAGAAACTTAAACTTGTGAAGTACAACCATTCTCTTTTCTTAGACCACTAATTTTGGTTTTTTTTAAATAATTCTGCGATGTTTTAGAATTAAATTATTGAACAAATCTTCCAAGAAATTACTAAGTAATCCAAACTACTGGGACTGGTTGTCAGCATTCAGAAAAGAATCTGGATCACCAATTAAATGGGGCATATATTTATATCTTGACCAATTCAATAATGTATTTTGAATTAAGATTATTTTATAGCAATGTAAAGTCTTTTAAGTGCTAGCTTTTTGTACTGCTGACGTATACTTTATTTAATTATTCACTAATATGTGCAATAATCCGTGTTGTACAAGCAAATAATGGTGGATATTTTATTTGAAACTTGACACAAGTGATCAGTGTCCATATGCCAACACAACATACGACATGGAACCCTGCTGGAACATTTTTTATTGTGAGTTGAACATTTTTGAAGTTATATATATCAATGATCAAAATTTAGGAGGAGGAAGAAGAAATGGTTTTTGATCCTGTTGAAGCAGATTGTTAAATGGCCGGACTGGCGATGCCCTGCTTTTGTGAAATAGATAAAATAGTCAATAGAAATCTACCAGTTATCAAAGAAACTCAGATGCTTAAGTCAATAAATATTTTATAATAAAACTAAATGGCTAGCACCCAAAAAAAAAAAAAAAGGTCATTAGCAACAACTCAAAGTGACTCAAAGTGATTACTACTGTATAGAGAACATGAGAGACAAGAGAATCTGAGTATCGGTGTACCCTTTTTTATGGAGAGGTTTATTATCTAATTGTCAATTTTGATTAAAAAATGTGATTTTCTTTATAAGCTTGATTTGCCATATATATCGCATTAATAGCGATATATGTGGGTGTATAGTTTCCATATGTTGAAGATCACAAGAGTAATTTGATTTGTTTTCTTTTGGTACTCTACTTGCAATTTATATTCCAACAGATACCTTCTTAAAAAAATTAAAATGAGAAAATAAAGTAGAGAATGCTAGAAATTAACATTGTTCAGCCATCCACGATACCCAAAACCAATTGATTGATTACTTTTTTTTTTTTTTTTTTTTTGCATTTTTCTCAATTTATTTAGGGATAAATACAAAATTGATCATTGCGGTTAGTTTAAATTACAATTTACTTTATGTGGTATAAAAAATAATTTATAAATCTCTATAGTTGAACTAAATTACAAATCATTCATTGAGGTAAAAAAAAAAACAAAAACAAAAAAATTATAGATTTTCAAAGTATGCCAAAATAATAGTTTACTTTTTAAAATCAATTTTTAAATAACTTAATAAAATCTACCACTTTGCCACGTTATACCCAATAAAAACGCGACATTGTGTTATTATTAATTTATGACTTTCAAAATTAACAATTATGATTTTTCATATCATTTTATGACGTCAGATAAGATTACATATTAGCCCTTATTCCACGTTATATATACAATTACATCAAATTAACATAATCTCTTCTATCCCCAAAATTTTACCTCATGCTTATGTAACCATCCCTTCATCTTCGTTAACCGCCTCACAAAATGCGACCATCAAATTCTAGTAAAATTCTCTCAAATTGTATCGAGGAAGATGAAAATGAGGGAGAATTATGCATAGGGTAAAATTTTGGGGATAGAACAAATTAGGTAAATTTACTATAACAGTATGATTTAAAAAAGTAACAGGTTCGGTTAATTAAGTTACTTAAAGGAAATTAATTTTTTGGAGTAAACTATTATTTTGGCCTACCATGAGGACTTATAAAATATTTTTTATATCACAAGGCATGATTTATAATTTAGGCCAACTAAATGGACATAAAAATGATTTGTTATACCACATGGAATGATTTGTAATTTAAGCCAACCACATGATCCAATTTTGCATTTATCTCATTCATTTAAAACAAAGTTTTCAGCCAAAATGAGTTGGAGGAACTTCATCCAACTCTAAACGGATCACATGCGCCCTAAATGATTCTTATATGCAATCATGTCATCGGTTTAATAGTCTAGTCGAGTTACAAGAAATTCTTCTACCCTAGATTGAAGGAAAAGTATTTTTTAATCAAATACGTCGATGATCTAAGATTAACAATATTTGAAGGTAAGCAAGTAGTGAACAATCTCTCAAAGAGACATACCAAAAACCTTGCAAGAAAATGATTAGCTACAACTATATTTTGCTTGCAGGGAAATACGTACCAATGCAAAAACCTTGCAAGCATGTAGGGCTCTTTTGGCAAATCGATTTCTGTTTTTGTTCCAGAAAATTGTTACTGTATTTGGCAAAGATAATTTGAATTCGAGGAAGAATTCTCTTCGACTCGGGAGAATGATGTAGGCTAATTTACGAGCAAATCAATCATAGTAAAATGGCGGTCATATATTAATTATGAATCTGGCATCATATGATCTTAAGGCAAAATTGGTTGTCTTATTTAAATGTTTACAAATTTGTATTTTACTAAAATTTCTTAATTCAGACCTTTACTAGGTTAAAAATGCTGGTCAATACAAATACAAAATTTTATTTAAGTATGTTGCAACAAGGGCTATTTTGTAATTTTCTTTTTCTTTTCAGAGGTGTGACTCAACTTCTATTTAAGGTCAATCTGTGTACGATGCCCAAAAGAGCAGGAGAAATGCATGCAATCCACTACTTTTTCTTGATCTTTTTGTTCGTCTTTGTATTTAGTTCTCCAAATGGCATGTCCAAAGCAGTGGATGATGCTTTGGAGAAACGCCAACCTGACTGCAAGCTCTGTTTAGGAGCTGTTGTAGATTACACCTCCATTGCCGGGAAAAAAAAAAAGAAGAAAAGAAAAGAAAAGAGAAAGTGGCAATGGAGATGGCGCTTAAGGATTTTCATGCTCGGACCGGCCGTCTCCGGCACAACCCGATTCTACATGTGAGAAACTCTCGAGGAGACCCCATCCGAGCAGCCTCTTCTGGTCAGAACTACTTTTCCTTCGTCTTGCTTCTTAATTCATGTCAACAAATTAAGCATTTTCTCCATAAGTATACCATGCATGCATGTGATTTATAAACTCATCAAGATCAATTTGTTGTCAATATGTAGAAAATTCGAACCAGAAAAACAACATGATCTCGTCAAGAGTAAGTTCTACTTAAAGTTTGTAATACTATTAAAGCATCTGCTTCAAGCTCAACGCTCTTGAAACCAGACTTTGGCCTGGATGATGCCTATCTTGCTGCTACGGACTTGATTTGTGTTTCTACGAAACTCTTTTGATTCAAACTCTTATTAAAATTTCTTTTACTCTTTAAAGCCCCATTCTTCAAGCCTCTTTAGTTGCCACTTCACTCAATATATTAAGAGTACAACATATTCACTGTCACGATCCAAACCAAAATAACGGTAATATTTCTAGAATTTACTTCGTGTAATTTTTATAACATGCAACCCAATAAACTAATATCCCACCAACTCCATCAACACGTAGTATTAAACTAACAATTGTCTTAAAACATTAATAAACCAGAAGTAAAACCTTAGTAAATTATTCATTACGAAGTCAACCTGCTCAAGTAATTGATACCATGAAAAACTCCTCAAGAAAGGACAAGTGAGCAAACCAAATATAATTCCTTAAACAAAATAGCGAGTTCTAGTTTATCGAGTATAAATAAAATATATTATATATGGCTAAAACACCTATGAAAATCCTCACCAACTTGTCAAATAGAATTCTCTAGAGCTTCCTAAAATCTCTAGTTAGAAGGATTCTCTGTATAGTATCCGAAAATATCAACATGATATATATAATGAGTCAAAGACTCACAGCAGTAAATAGAAAAATTTAAGTTAATTCCAAGTGTAATGTGGAGTCGAACGGATTTACATAAGTTACCTCTTTCCCTATCAAAACATAAATTTAACGGTAACTTTTAAACATTCAACTCAACTTGAACATTATCCAATAACTTTCTATATATTCCTCAATGATCACTACAATATATATATATATATACTTTGAAGAAAACGGCGTGAATAGTGAAAAAATGACTTGAATTGATTAACGTCGTTTATGAGAGGCGGTGAAACTCATATAATTGCTATAAGCTCAATTACATGGATTATTGAATAATAATTTTATTGATTACAAACTGGAATATTATTCAAAGATAAACATTGATATGATATAATCCCCAATTGAGAATTGGTGATGTGAATGCCGTCAACATAGATGAGAACATAGGTTGATAACTAGCTAAGATGTGTGATTCATTGGCTCTCACACTAGTGTGAGCCAATGAATCCAAGGTCCAATAAGTGGTCATTGAGGTGCAATAACCAAGTACGAGGGGCTTCTTTTAATTAACCCATAGAGTGTCTTATGTAATTTGTAGACATGATTAAGAAATTGAGGATGGACAAAGTTGGGAGGTTTGATTCATGTGCGCATCCTCAAAGAGCTAGCCAACCATGTAGAAAGGCGTTATGAACATTGGTTTGGCAAATAGACCATCCATATGAGACAGAGAGAGAGAACAAGGTGAATGATAGTGGACTTGACCACCAAGCTGTATGTGTCACCGGAATCGATTATAGGTTTGGTGGAAGCATTTGGTAATGAGGTGAGCTTTGTGACAATCGATTGAACCATCAACCTTGCATTGGAGGCAAAAATCCATTTTTAGCCATCTATGTTCATGTTGGAGTTGGCGAGAACAGAGGTCCAAGTGCCGTTGCGGAGTAGGTTATCAAATTTCAGAGTAATGATATACTCACAACCTTCGTGATTCTACAGTAAATCACGAAGGTGATGTGGCATGTGCCACGTCGGTCATTTCTGCACTCTTTCTTTTTTTTTTTTTCAAAAAAAACAAAAAATCAAAATCAAAATCAAAATCAAGGCACAAAACCCATCCCCGCGATTCCCATTTTCATTTCCCCCCATTTTCTTCCCAAACCCATTTTCTCCCTCCCACCGTCACATGGTTCTCCCCCACCGGCACCGGCGTGACTCGTCTCCTTTTTCTCTTTAGTGTCTGTATTGAAATGGAGGGCCAAGAAGACCCGTATCCGACGAACCCAAGCGCCAAAGACCCACCTTTGTGCGACGAGTGCAAAGCGATGGGAAGAGAGGGTGGAGTGGCGGTTTTGGATGTCGGCGACAACACCGCAACCCCTTTCCGGCACCGCTGGATTCTCGCTCGTCAGTCCTCCGCTACTGTTCTCGGGCGGAACTGTTCTCGGGCTCCGCCGTTGAGCTCCTCCCCCACCGTGAGTTCCATTATTTTGTCCCCTGTTCAACCTTCTCATTAGTTAGACATGGATTTTTGATGTGTTGATATTGGGTTTTGATTTTTCTAGAGAACAAAAATGGAGAAAAAAATTTGTTGGCTTTTGTTTGGATGAATGGCCGAAGAGTTGAGAATATTTTGTGGGTATGTTGTTGCTAGTTGTGGAAAAAAAAAAAAAAACAGATTTGTTTTATCCACTCTCTTTTTTCAGATTCCTTTTTTCCTCAGAATCAGATTACATCTCTAGCTCTTTTTCCAGAATTAGATTCTGAGAAAAGACGGAAAAGCATGATAAGGTTCTTGTAGTTTTGGGACAGACATTGATGCATTTGAAGTGGGTTTTGGTGTATTGCTGAGGAAAATCTTGAAATGTAACTATATTATTTGATAGGATTGAACTGGAACTAAAAAGATGGGAATTCTATTACAAACGATAGGTTTGTTTTTTGGTATGTAACTGTAAGATATAGGTTAGCTTGAATGAAACCTGAACTGCAGGCAAAGTAACATTTGCAGATTGAAATTGGTTTATCAACCTAAACAGTATTTGAAAACTCCTTTGAGCAAACTCCTATAGAATCGTTTCAGAAATGGTGTCAAAGCTTCTTTAAATAATTTTAGCATTGAGTGCAAACTGAAGGGAAGAAGTCAAAGAACAATGCACCTTTTTTACCTTCTCTCTCTGTGAATATTTTGTTGTAGATGATATTATATAAAGATTATGTAATTACAATTTACTGTTCAGGGGTAGTTGAATGGCAATCATTGAAGTTCTTACATGATTAATTTATTTTAACAGCAACTATTAGATGGAAAAGCTGCTAACAATCTTTGAAAATTTTACATGATTAATTTAATTTGGTGGCAATTATTTGATGGAGAAGCTGATTGATATGTCCTTGTTATTGTGCGATATAGGCCATTCTTTATGCAGATCCTTTTGATGTTGAAGCACAAAAGAAAATAGAAGCTGCCATTTGCCAGGTCAGTGTTCATTCTCTGTCATATGTGCAGCTTCACCAGTGATAATTTGATAAAAAGTTTTTCTCTCCCTGAAGACTCAGGGGTTCAACTAGATTGCTGGGGCTGGGGTTAGGTCATAGGTTTGGTCTTGTTTAAAATTGAATTGGGGGCATTGACAATTGGGTGGTAGTTTGAGGGGGGTGTGTGGACTTTTCCCTTTCTTTAAAATAAAGCTTTCAATATTGATTCATAATATTAGCATAAAAGCCTGTTTTTTTATGTTTACATTAATCGATTCATTGCTCCCAAATCTGTAATTTCTTTACTCCTTTAATACATGTGGTATATATCCTTTTTATATAATAATTGTACTTGTAATGTACTCATAAAATCAATATTCTCTTATTATGTGTTTGTTTACAGAAAAATAATTGATGCATTACTACTTTTGACAGTATTTCTAAATTCTTTGCAAAAAGGAATTGATGAAAACTGGCAAGCTGCCCTGGAACATTACCCTAAAGCATTTGCAAGAGTGGTATGTATCATCTTCAACCTCCATAATCCCCCCCCTCCCCCACATCCCCCGCCTTTTATTTTGGTATTAATTTCAAAGTTTCTTATGCAACTCTTCAGGTTATGTTGTATGTTGACATGGAGGTTAATGGTGTCCCATTGAAGGTAACTTGATGCTGAAAGAGCTTAGAATAAACTCATTCAGATGCATTTAAATGAGATTTTGCAGGCATCTGATATGCATTGTATTAACGTCAGCGTCATTGTGAATTATGCATCCCCCTTTATTATCTTGTTAGTTCTACCCTTCTGTTAATTGGGAACTAAGCAAAAATAATTTGCCTACAAACTAAGCAAAAATAATTCGCTTGTGAGGTCAGGAGGAGTGTCCATCGACAAATTTTCTCGAGAAAGCTGGGATTTTGCGGGAAAATAAAGTCATGGGGGGTTTGGGCCCTTTGGGGTGTGTTTGTGTTGTTTGGGGTTTTTATAAATTTATAGTGTAATGAATTAATTCTTGCAAATTTTCAAGAAATTTCAGTTTCTCGAATTAGAAAAATCCTAACTCCTCTTTCTTTCTTTACTCTTCATTTTATCTTTTTTCTTCTTGTTTTGTTTGAATCTTAGAAGCCAAATCTGCAGCAGATTTGCTAAATGCTGATCTTTTCCAACATTATCGGGTTACCTTGTATTGTAAGAGCATGAATCATGTCGGGTCATGTCTACCCGATATGACCTGGTTATTTTAAACGGGTCGTGTCGGGTTACCCTGCTATTTTCGTGTTATAATCGTGTCATACCCGATTACCCGTTTAGCTAAACAGGTCGTGTATGTGTATAGGCTAATCGTGTAACGGGTACCCGCGGGTCTTAAACGGGTCGTGTCAGATACATGTTTTGCCAGCCCTAGTCATTAACAATTGGGGACTTGATAGAATTATTTTACTTTATAAGTAATCAAAATATCAATAAAAGCATAAGGTGCTCTCAAGTACACATGAGTATACAAGAAAAACACGTGTTTCACAGCACTAACAAAACTCATGTTGACAGAACTGAACAAAGGGATCATATTGAATGCGATGAGGAACTCTAAGGACTAAATGGATGTAGAAGACTACGGGGAGACATGATAGAAAATGTTCAAGTGCAAATTAAAGTTTTGACATCACTTCCAAAGCCAGAAGTGTGATGACTCATTTTAGGATCAATTTATATTTGTTTCACTCCTTTTATGGAGTCTTAACTGTTCTCGCACTTTATATGTTTTTATATTTGTTGTGTAAGTTGGTTAGTTTTTCGTTATATATATGTTTGATGAACTTGCTCATATTTCTGCCAGACATGCTAAACCATTCCATTCAGCCAAATTGTTTTTTCCACTGGCATTTTAAGGATCGAATGCTTGAAGTGATGATAAATGCTGGACAAAGGATTAAAAAAGGAGATCCGGTAATGTTGTTTATGCTTATCAAATATTGATTATCAATTCTCTGTACAGCTGAAGTGTTTCTTCATGAGGAAATGCATACATAGTATTAACAGTGTAAATCTGTGAGGATTGTGCAAATCAAATACATGTTAGAAGATACTCTTTATTATGTAATAAATACAAAATACTAAAGATAGTCTATATTATGCAAAAATGACAATAATGTTGATACTCTTTATTGCCTGTGAACCTTTACATAGTGTCATAAACCCATTTGTAGTTGTAATTGAGTGGAAAAGAATTTCTTTCTCTAGTTAGAAACCAAACAAAGAAGTTCCAACCACTATCAAAAATTTGTTGTTTTTGGATTTCACCGCTGGACTGCACTAACTGAGTAGCTACTGGAGGCCAATAGAGTATTTGATTATCTGTTTTTTTATTCACTAACTCGTTGTATGTATATGGTACCTGTTTCTTTATATTATCCATTTGTGACATGACTTTGGTGATCTTAATTTAAATTTGTTAAATTTTTATTTTTATTTTCATATAAACTTGATGATGTACTCATAGTACTAATTACTGATGATGCAATGGAGGTGGGCAATGTTATACACATTCTTAAGGAGATGTCCAAGAGATACACCTTGAAGTGCCCCCAGGACAAGTATCTAAGCTTTTGAGCTTTCATATACTTGCCTTTTGTCAATTAATTGCATATCTGAGAATGGACATTAAAGTTAGTGTATGGAAGAGTAGTTGTTTTAATAGAAAATAGACATTGAATTAAAAGGCTCAAATAAAGGGGCAGAACCTAGTACATTGAGGATTTACAAGAGTAACACCTGGATTTGCACAGAAGAGTAATTGACTTTATGAGATATATATTTAAGATCATCTTGTTGAGAGAACAACTAAGTGTCAGTCAAACTCCTTAGAATGCTTGCTAATTTCCTTTTTCTTGTCCTAGTCAGTGGTATGGATCTTGTCTAAGCTAAAGAAACCAAATGATAATAGTTTATGTCTAGTAGTCGTTTTCCCTCCAGAATAATATGTTTTATGTGAGGCTTTAGTGCTGAGGCAATGTAAAAGGAAAGGTTATAAACAAAAGGAATGTTCAGTTCAGTGGGTTGGTCTTATGAGATAGTTCATTGAGGGATTAATTTTGAATCTTATTTATAATAAATAAGTTATATTCCTGCTTAAATTTCCAAAACTCCCTAATTCCAATACAGTATGTGTAATCAAATCCAGAATGCATGCACTTGGTGGGGTTTTGAATTTTGTTTCTTTAAGAGTTCAGTCAACTATATAATCATAGTGACTACGGAACTTAAATTATGATTTGGCTCTTATTAGAAATTGTTAATTTACATCTCAATTTGTTGTTTTTGCATTTTTGGATAAATTATCTGTAAGAATTGGGTGTTTCTTGTTTTGTTGGCCAGCCGTGGGTAGCCAATGAAGGTTTGGGGTTGTGCAGATCGAAGTTTGGTTTTAGATGTTTTACAGATTGTTGGGTGTCTAGGGCTGGTGTGGTGATGTGTGGGAGAATAGGGATGCATTCATGTGCATTTGGTTTCGGTAGGCGATGTTCTTTGAATAGGGCATTTCAGGTGATTTAGTTATGATGGCTGGCAGTGGTGGGCGATGAAAGCCAGGGGTGTGTTTGGGTTGTTTTGACAGTCTTTTCTCGCCCTGATTTAAACCATGAAATGGAATATCTAGTAGAGTAAATTTATGCATTGAGGTTAATTCTTACTTTTTATTATTTCAGCTAGCCATTTATGATCTTGCTATTGCATCCTTATCTGCAGACATGTAGCTTTGGAGGATTTTGATAATTGAATTAAGAGCTACCAGAGTGCACTTCGGGTTGACACAAGACATTATAACTCCTGGTATGGGCTTGGAATGATATATCTTCACCAAGAAAAGTATGAGTTTTTAGAGCATCACTTCCGGATGGCTTTTCAGATAAATCCATGTTCTTCTGTTATAATGTGTTATCTTGGTACAGCATTGCATGTCTTAAAGGTTTGACCTTTTGCTATAATGATTCCAATATTGTGGCTTAGAAGCATACTATTTTTGAAAGCTCTCTTAATTGTATTTCTATCATCTGACACAGAAATGACGAAGCTTTGGTGATTATGGAGAAGGCTATTTTAGCAGAAGAATCCTCTTCCTGTGTATTAGAAGGCTAATATTCTAGTTAGCTTGAAAAAATTTGATGAAGCTCTAGAAGACCTGGAGGAGCTTAAAGAGTATATCCCTCGTGAAAGCAGTGTATTTGCTTCAATGGGTAACATTTATAAGCGGCGTAATATGCATGAAAAAGCAACGCTTCATTTTGGTATTGCTTTGGATTTGAAACCACCTGCAACAGACGCTGCCATTAAGGTGATTGACTTATTACATAGTTATCCTATTACCTGTAAAATTGGATATATATATATATATATTTTTGATAAGTTACCTGTAAAATTGGATATTATTATTGAAATGCACCTTCAGTTTTCAGAATTTTGTAAATTTTCACATAAGAAAAAGATTATCTCTTTTTGAGGATTGTGAGAGTTTAAATGAGTGGGCATAGTTCACTATATTCCATTGATTCTCACGAGAAATTGTGAGCTTTATGAAAGTGGCATCCAGCTCTCGATAGATGGGAAGGGACCTTATCAACTAAAAGCCATAACCAGCCTCTTTTGTTATGTACATACACCTTTGTTTAGGGGTGGGACTGCTGCTCCTCCTGATCTTCCATTTCCAGATCTTTCTTTCCCATTCATTCAATTTAATGCAGGGCCGCAGGCCTTCTCAATTCTTGTGTTTCTCAGCTCCATTATCACAAAAAAGTTTGCCATTCAGTTTTGTCATAAGATTAGTTATGCATCTTCTTTAGCCTTTTCTTTCTATGTTTACTGTCGATGTGCTTTTTTTTTGTTGGGAAAAAACAAAAGCATTTATTTTAGGTCTGATTACCGCACAAATAGTTGCGGTTTTTCCTTTTCTTGTTTAGTAAGTTGTTTCTTCCTAGAGAGCAAGGAATGTTTGCAATGTTCATCCTTTCTTCTAATCTTATAACAGTTTGCCATTGAGAAGTTGCATGTGCCGGATGAACCAGAAGAGATGTAGATCCACTTGCTCTTGACAAGCAGAATTGGAGAATGATCTAAACTATTCGGCTCAGATCATTTGGCCCAGGGAGATTGGCCTGCTTGTGCTTTTGACCGATGAATAAAATGGCTTGATGCTTGAGGCCTGATTGTTTGTGCTGGCGCCCCTTCTAGCTGGCAGATAATGTGAAGTGACCTCAGTTATGGGGGTGATTCGCATATTAACGGAGAATGATGTAACAAAGATATAAAAAGCTCTCATACTTGTATGGATAGTGGTATCATGATAAAGTCTTTGTATCATTAGCCTGTATTAGTTGTTCATTGGTGTAGTTGACTTGTCAATCCATTGATACTAGGGTTTAATTCTGCACCCATCCTTTGACAATGGAGTGATTTACTTTTTGATTTCACAATTGTGGGACTCAATTTATCAATTTACTTGAGTTGCCTCTTCAGATTAGAGCTTGTTTTGGATTTGATTTTGATGGGTATTTCTTGTTTTGATGATTTGTTGTTTTGCTTTATAGGTGCTTAATATTTTTGGTATTCTATGTTTGATTGTTGAGAATATGTTGGGATAGAGACCTAAGCGTATGTTTGTGTTCTTTCAAGGAGGTTCAGAGGAATAAAATAGGCCAGCTCGTATTTTTTGGAGTTTTTATAGTATTTTACCTTGATTTTTTTTTTAAAAATCTTGATTATTGTTTTCAAGTTAAATTATTAATATTTGGTTATATCAGTATTTATTATTTTTTAAATACTAGAATTTAATATAAATAATGTGATAAATGTTGAATTGATAAAATTAGTAAATGCTGATATATTAACATCCTAACCATTTAAATTTGAAAATAAAAATTGAAAAAATTTATCCCAACATAAAATACCTTAAAAACTCTAAAGGAACTTATCAATTTAAGTTAAAGAGTTGCATCCTTATGAAAAAAGGTCTTAGGATATTTTTCTTAATCCCAATCTTTTTGAAAGAAAAAATAACAATAATAGAATCCATCTTTTCATTTTTTAATATTTCTACCGATTTATTTTCTTATTAAATTTACAAGTAAAGTATTTTTCAGTTAGCTTTGAGTCTCACTCAAAGTGACTTAATGCTTGTAGGACAAAACTTAACCATTTACATTCTTGTGAGACAATGCAAGTGGTTTTAATTATAAATAACATTTTTCCTAAAAGAAAAAAGAAAAAAGAAAAAGGTTTTTCATCTAGAGCTGCTCTTAGGCTTAGCCAACATGGAAGAAGATTAGGGGAAAAGGAAAGGAAAACATTAATAATGTGCAAAGAAACAACAAACTCATATTTCTAAACATTTGAACTAGTGCAGTAACATTATTCCTTCAACGAATGATGCTTTTGGCAAATTAGCTAAGCAAATTTTTCCTACATCTTTTAAGTTGAAATCTTTAGGATTAGAACAATATCCGCTCTTGGAAGATCTCCAATGCCTGAATGGCCTTTTTTATGAACTTCCGATGCAGTCTATACCTGCACATGTTCAGATTAACATAACAATAATTAACAGATGATCTCACTTTTACAACATGTAGAAGCCTAAAACCTCTGGAAAATTATAAGAGTACGGGAAGACAGCGTACTTGATTGCAGCTTCATGCGTCCTCCGAGCTTCCGACATAGAATCTAGCGGTAACAAGGAAAATTATAAGCTTCAAATGTCTATACCATTATCTTTCAGGAATATTAGTAGTCTGCTAGCTAGAAAAAAAAGATTAGAAAGCCAATTGCATTAGACCCCGATTTCAGAATGTTGAAGATTTTGATCCCAAGTTAGAATCAAAGGCAAAAGCAGATAGAATCCTACTATCAATGCAGTCTTTCCAGAGTGTGAGGATTAGCAGAGCAACCCTACCTAGCATTTCCTGGTCTTCCTCAGAAGTAGTAGGGAATTCTGAAAGCATTTGTTGGCATTCTTCCTACAGCTCCTTCACAGCTTTCCTTTCCACGCTTGGGATTGGAGGCACATCCCCATCTGACCAGGTGCCAATTGTTCTTGCAGAAGCTATGACCGCTTCATGAACAAGAGTATCTCCATCATTAGATAGCGACCCTGCAAAAAATTTTATCGGGATCGTTGGACGATAATTACAAATTCTAATTGCTAAGAAAATTTAATATTGAGCAAGTTGTGAGAAGTAAATAGCAGATAATCCATACTGTTATGATAATACTCTTCAAGAAGGCCAGATATATTGAAGATTGACAAGGAATCTAAATGAATACGTACATTGCTGCTGAACTCGATCACATCCCAAGGATTCTGCCCGCTCAAGCCAGGTATAAATTATAAGTTAATTTCAAAAAAATTACAATTACAAAACCAAATTTATGTGCAAAACTTCCAAAGTATTCTAAACAGAGGTGCTATGGCCTAAGAAGATGCTGCTCACATACTTCTACCCTCCAACACTCTACTAATTATAAAGACTTCGAATAAGAGCACCAATCACAGGTCATGGCATAGAAAACCCATATTAAGCACAATACATCCAATGTGATTTAAGTTGAGCACGTACTAAATTAAAATGACTCACACAGGTCCAAGAAGTTGTCTGTGAAAACACTTCAACTTATTTTTCCATAAAATTCAAATTTTAGATCATTGTGAAGTTTTTCCATCCAACAGCTAGGTGCATGTCTTGAAACTCATCCAAGAGATATGAAAAGTGGGAGATCTCATGAGAAGGCAATCTCATAATAGCTTATTTGTATTGAAAAAGATTTTCTCAAATTCAAATATACCAAGAAGCCAACATGATGGAATATTGTTGCGAGGATGATATTAGAAAATAATAGAGGGAAAAAAAAAATCCATAAACTATAGCTGTTACATGTAACGCCAGAAAATAATAGGTGATGCTTTAAATCTACAGCATTTATTTTGGCTTTTTATACCAAAAAACTCCTTTACATGCATAGCAAATAGCAAATAGATTAAGAAGTTAGAACTCCCACTTCAATTTCTTTTTCATTTGAAATAAGAAAAAAACCTCAGACAGGGTTCTCTTACCTTAAAAAATCACACGAGATGAAAATTAAGATGATTATTCCAAAGAAAATCTTCCAATGGGAACACAAAACATGCACCACCACAAAGTTTTGAGTATACAGGCGTTATGTCCCTTCTTAAAGTCCTCATAAAGAAAACAGAAAGAGGAAAGGGAAGTTTGACACTTAAAATGCAGCATTTAGCACTAATCTTAATAAAAAAAAAAAAATTAAAAAGTGGATCGGTGGTGGAGGTGAACTCATTGAACAATAAAAATAAATTCTCCTCATTTCAGCTAAGAAGCATTTGTAAACCATATGAAAATGTTGCATGAACACAACACTATGTTCACCTAGATGCAATTTGAGAGGAGCTGAAATTCTAGGCATACATCCTTTCCATCAGGAAAACAACGCCAAAAGAAATCTGGCCGAGGTCGACCAACAGCATCTTTTGTAGCATCTGTAATAACAGCTGTGACAAGAACAGAGTAAAAGAGACCTGCACCCGACAAACAATTTCCAATCATCAAATTATCTCAATAAAATAAGTAAATGTCTTAAACTAATTAATTGCATACCAGAAATATTCTTACAAAATAAAAAAGAAAAAAATAGGGAGACAAGATTTTATCACCTAGTATGGCATGATCTTTTTCATAGACATCTCTCCTATGGAAATAGATGACAAGAAAAATCGCAATTGGCAACAGGATTGAATAAATCTAACCATTCAAAAAACAGAACACAAAGCCTTCTCATCAGTTTTGCCACTCTAACAGCATACATACAATACTAGAGTGTGGTCCAGATCACAATAGGAAAACTTACAGGAACAGTCCAAACACCAATCACTTAATGGACAAATGAAAATGTCACCTTCAACACAAAAACAAGAGCAACCATGCCCACCAAATTTTTAAGATTGGGCAGAAAGATGCCCGAAGATGTGTAGACAAGTTAAACCTACAGATTAAGGTATGACAGAGCAACCTAGGTAATGAACTGAAGGCTGCATCAGCCAAAAAGAAAAACAACCTGCCTATTAGCTGAATTTTGTACCCAAAAAAGCAAGGAAAAGCGGAAGAGAATAACTTCTATAAGAATTACACCAACGTCTTCTATGCCCTCCAATAGAAGGTAGACATGTAAGCTTGGAATACCAAAATGCATTAAAATGATAACACCAAAT
Organism: Carpinus viminea; assembly: GCA_013348765.1. Lineage (NCBI taxonomy): Eukaryota > Viridiplantae > Streptophyta > Magnoliopsida > Fagales > Betulaceae > Carpinus > Carpinus viminea. The sequence goes on from CP054673.1 coordinate 30,929,724, forward strand.
CAATCTCTATTCTCTTAGAAACATAACCAAGCCATTGAAAAAAGCCCCAAAAGACCCAGCAATCTAGTTGAACCCCTGAGCCAAGTCTTCAGGGAAAGAAAAACTTTTTATCAAATTATCACTAGTGAAGCTACACATATGACAGAGAATGAACACTGACCTGGCGAATGGCGGCTTCTATTTTCTTTTGTGCTTCAACATCAAAAGGATCTGCATAAAGAAGGGCCTATATCGCACAATAACAAGGACATATCAATCAGCTTCTCCATCGAATAATTGCCACCAAATTAAATTAATCATGTAAAATTTTCAAAGATTGTTAGCAGCTTTTCTATCTAATAGTTGCTGTTAAAATAAATTAATCATGTAAGAACTTCAAAGATTGCCATTCAACTACCCTTGAACAGTAAATTGTAATTACATAATCTTTATATAATATCATCTACAACAAAATATTCAGAGAGAGAGAAGGTAAAAAAAGGTGCATTGTTCTTTGACTTCTTCCCTTCAGTTTGGGACTCAATGCTAACATTATTTAAAGAAGCTTTGACACCATTTCTGAAACGATTCTGTAGGAGTTTGCTCAAAGGAGTTTTCAAATACTGTTTAGGTTGATAAATCAATTTCAATCTGCAAATGTTACTTTGCCTGCAGTTCAGGTTTCATTCAAGCTAACCTATATCTAACAGTTACATACCAAAAAACAAACCTATCGTTTGTAATAGAATTCCCATCTTTTTAGTTCCAGTTCAATCCTATCAAATAATATAGTTACATTTCAAGATTTTCCTCAGCAATACACCAAAACCCACTTCAAATGCATCAATGTCCCAAAACTACAAGAACCTTACCATGCTTTTCCGTCTTTTCTCAGAATCTAATTCTGGAAAAAGAGCTAGAGATGTAATCTGATTCTAAGGAAAAAAAGGAATCTGAAAAAAGAGAGTGGATAAAACAAATCTGTTTTTTTTTTTTTTTCACAACCCAGCAACAACATACCCACAAAATATTCTCACCTCTTCGGCCATTCATCCAAACAAAAGCCAACAATTTTTTTTCTCCATGTTTGCTCTCTAGAAAAATTAAAACCCAATATCAACACATCAAAAATCCATGTCTAACTAATTAGAAGGTTGAACAGGGGACAAAATAATGGAACTCACGGTGGGGGAGGAGCTCAACGGCGGAGCCCGAGAACAGTAGCGGAGGACTGACGAGCGAGAATCCAGCGGTGCCGGAAAGGGGTTGCGGTGTTGTCGCCGGCATCCAAAACCGCCACTCCACCCTCTCTTCCCATCGCTTTGCACTCGTCGCACAAAGGTGGGTCTTTGGCGCTTGGGTTCGTCGGATCCGGGTCTTCTTGGCCCTCCATTTCAATACAGACACTAAAGAGAAAAAGGAGACGAGTCACGCCGGTGCCGGTGGGGGAGAACCCATGTGACGGTGGGAGGAAGAAAATGGGTTTGGGAAGAAAATGGGGGGAAATGAAAATGGGTACCGCGGGGATGGGTTTTGAGTCTTTTGACGCTTGGTTTTGAATTTTTTTCTTTTATTTTATTTTATAAAAAAAAAAAAAAAGAAAGAAGAAGCAGACGTGGCACATGCCACATCACCTTCGTGATTACTGTAGAATCACGAAGGTTGTATATGTATCATTACTCCAAATTTCATGTTCATGGCATCATGCTATGCCAAGTGTTTGGCAGCTGTTGAGTAGAATGTAGGTTTGACATCATCAAAGCAAAAGGCAACAAGAAGAGCCTTGGGAGCGGGTAACGGAATAGACTATCAAGAAAGGCCTTAGGATTAAATATGTTGTTCTCAAACCAAGTTTACATTGCATGTTTTGATGGAGGACGTACCACAAGAATGGTTGCCAGAGACTCAGGTGCAACCTGTAAACAATGAGGAGAAGAAATAGTGTTAGTAGAAATAAGAGTTGGGGAAGTACTGGGAGGTGAAAGACAAGTCATTTTGCCAAGCGACATGAGACACTATGGGGAAGAGATAGTGTCGCGAGCTTACCCTCTATGAGGTGGAGGGTTATCCACGATGAGTGGATGAAGAAGATCCCTAGGATAAGGAAAGAGATAGGGCTGTGAAGTGAAATGAAGACTCAACAAATCTGAAGGCATTTGTAGCCAAGATGAGAGAGACTATAACCAATGAAGATGCAAGTGTCTAAGCAAAAGTCTAGTTTGTACTTATTGTAAGGCCGAAGTTGTGGCCAATAAGAACAACCAAAAACTCATAAGAAGTTTTAATTGGGTCGGAGGTTAAAACATTTTTGATATTGGGCTACACAATTAGAGAGATGACCGAGACACACATGCCAATCCACAAGAGGGATACATTCATTGGAGAAGATACTAGGAATGCATGGAGCTTCGAGGTCCTCCATGGCCGCTGTTGTGCTGTTGGCCGAAAGTGGCGAGGAAGCCCGTGTAAGTTGTCTAGTGGTGGCATTCTAGTCACATCTCATGGGCAAGCAAGTGACCATAGAGGTCATCCATGGTGAAAGGGTCTATCTAGGTTGTCACAAAGGTGACAAACTGATCATTTTCGAGACCTAGGGCTAGGTTGGCAAGGAGATAGGAGATGAATTAAATATCATTTAGGGGTTGGCCAGCAACAGCAAGGGTGGCAACGATTTATTTGAGGTTGTGGAAGTATTCGATAATTCAAGAAGCTCCTTTCTTGGTGATGGCGAGCTAATAGTGAAGGCTTAGTGTGCAGGCTTAGGAGATGGAGGTGAAGGTGTGTTTCAGGTACTTTTAAGCTCTTGGGAAGTTTTGCAACCAACTATTGGCCATAAGAGTTCCTTAGAGATGGAGGACATGAGCAGGCTTGGGATCAATTGATTCTGTTGAACCCATCATTTAGTTTCTGGGTTGGTAGAAATGGTGAGGGAGCCATCGGGGGATGTGGAGGTGTCTGGTTTAGGTGAGTTGTTGGTACCATCAATGAAACTGTAAAGATCATGGCCTAGGAGGAAGGGTTCGACTTGAGTTCTCCAAACCAAAAAGTTTCTCTTTTTGAGCTTGGTGATAGATTGGACAAACTTGGATATGGGTGATGTGGGGTTGTTTTGATTGGTGGGGTTTTGATTTGTTGTAATGTAAAGGGTTGAAAAAGTGGCAGTGTTTGATGGTGAAGAGGCCATTGGGTTTGCAGCAGGGGTGTTTGAGAAAGAGCTTCAAAGAGGAATTGGAGGGCAATGGGTGCTAGGGACGACATTGTTAGTTGTTCATTTACTGCTTTAATTCCATAAAGATGCAGGTATTTAGATAATTTTGTATTCGATCTACATTTTTCTTTAATTGATGTTTGATAGAATTATAACACACACGTTTGAAGTTACATACTAGGAAATAAATACAAAAGAAAGTATATATTGTTTTTCCTTTCATGGGCTAGTTTTTGCTTGATCCCTTATTTGTTTTATTTGTTTTTGTTGCCTAGCTTATTAGTTATAGCCTTACTTGATATGTGGTTGCCTTGTGTATTTGGTTTCCTTTTGTGTCTGATGATTCAATTTTGTCTAGGCCAAGTAGATACATTGCTATTATTTGAATGTAGACTAACAATTTTGATTGCAGATAAGACCCTCATCGAGAAGCATCATGCAAAGGCAATCATAGGCTTCAGAGCATGGCAGAAGGCAGTATTTGTTGCTCAGCTTGGCAATAAATCCCAAGTCCATATTGTATCACTATCAAATGAAGCGCCACCGTTGGCCTCTTGCCAATGGCCATTCTTATTTAGTGCAGCTCGCAGCATAGATTCTCATATGAAAGTTGTTGCAGCTATAATTCATAGTTGGCAATGGCAGAAAGTTAACATCATCTATGAAGACTCCAACCTAGTTGTCAGAGGCATCACTCTAAACATCATTACCGCTATACAAGAAGTCAATGCGGAGATTAATGACCTTTTGCCTCTCTCTCCTTTTTCACCTTTCCTTTCTATATCAGAAAAGTAGGAGAGCCTAAAAAATGGACAATGCAAGGTTATCATTGTTCACACTTCCATTACATGAGCTACTAAAATATTCAAGGAAGCGAGTAAGATGGGAATGATGGGGAAAGACTTTGTGTGGATCACCACCAATGACATTACAAGTCAAATAGATTCACTTAATACATCATCCATCATCTTGATGCAAGGTGTCTTAGGAGTTAAGACCTACTTTTCCACCTCCAAAAAACACTTACAAGATTTCCAATCTAAATTTCAAGTTATGTTTCATTTGCAATATCTTGATGGGCCACTTCCGAAACCAAAAGCTTCTACCTTACAAGCCTATGATGCTTCATAGGCAGTGGCTCTTGCATTAGAAGGAAACCTATATTTAAGAAATAGTGTTGATAAAATGAATGGAGAACAGTTGTTAGAAGAAATAATGAAAAGTAATTTTGAAGGCTTGACTAGTGCGTTCAATTTTACTAGGTAGAAATTGGCTCCGGTTCACATGTTTCGCATCATTAATGTGGTTGGGAATGTTACAAGGATCTTGGATACTGGATGGAGGGGTTGGGCTTCTCAGATAGAATCCATAAGCCAAACAATCATAACAAGTTGATGAGCATTCTAGGACAAGTTTTTTGGTCGGGTGGCCCTTAGTTAGTGCCAAAAGGATGGGTGATACCAACTAGCCATGGAGGTCGACTGAAAATAGGAGTACTTATAGGGAGCACATTTAGAGAATTTATGAATGTGAGATATGATCATCCCGAGAGCGATCCAGTCATCAATGGATTTTCCATCGAAGTCTTCAAAGCCACATTAGCACTTCTACCATATGACTTGCCATATGATTTTATACCATTTGAAGGCACCTATGATTCTTTGGTGGAACAAGTTCATGTTAAGGTGAATTACTTTTTATCTACTACATACTTTTTATACTACATACCCATTTAGACAATATACTAAACGCTTTTTCTAGGTTTATTGCCCAGTTGTTTTGAATCCATTCATCTACAACTGCAACGTAAACCTTTTTTTGTTTTTTGTTTCTTTTCTTTTGGCTGAATAAGAATCTTTTTACTAACAACAAAGAAGAACACAACTCACTCTCTAGCAAGACATTGGAACAAAGCTACAACATAGAGCAGAACAACACATTACTACAACACACTCACCAACAAGTACAATCAAAGAAACACCTAGGATTTCAAGTAGACAACCTCTACAAATATGAGATATTTTTTAAAAGGGGTATTGTCAAGGTTGTCTACTTGAAATCCTAATTATAAACCCTCAACCATTGCTCTAGAGGGCATCCATGACCATCACAAAGAGAAGGGGCGAGAGAGGGGTCCCCTTGGCAAAGGCTCCGAGTGCTTATGAAGAAGCCATGCGACCTACTGTTGATCAGGATAAAAAAATGGGCCATGGAAATATAAGTAGAAATCCACTTCCTCCATTTAGTACCAAACCCACTACCCATCAATGGATAAGAGAGAAAATCCTAGTTGACATGGCTCCCGATCTCATCCCACTGTCCTAGCACTCATTGGCTATAACTCTTGAATCTAGAATTTTTCTGTCATTAATAAATACATGCTAGCTGTTTGAAGCAAACGCTCCCAACACTTGATCAACCTACTAGCAAGAACTTTCGTCGAGATCTTATAAACACTCTCTACGAAGTTAATAGGTCTAAAGTCTCTTACCTCTAGCTGTCCAATCTTCTTAGGGATGAGAGAAATAAAGGTACCATATACGCTCTTCTCAAACACCTCATGCTCATGGAAGTTATGGAAGACTTATCGAAGGAACTCCAATACATAAAATTGTACTCTTGCTTTGATTAGCCACCAGCCTCGAAAGAGTGGTAAACTCATTCAACACTGATTTGATAGCTTTTTATAGAACACAAATCAACCACAAAAAACATAAGTAAGTCATACGCACAACACAAATGAGTTTGCTTCCCTTTTTTTCACATTTTGGATGAAAGCAACATCCTCCAATAATCAAGAAAGAACATCCATGGCCAAAACAAAAAAGTATAGGGAAAGAGGATTTGCTTCCCTAAACCCCATCAATTTATCACACTAAAGTTCCATTCGCAACTTTAGAAAATCTTAATGTAGTAATGCATTCCTTTATCTACTCAATAAACCAAGGAGGAACACCATAACATAGCTCTGGTAGAAGCAGAAATCAAAGTAGCACCAAACCTCTTCTTATCCTTTTCGAAAGGTCAGCTTTGATAACTTGAAAGAAGAAAGGTGAAGATTCCATCTTAGACAAGGACCCCACTAGCCCGCTAAAAGATCCCATCCCCCTTCAAGTGCATCGTTGCTCAACCTGTTGATGATCATAGTAGTCTTGGAATAAATAGTTTCTAAGGTCTCTTTTTTATCACTGGAGGAACATCCACCATTTCTCTCTTGATATTCATCTTTCTTCATGTTCACCAAAGATGGTATCACCCTTCTAGAGAAGAGCAACAACATCATAGCCTTGCTAACGATGAGTTAATGATGTTTGGTCCTGAAATCCAAAATAGATATCAATCATATTTGTAACAAAGTTTGAGTTTTGATCTCCTATAAATTGAAAATTTCTAATGGACATGGAAGCCAATGAATCCCCATAATCGAGGGATTCTATGAACTTATATTTTCTTTATTTGTATTCATTTTAAGATCAATTAATACTGATCATGTCTTATAATCGCTTCGAAAAAGTGGTTTTTTGTTTGACAACTTATTTTGAAGTGATATATAAGTAGGCATCATGTGCATAAATTATTGCACAGCAAAAAATAATCCTATGAGCTTATACTTTTTAGAAAACTAAGCAATAACTTGCATAAATGAAAGCATAAGAAAAGTGTACCTACATGGATTTTTGGCCACTCCTTAGCTTATTAGCCATTAAAGTTCGATCTTTGTAAGAGAATTTTTATTTTTCGTTGCGCAGTTATGTTTTTGCACTTGTATTCACAACAATTAAAACCATATTAATCTATCATATCTGTTACAATATATTACATGATTACATTACATCAACCTAGTATTCAATCCGAGAAGCAAAAAAATCCTAACATAAACAATTAATTAGACAATAAATCTGAAGGACCAATCTAGATTTAGCATTGAACTAAATGATATAAGTAACTATAATGTGTGTTGTTAACACACTTCATTGTTACAAATATGATTGATATTGGTTTTCCAATTCGGGACCAAACATTAATAACTCATCGTTGGCGGGGCTATGATGTTGTTGTTCATCATAAGAAGGTTGATACCATCTTTGTCGAACATAATGAAAGATGAATATCAAAAAAGAAATCGTGGATGTTCCTCCAGTGATGACAAAGAGGCCCCAAAAACTATTTATTCCAAGGCTATCATGATTATAATCAAGCTGAGAAGTGGAGCAGTTGAAGGATGAGGTTAAAGAATGCTCAAGCTCTTGTAATTTTCCATTTTCAGACACTTCAAGAACTGCTTGGGAAATATCAGGTAGATAAAGAGAACTCCTTGCAAAAGCCTGAGACATAAAAGAGTAAATCAAACTTCTATTATCTAATATCTTTTAACACTTAGAAATCCATGGCTTAGTGGACACTTACAAATCCGAAGCCTCCAACTTTGAATGTTGGTCCTGAAGTGGTGAATCCATCACAATGTTTAGCGAGATACATTTTAACATATGGGACCTCAAGAAAGGTTGCTGCTATCTCTCCCGTCATGAGAGCCTGTGGATAATCATCTTCTGTATACATTCTCTTTATGTTGTTGGGATGAAAACCTAAGACCTTCTCCAAATATTTCCCAACAAAGGAATTCGCATCACACCCAACTTTTGCTCCATTATTTTTAAGTGTCTCGATGTCGACCTTTACTGGATCAAGTCTTTGAACAGTAAGCAATGTTGTTAGACTGGCAGTGAAACTTTGTATGATGACTAATGCAACAAATAGCCATACTGCCATAGCCATCCGTGACAAATTGCTGTGTAATTTCTCTCCTACAAGTAAACACATGACTTTTTTGATTGCCTAGCTAGCTTAAACTTATAGGAAATAGTAAATTTAATCTTACTCTTAAAAAAGGGTACCTGTAGAACTTTAATTGTTACTATCTTTGTAGTTTAATAACTTAATATAAGTAATTAGAGAAACAAAGAAGGAAGATAAATATGCTTACCCTGTTGTGAGAACAATGTTGTGAAGGATAAGGAAAGCATGGTTCCAATTTGGTTCCGTATACTGCCTCTAAAATCTGGGTGGTGTTCTCGTTCTATCAACCATATTACAAATCCATTATAAACATTAATGATCCCTATAAAGGCCCACAAGTAGGTGGTGAATGGCTTCTGGAATAACCAAGCTCTTTCTAATCTTTTAGGTTTTACATATATCAACATCTGGAGACCCGACTCAGCATATGGTTGCGAAAATTCTGCATGTTCACAACGATGGGAAACTATGGCTGTATCTCCAACAACTGCATCAAAATTCTTCACAAACACAAGGTAAAGATTCAGTTAAGGCAACTATGGAGGTGCAAATTTTTTTCTTTTTGAAGACATAAAGGTGTTCAACTTGTAAAATATTACCCTAACATGCCAAATGAAGCCATTTTGAAATGTTGTGATCATAAATGAGATCTAATAGTCATATAAGTGTCTAGTATATATACTGTTTAAATGGCTATGTGGTATAAAAAGTATGCAGTAGATAAATAATATTTCACCTTAACATGAACTTGTTCCACCAATTTATCATAGGTGCCACTAAATGGTATAAAATCATATGACAAGTGATACGGAAGAAGTGCTAATGTGGCTTTGAAGACTTCAATGGAAAATCCTTTGATGATTGGGTTGCCCCCAAGATGATCATTATATGTCACATTCACAAATTCTCTAAATGTGCTCCCCGTGGGTACTCCTATTTTCAATCGGTATGAATGACTAGTTGGTATTGCCCATCCTTTTGGCACTGACCAGGGGCCTCCTGGCCAAAACACTTGTCCTAGAATGCTCATCGACTTGTTGTAAATGCTTGGCTTATGGATGCTCTCTGAGAAGCCCAATCCTTCCGTCCAATATCCAAGTTTCCTATAACTTTTTCCAGCCACATTGACTATGCTAAAAATGTGAATTGGAGCCAATTTGCGCTTAGTACTAAAATTGAATAAACCAGTCAATCCCTCAAATTTGGTTTTCAATATTTTTTCTAACAACTCTTGTCCTTTCATTTTATCCGCACAACCATTACCTTTTGAATATGGATTTCCCTCTAATGCAAGTGCCACTGCCCATGCAGCATCATAGGCCTGCAAGGTAGAAATTCCTGCTTCTAGAAGTGGCTCATCAGGATATTGCAAATGAAACATAACCTGAAATCGAGATTGAAAATCTTTGAAGTGTTTATTAGAGGTGGAAAAGTAGCTCTTAACTCCCAAGACACCTTGAATTGAGGTGATGGATGATGCATTAAGTGAATCTATCTGACTTGTAATGTCATTAGTGGTGATCCACACAAAGTCTTTCCCCATCATTCCCATCTCACTGGCTTCCTTGAAGATTTTAGTGGCTAATGTAATGGAAGTATGAACAATGAAAACTCTACATTGTCCGGTTTTTAGGCTCTCCAACTTTTCAAATATAGAAGGGTAAGGAGAAAATGGAGAGAGAGCTACAAGTTCATTAATCCCTACGTCCACTTCTTGTATAGCAGTAATGATGTTGGGATTTATGCCATTGGCAACTGGGTTGAAGTCTTCATAGATGATGTTAACTTGTCGCCATTGCCAACTCTGAATTATAGCCGCTACAGCTTTCATCTGAGCATCTACGTTGCGAGCCGCACTAACCAGAAATGGCCTTTGTGAAAAGGCCCAAGGTGGGGCCTCATTTGATAGTGATACAATAGGGACTTGGAATTTATTGCCAAGCTGAGCAACAAAGAATGCCTCCTGCCATGCTTTAAAGCCTATTATTGCCCTTGCATGATGCTTCTCAATGAGGGACTTAGCTGCAATTAAAATTGTGAGTCTACATTCCAATTAATTAATCAAGTGCATAATGGAAAAAAAAAAAATAGGAAAATATAATTTAACCCCCCAAAACTACCAGTCATTTTCATTTTAGCCTCCTAATGTTCAAAAAGTGATAAAGTAGCCCCCAAAACTATCAAACAATTGCATTTTGGCCACTCTGTTAGTCATTACTATCAAATTAGATGGAAAAATCAAAACTACATCATTTTGACAAGGTTAAGTTACTAAAATGCCCTCTTGGAGAAAAAAAACATATTAAAATAAAGATTAAAACGATGTCGTTTTGACTTAAATTAGGGTTTCCTACACTTACCAAAACATAGTAGGAATTAAACAAAAGTTCCTACCCCACTCAAATTTCACTATACTTCCCCAACGTATGCCCAGCTGTCATGTCCCTCACAATAACCTACAACTTTTTAGGGTTCTCTTACCCTACAGCTTGGTTATCAATGCTTCGCCTCGGCGTTGATTCTTTCTTGGTGGGACTAATGGCAGGTAAGTTCTTACTTTTAGGGTTTTCTCTGGTGAACTCTTGAGAAATTGGCTGCAGGGAATTCAAGCTAGAAGTGGAGTGGTCAGAAGTGGGTGTTAGGCTTGGAAGTGCTAATTGAATGGTCTTCAGGATGGGGCTGGTTGTATCGTTGAAAATATTACCCATGAAACAACCCACAATTCACCCACACTAGCTTCACTGCATTTTCCTCATCCAATAATCTCCCATCAATTTTATCACTGACAAAATCAAAGGCTATCAGTCCCTAATCCCAACTCAATACACCAACTAGATATCTAAAAGTCATAAATATGCTTTAAACAAAAAAACAAAAAAACAAATCTTATATTAGATCAGACCTAGGGCTCTATTCATTTGTCCTCATTGGAAGATTATTTCTCTTAAAGTTAAAGAATTTCAAACCCCCATTGTGTTCACCGTTACTATAATATGAAACTTGGCATTATTTCCTCAAGAACAAAAAACCAAATCTCTGTTTTCCCAGAAAATATTTTTTGTCAAAGCAAACAGAGCCATATAATTGGACAAGTATCGTAAAATTTGAGTGGGGTAGGATTTTTTTGTTTAATTCCTACTACTTAATTACCAAAACAGCGCCGTTTTGGTAAGTGTAGGAAACCCTAGTTTAAGCCAAAACGGCATCATTTTGATCTTTATTTTAATTTTTTTTCTCCAAGAGTGCATTTTTGTAACTTAACATTGCCAAAACGATATAGTTTTGATTTTTCCATCCAATTTGACAGTAATGACTAACGGAGTGGCCAAAATGCAACATTTTGGTAGTTTGGTGCTACTTTATCACTTTTTAAACATCATGGGGCTAAAATGAAAATGATTGGTAGTTTGGGAGGCTAAATTATATTTTTCCCAAAAAATTAATTCGATCTTTTAGTTTTATTAATTTGGTTATTAGTATTTAATTTTTATTTTAAGAGTTTAGTGTTGTTTTGTAATTTAATAATGGATTTAGCCTAAAGTTAATAAGACTAGCCAGGAGTTAGGATTTTTGTCATTTTCTATTTTAAGTTTTTCTGTTGTGCTCCAATAGAAACATTAAAATTGATGAAGAAATAGAATTTTTTTTTTTTTTTGTGAGTTGTAATTACTCTTCTCTTGTACCGTGATAAATACCATTTTCATGATGTGATATCAATTTTTCTGTTTGATGAGACGCAGATTCTTTATCATTCTTGGTTTCATTCTGAAAAACCATCAGATGAAAAAGGATAGAAAAGTATTGGTCGGTGAACAAATTAATACGAGAGGTACATTAAAAAATTCTCTTTGTGCGATATATGATTATAATTGTATTAATGTGAGTGATTACAGTTAGGAAAGCATATTGATATATAATTAACAAACTCATGATATATCTGCATTGTGTTTATAAATCACATGCATGCATGGTATAATTGATGTTAGATATTTATTGCCGACTAGTTAACATCAGAGGATTCATACTTGTGGAGAAAAATGCTTGTTGACGTGAATTAAGAAGCAAGACAAGGAATAGTAGAGTTCTGACCAGAAGAGGCTACTCGGATCGATGGGGTCTCCTCGAGAGTTTCTCACATGTAGAGTTGGGTTGTGCTGGAGACTGCCGGTCCGAGCATAAAAATCCTTAAGCACCATCTCCATTGCTACTTTCTCCTTTTTTTTTTTTTTTTTTTTTTTTTCCGGCAAGGGAGGTATAATCTACAACAGCTCCTAAATTGAGTGCATCCTGGGCTCACCTTATGCGGCCAACGCCACTGCTGTAGGGATAATGGAACCAGAGCTCACCAGTGGCTTTAGTGCCGGTGGGTGGTGGCTGGGATTTGGGTATTTTCAGGTTGGGGAGTTAAGGATCCAGGTAGGGTTTTCTAACCCATAAGGAACTGGTTCTTGGGCCACTGGGTATGGGTTTATTTTAACCCAAGCCCAATTCAATTTAAAATATATATATATATATATATATATACACACATTTATGTCCCTTATGTCATATATATTATTGTGATTACAAAATATCACAATAATATATGTCACGTATATTATTATGATTACGGTGTTTAATGACTTATTCTAATCAAAGTTTATTATATGAAATCAAATATTCTGAATTAAATTGTTGATTTAATTCTTGTGGAAACAAATATTTGAATTCATTACTGATTTTATTTTATGGAATCAAATAAGCTATATTGATTAAATATTTGTTTTTTATTTCTTGGTGGGAGGAGTAATTAAAGTAATAGCTATAATTACTTGTGGAGAAAAATGCTTGTTGACATGAATTTAGAAGCAAGACAAGGAAGTAGAGTTCTGACCAGAAGAGGCTGCTCGGATGGGGTCCCCTCGAGAGTTTATCACATGTAGAGTTGCGTTGTGCCGGAGACGGCCGGTCCGAGTATTAAAATCCTTAAGCGCCATCTTCATTGCTACTTTCTCCTTTTTTCCGGCAAGGGAGGTGTAATCTACAACAGCTCCTAAACTGAGCTCGCAGTCAGGTTGGCGTTTCTCCACAGCATCATCCAGTGCGTTGGACATGCCATTTGAAGAACTAAATACAATGACGAACAAAAAGATGAAGAAATAGTAGTGGATTGCATGCATTTCTCCTGCTCTTTTGGGCATTTTACAGAGACTCAAAAGCATATATATATATATATATATATATATATATTTTTAATGCAAACTGAGTCAGGTTGGCGTTTCTCACAGCATCATATGAAGAACTAAATACAATGACGAACAAAAGATGAAGAATATAGTAGTGGATTGCATGCATTTCTCCTGCTCTTTTGGGCATTTTACAGAGACTCAAAAGCATATATATATATATCTTATGGAAAGAACTTTGAACTAGTCCACTGATGATGATAACGGAGAAAGCACTGCTATATTCCATAAGATGAACCTTGACTTCAAGCTAGATAATAAAATAGGAAATAAATTAATAATATTTTATTTGTAATGATGAGAATTTCTCCCCAAAAATGCAAAAATGCCAAAAAGGGCGAAATAGGAAATAAATTAATAATATTTTATTTGTAATGATAAAAATTTCTCACCAAAAACACATAAATGTCAGGAAGAGTATGTTGATGGAGTATAGGCAATAGGGAGTAGGAGTGTGTTGATGGCTTATGGCATGTAAAAAAGGGTTGAGGTGTATAATTAAGGCTTTGTCGGTTTTTTTTTTCTTGAATTATTTTTAGAACTTATAATGGCCTTATTAATTGGGGCCTTATTAAATTGAGGCGTTAAATTTTGATGATTTTTTTTTTTGCCTTAATTTAAAAAAAAAACAAAAAACAAAAAACAAAAAACAAAAAACAAATTGGGCCTTAAATTTATTTTTGGTCTAAAATAATTTTTTTTTCAATTTTTTTTTTTTTTTTGACCTTATTAAATTGAGGCCCTCGCCTAGGGCTTGAGCCGGATTATATATATATATATATATATATATATATATATAGCTGACTAATGTGAATATAGCAGTGGTTTCTCCGTTATCACCATCAATGGACTTATTCAAAGTTCTTTCCATAATTAGATGAACCTTGACTTCAAGCTTTTGGTCGAAACTTTGAACGCATTGAATGGAGGCTGATTCTAATCGATATACTTCCTGAGTAATTCCTCACTTTCTTTTTTTTTTTTTTCTTTTTCAAGAATTCCTCACTTTCTCATACATGGGTGGCGGCTAGCTGCCGGTAGGAAATAGTATCTTCTCTACCAAAGAATATCCAATTAATAGTTAGATTTTTTTAAAGATATCTTGAGGCTAATGTTATTGAGTGATTTTAGAAGGCCTACTTTTGTCTTACTTATGTCCTACTAATATGATGTGTCTATTAAAATCATCATTTGATCAAAATTTAATAATGATCAATCACAAGTCCTGTAATTTTAATAACCACATCATTCTTAGTATAATACAAATAGGACAAAAGTATGCCTTCTACAATTACTCAACGTTATCATTATTATTAGTTTTTAGTTGAAAATTGACTATGTGGCATGCATGAATGTGGGAATTGCTTAGATTCCCAGTTGCTAGATTCCTAAATATGACAGTCAATGACGAAGGGAGAGGGGGACCAGGGTGGGCCATGGTCCCCCCCACAAATAAGGAAAAAAAAATGTATAAAAACAATAAAAAAAAATGTAAAATTTGGTTCTAATTTTAGTTATTTGGTCCCCTCCCAAAAAAAATTTTGCCCTATTTTTAAATTTTCTTGGCCTTATTCTTAATTTTTTGGCCTATACCCATTAAGTTTTTATTTTTATTTTTGGCCCATACTTTTAAATGCTCACTTTTTGGTCCATAAGTAGTCTTTAGTTTAAAAAACAACAAAAATAATTTTTTTTTAATAAAAAAATTCTAAAGAACCGAAATTTTTTTTTTGCTGGCTCCCTCCCATAAAATTTTCTAGCTTCGTCCCTGATGACAGTTATAATACAGGAACCGCGATGTGGACTTTAATGAAAAGAGTTAGACCAAGACTAAAATTACGTACTACTATTATTCTTAAACTATTCAAAGTGTTGGAAAATTTCATAAAATTTCAGTTGCTAGATTCCTGAGTATGACAATTCTAATACATGAACCGAAATGTACGCGTACGTCGGCTTTAATAGGAAGAATTAGACTGAGACTAACGTTAATACGACTACTATTATTGTTGTCTAGCGTGGATGTTCAAAGTGATCGAAAATTTGAGTTGAAAAACACAAAAATTACTAAGACAATTTCAAACACTTCAACCACTACAAAAAATTTGCTCAATAAAAATCCTCCAATAGTCGACGCAATTGGTCTTTAGCATTAATCGACCATTAATTAGTGTTAACTTTTGTGTCTACGCTACTAATCACACATCAGCAGCGACGTACAAATGTCACCACTAATAGTCGAACGTTAATGGTTGAATAAATAAATAAATTTTTTGTTTTATTTATTTAGTTATCCAAATTTGCATGAAACTCCTACATATTAATCATACAAGTATTCAACACTCTTTGAATGGAATGTGATTTACATTCAATTAAAAGTTGAATACAATAAGTACATGTTCAAGCCTACCAACTATAATTCACATGATGGAGACCTAAATTACACACATCACGACAACTTATTCCACACATTTTGTTTGATACACACTTGTTTCAATTAAAAAGTAGAATACAATAAGTATATGTTCACATGAGACATAAATTACTATCATCATCACCTCAACTTATTCCACACGCTTTGTTTGATAAACACTTGTTTCTTCTTCTTCTTGGCCTATAGAAGTACTTGTTTTCTTGCCCTTAGGAATTAGGAGCTTTTCTGTAAAAAACAAAAAAGACCAACAAAGTGCTAGATATTAACAAAGAAGAACACTAAGATTGTATCTCCTGTAATTACCCACTAGGTCTTGGTATACTATTTACCTAGTGGTTTCTTGGTTTTTCTCTTGAACATTCGGTAGTCCTTCAAGTGAACGTTCGGGCAATACTGAAAACTCCCAAAAATTATCCCAAATGGAACCTAATGACCCAAAAGCCTTGGTCAACTGTTTGATTAAGCTAATCATAGCCAAGTAATTACCCAAGGTACTAAAAAAACAAAGAAATTAAAAAAAAAAAAATCATGCAATTATCATACCTATATGCAAATAATAATGTATAGAATTTTCATACATTGATATGTTGCTAAGAGGGTTTTAGATTGGAGTTTTTTTATGAGTTTCTAAATGAAATTTAGATATTTATAATAGGTCTTAAAAGGGTTGAGTCCATCTTTTCAAAAAAAAAAAAGGTTGAGTCCATAAGGACCAAAATTAAAATTTCAATTAGTACCTTGTCAGTAGTTATGTCCAATTGTATCCATTAAGTTCATCACAGTTAGAATTGATCTTCAATCGATTCGAAATACAAATATTATGATTCAGGATCCAAATTCTAGAAAGAAAGAAAGAAAAAAAAAATTCAATATTTGCAGTCACAAATGGGATAATTTTTTTTTTCCTATTTCTGAATCGGTATGACAAATAAATTAAGATTATTATACAACAAAGAGAAACAGTGAGAAAAGTACAGTAGAGCTGACAGCAAAGTACCAAACACTTCCCTGACAACACTTTCTTTCATACATCCCAACACAAACCCACCATCCTTTGCCTTACAACATCAATATATAAAAACAAAAAAGAAAAAGAAAAAGAAAAAAAAAAAGAATCTAAAAGAATCTGAGAGTTATAAAATACTAAAAGAATCATCACCACACCCTCTCCCTAATCTGTTAATAAAGCAATACAATCTCAATTCTTTTTCTTTTCATTTTTTAAAAAAAAAACACAGAGCTAGCACATGTTCTTCCCTGCAAATCCAATCATGCAACCTTTGAGTGGTCCCGTTCTTAAAGGTAAAAACATATCACGTGATTGCTCAGGTTAGCCGCAGAGGGCTCCAAAGGCTTCCCCACCCACCCAGAATGTGCCTTATTCCCAACAAACCCTTCCATATATGGACAGTGCCAGCGTTCTGATGGGTCACATGTAACCTATTCAGCACCCTAGAAAATGTTTGATCCTCCTCCTCCTCATGAAAAATGATAAAAATCAAGTTGATTTTTCTTCTTCTTTTTTTTGTTTTTTTCTTTTTTGTTCCCAGAAGAGGATCAAACATTGAGAAGCTGCTCTTTGTCATTACGAGCGTTGGTGTGATCAGAGCGTTGCTGCGATGATGGTGCAACATTTTCCATCTTCTTGAGGTTCTGTTGGTGATACACTTGCCTCAGTCTCTCTATTTCCCTCTTCAGTGCTTCTTGATGAGCTGCATTATATTTGTTTACAAAAAAAAAAAAAAATTAAGCTCATTTCGATCGAGGTGGGTCTGACAAAGCAAACGTGAACACACATGCATGCGCAACTTTATATTCTTAAAACTATTTAAGTTTGACCCTCCAATCATTTTCCTAACTCCCTCTTAAAGTTGTATGAAATCTGCACGTGAAACCTCCAAGAAAACTGTAATGGCGATTTGATTAAGAGGTACAGAGCTGACTGAGAATTTGTGTCCTGATGCATGTACTGATCGAATACATATTCTGGTCTCAACAGTTAAAAAAAAGTCTTGAAAACTGAAATTAGCAGATTGATTAATAAATAACCCATCAAAATGAGAATAAATCTGGATTAAATTTTCTTACGAAATTTGGGTTATTAATTCACTCCGATCTAGGCATGTATTAGAAATTAGATATGTTGCAGGTTTGGCAGATAAGGACTCCTTTCATGATGTGTACTCTGCAGCATTATATATAAGATATTCTTTGACACTTGTCCTACTACTGAGTCAGTTGAAATACAAATTAATTCATGAACTCATTTTAGAAAGAAATTGACTAATGGGCAGATACTAGCCAAAAGAACACGTCAATTCCTGCATGTAATACAGAATATATTCTTTGGGGAAAAAAAATAGTGTCAATTAGCTAGTGTTTGCTCAATCTCCCCCTTAATAATTGAACTCAATTATTTTTTAAAAGCTTGAAATGATGATAGAAAAGAAAGAAATTAATCATTTAAGCAATCAAAAACAAGTTGGATTAACAAGTAATTAACATACCATCTTTGAAAATCTTATCTTGAGCAAGGGCGGCGATTCTTTGCTTAAGAGCACTATTGTCGACATTTAGAAGCAAGCGTTGATGGTCTAAGAACGCAACCCGCGGTGACAACACCGAAACCTCAGCCTTCAATCGCCAACCAACAAGAGAAGAAAGGAACATGCCATGAGTACATTATAAACCATGCAACAACAATATAATTGCAAACTCTTAAGAGAAACTTAATTAATTCACACGTATATATACTTGTAATGAGGTCACACTACGTTCAAGCTCTGATATGTATTGTAGCTTCCTCACCCTTGATCTTTGTGCAGATTGTCTGTTTGCCAAGATTCTAATGCAAGCCCACAGAAATGTGTGAGAAACCATTAATTTATGAACCCAAATTTTTGATTCCTTGCTCAATAATTGAAAGCTCAAATGGTTGTGTAATATAATGAACAAATATATATAAGACGTGGGTTTTATTTCCTAGCTAATGCATTATTATTTTGTTGCTAAAAAGTAAATTATATTTGGGATTGCCTGATTACCTCTTGACCCTCTTAGGATCAGTTATTCTGTCGTCGGACATGTTTGCCGCTGCGTTTTGAAGAGTTTGTGTGTCCGACTGGCATTGGCTTTCCACCTCCTCAGATTCATTCTTTAGCTGCTGCTGCTGCTCCTGCTTCGGTTGGTGGTGGCGATGATGATCATGTGGTGGTGTAGTCTCTTTCTCATCATCATTAATGCTGTTATGATCGGACGGCGTGGAGGGGTTCGAGGACGACACGGTGGGGGCCACGGCCGTGGACATTTCATCCGTGAACATGGACAAGAATTGCTCATCGTCGAACCTGTCAAACTCGTGGCTAGTAGTCCCGGACCCCGGGGGTGCTCCTGAGACACGGCATTCGTCTACGGCCAGCATTGGCGCCTCCAGGAAGGTTATGGAGTCGCTGACGGTTCTCCGGTGAGACCCCCGCCTCGCCGACGAGAAGTCGAGGAACTCGTCCACCCAAGAAGGGTTCGGAGACGAGGCTGCGGTGGCGGCGGTTTTGGCAATAAGATTTGGTGTAGTGCTCCCAATTGAGGATATTTTTTGGTGTGAGAAGTCATGCCAATTTGGTGTCATGTTTGGGATTTTGGGTGGCAATTGTGCCATGATCAGTGACACACAGCCCCAACAACTTAAACCCACCAAACCAAAATTAAAAATGACAACCTCTTACAGAAACTTACTCAAACATACAACAATGTCGGAGAGCAAGAGAATTAAAGCACCAAAACAAATTAATCCCCTAAAGCACTAGAGAATCAATGTTATAGGCCTAGGAGGGAAGAAGAAGAAGGAGGAGGAGGAGGTGGTGAAGAAGAAGAAGAAGAGCCACTACATTCCATTATAGCTCTCCTTTTTCTCTTCACTTTGAAAATGAGAATAAATCTTGTGCAATCTGTGAATCTATTGTGTTTGTGCAGTAGGGTCACATGGGGGAGGATTGGACAGCTATGTACAGCTGGGAGGAGGTTGGGACTCAACGGTATAACTGGAAAGTCGCCAGTTGTTTAATAACTAGCGGAATCAGCCACCACGTGCCCTTGTGACCGCCTCTTTAGTGGGGAAACCTTATAATAGTCTCATTAAAATATATATATCTACCAACAAAAAAAAAAAATTACCATATATATATATATATATATATATCCGCGACCACGTAATCAAACTTTACATTGCCAATCCAGAACCGTCCGATGGGACTAATCAATTAGAATCAACTCCATCAAGCACTGCACTGCACTGCACATAAGGGTCATCATCGATCGTCTAATTGATATTAATTAAGATCTTTGCTATTTTAATATTTTTAGCCTAATTTTTGTAATTTATCCAGAAAACTGTGTTAGTTATGGGGTGGCTATTAACGATTAACGTTGGGATAATTAAGACA
Organism: Carpinus viminea; assembly: GCA_013348765.1. NCBI lineage: Eukaryota > Viridiplantae > Streptophyta > Magnoliopsida > Fagales > Betulaceae > Carpinus > Carpinus viminea. The sequence goes on from CP054673.1 coordinate 30,949,806, forward strand.
ACAAAAATTTATGCAACCTGTCATAATTACTTGAGCGTTAAGTTTCTAACCATTAATTGCTGGTCTCGACACGACGACAGCCTTGTGAAAGATACAATCATACAAGTACGAAAGAATTTAGAGGTTGTGGTCCTAAATATATGGGAAATTTTGTTACAATTCTCCTAAGTCTTTTTTTTTTTTTTTTTTTTGTCCGATTTTAATTTACTTCTTCAATTATTAAATTCAAGTTTTAAGTCTTACGTTTATCTCAGTTTTTCATTTCACTAATTCCGTCCAAAATTGATTCATTGATTCTATGTCAGTACGTAGTTTTACCACATGTCATGTGTTAAAAATTGAAACTTATGGGAGGAAGATGGAGAGCAATGGAGCCACCCCTCGGCCCTCTTAAGGAGAGTATAGCCACCCCTTTATTAACAGAGGATAGCTCCACCCCAACAACAAAAATGGTTGCTCAGCCACCTATGCTACGGAGGAGTGACAACACATACTGTCATAATTGACGGGAATGCTTGTTTCATAAAATAACCCTTCTGTTGGGAGCTAGCTACATAGGCCTATAATTATTGGAAACCGGGGGGTGGTCGCACAATCCGTCCTCTTTGTTGGGCTAACTGCGTGAGCCACCACCTCTTGTGGGTGTGGTCGCACGAGCATGTAGTGGGCCACTCCTAACTAGCTAGGGGTGAAAGGAGTGGCTCCACCCCACTCCATCATCCTTCTTGTCACACCCAAGAAAATAATTGTGTTTATAACTTATTGTATTTGAATTAAAAAAAATAAGACAACTGGATTGTATTGCAATGCGCAGTTCAAACTAGCATATTGCTAAGAGTGTAGTCCGAATGGGGACTTATATAGGTTCGAATTACAAGCAATTTTTTAAGATTTTTGAGGCATTTCACAAAGGGGATCTGGAGTTCAAATTGGCCGGGCATTTTTTAGTTCGAAAGCTAGACCATAGAGTTCTACTATAAATAGCTAAAAGCTCGGTTTTTAGCTCATTTTCCTCTCTGTCACACCTATCACTTCCTCTAGCTCTCCTAGAGTTTATGGATAGTTGGGTGATTAATCTCTAAGAGGTTTTAAAAGTCAAATCTAGCACCAAAAACATGATTCTTGGTGTTAGAGATTTATTTTTATTGAACGGTTAAGGTAAATTTGTAAACCCTAGTTTTTAGTTAGTTGAACTATATTTCTTGAATGTAGCATTTGATCGTACAATGTTCTTAGGGTTTTACTTGTTGGAGGATTCTAAGCAATAAGTTGAAGTTCTGTGGAGCAAAACTTTGGATTTCTCTGTTAATCAATGTAAGACCCCAAAACCTTAAGTTTCTCTAAGTGTTGTAAATTGAGGATTTGAGTTAACGTAATTAGTCAATGTGGTGTCCAATAGAACCCTTGATCATTATTGGTTCTATGGGTAGTTGATACTTGTAATGTTCATATATTGTTGTGTTGTCTAGTGTTAAAAGGATATGTGAGTTTTGATTGATGGTTCTTTTGTACATGCGGGATAACGGTCATATGTTTATTATACATGTTAACTCTATGGTCAAATGTGTGTGTGGATGTAATATATGAGCTTTGGATCCAATGGTTATTTTATGACCGACGTAGCCTTAACGAGTAGGTCATTACAAGACGTATATCATTAGTAACGTGGGCCACCCGATGTTAGACTTGGTCAAGCTGCTAATGTTATGGATTGTAGCATACAATAGTTGGGGCATCAGCATTATATTATAAATCATTTGGGACAGCGTCAACCCTACTAAGAATAGGTAATATCTTGAATAAACCATACAATTGAACTATAACATGATTATCATATTATAGCATATATTATATTTATATTGCCTTCATGAATAATTGTCATGCCTAAAATGCCGCATACCTTATTAAACAAAGTTCATCACTAAACTGACATAAATACCATATGTGCATTTTTACTCACTAAGTCGTTAGACTTACCCTTATATTTTTTTTCCACCTCCTATATGTATAAATTGTGCAATTTAGTTAGCATAAGGGATGATGGATACAAATAGCCAGCTGGTGGTGGCTAGCTAGGGACTTGATTCAAGTCATTTTTTAGGACATGAACCTGACTTGGCTCAAGTTCATGTGGGATGATGGAGGAACCACTCAGGCGAAGATGATCGAGATTGTTATTATGTTAACACTACTTAAGCTTAGGCGTTGATCTTGTTATCTTTCTTTTAAATAATTATATAAATTTGATCGGTCTTTGACCAACATAATATAAGGATCAATTTATGCCATGATATTTTATCGTTACTCTGGTTGTTATAATTATGGTATTTAATTACTGCTTTCTTATCCTATGGTTGAAAGTCTTTAGCTTTAGTCTCTCTTAAGAGAAGTTACGATCCCTAAGTCTTGTCTTGTGAAAAACAAGGCTAAGAGATAAACCATAGAACCAATTACTAATTAATTGATTTTCACAATGATCAAGTTATAGTTTGCAAGCAATATTGAACGAAAAGGATGTTAAATGATGCATGAACATGAAAGTAAAAGTATTACAGTTTTTGAGAAAAATGATGAAACAAGAATAAAAGATAAATGACATATGGCACGGTGACTATTCCTTAATGGTGATTGAGCATACTCAGGTAGCAAGAACTACAAAAATTCTCACATTTAATGACGGCTTAATAATGACATTTTTTGCCCAAAAAATGTCATTATTAACTAGTGACGTTCAAATAGTGACTTTTTCAAAATGGCAACAATTGCATAGAGTGGAATTTGAATTAATGTCATTTGAATAGTGAAAATGTAGGGAAAACGCTACATTTTAGCCAAAACGTCACCTTTTAGAAGGTGACATGTGAACAGTAAAAAAGCCCCAAATATTGGTAATTTCAATTTTTTTTCTCCCCATATTTATTTTTTGAACTTTTTTCAAAACTTTCACAAAAAACTGTGCATTTTTTTGGGTTGCAAAACCTGATAATACCCATCACAATATACCATATATCACAACTAGGGGTGTCAACCCGATCCGGTTTTTTGATTTTTGACCAAAACCAGGAACCAGAACCGGGGTACCCCGATTCCTTGTTTTGGGAAACCAAAACCGAACGGACCTCATTCTTCCGTTGTACGGTCCGCAACGGTTTTTTTAAATTACTTTTGAACTTATTTTAGGTTCAATTTTTTAAAATACCCAAAAATTTTAGTTTTTTGTATATGTAATACACTTTTGTTGATAAGGATATAAATCTTTACGATAAATATATGATCATGATTTGGTTACCTTAAATTAAGAGATTTGTTTGTATTTGAAAATATTCAAATCACCACCATCTAATTAATATGGAATTTTAGAATTTCTTAGTAATCTAAGAATTAGGATTTGTAGGTAATCTAAAGGCATGGTTTAGACTTGTTATTATTTATTCATTAATCAATAATATTTGAGTCAAGTTTCTAGATTCCAAATCTCTTTGGATTAAGTATTTAATTTATATTCCTACACCTTCCACTACATCCTATTGTTAACATATTTTAATATCTTTTTGGGAGAAAGGCATATTAATTAAAGAGATTTTATGATGCTAGCTTGGTGGACATTCACATAACAAAGTGGTATTAGAGTTGAGGCCGAGTTGTTTATTTAATTTGTACGTATTTGAAATTATTTCGGTATGAACAGAAATTTTCTCAAACCAAAAAATTAAAATGTAAAGCCCTAACTAAAAATATATATTTAACCCGGTTCCCGATAACCCGGTAAAAACAGGGTACCAAAAACCGGGTACCGGAACCAGGGTACCCGGTTTTTAGTTTTTCCAAACCGGGACCCTGGTTTCCCGGTTTTCTAGTTTTTTTTTACACCTCTAATCACAACTCCTGAGCTGATGTTTGTGGGCCACTAAATTGCTTCGTGGACACCAATGCGGAGTTGGGCCTTGGGCTTTTGGGAACACCTGTTTTGGAGGTGGCTAGGTTCGATGATTTCTTCGCCAAGGCCGAACCTTAATCCAACAGATACTACTTGGTGAGTCCGAGCCCTAAACCTTGGCTTAGACTACTTTTGGGCCAACAGACCCTCAGCTAGGCCCATTGAGCCCTTCAAGTTTTGGGAACTTCATTAACAATATCAATACCATTCTTGCTAATAATTTAATAACTAAAAATAATGAAAATAAATAAATAAAAATTTGTAATGACATAATTAACAATATTCTAACCTTTGTTAGAATTAATAAAACATAAGTCCAATTGTACAAGCTGTGGGTGTACGTGGCAGCCATGAAAGGTACAAGCAAGCCATCATGGTACTATTAATAAAAAAATAGGATTGAGATAAGGATGGAGATGTGAGATTTGGGGAATGAGGTGTGAGAGAGAAAGAAATGGAAGAGGCGGCTTGTGAAGGATCATGCCCATGTGAACCATTTGCACGCTCTTAAGCTTTCTTTGCTTTGTTCCCAAACCACACCCACATGTCCTTTTTCCCCTCTCTTGTCTTTGTGCACGTTCCATCTCCCCCTTTGCTCAATTAATCTTCTGTTTGGGCACCCACTAATCATGATTTTACAAAAATATTAGCAACCTTCCATCTAAAGGAAAGCACCTTCGTGGGGGATACTAATAAAATTTTCGATTAATTCTCTCCCTCTCTCTCTCTGTCTCTTACACACATTCTTTGTGATTAAAAATATAGAGAAATGATAAATTAGTCCATATGATTAGACCAATTTAGTATAAAAAATAACAACTCTCGCCTAATTTTTTTTGACGGAAGCCATTAAACAACCAAATTGGCGTCTCTCCTACATGATGAATTTGCCAATGTCTCACCTTATTCAATGCAACTTTAATCCCATCCACATATGGCCAAATTTACTCTACTAATGACCTATTCCCTTTACAGCATTCACAATTTTACAGCATCTCCCTTCAATATAATTTCTTGAAATCCCAATTACCTACTCAAGAAATGCAAATTTTGATTAGCCAAAAACAAAAATGGGGGCTCAGTCACATTGTGCATATTGATCACTTTTGTAAGCGTAATGGGGTAACAAAAATGCAGGTGGTACAATGTCCTTTTACCATAGTAGAGGACTATTTTGTGGTGGCGACGTGGGAAGTATGTAAGCCTACATGGGGGTTGAAATTTATAGGAATATATAGGGGTTATTATCCTTTCCCCATAAACTACCATTTCGTTACCAAAACCCTCATTCCATTAGTTAAGACCGTTAAGTCAATGAACAGTATCTATGAATAGTATCGTAAATAATGTGTGAGCAGTACGGTTGACCATTCGACTTAACAGCCTTGACTAATGAAATATGGGTTTTGATAACGAAATGATAGTTCATGGGAGATGTAATGTAAAATTAGTAGTTCATGAGGGGAATAGTAATCACGTGGTAATTCATGAGAGAAAAGGATAATTACCCCGAATATATATATATATATCTTTTAGCTAACAAATGAGAGAATGCATTACAGAAAAGCCTGAAGCATATAGGCAATTAGGCATGGTAATGCCAAAGGCAAATTCTCTGCTATGCTATCCCCTTAATATGCCCTCCTTTATTTTCAAATTTCTCAGCCCGGATTGAACTGATGATTACCTACAAAATGAGGGAAGGGGTCGTCCGTGGGTTACCGGTATAGAGATTTGATACAATTCAATGGCTAAGTAAATTTTGCTAAGCTTGAGGAGAAAAAGAAAAAGTATTTTTATTAAGGATAATTACATTTTTCTTCATCAACTATAATGCATTTTATACCTTAATTTTAAGGATGGAAGTTTTCCAATAGTTTCCTTGCATTACCTAAAATACTTGCTTTTCTTAGACACTTAATTCTATTTGTAATCATCTTGTTTTTTTCCCATTAACTGTAAGTGAAACATGACGCAAGCTGTTTGCATGAAAAATAAATAAATAAATTATAACTGCTGTACAGTAGTACCAACAAACACGAAGCCTAATTCACGACCAATAGTGGACACTGGACATAACAGCCTGACGTCACCAAACATACTTGATATTCCAAAAGACTGAAAACTACCCACTAATTGTTATTGTGGCATTGCTGCTGTTATCATCACACATGGCTTAACTACAAAAGATGCTTGAACAAGATTTTCAAGTGGTTGAACACGCACTAGGGCACACTAGGGCATTTAGTGTATGAATTCGAATCTTGCAATGAGATATTTCCACACAACCTTAATTAATGTTAATCGTCTTAGGTCCTCTTGATACCCTCGAATAATTGAGTTAGGTTTGCTCAATTTCTTACCATCTAGACTCTTTTCGTCATTGGTTCTCATTAAATAAGTGCTATTATGATCACGCTCAAATAGAAAAATCATAGTTGGCTGCAGTAGCTAGGAACCCTCAGACACTTTTTAAGCCCCAATTCATCACCACGGCAGAATCTTGTGAGTTATATGGCTCTTTGCCGGCAATTCAGGTCTAAAATAGCAACATCAGGCTCAGACACAACAATCCTAGAGAAACTAGCTTATAGCGAAAACTTGCAATTGATTCAAGTTAGATGAGTGAGCCATCTTAAGCTTACCCAAATATACAACCAACCTGGACACCTTAGCTGCCCTACTGGGACATTGAACCATAAATGACTTGCCTTGTTAAAACTCAGAAGCGCAAAAGACATGAACAAAGCAAAGCAAAAAAATAAAACACAAGTGAAACACCTTAAATGTATGAGCAAGCACAAATGAGCTGCAAAACGTAGCAAATTTAAACATGGAACTTTACACATGTTAGGATTTTATTTCAGTTATAAGCATACTAGCCAGACATAATATATATCCCATTCTTTATCTACATTCCAAGTTAGCCATGGAAACTCCTAATACTTTAAGAAATGCCAGCTTCATTGTTTTGATTGTGTGGATTCTATGGATACCCTTGAGGGTATGTTCTGGGCAGCACAGGCCTACAGTGTATGACCCAAAAGCCATGAGAGAGAGGTATGAAAGCTGGGTGGAAAAGCATGGCCGAAGATACAAGAATAAAGAGGAATGGGAATTGCGTTTTGGCATTTACCAATCCAATGTCCAGTTCATCCACTATATCAATTCTCAAAATTTATCATTCAAGGTCACTGATAATATATTTGCAGACATGACAAATGCAGAGTTCAAAGCTACCTACTTGGGATTTCGAACCAAGTCGCATCCAAAGACAAACTTCAGCTATGACAAAAATGAGACATTGCCAATTAGCGTGGATTGGAGAAAGAAAGGTGCTGTTACTCCAGTTAAGAATCAAGGCCAATGCGGTAGGAAATCATGTTTTTCTCGGACTAAATTTGAACTTTTAAATATAATTTACTGCCAAAATTTTACTATTGTTTTTTTTTTTTTTTTTTAACTTTTGAAATAAATATTTGGTAATATACCTAATTCATTTCCATTGGAATATCTTTGAGCCATTATGATACTTGAGAGTTCAGGAAAATAGGCTTCCACATTTGGAGTAAATAGGCCATCAGACTAGTTTCAGCTGTCACCAGAGGCTCTTCCATGAGATATATGTTTTAATAAATTCCAACTAAGGTCATGATGCCCAAGCCCCAACTTCAATACGGTTTTAGATAGTCTCCAAAAGATAGTTCTATTGGTTAGGATCACGCCTAATGAAGCGGAAGTGACTAGTTCGAATACCCTTCTCCCTCTCATACAGACATGTCAAATATCTATATATATATATATATATATATATATATATATATATATACAGTTTTTGATACATACACAATTACCAATAGTAGGGCCACTAAAATTGCAAAGGTTGTTTTTTAGATTTTTAAGCTAATATTGGCACATCTTAATCCCAAATGTTGCAGAAAAACAAGATCTGATAATACCAACTTTTTGGTTCAGGAAGCTGTTGGGCATTCTCTGCGGTGGCAGCTGTGGAAGGTATCAGTAAAATCAAAAAAGGAAATTTGATATCTCTGTCAGAACAAGAGCTTGTGGACTGTGATAGTGACTCCTATAACCAAGGCTGCAATGGTGGATACATGGAAAAAGCATTTGGGTTTGTCAAAAAGAATGGTGGACTCACCAGAGAAAAAGATTATCCTTACAAAGGATCACAAGGCCGCTGCGACAAAACCAAAGAAAAAAAGCATTCAGTGACAATAAGCGGCTATGAGAATGTACCTGCCAATGATGAGAAACGCCTACAAGCTGCAGTTGCTAAGCAACCTGTCTCTGTTGCCATAGATGCTGGAAGTTACGACTTTCAATTCTATTCAAAAGGTATCTTCACCGGCCAGTGTGGATACCAACTCAATCATGGAGTCACAGCAGTGGGCTACGGAAACGATGGTGGTAGAAAGTACTGGCTTGTGAAGAATTCATGGGGCACTGGCTGGGGCGAATCTGGTTATATAAGAATGAACCGTGATTCCATAGATAAGCAAGGAATTTGCGGCATTGCCATGGAGGCTAGCTACCCTCTTTAGGACTGCACAGCCTAGTTGGTTAATTTGGCATTTTCTAGTTGTAGAACAACAGGAAGCTAGCTTAATAAGGTAATTTCAAGTAATAATTTTATGTAAACTTCAAATAAAAGATGCAACTATGGAACTCAAATTACGAACATGTGATATTTATACAAAGCATAGTAGGGGAAATGATCTGGGCTAAGTATCATTGTATGTGAAGCATATCAAAAAACAAAGGCTGTTCTTCCAGATTATAACACAGAAAAATCAATCAGTGTCATCATTTATTCATTCAGAATTTTTTTTCTTCTTTGATGTTTCTACCCAAATTGACCATATTGTTCATGTTCTGATTGGCTGCCAAGAAGATAGGAATCGACAAGAGGATTCTGAACCTTTTAAGATATTTTGGGCTTTGCAGATGCAAGTTCTGGTTGGTCAGCTAGGCATCAATTTTAGACCAGCAACATACTGATGGTCCAATATTTGGGTCAGCATGAACTCTATAACTTGTCTTCTTCAGACTGCTTGCTCGATTGATTTATTTAAGCAGTACTGCCGGTGTGATTTGTGTAATCCAGAAGGGTTGGCAATATCCCAATTGAAAATAAAAATAGACTCCAAAAATACACCTAGAGGGGGGTGAATAGGTGTTTATCAAAAATAATGTGGAATTAAAATTAAGAAGCATAAAATAATCAATCACCAAAATATGTAAAGCAGTTAATCAAAAAGACAGATATTTTGGTGACGAAGTGGAAACTTTTTGAAAAACCTTTCAAAAGTAAAATCACTCCGGGGCAGACAAACCCAGGATATCACTATGGAAAGATCTAGATTATAGACACAAGAAAACTTACAACCCTTTTGCAAATCCTAGACACCGTAAGAGCAACAAGCTTACCGCTTGTCTCCTAACTCAACAATCTTCTTGAAGTGTTTCTCCTTTATCGGAACCTCCGATAGGCTTCTTGATGTTGTTGACGATATGTGATAAAGGCACAACCTTTTACTCTAATAGAGACTACTCCTAACACTCGATATCTCAAAAGCTCTCTTAACACATGAGATTCTAACGTAGAAATCCTTACAATTTCGTGCATAGCAGCTCCATATATATAGACTACAAGAAAACCTAATGCAAGTTGAAATAAGAAGAAATCCTAGTACAAAATCGGAATAGCTTCCATATTTTCATCCTTATATTGCGGGATGATTTTAATATAGTAAACGTCTGAATCAGGAAAATCTTATTTCACAGAAATTTGTAGTATCTTGAGTTAGCTTTCCAATGCCGTTGGTTTTACCTTAATCCGATACTTGAGCTGAAAGTTATGGTCAAAATACTGAGACGTGTGCAGAATATAGAATTTAATCAAATCTAATTTTAATTCCAACTAAAGAAATTCCGATTTAATCATTTCCTTGATTTGATTAAACTTAACCACATCATATAAGTCCTCTATTATGATTATTTAGGCTTAACCACATCTTCTAGGTATTCTCTGGATATCTAGTATGTACGTACATCAGACAAGCTTGCAGACAAGCATCTCAGTGGTCCTCACACAACACGTCATCTGTACACTCTTCAAATGCCATTACAAATGAGCTTCTCGAAAAATCCTTCACAACTATGCCTTAATCAAATTGTTACCAAAACAACTTGCATCCATACTTATTTTGTCACTGAATTAGCCAATTCAAATACCTAACACCAATAAACACAAGCTGCTGTCACCATGACACTGAGTAAACATGACTTCAGAAAGCTCTTATTACAATAGAAACTTCATGAGATTTCTATGATACACATCAAATGACCAATTTAAGGCTGAAAAGGCAGATTTCAAGGAGGATGTGGGTCTCTTGTCATCAACATCATGCTTCCATCCAGCACACTTATCTGCAAAGAAGTTTAGGTGGAATCAGTTAGACTAAACTTACAGACTCAAAGTAGTTGGGCTAAGGCTTTGCTTAGTTGGGTTAACAACTTCTTTAGTCTGAAAGGGGATAGCAATCCATAAACAAATTGGCAAACCAATAGAAGCTCTGCATTGATCAATTTGCATAAAGAAAAAGAAGATGGGAATTGGACAAATCAACAGAAGCCTTCCATTAACACTCATTCTAAATCTCAGTCTAGATTTTTGAAAATATAAATAATTTTCATTATAATGCACATAATAAGCATGTTTTCTCCTGCCAAGTCTCATAATTTTACATATAGTGCATTTTTGTAAAGCACAAACTTGTTTTCCTGTAACTGCATAGCACAATGGATTTCAATTCCAACACCCTCTTGAGCATAGTATGTAGAGATGAGCATCACAGAATTTTCATCGACTGTAATGCAGCTAGGTGGCTGAGCAAAAAAAATCCAACCCATAGTTCAGATTCCACATAACTGTTGCAAATATACTTAAAAATTAACTCACTCCCAGAAGACCTACAATGTGCTAAGACCTTAATTCTGCAAATCTTTGCCTCACAGCACAAGCAAGCTCCCATTCGCCAATACCAATGAGCCTCTCAACCACTTTTTGCCTGACCTTTATATATGGTATAAACCCTCTCTCCATCATCCCCATCACCACCTTTCCTGCCAAATAATACTCACCACACTCCAAGCAACCCTCAACGACCAACTCATAGATTTCAAACCCAACAGTGCAACCCTCTCTCTCCAAGAATTCAACCATCTCAACTGCTTTCCATATCTCTCTGTTTGCCTGCAATGCCACTGCCACCTTCACCACTGTTTCCTGCCTTGGTGTTAATCCCATTTTCACCACCATTTCCGTCAGCATCTCTGCTGCATCAGTAGTTTTTCTGATTCTGCACATTGCATTGATCACAATGCCATAACTCTCCAAATCAGGAACACATCCTCCCCACCCATGCCCTTCAAGACTTTAACTGCCTCGGCCAACTGATCAACAGCACAGAGAGATGATATAAGGTAATTACATGTGCCACAGTCAGGACGATATCCAATTGATTGCATCTCCACTAGGATGCCAGGGACAGACTCTGATTGGCACCGGCGCTCCAGCCATGCAGAAGACAGGAGGAGGCGAGTTTGGGGGACAGGAACGCAGCCAGAGTGCAGGATTCTTTGGATGATTGCAAGTGCAAGAGGAAGGGGTTTGGAGCTTTGAAGAGTGTATGAAACCAGGCACGCATAAGCAATCTGAGGGCGAGAGCGGGGTCTAAGATGAATAAAGGACTGCAAAATTTCATCAATGATTTTTGTTCTAAGGTTCAGGGGAAAGGTCGAGAGAAACGAGAATGGATTTCCATTTCGGCAAGCATCTTTTGAGGAAACAAGTTCAGGAATTTCTTGGTAGGATTTGACTTCGACTGCAGCTTTGACAGCTTCTTCTAGCGGTTGCAGTGAGGAGTATGCTTGAATTGAAGGAAGTCGGAAGATACAATAACGAAAATGCGGAAGAAATTTGCAAAGCTTTGCTGCTTTCATTATGATATTCATTATTCATTGTTGGAGAACATTAATATCCTAGTGGGGCAACATGCTTGATACAACAGGAAACCTGCAGAGCTTGGTCTTTATTAATGACAAAAGCTGGAAAATTCTATGACATGGAGATCCAATAGATAGAAGATTAAATGTATGACAAAACAGTATGTTATGCTTCATCAATACGAAGGTTGCAGAGTTTGGCATTGGTTATGGCAAACATTAGCGAAATCGAAATTAGCCCATTTAAGAAACTGCACAAAAATTACGCAACCCAGGTAATGCTTGGGCAAATGAAAATCCAGTGAGTGAAAACCAATCAAAATTACTCAAACCTCTATGCAATTCAAAAGCCCAGCTTTCTCAGAGCAACACTGTCAAACAGGTAGTGTGCAGAATATTCCTATCACGCATCCGAGATAACAAAAGAGACGTTCGGAGAGCATACAGTGATCAGGAACCAAGAGATGGGAGTGTCGATTATGGACTAGATCACGTCCTCAACGATCTCCGATGCTACAGTGCTTCAGGTTGAGGTTGTTGGATATCATATGCACTCATATGCACTTGAGCACAAACTCCTCATAAGTTTCTGACGGATCGTGGACCGAAACTTGGGTTTGTAACTTTGTTGGAAAGGCAATGGCCAATGGGTCGTGGGGTGTTGGGGCGAGGTAAGGCTGATCTTGTTATGTTTTTATTTTATTTATTTTATTATTATTATTATTATTTAAGTCTATTTACTCTTCTCAAACTACCACTCAATTGACAATGTTCTTTTATTTCAAAGAAAAAAAAAATAACAATGTTCCCCAATGCATTAGTTGAACCTATGGGTCAAAATTCCAGCATTTCCAAAGTAGACACTAAGGTGGTGTTTGTTAAACAACATGAAAACCCCCCACGACACTGTTTACTTTTAGAAAAAATGAAAAAAGAAAATAATGATTGATATGGAAAAATGAAAAAAGTAATATTAAAAAGTGAAAAAAATTTTGTTTTATAATAATTTTTTTATTTGAATAATAATAAAGAATAAATAATGTGATATAAAAAATGAATGATTTGATACGTTTTTTTTTTTTAAAAAAAATGAAGTAAATAGTGTGATGGAATGTGATGGGATGAGGGGAGTTTAACAAACAAGGCCTAAGCACTGTTAGGAAAAAAGACATTTTCAAAATATTTGGAAAAATAGTAAAAATATGTCTTTAATGTGCTTGTCGTGTTCCCAAACAATAGTTGTGACTATATTCATTACGGAAATAGACAATCACGACGAACTTTGACCTAAGCTTTATGCAATGGTTTAGGAGGAGTGTAAATGATGAGAGTGTCGAGGCCCTAACACGAGCCAAATCATCATAATAACATGTACCATAATACATCCGAGTCTCATAACATGAATATAAATATTGTATTATATCAGTGTTGGGGATTACGCCCTAATTCTCAAATGATTTTATATCAATGTTTTATTTTATGTTGACATTCAAGGTTTGTATAAGTTGTTATTCACTAATTAAATTATTTTAGAATGTAACAAATAATATTTTACGTGCTTATTACGATTATATATGTTGTGCATGTAAAAGGTCTTTGGACTATATTGAATATAGTTTATCGAGTGAGTGATGGAGTTATCATACAAGATCCAGAATGACTCTTAACACATAGGAAATTGGGTTTTATAAACTACTCGGGTCTTGACAAACCGATTCTCTAATTACTCCCCCCTAATCTCCATACAACAGTTGCAAAGAGAAACTAAAACAATCACAAAAGAAAGCCCATTAAAACAATTACAAAGAAAGCCTAAATCTCAGATTATCATCAGACCTGTTACAATCAATAATACAAGATATCACGTTTCAGTTTGAGCTAAATGCTGATTGTTGGTTAGCAGCTTCCTAATAGCTCAGTAGCAGACCCTGAAAAGCCTTTGAAATCATTTCAATTATATGCTGTGAAGAGAGCACTCTGGAAGCTAATGTTATAATGACCCTATACAGAAGATCAAATACTAGGATATGCATGATTTTGGGGGATTGAGGGGGCACAATTTGCCGTATACATAAACATCTTTTGAGAGACAATACTCAAAGCACAAGCAGATTTGCAGGAAGCACCATCCTGTGTATATCATTCATTTGGACCTATGAAATATCATGTTCAAGTGAACATCAAAAAGAACAATAATCCACTTGATTCTAAGAAATTTTAATTTTACAGGGTAACAAGTATAACAAAATTCCCTCTGTACCGCTATCGTTCGTATTTCATTGAAAGTCTTCTGAGGCAGCAAGTATTTATGTCTTACTTTGTGTAGACTATCCATGAAACCGAGCTCAAAATCTGTTCCATTTGCTTTATGTTAAAGCTTTTCATAACTTCCAACATTTGTTCACTGCAGCAGATAGATATCAGTCCACTATTTTGTTCCTTGCCCAGCAGCAAATACTTGTACTGATGCAACAGACTTTGAAATCAAGTCTAAAGCCCATCAAGCTTGGAAAATAAGAATAGTCAAATCTGGAACAAAGCGCCGCCACAAGAAAGCAATCAATGCGCTGAAAGCCTTAAAACATGAGTAAAAGAAAGATTATGAAATCAACCAATCAACATTATAGGGTCTGAATGTATTTCAGTAACGGGAGGGTAACTGTGGGAATTCAAATCAATTGCAAAACAGGGAAAGTATTCTCACCAAAATAAAATAGTCCGCTACATTGTGGGTGGTGGATTTCTTCAACGATAACGTCTTCTTTTAGATCTTACACGGCGATTGAATATCCGGTAAATGTAAACCACCACGCCACCAACAAGAATTACCTGTAGGATTATTATTACCTTCAGACCTGGAACCACAAAACACCAACTCATATCAACTAATCTATCAATTCATATCAACTAATATATAATCTTCAACTGCACTTAAACTACAATGAACAAAAAATACCTTTAAGCTTTTCAATCAAGTCCTCCAAATTAGCTCCATTTTTGGTTTCTTTTGCATCAATGGAACCTGTATCACGGACGGTTGAGACATAACTGCCAGTCTTGTAGTCAATATTCCCACCCATGATGCATGTCTTGGGACAACTGATGCTACCATCGTATTCATCACTTCCATCACAGCAATCTAGAAAACATTGAATCCGTAACTAGAACTCATAATCCTAATTATGACCATCTCTTCTAGCAGGGCAACCATTTAAATGGTTCACACATCTAAAATCAAAAATGGAAATAACATGACCAGCAAGTAGTATTTGATCTTAGGAGACATGCCATCCTAGCTTTGCAAGCCACATATCAATGGATCATTTAGACCTTCAACAAAAGGGCTCCACCACTATGAAGCCCCACAACAAATATATCTTCCATTAAGAAGATCATTCAACAATCCCATTTCAAGGCCAGAGGCTTAGGTCCTGACAGGTTTTTTCACTTAAGTCTCCAAAATTGAAAACAAATGTTTTTCATATGTATAAACAAATTTATTAAAAGTACAAGGAGCACAACCCAAGTATACAAAAAAGTATACAAGGGAGAACACCCAGCAAGATCAGAGACCTAAGAGCAGTGGGATTTGAATGAAAACAAATTAAAGCCCTAATCAACAATACCCAGATCTATTAGAAGGAAAAGGAACTCATTGGAATGATATTACCCACCACAAAATCGATCATTAACGCGAGAAGAAAATATAAACTGAGGTGTACTTCCTACGTTCCTACAATAAAATTTCCCTGCCGGACAGGCTGAAGTTCCTGCAAATGCAACACACAAGATGAAATTACTTGCCATAATATAAACATCATTGAAAAGCAAGATAAATAGAAAATCCTTGATTTTCAATGTAATGCACAGCACTTGTATTTTGTGAAAGATACATCTACATCCACTGTTGTTTGATGTAATTCTATTTAGGCCATACTACTTTTTCCTTCATCCATTTTGTGAGTTTTGGGAATGTCTCCATCCAAAGGTGTCCATATCCATGAATTGAAAGGTCCAAATGATCAACTCTGATATCTCTCTGGTTCCAATTTTCCTAATGGACTATTCTCATTTACTTCTTATTTAAAGTCATTAAAAAAAAAATCACAAAAGAAGAATTTGATGCTATAGGGATGTTATTAACGAGCAATGTGAGTGGGTGAGTCTGGGGGCACTTGCATCTCATGTAAATAATTGTCCTTAATGACTTGAAGGATGGAAATAGTTTAAAAAATAACTGAATTCTACAAGAGATATGATTAGAAAAGTTACCCAGAGTATGACTAGAAAAATTAGAAATCCAGTGTATGTAAATAAAACTGTATTTAACTACAGGTGCAAGTGCATTTTAGCCTTACATGTTTATCGAAAAACCTGGATTTATGAAATAAGAATTAGAATTGGAACCTGGAAAAAAGTTGTAACTTCCTAAAAATGCCCCCCTGTGGGTGTAAACAGACAACCAAGAGGACAGCTATGAATTTTGTGAGGAAAGTAATGTTGTGATGATTCAAATTAGAGGATGACTAGCTTCACTGCTCCCAAAGAAAGGCGGTTACTTTGCTCAAAGAGAACAACGGTACCATATAAATGTAGAGATGAGATTCCAGTCGAGTTTTCACCAGACTACTCACAATCAGAATCCATCTCTTATCTGCACATAAAAATGGAGTAAACCACAATCATTTTAGGAGCGTCCATTAACACTACCAAAACAATCAAGCACTCCCATTTTCTAGTCCTCATGCCTGTTTGATCTGACTTAACATCTGGTTTCCAAGGATTATCATTAAGACTATCCAATGAAGTACACGTCCAGCATGAGCAAATTGATAATAATCTTTTGGGGTAGCTTCACTTTATACCCCTGAATTACCACACCCCCAAACTTCAAAACCTCTCAATTTAGACCCATGAACTTTCAATTGCAATCAATTTGAACCCCTCCGTCAGATTTTAAAAGTTAAAAGTTTAAAATCTTAGCAATTAGAGTTGATGATCTTAGCAATTAGATTCACTCATAATCTATGACAGTGGAAAAAGAAATTAGAATCTTGAAAACAAATGCTGAAGTCTAATCTGCACAAATGATTAAAGGCCGTTTTTGTACACTCGTCAGTATCATTTTTTTTTTTTTTTCATGTGGACACAACATTCAACACCTAATTAATTGGAATCAAAGTTCTTAATCAACTATAGTAACCATTACTCATATCCATAAATAGAGATTTCTAAACTTAGAATAAAATAGAGTCTAAATTGAATGTGAGAGTGAATACCGGGCTCGTCAGTCCCGTCAACGCAGTCACAGAAATCGTCATTGACACGGTCTCTGGTGAAGGATTTTGACCCGTCCTTGCACTTGATAACGTTTGACTGAAAATACTTCTCATCTGCAACCACCACAGAAACAACTTCAAATTCAAGAATTCAATGGAAATCGCATAAGGACATACCGATTGGGCATCTGGGTAAGGCTCTAATATCTTCAAAAACCGATTTAACAGGCCCCAAAGACAAACATTCTGAGGCTAATATAGCAATAGCTTAGAGAGAGAGAGAGAGAGAGAGAGAGGTACCGAGAGGGTGGATTCCGAGAAGGGGTGGGTTGGAGAAGAGAGAGGCGTAAGAGGAAGCAAAGATGAATGACAGGGAGAGGAGCGTAATGAAGCCAAAATTGAAGCTGAAGCTGAGGAAATTCCGATGATAACTGGCCTCCATGTTTGTTGGGAACCTGAAAGTCGCTTCTTTGGGCCCTATGGCTTTATGTGCGATACAAATGGAGTCTAGTAAGTCTACTATAAAGTCGGTCTCGCCTTGACCCCAACTCAGTACTCACTGGTTGAATGCACGATGCAGCTTCCTGTGGCTGCGTGGGAGCTCAACTTTATTTATTGTAATTTGTAGAGGAGTCCCCACAAATTGTAAGGATATTGCTTCTTGTTTTTTCAAGGGTTTTTTTTTTTTTTCATTTTTCCTTTTCTTTTTCTTTATTTATTGGTGATTAATTGAATTTTAAAATAATATTGTTTAGTAGATAACGTCTAGTAAAAATCAGTCATTAGATCTGTAAAAGTAAATTAAAGGCTAATTTTTACTATTACGCCATATATGTTAGTCTAGTAAATAAAGTTACTCTTGAATTTATGAGCGGCTAATACTATTTAGTAGACTTTTATACAATTGACATACAATTATAATGACGTAGAAGTAAAATTAACTCTTGGTTTTTTTATCTTTTACAATGGTTGGTCCAAAAATTGATTTTCACTGTCAAATTATCATAATTATATGACAATCGTATGTATGAGAAATAATCCTCTCGCTTTTTTTAAGAGTTAATAATTAATTCATCGTCTTCTTCTTCAAACTGATAGTGGTAGACGTTCTCTTTATTTTTTTTAAGTCTAGATTTGGAAAAAGTATACTTTACCCCCCAAAATTTGGGACAATTTTCAATTCAACCTCTAATGTTTCAATTTTTGTAATGCACCCCCGAACTTTCAATTTTTTGCAATTTGACCAATTTTATTCCAAACTTTCTATATTGTCCCTGATTTTTTTATTTTTTATTTTTCATAAAAATATTTTAAAAAAAAATCGGGGTGGCTTTGGCCATCTAGCCATTTTTGCATCTCTAATTATTAATAAAATAAAATAAAATTATGGGCAATATGAGAATTTAGGGATAATATTAGTCAAACTATAAAAATTTGAAAATTTAAGGAGGTGCATTACAAAAATTAAAATAATAAAGATCGAATTAAAATTGTCCTAAACTTTAAGAGATAAAGTGTAATTTTCCCTTTAAATTTATATTTGTAAGCGAAAGTTCATCATTATTTAAAGTAAACAACATTCATGGGAGTTAAAGTTCTCCACAGACAACCTCATCAACATCATTTCCTAAGAGAAGAGCACAGGTTCCGTTACGAGGCTAGTTGGAGTGCGGCAAAAGAATATTATCATGAAATCATTCTACGTGCATGGAATCATGAAGACGCAAGGAATGATAAATGGGTCCATGTAAACCATAAGCTGTCAAATTGCCGAAGGGGAATTTTGGAATGGAGAAATACTGAACCCAGGTCCCCACAAAAACAAATATACAGCATGAAGCAAAAATTAAATATGGTCCAAGGCAGTGTTGATGCACGGGCAGGGGAGGAAGCTATCCTTCTACAGTGGGAGATTAATTGCTCACTGGACCAAGAAGATATGAAATGGAGACAAAGAGCTAAGGCGGCCTGGTTGAGGCTTGGGGACCGTAATACAAAATTCTTTCATACTAGTGCAAACCAACAGAGGAAGAAGAATCATATTTTTAAGATCCAAGATGAAAGGGGAACAACATGAGAGACTCCAGAAGAAATAAAGGTAGCTTTTGTTGATTATTTTGCTAATTTATTTATGGCTGGAGGTGGAGGAAATATGGAGCTTTGTTTGCAGAATATATCTAAAAGAGTAACGGATGGGATGAACAGTGACTTGCTAAAAGCTTTTTCAAGTGAAGAAGTTACTCATGCACTCTAACAGATGGGACCATTAAAAGCCCCTAGACCGGATGGCTCCCCCGCAGGATTTTTTCAAAACCATTAGGAGACTATGGGCAGTGAGATTGCTTTGCTTGTTCTTGATATTTTAAATTTTGGAGTGGTGCCTGAGAATTTAAATTAATTTAACACATATAGCTTTGATTCCCAAAGTGACGAGTGACGACTCCCACATGTGTAACTAAGTTTAGACCTATTAGTTTGTGTAACATGTTATACAAGCTAATTTCCAAGGTTTTGGCAAACCGTCTAAAAAAAAGTTTTACATGATCTCATCACCCCTACTAAAGTGTCTTTGTACCCGATAGACTCATTACAGACAATATATTGATAGCTTATGAGACACTACATACCATGCATACACATATGAAGGGTAAGAAGGGTTTCATGGCGGTAAAATTGGATATAAGTAAAACGTATGACAGGGTAAAGTGGGATTTTCTTGAGGAAACAATGAGACGGATGGGTTTTGCCCCAAGGTGAATACAATTGATTATGATGCATGTGACGATGGTAAAATATTTGATTTTGGTGAATGGAGAACCTTGTGGGAATATCCAACCGTCAAAAGGACTTAGCCAGAAGATCCAATCTCTCCATATTTGTTCCTCCTATGTGCAGAAGTCCTTAGCTCCATGGTAATTGGTGACTCATGCAAATAGGGATGGCTTATTGTCAGGGGTTCTTAATTCCAAATATGGATCCTAGGTAAGCCATCTATTTTTTGCTGACGATAATTTACTTTTTTACAGCGCTAGCATTTCGCAATGGAAACATTTGACAAATCTTCTGAAACTATATGAGGATGCTTCGGGCCAATGGTTGAATAATAACAAGACCACAATATTTTTCAATGGAAACACGAGACTCAAATTGTTAAGAAGGCGATAATGGAGGTGGCAGGCATACCGGTTAACCAACAATACAATACCTACTTGGGGTTGCCGGCCATGGTGGGTAGGTCGAGGATTGCATCTTTTAAGAGCATAAAGGATCGGGTTTGGAAAAGATTACAAGATTGGAAGCTTCAATTCCTCTCACAAGCTGGTAAGGAGATTCTTCTTAAGGCAGTAGTTCAAGCTATTTCTACATATTGCATGAGCGTGTTTTTATTGCCTAAGTCTTTGTGTTTGGAAATAAATTCTTTAATTCAACAATCCTGGTAGGGTCACCAAAATAAGTCCAAGGTGCATTGGATGAGTTGGAGCCATATGGGTCTAGCTCAATAATGCCCTTTGGACAAAACAGGGTTAGAGGCTTTGGCAGCAACCCAATAGTTTTCTTTCAAAAATTATGGAAGCAAAGTATTATAGGATGGGTCACTTTCTAGATTCCAATCTAGGAACCCAACCCTTCATTGCTTAGCGTAGCATTCATAGTTCTCGTGACTTGATTAAGGAAGGATTAATATAGAGGATTGGGAGTGGTACACAAGTGCGAATTTGGAAGGACAAATGGCTTCCCCAGCCAGCCTACTTATATGATTCAGTCTCCACCTTTGTTACTGGATTTGAATGCTTTGGTGTGTGAATTAATTGATAGCAACACGAAGTGGTGGAATCTTCCTATGCTTAAGAATCTGTTTTCTGAAGAGGAGGTTAATCTGATTCTATCTCTACCAATTAGTGTAGCTAACCAAGGGGATAAGCAAATCTGGAAAGACACAAAAAATAGGTTATTTTCTGTTAAAAGTGCCTATTTTATTCAAAAGGAGTTGGAACAAAAAGAAGAGGCTGAATCTTCATCTAGGGAAGGGATTAGTAAGGTATGGCATGAGATTTGGAAATTACGACTTCCAAATGCCCAAAAAAAACTTTTTATGGCATGCTTGTCATGAAATCTTGCCCACTTGGGTCAATTTACATAGAAGGAAAATAGTTGAAGATGCATTATGTCCACTACGTGGAAGGGAAGCAGAAACGGTGTGGAGCAGATGTGTGGAGCATGCTCCACACATCTGCTGTTGACCATGCTCCACACATCTGCTGTTGACCATGCTCCACACATCTGCTGTTGACGGACACCAACGTCCTCGAATGACAAAGATTTTCTCCATTTAGTTGAGAAAGTGTTCAACAAGTGTGACCCAGAGGAAATCCAACTGTTTGTCGAATTGCACACAAAGTATGGCTACGAAGAAATGACTTTGTGTTTGGGAAAATTTTCCAACCCCTAGATGTGTTGGTAACGAACGCAAAGGAGTATGTGGTAGAATTTATGAATGTAACAGAGAGAAGGAGCACAGTTCTGCCTAACATTGCTGTGATGAGAGAGAGAAAGTGGAAAGCACCTGAAGCTGGATGGTTGAAAGCAAATTGGGATGCCTCTTTTTCGAAGACCCAAGGATGGATGGGATTTGGAGTGGTGGTGAGAGATGAGACAGGGATGGTGATTGTGGCACAGTGCAAATCCTTTGTAGGTGCTCTTGATTTGACTGCTAAGGCTCGAGCAGCGTTGATGGCGATCCAAATGTACAGAGAAAGAGGTTTCATGAAAGTCCATTTTGAAGGCGACACACAAAATGTTATTAATGTAGTTAATTTAAATTGTTGTAACCGCACAATAATGATAAACAGTATATAGAATCGAAAAGAAAGAGATCAAGAGAGAGACACACACAGATTTAACGTGGTTCGGCAATTTGTCTACGTCAGAGAGGCGACTATTATTCTGATAATTATTCAGGTTTTCATCGATAAGATAGATATATGTATATATAGATATATATATATATATATATATATATAGTAAAACACTTAAAACCCTACGCATATGGACGCGTATGAATTTCGTACGAAACTGTACGAACTTGTACGGATTCCATACAAAATTGTATGAAATCCCTAAAATACCCCATAGTCAGATTACAGGCGTTGCCCCACACCCCACAACCTAATCGTTCCCCCCACAAACTTAATTACGTCTATGGGCCAATAAACTCCCACTCCGTGAACATTGCTATTGCAACGTTCACTATGCTCCCGTTTACTTAGCCTTCCACTGATATTAATATAAACCACTAACTCCAACAATTTACATGTCAAACTTTGCAAAAAATATGCGAATCCTAGCCATCGTATAACGTGGCTCTAATAACAATTGTTGGGAGTTTATACTAAGAGCATATTAATATACATAATTAAACACAACTCTAGCTTAAAAGCCTAAACTAATGGGTTAAGGTCCACTTAGGTATATTAAACACTATTTTTTTTTATATTTTCTTAATATGGGATATAACACTCGCAAGTATACTCACAACACAAATAGAGTGGACTGGAGCAACTTTAGTTTAATGGTGGAGGATATCCGGTGTGACTTGCAAGCAATTCAGCTAAGGAGGATGTCTTATGTAAGCAGAGAAGGAAACTGTGCAGCACATTCCTTATCCAAGTTTGTTACAATTAATTTTGTGGACATACAATGGCTCTTTAAATCTCTTGATTGTATACTGGATATTATTAGGATGAAGCAAGTTGTTCTATCTTAAGGATAAGTCAATAAGAATCCAATGCTTTTGAATTATATAAAAATTAAAAATTAAAAAAAAAAAAAAAGGTATTCGGTCCTAATAATCTCAATCATCAATTAGTAAGTTCAATCTTGCTCCCAAGACTAAGGAAAATAAGTCACTTATGCATTGAGTTGAATTTATTTATTTATTTATTTTTTTGACATATCCACATAAGAGGTGGGAGGGGGATTCGAACTAATGACTTCAACTTTATTAAGTATGATCCCAGTCGATTAAGCTACCTCTTGGAGACGAGTTGAATTTATTGTTACAATTGAATATTAGTCATGGGTTATCGGATATTAATATCATAAATATATCTTGAATGTCAAATTGTTATATATTTATTTATAATTTGTAACCTCATAACTTAAGTTATGATTTTTTAAGAGTTTATATTACGTGAGTATTTATCGATCAATGAAATGAAGATGATTTCTTTAAAAATAAAAATAAAAATAAAAAACTGTCCAGTGGCCGTAAGCTTTATTTTATATATATATATATATATATTTTTAAAAATAATAATAATAATAAAGTGACAACGCCGGTTTGAGCACACAGAAACATAAAAGCAGGTGACGTATGAAATGACAATAATTCCCCAAAAAGCTTCGAAGAAAGATAAAGCTTTATCCTTTAGCGCTGCTTTCGATTGACGCTAAGAAAAAGACAGTTAAAAGATATTTTACCTTTTTTTTTTTTTTTTAAGTAAGGATGTTTTAGAATATTTTCTTTTAAAGTAAATATATATATATATATATATATATATAAAGTAAGGATATTTTCATTTTACACAACAGTCAAAGTCGTAATCCCTTATGATTGAACTGTCGTTAACGATAATATCATCAAATGTTAAACTCTAACATTATTCATGAATATTTTCAGCAAATATCAACCAAGTATTTAGCAACTTTGGGAAGAAAAATAAATAAATAAGGAAGGTAAATTCCTTACCTTAATTCCTTATTCAAATCTCTCAAACTACTCAGACTCTCAGAGCACTCTTAACCCCCAGCTAGCTCTCTCTTTTTTTTTCTTTCTTCAACAGCTAAACACTCATTCTTATTTATAGATAATTCCTCCAATCGTTTTTCAACATAAACCCTTCTCTAAAATCGTGTATATATAGGTTGTTTGCTGGCAGTCTTGCTTAGGCTTAATCATGACATCCTACGTCGAAAGTCATACAATTTTACTTTCTAATTGTAGATGAGGCCTGCTGAAATTGTGAAAGAGAGGATTGATGCTATAATTGCTTTCTAGAGATATTTTTTAGAATCATTCAAAATATAATATGATTTTAAAATCATTAATAAATTCAACAATAATTTTAAAAATCACATTACATTTGAGACGATTTTAAAAATATTCTAAAAAACTTTATAACATTACTCGAAAGAGAGTCACATGAATTTTGATCCATGCTTGTTTTCTAGGGCTGCAAATCTTCATATGCTTGTCAGGTTTAGTCCCTTAACTTGTATCTCATGTAAGGCTTTAGTCTCAATTTGTAACATCTCACGTTTTTTTTGTCTTTTTAATAAAATTTATTTTATTTTGTCTTTATTATTAAAAAAATATGTATATTTCACATGTTTAGAAATACATGTGACTTTTATAGATTAGGTTAAAAAAATTATTTTAACCTAGTTTAAAAAAAAACCTTTGTCCTTCTTAAGGGTTTTTTTTTTTTTAACCCGGCGTGACATGCAAAAGAAATTATGGGCATGAAGAAAATTAAAAGCAAAATTAGTATAAGCTGGGAAAAATTAATGACAGAATCGAAAACATACTCATGCATGCATGTAACTGGTAGGCATTTATATATATGCGACTTTACTTTTACTCGTTTCAGATTCAATTTGTATTATAAATTAGAAACAAATTTCTTTTAAACTAGTTTAGAGGAAATTTCCTTCAACATATTTTAATAAGTGATAAATGTTACATTTTTTGGTTTCTAAAAAATTAATATTTAGGTTCTTATGTTAGTAGAATGACAATGATTGACTCTTAAAATATATATATATATATATATATATGAGAGAGAGATGCCACTTGTCACCCATTGAAGTAGGTTGAAAAAAAATTTCTCCAAACTTGTCGTCTACCCTCGTTTATAGCTCATATGTTTAACTCTTTCATTGTAGAGAGAGAACCTCTGACCTCTCTCTAGTTTTTTCTCTCCAGTAAGTTCCTTTAGGGAGGATGGATGGTTTCCTCTCCTCTCCCCTCCCCCTTACCTTGCTTTTATGCACTTATTTATTATTATTTTTTTCTTTTTTTGTCTCCAGTTTTTGGTCCCCATCACCGGTTTTAGCAATAGCTACGCCTACCCCTCTTCATCTATCGACCACTACCATCCGGCCATTGCTCTTTTATTCACGTTTGGGGATTTTAATTGATTTGATCGAAGCTAGATATATTTCTTTTGGGCTTGCCAAGCCAATGAGACGCCTCTCCCCTGCCTTCTCCAACCTTTCTGCCACCTATCGCCACCCTCCTCATTGCAACACTCCACCATGAGCCAGTACGTCGCCTACACGCACCAAAGTAGGAGCTTCACTCTCCTGCGCGTGCGATTGTTGCTTCACCTCCGCTGATGCTGTTGTTTGCCAATTTTGTGTTTTTCTGTATTTTATTTTATTTTTTTGTAGTTTCTTTGTAACTTGTTTGAATAAGGATTGTCCAAACCCTGGGGTTGCTGATATGAACAATTTCCTAGCTTTTTGGTTAATTGAAAGAATGAGTTTCAGTATTGGGTCTTTTGGGATAAGTGGAATATGAGCTACCTATGTATTGAGTTGAATTTGTTATTACAATCAAGATTAGTCATGAGTTATTGATATTGAGCATCATAAATAAGTTTTGAAATGTCGATCATATGTATTGATGTTATAAATAGGTTTGAACGCCGATCATATATACGTATTTACGATTAGAACATCATAGCTTTGACTTATGATTTTTAAGAGTTTTGTTCTATGAGTATTTATCAATCAATGAAATTGAAATGATTTCTTTAAAAAAAAAAAATTGTCTATATATATATATATATATATATATATATATATATATGACTCAGAATTTTCGTAGTTTTTGCCATGATTTTTAAGCTTTTGTTTCAAGTGAGTATTTATCAATCAATGAAAATCAAATGATTTCCTTTAAAAAAATAAAAATAAAAAACTTTCCAGTGGCTATAAGCTTTATTAAATATATATAATTTAAAAAATAATAATAATAAAAAGTGACACTGCTAGAACACAGGGAGGGGTATTTCAAAGAAGTTGGTTTTAGATAATCAGAAGTTAATGTAAATTGATGTGAAAAAAAAAAAGGAAAGTAAGAATGTTTAGTATGAAAAAATGAAAAAGTGGTATGGAAAAGAGAAAAAGTTTTGTTTTGTAGTGATTTTTTTATTTGAATAATAATAAAAAGTGAATGATATGATATAAAAAGTAAAAAAATTAAAATGTTTTAATGTTAATTTTTTTTTAAAAAAAAAAAATTATGATAAATATTGTCTAAGCTAATCCCAACCCTTGTAGAGCATCTACTACAGCCTTTTCAAAACCATTTTTTGGTTATTTTAAAGAGGCAATTTAACTAAAAGGGTTTAAAATGTCACTTTTCAGCCTTTTTATTTTAACCAAAAAAATAACACCATGAATAGTAAATCTTCAAACATAAAATTTACCATTCACTTTCTATTCATTAAACAAATATATTTTCTCTCTTCTTTTTCATTTCTCTCTCATTGCTATGTCTACCTAGGTTTCATTTTTGTTCTCTTTTAATAATATTTAACTGCTTATAATTTTTTTTTTAAAATTATTCATATGAAAATTATAATTATTTTGTTATTTACATTTCAAATTTTATTTAAAAATTATAAAACTCATTTGAAAAAAATTAGCAATGCGATTATTTGGGTTTGTTTTTCAAATTTTATTTAAAAATTATAAAACTCATTTGAAAAAAATTAGAAAATGCGATTATTTGGGTTTGTTAAGTTATGTTTTGCGGTTTTTGAGGAGTTTCTTATTTCCTTTCATTTTCTTGACTACCAAACAAATGATAGATGTAATAACACAGGTACATACATCGATCAGCTACATTAAAACTTTCATAATACAACAATTTTAATGTTTTATTAGTTTATTTTGTTTAACATATAATAAGAATACTCTTTTAAAAAATATTACCGTTAGAATAAGACATATTCGTAAAATAGACTACTAAAAAAAATATAAACATTTAAAAATATAAAAGTTAAAGAAAGAATAAACAAATCTTTGAAAAATAATATTTAAATGAAATAGTGAAAGTGAATTGTTAAAGTAGTGAAATTAAAAATAATGCTATAAAAAAATGAGTTGTTAAAATAATTAAAAGTATACTTTTATTTATTTTAAAGAAAGAAAATTTGTGCAGATCAATAGAATGCTCTAAAAGCAACAAACCCCATAAAACATAAAAAGCAGGTGACGTATGAATGACAATGAAAATAATAATAATAAGGAGCCTCATATGCGGTCATGCTACAAAACAACCTTTTGCAGCATCCAATCTTATGGTGACATATTAAGTTCTAGTTTAACAAAATAAAACAAAATGTTAAATCAAAATAAAAACACGCAAACCCACCGCAAACGGCAGAGAGAAGTAAACCCACAAGATCGCCATGAAAAACCACTTTTCCTCGCCAATGAAAAATCAGCATCACGCCGAAAGCTTTCTTTTCTCCCAAACCCAATACGAAAAACCAGAAAAAAACCTCTTTCTTTCTCCAAACCCTTTTTCTTCATCCAGGAAAAAAAAAAAAAAACGGCTGCTAAAAAACAAGAAAAATCAACTGCGAAAAAACAAGAAAAAATCAACAAAACCCAAACTCAAAATCCTTTCTAGCAAAATAAAATCAAAACAGCAAATTTAAAACCCCGCACAAAGAAACCCAAACCACCGGCGGATAAATCAAACCGACCATGGGTCACCATCTCGGCATTTTTTTTTGCAAAATTGAGCCTCAAAATCCGATTCTAATGCCTCAAAACTCGTTTCTAATGTATTAAAATTCGTTTTTTGATTCAAAACTAAAATCTAGAGGGAAGGTTAATCCTTTAGAAATTTTTTCATCCTAAAGCCGGAAAAAATGACTCACGGCGCCGGAGCCAGACCCACGGTGAGACCAATGGGTCTCTTTCTTTCTAGCCGGATGGGTCTGACGGCCAGCGTTTCAGCAGAGACAGTCTCCTTCTTTCTGCCTCTTCGGTTCAATTTTTCTTGCTTTTGAGTTCAAAATCCAGTGCATTAAGTTATAGATTTATTTGTGTGCATTTTTTGTGATTTTGTTGAGGTGTCTTTGTGCTATTTGTTGCTGCAAAAGCCACACTTTGCAGATGGACCGCATAGGAGGTTTACTCATAATAATAATAATAATAAAAAAAGTGACAACGCCGTTTAGAACTCACAGGAACATAAAAGCAGGTAGTTTAAAAAATAAAAATAAATAAATAAATAAATAAAAAGAAAAGAAGAAGAAGAAGAAGAGAGGAACATAAAAGCAGGTGACGTATGAAATGACAATAATTCCCAAAAAAAACTTCTAAAAAAGGAGTTAGATCTTATGGCTGCCAGATTGAGGCAGTCCGACGTAAGATATTTTGTTTTGTTTTATTTTGTTTTTAATTTTTTAAAATTATTATAAGAAAAATTTAAATTTAAAATATTATTATTAAATTTGATATTAGTATCAAATTTAAGATATTAATATTAAATTTAAATGATTAAATCTCTTTTAAGTGATATTATCTTTAAAGAACTAATTTTTCACTTCTAAATTATAATTTTGAATTGAAAAATAAATTTTAAAATATTAAATATTAATTCATAAAAATTTATTTAAACAAAAAAATAAAATCTTTTTTTATTATTTTTTTAATATATGTCCTAGGCTGCCAAAATTTGGCAGCCGCATAACAGGACTCCTAAAAAAAGATAAAGTTTTATCCATTCACGCTGCTTTTGATCGACGCTGACGAACCCAAGAAAAAGACAGAATCCAGGTGGTGTTCTTCTTCATTCTTATTTACGCAACAGTTAAAAGATATTTTCCTTTTTTTTTTTTTTTTTAAATTTTTAAAGTAAGGATATTTTAGAAGTTCTATCGTTCCATTTTTGTATATATTACCACCGCAACGAATGAACGAAAATGATCATCATCTCTTCCATTGTTCCATTGCCAGTTGCCACACCATGTCAGATTGTCTCCCAACCGATGTTATCGCCGACATCCTCTCACGGCTGCCGGTGAAGTCGCTCATGAGATTCAGGTGCGTTTCAAAGGCTTACTACTCTCTAATCTCCAGCCCCTACTTCATCTCCACCCACCTCAATCGCTCTCTTTCCAACTCCCAACACCCACCTTGCCTTTTCGTCAGCCGTTTCGACAACAATTATTCAGACGTCAAACACACTCTCATGCTGTATAATAAAGAAGTAGAGCAGAAAGGGGATTTCTTTGCATACCCATCACACTCCATACAATTGCGTGGTTTACAACAGAGCATGAAATTGGATTTATTGCACTTAGTGGGTTCATCTAATGGCCTGCTTTGTCTTGCCACTACGGTTTTCAATAACGTCAGAGGATTATGTGTTCTATGGAACCCATCTATTCAAAAAGCCATATCTCTTCCGGAGCCTAATCTTGGTTTGTCACACCATTCTGTTGGGTTTGGGTATGACCCCACGACCGATGATTACAAATTGGTGAGGCTTGTGTATCTGTCTAATTCAGAAGGTATTGATGATGTTTTTTTCAACATTGTTCCACCTCTGGTTGAGATTTATACGCTTCGAACTGGCATATGGCGCTCTATTACGACCTCCTGTCCTCCCTACCTCATAAAGTGGTGGTACTCATCGGTTTTCGTGAATGGGGCAGTCCATTGGCCCGCAAACACTCCACGGTGCCAGGGCGGCTTTCGCAATGTGATAGTGTCGTTTAATATGAAGGATGAGGTCTTTGGTGAAGTGGGTATGCCTGAGAGCTTACAAGGGCTGGAAGACTTGAACGTTAATGTGGCGCTTGTTGATGGGTTGCTTGCGCTTGTCCCTCTTAACAAATTTGGCAACGAGGCGTCTCAGGCCGTGTGGGTAATGAAAGAGTATGGAGTGGCGGAATCTTGGACTAAGCTGTTTGATGTTCGCATTGGGGGATTTCAGAGGGTGATAGGCTTTTCAAAGAGGGGTGAAGTTCTAGTGCACAAGGATGGAAGGTTGTTTTCTTTCGGACCCAGTAGCCGAGGATATTTGGATCTTCCCATTGGTGGCCCACAGGAGATTTATGTGGATACTTATGTGGAGAGCCTTGTTCTACTGAATATAGCAGGCCGAGCTCCGGGGCGACAGAGGAATTCATTTTTTTCTACTGAATATAACAGACGGAGTCCCGGGTGGTAGTTAGCGCGCAACGAAAAGCAGGTAGTTGATGCTAGTTCCACACTGTACTAGTTTTCTATAAGTTCCCCATTCAGATAACTTCATGTTTGACAGTTAAAATTTCCAGTCTTTCACATAGGTCAGGAAATTATGATCTATGCTTCGAAAGCATGCCTCGTAAATGATGGTTGATACTGTTTATTGTGTGTTTATTTGGGAACATGTTGTTTCTTTGTGATGGTTGAACATCTGATGGTTCATCTTTTTCTACTTACCAGTTGTAAGAATTTTTCTTAACGTGCCTTGTATTGATATAGGGAAGCATCTATTTAATATCTCCGATAATAGGGGATTTATGTATTTCAAAATCACTAGTTATTTCAATTGAATATCTCACACATTGGGTCTCAGTAAGAGTTTGAGCGTAGAATGTTATCAACATAAACTTTTGGAATAAGTAGTTATTTAACGATCTTTTCTCTTATCTTATTTTGGATAATTTTTAAAGTACTGCTTGTTATGTTGGCTAAAGTTATTGTCTTAGCTGATTGTTGCGGAGGTTGAGATGGAGGTTGCTTTCTAATACAAGTGTAACACAGTTCTGGCTATGGGGTCAAAGAATGGTGCATGCTGTATAGTTCTGCTGGTTTGCATTTGTCACCCTTGATTCACTTTTCACCTTAGCTTTCATCTTGTTGTTAATTTTTAGTACAACTTTAGGCAATGGAATTTGGTTGGCGGTGGCATTGGCATAGAGTTGGACTCTACATTGCCAAATCTTTAACCACATCACAGCCTTTCACCCTTTCAATTTGCCTAAACAAAAGACTAATGACACGTCGTAGGTTTATGGTGATGGTCAATTTATGGACTGACATATGAAATTGTATCAAGCTATTAATTTTGAGTGCTCTTTGGCAGTGATAATTGGAATCAATGTTGAATTCGCTACTGAAATGGATCTTCAATGAACATTTAGGGATAGATCCTCAAGCTCCTATAGAGATGCTTTGAAAAAACCAGGTTGTTGCCGAACATACTAATGCGCATAGGCTGAAAAGCCTACGTAACACTCACTAGTCAAACCAACTTCGTCATCACGATGGAGGAAAAATTGGTTGAAAAAATCCCTCCCTGCCCGCTTCAGTCGACGGATCGTAAGAAGCTATTGAAACGAAGATGTTCTCCCCCCCAATCCCCTCTACCCCTTTGACCCACCACACTATGGATCATCAACCAAGTGTCTCTGTTTCTTGGCAGATTGCAACCATTGTGGAGGATATTCTCAGGTTTTTCAACATTAATCAATTGGTTCAATTTCATTTGACATGCACATTTATTTCATTCCAATCCCACTTTTTATTCACTGTGGTTGTTTTAGGTTCTGTGCTCAAGTTAATCATGCGTGTCTATCCTCTGGCCAAAAAGAAGTTCCAGTAGAGGAGTAACATGTACTAAAATGTTGTTCTACTTCCATTTGATACTGCTTATTGTTTGTTTATTTGGGTGTAGGTAGAGTTGGACGGCAAAATGAAATAGCTAATGTGGGTAGAGTCAGGTTTTTTGTTATCTTTTGGGGGATGGGATGAAGGTGACACTAAGTTTGTTGCAGCACCAGGGAGGTTTAGTCTGATTTTTCAGTGTGTTTCATAGTTTTGATGCTTGGAGAGTTATCATAGATTCTTATTTCTGTAAGCTTGCAGAATGCATTATGTGCTTGTACGCATGCTTCTATAACTATGATAGTCTATTTTCTAAGTGCCAGTAGATGTTGGGGTTGAATTCTCAAAACCATTCCCGTTGGATGTCTTTGTACTTCAGTAATACAGAATATGAACATAATGTTTGTTAATGTACTTTTTTTTTCTTAAATCGTCTGATGTGGTGAAAGATGGTTTCATGAAGACTTTCCTAAAAAAAGAAGGATGGTTTCACGAATACTTTTGAAAATATTACAGTCATTAGTTCTCAGTCCTGACCCTTAATGATGTTTCTTCATAAATACTGATTTTCAGGGTGCCCCATCTATAGACTTTCTATGGTGTATTAGAAAATGGAGTCTTTCAGTTTGTTTCTACTCTGCATTTTCTAAAATGAGAAAGAGAGCATTTGAGTGTCACCATTAAATTATCTATTACTCCAGTTGCTTGTTCCTCCTTTATTAGGTAATTGTAATGTGCAAACTTGAAAATTGTATTTTTCCATCAGCAATGGCTGCAAATGGATGTTAGTTAGGAATGTGTTCTTTTACTGAGATTGATTTTTAATTATCTAAAAAAAGGTTCAGAATGAGGTAAACCATTTTATAAATGAAGCTTTGATGCCCTTGCTATTCTGCATTTGTGCTACAAGTTCCTTGTCTTTTTGCAAGAGGCTATACTGATGTTCAGCGTGGCAATCCTATTAAGACATAGGATCGTATTGTTAAGCAATTTGTTTGGGAAGTCAGATCATGGACAGAAGAAAATTTGGCTTGACTAGGGAAAGTGTGATCTTTGTTGCAATAGGAGTCCGCTTGCAACTCTTCTTGTATAACTTAGGAATGACAATTTGACATATTTTTTGGTGTTTTCTGTTGCTTTGTTTTAGGCACTTAGGAATGGGAGTTTGATGTATTTTCTGGTTTTTGGCATCCATACAAAGTCCATAAGTGGGATGATCTTCATTGTCATTCATGGTAGTTGTTTATTTAGCAGTTTGATAGTTTAGGCAAATTTGACAAATACTCCTTTCTTCTCATAAGGGACATATTAAACTAACTTAATTACACATTGTGGGTTTTTGACCGCCAAAAAGTGTCAAGCATCTGGTAAGAGCTCTCAATTGCTAAGCACTACTATGATTTATATATTTTGTGTTGCTTTTAATTTTTGTTTAGGAAATAAATAACCTATAGTTTTTGTTTAGAATTATTTGAATAATGTAACTTTGATTTTGCTGTTCTGGTTGGTTCTTTTCCCAGTTTGGTTGATGCCCATCTGCTCAAAAGTGTTCTAAATCAATCCTGTTATGGTTTCAGATATGGGTTCTTGCTAATCTTGCTGCATATATAGTTATGTTCGTCTTTCTAGTCATTCCCATTTGCTTCAAATTATTCAAAACCATCCCAAATGCAGTTTGTGATAATGGGTTCTCGTTAATTTGGTTGTTGTTGCTCTATAACCTCTCAGATCTAGTAAACTTATACAATTCAATTAGTCCTCTGCATCCCGCTGCATTTTGTTATTTTTGGTTTCCTTCTGGCAGAAACTAGATGATGAATAGGAGGCCTCTTTGACAGTTAAAAGAACAAATTCCTTTTCTTTTTCTTATAGGAAGACATCCAAGATTCGTCACTACAAAAAGGATAATGGTCATCCAACCATTAACTACTTCATTTATGAATTTCATAGTAATAGAAATACATGTTCTACCGAGACAGAATTTGTAACTTTCTATCCTCTTGCCTAGCAGGCAAAGATTTGCCTACGCGGAAAAGATGATTCGAACAGGAATTCCAATTCAGTAGGAATTCCATTAGCTAGTAATCTTGATTCTTTATGAAGATATGAAATCAAAGTAGTTACATTTATTATTGATTATCTGTGCTTTGGATTGGTGTTGTGAAGCACAACTGATTCAAATGCTTGGAATTGCAAAAGAGAGAAGTCGAGGAAAGCTTGAGTATGAATATTGGTTGGCTTTGCTCTTTGTGCTTTGGATTGGCTGATTCGAATGCTTGGCTTTGTTATGGGATACTTCAGCAAGATGTTTATTATTTCTGATGTGGGATTAATATGGGATATTATATGGGTCCTTAAATTTCTTCATATGAATCAGGTTTTAACATGTTATTTGTCCTTCTTGTATTGATTCTGTAATTTCATTTTATCTTTTAGTTTGGGCGGATGCAGACCACATGATTTGAAAGGTAGCGACGTATTCAGGCAGAGAAGCTGGCTGCAGAGGAGTTGGATAGAAAGAAAATGGCCATGTGCCTTGAAACAGGGCTGAAGCAGAGGCTTTGAAACAGAATAACTACTTGTTAGCAACCATTCTTATGAGGAAATGATCATCATTCTTACTGGTCGTTTCTATCAAATCTGTAAAATCTGTCACAACTCGTGTATATATTCGTGTAGATGGGCATTTGCTTCCTCTGTACAGGTGTAATGATTTACAATGTATAATGTATGAATGACAATTGCTAAATTAGAATTAAAATATATATATGAAAAGGAAATTTTCTTATAAGTACAATCAATTGCTAAGTTATTCGGACTGCATTACAACTTGCAATGTATGCATGGCAAATAAACAGCCAACAGAAGCTTAAAGTGTAAACGCTTCTCCATCCGATAAATAGCAAAAATCTTCACTTTGCAGAATGCGTTAAGTCAACCAACTTAAAAGGAAAATATCCCCTTGAAGCATACCATCATATCAAAGGTGTACGTGCCATAAGCCATCCGCTATCTACTCTCAGCATATGCGGATGCGGTTAGCAAGAATTAGGAGCATATAAAGTATCACTTTTAATAGCAATTGAATTTCTTCTCTGTAGCAAGTTTACAAAAAAAAAAAAAAAAATTTCTTCTCTGTAGCAAGAATCAGGAGTATATAAAGTATCACTTTTAATAGCAATTGAATTTCTTCTCTGTAGCAAGAATCAGGAGCATATAAAGTATCTCTTTTAATAGCAATTGAATTTCTTCTGTCATCCAATTCTACAAACCGCATGAATTAGGAGCACATAAAGTATCTCTTTTAATAGCATTTGAATTTCTTCTCTGTCATCCAATTCTACAAATATCATGCTCTTGTCCATCCGTTTTATTTATTTAATTGGGTCTTTTATTTTTCTGATGATATGACAGGTATTCAGGGCCTTGGTGCTTTTGCTGGACATTGTGAATAGCTCCTGCCTTTTCCGGCATCAGAAAAGAGGTTTTCTCAACTTTATTTCCCTAGTTTTTTTGGTATGAATCAGCTTTATGTCCTCTTAAATCTGTTTTTCCATTCAGGAACTTGTTATCTTTTGACAATGATCTTCTGCATTTTATGATTGAATATCTGCAATGCGCAGAATTTGCAAGTCAATTTAGAAAATTTCACATGAACACCCCCCTCTCCTTTTATGGTCACTGTTATTATATTATTGTGCTTGTGGTTGTTTTCATGTTCAACTTAAGATTAGATCATTTTAAAGAAGATGTCAGAAGTGCAAAACTAAAACATATCAGGAGCATTTGAACGCTTTCAAACTTGAAAGAGAAACTCAGGATCAGTAGTCTAGTAAGTGGCTTAGCTTTACCAGATTGCTCTGATTTATAGATAGATTGGGATGAAGTGGTGAATTGGGAATTGTTGATCTTCAAGGTGTATTTAGATTCTTTGGTGTACATTTATAATATGGTAGAGGTCTTGAGTTGGGATTGACTAAATTTGTTTTAATTTGAGGAGGAGAATTATAAGTGGCAGTGAACTTGCTTGCTGCTTGGGCACTTGAGTACCAGATTTTTCTGGTGTGTAATTTCGTTTGTTGGTTTTTAATGAAGCTTATTCATCCCAAATAAATAAATATAGATTTGATGATCTTATAGCAATCAGATTCACCCATAAATGTGACAGTGGAAGAAGAAATTAGAATCTTGAAAACAAATGCTGAAGTATAATCTGCACAAATAATTGAAGGTAATTTCTGTAAACGTCAGTATCAACATCTTTTTTTCATGTGATGTGGACACAACATTCAACACCAAATTAATCGGAATCAAAGATGAAATCAAAGTTCTAGTCAAGTATAGTAACCATTTCTCATGTCCATGCATAGAGATTTCTAAATTTAGATTCTTTTTTTTATTAAAAAAAAAAAAAAATTGCATAGTGGCGGGTGGCTTGCGGCAAGGATTGAGTTCAAGGGTAACCGTGAGCTATCCCTCAATTTGGGGTTGGCTGTGAACCACCTCAATTTTGGGAATGACGGTTGGCTTGTAGTAAGGATTGAGTTCGAGGTAACCTTGAGCTATCCCTCAATTTAGGGTTGGCTGCAAACCACCCTCAATTTTGGGGATGACACAAGCCGTCCTTTAATTTGCAAGCCATCATCTTTTTTTTTTTTTTAATTATTTTTTAGAGGGGGACTCTAATATTTTCCTACCTATTTGACAAATAATCTAATAGAGGTCTCAAATTTAGAATGGTGACAAATTCAAATTTTAAATCTATTAAATTGAAAAAAAAAATGAGGTTTTAAAGTACACCAAAAACAAAAGAAGTTGATGACCTAATTTCCCCTAAATAGTTTCAATTGTCATGTCACTTAGGACACCCAAACATAAAAATTGTTGGATCTATAATATACTCAGTTTGATCTTTCACATGCTTACAGTTTTGAGTGGAGGAACAACCTTAATGGTTCAATAAAATTAGTTTGAAACCTTTTTAAATTTTTCCCTAAAATAAATAAATAAATAAATTTATTATTGGCACAAAGGAAACTACAATTGATTAAATAAGACATCATACAAATTAGCGTTGGTTATTATTGTTTTGATTGTAACTCCTAGGGTTGGCTATGTGGTTGGACTAGTTAGAACTTTGAGTATGCTTTTTAAGGTCTTAAGTTTGAAACCAAGGGATAAAAAGAATTTTAATTTTTTTTTAATAAAATGGGTTTGGCCCTTGGGGCCGGTCGAACCGCCCCCAAGAGACATGTGGGTGGTTTTGGTCACCTCCAAGGACCCTCGGAAGTGGTTCGGCCACCCTCTAATTGGAGGGGATCCTATCCCTTTCTATAATGTCTTAACTATGTACTTGTCTTCTTTCATCAGTTTCTTCACATTTCTTCAATTCTTACCAACTACCAAAAATCTCAAAAGCATAAAATAATAATTTAGACACCTATTGGTTGGCAACCATAATTTACGCCTTGTTTTTATTTTGCAAGACAACAAGGGGAGCTCTTCCTTTCCATCAACTAAACAATATAAAACTGATATAAAAATTGAACTTTGGATTTACTGTGTAGTAAATCTTAGAAGTCAGAAAGGCTGACTATGTATATTTTGACTCTTAATTTATGAGATATGCTCCCTCTTCTCAAGTCAATATAATAGACTTTTTGTAAGTAATATATATTGTGAAATAAGAAATCCATTCTTTTCTAAATTCTTTTGAGAACAATTTTCAAATTGTACTTCAATCCCAATATTTTATTCTACATTTTTTTTTTTAAAGTCAACTAGCTTAACTTAAATCCTTAATAAACAATATTGTATTGACCTGACCATCATATTTTACGGCTCTTCTTTAAATAAAACGACTTAAATTAAATCAACAACGTCTGTGTTAACATTGACTGCATTATCATTAATATATAATATGAGATTAATTGGATTCGTTATGGCTGGATTGAGAATTTCTCGCATCTGCATTTTGGGCAACACTGCAATTCACACCCTTATAATATGGATTATTAAATTAATGAAATCAAGGTCAATTATGATGATTGTCAATTTGTCTTTTAAAAAAAGAATAATGATACTTAATTAGTAGATCTATACAGTACTTATCATACAAATTGATGATGTCGTTATGAATATATACAGCCATTTGTTAACTAGTTTCACAATCCTATAAAAAGAGGCTAGCTAGGGGAGTTCATTTCAACATTTTAAGGGTTAACGCATTTCAATTCCTTTAATTGGATGATCCATATATATTAATTCAAATTTATATGGACAATCCTGTTGAGCAAGGAATAGATCAGAATTTGAGAGATGGTAGCCCACAAGGAGAAATTGATGCCTTGTACAGATTGATACGGGAAGATGCAAGAGCTTTAGACAACATCAATGACATTCCATTTGTTCAGACTCCTTTACACGAAGCTGCATCTGCGGGGCACACCCAGTTGGCCATGGAGATCATGAGGTTAAAGCCATCATTTGCTAGGAAGCTCAACCAAGATGGCTTCACCCCTATACACCTTGCCATGCAAAATCGCGAAACTAGAGTGGTGCTACGACTACTTGATGTTGATAATGACCTTATTCGTATCCAAGGGCGGGAGGGTATAACTCCCTTGCATTTTGCAGCTCAAATAGGAGATCTCGATCTTTTGGTTGCATTTCTAAGAGGCTGTCCCGGCTCTATTGAAGACGTGACAGTTCGAAGAGAGACTGTTCTGCACATTGCCTTGACAAATGGTAACTTCGATGCTTTTCAGCTCCTACTAGGATGGCTTCGGCGGGCCTGGTTCAAAGATGCCTTTTCATTGAGGAAGGTAACACTGTGCTGCACATTGCAATATCAAGAGATCAATCCCAGGCAAGTTCTTTCCTTCCACTTCCACTCATGCTTTCTAGCTACTAAAGAATTAAGGAAACAGAGCTAGAGTTCGTACAAATATGCATCTCTACATTTTGCAGATCGTAGGATGGTTAACGAAGTTTCCATTGGACATAAACATCGAGAATAGAAGGAGTTTTACAGCGTTTGAGATTTTGGAAAATGAAGCAAATCTGGTGAACGAAGCGCAATGAGGCGCATGCTATGCTGTGCCAGAGCAAGAAGGCCTTGGGGTCTTCGTAGACCTCTTGCAGATTACTTGAGATCTCCCGTCGGAATTGATGAGAGAGTCTATGTATATTTCATCAACCAAAGATCGCGAATCACAACTGAAATGCGCGCGGCGTTGTTGGTGGTGGTTGTGCTGCTTATAACAATCAGCTTCCAGACAGTACTCAGCCGCCTGCAGGAATTTTGCTAGATAACACCGCCACATCCAATACAATAGCTCCGAGTCCGACCAACGTTAGTATAGAAGTGATCAAACGACAGCCCCATCATTTAACGACGACATTATTCATGCTCGAAAACTCATTGAAGCTTCTCATGTTTTTACTGCTTCTTTCTTTTTTGCTGCAATCTCTGCAATATTATACCTCCTTCCTTTTGGTCATTTTGTGTTAGCCGGACCCATTTGTATCCTCTCACTGTGTTTCATCCTTTCATTTTACATCACGTTTACGAGGTCTTCACCGATTTCATGGTGGGAGATTACTTTTTTTGTAGTTTCCTTGTGTTCTACTTTTTATTCTTGTCCTTTTTATTTCCTTGATGCTGGTAGGAATACTTGTCAAGGCTTTTGTTCGAAGATCGGAGCTACTTGACCCTGCTCGTACATAGATCGTCGGTGGGCGGTACGCTTGCTTATCCCCGGCGGGCCGCCCCTACATGCAGTCTAAGCAGTTTGTTCGTTGGTGAAAGAAGAATTGGTCCGCGGGCTGGGTTGATGATTTATTTTTTTCCTCCTTTTAAATGTCATTTCATTCGGTCTTTTGACCGAGTATCATATATGATTTTTGAGATCTAAAAATACGACGGGTTTTATAGCGACTGGTGTTTGAGCTGAATTTTAAAAAATATTATGAAATATTTTGTATATATTTTTTTGTCTATTTTTTTTTTGTTAACATTGAATGGATGTTAATTTTGATTTGATGTATTAATTTAATATTTGATATAACATCTTATCATTTTTATTTCGTTATACTTTGGTCTTGACTATAAAACTTTTTGGCATCGTCCCTCCGATAAGCTGAGCAATGAGGACATTACAAGTTGCCAAGTCTTAAGGCTCTTTTTTGGTAGTGTTAATTAATAAGCATGTAAAATTATTGAACTGATAGCTGCTAAAATTAAAATAATAAAATATCAAAAAACGTTAAAATAATAAAAAAGAAACTGAGATAAATAAATAAATAAATGGAAGGGATTGCTGGGCCAGTAATCATTCCTGGCAATGCTGTTGAATGATATAATGCATTTTGTCCTTTCTTTCTCTCATTGGCCACGCCCACGCGCGTTGCTTTTGATTGAGGCTCAACATTCAAACAAAATGTCCTCTCTGCAGTCGGCACTCTGCACAGTGACAGTGACACAAAACAGCAATGGCTGGGCGCCCCGGAAAGTTCTTCACATGCATTTCGAATGAAACAAACCAAACAAACAGCCCCACACACCCACCTGCTGCATTTCTCTCTTTTTTTCTCTAAACGAGCAACAACTCCTGCTTTTCTTGTGCTCAAGTTGAAGGAAACCATTTTGCAATGGAATCCCTCACGATGTTAAAGTGGCTTCCAAAAGAGATTATCCTCACCGAAATCCTCTCACGACTGTCGGTGAAGTCGCTCATGAGATTCAGGTGCGTTTCAAAGGCATGGTGTTCTCTAATCTCCACCCCCCGCTTCATCGCCACCCACCTTAAGAATTACTCTCTTTCCAACTCCCAACACCAGCTTTGCATTTTCGTCTGCCATAACCGCACCTCTCACACCCTCCTGCTGTATCCATCATATCAAGAAATAGAACAGAAGGGTGATTTCTTTGCAAACCCATCAGATCGCATCGAATTTGATGACCCATTTAACCATAAATATTCCTTATACTTGGTTGGTTCATCTCACGGCCTACTATGTCTTGCCAGTATGACTTGGAATAACGAAATTAGGTTATGTACTCTCTGGAACCCTTCTATTCAAAAAGCCATTTCCCTTCCCAAGCCTAATCTTAAATCTCTACACCTTTCTTTTGGCTTTGGGTATGAGCCCATGACCGATGATTACAAATTGGTGATACTTATTGATGCAGCCTGAAGAAGCGGAAGCCAATAAAATAGTTCAAGAAGAAAGATAAATAATTCTTAGGAGTTAAA
The DNA here is from genome assembly GCA_013348765.1 of Carpinus viminea. Classification (NCBI taxonomy): domain Eukaryota; kingdom Viridiplantae; phylum Streptophyta; class Magnoliopsida; order Fagales; family Betulaceae; genus Carpinus; species Carpinus viminea. Next base: position 30,990,989 of record CP054673.1, read on the forward strand.
ACTCTCAAAACCTAGGAATTCTTCTTCAAAATATAGAGTCTATCTATAAATTAAAGGAAAAGGAAGAAAACTCAACTCTGAGATTCTTATTAAGAGAAAACTGATAATCAACATAAATTGAATTGTCAACAATGACTAGATGCCTTTATATAGGCTAGGCATCTCCTAAATTAACAAGGAAAAGTAAAACAAACCTAAAGGGAAAAGGAAAACAATTCCTAATAGGAAAAGGAAAACAATTCCTAATAGGAAAAGAAAAACCTAATCCTTATTAAAATCTAATCCTAATGGAAAAGGAAAACTCACTCCTTATTCTAAAAGGAAAATTAAAACACACATGCATAATTAAAATAGTAGTTTTCTCAATTTCCTCATGCATTAGATCGTGTCACCATTTTCGGGTGTCTTCACGCTACCATCTTTCCGGTCCTTCTCATAGTCCCAAGCATTGTGGTCTACATCATCCTCCCCAGTTGGATGAATTCGCCTCAATTCACATCATCATCGATGAATCTCCGTAAAAGGCACAAGATGTTTGATATTGAAGACATCCAAGTCTTGATGTGGTTGGGTAACTTCAATTGATAAGCATTGGGGTTGATCTTTTCACAATCTCTACGGACCAATTTTGCGAGCCGCTAGCTTATTGTACTCACCAACAGTGAAATCGATCTTTAATTAGAATCGCCCACACAAAATCACCTTCTTCAAATTCCAAAGAACGCTTCTTGTCCGCATCCGCTTTGTATTTTGTCGTTGATTCTTGTAGGTTCTTGATGGTTAATTGATGGCCCTCCTTAATTTGTGCAATGAGATCCTCGCCTTGGTGTGTGTCTTCTTCAAATCGGGGAGAGGTGCTAAGTCCAGCGGTGTCCGCGGTTACTCCCATAGATGATAGTGAATGGACTAAGACCAGACTTGATTATGAGACCGATTGTAGGCAAACTCTGCTGCATGCGATTCTTGGTCCCATGACTTGAGATTCTCCCCACCAAACTCCGAACAATGCCCCCAAGGACGGTTGACCACCTCCGTTTGACCGTCCGTCGAGGATGATCGCACTACTAAAATCTAGCTTGGTATCGCCGGTTGCCACAAGCACCGCCAAAAGTGGCTAAGGAATCGCGTCACGGTCGGAAACTATGGACAATGGCAAGCCATGTAGTCGATAGACCTCACGAAAATACAATTGTGCCACATTCACAAGATCGGCAGCCTTCTTACACGCAATGAAATGAACCATCTTAGAAAACGATCCACAACCACAAAGATGGAATCATTACCTTTTTGGGTGCGAGGAGACCCAAAACAAAATCCATGCTCACATTAGACCACGGGCCCTCCAATAGGCGTGCATATACAACCCAGCGTTAGTGGCTCCTCCTTCAAACTTGACACACCCTACAACTCGCCACGAATCGACCCACCTCCATGCGCATAGTCGGCCAATAGAACTGTTCCGCCACCAATTGGAATGTCTTGTCTCGTCCCATGTGCCCCTCATTATGGCGTTCTTGGATAATTTTCAACCTTAGACTACACTCTGGAATGCATAATTGGTGCCCCTTAAAGAGGAACCCATTAAACAATCCATAGTCCTTCCTCACCCCCGAAGTGACATCTCCAACAATGGGACCAAAGAAAGGGTCAGTAAGCAATAAATCTTTTATAAAATCAAACCCAAGTACCTCATTTTGCATAGTGACCAATAGCGACGACTTATGGTGAGGCGTTAGCCACCCTATTCAATGCTCTCGCCTTTGTGTTTGATGGTGAAGGAAAATTGCTGCACATAAGCGGCCCATTTGGCGTGCCGACAGAAAGTTTATCTTGACTATTGAGGTGCTTCAATGCCTCATGGTCCGAGTACAAGATAAAGTCATTATAGGCTAAATAAGAGCTCCAATGCTTTAATGACGCACCAATGCATAAACTCCACATCATAGGTGCTATAGTTGAGTCTTGGGCCACCCAACTTCTCACTAAAAATGCCAGGCTTTCCTCCTTGGCTCAATACCGCTCCAATACCGACTTTGGAGGCGTCACAATTGTTCAAAAGGGACTTCAAAATCTGGTAGCACAAGCAATGGGGCTTTGTAAGCTTGAGCTTGATCACTCCAAAAGCTTCCGTCCAGCTTCATTCCAAGAAAACTTCCTCCTTTCATGCATTCGTGATAGGCGCCATGATAGTGCTAAAGTCATGGATGAAACGCCTATAAAAGGACACTAACCCATGGAAACTTCGGATGTCATGTAAGGTAGTGGGAAGAGGCCAATCTCTCACTGCTGCTACCTTGGATTCATCTACCGCCAATCCATCTTTCGACACCATATACCCAAGGAAAAGAACTGAATCCTTCATGAATGAACACTTGTTAGGGGAAGCATAAAATTTCTCCCTCTTGAGCACACCAAGTACTTCCCTCACATGTTGAAGATGCTTCTCTTAGTTGGGGCTATAGATAAGAATATCGTCAAAGTAAACCACTACAAACTTGCCAATGAACGAGCGAAAGGCTTGATTCATTACCCTCATGAAAGTGCTAGGGGCATTAGATAGCCCGAATGGCATTACCAACCATTCATAAAGCCCCTCACGCGTTTTAAATGCAGTCTTCCACTCATCCCGGCCGGACCGAATTTGATGGTACCCACTCAGAAATCCAGTTTTGAAAAATTCTAGCCCCACTCAATTGGTCCAACAAATCATCTAAACGGGAATAGGAAATCAGATCTTACCGATCTTGTTAATGGCTCGGCTGTCCACACACATCCTCCATGTACCATCCTTTTTGGGCGTGAGCAACCGTACCCATGGACTCAAACTCTCTCGGATATGCCCTTTAGCTAACAACTCCTCCAGTTGGCGTCTCAATTCTTCATGCTCCTTGGGGCTCATGCGGTAGTGTGGTCGGTTGGGCAAATTTGATCCCGGCACTAGATCAATCTGGTGTTGTATGTCACGAAGTGGCGGCAGCTCATCAGGTAACTCCGCTGGAAACACGTCCACAAATTCTTCCATCAACCCTTTAGCCTCTACCGGTACTTCTTCACCCTTGCAATTATCCTTGCTCACCAATACATACACTACTTTTGATGCCAACATCTCCGTAATAAATTCGCCAGTGTCAATAGGGATTGAGAGTGACCCGCCCTTGATGGGTTTGGGGTTGTTTCCCAAGCTTGGCAACAAGGTTATCTTCACCTTACCTATTATGAAGCTATATGTATTCTTCCTTCCATCATGGTGCGCCTCATCACATATTGCCAGCCTACCCAACAATAAGTGACAAGCGTCCATCGCCACGACATCACACAACATCTTGTCTTGATACCGATTCCCAATGGAAAAAGACACTAAGCAGCGTTGAATTACGATTACCTCATTGCCTTTCTTGAGCCATTCCAAACGGTAGGGATTGGGATGTTTCTCATCTCTAGGGCCAGCTTCTCCACTACTTCTTCCGCCACCACATTCTCACAATTGAATCGATGACAAGTTGGCATACCTTGCCCCAATCGTACATCGTGAATGAAAAGATTGTGGCGCTGCTCATCTTCATCTTCCGCCTTTCGAGGAGTGAAGCACACCTCCTCACCATGAATAAAGGACCACTTTCGGCATCTCCACCGAGAAATGCTTCCTCGCCTCTCCGTCTTCAAAAAGCTGCGTCTTGCTCCTCTCCTCCGCCTTGCTCCTCAAAGGCACCTCCGAATCAACCAAGACCTTTGCCATACTTCTCCTTGCATAATCCGCCATCCGATGACCCGGCTCACCGATTCAAGCACTTGGGACCGGTAGGTGCTCCGGTTCGACTAGATTGACCATGGTGGTTCCCTTGTTTGGACCGTTTGATGGAGTAGTCCCCCTTTGGGAATGATCCTCCCGACCGTTGTAGCCCCGTTCCTCCACGTCCAAAAATGCCCAAGGACCCCGTGCCAAATTCTTCTCAACCAACAAGGCTCTCTGGGTGGCTGCCGAAATAGTCATGGGGTCAAAAGGTTCACCATGTCTTGAATTTGTGGCGCAAACCCCAATGTTCGGGACACCAATTGCTCCACCGACTCCGATAGGTCAATGCGTGCCAACAATGGTGAAATTCATCCAGATACTCTTCTACCGACTTCGCCTTGACTACAATTTTGTAGCCGTTGATACATAATTCGCGGTAGTTGTGGGGCAAAAAGTTCAGATCTTCCTCAGGTCTTGCCCAACTAGTGATCTTCGCCTTGCCTTCCGCGTTCTTATGCCTTCACGCCACCATGCCGCAGCCCTTCCCAAACTTGGTTGCGACCAAAGGAACTCGTTTGTTGTCGTACCTCCTTGAATTCTAGAATTTCTTCCATACCGCTACCCAATCCAAAAATTCCTCGGGTTGCATACCCCGAGAATTCGAATATCCACTTTGAACCCGCTCTCCCACCGATTAGCATGAGCTTGCAGGGGTCGACGGCCTGCGTTCGGCGCCCGCAAAAGGGTTTGCAGCTCCATAATCGTCGCCGCTTCCGTCCTCTTCCTCTTCTTTGGGGGAGTTCGTCGTCGACGGATGTCGTAGAGACGTGATTCATCCAGCTGGCGGGTGAGGTCTTCAATCCGTGCCCTCAATGCCGCCTGCAGGTCCTCCTCATGTCCCTCCGGTGTCGCCTCTGGGTCTTCATGAACTGAATCAGAACGCTCATACACGTCGTGCAAACTTGCATAGCGGTTGCCCCCCTTTCTTGTGACTGGTGCCATGGAAAGAAAACCGAGCTCTGATACCAACTGATGCAGCCTGACGAAGCGGAAGCCAATAAAACAATCCAAGAAGAAAGATAAATAATTCCTAGGAGTTAAAACTCTCAAAACCTAGGAATTCTTCTTCAAAATATAGAGTCTATCTATAAATTAAAGGAAAAGGGAAGAAAACTCAACTCTGAGATTCTTATTAAGAGAAAACTGATAATCAACATAAATTGAATTGTCAACAATGACTAGATGCCTTTATATAGGCTAGGCATCTCCTAAATTAACAAGGAAAAGTAAAACAAACCTAAAGGGAAAAGGAAAACAATTCCTAATAGGAAAAGAAAAACCTAATCCTTATTAAAATCTAATCCTAATGGAAAAGGGAAAACTCACTCCTTATTCTAAAAGGAAAATTAAAACACACATGCCTAATTAAAATAGTAGTTTTCTCAATTTCCTCATGCATTAGATCGTGTCACCATTTTTCGGGATGTCTTCACGCTACCATCTTTCCGGGTCCTTCTCATATAGTCCCAAGCATTGTGGTCTACATCACTTATGGATCTCCATGATTCTCCAAGCAAAACTGATCCACCTCTGGTTGAGATTTATACGCTTCGAACTGGCATATGGCGCTTTATTGCGGCCCCCGATCCTCGCTACACGATGAACTATTGGTCCTCATCGGTTTTAGTGTGTGGGGCACTCCACTGGATCACACACACTCCACGGCATCAAGGTGCCTTTTGCAATGTGATCATGTCTTTTAATATGAAGGATGAGGCCTTTGGTGAAGTGGGTATGCCTAAGAGCTTACAAGGGCTGAGAGGCTTGAACGTTACTGTGGCGCTAGTTGATGGGTTGCTTGCGCTTGTCCCTTGTAACGGACTTGGCATTGAGGCGTCTCATGCCGTGTGGGTGATGAAAGAGTATGGAGTAGTGGAATCTTGGACAAAGCTGTTTGATGTTCCCATTGTGGGATTTCAGACGGTGATAGGCTTTACAAAGAGCGATGAAGTTATAGCGCACAATGTTGACAGATTGTTTTCTCTCGGACCTGGTAGCCGACGATCTTTGCAGGGTCTTCCCCTTTCTGACATACAGCATATTTATTTGGATACTTATGTGGAGAGCCTTGTTCTACTGAATGGAGCCAACCTAGTTCCGGGAAGACGGGGGGATTCGTCTGATGGTAGTTAAGGAATTGGTAAGAAAAGCATGTAAAGGCAAGGTACTTTTAGTTATGATTACTGAATTTGTGTGGTTAATATAGGATTATGAATCATATTACAATTTCCTATTTCAATATCGTTAAATTATATTTTCCATTTTGCATACCGCTTTATAAATCCCATACAAAATGCTAATCAATTTACTGGTCCAAATTGACTGTTTTACTATAAGTTCCCCATTCAGATCGCTTAATGTTTTAACAGTTGAAATTTCCGGTCTTTTACATAGGTCAGGAAATTATGCACTATGCTTAGAAAACATGCCTCTTCCTCTTTGGTGCGTTCAATAGATTGAAGTCCGTATAGAAAATTTGTTGAACAACTGTGAGCTTAATCATTCCTTTTAGATTGAAAACCTTGCGATTAGAGCTTAGGAGAGAGGACTCTCATGCCCTTTCTATAGCCATATAGACGGTGTCTATCCCTACCGCACTACCATTACCCTATTTATCATTGTTGAAATGCCAAAGTGAGAAACCATTTGGGATGACTATTCTAACATATTATAGGTAACAACCTGCCACTTAAAGTTATAGGTAAGGACCTGCTATGTTTCCAAGAGAAACAGCCAACATGTGAATAATTTGAGGATTTACAAATGAATTGCTTATGCGGTTATGCCATAATCTGTCAGCAAAGTAGGATGACTAATCCATGAGCGAAGAATTCATGCACTCAACCAGCAAATATATTGTAGTTATATCAATCCCAAAGTTGAATCAGATTGATAAGCGTATGCAAATGCCAGTAATGACAGCTTCATTTCAAGAATTTGCAGGGAAAAACAATAAGGAATGGATATATGTTCTGTGTTGCTTTTAATTTTTGTTTAGGAAATAAATAGCCTATAGTTTTTGTTTAGAATTCTTTGAATAATGTAACTTTGATTTTGCTGTTCTGGTTGGTTCTTTTCCCAGTTTGGTTGATGCCCATCTGCTCATAAGTGTTCTAAATCAATCCTGTTATGGTTTCAGTCATGGGTTCTCGCTAATCTTGCTGCATAGATAGTTGTGTTCGTCTTTCTGTTCATGCCCATTTGCTTCAAATTGTTCTGAACCATCCCAAATGCAGTCTCCTTCAGGTGTAAACTAGACGATGAATAGGAGGCCTTTTTGATGGTTAGGAGAATAGGAGAGTGTCTGAATGAATTTAGTTGATTTAGAACTTCCCAATTCAGTAGGAATTCCTTTCGTTAGTAATCTTGATTCTTTACTAAAATATAAAATCAAAGTAGTTACATATATTATTGATTAGTTGTGCTTTGGATTGTTGGATTGTTGGGCGGATGTAGATACATGGTTTGAAAGGTAGCAACGTATTTAGGCAGAGAAGCAGGCTGCAGAGGAGTTGCATAGAAAGAAAATGGCCAAAGAGCGAGAACAGGGGGAAAAGGAGAGGCAGGGAAACTAATAGGAGTATATAGAGTATCTCTATGTTTTCATGTTTTCTAATTTTTCTTGTAATACATTAAGTTGGATTAACAATTATTTGTCTCAAGTAAGAATTCATGGTAAGCATTAGGCCTTTGTGTTTTTGGGGTATGTTTTGTTGTCAGCAGACACAGATTCTCAATTTTTTTTTTTCTTCCTACTTGCTGGTGAGATTGTTGTGGTTTGTGTGTTCTCCTTGGATTTGTGTCAAAAACCTGTTAAAAATGTACCCAATATATGTGGACATTGGCTTTATATCCTCTTAATTCCGTTTTTCCATTCAGGAGCTTGTTATCTTTTGACATTGATCTTCAGCATTTTGATCATCGAATATCTGCAATGTGTAAGAACTTGACTGCCAAATTATTTCTTTTAAGTGCATCCACATCAAGCTCTTTATATCTAATATTTCTTTAAAATTTTAACAAAATCTACAAAAAATCATCCATATCAAACTCTCTATCAAATGTTAAATATAACATTTGTCAAACCTCCTCTTCAAATTTAAAGAGACCAAAAGCAAATATTAAAATATTATCGTATTATTTTATATTATTTTATTGTGTTCTAGAACCACTTTTCTTTTCTTCATCTCCTTTTCTATTTCTTTCTCTTCAGAGTTTCATCCCCTCATTTTTTACTTTTTTTCCCCTTCCATTTTTTTTCGTCACTCCTCTTTTCTCAAATACACAATTACATTAATTGATGTCCATTTTTTTTTCTAATAAATTAAATGCATTCATCAATGAAATCTATTGAATTAAAGATGTAATTATGCACAAAAAATAATTACATGTATGTGAGTATGAAAGTGAGTTTCATGGTAGTTAAAGTAATTTGGTTTTACAATAAAAATAATAATATTTGGTAAAAATAGTAAAATATTTAAAGAGTTTGATATTTGGTAGCTTTTAAAAATGACTAATTATATCTAAAAAAGTATAATTTAAAAATTAAATTTAACTAAATTTTGCATAACTTGATGCAGATGCTCTTAGGTCTTAGCCAACCACAAATAGCATATATGCCTTCAAGCACTCTGTATAGAGTCCGTTTTAGCCTGTTAACTTTGCCAATTCAAATTGACTCCTTGAATTTGAAGGGAAATATTTTAGTGCAGGAGTGGGACACTGCAGCCCACAATAAAATTCAACACATGATTAATCTGTTTGATCAAACCTATGATTAAAAGTCAAAAGTTTTTCTAAATTATCACTATAATTTCAAGATTATGGATATACCTTCACTTTTTATTAAAAATATATATATATTTTTTAACTAATCCCATTCTCACCATTTGAAAATAATCTAATTTTGTTCTTATAATTGAAAATATATATATATTTATTAATTTAAAAGAAATATTGAAGTCACAGATTTAATAAAGATTAATTTTATTTTTTTACGTGTTATTTAAAAAAAATTATTATTTAGTGTTTTAAATTTAATTTTTTAAATAATCCGTGAAAAGTTGGAGCTTTATTAAATTTATGTTTATGCCTGTGTCTCTTAATTTAAAGCATTGTTACCTTGTTGAGTGGGTGCAGACAACCTTTGATCTTAAGCCTAAAGTCGTCCTTTGCAGAGGAATTGATTTTTTTTTTTTTTCAATGTCTATATAAAAAAAAAAATTCAAATTAATAACCTTTATTTATTTAAACTTAATTTCAGTGATTAAGATACTTTAGAGACAAGGAGTTGAAAAAAAAAAACTCTAGCCTCAATCAAGAAGAACTTCAAAAGGAGAGAAGATCTAGATCTTTCCTCCTTTGCTTTCACGATAGCAGTGTAGTGTCTTTTCTGTAAGTTTCATCGGTCTTTGTTTTTGACGGGTTGCTTTAGATCTAGTTTATAGATTTAGATATAGATTCAAATTTAGTCTCTTCAACTTTAGATCTTGATTGTCTTTTTCAGTCAAAACGTGTCTTCTGAAGGAATGTTTATAATACCGTGCTCCTCCATTGTTGCTTGTAGGTTTTTGTTTTGTTTTTTGTTTTTATTTTATGGTCATGGTCGTTGAACTGAAGACGTAAATAATGTTTTTGGCTTTCAAGTTGAGAGGCGAATGTTTTGGGTGTGGATTTTTTGCCCATGCCTGAAAAATGGCTTCCTATGTCATTGGAAGGAATCTGCGTTAGCAGATCTGTTCTATAAACTAAATAACGGGTTGGGATAGTGAATGATTGACGTTATAGATTGATTTTCATTGTAAGATTTATATGTTTTTTATTTTTATGACATGTAATTTTTTAACTTTGATTATAATTTTGTAAAACCATATAGCCTGTGATTATAAGAATCTTTATACTCTTAATCATAATTAATGAAATCAGATTGAATAAAAAAAAGAAAAAGTTAGGAGTTGAATATTTAAATTAAATTTTAAGTCAAAAGAAAATTAATAAATCAGTTGAGCCTTAATAAAAGAAAGTATCAGTTGAGTCAAATCAGTAGGCAGTAGGGATATCATATCCCAATACTCTGTCCGCTGCCTCTTAAAAGCGCCTCACGTCAATGAGAAAATTTTCTCCCTCTCTTTCTTTGGCCACGCGCTTTGATTCAAACAAAAAACTTGATGAACATGTAAAATTTCCTCCTTTTAAATGTCATTTCACTCGGTCTTTTGACTAATTTTTTAATGTTTTATGTCAGGAGAGAAATTACTATAAAATTTAGTATAAATTTAATTATATATAATTTTTAAGATTTAAAAACACAACGGATTTTATTCTGATTTGTGTTTGAGTTGAATTTTAAAAAATATTATGAAATAATTATTTTGTATATATATTTTTGTTTATTTTATTTTATTTTTGTTAACATTGAATTTATACTAATTTTGATTTTATATATTAATTTAGTATTCTATATTAATATTTTATTTATTTATTTATGCTTTAACATAACATCTTATCATATTTGTCTCTTTATACTTTGGTCCTGACTATAAAACTTTCTGGCTCCTTCGTCCCCCCAAGAAGCTGAGCAATGACGAGATTTACAGGTTGCTAAGTCTTGAGACTTTTTTTTGGTAGTGTTAATTAATAAGAATGTACAGTGTTGAATGATAGAAAATTTAGATCAATTTTTCAGCAAAAAGAAAATCAAATCAGTAGGGATAATGGATATAATGCATTTTGTCCTTTCTTTCTCTCATTGGCCACGCCCACGCGCGTTGCTTTGATTGAGGCTCATCATTCAAACAAAATGTCCTCTCTGCAGTCTGCACTCTGCACAGTGACAGTGACACACAACAGCAATGGCTGGGCGTCCTGCAAAGTTCTTCACATGCATTTCCAATGAAACAAACCAGACGAACAGCCCCACCCACCCACCGTCTGCATTTCTCTTTCTTTCTCTAAACAAGCAACAACTCCTGCTTCTCTTTTGCTCAAGTTGAAGGAAACCATTTTGCAATGGAATCCCTCACGATGTTAAAGTGGCTCCCAAAAGAGATTATTATCACCGAAATCCTCTCTCGACTGCCGGTGAAGTCGCTCATGAGATTCAGGTGCGTTTCAAAGGCATGGTGTTCTCTAATTTCCACCCCCCGCTTCATCGCCACCCACCTTAAGAATTACTCTCTTTCCAACTCCCAACACCAGCCCTGCATTTTCGTCTGCCATAACCGCACCTCTCACACCTCCTGTTGTATCCATCAGATCAAGAAATAGAACAGAAGGGTGATTTCTTTGCAAACCCATCAGATCGCATCGAATTGGATGATCCATTTAACCATAAATATTCCTTGCACTTGGTTGGTTCATCTAACGGCCTACTATGTCTTGCCAATATGACTTTCAATAACGAAAGTGGGTTATGTGTTCTCTGGAACCCTTCTATTCAAAAAGCCATCTCCCTTCCCAAGCCTAATACGTTACAGTCGCACCAAACTTTTGGATTTGGGTATGAGCCCATGACCGATGATTACAAATTGGTGAGACTGATGAATCTTGATAATTGTCCTCTGGTTGAGATTTATACGCTTCGAACTGGCATATGGCGCTTTATTACGGCCCCCGATCCTCGCTACACGATGAAGTATTGGTCCTCATCGGTTTTAGTGTGTGGGGCACTCCACTGGGTCACACACACTCCACGGCATCAAGGTGCCTTTTGCAATGTGATCATGTCTTTTAGTATGAAGGATGAGGCCTTTGGTGAAGTGGGTATGCCTATGAGCTTACAAGAGTTGGAAGACTTGTTCGTTACTGTGGCGCTAATTGATGGGTTGCTTGCGCTTGTCCCTTGTACTGGATTTGGCATCGAGGCGTCTCATGCCGTGTGGGTGATGAAAGAGTATGGAGTAGTAGAATCTTGGACAAAGCTGTTTGATGTTCGCATTGAGGGATTTCAGAGGGTGATAGGCTTTCCAAGGAGCGATGAAGTTCTAGTGCACGATGCTGTCAGGTTCTTTTCTTTCGGACCTGGTAGCCGAGGATCTATGGAGGATCTTCCCCTTTGTGGCCTAGAGCATGTTTATTTAGATAATTATGTGGAGAGCCTTGTTCTACTGAATGGAGCCGACCTAGTTCCGGGAGGACACGGGAATTCGTCTGATGGTAGTTAGGGAATTGGTAAGAAAAGCATGTAAAGGCAAGGTACTTCTAGTTACGATTACTGAATTTGTGTGGTTAATATAGGATTATGAATCATATTACAATTTCCTATTTCAATATCGTTAAACCATATTTTCCATTTTGCGTACCGCTTTATAAATCCCTTACAAAATGCTGATCAATTTGCTGGTCCAAATTGACTGGTTTACTATAAGTTCCCCATTCAGATCGCTTAATGTTTTAACAGTTGAAATTTCCAGTCTTTCACATAGGTCAGGAAATTATGCACTATGCTTAGAAAACATGCCTCTTCCTCTTTGGTGCGTTCAATGGATTGAAGTCCGTATAGAAAATTTGTTGAACAACTGTGAGCTTAATCATTTCTTTTAGATTGAAAAGCTTGCTATTAGAGCTTAGGAGAGAGGACTCTCATACCCTTTCTATAGCCATATAGACGGTGTCTATCCCTACTGCACTACCATTGCCCTATTTATCATTGTTGAAATGCCAAAGTGAGAAACCATTTGGGATGACTATTCTAACATATTATAGGTAACAACCTGCCACTTAAAGTTATAGGTAAGGACCTGCTATGTTTCCAAGAGAAATAGCCAACATGTAAATAATTTGAGGATTTACAAATGAATTGCTCATGCGGTTATGCCATAACCTGTCAGCAAAGTAGGATGACTAATCCATGAGCGAAGAATTCATGCACTCAACCAGCAAATATCTTGTAGTTATATCAATTCCAAAGTTGAATCAGATTGATAAGCGTATGCGAATGCTGGTAATGACAGCTTCTTTTCAAGAATTTGCAGGGAAAAACAATACGGAATGGATATATGTTCTGTGTTGCTTTTAATTTTTGTTTAGGAAATAAATAGCCTATAGTTTTTGTTTAGAATTCTTTGAATAATGTAACTTTGATTTTGCTGTTCTTTTTGGTTCTTTTCCCAGTTTGGTTGATTCCCATCTGCTCGTAAGTGTTCTAAATCAATCCTGTTATGGTTTCAGTCATGGGTTCTCGCTAATCTTGCTGCATAGATAGTTGTGTTCGTCTTTCTGTTCATGCCCATTTGCTTCAAATTGTTCTGAACCATCCCAAATGCAGTTTCCATCAGGTGTAAACTAGACGATGAATAGGAGGCCTTTTTGATGGTTAGGAGAATAGGAGAGTGTCTGAATGAATTTAGTTGATTTAGAACTTCCCAATTCAGTAGGAATTCCATTCGTTAGTAATCTTGATTCTTTACTAAGATATAAAATCAAAGTAGTTACATTTATTATTGATTATTTGTGCTTTGGATTGGCTGTGTAAAGCATAACTGATTCAAATGCTTTGGATTGTTATACTGATTCTGTATTTTCATTTGTCTTTTAGTTTGGGCGGATGTAGACACATGGTTTGAAAGGTAGCAACGTATGTAGGCAGAGAAGCAGGCTGCAGAGGAGTTGAATAGAAAGAAAATGGCCAAAGAGCGAGAACAGGGGAAAAGTAGAGGCAGGGAAACTAATAGGAGTATATAGAGTATCTCTATGTTTTCTAATTTTTCTTGTAATACATTAAGCTGGATTAGCAATTATGTGTCTCAAGTAAGAATTCATGGTAAGCATTAGGCCTTTGTGTTTTTGGGGTATGTTTTATTGTCAACAGACACAGATTCAGTGTTTTTTTGTTTCTACTTGCTGGTGAGATTGTTGTGGTTTGAGTGTTCTCCTTGGATTTGTGTCAAAAACCTGTTAAACCCAATGTGCCCAATATATGTGTACATCGACTTTATATCCTCTTAAATCTGTTTTTCCATTCAGGAACTTGTTATCTTTTGACATTGATCTTCAGCATTTTGATCTTCGAATATCTGCAATGTGTAGGGACTTGACTGCCAAATTCTTTCTTTTAGCCAACTACAAATAGCATATGCCTTCAAGCACTCTGTATAGAGTCCGTTCCTGTTAACTTTGCCAATTCAAATTGACTCCTTGAATTTGAAGGGAAATATTTGAGTGCAGGAGGGGGACATTGCAACCCACAATAAAATTCAACACATAATTAATCTGTTTGATCAAACCTATAATTAAAAGTCATAAAGTTTTTCTAAATTATCACTATAATTTCAAGATTATGGATATGGATATACCTTCACTTTTTATTAATATATATATTTTTAACTAATCACATTCTCACCATTTGAAAATAATCTAATTTTGTTCTTATAATTGAAAATATATATATATTTATTAATTTAAAACACTGTTACCTTGTTGAGTGGGTGCAGACAGCCCCTGATCCTAAACCTAAAGCCGCCCATATTTAAATCAAATTTTAAGCCAGAAGAAAGTTAATAAATCACTTGAGCCTTAAAAGAAAATATCAGCTGAGTCAAATCAGTAGGCAGTAGGGAGATATCATATCTCAGTACTCTGTCCGCTGCCTCTTAAAAGCACCTCGTGAGAAAATTTTCTCCTTCTCTTTCTTTGGCCACGCGCTTTGATTCAAACAAAAAACTTGATGAACATGTTACCCTCTGTGCAGTCTCCAGAGCGACAGAACAAAGGCTGTGCCTCCTCCAGTTCTCCACATGGCTCCAAATTAACATTAAAAAAATAACTTTTTTTTTTTTTGCTGGGTAAGTAATCCGGTCGGTTGTCTGTAGTAATACGGAAGGAGGGAAACAACAATGGCTGGGCGTCCTCCGGCTGTCCAGATGAAACAAACAACAACCCCACCTGCTGCATTTCTCTCTTACTTTCTCTAAACAAGCAAGTGGTCTTCCTTCTTCTTTGTAGGAAAATAGAAACGGCTCGGCTCTGCGACTTCCATTGCCTAACGATGTCGGACAGTATCCCAAACGAGGTTGTCACCGACATCCTCTCACGACTGCCGGTGAAGTCGCTCATCAGATTCAGGTGCGTTTCAAAAGCATGGTGTTCTCTAATCTCCAACCCCCACTTCATCTCCACCCATCTCAATCGCTCTCTTTCCAACTCCCCACACCAGCCCTACCTCTTCGTCTGCCATAACTACACCTTGCACACTGTCCTGCTGTATCCATCAGATCAAGAAATAGAACAGATGGGTGATTTCTTTGCAAACCCATCAGATCGCATAGAATTACATGATCCATCTAACGATAAATATTCATTGCACTTAGTTGGTTCATCTAACGGCCTACTCTGTCTTGCCGATCTTTTTTTCTATAAGAAAAGAGGCTTAATTGTTCTCTGGAACCCATCCATTCAAAAAGCCATAACTCTTCCCAAGCCTAATATCGGATGGAACCTTCCCTTACAACAATCTGCTGGCTTTGGGTATGAGCCCACGACCGATGATTACAAATTGGTGAGGCTTGCGTATCCGGACCCTTGTTATTATTTTTTCAACAGCATCAAGTCTCCTCCACCTCTAGTTGAGATTTATACACTTCGAACCGGCATATGGCGCACTCTTACGGCCCCCGGTCCTCCCTACATCACGAAGGCGTTGTCCTCATCGATTTTCGCGGTTTTCCTGAGTGGGGCACTCCATTGGCCCGCACACACTCGAGCGTTCCAGGACCCCTTTCGCAATTTGATTGTGTCCTTTAATATGAAGGATGAGGCCTTTGGTGAAGTGGGTATGCCTGAAAGTTTACAAGGGCTGGAAAACTTGAACGTTAATCTGGCGCTAGTTGATGGGTTGCTTGCGCTTGTCCCCAGTAACGAACCTGGAAACGAGGCGTCTCAGGCCGTGTGGGTGATGAAAGAGTATGGAGTAGTGGAATCTTGGACTAAGTTGTTTGATGTTCGCATTGGGGGATTTCACAGGGTGATAGGCTTTACAAAGAGTGGTGAAGTTCTAGCACACAAGTCTTCGTTGTTTTCTTTCGGACCAAGAAGAAAAAAATATGTGAAGGATTTTCCCATTCATCTTCTAGAGCATATTTATTTGGATACTTACGTGGAGAGCCTTGTTCTACTGAATGTAGCAGACCGAATTCAAAGGCGACCGGAGAATTCATCTGGTGGTAGTAAGCGTACAAAGAAAAGCAGGAGTATATCCTGTCCAGAAGGTATAAACTTCGGCATAAGCAAGAGTAAGCATTTTGATAATATTTAACAAGGACTTGGCTCCTTAATCATTGTATATTATGGTGAAACTCTCTGCGCTAAAGGTATGAACTTCTTCCATATTTGTGTTTTCAACAATGATAAGAATCTCTATTGATTCAGTTGTTTATGATGTGCCATGTATCCACTGTTTGGTTGATACGTTCTTTACCGTACACCTACTTACAAATTCTGCAGCTCAATTCAATCATTTTAGTTTTAGGGTTACAAGAGTAATTTTAGGAATTTCACATTTTTCTGTAGATATGAATTATAAACCTGAAACAAATATTTCAATGTGTATATTTTGTGTGAACAGTCGTCTCCTTTGGCTACAAAAGAAAAGTGAGTGTGTACTCACTTTTTTTTGATGTTTGTGAAGGAATTCTCATTGGTTTTTGTCTATTTTGCAGAAATGAGTTGAGGGAAAAGAAGATTTGGTGAAATGGTTTTACACCACCTTGGATGGAGTCGGTTGATCACATAATTGACCCCAAACTCGATATGAAGTACAAGGAAGAAATCTCTGTTTTGTTTTCTTGGATTGCTCTTGCTGTTTCTGTTTTCTTTGTTGCTTTACTTTCTTGCAATATTTGAATGAGTAAAAAGGGTACTAGAAGGAAGAATTCTCAAAGTTTTTCAGTGTTGGCTCTCTTTGCACTTTCAATGTGAAGGGTAAACTAAACAAAATATGTATTAATGCTCTAAGTTGTTTACTCTGATGGCACTTCAGTTTATTCCTCCTTTTTGAGATGATTGTATCATGCAACTGTGAAAAAATACTAGAAATCAGAACATATTTTTCCATTAGAAAAGCAGCGATCCTGTTGTTGGTGAACTTTGAAAATATCCCAAGTCTAATTCTCCCATTTTAACATAGTTATGTGTTAAAATATCTTATACTCTAGTTGATTTCCATCTTTTATTGAGTGATTGGAGAATGCAAATTTAAGAAATCTCAAATATGAAAGCATCTTTTTCAATTAGCAACAGTTGTGACACTCATAACTGGTGAACTTCGAAAATTTGAATGTACTCTCGATTTGAATTTCTCAGGTCTTACACTAAACTGTGTAGTAACTGCAGAGATCATATTCTTAGAACTTTCTGAACATGCCTCATATTGAAATAGGGAAGCATCTAATGAATATCTGAGATAATGGTAATGATGCTCCATTATGTTTGATTAGAGTTCTTCTGGATGGCATCTATGACAT
This sequence comes from Carpinus viminea, assembly GCA_013348765.1. NCBI lineage: Eukaryota > Viridiplantae > Streptophyta > Magnoliopsida > Fagales > Betulaceae > Carpinus > Carpinus viminea. Next base: position 31,008,242 of record CP054673.1, read on the forward strand.
TATGGGAGTCACATTCCAAAATGATATCTGCTGTTCTTAGGAATTGGCTTATGACTTATGAGATAGTTAGGATAGTTGTCTTTACTTTTACCAATTATGCAAAACATTACCCCTAATGTCTATAGCTACATCAAAGATGAACTTGTATAAAATTTACTGTTTAGATATACCCTTTTGAGTATCAGGCTGAAATATGCTCCTTGTAGACCTTACGAGTTTGATTTGCCTGATAATACCTTATGTTTGTTTTTGGCCATCCATACAAAAATAAAAAAAGGAGTCAGCATCCAGAGTGTTAACATAAAGTTTAGAATTTGGATTATGATGAGTTTAATCCATTCCATTAAGAATGTGAATATTGAGAGGCCATATGGAGAAAGATGCCAAGTGACTTGAGTGAGGTGGCATTCTAGGAAAACATTGTTCAAAAGTTTCTAGAGCTAAGTTATAGAAAGGGGCCAAGGGCAGAGGAAGGCTAGGGCTGTCACTAGGGCTTAGGAAATTTGTTTTGATAGAAAAAATATGCCAAACTGCTTTGCCAGCTATATTTGGGTAAAAATTGACCTAATTTTGGTCTCATCCTAACACCTCAGCTTTTGGGTAATCAAATCTTGACCTAATTAATTGAAGTATTGATCCAGGTTTAGGCCTATGGCAATTCAAGGATCATTTCCAAATGCCATTCATGGTAGCTGTTTATTGAGCAGTTTGATAATATTACCTAATTTAACAAATAATCTCTTGCTCCTCTTAAGAGACATATTAAACCAACTTTAATTTCACGTTGTGGTGAGAGCTCTCAATTGCAAAGCACTACTATGATTTATATATTTGTTTTGGGTTGCTGTTTTAGTTTTTGTTTGGCTCTCAACTTTAATTTTTGCTTGTAATACCTCCTCCGTCATCGGGGTGACCATCTGCCTTGGTCTCCGGCGCCCCTTTGTCATAACCGACTACCCCAAGGAAGTGATCTGCCACCCATGGGGAGTTGACATGTAAGGCTCCCAAAATTTATTTACTAAAAATTAAGTTAATGTTACTTGGAGTGTCACCCCCACTCTCTCACAAGAAATACAGAAAAACTTGCCTCCATAGACTACACTCGAGAACTTAAATCCTTGCGAATGACTTTAATTTGCACTCTGTAGGAACTAGCTTACTCTAGTCTGTAAAACAATTATATTTTACAAGTTGAAAGAAAATAAACACATAAGTCTATGACTTAGTAAGTAAATCACCATTCTCAAGGGGTAGTTTAATTGACTGTAGATCATATTTCATGAAGTAAGAGTCTACTAATTCGAATTCTCCCTCATTTCCTTTGTGTGGACACACACACATATATATATATATATATAAAAGGTAAGTAAATCACCAGCGAAATTTAACCTATGCAGTAAGTCTAGCTTAGTTGGAAATAACATAGGAAGATGACCGTGTTCAAAAATGCTTCAAAAAATGGTTATCGAACATCATTAATACTTTTTTCTATTTTTTTTTCTAATTAAACATCATTAGTACTTAATATGAGGTTTTGGGGCAAATCATAGTTTATGACAATAATCACAGTAATATGCCAACATGGAAAACAATATATTTAGAAGGCAATTGATCAACACATAATCATGAGAAAACATGTTACTGTTTAAAAACAAAAAAAATGCTAGAGATCCAAATAAATGAATTTATAAAAATTTCAAAATTGATGTGACAAAGGTTTTTAAATTAAAAAAAAAACAATTTTCTCTTTTCTGTTTGTGACTCAAGGCTTGCTACATTAATTTAAAAAATTGTCTGAGTTAATTTGTTTGGCTATAAAGCACATTATTTTTAAGTGATATATTTTGTTCATTAATTATTGAGTCAAGCACTCTTTTGTTGAACTGAAAAATAAAAAGAAAAAAAAGGAAATTGAAGCAAACTTTTTCCACCGTCTACACCCCCGAGTCTTCTACTTTCCTCTCTTTCAGCTATCAGCTCTGGCTTCTGTGCATCACAACTGCCGCTCTTCCATTCCCACACAATGTCGGACTGTCTCCCAAACGAGGTTATCGCCGACATCCTCTCACGACTGTCGGTGAAGTCGCTCATGAGATTCAGGTGCGTTTCAAAGGCATGGTGCTCTCTAATCTCTACTCCCCACTTCATCTCCACCCACCTCAATCGCTCTCTTTCCAACTCCCAGCACCCACCTCACCTTTTCCTCAGCCACCACGACACCAAACCCAGCTATGAAGACGCCATACACACCCTCATGCTGTATCTCGATCGAGAAACAGAACAGAAACCGAATTTACTTGCATACCCATCACATTCCATAGAATTGCGTGGTATACACCAGAGCATCAACTATTTCTTGCACTTAGTGGGTTCATCTAACGGCCTACTTTGTCTTGCCAATTTGACTTTCAATAAGGAGAGAGGATTGTGTGTTCTCTGGAATCCCTCTATTCAAAAAGCCATTTCCTTCCGATGCCCAATCTTGGATTTCGCGGTTCGTTAAACCATTCTGTTGGGTTTGGGTATGATCCCATGACTGATGATTACAAATTGGTGAGGCTTGTGTATCTCCCAGCCATTGATTATTTTGATTTATACGTTGTTCCACCTCTGGTTGAGATTTATACGCTTCGAACCGGCATTTGGCGCTCTATTACGGCCCCCGCTCATCCCTACCTCATGAACAGGTGGTCCTCATCAGTTTTCGTGAATGGAGCAGTCCACTGGCCCGCACACACTTCACAGCGCCAGGGCGCCTTTCTCAATGTGATCGTGTGGTTTAATACGAAGGAAGAGGCCTTTGGTGAGATGGGTATGCCTAAGAGTTTACAAGGGCGGAAAGGCTTGAACGTTACAATGGGGCTAGTTGATGGGTTGCTTGCTTTTGTAGAGAGGGAGAGAACGTTATTGTGGCGATATCGTAATGAGGTGTCTAACGCCGTGTGGGTGATGAAAGAGTATGGAGTAGCGGAATCTTGGACCAAGCTGTTTGATGTTCGTATTGGGAGATTTGACAGGGTGATAGGCTTAACAAAGAGTGGTGAAGTTCTAGTGCACAAGGCTGGAAGCTGTGGAAGGTTGTTTTCTTTCGGACCAAGTAGCCGAGGATATTTGGATCTTCCCATTTGTGGCCCTATGGAGATTTATTTGGATACTTATGTGGAGAGCCTTGTTCTACTGAATGTAGAAGACCAAGTTCCGGGGCGACAGGGTAATTTGTCTGGTGGTAATAAGCGTGCAAAGAAAAGCTTGTAAAGGCGAGGTACTTGATGCTAGCGCTCCACATTGTACTTGTAAGAAGTTTTACGGTAGAAGTAAAAGCCGTAGTTTCCAATTTGCATACCCATATTTTTTAAATCCATATAAATGCTAATTAATTTGCTGGTCCAAGTTGAATTATAAAATGCTAATACCTTGCATCTTATTACTATAAGTTCCCTATTCAGATCGCTTAATGTTTGACAGTTGAAATTTCCAGTCTTCCATATAGGTCAGAAATTGAGCACTATGCTTGGAAAGCAAGCCTCTTCATCTTTTTCTACTTCCATTTGATGGTTGATAATGCTTATATGTTTGTTTATATGGGCGTAGGTAAAGTTGGATGGCAAAATGAAATAGCTAATGGTGGTAGAGTTTGATTTTTTGTTGTCTTTTGGGTAGATGGAATGAAGGTGAGGCTAAGTTTGTTGCAGCACCAGGGAGGTATAGTCTGATTTTCCAATGTGTTTTATGGTTGTTTTGATTGTTTTGATACTTGAGAGTTATCTTAGATTCTTATTTCTGTAAGTGAATGCTTATGTGCATGTTCACATGCTTTCTATAACTATTGTCTATGATAGTCTATTTTCTAAGGGCCAGTAACTGTTGTGGCTGATGTCTTTGTACCTTATTAATACAGAGTATGAACATATTGTTAGCTCATGTGGTGAAAGATGGTTTCATGAATACTTAAAAAAGAAAGATGGTTTTCCATGAATAGTTTTGAAAACATTACAGTCATTAGCTCTCGTCCTTATCCTTAATGATGTTTCTTCATAAGTAATGATTTTCAGGGTCCTCTATCCATACTTCAAGACTTTCAATGGTCTATTAGAAATTGGAGTCTTTTGGTTTGTTTCTATTCTGCATTTTCTGAAAATGAGAGAGAGAGCATTAGAGTATCACCATTGAAGTGTCTTTTACCCTAGTTGCTTGTTCCTCCTTTATTAGGTAATTGTGATATGAAAACATGGAAAATGTTTTTTTTCCAACTGCAAAGGCTGCAAAATGGATGTTAGCTAGGAATGTGAAACTATGGTTTCACAGGTAAACCATTTTATAAATGAAGCTTTGACGCCCTTTCTATTCAGCATTTGTGCTGCAACTTCCTTATCTTTTTGCAAAGAGGCTATGCTGATCTGGTTTCTCAATATCTCAGTTGGCTTTTAATGACGACAGAAAAGGTGGATTTTGAAGTTTTATTAAAAGAAATCAATGATAATATACAATTGAATCCTAAGGAATACGGTGATTGGTACATGTGTTTTAACTTCACTGTTTGTTCTTTTTTACTTTTGATTGATTAGTTCTTATCTGAGTACGTTTCCTGTTCTTCTTGCAGAAATGCTTGTTCCCTGCTTGCATACATTCTTTTGAATATCTCATTCTAATGTTCAAATCAGTAATTGGTTTGTCTATTTGATTAGTATGAGTTCTGGTATAGAAAATTTTCAATATCTCAGTTTGGCTTTTAATGAATGACGACAGAAAATGAATAGTTTTTAAGTTGAAATGGAAGAATGCATAATGATAGCCTTGAATACTCAATTGAAGCCCACTAGTTAGATTTTTATTATATATTATAATACTTGTATTTAACTTCACATTTGTTCCTTTTTACTTTTGATTGATTAGTTCTTATCTGAGTACATTTCCTGTTCTTCTTGTGCCTGCGTTCCCTTCTTGTACATTCTTTGAATCTCTCTACATTCTAATGATGATTCTACTAGGAAAATGAGTAGTTTTTATTGAAAATGGAATAATGTGGAATGAATTAGCCTTGGAATAGACATTCAGCTTGCCAAACCTAAAGTTTCGATTATACCTAGAACGGTGTAGTCCTTAGTTACAAAGGACCTAAAATGGTTACTTTCACCCTCATTTTCTCTCACTAGGATCATCTCCAGTTTGAACAACTGGAGAGGAACCAGTTAGTTATTGACCATTTTACCCTCATGTTATAACTAACCGGTTCCAGAGGATCTGGTCCTTTTCTCTGTTCCCTCTCACTTTCTCTCTTTAGGTGTTTGAGTGGATGAGCAAATGAACTTCTCTAGGTTCCTAGCGTTTTTATTGGGAAAGGTTTATGTTTTCTCATGTTTTGGACTCATTAATTTCGAATGTGTAAAAAGATTGCAAACTCAATTGCAAGCTATCACAAGTAATAAATTTTAAGAGGATGGTGAACACTAAATTGTAATTTTATTATCGTACAAAAAATAAGATGAGTTGATTGTTAATTTTCCACTAAGAAGTGGAGCACGAAGTGAAATGTAAAGCCAAATTAAATTAACTAATCTAAATTAATTAAGGTGAATTTTTATTTTATTTTTTTTCCAATTTTGCAATGTTTTTTAAAGTTTAAAAACTTTTAATTTGATGGATCGAACTTTTAATATTTTGCAATCCCACCCTTTTCTGTTAGGGTTTGAAGTTAAATTAGGCGATCAAATGATAAAATGACCATTATACCCCTGTTGATATAACATTACAAAATCACCCTTAAATTACAATTAAATTTTTATTTGTAAGAGTAAAGTCCATATTTCCTCTCAAACTACCACCTAATTGAAATTGTAACAATGTCTAAAAAACTACCAAAATATTGTCAATATCCTTCCTAAGGCTAGCAAAAGATTAAGATTAAATGCCCTTATATATATATATATATATATATATATATATATATATATATATATATTTAAGACAAAAAAATCAATTTTATAAATAAAAAATGAAAATTTTTCTTTTTTTTTCTTATACAAAGGATTTTTTTTTTTAATTTTTAATTTTCCACTTGTTGGATTTTTTTATTTATTTTTTTAATTTTATGTTTTTTTTCTAGAAGTTTTAGTATTTTTTTATTGAGGGTAGTTTTTCATTAGGGAGAATATTGACAATGTTTTAGTAGTTTTGGGAGGACATTGTCAATTTGATGATAGTTTAAAGGGGGTTTGTAGACTTTCCTCTATTTTTAAATAAGAGCATTTTAATAATTTCAATAACCTCCGGTAGGATTTAACCAAAATTCCTAACGGAAGAGTGATACTGAATTTTTCTTTCAAGTTTAATACATTAAATTGAGAATTTTAAAAAACTTTAGAAGAGATAGTATCATATTGCAAAAATAATGTGAGTTTAAGGAATTAAATGAAAATTTTAATTAATTAGAATTGAAGAAAAATTAATTATAAAAAAAGTAAATAAAAAAAAACAAAAAAAAAAACACAAGGGCTTTGAAGATCCCCCAACATTTCAGAAGTAACTAAAATTGCAGAAAGTATTGCTACCTTTCAGATTTTGGACGAAAATTACGTTAATTTTTGTTTTGTTTTGTTTTTTTTCCTTACCCACGTTAGCTGCTCTTCTCAAATATTACCTACAGGCCATCATTTTTCTATTTGCTTTTCCAATCGTTTATAAAGAATTTTTTTTTATAAATTGGGTTGGGGAAACTTCTTTTAATCTAGTTTATAAAAATGACATAAGTCATTTTTTTAATAATATGTAAGATACATAAATTTTAATATTATTTATTCTAACTTTGTTTATGTTATAAAAAAAATATATATATATATATATATATATCATATATTCAAATGACACATGTCATTTTTATAGACTGAGTTAGAGTAAGTTCCTCCAACTTAATTTGGAGAAAAACTCTGTTCTTTTTTAAATTAAATTAAGCATTATCAATAACTTATTTTCTTTCATTAATTGTTGCATTTTATAATTAGATAGACTCCAAACTAGGTTTAAGAAATTTCTTTCAATCTAATTTATAAAGAACAAAGTTTTCCTCCAAACTAGGTTAGAAGAATTTCTTTCAATTTAATCTATAAAAATGACATGTGTTCCTTTTTTTAATAACATGTGAAATGCACATGGGTTTTTAATAAATTTTATTCCAACTTTGTCTATACTATTAAAAAAACATGTGCATCTTACACGTTAAGGGACATATATCACTTTTATAAATTAGATCGAAATAAATTCCTCCAACTCAATTTGGAGAAAACTTTGTCCATCTATAAAATTGATATGTGTTTATTTTTTTAAAGGACAAAGTTTTTCTCTAAAGGAGAACTTCTTTCAACCTAGTTTATAAAAATGACATGTATCCATTTTTTTAATAACATATAAAATGTACATGAGTTTTTAATATTATTTAGGATTAAATACCTTAATCACTCCTATGGTTTAACTTCTTTAATTTTTGACCCAAATGTCTACTTTTTATCACAAAAAGTCTCTCTAATTTGCCTAAAGATGGAAATGATCCCCTCATCAAAATTCTGTCCAAAATTTAACGGAAGACAATGTCAACATCAATCACGTTTGGTTCGTGTTTATATAATTAATTTTTTAAAATTAAAACATTAAAAATTTATATTTAATTAAAAAAAATGGGGGTAGCCGCCATGGGGTGGAGACCGACAACCTAAACTGAAATCAATGGAACTTACCCATCTACATGATCTGAAATGGGAGAATTCGTCATTGCTGAAGTTGCTTCGCCGCCCACGGCACTGTCGTGGCCATACGTGGGTCTCCCTCGTCGTTTCTACGCCTTTGTTCTCCTTCAATCCGTGTCCCTTGGTTAAGGCCACCCACAATTTTTTTTTTTAATGATTTTTTTTATAAATCTAATTAAATATGAAATTTTAATGTTTTTAATTGTAAAATATTTTTTTAAAAAATAACTAATTATATGGACACCTGTCAAACCATAATTAGTGCTGACGTGACATTCCGCCAAATTTTAGACAAAATTTTGACAGAGGAAGCATCCCCGTAATCAAACTAGAAGAACTTCATGCGATAAAAATGAATATCTTGTGATAAAAAGTAAATCTTATGAGCCAAAAAAGATATTTAACTCTATTATTTATTCTAACTTTATCTCTTATAAAAAAAAAAATGTGTATTTTACATGTTTAAATGACATATTATTTTTTATAGACTAAGTTGTATGTTGAAAATGCATATGCGGATAATAGAAATATCCGCATCCGTAAAATATGAAGAATAGTTTTTGATATCCGAGAGTTATTATTTGCATCTGCATTCACAATATGTGATTATTATCTACATCCGTGCGATTAATGTAGATATTACATGTTATCCGCATTTGAGGTAATGAACATTTTAAACTTTGAAATTGTGTATTGATTTTTTTTTTTTTAAAAAAAAGAAGACATTATTTATAGTTGAACAGTGAACACCATTACATACCACACTTTCTAATCATTTTACCAATAAATTTTCATCACATACACTATTTAATATTTAACTTCTAGTAAATTCATAGTTGGTACTTGATAACAAGAAAAAAAAACATAATAATAATAATAATAATAATAATAATAAAAGGAAGAACATATAAGAGAATTAAGGGCATTCACAATGGAAGAGTTAATTTTTAATGTAAAATAGCTTTTCAAAACTCAATTTATCTAGTTTAATTAATAACTTTATAAGTGTCTCTTACATCCGATTAGTTATATTTTTATCTATATCATTTATTTTGTATTTTTTTTATTTTTTATAATGATTGTATTTTTCTTAAATATCTCATTTTTCAATTTTTGAGAAAAAAGTGATGTAGAGAGAGAAATAATAGGAGAAAATTTTGAAAAAGAAAAAGAAAAAACAGGTGAAAGAAACAATAAAAAAACATGAAGAAAATTTGGGAGAGAATGGGAGAAAAAAAGCGTTAAAAATTTAGGAAAATAAATAATAAATAATGTCATACATGTATTTTTTTTTTTTTAATTTCATTTAATAAAATATCTATTCTATATTTTTTTTGGAAAATGTTATAGGCAAAACAAAAGTCCAACTTATGTCCAACTTCTTTCCTATACGACAAACTTCTCTCCTAGATGACATTTAAAAAAAAAAAAATAAATCCCAATCGTCTTTCACCTAAAATTTCTCAAATCTAAAAATCATTTCTATCAGTCCCTCTCAAGGTTTCCATTGATTCTAGTGCTGCATGAATGTTGGGTTGGCTCCAGGAGTTGCGTCAAGATGCACAAGCAGGTTTCCTAGGCTGGAGGATTCGCTGGGTGTCGTGGATGAAGGGACACATATTTTGAAGTGCTACAATCACCCTCTGGGTGAGCGCCGGAGGGTGATTGTGGGAGGGAGAGCGACTGATATTGAATATTTTTAGATTTCTGAAATATTAGGGGAAAAGACTATTGGGATTTTTCTTTTTCTTTTTTAATGCCATGTAATTAAGAAGTATGCTATGTAGGAGAGAAGTTAGACTTAAGTTGGTTTTTTGTTGTGTTCATATCAAACCTCATTTTTTTTTACCTTTTCCAATGTAGAGGATATTTTATCAATTTAAGGAGCTATTTTAGATAAAAGTGTCATTTAGCTAATTCATTCTGAATGCTCTAATAGCAACAAATTAAAAGAGTTTTCTAAAAGTGAAATCCAACAACATTACAAATCTATCAAATAGAAAAAACATAAATTACAAATTCGACAAATAAAATTTCCTGTCTTCCACATAGGTCAAGAAATTATTCACGATCCTTGGAAAGCATGGCTCTTCATCTTTAGTGCGTTCAATAGGAAGAAGTCCATATGAAAATTTTGTTAAACAACTCTGGGATTCATTGCTTTTGGATTGAAAAGCTTGCTATTACAGCTTAGGAGAGAGGACTCTGATACCCATTCTATGGCCATATGGACAGTGTCTATTCCTAGTGCACTACCATTGCACTATTTTACTATTGTTGAAATGCCAAAGTGAGAAACCTTTTGGGATGACTATTCTAACATGATGTTATCGGTAACAACCTGCTACTTATCAAAATATTTATAGGTAACGACCTGCTATAGTTACTAGAGAAACAACCAAGATGTAAATAATTTGTGGACTTACAAATGAATTCCTTAAGCCATAATTTGTCAGCAAAGTAGGATGATTAATCCATGAGTGAAGTTTTAGAATTCATGCACTCAACCGGCAAATATACTATTAGTTATATCTATCCCAAAGCTCAATTAGATTGATAAGAGTAAGTAAATGCCAGTAGAGACAGCTCTTTCTTTTAAAGAATTTCAGGGAATGGATATTTGTGAGAGTGCAAAACCTTAATTGTATTCTTGTATTAATCTTATCACTATCCTACTATCTTACCGTATTTGTTTTTGTTGATGAATACTATCTTACTGTATTTGTAATTCTGTAGCATCAGATTTTTCTATATCTCTCTTGCAATATGCACTATTCAATTAAGTTATTATTTTTTTTATTGGTAAGTGACACATGTACCCACTGGGACATGAACCCACAACCTCACCCTCCACCTTGCTATAAAGTGAGGAAGTACAATTTGAGCTGAAGCTCATTGGCTCAATCTAGTTATTAACTAATATATTATTGTTACACTTTATAGGTGATGGACATAGGTTTCTCATCGAACGATATTAATTCCACATAGTCTTCTTCCTCTTAATATTTTTTACTTATATATTCTATTTCTTTATTTATATTTTACTTATGGCCTCCACTTCTATTTTTTTCTAGTACATTATTCACGTTGTCTATCAACTACACACATCTGCACCTAAGTAAGTCATAAATGTAGGTTTCCCTAGCAGAGGAGCATACATTTAGTTTTGTTCTTTCTATAACTCGTCTCATATCTGTCATCTCTGATATAGGGTATCTGCGCCAGTACTCTTCAAAAGTTTTGGTTGGAATACTCTTTCAAAAGCCATGAAGTTAGAATTTGTATATTATCTATGTAGTAAGATAGATGCTAATTAACTTAACTTGGATGGTAGTGCATTAGTGAAAATATTGTAATATTTTGTGGTTGAATTTGAATTAATGGTAATATTTATGATTCAACTTTTATCGGTAGTTTAAATGTATTGTTGAATGTTATTTATGAATCTTAAATTGAAATTATATGATTATTGTTAGTTAATTTGAATATTTTAATTAAACATAATTTTAATTTGATTTTTAAAATTATTGTATATTAGTATTTTTATGTTGTGAATAAAAATTACATTTTATAGGTTAATATGATTAAATAAAAGTATGAATTTTTTTGTGATTTTCCATTCGCACCCCAAACGCTGGAAAATATTTTCATCGTAAAACATTTTCCTATAAAATGATTTCCCTAAAAATATTTTACGACAAAAAATATTTTACGCCGAAACAAACAAAACCTTAGTTTTGTTCTTTCTATACTCATCTCATATCTACCATCTCTGAGCTGTCATACTACCACAAAATCATATATGCTTAAGAAAAAAATAATTATTTTTCCATTTTCTTTATTGGCAATTGAATTTCTTCTGTGTCTGCCCATTCTACAAATATCATGCCCTTGTCCATTAGTATTATTTATATAATTGGCTCTTTTTTCTTTCTTTTTTTTTTTTTTTTTTCTGATGATGATATGATATGTTCCCTTCTAGGTATTCAGGGTCTTAGGTGCTTTTGCTGTGGATTGTGAACACCTCTTGCTTTTCTGGCATAAGAAATGAGGTTTTCTCAGCTTTATCTTCTTCTTTTTTCTTTTTTTCTTTTTTTTTGTATTAACCAGCTTTATATCCTCTTAAATCTATTTTACATTCGGGAACTTGTTATCTTCTGACATTGATCTTCAGGATTTTATCATTGAATATATGCAATGCGTAGAATTTGCAACTCAATTTAGAAAATTTCACATGGGCAGCAATGATTATAAATATTGATATTTATTTGACTATGGTTAATGTTGTTATTATTATTGTGTTTGTGGTTGTTTTCATGTTCAAAATTAAATCTAAATTGTGTGGTATGTACGAAAAAACAACCTAAGATCAATCAATTTATAGAAGATGCCAGAGGTGCAAAACTAACCTAATGGAATGACATAAACATGAACCTCTAACATATGAGGAGCACTTCAACGCATTCAAACTTGAAAGAGAAACTCGGGATCAAGAAAAAGAAAAAGATAATATCCTTGCATGTGGAAACATGCAGAAATAGTTTAAGTCAGCTTTCATATATGTGGCTGTTTTTTTTTTCTTCTCTTATGGTTCATTATTTAAATAGTTTGTATATATATATATTTATAAATAATGAAGTTTATATTATTAAAAAGTGTAAGGCGCTCCTAAGTGCACAAACAATACTACACAAGAGGCTCCAAATGTGCAAGAACCCAAATGAACAGCAAGACTACCCACAAAACCAAACACTTGACATGCCCTCAAAATCAATACCCACAAAACAACAAAACCCGACACCCCCGAGGCACTCATCACTAGAAAGCATGAATCTTACCTTTCCTCCGCCTAGACAATGCTCCCTTAACCTCATATTTGATGGAGCATTCTAGGTTCCTAAGCTCCCTTCTACCCTTAACCTTCTGAGGGGTAACCTCTAAGGTGACATCAATCCCCTCACATGGATCCCCTATCAAAGCCCAGTCCAAGCAGGTGGCAGGAGAAAAATCGCTCAAAGGGTAAGGAAAACCTCCTTCTTCCCCACCCCATGAATCTTTGTCTTCCCCACCCCAGAAATTTATGTCCTCTTCTCTATCCAACAACTTCAAATAAGCCGCACCAGAAGGGACAAGGGGGCATTGAACAACAACACTACCTCAGCAATCAAGCTATTGTCCATACGGAAAAATCCGTTATCCCTCATGCTGCGGTTAGAACACTGCACGGGTTTATGTTATTTGCTGATGGACCCATCAATTTTTAGATGGTTTTCATTGGATTCGCTAAATGTGAGATTTTTGAGTTAAAATTGGCATTTTTGATAAACTTGGTGAAAGCAATTTTTTTCCTGGCAGCTATGGCAGCAATGGAAACTTTATTTGAACCTTAAAGTATGTTCTTCTAATTGCTAATGGGTGGGTTGGAACTATTAGTAGCTATATTAGAAAGCTGCTTAAGAAGTTTGAAGTCTAGTTTAACTTGATTTTATAAATTGGAGCTTTGTGTTGGGTAGCCATTTATGAACACTATTGAGGTTCTTTGAAGAATGTTGAAAGAAATTATGAGGTGGGTTGTTGTGGTTTAGCTACTCCCAAGTCAAGTGTGGTTGTTGGAAGTGGATTTTGGGTTTCATGCATAGGCCATCAATACATTAATCATAGCATTATTTGTTCTTATAACTTTGTCTTGCTTGCTTTGCTTCCGGTTTAAGTTAGAGAGTAGTCTCTAGTTGAATGGTGATTTAGATAGATGGAGTTTGTTTTGGATAGGCCCAAATTGAATTATTTGAGGCGGTTTGAAGATGTTTGTGAACTTTGAATATGAAATTTTGGCTGTTGGGTGTGCTTGCTAGGTGAGTGGTGGAAGTAGTTCATTCTAGATTGTCCCTAAAATACCCAAATATGACTTTTCAAAATAATATTATGAATTTTAGAAAAGTAAAGTATATTTGGGTTCATATATGTTCTCATTATATTCTATTTTCGAAAAGTATGAGAAATATGTTTATATGTACATGTTGAAATTGTGTGAGTCGAGCTAGATTAACAAACGTGATGCACACCAATGTTTTATGATATTGGATTTCTAAGTTGATTTGTAAACATTATAGTTGAGGATGTTTATTGAGGAAATGTTTGCATAAAATATCGGTAAAGTTGATGTTGCAGTGTTGATTAAGTTTCTTTGGAAATGGTATAAGTATTTGTGTTTTTCAACTCCCTTAAGGCATATAGATTTTGTGGCTCGAAATGTGAAGATTTGCAGAAGCCTTCATTTAGAATATATAGTATTTATGCTATGACAATTAGACTTGGTTTATTTATTGGGTTTCTTGGCCAATTTTATGATGGTGTTTATTGGAGATTAACATTGTAATGGATGACTTATCAGGCTTCGTTTTGAGTATTCTTATTGAGATATTATTTGTTTGTCACTATTAGAATATATTTATTAAATGATTAATTTAATCTCTTCTTATTGGCTTAAGTTAAGTTTTTGGGTGTAGTGGTGATTGAATTATCTATTTATCAGTTTAAGCTTTCAATCTATTAATTGAAAGCTTTTTTTTTTTTTGACATGTCCACACAAGATGAGGGAGGAGAATTCAAATTAGTGACTTCCGCTTTATTAAGCGTGGTTTCAACCGATTAAACTATCTTTTGAGGACTAAAGCTTGTCTATCTTATTTGAGTCCTAGGCTTTTCATTATCTTAGTTGGCTTTTTAATGACGAGAGAAAAGGTGAATTTTGATGTTTTATTAGGAAAGGAAATCCTTCAAATGTTTTCCCTTTGTGCTTTCAGATCTGCATAATGATAATATACAATTGCTTCCAAGGAAATAGGAATGCAGTAGATTGGTACATTTCCTGCATTGATTTTATATATATATATATATATTGTGTGTTGCTTTTAGTTTTTGTTTAGGAAATAGATAAATCTGATTGATGGGATCATTCGTGTCTTGAGTTCATTTTCTTTTCATAAGAAATATATATATATATATATAAACAAATAAATAAAACTGCGCTCAAATTGTCATGGCTTAAAAAAAAGTATAAAGTTGGTCATCTACAAATAGTAAAAATACCAATTAATATAAATATATAAAACTTAAAAAATATACTCAAGAAGGGTAACTAATGTTTTAATCGGTTGAGAATCTCGTTTCACAAAGTGGAGATCTTTAATTTGAATTTTTCTCATTCTCTTGTAACATGTCAAAAAAAAAAGAGTAACTAACTATAAACAGTACGTGCAATATTTACTTTATTTTTATTTATTATTATTATCCTTTAATTTTTATTATTTTTTTAAAAAGAAAAAAAAAAAAAGTTGACATTGACCTAAGGATTAAGCTTTTAGGGTGTGGTTAGGATTGGGATTTTGTAAGAATAATTTGTGTTTTTAAAATATATTAAAAAAAAAAGGCATTTGACATTGTGATTTAAAAAGTGTTTGATCTAAAATAGGAAAAAATCTATAATTTTTATAAGCAAGTTGGAGGGTGTTTATTTGAAAAAACACTAATTTAAACAAAAAACACAATTTTGTATAACAAATATTTGATAAAAATATATATATACTTTTTAACATATTTTATTAAATGTCATTGCAATTTTAAAAATACAATTTTTATAAACACAATTTTTAAATTATACTTATTAAATTCGCAATTCAACGGACCTTAGTGACTAAAGACTAATGAAGGAATCTTCATATTAATAACATATTTAAAAGCTGAGATGACGTCAAGACAATCACGTGACATATTTAATACAACTTTACCAAAATCCACTCTTACTAGATTGTTCTAAGATCCCAGAGGTAGCCCATTTACGCCTAAAGGTACTTTTTGACTATTACTACTAATCCAAAAAATTTAACTCTCAATATTTTTACTTTTTACATCTCATCAATCATTTTTACTATTATTTAACTAAAAATATCACTACAATATATATATATATATTCATTTTTACATATAAAATATTCTTACTTTTTTTTCACATTAATCAATTTTTATTTCAGCTTATGTCCACTAAACAATAGTTGTCCAATTCCAAACAAAGTCTAAAAGTTCCTTAAAAGTGTCATGTTTTTCACCCACTACCTCTAAGACAACATTAACCTAAGAAAATGAGTTGTGTGTGTTAAAGTGTGGTCTCATCTTTAATCTTACACTAACAATCCATAAAGTTACAAGCAATGCGTTAAATCTTACATTTCTTTAAAAACATACAATCCAAAACCTAACTTATTCACTCTCTCTAGGTGGTGGCAGCGTGGACAAGCAAATGAACTTCTCTAGGGTTATCGGTCTTTTTATAGAGAAGTGTTACGTGAATGTAATAGATCTAGTAACTCGGTAGAAAATGAGAAGAAAGCAAGATCCTACTTCTTATTTTTTCCTATATTTGCTAATTGAAACAACTAGCGGTAGGAAATTTGATGTTCCAACAAACTAAGATTCGAAGATTAAAATTGAATACTTTTATTGACTGATCGTGCCATTAAATATAAAGCTAATAAGACATAAATTAGGAGTTTAACTCCTTATTCCTATTGATTGATAACTCCTATTTGAATAGAAGATAAACATCCATATTAATTAGAGTTTCAACCTTATCTAACTACTTGATATAAAGAAAATAAAAAGCAATTAGACATAAATTCCTACTGAAACAACTGCACGTCATATTCCTAACAAGAAGTGCCTGTGTTTTCTCATGTTTTGGATTCATTGATTATACATGTGGTGCTGGCGATACTTGATCATCCCATTAGGACTGATTGATCATTGCATGTGACATGGCACTAGTCGATTATTCCTTGTATGGTGATCGCTCATCCCTTCTAAAAATAGGGTTGTTCAGCCTTTAATCACACAAATTAAAAAAAATGAGTCTTCGATTATGCAAGGTGTTGCGTCAAAAATATTGCAAACTCATGTGAGAACTAGGTTGATATACAAGAAATTGCAGACACTAAAGTATAATTTTTGTTATCGTACAAATAAAATAAAATGAGTTGATTGTTATTTTTGGAAAAAGTTTTCTTCAATAAGGTTAGAGGAATTTTCTTCAACCTAATCCAGTGCAGAAGCTTAAAGGAGGGCATATACCCCCCTTTGACCCCCAAAAATTTCTCCTACCCTATGTACAAATGCTCCCAAATGTTCTTATGCCCTCAACAATTGGTATGAACTCCTTCTAGGATCTCCTTGTAGCTATTGACGTTAGACCAGCAAATTTGGTTATGTTGTTTCAATCTTCATTTTTAGAGCCCTTCGAAAAAAAACTTAGATGAAAAATTGAACAAAGAAAGAAGATCAGCCTTCAAATCTTTTAAGAACAAACTCAGAAAAGAAGCTTCAAGGCTTTCAAGAACAAACTCAGAAAGAAGAAGAAGAAAAAATTCTAGAACAAAGAAAGAGAAACTTACTGTGGTCTTCAACTTCAAGAACAGTGAACAAGAAGGAAAAGTGTTTGGGATGTCTTAAAGTCATTAAGTTTTTTTTTTAAGTGATGAGATATTGTTCACGATTCACAAGACATCACAATTAATTACAATGCACAAGCCACGAGACTTATTTGTAGCTAGTTACTTTGAAAATAGAAGCCAAACTTTTTTTAAAAAAAAATAAATAAATAATGGAAGCCAAAACTTCCACGGCAACACTACTATACATATTATAATTCAAAATTTGACATTTTTTTTAAATTAAATTAAATTGAATCACCCACAGTTTTTTTTTTTTTTTTTTTCAAAGATGGATAAATTTAAATTGATTACATGCCAAAGATGAATAAATGTGACATCATAATTAATTGAAGCTCCTCTCTAAGTTAATTGTTGGATATACACCGTTTAAACTTTAAAATGATTAAAACATATTTGCATGAATAGCTTTTGCATTATATATATATATATATATATATATATATTTGGATAATCTCTATCTCTATCAAAGTAAATTAAGCAAAATTGATTTTTTAGGAAACAACTCTTTAAAAAAAAAAATCATTTTCAGCATGTATACCACATTAAAAAGTGGATGATCATTGTGTATCTAGAAACTCTAACTTATAAAATGATACTTGAATGGTTATAAAGCTCTCAATGGATTTAATTTATTGATTAAGATGAAAAGAAATAATTCTTTAATATATAGTGAGTTCTAACTGTAAGACATATTATCTCGTAAATAAATTTTGAAATTTCTCATATTGCCCTAGTTAGATCAAACTCAATTACTTGCTATTGAAATATATAATTAAAATTAAAAAAAAATTATTTCCTTAGTTATATTTTGCCCCTCATGAACAAAAGTTCTGGCTCCGCCACTAACCTAGTCTATAAAAATAATATGTATCATTTTTTTTAATAATATGTGAGATGTATTTTTTTTTTAATAGTCGAGATAAAGTTAAAATAAATTTTATTAAACACTCATATGCATCTCACATGTTATTAAAAAAAGGGACACACGTCACTTTTATAAATTATATTGAAAGAAATTCTTCCAACCCAATTTAGAAAAAAAATTTGTCCGTTATTTTTCCACTAAGAAGTGGACCAATGAAGTGAAATCCAAAGCCAAATTATTATTATTATAATATTTTTTTTACGTAAAGATTCACTTCTCATTTAACTAAACTAAACTAGAGCCAAGGCTCTACAAAAAACTAACACTGTGAGAGATAAAACTTGGGACTTCTTTAATCCAAATTTTATCTATGAAATTTCTCGATGCTTCTTTTGCAAGCCTAATTGCCGCACCATTTGCCTCTGTATGAACGTGGCCAATGCTCCACTTCCTTCGGGTGCTCAACGCTACGGGGATGTCATCCACCACCTGTCCATAGATTTGCCGATGCGGTTCCGATGCCTCAATAGTAGCCTTCACTATCACCATCGAGTTAATTTAATTTAAAGCCAAATTAAATTAACTAAACTAAATTAATTAAAATAGAGTTAATGAAAACTTAATGGGAAAAGCACTATGGCTTTAAGGATCCATCTTCCACTGGATTAGGATCCCCTCAAATTCTTTAAAAATTTGAGGCCCTCAAATTTTAAATCTTGACCATTTATCTTGATTTTAATGACAAAAAATAAAAAAACTTTTCAGTTTTCAATAATTAAAAAATAAGAATGTGTTTTGACTTTAAATATAAAAACTAAAACCCTTTTATTTTTGGCTATTAAAATCAAAATGAATGGTCAAAATTAAAAATTTGAGAGCTCAAATTTTTAAAGAATTTGAGAGGATCTTGATCCATCTTCCACCTAGCATTCTATTAAAAATTCTTTATATACCACATTGGACCAAATTGCTCCCAAAGGAGCCCATATTTAAAAATCTAAAATATTTTACCTCAAATTTACATTAATTTACATCTACTTGTACTTTAAAAAGAGAGAGGGTAATTTCATTTTATCCCCTGAAATGTCATTTTTTTGCAAATACTCTTCTAAAGTTTTAAAAACTTTAACTTTGATGTGTCAATCTTTTGATATTTTCCAATTACCCCCCTCCATTACTCCGTTAGGATTTTTTTTTAAAATCCTATCGGAGGGTAGTGAAATTCCAAAATGTCCTCATTTCTATTAAACTTATATATATATATATATATATAAAAAAAGGTAACTTCACTTTATGTCATGCCTTTTGTAAACACCTTTTTTTTCCAATTACTCTCATTCAGCTGGAAATTAGGGTTAATTAACAGTAGAATGGGTAAAATTACCTTTTATATCCTTGAAATTTTACCCATTTCAGATATCAACCATTTCAGATATCAAAGCCCCATATCATGGAGGTGGTTCAAGCTTTGTGCAAGGAGGAAAGCACATGGGAAGGATATGGGGCTTTGATATCTGATGCAAAACTTCTCATGGTTGTCACGTGAAAAGAGAGGGAAATGAGGCGGCCCATAAGTTTGTGAAAATGGCTTTTTCAATTAGTGAAGAGAGATTATGGAGAGATGGCTATCCTATGCGTGTCCGTGATACTGTAGCTTTTGAATCTATTCTTTGAGTAATGATATTTAATATCTTTTCAAAAAAATAAAAAATGTTATACTAATAGAAAAATAGGAAAGAAAAAATAATAATTATTGTATTAACATGAATTTATATAATTATTTCATGTTATATATATATATAAATTTTGTTACTGTATAGTCATATTATTTGGTTTTTTTGGCGGAAGGAAAGTTGAAATCTTCCTTTCCTCTTTTTCGTCCCGAAAAGGATGCCTTTCCTTCTTCTCTTCAGCTCAGTGAGTGGCGCTCTCCCTTCCATTGCTGCACGATGTTGGATTGTCTCCCACACGAGGTTGTCGTCGACATCCTCTCACGACTGCCGGTGAAGTTGCTGATGAGATTCAGGTGCGTTTCAAAGGTATGGTGCTCTCTAATCTCCAGCCCCCACTTCATCTCCACCCACCTCAATCGCTCTCTTTCCAACTCCCAACACCAGCCCTGCCTTTACGTAACCCATAACTACACCTTTCACACCCTCCTGCTGTACCCATCAAATCCAGAAATAGAACAGAAGGGTGATTTCTTTGCAAACCCATCAGATCGCATACAATTGGATGACCCATCTAACGATGAATTTGAGTTGCTCTTAGTTGGTTCATCTAACGGCCTACTTTGTCTTGCTAATACGACTTTCAATAACGAAAGTGGCTTGTGTGTTCTCTGGAACCCATCCCTTCGAAAAGCCATATCCCTTCCCAAGCCTAATATTGGATTTGACTGTTCGTTACACCAATCTGTTGGCTTTGGGTATGATCCCACAACCGATGATTACAAATTCGTGAGGCTTGTGTATCTCCGAGACACTGAGTTTAGTAGTTTCTTAACTGTTCCACCTCTCGTTGAGATTTATACGCTTCGAACCGGCATATGGCGCTCTGTTACTGCCCCTGGTCCTCCCTACGTCATAAGGGATTGGTCCCCATCAGTTTTCGTGAATGGGGCAATACACTGGATCGCTCACACTCCACACCATCCACGGAAACAGGGCGCCTATTGCAATGTGGTCGTGTCGTTTAATATGAAGGATGAGACCTTCGGTGAAGTGGGTATGCCTAAGAGCTTACAAGGGCTGCACCGCTTGGACGTTGCTGTGGCGCAAGTTGATGGGTTGCTTGCGCTTGTCCCTTGTGACTACTATCGTAGCGTGGCATATAATTCCGTGTGGGTGATGAAAGGGTATGGAGTAACGGAATCTTGGACTAAGCTGTTTGATGTTTGCTTTTGGCCATTTAGCAGGGTGATTGGCGTTACAAAGACGGGTGAAGTTCTAGTGCACAAGGTTGACAGGTTGTTTTCTAGCGGACCTAGTAGCCGAGGATATTTGGAGAATCCTCCCATTCGTGGCCTGGAGGAGATTTATTTGGATACTTATGTGGAGAGCCTTGTTCTACTGAATGTAGCTGACCGAGTGCTGGGGAGACAGGGGAATTCGTCTGGTGGTAGTAACCTCAGAAAGAAAAGCAGGTAAAGGTGCCCATTCAGATGGCTTAGTGTTTCTCATAGGTCAGGAAATTATGCACTATGCTTAGAAAGCATGCATCTTCATCTTTTGTGCGTTCAATAGATTGAAATCCGTATGGAAAATTTGTTGAACAACTGTGAGATTCATTCCTTTTAGATTGAAAATCTTGCTATTAGAGCTTAGGAAGAGGACTCTCATACCCTTTCTATAGCCATATGGACACCGTCTATCCCTAGGGCACGACCATTGCACTATTTTATTATCGTTGAAATGCCAAAGCGAGAAACTTTTTGGGATGACTATTCTAACATGATGTTATAGGTAACAACCTACTGCTTATCAAAAAATTTATAGGTAACGACCTGCCATGTTTCCAAGAGAGACAGCAAAGATGTAAATAATTTGTGGATTTTCAAATGAATTCCTTATGCCATAATCTGTCAGCAAAGTAGGATGACTAATCCATGAGTGAATTTTTAGAATTCATGCACTCACCCAGCAAATATCCTGTAGTTATATCAATCCCAAAGTTCAATCAGATTGATAAGAGTAAGTGAATGCCAGCAGAGACAGCTGTTTCTTTTAAATAATTTGCAGGGAAAAACAATAGGGAATGCATATTTGTTGGAATGCAAAACCTTAATTGTATTGTTGCATTAATCTTATTACTATCTTACTGAATTTGTTTTGGTTTTGCCATTGCCTTTGTTTTCAAGACCTTGGTTTTCTCACTGCCTTTCTCTGCATCTCCCTCTGTTAAACACCATCTCCATTGAACCAAAGAGAGGTTTGGAGAGCATGCTATGTGTAACAGGTCTAATGGTGATCTAAGACTTGTTCAGTTTTAATGGGCTTTTCTCTTCTTCTTTTTTTCCTTTCTAACTGATAAAAGTTTCTCTTTGTAAACTGTAGAAGATCGGTGAGTCAAGTAGTATATAAAACCCAGTTTTCTTTGTATTAGGGTCATTCTGGACTTTGTAGACAAAAGCTTAGTTGTAAGGAGGTTATGTGAGCATATCGGTTTGCAAATTTTACTTGGTGGTCACTTGAAATCTGTAATGTGCTTCTTGTGCATATGTTATATCACATGAAATCAGTTAGGCTAATCTTTCAACAAGTTTCTTTTTGGTTAAATTCCCCAATGTGGCGGATGCATTTCCTTTTCCTACTCATTGGTATCTGTTGTGGTTGAAACCTTGTATTGTTATTTATTGTTTGTGTAAGCAACCATGCTTGATCGCTTAGCTCCATGTGCAATTGATTTATCTGGAACGGGCCCCAATTTTTGGTTCTATCAAGGACTTTTGAATCACTCAGTTTACATTTATGATCATTCTTTATGATAAATGAAGATTTGTAAATGGTTTTATGATTAACTTATTTCCGATTTTGTATCTTTTTGGGTGGTCACTTAATTAGTTACAGCTTTTGAATTAATGATCAGGTGGAAAAAAAGGGTTGCAAAGAGTATCTGTAAGTCAGGGGTATTGTAGAGGATATATCTGATCTGGTTTTGCCACTGTCGGTGATGGACTAAGTGAATCTATTGACTATCCAAATGAGTATTGGGACTCTGATGATGATGTTGGATATATGAGACAACCTATTGAGGATGAGGCCTGGCTTCTAGCTCATGAAATTGATTACCCAAGTGACAATAAAAGTGTATAGGGCATGGCAGTGTTCCAGATCCACAGTGAAGAGCTCCAGCCAAAGATGAGGATGATGAACAATCTTTTGCTGAGGAGGATTCTTACTTCCTGGTGAGCAGTATTTTCAAGCAAAAAACGTTCAACCAGTTACGGCTTTGGATGATCCTGTAGGGGCTGTCAGCATTGTTTTTAAGCTCATATTTTATTTATTTAATTTTCTTCTGGCTGTGTTATATGAGGACCCGTCAGTTGTTTTGTGAAATTTGGGAGGCTATTTGATTTGAACTTGTTGCTCTGTTATTAGATTTTCTTGCTATTAGATTGTTGCTCTGTCCTCTGAAATGAATGTCTCATTTGGCTATTCTCCATTAAGAATAAACCTTCCAACTACCATTGGAATAAAGAGAATATTTAAATGGAGTAGAGAGAAATTTAAAGAGTTTATTGTGGGGTACTTTTGAAAAGTTGCTAGCTGAACAAGAAAAAGTGTATTTTCTAGTCAAATTTTAGCTAAAAACTAGTTAGTTAACTAGGAATGCTCTTAAGGCATGTCAAAAAAAAAAGACAAAAAGGAATGCTCTTAAGGAGTAAGAATTCCCAATGGCTTAGCCTTTTTTTTCTTTTAGCCAAAATGGCTAACCAAATTACTAAAAACCCCATCATCTGATGATGTAAACAAAATGTATTTTGCATTTTTCATTAATTTGGGAACAGTGTCATGACAAACCCATCTTTTGTATAATATTTCTCTCTCTCTCTCTCCTCTTAGATTGATTTCATTATGAAAATCTATCCTTTTGGGGTTTGCGATTTGGTTCAGTTTTGGCACAGTTAGAGCAAATCTGAGTGGTTATAACGTTGTGTTTATTGGGTTCTGTCTGTTTATTGTGAGAAAGAAGTGGGTTTTTGCTGACAGATAAGGATGTTGGTGATTTTGAGTTTGTGGAGTTTTTTTTTTGGTGTGATATATTGGAGCACTTGTCCAAAGCAGAGGAAAGGGAAAAATTGACGGGAGAAAAAAAAAAAGACATTAAAAGATCAAAAGAAAATTGTATATACAAAAAACAACCGTGATATGAATATTATCACAGCAAAGCAATAGTAATAAGTAATAGCAACAATAATAAAATTGATATGTTGTCACTTGATAAATTTTTTGACTGTTGTTCTAATAGAGGTTATGCTCTGATTTCAGTTCCTTTGTACAAAGACTTTCAAATTGTTGTACAAACATTTTATTTACACACGTTGACGAAGCCCGTTACCGCAGACAAGTTCAAACATTTTTTGGACTTGACAAATGTCTCCAAGTACAAAAAATGAGAGGAGAGGCGATATCTTCAAACTTATCAGTTTCAGGTGGAGGCCTAGTACTTAATTATCTTCAAAGAGATGAATACTCGCCAAGGTGAAATTGTTGGAACAAGTGGAATCATATTTTACTACTGGCCCATTGGGTGTAATTAGTTTATTTGGGCCTGGGGACAAATAAGTTGTGGAGGGTATTTTGGGGTTTTCCAAAATACTTACAATTAAGGTTTTCCTATAAATATGTTATGTTAAAACCCTAAATCATTTAATAGTAAAATATTGCCGCACTTTTCTCTATAAAAAAATAACATTACTAGAGTACTATTATTCCAAATACATAATGTGCTAGTATATAATAATCTCTTAAAAATATGGTTAGACAATCTATGCTTGTCCCAAGCGGTCTAATCCATAAAATGGAGTCCAAAAAACCTTTACTGCTACTACTTCTGCCAGTCCTCAAAGCAATAAGTCCAAGTATCCCATTGGTATCTTTATCCTCAGTGCTACAATTTATAAGGCAATCTGAAAAAGATATATAGGGAAAAAGGGGTGAGTTCAACAACTCAGTAAGAAGCCACAACACCAAATGCTATAAAATATGCTATGCAAATTTTTATACCATCATTTCTGCCAATGCACAATAATAATTTATACATAAAATAAAGTATGATAGTTACAAAATGAGTAATCAGCATTCCTTTTCACTTTTCTGTCAAAATAATGCCGTTTTACTCTTGTGACCCGACATCTTATCGTGAGCGGCGTTGGCATGTCCCGAGGACTATATGCTCATGCCTTGACGCGTCACAAGGGAGAGCTACCAAGTTGGAAACTCCCTCTAAGTGAAGGTCACCTGGCCGGTAGCACACACCTTCTAATAATCGTCCTTCGATGTGTTTGTCCTGCTACCCTATGCGGTACCAAAACTATAATTGTGTCTCGGGATTAAACATTTATAAATGTACTATAATATTTCTATACGCTCATCTATAACTGTATATTTTATTCATGTAACATTTTCTGTAATTGTACATTTATATAACATATCATGAGCTCTTTCATTCATAATCATATCCATGCATAATTCATTGTAATATGTAACATTTCTATAATCATGTCATATGATTGAATAAAACTATGCATTAAAAATGGAAGTGCAATTGTAAATTATGTAAGTGAATTCTTTATAAAATTTCCAACATTTTCATTTTCTAAAGATTTATAATAAAATCTATTGGAATTTTTGATGTTGTGTCCCCTTACCTGTCATATCGAAGGTAAAAATACCTTATTCATCAATTCATTTATCCTTAACATCAAACCTCACTATGCTTGATTTAGCCTCTCATAGAATTCTAATAATCAATTCATCTAAGACTTCAATAAAGCATCCAAAAGTTATCTAACTATAATTAAGAAGTCTACCTAACCATAACATCGCTTTCTTCTTGAGCCATTTATTTTATCAACTTGCTCTCAATATCAAAAGCTTAGAAACATTTACAATAATTACTCTAAATATAACTAATCTCTCCAAATAACAATTCAATATTCATACACTAAAAGCCTCAATTTAATTTTAGCTTCATACTAAAAATACCATAAAGGATATAAAATAATACCTTTAAGTTCTTTTTTTTTTATTTTATTATTATTTTTTTACCTCTTCCTCTCTTTTCTTTCTTCTTTTCCTCTTTCTTTCTTTTCTTCTCTTCTCTTTTCTTTTCTTTCCCTCCATTTTTCTTTTTCCTCTCTTCTCTCTTTCTCACGCTCACTCACTGTTGTGTGCAAAAGGAGAGAAATGGCTTCCTTATATAGTAGTTTAAACTTGCCGGATGTGGAACACTTGGCCCATTTGCTATACATCTCCAGCCATACAAGTATTTAATGAATTAAAAGTAGATGACACCTAAGACCATGTGTCCATGAGAAGAAAAGAGAACCATGCAGTAGACCACCTATACAGCAACTGTGTCTATGAGAAAAAGGGAGAACCATGTCCATGCTGTGGCAAAAAAACCCTAGAATCTCTCATAGCTTGACAGCACAAGCCACCAATTCGTTCCAAGCTTGACAGCACAACACATGTGCTGTCAAGTGAGTTTGCTTTTATCTACATATGTCCATAAAATCCAAAATTAATCCCTTATCAACCTATACATGTCTACTACAATATATCCAAAATTCGTAGCCTAAGAAAATTAATAACCCACTCAATTAATCTTTCAAATCTTCAGTGTTTTAACTATTTGACAGATTAATTTATTAAACTTAAAAAATTCATAACATTTTCAATTTAACTTCAAATGACACGAAATTTGTCTTGAAATTTTCCTCATTCAAAATCTCACAACATATCCAAAAATCATAGCAATCCATAACTTTTTGATACCTCAAAAATACCTCGAAATTCAATGCCTCTGCTTGACCAAAATTTCTGTTTTGACACTTGCACCTCTTAAAAATCATAACTCCTTCTACAAGCGTCCAAAAATTATGAAACCACTTTTAAAATCTTCATTTCTCATCATTCTATAAGATCTTAAAACAGTTTTTCTTAAAGTCTCTCATTGAATTTTTGGCTCAAAACAATATGACTTTACTTCCAATAACACACTAAAATTCAATTTCCACATTCTTTCACATTAAATCTCTATTTACTTATAAATTTGCAAATACTCCTTATCCTTGATATTAAGATCACCTTTATTCTAGGGTATAAATTTTGGGGTATTACACTTGAAGCATAAGACCCCTTTCTTATTTATAGCCTAGGATTTACATGTACTCAAATTTGATAACTATCTCTTAGAGAAACTCAAATTGATAACTATCTAATCCTAAAGAGTAAGAAAAACTCAAATTAATAACCACCTAATCCTTCTAGATGCAGCAACTCAATTTGATAACCATCTATTCCTTCCATATGTTTGCTCCTTTTAGGAAATCCAAGTCACATACAATAGCTCCTCCGCACAATGTCAAAGTGGCTCCCAAACGATGTTGTTGTCGACATCCTCTCACGATAGCCGGTGAAGTCGCTCATGAGATTCAGGTGCGTTTCAAAGGAATGGTGCTCTCTAATCTCCACCCCCAACTTCATCTCCACCCACCTCAATTGCTCTCTTTCCAACTCCCAACAACAGCCCTGCCTTTACGTCACCCATAACTACACCTTTCACACCCTCCTGCTGTACCCATCAAATCCAGAAATAGAACAGAAGGGTGATTTCTTTGCAAACCCATCAGATCGCATACAATTGGATGACCCATCTAACGATGAATTTGAGTTGCTCTTAGTTGGTTCATCTAACGGCCTACTTTGTCTTGCCTATACGACTTTCAATAATAAAAGTGGCTTGAGTGTTCTCTGGAACCCATCCATTCGAAAAGCCATATCCCTTCCCAAGCCTAATATTGGATTTGACCGTTCGTTACACCAATCGGTTGGCTTTGGGTATGATCCCACAACCGATGATTACAAATTCGTGAGGCTTGTGTATCTCCGAGACACTGAGTTTAGTAGTTTCTTAACTGTTCCACCTCTCGTTGAGATTTATACGCTTCGAACTGGCATATGGCGCTCTGTTACGGCCCCCGGTACTCCCTACATCATAAGGTATTGGTCAATTTGGTCCCCATCGGTTATTGTGAATGGGGCACTCCACTGGTCCGCCCACACTCCAGACCATCCACGTAAACAGAGCGCCTATCGCAATGTGATTGTGTGGTTTAATATGAAGGATGAGGCCTTCGGTGAAGTGGGTATGCCTAAGAGCTTACAAGGACTGGAAGACTTGAATGTTATTGTGGCGCTAGTTGATGGGTTGCTTGCGCTTGTCCCTCGTGACGGCTACGGTAATGAGACATCTAACGCCGTGTGGGTGATGAAAGAGTATGGAGTAGTGGAATCCTGGACTAAGCTGTTTGATGTTCACATTGGAACTGGGCTATAGCAGGGTAATAGGCTTTACAAAGAGTGGTGAAGTTCTAGTGCACAAAGGTGACGAGTTGTTTTCTTGCGGACCTAATAGCCGGGGATATTTGGAGGATCCTCCCATTCGTGGCCTGGAGGGGATTTATTTGGATACTTATGTGGAGAGCCTTGTTCTACTGAATGTAGCTGACCAAGTACCGGGGCGACAGGGGAATTCGACTAGCGGTAGTCAGTGCACAAAGAAAAGAAGTTTGGTTGATATAAGATTATGAATAACATGAAAATTTCCTATTTCAGTATCATTATTTGAATGAAGTTTCATAGTAAAAGTAAAAACCGTAGTTTATGAATCCCATACAAAATGTTAATCAATTTGCTGGTCCAAATTGACTGGTTTACTATTAGTTCCCCTTCAGATTGCTTAATGATTAACAGTAAAAATTTCCAGTCTTTCACATGGGTCAGGATCCTTGGAAAGCATGGCTCTTCATCTTTGTTGCGTTCAATAGGAAGAAGTCCGTATGGAAAATTTTGTTAAACAACTCTGGGATTCATTGCTTTTGGATTGAAAAGCTTGCTATTACAGCTTAGGATAGAGGACTCTGATACCCATTCTATGGCCATATGGACGGTGTCTATTCCTAGTGCACTACCATTGCACTATTTTATTATTGTTGAAATGCCAAAGTGAGAAACCTTTTGGGATGACTATTCTAACATGATGTTATCGGTAACAACCTGCTACTTATCAAAATATTTATAGGTAACGACCTGCTATAGTTACTAGAGAAACAACCAAGATGTAAATAATTTGTGGACTTACAAATGAATTCCTTAAGCCGTAATTTGTCAGGAAAGTAGGATGATTAATCCATGAGTGAAGATTTAGAATTCATGCACTCAACCAGCGAATATACTGTTAGTCATATCAATCCCAAAGCTCAATCAGATTGATAAGAGTAAGTGAATGCCAGTAGAGACAGCTGTTTCTTTTAAATAATTTGCAGGGAAAAACAATGGGGAATGCATACTTGTTAGAATGCAAAACCTTAATTGTATTGTTGTATTAATCTTATCACTATCCTACTATCTTACTGTATTTGTTTTGGTTTTGCCATTGCCTTTGTTTTCAAGACCTTGGTTTTCTCACACTGCCTTTCTCTGCATCTCCCTCTGTTAAACACTATCTCCGTTGAACCAAAGAGAGGTTTGGAGAGCATGCTATGTGTAACAGGTCTAATGGTGATCTAAGACTTGTTCAGTTTTTTAGTTTTTTTAACTGATAAAGTTTCTCTTTGTAACTGTAGAAGATCGCTTAGCACTAAAGTTTCTCTTTTTAGGCTAATCTTTCAACAAGTTTCTTTTTGGTTAAATTCCCAAATGTGGTGGATGCATTTTCTTTTCCCACTCATTGGTATCTGTTGTGGTTGAAACCTTGTATTGTTATTTATTGTTTGTGGCTGCTTTGTGTAAGCAAGTATGCTTGATCGCTTAGCTCCAACAGCAATTGATTTATCTGGAACAGACCCCAATTTTTGGTTCTATCAAGGACTTTTGAATCGCTCAATTTACATTTATGATCATTCTTTATGATAATTTGTAAATGGTTTTATGATCAACTTATTTCCGATTTTGTATCTTTTTGGGTGGTCACTTAATTAGTCACAGCTTTTGAATTAATGATCAGGGGGAAAAAAAAGGGTTGCAAAGAGTATCTGTAAGTCAGGGGTATTGTAGAGGATACATCTGATCTGGTTTTGCCACTGTCGGTGATGGACTTAGTGAATCTGTTGACTATCCAAATGAGTATTGGGACCCTGATGATGATGTTGGATATATGAGACAACCTATTGAGGATGAGGCCTGGCTTCTAGCTCATGAAATTGATTACCCAAGTGACAATAAAAGTGAATAGGGCATGGCAGTGTTCCAGATCCACAGTAAAGAGCTCCAGCCAAAGATGAGGATGATGAACAATCTTTTGCTGAGGAGGATTCTTACTTCCTGGTGAGCAGTATTTTCAAGCAAAAAACGTCCAACCAGTTACGGCTTTGGATGATCCTATAGGGGCTGTCAGCATTGTTTTTAAGCTCATATTTTATTTAATTTTCTTCTGGCTGTGTTATATGAGGACCAGTCAGTTGTTTTGTGAAATTTGGGAGGCTATTTGATTTGAACTTGTTGCTCTGTTATTAGATTTTCTTGCTATTAGATTGTTGCTCTGTCCTCTGAAATGAATGTCTCATTAGGCTATTCTCCATAAGAATAAACCTTCCAACTACCATTGGAATAAAGAGAATATTTAAATGGAGCAGAGAGAAATTTAAAGAGTTTATTGTGGGGTACTTTGAAAAGTTGCTAGCTGAACAAGAAAAAGTGAGTTTTCTAGTCAAATTTTAGCTAAAAACTAGTTAGTTAACTAGGAATGCTCTTAAGGCATGTCAAAAAAAAAAAGGAATGCTCTTAAGGAGTAAGAATCCCCAATGGCTTAGCCATTTTTTTCTTTAGCCAAAATGGCTAACCAAATTACTAAAAACCCCATCATCTGATGATGTAAACAAAATGTATTTTGCATTTTTCATTAATTTGGGAACAGTGTCATGACAAATCCATCTTTTTTATAATATTTCTCTCTCTCTCCTCTTAGATTGATTTCAATGAAAATCTATCCTTTTGGGGTTTGGGATTTGGTTCAGTTTTGGCACTGTTAGAGCAAATATGAGTGGTTATAACGTTTGTTTATTGGGGGTTCTGTCTGTTTATTGTGAGAAAGAAGTGGGTTTTTGCTGACAGATAAGGATGTTGGTGATTTTGAGTTTGTGGAGTTTTTTTTTTTTTTTGGTGTGATATATTGGAGCACTTGTCCAAAGCAGAGGAAAGAGAAAAATTGACGGGAGAAAAAAAAAAAAAGACATTAAGAGATCAAAAGAAAATTGTATATACAAAAAACAACTTTGATATGAATATTATCACAGCAAAGCATTAGTAATAAGTAATAGCAGCAATAATAAAATTGATATGTTGTCACTTGATAAATTTTTTTACTGTTGTTCTAATAGAGGTTATGCTTTGATTTCTGTTCCTCTGTACAAAGACTTTCAGATTGTTGTACAAGCATTTTATTCACATATCTTCATTATCCATCTCACATGTTCTTAGAACATGTTCAAAAGTTAGAATTCAAAGTAATTAGACTTCTAGGAAATCTTGCTATGGCTATTTGGGTTCATATATCTTTCAATGACTGGGCAGTTTGATTGTTTTTTCTTTTCAATGAAGGCATTTTAGTTTGAAATTTGTGAAAAAGTTTGGCTTTATGTGGCAATTGGATCTTGAGTTTGCTCAGATTTCTTTCTTAAGAATTGTCAAATGTTAAAATTTTCCCCAACACCGCTGTCTACACAAATAAAGCTACTTTTATAGTGATGGAATTGGTGTTGTATGTACAAGCATAATAGTTTCAATTGATCATTTATTATTGTATTGCGAGGTTGCTATAAAGTTATGGAACATGGTTTGTCAAATGTTTGGCGTTATGGATGATGCCGGGTAGGATGAAGGATTGGTTGAAAAGTTAGAGAGGTCAAATGGGTAATTATACATTTATGTACATTTGGAGAATGGTCCCTCAGTATGTAATGTGGTGCTTATGGAGAGAAAGGAACACAAGGAGTTTTGAAGACCGTGAACTTAGACTCTTAAGAGTTGAAGAAAATGATGCTCTAAACATTGTTCTCTGCATGTGTTGATTGACAATTCTAGCTAGGCTGCTTTCTTTCTATAACCTTGTTGTTAATGAACTTGATTATTTACCATTGTGGAATGGGTTGTCACTAAGAAAATGGAGAATTTTCAGAATGGCATATAAAAGAGGCACATTTACCCTTATTTGTTTCATCAAGTTTAGAGGCCTTGTTGTCCTGGAAATGTCCACTCTTCTCTTTGGTTGTCTATGTGAGTAGTCAATTGGCCTGTCAGGTTTGAGTTTAGTGTTGATTACTGTCATGTGAATCTGTGATGCCCATTCCATCGGCCTTGAATTTCATTTTGCAGATTGTATTCCAACATAAAACCAATCTCAATATACTAGCTGTTGAATTTCATCTTGCCATACTTCTTGCAGCAACTTATTTTCACCAGAGCTGTGGGATCTACTTAGCTATATACTCAAGTCAAAAATATGTTTGGATTACAGGCTTGTGATGTTGACTTGCATAATATTCCTAGAAACTCCTTCACTTAGATCTGAGCTCTACTCTCTCACATGGTGATAGTTTATACAATATTCAGTTTTCCTGCTGTTGAATCTGAATTATTGAATCATAAATAGCTGGTGTCCTCTCCTGTTTCTTTAAGATTATATTCTAAGTTTACTTTCTTAGTTTGCAGTTGAGGTAACTCTTTAGGTCCATTTACAAATGTTTCTCTTGCTTTATCGAAGGCATGGAAAGGAAATATATGATAATTTTGAAGGATTTGGCTTTGGAGTTTGGATCTTAATATAAATGTGGGAGTGCTTGTTTCTCTTTTGTTATTAAATAATGGATTAAAATGTCAATTTCTAAAACTTACTCAATTGATTTCTTGTCGAATGCAGCGGTTGCTTGCTGCAACTATCTTATTGTGATTTTAACTGTTCCTCCATTCTTTTGAGTCTTTACTTATATTTTGTTCCTTTATGCCAACAAAATTTGTGAGCAAGTTATAATGTGCATCAAGTTTGACTTTAATATTAAAACGATCAAATAAATCTTTTTACATAACACTCTTTAGAAAAGAGTTAATATTTAGGTGGTATAAAAAAACAGTTAGATATTTTTTTACTATTCACTTGATGTTTTATCAATTATAATATGATTTTTAAAATTATAATTGAGTTTAAAATTATTATTAATATTAATTATTAATTTATTAATAATTTTAAAAATCACATTATAATCGAAAAAAATCAAAAGAATAATATTTTTCAAATAAATAATAAATAATCGGGGTGTATTTTAAAAGCTGGTAGTTAAATAATAATAATAATATGCTTTGCGCGTGTTGCACAGCTCCAAACATTATAACACCCCCACTCCCCGCGGGCCCACCAGCTACCAGCTTTGCCACCAATACCAATTCAGCACGTCCACTACAGCTGAAAGATATTTTCTCATTTATTTTAATCATCTGCGACCACCTCCTCTCCGCACCTCGTGCAACCCTCTCTCACACTATCCACGCTCCCCACGTCGCACCATCTCTAGACATTTTCGAAATAAAATTTAGCCGCGAGGACAACTTGGTCCAGAAAAATGTCCAGGCGTTTAGCATATCAGTGAACGTGAGTATGTCCTGCTCCATTGGAATTTGAAAGCTCTCTCTCTTTCCCTGTATCTCTCTGTGTGTGCAGGGATTAGGGTTTTGCAGCGTTCCACCTATGACCTATACCTACGCCTATACATACCCTGACGCTCACAGAATGAGGCGGTGACCCATTTGTCTCTGTTCTTACACGTGATCACATATACAAAAATGCTTTCTATTTGTTTGCCAGTTTAGTTACAGTGAGAGAGCACTTTTTTATTCTTAGGGTTTTAGATTGGTTTTCTATTCGTTCCTTTAAAGGAAGTTCGCCCTTCTTCTCTTCACCTCAGTGATCAGTTCCGCTCTCGCTTCGATTTTGAAGAAGCTCCTCTGCACGATGTCAAAGTGGCTCCCAGACGAGGTTGTCGTCGACATCCTCTCACGACTGCCGGTGAAGTCGCTCTTGAGATTCAGGTGCGTTTCAAAGGCATGGTGCTCTCTAATCTCCACTCCCAATTTCATCTCCACCCACCTCAATTGCTCTCTTTCCAACTCCCAACAACAGCCCTGCCTTTACGTCACCCATAACTACTTCTTTCACACCCTCCTGCTGTACCCATCAAATCCAGAAATAGAACAGAAGGGGGATTTCTTTGCAAACCCATCAGACCGCATAGAATTGCTTTATCCATCTAACGATGAATTTATGTTGCTCTTAGTTGGTTCTTCTAACGGCCTACTTTGTCTTGCCAGTATGATTTTCGATAACGTGGGAGGCTTGTGTGTTCTCTGGAACCCATCCATTCAAAAAGCCATATCCCTTCCCAACCCTAATATTGGATTTGACCATTCGTTACACCAATCTGTTGGCTTTGGGTATGATCCCACAACCGATGATTCACCTCTCAATCGAGTTTAGTAGTTTCTTAACTGCTCCACCTCTCGTTGAGATTTATACGCTTCGAACCGGCATATGGCGCTCTGTTACGGCCCCCGGTACTCCTTACATCATAAGGCGTTGGTCCCCATCGGTTATCGTGAATGGGGCACTCCACTGGTCTGCCCACACTCCAGACCATCCACGGAAACAGAGCGTCTATCGCAATGTGATTGTGTGGTTTAATATGAAGGATGAGGCCTTCGGTGAAGTGGGTATGCCTAAGAGCTTACAAGGGCCAAAAGACTTGAAAGTTACTGTGGCGCTAGTTGATGGGTTGCTTGCGCTTGTCCCTTTGACGGCTCTGGTAATAAGGCATCTAACGCCGTGTGGGTGATGAAAGAGTATGGAGTAGTGGAATCATGGACTAAGCTGTTTGATGTTGACATTGGGCCATTTGTCAGGGTAATGGGCTTTACAAAGAGTGGTGAAGTTCTAGTGAACAAAGGTGACAGGTTGTTTTCTTGCGGACCTAGTAGCCGAGGATATTTGGAGGATCCTCCCATTTGTGGCCTAGAGAAAATGTATTTAGATACTTATGTGGAGAGCCTTGTTCTACTGAATGTAGCTGACCGAGTTCCGGGCTGACAGGAGAATTCATCTAGTGGAAGTAAGTGCACAAAGAAAAGCAGGTAAAGGTGAGGTACTTGATGACTATTTGGTTTTCATTTTTAATTGGATATTGTTATGGTTATACAAGAAAGTTAAACTACTAAATTAGTGAATATAGGACCATGAATTAGTTTGGTTAATATAAGATTATGAATAATATGAAAATTTCCTATTTCAATATCATTATTTGAATGAAATTTTACAGTAAAAGTAAAAACCGTGGTTTGTGAATCCCATACAAAATGTTAATCAATTTGCTGGTCCAAATTGACTGGTTTACTATTAGTTCCCCTTTCAGATTGCTTAATGATTAACAGTTAAAATTTCCAGTCTTTCACATAGGTCAGGATCCATGGAA
The DNA here is from genome assembly GCA_013348765.1 of Carpinus viminea. Classification (NCBI taxonomy): domain Eukaryota; kingdom Viridiplantae; phylum Streptophyta; class Magnoliopsida; order Fagales; family Betulaceae; genus Carpinus; species Carpinus viminea. The sequence goes on from CP054673.1 coordinate 31,043,585, forward strand.
AGCATGGCTCTTCATCTTTGGGGCATTCAATAGGAAGAAGTCCATATGGAAAATTTTGTTAAACAATTCTGAGATTCATTGCTTTTGGATTGAAAAGCTTTCTATTACAGCTTAGGAGAGAGGACTTTCATATCCTTTCTATAGCCATATTAATGATTAACAGTTAAAATTTCTAGTCTTTCACATAGGTCAGGATCCATGGAAAGCATGGCTCTTCTGCTTTTGGATTGAAAAGCTTGCTATTACAGCTTAGGAGAGAGGACTCTCATATCCTTTCTATAGCCATATGGAAACCATTTGGGATGACTATTCTAACATGATGTTATAGGTTACAACCTGCTACTTATCAAAAAATTTATAGGTAACGACCTGCTATAGTTCATAGAGAAACAATCAAAATGTAAATAATTTGTGGATTTACTAAAACTTCTAGAAAAAACCTAAAACTAAATAAAAAAATAAATCCAAAGGGTTGCAAATTAAAAATTAAAAATATATATATCCTTTGTGTAAGAAAAAAAATTGAAAAATTTCCCTTTTAAAAAAAAAATTAACAAAAATTATTTTTTGAATTTATAGGGTTATTTTTGTCTTATTGAGAAATACATAAGTACATTTTTATCTTTTTACTAGCCTTAGAGAGACATTGTCAATGTTTTGGTAGTTTGGAGTATTGTCAATTGGATGGTAGTTGGAGGGGATATGTAAATTTTACCCATTAATTTATTAGTTTTTGGACAAAAAAAATCCCCAAACTCTATCCTCTTTAAGTCTGCCCCTTTGAAAGAGAAAAAATATTCTCCTTACTTTGCCACACACACTCAAGAACCCAACAAAACTTGCACCGAAAGGAATATTGAAGAGCTTTATTTATTTATGTTTTGCCAGAAGGAAAATACAAATCTTCCTCTTCTTTTTGTTCCCTAAGAGCATTCACAATAGATTCCCTATATAGGGTTCCTTCCAAAGTTTAGGAAAAATGTCAAAAAAATCACAAAAAGCCACCCACAGCAGACTTCCTAAATGAGCCATAAACATGAAGATTGCTACAGCAATCCTTGTGATTATTAAAATAGAAAAAAATGATTCTCTCTTGAATCATTAAAGAAGTACAAATAATATTTAATTAGTATAGGAAATGATAAAGGGAAACTATTGTGCAGTATATTAGAATACGGAAGCAAAAAGTAGTTTGAATCTTTAAATGTAGGGAAAATGATGAGGAACTCCTAGGAATGCTCTAAAATGAAGTCTGCCCTTCTTCTCTTCAGTTCTGTCTGTGAGTGCCGCTCTCTTCCATTGACAACTCATGACGATAGAAAAAATGGAGAGATTGAGAGGATGAGATGTGCTTCAGCTGAAGTGAAAAGATAAGGATTAGGTCACTATATACACTTTAAATTAAAACCCTAGATGCAAAAAGACATCGTTTTGTTGCGTGTATATATATATAGGTGGTTAGCAGTTTTTTCCAATTGCCTCTAAAGGTGTTTAGGCGGTTAGCGGTTGGCGTATTTTCAGCCCTAATACTTTTTATAAGCCTTTCTTGTAATACACTGCGTGTATTCAATCAATTTGTTGATATATTGATATAGCCCTTGCGCTTGTAGATTGTGGACATTAACCTTTAGGCTGAATCACGTTATTTATGTGTTCTTCTTCCAATATTTGTTCCATCCCATTTATTTATTTTCTTCTATAAAATTTATATCCAAGAATGAATCATTATATCGCCTTTGTTTAATTTCCAAGAAGGAAAAAAAGAAAAAGAAAGAAGATAGATTGAGAAAAAGAGAAATAAAGATGGAAACCACATGAGATTGGAGTTGCCAACCACTAAAAGAAATTTATTTGTCTTGTAATAGATATAGATAATTAAATTATTTAATTGTAAGTCATCATATAGATATATGTGTATGTGTGTATATAAGTGGGTTTGTGTGTATAATGAATGTATATGCATTCTATAAGACAAATATATAGACTCGAGATTAGATTGTTTGAGATTCGAGTTAATTTATCTAATTAACTTAAATAATAAAATGCTTAACAATAATTAATTAACTACTAATTAGTATGTAATTCAAAAATAAAACAATCACGAAATTCACTTTATATATGCAATGAATAGTTTAATGGGGAAACTTCACTTTAGATCTCTGAACTACCGCGCGATTTGATATACTCTCGAACTTTGAAATCTCTAAATTTGGACCTTCTGTCAATTTTTGCCATTAAAACCCCTAAAAATTTTTGGAATTTCATCATCTATTATAGTCTAGTTATGTTTTGTAGTGTGAATAATTGTTAGGATGTTGGAATTTGTAGTTTATTTTTTTATTTTTATTAAAATTGATAAACTCTAATTTAGGGTTTGTTTAAGTCCAAATACTTAGAAATTTTTACTCTATGGTTGTGTTTGTTAGGTTGATTTATTCATGATAACGGTTATTGTTATTTGATGATGGACCCATCAATTTTAAGTTGGTTTTCATGGGATTCACTAAATGTGAGATTTTTTTGTTAAAATTGGCAATTTTGCTAAACTTGGTGAGAGCGGTTGTTTTCATAGTGGCTATGGAAGCAATGGAAAATTTCTTTGAACATTAAAGTATATTCTTCTAATTGCTATTGGGTGGGCTGGAACTATTAGTTGCTATATTAGAAACTTGCTTTGAAGTTTGAAGTCTAGTTTAACTTGATTTTATAAATTTGAGCTTTGTGTTGGGTAGCCATTTATGAACACTATTGAGTTACTAGGAAGAAAGTTGAAAGAAATTATGAGGCAGGTTGTTGTGGTTGAGCTACTTCTAAGTAGAGTGTGGTTGTTGGAAGTGGATTTTGGGTTTCCTGTTTAGGCCATAAATACAGTAACCAGCATTATTGGGCTAATTTGATAAAACTTTTTAGAAGATGCTTTTTGCTTTTGGGTTGAAAAAGTATTTTTATGTGACCTTAAGGTGAAAGTAGTTTTGAATGCTTTGTATTTGAAGTTGTGTGTTAATACTTTTACTTTTTTCCTTCTAACCATTATCAAACACAGCCAATATTTTCTTATAACTCTGCCTTGCTTGCTTTACTTCCGGTTGAGTCATAGTAGTCTCTAGTTTGAATGTTTATTTGATAGATGGACTTTGTTTTGGTTAGGCCCGAATTGAATTATTTGAGGCGATTGGAAGATATTTGTGAACTTTGAATATGAAATTTTGGCTATTGGGTGTGCTTGCAAGGTAAGTGGAATTAGTTCATTCTAGATTTTGGACTTTTGAAATTAATATTATGAATTTTAGAAAAGTGAAGTATATTTGGGTACATATATGTTCTCATTATATTCTATTTCAAAAATTATGAGAAAAATTTGTTTATATCTGTACATGTTGAAATTGTGTGAGTCGAATCAAGCCGATCTAGGTTTACAAACATTATGCATGCCAATGTTTTATAATATATTTGATTTCTATGGTGATTTGCAAACATTATAGTTGAGGATGTTTATTGAATATTATCCATATATGAATGTGTATAGCAGTGTTTTTGGATTGGACAGTTTTCATCTAAACTAAGTTGGATGAATTTCTTTCAACTTAGTCTATAAAAGTGATATATGTCCTTTGAATATATGAAAAACACATATTTTTTAATAGCGAAGACAAAGCTAAAACAAATTTTATGAAAAAATCATGTGATATGTTATTAAAAAAAAAAAAAGGACATATGTTAATTTTATAGACTTAGTTGAAGGAAATTTCTTCAACCCAGTTTGGAAGAAAACTTTATCCTTTTGGATATTACTGAATTGAAAAATATAGCAAATGTTGCAGGTGAAATTCACATTTTTTTAAGTTTAATTGTAAACTCTTATGTTTTGGTATCGGAGAGGTAAACTCATTAAAATCCTATTAGCGTTTTCAGATAGCTCGATGGCTCATTAAAGACTTGGTGGCTTGGGATGTGAAGATTTGCAGAGGCCTTCATTTAGAATATATATGTGATTTTTGCTCTCACTAATTAGACATGTTTTAACGTTGGAGGAACTGGATTTGGTATATTTATTAGGTTTCTTGGAAGATTTTAATTATGATAGTGTTTATCTGATCAGGTTAACATTGTAATGGATGATTTATGGAAATTCATTAGAGTATTCCTATTCTCATTGAGGAGATATTATTTGTTTGTTACATTTTATGGATAGAAATTAAGACTAATGTGAATGTTAAAGCTTTAGGCTAATTGTTTTGTAAAGAAAATTTTACAATTTTTTTTCTTTTTTTCTTTTTGAATGTTACGATTACAATAAGTAAGCTCATGCCCAATCCTCAAGAGGTAGTTTAATCAGTTAAAGATTATGCCTTATAAAGTAGAGGTCATCCCCACTCCCCCCTCTTATGACATGTCCAAAAAAAAAAAATGCTCATTCCCAGTTTGAATGTAGGGTATAAAGGAATTAAATTCTAGAGATGGAAAATGAAACATCATCCCTATTCTAATTGCTTGATCGCCAAGCAAGCAAGGAAAATTTGTATGATCTGCCTTCTACTGAAAACAAAAAAAAAAAAAACAAAAAACAAAAAAATATACTACCTTCCAATATTGTGATTTCTATCTTCATGCCATTGGTGGGCAAAGTTATTGACCTACAATATAAAATAAACCAAAGAAAGTCATTAGTGGCTTCTAAACAAATGAGGAGTCTATTGTTTAGAAGAATAAAATAGAATATACAAATTTTATATATATATTTTCGGCGGACAAACAAAGATCTTTTTAAAAAAATTAAAAATACAAAAACAAAACAAAACACATAAAACTCTCTCTAAACAACCTCAAATGGAAAGGAAAATTTTATAGTCAAGATTTAATGTTTTGTTTAACCATGTAAATGTTATCACATCATTTAAATTATTTTGAACAATTACACCATTATATATAACAATATTAAAATTTGACTATAAAATGACCCATCCTATTTTGGGTAGTCTAAACATTCGAAAGGGTCCTTAGGAAATGAAGAGGAACTAGTCATGCAAAATAAGAGGACAAAATGGTCCTTTACAAAATTGAAAGAAATATTGCACCAACCGGGATCTCATTCCGTCTAAACATACAGAGTTTGAATTGTTTGGACACCTTTATGAATAGGTGGGCTCAAGTGAGATTGTGTAATGGATAATCTCATTACATGAAATTCCAGTCCTTAAACGTTAACCCTTATTTGTGTCTAATAGGTAATTGACATTACGATGCTAACACTAAATGCATACATATTTTTTAGAACACTTTAACCATGTTCTCGTAAATAAAAATATTTGAAGATTTTTACTTCAAAAACTAATTTAAAATTAATTAAGAAAAAAATAAATTTACCTCCAAATATAGTGTCTCCTTCAAACTTTAAAAAGTGGTAATTGACTCTTCATACCACCTAACCCTTTTACTTATCCCCCTCGGTTGGAATTATCTATTAAATATTAACTATGAAAGAAAGTAGTTAATTATGTTCATTATACCCTTGTCATTTTTATGGAAATATAATTATGACTTAGATTTAAAAGAATGAAAAGACTTCCCTAGCCATAGTAACTTCTCTCAAAGTGGTTTATACACATATATATATATATATATATAATAAATTGTGTGACACATGGGTATTATTATCTTTTTACAAAATTCTGTCGGGTTTAATTGAAAATCCTAATGGAATGAGGTTATGTGAAAGAGTTAGGTAGTTTAGAGTGTCATTAGCAACTTTTTAATGTTTTGATTATTACAATTGGCTTGTAAGTTTGAAGAGTAGTGTTGTTTTCCCTAAAATAATAATAAATAAAACATAGTTTAAGACAAGTCACCACCCTACTTTTCCAAGAAACACCTGTCGAAAGAGTTCTACCAATATGCTGTGTCTGCCATGGACTCTCAAGTCTAGTAGGCACTCCTCACTCAAAAGAAAAAATTGAGTCAATCTACCCAAGTGCCCTTCTAATTTCCACATTTTGTGTTAATGTGAAATTAACTCACATGTCAACCACCACCAATGAATAGAGAGAATTAAGGGTCTCTTCTCCCACTTTCAAAACCACCATTTTGACCCAACGACAATTTTAAAAGCTATCTATGAATGTGGAGAGATTGGTATAAGAAAGTGGAAGTTTGTGTGCCATTACGTATCATTAATTATATATTGTTTTTGAATAAGCTAATAAGATCTTTCTTAGTTTTTTTACATTCTCTGACAATTATCTGAGTACTAAAATATATTCAAATTACATATATAGAGAATCAAGAGATTGGAAATTACCTAGAAGATAGTATTGATGGTTAACTCCAGTAGTGATGGAGTTCTGCTGCAATGGACCACCACCAGAACCAACTTCTTTTTCATGCTTTAGTACTCTATCTTCACAATTCGAAGGATAATTACCATACGGATTAGAATCAACAGTGCCACTATTCCCATTATCAAGGAAGTAATTTGATGAGTTCAAAATGTTTCCAATCACTCCTCCACCAATACCGAATGCCTTGCTGTTTATCCATTACTCCCATTCCATCCCATCAAACCGGCCGCTGCCAGCGCCATTTTGTACCCTATGCTACCCCATTGCCCTGACAATTGCATCAACTGACTTTGGTTTTGGCCTCTGTACATGTTGAGCTATCAAACACCTTTCTGTACTCTCCATAAGGACCCAAAACCGGATCTTTTGTCTGCAGGAAGCTACCACGGCTTTTCACTATCTTTGTCACGTTGCTGACACCAAAAAGTTCATGAACGGCTTGAAATTTCCTGCTTCTGTGTGCAGGAAAATAGGGTGCCAAAATGCACCCTTCTGTGCACCTCTTCCTTTGGTGCTTGCATGCAGCGCATGCTGGATGAGTCGCCCCTGCTGTGGCAACAACATTATTATTCCCCTGCATCTCGCCAAAAAAAAAAAAAAAAGTATGGATTGAGTAGTCAATTCGTCTGTCAGGTTTGAGATTTAGTGTTGATTACTGTCATGTGCTTTGTGAATCTGTGATGCCCATTCCATCGGCCTTGAATTTCATTTTGCAGATTGCATTCCAACATAAAACCAATCTCAATATACTAGCTGTTGAATTTCATCTTGCCATACTGCTTGCAGGCTTGCAGCAACTTATTTTCACCAGAGCTGTGTGATCTACTTAGCTCTATACTCAAGTCAAAAATATGTTTGGATTACAGGCTTGTGATGTTGACTTGCATAATATTCCTAGAAACTCCTTCACTTAGATCTGAGCTCTACTCTCTCACATCGTGATAGTTTATACAATATTCAGTTTTCCTGCTGTTGAATCTGAATTATTGAATCATAAATAGCTAGTGTCCTCTCCTGTTTCTTTAAGATTATATTCTAAGTTTACTTTCTTAGTTTGCAGTTGAGGTAACTCTTTAGGTCCATTTACAAATGTTTCTCTTGCTTTATCGAAGGCATGGAAAGGAAATATATGATAATTTTGAAGGATTTGGCTTTGGAGTTTGGATCTTAATATAAATGTGGGAGTGCTTGTTTCTCTTTTGTTATTAAATAATGGATTAAAACGTCAATTTCTAAAACTTACTCAATTGATTTCTTGTCGAATGCAGTGGTTGCTTGCTGCAACTATCTTATTGTGATTTTAACTGTTCCTCCATTTTTTTGAGTCTTTACTTATATTTTGTTCCTTTATGCCAACAAAATGTGTGAGCAAGTTATAATGTGCATCAAGTTTGACTAATAATATTAAAATGATCAAATAAAACTTCTTACAATGAATACTGACATAACATAACACTCTTTAGAAAAGAGTTAATATTTAGATGGTATAAAAAAAAAATGTTATGTATTTTTCTAATGTTCTCTTGGTGTTCTATCAACTTTAATATAACTTTTAAAATTACAATTAACTTTGAAATTATCATTATTAATTTTTAATTTATTAATAATTTTAAAATATTAAAAGAATATTTTTCCAATAAATAATAAATAACATGGTAGTTAAATACTAATAATAATTTATTAGTTTCGGACCAAAAAAAAGAAATCACACTTCGAAAGAAAATATTCTCCTTTATTTTTTGCTATACGAGAATAATCCGACTCCTCTCCAGTCTCCAGTCCTGTTGGAGTGTTGGCCTGGAGAGGCCTCCAGTTAATGGCTAAGATGGCCTTAGGAAAAATCTTGGGGTTAATATTTTGTCAAGTGTCCTATTATTAAAAAATATTATTTATTATTTTAAAATAAATAAAAACTAAAATAATATAATAATAAAATTTTTGTTTTGTTTATTATATGGCCCTTGGGTGGCTGGACCACCCCAAGGACCACTGAGTTCATGGTGGCTCCAGCCACCCACACTCAGAGCCATCCCTCTCGTCTCTCTCCTCCTCCCCTCACTGGTCAGAAAACCCTCTCATCCACTCCCTCCTCCCTTTCCCCCTCTCCACTCTCCATCCTCATCAAGACCCCAAGGGCCAAATCCAAACAACAAAACCAAATTAACCAAATCAAAGCACCAAATAAAATCAAATCCAAATCAAGAGCACCAACAGTCATGGCCAAACATGAAGCCAAATCAAAACCATTCTTATCTCTACAAACAAAGACAAAGCAAGAGTCAGGGAGATTGAGAGAGAGACAGAGTGTGAGACAGAGACAGTGAGAGAGAGATTGAGAGAATTTCTGAGAAGCAGTGAAGGAGTGATCGGAAGTGAGAGGGAGAGATCGTGAGGAGGTTGGCGGAGCAGATCGGGCGAGAGGGCGGAGAGGCCGTGAGTTGGATCTTCTCGACGGCTTCTGGTTGTAGCTGGTGGGTTTGTGAGGCCATGGAGGAAGAGAGGAAGCGTTGGGGCAGGGAGGCGGCCGAATTTGGTGCTGAGCTCGGCAGTCTCAGTGGCTGGAGCTGGATTTCCAGCGATGGAGAGAGAAAGTCAAGGAAGAGAGAAGAAGAAGAGGCGGAGGAAAATGAAATTAATTTTTTTATTATTTATTTTTTAAAATGAAATAATAAATTAGTATTATTATTTTAGTACGCGTGTCACGTGTGATGGCCTTAGGATCTCTTTGAAGAGATCCTAGCCATCAACCAGATCACCTCCGGTCCAAAATGGACTGGGACGTCCACTACACCTGAAAGATATTTTCTCATTTATTTTAATCATCTGCGACCACCTCCTCTCCGCACCTCGTGCAACCCTCTCTCACACTATCCACGCTCCCCACGTCGCACCATCTCGGGACATTTTCGAAATAAAATTTACCCGCGAGGACAACTTGGTCCAGAAAAATGTCCAGGCGTTTAGTATATCAGTGAACGTGAGTATGTCTTGCTCCATTTGAATTTGAAAGCTCTCTCTCTCTTTCCCTGTATCTCTCTCTCTGTGCGGATTAGGGTTTTGCAGCGTTCCACCTATTATTCTTAGGGTTTTAGATTGGTTTTCTATTCGTTCCATTGCCCTTCTTCTCTTCAGCTCAGTGATCAGTGCCGCTCTCGCTTCGATTTTGAAGAAGCTCCTCTGCATGATGTCAAAGTGGCTCCCAGACGAGGTTGTCGTCGACATCCTCTCACGACTGCCGGTGAAGTCGCTCATGAGATTCAGGTGCGTTTCAAAGGCATGGTGCTCTCTAATCTCTACCCCCAATTTCATCTCCACCCACCTCAATTGCTCTCTTTCCAACTCCCAACAACAGCCCTGCCTTTACGTCACCGATAACTACTTCTTTAACACCCTCCTGCTGTACCCATCAAATCCAGAATTAGAACAGAAGGGGGATTTCTTTGCAAACCCATCAGACCGCATAGAATTGATTTATCCATCTAACGATGCATTTAGGTTGCTCTTAGTTGGTTCTTCTAACGGCCTACTTTGTCTTTCCAGTATGACTTACTATATCAGGGGAGGCTTGTGTGTTATCTGGAACCCATCCATTCAAAAAGCCATATCCCTTCCCAACCCTAATATTGGATTTGACCGTTCGTTACACCAATCTGTTGGCTTTGGGTATGATCCCACAACCGATGATTACAAATTCGTGTGGCTTATGTATCCCTTAGACACTGAGTTTAGTAGTTTCTTAACTGCTCCACCTCTCGTTGAGATTTATACGCTTCGAACTGGCGTATGGCGCTCTGTTACGGCTCCCGGTACTCCCTACATCATAAGGCGTCGGTCCCCATCGGTTGTCGTGAATGGGGCACTCCACTGGTCCGCCCACACTCCAATCCATCCACGGAAACAGAGCGCCTATCGCAATGTGATTGTGTGGTTTAATATGAAGGATGAGGCCTTCGGTGAAGTGGGTATGCCTAAGAGCTTACAAGGACTGAAAGGCTTGAACGTTACTGTGGCGCTAGTTGATGGGTTGCTTGCGCTTGTCCCTAGTAACGGCTCCCTTAATGAGACATCTAACGCCGTGTGGGTGATGAAAGAGTATGGAGTAGTGGAATCCTGGACTAAGCTGTTTGATGTTGACATTGGGCTATATAACAGGGTAATAGGCTTTACAAAGAGTGGTGAAGTTCTAGTGCACAAAGGTGACAGGTTGTTTTCTTGTGGACCTAGTAGCCGAGGATATTTGGAGGATCCTCCCATTTGTGGCCTGGAGGATATTTATTTAGATACTTATGTGGAGAGCCTTGTTCTACTGAATGTAGCTGATCGAGTTCCGAGGCGACTGGGGAATTCGTCTGGCGGTAGTTAGTGCACAAAGAAAAGCAGGTAAAGGTGAGGTACTTGATGACTATTTGGTTTACTTCTTTTATTGGATGTTTTTCTGGTTATACAAGAAAAATTAGACTACTGAATTAGTGAATATAGGATTATGAATTAGTTTGGTTAATATAAGATTATGAATAATGAAAATTTCCTATTTCAATATCATTATTTGAATGGAGTTTTATAGTAAAAGTAAAAACCGTAGTTTATGAATCCCCTTAAAATGTTAATCAATTTGTGGTCCAAATTGACTGGTTTTACTATTAGTTCCCTTTCAGATTTTGCTTAATGATTTACAGTTAAAATTTCCAGTCTTTCACATAGGTTAGGATCCTGGAAAGCATGGCTCTTTCATCTTTGGTGCGTTCAATAGGAAGAAGTCCAGATGGAAAATTTTGTTAAACAACTCTGGGATTCATTGGATTGAAAACCTTGCTATTACAGCTCAGGAGAGAGGACTCTCACACCCTTTCTATGGCCATATGGACAGTGTCTATTCCTAGTAATTACCATTTGCCCTATTTTATTATTGTTGAAATGCCAAAGTGAGAAACCTTTTTGGGTGCTTCATATTCTAAAATGATGTTATAGGTTACAACTGCTACTCATCAAAAAATTATAGGTAATCCTGCTATAGTTCCTAGAAACAACAAAGATGTAAAAATTTGTGGATTTACAAATGAATTCCTTGAGCCATAATCTGCCTGCAAAGTAGGATGACTAATCCATGAGTGAAGTTTTAGAATTCATGCATTTACCAGCTAATATCCTATAGTTAGCAATCCCAAAGTTCAATGGATTGATAAGAATAAGTGAAGTCTGTAGAGACAGCTTCCATCTAACGATGCATTTATTTGCTCTTAGTTGGTTCTTCTAACAGCCTACTTTGTCTTTCAGTATGACTTATCTATATCAGGCTTGTGTGTTATCTGGAACCCATCCATTCAAAAAAGCCATATCCCTTCCCAACCCTAATATTGGATTTGACCGTTCGTTACACCAATCTGTTGGCTTTGGTATGATCCTCAACCGATGATTACAAATTGTTAGACTTTATGTATCCCTTAGACACTGAGTTTAATAGTTTCTTAACTGTTCCACCTCTCGTTGAGATTTATACGCTTCGAACTGGCGTATGGCGCTCTGTTAGCTCCCGGTACTCCCTACATCATAAGGCGTCGGTCCCCATCGGTTATCGTGAATGGGGCACTCCACTTGGTCATCCACACTCCAATAAGTCACAAACAGAGCGCCTATCGCAATGTGATTTTGTGGTTTAATATAAGAGATGAGGCCTTCGGTGAAGTGGGTATGAGGACTGAAAACTGTGGCTAGTTGATGGGTTGCTTGAGTAACGGCTCCCTTAATGAGACATCTAACGCCGTGTGGGTGTTGACATTGGGCTATATAACAGGGTAATAGCTTTACAAAGAGTGGTGAAGTTCTAGTGCACAAAGGTGACAGGTTGTTTTCTTGCGGACCTAGTAGCCGAGGATATTTGGAGGATCCTCCCATTTGTGGCCTGGAGGATATTTATTTGGATACTTATGTGGAGAGCCTTGTTCTACTGAATGTAGCTGATCGAGTTCCGAGGCGACTAGGGAATTCGTCTGGCGGTAGTTAGTGCACAAAGAAAAGCAGGTAAAGGCGAGGTACTTGATGATTATTTGGTTTACTTCTTTTATTGGATGTTGTTCTGGTTATACAAGAAAAATTAGACTACTGAATTAGTGAATATAGGATTATGAATTAGTTTGGTTAATAAGATTATGAATAATATGAAAATTTCCTATTTCAATATCATTATTTGAATGGAGTTTTATAGTAAAAGTAAAAACCGTAGTTTATGAATCCCATACAAAATGTTAATCAATTTGCTGGTCCAAATTTTCTGGTTTACTATTAGTTCCCCTTTCAGATTGCTTAATGATTTACAGTTAAAATTTTCAGTCTTTCACATAGGTCAGGATCCTTGGAAAGCATGGCTCTTCATCTTTGGTGCGTTCAATAGGAACTAGGAAGAAGTCCGTATGGAAAATTTTGTTAAACAACCCTGGGATTCATTGCTTTTGGATTGAAAACCTTGCTATTACAGCTCAGGAGAGAGGACTCTCATACCTTTTCTATAGCCATATGGACGGTGTCTATTCCTAGTGCACTACCATTGCCCTATTTTATTATTGTTGAAATGCCAAAGTGAGAAACCTTTTGGGATAACTATTCTAACATGATGTTATAGGTTACAACCTGCTACTCATCAAAAAAATTATAGGTAACGACCTGCTATAGTTCCTAGAGAAACAACCAAGATGTAAAAAATTTGTGGATTTACAAATGAATTCCTTGAGCCATAATCTGCCTGCAAAGTAGGATGACTAATCCATGAGTGAAGTTTTAGAATTCATGCACTCAACCAGCTAATATCCTGTAGTTATATCAATCCCAAAGTTCAATGGATTGATAAGAATAAGTGAATGTCTGTAGAGACAGCTCTTTCTTTTAAAGAATTTTCAGGGAAAAAGAATAGGGAATGGATATTTGTGAGAGTGCAAAACCTTAATTGTATTCTTGTATTAATCTTATCACTATCCTACTATCTTACTGTATTTGTAATTCTGTAGTATCATATTTTTCCTATATCTTTCTTGCAATATGCAATATTCAATTAAGTTATTATTATTTTTATTAGTAAGTGACACATGTACCCAGAACCTCAGCCTCTACCTTGCTGTAAAGGGAGGAAGTACCATTTGAGCTAAAGCTCATTGGCTCAATCTAGTTATTAATTGTTAGACTTTATTGGTGATGGACATAGGTTTCTCATTGAACAATATTAATTCCACATATTCTTCTTCCTCTTATTTTTTATTTTTTATTTTTTACTTATATATTCTATTTCTTTATTTATATTTTACTTATGGCCTCCACTTCTATCTTTTCCTAGTACATTATTCACTTTGTCTATCAACATTGCACATCTGCACCTACATAAGTCATAAATGAAGGTTTCCCAGGCAGAGGAGCATACATTTAGTTTTGTTCTTTCTATACTAGTCTCATATTTATCATGTCTGAGCTGTTCATACTACCATATATGCTTAAGAAAAAATAATTATTTCCATTTTCTCTATCTGCAATTGAATTTCTTCTGTGTCTGCCAATTCTGCAGATATCATGCCCTTGTCTCATTCATGTTATTTAATATAATTGGCTCTCTTTTTTTTCTGATGATTTGATACGTTCCTCCTAGGTATCCTGGGCGTTAGGTGCTTTTGCTGCGGATTGTGAATAGCTCCTGCTTTTCTGGCATAAGAAATGAGGTTTTCTCTGCTTTATTTCCTTTTTTTTTTTTTTTTTATGAACCAGGTTTATATCCTCTTAAATCAATTTTACATTCAGGAACTTGTTATATTTTGACATTGATCTTCAGCATTTTATCATTGAATATATGCAATGCGTAGAATTTGCAAGTCAATTTAGAAAATTTCACATGGGCAGCAATGATTATAATATTGATATTCAATTGACTATGGTTAATGTTGTTATTATTATTGTGCTTGTGGTTGTTTTCATGTTCAAAATTAAATGTAAATTGTGTTGTATGTACGAAAAAACAACCTAAGATCAATCAATTTATAGAAGCTGCCAGAGGTGCAAAACTAACTGAATGAAACGACATAAACATGAACCTCTAACATATGAGGATCATTTCAATGCATTCAAACTTGAAAGAGAAACTCAGGATCAAGAAAAAGAAAAAGATAATATCCTTGCATTTGGAAACAACATGTAGAAATAGTTCAAGTCAGTTTCATATATGTGGCTTGCTTTTTTTATTATTTAAATAAGTAATTAAGTTTATATTATTAAAGAGTGTAAGATGCCCCTAAGTACACTAGTATACACAAGAGGTTCCAAATGAGCAAGAACCCAAACGAACAGCAAGACTACCCACAAAACCAAACACCTGACAAGTCCTCAAAATCAATACCCATGAAACAACAAAGCCCGACTACCCCTGAGGCACTCATCTCTAGAAAGCGTGAGTCTTACCTTTCCTCCATAGGCAATGCTCCCTTAACCTCATAGTTCATGGAGCATTCTAGGTTCCTAAGCTTCCTTCTACTTTTAACCTTCCGAGGGGTAACCTCTAAGGTGACATTGATCCCCTCACATGGATCCCCTATCAAAGTCCAGTCCAAGCAGTTGGCAGCGCAAGAAATTTATGTCATCACCACCCCCATGAATCTTCGTCTTCCCCACCCCAGAAATTTATGTCCTCTTCTCTATCCAACAACTTCGAATAAGCCGCGCAAGAAGGGACAAGGGGGCATTGAATGACGTCACTACCTCGGCAATCAAGCTATTGTACATACAGAAAAATCTGTTATCCCTCATGTTGTGGTTAGAACACTGCATGGGTTTATGATAAAAATAATGGTTAATGTTATTTGATGATGGACCCATCAATTTTTAGATGGTTTTCATTGGATTCACTAAATGTGAGATTTTTGAGTTAAAATTGGCATCTTTGCTAAACTTGGTGAAAGCGGTTTTTTTCCTAGCAACTATGGCAGCAGTGGAAACTTTATTTGAACCTTAAAGTATGTTCTTCTAATTGCTAATGGGTGGGCTGGAACTATTAGTAGCTATATTAGAAAGCTGCTTAAGAAGTTTGAAGTCTAGTTTAACTTGATTTTATAAATTGGAGCTGTGTTGGCTAGCCATTTATGAACACTATTGACGTTCTTTGAAGAATGTTGAAAGAAATTATGAGGTGGGTTGTTGTGGTTTAGCTACTTCCAAGTCAAGTGTGGTTGTTGGAAGTGGATTTTGGGTTTCATGTACAGGCCATAAATACATTAATCATAGCATTATTTGTTTTCTTATAACTTTGCCTTGCTTTGCTTCCGGTTAAGTTAGAGAGTAGTCTTTAGTTGAATGGTGATTTAGATGGAGTTTGTTTTGGATAGGCCCGAATTGAATTATTTGAGGCGGTTGGAAGATGTTTGCGAACTTTGAATATGAAATTTTGGCTGTTGGGTGTGCTTGCAAGGTAACTGGTGGAAGTAGTTCATTCTAGATTGTTCCTAAAATACCCAAATATGACTTTTCAAAATAATATTATGAATTTTAGAAAAGTAAAGTATATTTGGGTTCATGTATGTTCTATTTTCAAAAAATATGAGAAATATGTTTATATGTACATTTTGAAATTGTGTGAGTCGAGCCAGATTTACAAACTTTTTTTTTGATAAATTTGATTTGTAAACATTATAGTTGAGGATGTTTATTGAGGAAATGTTTGCATAAAATATTGGTAAAGTTGATGTTGCAAGCCAGTATTAATCAAGTTTCTTTGGAAATGGTATGAATATTTGGACCAAATGGCAGCTCCTCTTCCTACAATCTATCCATACACAGATGACTTTTTTATTCTCTGTAATTGCTGCTGCTGATAATTATTGTTCTTAAAAGTAGTAAAAAGATTGTGTACAAGGAACGAGAATCATAAGCCCCAGCAATCCCAATTACCATTCTAAACTCAAGGCAAATTAAGCACACATTTAAGCATGTTAAGATTTGTAGGAGGGGGAAACAAATGGAGGCTGCTTCCTCTTTATATTATTTAAACTTATACTCTTCTTCTATTCTTTTCTCTCATACAAACTAGCTAACAAAGCAAATGACCGACGCTTTCCAAACCATATCCTTGCTCGCCCAATCCTCTAGGATGGAAAAGGGGACTCCCTTCACCTTAACGTTTTCTTTTCTCTGAATGCCAGTTAGGAACCTCCCCAGCCCCTAGAATGCATTCTCTCTCTTTTTTGTGTGTGTGTTAGATTCCATTGATTCAACCAATCTAGAAGCGACCCATTTCCTTTAGCCCAATCCTTTCCTTTAATAGGGCCATAAGCCAAGAGATGTGATGTTAATTTGTCCAAACAAGAGAAGATTCTCATAACTTCGTATATCAAAACCACGTGGAGAAATGGTGTTCAGAATTTTGTAGAACTCAAATGTATCACACTTACGAACTAAACACGCCCCACACTCCTTTTGCTCAACATTCGGGCTGCCTGTTGTAATTGAAGCCTGAAGGGATCTCCATCCACCCAAAATTCTATTCCTGCACTTCTCTGGATGAACCACCAAGCTGGTATATACACCCAAAATCCATTTGGCCCAATGGAAGAGACTCCAGGGGCGCAAAGGACTAACGGTTGTCTAATTTCAACTCCACTAACTTGAAAATGACAAACAAAGTAGGGAAAATTAGGATGAGTGCCATCAAATGTTTTAGAATTCGAATTCCCATGCTCATCGACCTTGACTTTTCTTCTCTTTCCTGGATGAGTGTGAGGCTCATGAAATTCATAAACAATAAAAAGAGCATACCCCTTCCACTGATCTGACCCCAAATCTGTATGCATTTGAATTCTTCCAAACGAATTACTGCTTTTATCGTTGAACCACTTTGGGATTCTTGATCCCAGCAACAGAGGGCTGCATGCTGCCTCATGATAATAAACTTCGAACTGTAAAATAAAAACCCAAGAGAGAAAGATGTTAAGCTATTACAAAACAATATTATAACTTAATTTTTAGTGTCTTAAGAAATGGCTCACATTATGTTTTCTCTCACTCCATATAGGACTTCGTGGATGCAGATGGAGGATGTTGAAGGGTTTTCCATCATAACCAATATAAGCTTGTAGAAAAGAGCAATCAATGCTCCTTAATTCTTCATTTGAACTTTGCATGTCCATTTGCTTAAAAAACAACTCAAGCGATGAACAATTTCTTACACTCTTTAACTATTTTAATCCCAATGGAAGATTCAGCAATACTTGAAGCCAAAGACAATCATTCAAGTTAAGTTTTTGAAGATGAGGAAGTTGATTGACACTATCTGGTATTCTTGTAAATTTGTTCCCTCTTAGATATAAAAGATAAAGTGAGGATAAGCAACTAAGATCATTGGGGATCGCTCCATCTAATAGGTTTGTAGCACTTCCACCTACCCAAAGGTCCTTTTGACATTTCATACCGCTGAACAAGTTATTTGGGATTTTCTCTAATCTTGAGCAATTAGATATACCGAGACTTTTAAGAGACAACAAATTCTTAAATGATAGTGGTAACTTTGTTATGGGATGGTACTTGGAGCCATGAGTTGCTCGATGCCATCGAGTGTGTTGAGGTAAAAACGCGGAGGAAGAACGAGATTGGTTCCCCTTTGGTCTGTTCTATGGAGCTCCCGAAGTTGAAGGCGATGCTTGAGGCAGGGGTACGGGACACTAACGAGGCTGTAGTTTGAAGTTGGGTTTTAGTCTATGTTGGGGACAAGATTGGGGTTAGGGTTTGTTTGAGTTGATTATGTGGGGTTTGTAGGGGTTTTGTTGGGTTTGAAGGGGTTGGTTGGGTTGTTTATGTGGTTTGTTGGTAGGGTGCTGCTTTGGGTTGTTTCTTTTGGTTTTTGTGGGTGCTCTTAGTGAGCTTGGGTCTTCTTTGGGTGCACTTAGGTGCTCTTAGTTATACTCTTTGTATAATTGGGTGGCGCCCCCTTTAAATTTGCGCTTTTTGATATAAATTCTTTTGACTTATCAAAAAAAAAAACTTTGTTATGGCAGTCCCCCCCAAATCAAGATATCACAAAGATTCCATATTACCCACACTATCTAGAATTTTGTCGAGTCTTGAACAACCTAAAAGATTAAAATAATAAAGTGATTTCAAGCTCATCTTTTTTGGAAATCTCTTAAGATTTTTGCAACCATGTAGATCCAACCATTTAAGCCGGCTTAGAAATCCAATGGATGGGTGGACCTTGGACAAACTTGTACAATCTTCAAGCTCTAGTTTCTCAAGATTTGGGACTCCGCTCAAATCTGGTGTGTCAATCAAGTTTTGAGAATCATGTAGGTCAATGTGTTTCAATTTGGCAAAACTCTGTTATAGACCAATAAATAGTTAGATAAAATTCAGAAGAGTATAAGGACTAAGAAGAATAAGAATAAATAAAATATGCATAAGCCAAAATCTTACATTCCTTTCAACCCATAGTTGCTTGATGCAATTGTAACGCATTATGAGCTCAACAAGATTATCTGATTGGAAATTGGTGGCAAGGATTCAAAAGGATATCCCAACCATTCCATAATGCATAACTCATTGCTTAGCATGAAATTCGAAGGATCACCATGCCATTCCAAATTAGTGCATAAATTATCACGAGCATTAGAAAGCCATCATAAAAAATCATCGTCATTGCTAATTTGAAGCATTTTCAATTTTTTCATTGTTGAGAAGGCTTCAACATTTAGTTGCTCTTGTTTTGTAAAGGCAATTTTAGGGCAATGCCGCTAACCGCATTAGTTCCCTAGTAACCAAGACAAATGAAATTAGTGTGAAGGAAATATTTGACAAATACTTAGAAGAATCAGTATCAAAATAATTCTCTATGTTAGTTTTGAGACTAACCACTTACAATACTATTTTTCAATACGTGAATGACATCCTTGTTACCTGACAATCTACTGCGTTCACCAGGCTCCTCCGCAGACTCACAACAAACTATTTTTTGACCCATTTTAAAACTTTCTAGTTTGTATATGATGCCATGTATGTATGCTCCATTGAAGAAACATGCAATATCTAAAAACAATTTTTGCTGCAAATCCTCCTATCCATCATAACTTATTTTAAGTTTATCCAAAATTTCTGCATTGGTATTTTCTTTTAGTAGATCCCTGGCACTCTTCCATTCATCCATTGTTCTATCAAATGAGAAGGAACCAAAAAACCTTTAACAGCTAAAGGAAGGCCTTGAGCATAATTCACAATATCCATAGACAATTGCACATAACTTTCTTTAGGATGGGGTTTCTTGAAGGCTTTCAAACTAAAGAGTTGTAATGCTTCAACATCATTCAGCACCTTAACATCATAGGTATTATCTACAAATCTGTTCAGCAAATGTCGATCTCTGCTTGTTATAATGATTCTACTCCCTTGACCAAACCAATCATGGCTCCTTGCTAATTCTTCTAGTTGTTTTACTTCATCTACATTGTCAAGAATAATAAAAACCTTTTTATTACGTAGTCTGTTCACTATCACTCTGCTAGCCCCATACTCATTCCATATATTTATTTCTCTTTCCATTAGGATCTCGGAAACAAGTTGTTTTTGTAGATTAACTAGATCATGATCAGTTTTGGTCTTTTCTCTAATGCTAGCAATAAAGCAACTAGCTTGAAATTGATGAGAAACTCTTTCGTAAATGGCTTCTGATAGAGTTGTCTTTCCAATTCCACCCATCCCATAAATCCCTAAAAAGCGAACATCATCCATTCCTATACTAAGTAGGGTCATAATTTCCTCCACACGGGATTCTATTCCTAAAGAATGCTTGGAAACGATTGAGAAGTTACGACTCAATCCACTACGTATCCTTCTACTAATTTCTTTGACAACGATTGATTCGTGCCTGTAAGAAAGATAGATCAGCTATAGCCAGAGAGAAAAACGCTTAATAATATTGTTCAATGTTGATCATCATTCAGCAAAGAAATGAAAAATCTCAAACCATGTGTTTTTCACCTGGTTTGAGAGTGTGCCTAATAGTATTTTAATTATTTGTATGCTTCTTGTGTTCCCTTTTTCATAGTCAGTTTTCTTTTATCTTCACAATTATAAGATAAAAATATCACAAATAGACAAATTAAATATATTTACCTATCATGTACATGCCATCCGGAAATATTGCTCACTTCTCTCAAAGTAGCTCTCTACTTTGGTATCATCTGAATGTCAGCCTTGGGATCTTTTTCATTCTGCTTCTACAAAAGTTCCCCTCTGGTTTCGTACATAAGATGGATCCACATGGTAGAAAATGGGCAAAATTCTCCCAGTGTCTCTCATGCACTTCAAAATCTTTGCAAGTTCAATGAGGCACCATCTAGAGGATGCATAGTTTGGAGAGATAACGGCAATCCCATACTTGGGTTCTTGTACTGCTTTTAACAGCCCATCAGAAACATATTTTCCTCGCTTGAGTTTTTCATTGTCTCTAAATATGAGAATGCCATTTCCGCTTCAAAGCAGCATGTAGATGGTTAGTAAAACTCTTGCGGGTGTCTTCACCGTGAAAAGTAAGGAAAACATCATATCTCCATTGAGTGGTGGTGGACGCCATGGATCGGAGAATTGCAAGACTCTTTAATAATGCAATGCTAATTAATTTGCAGAGTTTGAGAATGGGTTTTAGTTTCTCCTACAGAGGCTCTGGGTATTGTTATATGCAAGGAGGCGTGGTAAAAAAGCAGTCAACATTGCCGGTTGGCATTGTGGCTTCTTTTCTTCGGTGGGGGCTGCTTTTGCTTCAAGTGGCACTGGCTTTTAATCCCATGTTTCTGTACAGATTCCGCTTTCCTTATTGAATGTGCAAATGCCTGAAATATATTTTGTACTGGACAAATTAATTCTTCTTTTTATTGGCTTTCAAGATTTTGATTTTCTTGCAAATATTTTTGCCACGATTCTTCCAATTTGAAGCCATGTATGTAGTAGGTCCAATCAGTTTGCCCATCTTATGTGTATAATAAATATTGTGAGTCAGTGTCTTTCATGTTCAGTTGATTTTAAAGTGTATTTGAGATAGGGGATGAAAAAATTGTTACGGTTAGTGATTATTGACTAAAATTGCTAATCGTAATCACTTAAGCGGTTAGTAAACTTCAGCAATTAAATATATTGATAAGTCCTGAATTATTAGTTGTCTGAATACGATTGGCAGGCTGCTATCTTCATCAAAAGCAAATATCTATAAAGATTGATTTTTGGTTGGTTGTGGGACTGGACTCATTGCAGAGACTGCCATGTGGGTCTTGAACCTCACAAGGAAATACAATTAGTTGGATTTGCTAGTGACTTGAAGTGTTTTAAGTGATCTTTGACCACAAGTAATTAGCAATCTCATTATAAGATGATGTTACCATATGTCCTTACTGTCCGATACTTTGAGATTTGTTCCACATGAATGATGATAGATATGGTGCCTCCAATCCAAATCAAGTGTATCAAGTGTTGGATGGATGAGGAGATCATAGGTCATGTATGCGGTGTTTCACACTCAAATACAACTCCTGGTCATTTAAGTCAAGCTATCACTCTCTCTCTCTTTGCTAGTATCATGAGGTAATTAAGGTCCTGTGAAGACTTCTCTTGGGTAAACTACAGGGATAAATATTAGAAATATTGATCAATCATGATCAATTATTGCTTCTCAGAAAACAATTGGTGGGCGGCTATCCTCCTCAAAAGTCAAAAGTAAATATCCATAAAGATTGATTTTTGGTTGGATGTGGATGGTTAATTAATTATATGGCAGTATTTAATTAAAATGAGAGGTAAATGAGGAATCAATGTTCGATCTCATGACCTTTAGCTTGATATTATGTTAAATCATCAAAAGTTTTGTAAGTTTTAAGCTAATAGAAAGGTGTAAATTTAATGGAAATTTTACTTTAGACCCATGAACTTTCATGCAATTTGACAAACTCTCTCGAATTTTAATTTCTCAATTTAGACCCTTGAACTTTCAATTGCAATCAATTTGAACTTTCGTCAATTTTTGCCGTTAAAACATCTAAAATGACAAAATTGCCCTTTAATTTTCTTTTTATTAAATATTTTTTTGAAAAAAATGGAAAAGCCCCAATTGTGGTCATCTTGTATTCTTTTTTTTTTTTTAATAATATTATTTAAAAAAAAAAATTGAAATTAAGGGTATTTGGATTTTTATTAAAAAAAAAAAAAATTAGGGATATAAATGTTATTGTATCACTTTTAACATTTAAAATGCAATGGAGGGGTTCAAATTGATTGCAATTGAAAGTTTAGGAGTTCAAATTGAAATATTTTAAAGTTTAAGGGAGTTTGTCAAATGATATGGAAGTTCAAGGGTTTAAAATAAATTTTTTCATAAATTCAATTGTTTAATCATTACTTTAACACATATACATAAATATATATATTTTTTAAGCTGTGGTACTTTTTCTACAAAATCTGAGTTTTCATCATGATGATGCCAATATATGATTTATCTATACCCACCCAAAAATTAAAAATAAATAAATAAATAAAAAACTATAAGTTTCTTTGGAGAGGTGTTGGCAGAAACTAAAATTATTCCAAAGGCCAAACAAAATGAATTTAGGTTGTATTTTGGCATTTACCCACGCCTTAGTTGATCAGATACACTTAAAGCGCCCGTCAAACTCATGGGAGGGGGAGAGATCATGATCCCGCACAAGTGAATAAATCAGCATGCACATCTCATTCTTATATTATTAAATTTATTATTATTTTTTTATCAATTTAAACTTTTAAATAAGTAGTGATTAAAATTAATATATGAGCAAAAGAGTATAAGTTCTAACTTTATCTCTATCATTCACCTTTTATTTCTATTAAATATTTTATTTGTCAGGAAAAAGTTTGAACCAACACGTGAGGGAAGTCTTAAAATGTTAATTAGATGACCAAATTTACTATTTTTTATCGACTTAAACTTTTAAAATAAATAATAATTTAATTAAATCCTTGCATCAATAAATATATACATGAAAACTTTGCGGTCAAAATCCCCATGCGGCAACGAGAAAATGGTGAATGTTGGAAACTGGAATGGACTTCGTTTGATGCTAAATGATGTTCTTGTTACTGTTTTATTTGCATCCCACCAAGTCAGGCTACATCATTATTATATACCTCAAGTAAGTATGATGCTAAATGATGTTCTAATGGCAATGTGTGGACGAATGGCATTATCAAATCAGGTTTCAAAATATCTCTAAGTCCCAAGCCTAGCCAACAAAAGCAAAGACAAAGTTAAATTCATATATATGTTAATAAAAAGTAAAAATACATGCATTATGAGTACAACCAACTTCACCATGTACCCAAATTAAATTATTCACATATCCTATTTTCTGGTTTTCCAAAAAAGTTAACCTAATTACTGATGGGGATAAGATATGGTTGAGTTGGAATTATATTCCAACTCATTAGGATTAGAATGTTAGGATTAGATTAGATTAATAGTTGAGTTGAAATAGGATTTCAATTACTTAGGATTATATTAGCCAAGTGATCTACTTGTCCTCTAGCATAGTAGCTCTTCCAAACCCTCTGAAAATTTTCTCCTTTATCGGAATTTCGGTAGACTTTATTTTTTATTGATGTACGATTATGGTTTATAACAAAGACTCTAAGAGATGAGTAATTGAAAGTACAAAACCAAAACTCTATTTCTTAGCACATAAAGAAGTATGGTTTTTTTTTTCTCTCTCTCTCTCTCTCTAAAAATATTGCCTAAAGTCCCTTAAATAGACTTGAGAAAACACTGAAACCCATTGGATGGTATGTGATTAGTTGATCATCCGACTTAACGACCTTGACTGACGAAAAGGAGGTTTTGGTAACAAAATGGTAGTTTGATAGGGTCGTAATGTAAAGTTGGTAGTTGATAGGGTATATGGTAATTGAATGGTAGTTCATGGGAAAAAAGGATAATTACCCCTACAACATTTTAGATGATGCTTTTTGCTTTTTGCTTGAAAAAGTATTTTATGTGACCTTAAGGTGAAAGTAGTGTTAAATGTTTTGTTTTTGAAGTTGTGTGTTAATACATTTCCTACCAAGTGTTATCAAACGTGGCCAATATTTCTTATAACTTTGCCTTGCTTTACTTCCGGTTAAGTTATTATAGTAATCTCTAGTTGAATGGTTATTTGATAGACGGACTTTGTTTTGGTTAGGCCCGAATTGAATTATTTGAGGCGATTGGAAGATATTTGTGAACTTTTTATATGAAATGTTGGCTATTGGGTGTGCTTGCAAGGTAAGTGGAATTAGTTCATTCTAGATTTTTGGACTTTTGAAATTAATATTATGAATTTTAGAAAAGTGAAGTATATTTGGGTACATATGTGTTCTCATTATATTCTATTTCCAAAATTATGAGAAAAAATTGTTTATATACGTACATGTTGAATTGTGTGAGTTGAGTCGAGCCGATCTAGGTTTACAAACATTACGCATACCAATATTTTATAATACATTTGATTTCTATGTTGATTTGCAAACATTATAGTTGAGGATATTTATTGAATAATATCCATATATGAATGTGCATAGCAATGTTTTTGGATAGGACAGAGTTTTCATCCAAGGTAGGTTGGATGGATTTCTTTCAACTTAGTCTATAAAAGTGATATACGTCCTTTGAATATATGAAAAATACATATTTATTTAATAGAATAGACAAAGCTAAAATAAATTTTATTAAAAACTCATGTGATATGTTATTTTTTTTAAAAAAAAGACATATGTAAATTTTATAAATTAGGTTGAAGGAAATTTCTCCAACCCAATTTGGAGGAAAACTCTATCCTTTTGAATATTACTAAATTGAAAAATATAGCAAATGTTGCAGGTGAAATTCACTTTTTTTTTTAAGTTTAATTGTAAACTCTTATGTTTTGGAATAGGAAAGGTAAAACTCATTAAAATTCTATTAGCATTTTCAGATAGCTCGATGGCTCCTTCTAGTTAGATGTTTTTGGAGGTATTAAAGACTTGGTGGCTTGAGATGTGAAGATTTGCAGAGGCCTTCATTTAGAATATATATGTGATTTTTGCTCTCACAAATTAGACATGTTTTAACGTTGGAGGAACTGGATTTGGTATATTTATTAGGTTTCTTGGAAGATTTTAATTATGATAGTGTTTATCTGATCAGGTTAACATTGTAATGGATGATTTACGGAAATTCAATTAGAGTATTCCTATTCTCATTGAGGAGATGTTATTTGTTTGTTACGTTTTATGGATAGAAATTAAGACTATTGTGAATGTTAAAGCTTTGGCTAATTGTTTTGTAAAGAAAATTTTACAATTTTTTTTCTTTTTTTCTCTTTGAATGTTACGATTACAATAAGTAAGCTCATACCCAGTCCCCAAGAGGTAGCTCAATTGGTTGGAGACTATGCCTCATGAAACAGAGGTCATTCCCACTCCCCCTCTTGTGCGGACATGTCCAAAAAAAAATGCTCATGCCCTGTTTGAATGTAGGGCGTAAAGGAATCAACTTCTAGAGATGAAAAATGAAACATCATCCCTATTCTAATTGCTTGATCGCCAAGGAAGCAAGGAAAATTTGTATGATTTGCCTTCTACTGAAAAAATAAAATAAAATAAAATTTATGTTCTACCTTCAATATCGTGATTGCTATCTTCATGCCATTGGTGGGGCAAAATTATTGACCTACAATATAAAGAAACCAAAGAAAGTCATTAGTGGCTTCTAAACAAATGAGGAGTCTATTGTTTAGAAGAACAAAATAGAATCTACAAATTTTATATATATATATACACACATTAGGCGGACAAACAAAGATCTTTTTAAAAAATAATTTTTTTAAAAAAAAAAACAACAACAACAACAACAAAACACATAAAACTCTCTCTAAACAATCTCAAATGGAAAGGAAAATTTTATAGTTAAGATTTAATGTTGTGTTTAATATTGTCACATCATTTAAATTTTTTTGAACAATTACACAATCTCTCTTCCATTTTGGGTAGTCTAAACATTCGAAAAGGTCCTTAGGAAATGGAGAGGAACCGGTTAGGCAAAATAAGAGGACAAAATAGTCCTTACAAAATTTTTTTTTTTAAAAAAAAAAAACCATTTTGCCCGTCTATATTCCACTAATCGGGATCTCATTCTGTCTAAACATATAGAGTTTGAATTGCTTGAACACCTTTATGAACAAGGGTTCAAGAGAGATTGTGTAATGAATAATCTCATTACATGAAATTCCCATCCTTAAAATTAACCCTTATTTGTATCTAACCAAATGAATACATTTTTTTTTTTTTTTAAGATTACTTTAACCATGTTCTCATAAATAAAAATATTCGAAGATTTTTACGTCTAAACTAATTTATAATTAATTAAGAAAAAACTAAACTTACCTCTCAAATTTACCTCAAAATGCAATGTCTCCTTAAAACTTTAAAAATTGGTAATTGACTCTTCAAACTACCAATCCTTTTTACTTATCCCCTTGGTTGGAATTATCTATTAAATATTAACTATGACAGAATGTAGTTAAAATGTTCATTATACCCTTGTAATTTTTATGGAAATACAATTATGCACTTCGATTTAAAAGAATGAAAAGACTTCCTTAATCATAGTAACTTCTCTCAAAGTGGTTTATACACACACACACACACACACACACACATATATATATATATATATAATAAATTATGTGACACATGGGTATCATTATCTTATTACAAAATTCTGTCTGACTCGATCTCAAGTCTAGTAGGCACTCCTCACTCACAAGAAAAAATTGAGTCAATCTTACCCGTCAAGTGCTACCTTCTAATTTCCACATTTTGTGTTAATGTGAAATTAACTCACATGTCAACCACTACCAATGAATAGAGAGAATTAAGGGTCTCTTCTCCCACTTTTAAAAGCACCATTTTAATCCAACGACAGTTTTAAAAGCTACCTATGAAGATGGAGAAATGGGTGTTAGGAAGTGTAAGTTTGTGTGTCATTACTCATCGTTAATTATATCTTGTTTTTGAATAAGCTAATATGCTCTTTCTTAGTTTTTTTTTACATTCTCTGACAATTATCTGAGTACTAAAATGTATTCAAATTACATATATAGAGAATCAAGAGATTGAAAATTACCTGGAAGATAGTATTGATGGTTAACTCCAGTAGTGATGGAGTTCTGCTGCAATGGAACACCACCAGAACCAACTTCTTTTTCATGCTTTAGTACTCTATCTTCACAATTCATAGGATAATTACCATACGGATTAGAATCAACTGTGCCATTATTCCCATTATCAAGGCAGTAATTTGATGAGTTCAAAATGTTTCCAATCACTCCTCCACCAATACCGAATGCCTTGCTGTTTATCCCATTACTCCCATTCCATCCCATCAAACCGCTGCCCCTATGCTACCCCATTGCCCTGGCAATTGCATCAACTGACTTTGGTTTTGGCCTCTGTACATGTTGAGCTCATCAAACACCTTTCTGTACTCTCCATAAGGACCCAAAACCGGATCTTTTTGTCTGCAGGAAGCTTCCCACACCAGCGAATCCACCGCCATTTTCCGGTCGTCCTCCTTGAGGCTTTTCACTATCTTTGTCACGTTGCTGACACCAAAAAGTTTATGAACGGCTTGAAATTCCCTGTTTCTGTGTGCAGGAAAATAGGGTGCCAAAATGCACCCTTCTGTGCACCTCTTCCTTTGGTGTTTGCATGCAGCGCATGCTGGATGAGTCGCCCCTGCTGTGGCAATAACATTATTCCCCTGCATCTCGCAAAAAAAAATGTACCCAACTTTATATGGATCAAACAAATCAAAACAATACCAACTTGTTTGTATTATTAACAAAGAAAAAAAGTATATCTAAGAAAACCCATTGGAGTAATAGAAATCAGGAAGAAATCAAGAAATATAGTAACCTTATATATAACAAGTTGTTTTGATGTGCATGCAAACAGAGTGTTTGTATAAATAATATGAAAACATTGTCAAGTAGAACAAGAAAGTGTTGTCTATTGGGGTGCACGAAAAGAAGGTTAATGGGAGGGTCTTACAGATGGATTTAGGTAGCTCACATGAAGAATAAGAGTTATAAATATTAAATAATATGGCAAAGAAAATCAATTGCTTTGAGAAAAAAAAGATGAAGAAGATTTACTGTTGCTGCCTAGAACTGTTAATTGCCGTTTGTTATGACAGAACCTACCTGTTTTTTTGAAACAACTAGCAACAAAACGGTTAGATTAATGTTAGAAGGAAGATCTATGTTCGTCTTTACATTTTCTCAAAATTGACGTGTCTTTTAAAATTACATTTGAATTTGTTATAAATGAGTCCTAAGGAGGACATATGCATTCCTTCTATCATTACACGTCGTTTAACGGGCTAATCCAACTCTTTACCATAAATAAATCTGGTTTAAGTATAAAAACTACTATCTTGGGTCAAAACAAGGCCAACTATAGGCTAACTATTACGGCTGACTTGGATCGATAAATGGGTCAATAATTGGCTGAAATTTGGGCTAACTATGGGCCTTAAATGGGTATGAATCATCAAACAAGACCAACAAATGCGAAACGATTGGGCCAATAAGAGGCCAAAATAGGCCTCGTGGGTCGAATATAGGCTACTTGGCCTTTTTTTTCTCAAACAATTTTCATTTCAATTTTTTTTTTTAAGCAAAAATTTTATGATCTCTAAACAAAAACTACATGTTTAGAGCAAAGATTTTTTTTTTTTTGGCAAGTGCTAAACAACATGGAGTCATATATATTGACCCACCTAAACATACCATTTAGAGTGTGTTTGGCGAACAACATTGAATAATTACTTCACTGTTTGTGTTTGGTCAAGTAAAAAAATAGGTGTAATAATGGATATAGAAAAGTAAAAAAGCAGTATTAAAAAATAGAACTAGAACCAAAAAATAGAATGCTCTTAGAGCTTTTCAAATGGAAGAGCCAAATGGTATTTTTATCTAAAATAACTAATAAGATTTATAAAAAACCTCCCTGAATTGGATTAGCCCAAAAAAAAAAAAAAAAATGCTACATGTAGTAACACTTTTTAAGAGAGCCATTTTTTAAAAATTATTTCTCTCACCTATTTTTTCTTTTTTCTCAAAACTTTTTCTACATTTCAAGGGATCATTATGAGAATATTCTTTTACTATTTTTAATAAAAATATATTTAAATGATATAGATAAAAATATAGTTAATTAGATGTAGAAAGCTTTTAAAAATGTATTAGTTAAACTTGAAAAAGTGAGTTTTAATAAGTTATTTTGCATAAAAGTTTACTTCTTCTATTGAAAATGCTCTTAAGGGACATTGACAATATTTTGATAATTTTAAAAGAATATAATCACAATTAAAAGTTTAAGAATACATCATCAACAGTTTAAGAAATTATGTATACTTTATCCTAAAAAAATTTAAAATTTAAGAGCTCTTCCCACAACGAGTTTCATAGGCCTTTAATAAAGCTTTCCTAAAACTTAAAGAATAATTTTCTTGAGATAATTATCATTGGATTGATAAGTACTAAAAAAAAAAAAACTTTGATGCAAATCCAGCCGTTTGGACACCTCATATGACGGATTTGGCAGCTCCTTATTGGACACTTTTTGAGGTCAATTGTGAATATAAAAAAAATCTTTGATGCAAATCCAGCCGTTCGGACACCTCATATGACTGATTTGGCAGCTCCTTATTGGACACTGTCAAAGGTGCCAGCCCACTGTCGGCAGGGAGCAGAGATAAGAAGGGCATCGATCCCCCTTCTCCACTCATTCGTTCCACCACACAGCAAAGCGAAGCATGCTACGCCCCATGGATGAAACCAAGAAAGCAAGAGCAGTTCTCTGAGGTACCCATAAATGTTAATTTGCTTATCTCTTATAAAGATTTGTCTCTTGATTTGCTTCAAGAATTGATAGATAAATGTTGGTTTGTCTTAATTTCGTGTTTGGTGAATACCCATTAGATTAAATCTCGATTTGGCATACCCGTTAGTGATCGGGGCTAATGATCGGTTGATTTGGGGATTTTTGGGTGAGAACCGAAAATCACCTAATTTTTAGAATTTCTTAACAACGATCGGTTGATGATTGATTGAGTATTGTTTTGCGTGTGGTTTTGATTGATCTATGATCCGGGTTTGTGTTAGCTTTAGGTTTCAGGCGATTTGGTTTTTCTTTTGATTTGTGGACTGGATTCTCAATTTTCATTGCTTCTGCTAAATATAAATGTGATTTTGAGCTCCTTGTTCGTTTATGTTGGCTGTGATTGTGTAATAAGGGAAGAAAGTTCCAGAATCGAGAACAAAACATAGGAGAATTTACCAACATAATGAATTTATACATCTTTCAATCTTACATAATCTATTCGCATATACTTCTTTATATGATTCACTTATTACTAACCATTCAATTAAACACTAAAGAGTGTTGTGTTTCTTTGTATGGTTTGATTGTTTCATAATTTTTTATGATGGATATGTTGATATGTGATTTAAATCGTTGAGATAGAATTTGTCAAACTTTTGTTTTTGATGTGGAATGATTTTAGAACTTTTTCAAAGTGTGTTTTTATTTTTAATAGATTGTTATTTTTTCCAATTTGATAATTATAGGTTGCCCAAGGCAATGGCTGCAACAGTAGGAGATACAGCCTCAAGTGGGATTTACCCTGCATGGCCGCCTAATTTATGCACAAGAAGTACCAGCTTGAAGAGGTGTTTCAGAAGAATTTGTCACCAAGTGACATACAGCGAAATGGTATACCGAAGCCACATGCAGCCAGATTCTACTCTAGTTTATGGTCATCGTTCAAATGGAAGTGATTTGATTGTCTATGATGTTCAAATGAATAGCTGGCCAATGCGTTTCCATAGAATTGGTGGAAACGTTTCTCTTACCCAAGGGTGGAGCCGGTTTGGTCAAGCAAAACAACGAAGAGAGATACCATCACCTTTTATGAACTCAATTGTCTTCACAAGATCATGGAAACACAAAAGCATGTCCGAAATGTATGTACAAGAAGTGTTTGCTTGAACAATTGGAAGATTTTGTCACCAAGTGACATACAACGAAAAGGAAGCTATAGGCTTTATTTACCGAAGCCACATGCAACCAGATTTTAGTCTTCCAATTTATGGTCATCGTTCAGATGGAATTAGAGTGATTTTCTATGATCTTCAAATGAAGCGCTGGCCAATGCATTTTCGTAGAAGTGGTGGAAAAGCTTATCTCACCAGAGGGTGGAGCCGATTTGCTCAAGCGAAGTAGCAAAGTGGAGAAAATGCAATCACCTTTTATGAGCTCAATTACCTTTACAAGGTCATGTAAACACATAAGAATGTTTGAAGTGTATGCATAAGTAGTGGCATGAACAAGTGTTTTAGAAGATTTTGCATCAAGTGACATACAACGAAAGGAAGATGTAGGCTTTATTTATTGCAGCCACATGCAGCCATATTTTGCTCGCTTAGTTTTTGGTCATCGTTCAACTTGAAGTGTAGTGATTGACTATGACGTTCAAATGAAGAGCTGGCCAATGTGTTTTCATAGAAGTGGTGGAAACGCTTATCTCACTCGAGGGTGGAGCCGGTTTGCTCAAGCGAAGCAGCTAAGCGAAAGAGACACCATTACCTTTTATGAGCTCAATTGTCCGAGAGTAAATTAAGCTAAATAGTTAGTACAATAATTTGACAAAGTCAAAAAACCTAGGTCAACAAGTTGTATAAGTTATTTAGCTCAATTTTTCTCTGGCAATTGAGCTCATAAAAGGTGATGGTATCTCCTTCGCGTAGCTGCTTCACTTTAGCAAACCTAAAGATGTATACTGCACTGTTGAACTTCTTATATATCTACTTTTTATTGTGTTACTCTCTAATCTAAATGACTGTGGGCTAAGAATGATAATTGCCAAGAAGAGTATATTGTTTTTTTTTTTGGGGGGTGGGTTAGAAAGAGGGATTTACAGACTCGAGAATAAAACAGTTATAGAATAGTTCACCTACAGAACCAGTTGGAGAATATACACATTACATAGATCCAAGCTCAACCGAGCATTGGCTTCCCATCATAAACCAGAAACTGTTCATGCTGTACACAACAAAGATCTGAATGGTTGTGTAGAAGAATCAAGTATTACAGCGTGTAGTTAAAATAATTTTGATTGCCTTAAGATTCTCTAGAATTTTGGGGGCATTTTACTAGGTAGATTTTTTTCAAATTTCAGAGATTTTACCATATCAGGGGTTATAAATAATTATACTTTTATTAACAGTTATCACTTCAGCACTTGCCATATTTAATTTCTTCTTTGGAAGTGATAATTGCCGATATCATGTAATTTCTACCTTTGAATTCTAAACAAACGATGAAGATTTGAAGAAATATGTTTGGTAAAATATTCTAAGAATCCTAGGGATGACTAATCCAAGGGTAGGGTTTTTTATATATATATATATATATATATATATAAATCTAGGTTGATTATCACATTCCAACATCCTGCTCTATTCGTATATTACTATTGCAATTATGACCCATTTTATTTCTATGTATCAAAAACGTGAGCCATAATCCGGCTTGGTCAAAATTTATGGATTTGGCTTGCATGCGGTAGCTATTAAAATGTAATAGCTTGGATTTTTAAACTTGTATCTTTTGGGATCGCAAAGAGCAGGTTTCACAAATGAAGAAAATTTCACTTTCGAAGATTTGATGGCGAAATCTTGGAATTGAGGAAACTTCATCGGAGTTTTTTTTTTTAAGGAAAAATTATTCTAGTCTCATTAATAGATGAATGATACATCACAGAACAAAAACTCTTGAAAATTATAGTTGAAGCTACAAGTTTACAAGTTATAGATGCATATATAACAATCTGACATTTAAGATCTATCTATGACATTAATATCTGCTAACCTATAACTAATATTCAGTTATAACAACATATCTGTTACAAGCATATTCGACTCAATACATAGGTAGCGCATACTCCTCGGCCTTAGGAGTAGAAAACTTAATGCCGAAACTCATCATCTTAACACAAAAGTTAGAAAACTGTTCACATCCACAATCCAAGGGTTTGGACAATCCTTATTCAAACAAGTTACAAAGAAATTGCAAAAAACAAATTAAAATACAGAAAAACACAAAACCAGCAACATTGGTGAAGGCAAAGCAATAACTGCGCATGTGAGGCACATCAGCACATGCAAGAGAGTGAAGCTCCCATGTTAGCTCATGTAGGCCACACATCGGAGTATGGTGGCAGTGTTGCAACGAGGAGGGCGGCAACAGGTGGCGGAGAGGCTGGAGAAGGCGGGGAGAGACATGTCATTGGCCTAGCAAGCTTGAAAGGAACAGATCTAGCTTAGGGTTCGTTTGGGAGTGTGTTTTTTTAAAAATAATTTACATTTTTAAACAAAATAGTAATTTTGGAGTGTTTGGGATTGTAATTTTAAAAACGCAAGTTTTAAAATCATGAAAAGTTTGTGATTTCTATAAACTGACTAAATTATGCTTATTTGAAAAAGTGCGAATTTAAACCCAAATCACGATATCACTTAAAAAAATATTTGAGGCAATATTTACCTATTTGGCCATGAAACTACAATTATATGTTAATGTTATCTAAACATTCAATTAATAAAAAAGTATTTCTTAACCTATTTTAGTAAACGCCTGTGCAATTTTAAAAAAGGCAATTTTTAAAAACCTAATTTGTAAAATCACACTTATTAAACCGGATCTAAAACTCGCAAGGGGACTAGAACAAAGGAAAAAGCGACAACCGAATTAGGTGGCAAGTCGATAAGGTGGATGGGGTGGTGTGGTTGCCGCTAAAAATGGTGATGGGGACCAAAAATAGGAGAGAACCACCTGGAGAGTTGTGGGGAAGTACATAAAAGCTAAAGAAAGGGGAGGAAGGGGATGGAAAATCGTCTCTCCTCCCTAAAGGAACTCATTAAAGGAATTTACCATACAAGAAAAACTAGAGAGATGTCCTTCATGGGAGTTGGATAAACTTCATGGAAGATTATTATAAATTACAAAATTCTTTAAAGGAGAGAGGTGTAGCACCCAAGAGAATAACTCACATAAAATAATGTTAAAGTGTAGGTTAAATGAATAAAATATTCATTTATAACACTTAAATATGAAGTACAAGAATACCATATAAAACACAAAATAGATTAAAAAAAATGGGATTGAAAAAAGAATTTAGGATTTATGTGAAAAAGAGTTTAGTCAATCGAAATGTAAGCGTAGTCGACCGAGCTTTAAAGGTTCATCATGGCAGATAAGATTTCAAAAACTTAGGCCTAAAGTTAGATGACATGTGAGACTCAACATTTTAAATATTTAATTAAAATAATATATAAATTACAAATATAGGTTAAAACTCATAATTTCTTTTTTTTTTTTAAAATCAACATAGTCTCATTCATTAAAGATCAAGAGCAAAGCTCTTACAATACAGGGCAAGCCCCGAAGTATCGATAGGTAAACTATAAAGATACCAACGTCATACAAGACGTATTACAATCCAGACTCTCAAAACAGATCCACTAACCTACGACTAATCAACAAATGAAATACAAATCAGCTAGGCAGAATTAACTAATGCATAGGTAGCAATTATTCCTTGACACGAGTTGAGAACCTCGGGCCAACACTTATTCCTTGACACGAGGGCTGAAAACCCAGCTAACACTTATTTCTTGACAGGGGTTAGAACCTCAGTCAACACTTATCCTCCTCGACCGAAAACCGGGATAACGTTCATCCACAACCCAAAGATCTGGATCAAGCATCACACCCCAAAGCAGCCGATCGAGGCAAGACTTATTACAAAACAATAAAATACAGAAAATAAAACCGATCACGTGCAAGTAGACCTCAGACACCTTTGAAGGGCGCGTTAGAAGCTCGACGCGTGGGGGGTGGAAAAAAGGCGCGTGGATGAAGCAGCAAAAAGGACATAGAGAAGATCGGTAGAACTGTAAAAATAAAAAACACACAAAACAAACAAAAAAAGTAATATAGGAAATACTAAAGCAAAAAAAAAAAACCCAGCAAAACAAAAAATAAACAAAAAACAAAATATAGGTAAACCAAAGAAAACATAAAATAAAAAGCAGAATGATCAACTGGAGAAGGCTCAGGCGTGATCTAGCTAGAACGCCGCTGAGGAAGGTGGCGATGAGAGAATGACGCGGAGGGGGCGCGTAGAAGACTTGCCTTAGGCGGAGGCTGTGACGCCGAAGAAGACCAAACAGGCACAAAAAGCCCTAAAAACAAATGGAAAAGACCGCCATACAAGGAGGAGGCCGGGGAAAGAAAAAGGAAAGGGAGGGGCACTAGGATTAGGGCATCAAGTAAATAACAAGAGCCCGGTGCGAAAGGAACGTGGGGAGGAGGGATGGCGACGGCCATCCCTCCTCCCCAAGAATGACGGCGATCTAGAGGGAGGTTGCTAAAGCAAAAAACCTAGAGAAAAAACCTATTCTAAAGCTTGCTTTGTTACGTGTCCACATAAAACCTATTCTAAAACTCATAATTTCTACTCTTATATCTTACTAAATCGACATTTATACCAAAACCTCAGTGTGATCAGGAAATTACATTGGGAATGGTTGGGAATGCGACTTTTTAGGTCGTTGTTCTTCAGTTGCGGCTGTGATTGCGGTTTTTAGTGTGTGTTTGGTGTTGTGCTTTCCTGACTAATTTGCTGATTGCTAGACTAAAAAAAACAAACATGCTTAATTTTTGTCATGTATTACGTCATCACAGCGTCATCACAAAGGTACATCTCAGCATTTTCTGACGTATGTTAATGTAAAAAATATATATATATTGTAAAAGACGTGGATTAATTTGATAGGTAGCATTTTTAAGGAATCATGCTGAAGTTGACATAATATTTTACGAACAATTAACGTAAAAAAAAAAAAAAAATTATTTATCAATTTGTTTTAACCCAACCACACACATGTATGTCATGTGACTTACAGTTGAAGTTTAGGTCGGTAGATCCTCCTCAAATACAACCAAATATAGGCAAGAAAGTCACAAAATGCATAATTACTTTCTCAGGAAGGAACCTTTTAGGATGAGTTAGGGTTATACCCCAGTTGATCCTCGTGGTATCAAAAGCTGACGGTAAGAACCATTTTAGACAGTTTGAAAACTCTAAATACTTTTAATATCGAGGAATGTTATGTGCTTTCTTGCTATTTTTTTCATGTCCTCTTGATCTTATGTGAAAATTATTTTATAAAAAACAAAACAGAAAGTTGCAATTATTTCTCACTTTATTTTTATAAAATAATTTTTACCTAGGATCATAAGGACACAATAGAACATTAGTGGAGCACCTAGCATTTTCTTTAATATCATTGAGATCATTTTGGTACATAGGCAAACCACATGTACTAAAATGTAATTTTCTTCCCTTTTCTATTTATCTCTGTTTGTTTGTGTGAAATGTTTTTTTAGAAAACATTTTCTCTATTATTCAGTGTTTGGTCCAACAAAAATTCGTGATGAAATCGAAAACATTTTTAGTTGACTAGGAAACCTTTTTTAATTTCATAAAATAGTTTTCCATTTGTAAGACTATAAACAATTTTTCGATTTTGAACTTCTTATTCTCCTACATACTCTTTTTCAACTCATTCCCCGCCGTTGCTAGCAGTGGCCAAAACCTATCACCAAACTTTGCCAATAGTCATCAACCGACGTTGTGAAAAGTTTCTAGATGCCGCCACCGGAGGTCACCAAAACTTGTCTTGGAGTTTGTCAGAGATTGTTGAAAGTTATCAGCTTATAACCGCCATTGAAGGTTGCCGACGGTTGCCTACTATCGCTAATTTTTTGTAAGAATCAAAAGCCAAAACAATTTTACATCCAATCCAAACAAACGAAGCCCTAGTTCAAATGGACCCATTTCAAAGATATCCTACATGGGATTAAAGTGGTAAAAGATATTTGCTTGCCTAATGCTGTAACCTGTAACCTCGTAACAAGCATAAAGCAATCACAACCGTTCAACAATCTGACATGTATCTTTCTCCCATGATCATTGCTGATCTTATAATTTTGTTAAAATCCAATTCGTACACTAGATTGATGATTAGTGTAATTATACTCTAGCGTGTCGAATATTTAACAATAAATTAAGATATGTATATATCAAAAGTTAGCTTTAATAAAAATGCAAGTGGGTCCCCTACGAAGTAATCTCACCTCAACCAAGACCATAGTATATCCCACTTACTAATATATTCTCCCCTAATCATGGTGACACCCACATAAAGTTAATATCATCTTTTGTTTTTTTAATATTTTGTTTTTGAGTGAAAAGTTAATTTCATCTTTGGGCAGTGATATGTTCACTCAGAAATGAATGGTTTTGTACCTTTAATTTTTTTTTTTTTTAAAAAAAAGAAGAAATGAATATATCAAAATAATTTTAGGCAAAAATATACATATTTTTCTCAAATTAACATTCAATTTGCAATGTTCCTCAAATGAGAAAAATACTCTTAATAAAAAAATAAAACAAAAAGTGGTGAAAGACTCACTGTGCAAAACCCACCAATTGTTTTTTTTTTCCTTTGAATTTTTAGGAATATTTTTGTCTTGTTAAAAATTTTAAGGAATTTTTTTTGGGATAAAATGGATACATTACAAAAGTTTGATAGTTTGACTCAATCGAGCGAGTCAGGTATATATCACTTACTAATTGAGTGGGTTTCTATAGTAATGAGCAAGCTTGTATAGTGTAGAACTCAAATTTAGGTCGAGTTTAACCATGCAAGTATCGAACAGGTTGTCGAGCGCATCGGCTTGTTTACGGCCCTAAGTTTGAGGGTTATTTATACTTTTTTCCATAATTTTATTAACTTGATTGTATTTTTTTTTTTATTTAGCATTTTCCAAAGGATGAAGCAAATGATTAGAATGTTTGTCACAAGATGAGGTAATAGCATGAAAACTTCATGCCTCATACTCAAAGCCTCCTTTATCCTTCTTTGATGATTTGAATACTCTCTTTTTCATATACCCATCACAAGTGGGTTTTGGACAGTTAAGCAATGTTTTGTTTTCTCAATGTCCATCATTCAATCCCTGCCTTGTACAATACTTAACCAACTAACACCAGCACCAAACACCTCCTTCGTTGGTCTTTAGCCTTTGCCGCTCTGGCCTTCCCCTTAAAGGAACAGAAACCCATTGGCAATCATGGTAAAGATAAAAGATAACAAAAAACAAAAACAAAAGATAAAGAAAGCACAGCAAAAGTTGGTGCTGGCCTGCTCAGCTTATTAAATGCCACCCCCTCCCTTTCTATTCAAAATTCAAAACTCATCCCACTTTCCCAATACCCCAAACGCTCTCCAACATGTTGCCTCCTGTCTTGTAGTTTCTGCATTTTCTTGAGAGATTGTGAAATCATCTGCAGCCAGCTTGTTCTAATGGAGCTTTGCTAGGAGGGTGAAGGAAAGGAAGCAGAATTCAAAAATGAGCACTGCAAGATTCATCAAGTGTGTCACAGTTGGTGATGGAGCTGTTGGAAAGACCTGCATGCTCATTTCTTATACCAGCAATACTTTCCCCACTGTATGACAGATGATGTTTCACAGTACTCTTACCCACAATATCCTGCTTTAATATTTACTGTCTTTTTTTCTTTTTCACAGTCTAACTTTAGTGGTAATCATAGTAATTGTGATATCTGTTTTCCTTGTTCAAACTCCTATAGGATTACGTGCCCACTGTGTTCGACAACTTTAGTGCTAATGTTGTGGTTGATGGTAGCACTGTCAACCTTGGACTATGGGACACTGCTGGTAAGTAATTGCTTCATGGGTGTAATCATGTTGCTGCTATAATTCTGTCTGAGAGAGTTTATCAAGCTTTGTTGGAATATATTGATTGTAATTAAATATATTGACTGTAATTTTTAACCTTTTTGATTTGGTCATTTGCAAATATGATATTATATTATCTTCACCTAATATATTTGGATTATCTTCGCATCTCCGCGGAGCCTTTTTGTATTGAAAATATTATCAAGGAATAAGAGTATAATGTATCATTTTCGCATTTTTTCTAATGGTGGACATAGGTGTCTAACACCGAACTACTAGTAAATCCTTGTTTTTAATTTCTCTTTTTATTCCACTTTTATATTTAATTTTCCATTAAATTATGAGTTTCTTCAACCACACAGCTTTACTTGTTTAGGTTTCATAGAGAATAAAATTATGTAATTCCCTATGTACTTAATGAAGTTTGAAAATACAGGACAGGAGGATTATAACAGGCTGAGGCCTTTGAGCTATAGAGGTGCGGATGTTTTCTTGCTGGCCTTCTCTCTCATCAGCAAAGCCAGCTATGAAAATATCTCCAAGAAGGTATTTTATCAAAACCCAACAGATTTTTTTCTTAATTTCTTTGTTTTATTTATAGGTAATTGTAATTCTCCAGTATCAGTCTAACACATCTATTTTTTGGTTCTTCCAGTGGATTCCTGAGCTGAGGCATTATGCCCCAACTGTGCCAATAGTGCTTGTAGGAACCAAACTTGGTATGGATTAATTTTACTACTTGAAATATACCTTTTTGATTGATCAGTCAGACAAATAAGGCAAATATCCGAATATATTCTGAAAATATTCTAACAATGTCAATCTTGATTAACCAATACAAACCAATTTGAATTTAACCATGTAAGTTTGGATATGATCTGTTGTTGCAGATCTACGGGACGACAAGCAGTATTTGATTAATCATCCTGGAGCTACACCAATCACAACTGTCCAGGCAACTCTTTACCAATAAAATACTAAATGCTTTTTCTTTTTTTTTTTTCTTTTTTTGTCAATTTCATGGACTTCATGTTGAGAATTTTCAACTCTTGGCAGGGTGAAGAACTCAAGAAGGCAATTGGTGCTGCAGTATACATAGAGTGCAGCTCCAAGACTCAACAGGTTTGGTTTATTAGCTTCTTGATCTTTAATTCCATGAACATGTTTAAGCCAATTGCACAAAGGCTAAAGGGTGTGTTTAAATTTAGGAAACATAATTAGACAAGTATTAACTTTTGCTTCAAGCTCCACAAATTCCCCCCCTTCATATGTTCATTTTTGGTTAAGTAAATTTCCCCCACTTTCTGCACTTTTTCAAGACCCACATATTTTTTTAGGAAGACCTCTCTGATTTGCCTAATGGTATGAAAGCAAACATATATGCTTCCCTATTGATGGTGGAGAAGGTAGAGGAAGAGAGATCAATAATTGTGAAATATATCTCATGAATCTAACTTGTAACACATGAAGTAATTGTTCACACCCCATGAAGTTAACATGAATTCCTCAAAACAGCACTTAAAACCAAGTTATCAGTTGAAATCTAGCTTCAGCTTGCAACTATAGTTATGGCATTCATATGGGGCTTTGGCTGCAACAGAGCTTATCTAACTCTGTCTTTGCTGTGATACTTCAGAATGTTAAGGCTGTCTTTGATGGTGCAATCAAGGTTGTTCTGCAGCCACCAAAGCCGAAGAAGAGGCGACGCAAGCCGAGGCCCTGCACATTCCTCTAAGTTCATATTTCCCAGTCTTGCTGATCTCCTAAATGCCACCCTGTTGAACCTATCATGTTTTTCATTCCCTTGCTTCTTCCTTTGTTTATTTTTCAATGTATTGTGTTTCTATGCTTCATATATGGAATGTAGGCAAATATGAAACTTTACAAATGTAAACTCTGTGAACAACACCTGTAAGATAACTTTATTGTGCATTGTTGCACCACTTGCTCTTTTGCTAGACATTATTTGAAGTAAGCCACAATCGTACCATGATTGAATGGTGGAATAAATCAGCCTTCTTACATGCCTAACATACCTTTGCCCCTTGTACTTCTAATTAAATCATTGCAATATTTAATTGAAATGAGAAGTGAATGATGGAGGGAGAGCTCAAACTCAAAACCTTTGCTCTGATACCATCACCACTGATTGAAACGAATGGACGGTAGATAAACACTAATTCAGAAAGAAGATTATAAGGGCAGCTTAGAAATATTCGTTATGATATGGAGAAAGAAAGGTGTTTGAAAGCCAAATGAACTCGCACAATACAGCAAGCATTAGAAAACGTGAAATTGCAGCAAGCATTGTAACTTGTAAGAATATATAGCTGCAGAACAGTTCGGAACCTAATTCCAGAAGGACCCCAGGCTAACTTTTGGTTTTAAACCAAAAACTTCACTTAACCTTTCAAAGTATCACCTAATTGATAATGTCTTTCCAAATTTTAGGTTGCGATTGTTGGGAGTAAATCTTGTCATGGGCCTAACTCAAGCACTTTAATTCAAATAAGCTACTAGCTGGATAACCACTCTATCCATCTCGAAGATATTGGAATCTAGATATCTCAATATATCAATTAAGATTATCCTATAAAATGGACACAACACATCAGGCAAAGGGGACTGGATTCATCTCAAAAACCATTAACTCATTGCTATATTCTCACTCCAAATAAGAATGTTAACAAAAGCTCGGAGTTTTCTCCGTTTTTGGACCTGAGGATCTTTTAACGCTTTCGCTATTTTGCATGTAGCTTATCACCGATCAAGCCATATCAAAAATTGCATCAACAATGACAATGCCCCTTTGAATTACTAAAATCGTCAATGTCCAAAATTCTATTAAAAAAATAAAACGAACATACACATTCTTGTACACATCTTGCTTCTAAACATTCTGTAAACATCACCAGATTGTCTTATACCACTTTTCGCAAATCTTCATCAAGCTTTTAAGAACACAACGAGAGGTGGGGAAAAACTAAACTTTTCAATTAAGTCTTTCCATCTGGTTGAGTCAATGTAGATTGAAAGAGAAATAGGCAATCGAAGAATAGGAAAAGGTTTACAAGAATGTGCTTATTGAACTAGTTACTTCTTCTGTTTCCAGGCCATAGAAATGAGAGTTGTCTTAGCCCACAAAATACAAATAGATTTTCTTAATTTGTAAGTCTTCAGACCGATTGTTATCAATAAAACTTTTAAGTTGTCTTATGTAAACCTTTTCTTCAAAATCACCTTTCAGGAAAGTTGTTTTCACATCCATTTGATGTAGCTCTATATCCAAATGATCTTCTAATACCATGATTATCCTAAATAAATCATTCTTTGATACTAGAGAGAATGTTTCGTGATAATCAATGCCTTCATTTTGAGTAAAACTATTGTTTACAAGTCTAGCTTTACATCATTCAATATTACTCTTGAAAGCATCCTTTTAGGTTTTGTAAACTCATTTGTAACCTATGACTAAAGCTCCCTTTGTTAAGGGAACAAGATCTCAAACTTGATTTTTAGCCATGGATACATTCATTAATGCATGGCTTGTGAAAACTATTTTTGATCATCTTTAGGTCCCAACATCAAAATGGCATACCTAACTTCTCAATCTGAAGTGCACGAGTGGTGCAAATGCAAAGTGCGCCTCATAGCACCCGAAGCCTGAGCTTGTGCATTTTTTTTAATAACAAGGACGCAGTTGAAATAAATAATATTAATAATTCAAGTGCATCTCACTTGTTACTAAAAAAAAATTACTCATGTCATTTTTATAGACTGAGATGAAAGAAGTTTATTTAATTCAGTTTGAAAAAAAACTATGTCCATTGACTTATTTGTATAAACAAATTTTTTATTCGAAATATTCAAATTACTCTTCAACAAAATAAAAAAAATAATAATGAAGGAGTTAAAGGGTAGTCGATCTGTCTTAAGGTTGAAAGGTGTCTCCGCTTGAAAGGAGGTCGTCTATTCCCTCCAACCCTACCCCCCTCTCTCTCTTTAATATATATATATATATATATATTTTTTTTTTTAAAAAAATATTTTCTTAAGTTTTCTTTTGTTATTTTGAGTTAAAATATCAAACTATTGATAATTTGATAGGTAGTTCAAGTATTGCAATTTACACATAGTAGTTTGAGGCAATGCAATTGTATTGACGGCGCAATTTGTAATTTTTCAACCAAAAAACAAGAAAAATAGAGACAAAGAGAAGAAGACTAAAACCCTCACAATCCCAAGTCCCACTCTTAAACCCTTCCATAACAGAGAAGAGAATAAGCAAGCCAAATCAACAGAAAGCTCAGCCATTTCGCCTCACGAAATGGCGGGTCCGTTGTTGCTCCGCTCGCTCTGGTCCACCACTCGCAAATCCTTCTCTTCTTCTTCGCCAACCTCTCCTATCAGACCCTACCTTACTCCACGCGCTCCCTTCCTCCTCTCACGCGCCTTCTCCTCCTCCTCCGCCTCGGCCGCTACCGTGCCCACCAGCAGCGCGCTCGATCCGAGCCGGCTCCGCAACGTGGCGGTGATCGCTCACGTCGACCATGGAAAGACCACCCTCATGGACCGTCTGCTCCGCCAGTGCGGCGCCGACATTCCCCACGAGCGCGCCATGGACTCCATCACACTCGAGCGCGAGCGCGGCATCACTATCGCTTCCAAGGTTAGTGTTTGGTTGCAGAAAGTTGACAAATTGGATGGATAATTTGGATTCTTATTATATCAGTTTTAAGGGGGTTTTCTTAATCTTGTTTTGAATGGGTTTCGTGTTGCTCTTATTCCAATTAGTTTGTCGAAGTTAATATGAATAAGAGAGGCTTTTAAATGCCGTTTAAAGGTGTAATCTTTGTGTAAATACTTGTCGAAAATGACATGGTTAATCGCTCCATCATCATGATTTTAATTTAAAAAAGAGCTTTTACATGACATTTGGGAAATGTAATCTTAATGAATATTTTCTAATTTTCGGTCTTTGCTTTTCATGGAATTCCAATGCTATCGAGTGTAAGCTATTACAC
Source organism: Carpinus viminea (assembly GCA_013348765.1). Lineage (NCBI taxonomy): Eukaryota > Viridiplantae > Streptophyta > Magnoliopsida > Fagales > Betulaceae > Carpinus > Carpinus viminea. The sequence continues at coordinate 31,087,877 of CP054673.1, forward strand.
CCATAATGTTGGTTAGATGGAAATCGTAGGGGACTGATTATAATTTATCCAGATATCTAAAGCAAGGCCGTGAGAGATTAGTTTCATCGCATTTTATTGATTCAATGGACCATCTAATCCTGTGCACCTTATCTGAGTTCATTCTAGTATCACCATCAACATTGATCTGCCTTTTTTTTTTTGAAACATTCATCTGCTTTGAAAGCTCAAGCTATAACGGTTTGAGTAAGTGATCATGAACCTTGAGTTGCATAGTTTGGCCAGTAAACATTTCAAACGTATATAATTGAGAATCAATATAAATAAAAAAGAACAGAGTTCAGTCGCTCAATATCTTCACTGTAGCACGTTTTGATAATTAGTTAAATTAACAGGCAATGCTGAATTTGAAGTCAATGGAGGGCCGTCAGTCTGCTCAACCAACTGTTTTGTGGAGGAAAGGGATCACCTTTGGAGGTGTATTGTTGGATCAAATATGGAGTTTCTTTGGGCTAGTGAACAAAAGAGTTGGTAAGGAAGCTCATGATCATAGTGTTCAGAAAAGTATTAGCGCAAGTTGGGAGAGGTTTTTTGGGTTTGTGAAGTTTGTAGTGGGGGATCGTAGGAGGGTTCAAAGTTGGCATGACATTTGGTGGGACCTGGTGTTAAAAGAATTACTTTCTGACTTTTTTCTAATAGCTATGGATAAGGATGCTTCTGTTGGAATGCTCAGATAACAAGGGGATCTACTCTTGGAACCTCAGGTTTGTTTGAGCTTTCCACAACTAGTGGTTGAGGGGGCTGATTGATTGTTTTGGAAGCTGGACCGAAATGGTATATTTGATGTCCCATCTTTTTATGAGTTATTGAGAGAGTACTTGGTATAGCAAAATTCCTAAAAAGGTGGTTGTTGTTGTATTTTTTTTTTTTTTGGGAAATTTCGAACTTTGGATAATTTCATTAAAAGGAACATCATCTTAGCGAACTGGTGTTACTTGTTTAAATCCAGCAAGAATTAGTTGATCATTTACTATTTCATTGCTCGGTTGCTAATGAGTTGTGCACTTTTGTCTTCTCTTTATTTGGGGTTCATTGAGTGATGCCCAATAAAGTAATTGATATATTTTTTGGTTGGAAAGGGAACAGTGGATGCCCAAGAAAGATTGACCTATATTTTAGTTGGAAAGGAAAGAGTGGCTTGATTTGGATTGTAGCTCCTCTTGGCCTAATGTGGAGTGAGAGAGAGAGCTTTCTGTTCTTGAGCTTAAAAAGATCTTTGTATGTCTGGTTGTTGGCTTATAGTGGTGTCCATGATATTTTTTTTCCCTCTTTATTTGGGGTTCATTGGGTGAATGTTTTATGAAGATCTTTTTAAGTATCACTGTTATTACAACTCACTCCTATGTATACTGGAAGTATACAAAAGGAATTACCTAACTAGAATGGGAAAAGCGAACAAGAAAATCATCATAACTAATCAACAAAAAGGACACAAATGTGCAGTCCAAAGACACAACATATGAAAGAAAGAGGAAAAAATATCCTCCAAGGACCTCTCCAAGTCCTCAAAGCAGATATTGTTTCTTTCCCTCCATAAACACCAAATGAGGCAAGTGGGCACCGTCTTCTAGACCACAACAATCTTCAGCCTTCCATAGGACCACCGACAAGCAAACAAGTCGATAACCAGTCTACGCATAACCCAAAATATCCCAAAATGACTAAAGAGGGCACTCCACAAAGCATAAGCTACCTGGCAATGAAAAAGAAGTGGTCCACTGTCTCCCCATTCCTCTTGTACATGCAGCATCTGTTCATTACAATAACATGCCACTTCTTGAGACCATCCAAGGTCAGGATCTTGTCTAGAGCGCCGACCATGCAAGAAAAGCCACCCTTGAAGGAGCCTGTGTCCGCCAGACTCTCTTCTGGGGAAAACAACTACATTCAGAACAAGCCAATGAGTAAAAGAATGACTTGACCTTGAATAATCCTCTTTTGGAGGAGACCCACCACAATTTATCTTCACAACCTCTACTCACTATGATTGAATGCAACACTTGGAGAAAGGAAGCAAAGACATCCACCTCCCAGTCATGTGCCTCTCTAGAAAAACTCACATTCCATTGATTAGATCTGCCCAAAAACTCTAGATTAGCATGTGTTTTGTAACATGCTGAAACTAGTGTTGTGCTTTTGTTTTTATTTTATTGTTATTATTTTTAAATTTGAATGAGTTTTATCACTCATCAAGAAAAATATGTTCCTCCTATAAACTCAATCTGATACCTATTAATATTTATGTGCAGGTTACATCCATTTCATGGAAGGAAAATGAGCTAAACATGGTTGATACACCTGGACATGCAGATTTTGGCGGTGAAGTAAGTCTCCACTGGGAATTGATTGCAGCACAGTGTGTGAAAATTCTTGGAACCATTTTGCATTTGTTGAATATTATACTGGATGCTGGTGGCCTCATGTTCTTTTACCTTTTTATAGTGAAATGTTCTTTGTGGAGTAAAGCTATTAAAAATTATATTAGGTTATACATAAACTAATGGTTTATTTTAATGAAAAAAATTGTTGAATAACAAAGGAAGATATTGTCTGAAAGTTCTATGTCTACGAGTACAAATGTTAACCTTTGGGCCTATGTTTAAGTGGAAAATGGAGGGATGGCAAGAAATTTGGAATTGGTTGCTATGCAAATTGCGTGCCTTATACATCAAATGACTAAGCATTGAACATTTAAAGGCCTTCTTTCGCCCTATTTGGCTTGTCTGAGGTGCTCCAAAGTGGAAGCACCTGCCTTTTTCAAAATGCTTCTGTACAATTTTCAATTTGTGAATTGTAAATTGTTTTGTTGATCTAATTGCAACTGTTTTTGTATGACACAAATAGGTTGAGCTGGTTGTTGGTATGGTTGAAGGAGCAATTTTAGTTGTAGATGCTGGAGAAGGTCCACTTGCACAAACAAAGTTTGTTCTTGCGAAAGCCTTGAAGTATGGGTTGCGCCCTATTCTTCTTTTAAACAAAGTAGACCGACCTGCAGGTATGACTGTGTTACTCATTAATATGCCAAGTTTTAGTTTATGGAAGTTGAAAGTTATGAAAAATTGCGTGAATATTACTAGTTATGTTATGTCTAAGGCAAAAGTAACAGAAATAGCGAACAAAAATTATAAGAACTAAAAGACGAAGTGTCAAACTGCTTGTAGGCTGCTTCAGTGAAAACATTTTTATATCTTTCTCTCTCTAGTTTATGAGTTCTCTTATTATTTTTAATCATGATTGGTACCCTTTTTTCACATTTGCTCCTTTCCATGCTTATGGAAGCAGCTAAGTTGGCTAGCATTTGTCTTACATGAGATTGCTGTCCCTCATACTATTTTTTGGCAGCCAAGGCAACGTTAAATTTTGCTTGTTATATGCGTACTAATAGTATCTATCTATCAGGTGAATGTTTTATGACTTGCCCAATTTTCTTTTGTCTAGTCCTTATTGTGTTTATGGTTGTCATTTATGCAGTTTCCGAGGAGAGGTGTAATGAAGTTGAAAGTCTGGTGTTTGACCTTTTTGCAAATCTTGGTGCTACAGGTGCAAGAGATATAAGAAGTTGAAAAAGTTCAATGATTTTTCACTTGCCTATTCTGTGAGTTTCACCACCTTTATCAATGAACTGGGTTAAAGCTAATGTATATTTTCTGATAATCTTTTTTAGAGGAGCAACTGGACTTTCCAGTTCTCTATGCTTCTGCAAAAGAAGGATGGACTTCAACCACTTTCACCAAAGATCCTCCTGTGGATGCAAGAAATATGTCAGAGTTGCTTGATGCCGTCATAAGACATGTTCCGTCACCAGCAGCTAGCATTGATGCACCTTTCGAAATGCTGGTTGGTATTTAAATATTTATGGCTTTCTGAAGAGTATCTGCATATGTGATTTTTCTTTCTTGCTGCTTTTTTATTTTATTTTATTTTATTTTTAAGGATGCATTTATGGAATTCTAAATTGAAATATTGGCTGTGTTGGAAAGATAATAACTGTGGTTCACAAATAGATAACTTTAATATTGAACTAGCTGTAAAATCTTGGGCACCGTGATGGGGATCCCTTTAAGAAAGAAAAATAGTAATTCCTGTTGGCCATCTGGCATAGTTTGTCTCTTTCTTCTTTCTCCCCTCCCTTGGTTTCTTTTAAGTTCAGTTATTGCTGTTCTTCCTTGAGAACAGTTAAAAACATACTTAATAGTGTTATTCAGGTTTCCATGATGGAACGGGACTTCTATCTTGGGCGAATATTGACTGGACGTATTTATTCTGGAATTGTTCGTGTTGGGGACAGAGTCCAGGGACTTCGTCATAAAGATTCAGGAGTTGAGAAAATTGAAGAAGGAAAGGTTAGTGGTTTTTTACATGCCTGGTTGCAGTTGTAAGCAGAGATATAGTGGCACCTAAATTGCTTTTCAAAAAAGGTTTTAAGTATTAGTCTCTGATCTTTTATCTAGAATGAATTTTTACTATCGTAAGAGTTCTAAGTGCTTCATCCCAGTTCTTGGTGCTTAATTTCAGCAATCTTTTGTCTACAATTTGAGTTGTTTCCAAAATGACATGGAATAATTTTTATCCACTGTCTTTCAGTTTCTTCTGGGCCTCCTTTTTTATTTTATTTTATCTTATACTGTTAATGATCACCTTCAAATATAATCTGCTAATGTCAAAATAGCCTCCATCTTCATTACTATCCTTACCATTTGTGCCATTCTTCTTGAGAATAGTAAAGATAAGTTCACCAATATATTGTTCTCAACATGGTTTTTAGTATCTTATGATCCGATTCACTTTTTAATCATTGCAATACTTATTTTATTGGTGTATCTCAAATATAAGAATATCACATGATTTAATATGCTTATTTGACAAATACAATAATATTAGGCAATACGCTCATCCGCTTGATTTGCATAATTTCTGTTTACTTTTTTGTTTTAAGTGAACATTTGTACTCTTTTTCAATATTTATTTGTTAGTTAGATCATCAATTATGCCTAAAGCTTAAATTAATAGGAAATGATGAATTTAATCATTTAATTTAATATTTTAACACTCCTACTCACGTGTGGCCTATAATCTCTCTCAATAAGTGGGACCCACCATGTGAATATTGAACTTAAAATGGGTGGTATGTTGTGGAGAAAGGGATCAAACTCATAGCCTCTGTTTTGCTATCATATTTAAATCACCATATAAATTGATAGAAAATGATGAATTTAATCATTTAATTAATATTTTAATAATAGAAAAACTAACGTGCTTTGGAATTTTTGATGTGTTGTTACTTATATGTGGGTTTTCTAAAATTTTATTTTACTTTATTGTTTGATTGAAAATTAATGAATAGTAGAAAATGAGAGATTTCGTGTCATTATAAGTAATAGAGAATGATAAATAGCAAATAATAAAAAAAGGAGAAAGAGAGGAATATGAAAGTTAGATGAAGCTATTATTCTAATATTATCATGTAAATGAAATGCCACCTAGCACTAGTCTTATAAACGTTTGTTTCATGCACAAAGAATCACAAAAATGTTCTAGAATCCTTTTAAGAATTTTAATGGAATCAGGAAAATAATGAATTTTGAGATGAGTTTATGAAAAGAATGAAAACTAAAAATGATGGGTGAGCTAACAGAAGGCACAATCATATGAGTAACATAGTCATGTTCTTTCAAAAGAGTATTTCATTACTTATAAAAAAAATGGTAATATAGTTATGTTCTACTTTATGCTTTTCTTTTGAATTGTATGTTATAATTCATATATAATCATATATTCTTATCTATCTTTAAGGTTATTTCATATGTTATGATTCACTTTTTAACAACTATGGCGTGCAAATAGATAACTCCATAATTTAAATTTTGTGTAAAGAGCCTCCCCACTACTGGTGCCTCATTAGATCCATGCTTTATAATTTGTTACCTGGATAACGCTTAGGCATGTGTCATCAGTTTGAATTTGCCACTATATGAGGAACCCAAAATCTATGATTTCTTACTTTCTCAACAGAGGATGTGTGTTTGCAATGCTAGTGTTTTATTCTTAGGAAAAAGAGAGGGATAAAGAAGTCTGTCATTCATGTCTAGAATCTAAATCCCATAGTGAATATGAGCAACTACAAGTAGATTTCCTGATCTATTTTGTCTTTACTTTCCTTTAGCTTTTGCAATATATTACTGCTACAATTGCAGTAGAGCTGTTCTCTATAAAGCTTGTTTCTTCCCCTGAAGGTATTATTTCATTTGATTTTCTGACTAGAATACACGAAAGATTTGAGAAGAATTGAATCACTTCATCCAAATCTCTATTTAACTGCAGTTTGCATGAGAAATCAGATATTAGTTATAGCTTTGAAAAGTCTTAGATGCTCTCTGCTTGTACTGGGATGCCAATTGGGATTGGTGGATAAGGACGTTGCCTGGTAACTTGTTCCTCATTGCTTTCCCTTCTTGGAATCTTGCTCGCCGAGCTTTGGATCAAGAGTTCATGCAATTCATTTGGTTCAATGAAATGAAAATGTTCTTAGGATATTACTCTAAATATAATTCTCTATTTTTCAATCAATGTCTTGACTTTCCACAAGCAGTACCAATGTCATATGCGTCATTTAGGAATCTTTGTCTTGTAGGTGGTGAAACTGATGAAAAAGAAAGGTACAAGCATGGTTCCAGTTGATATTGCCGGAGCAGGAGATATCATATCAATGGCTGGTTTGACAACTCCAGCAATAGGCCATACAGTGGCAAATGTGGAGGTAAATGAATGCATTTTAATATTGTATCCACAGATCAATTGTGTTCTTCACTATTTCCTTCTTGGCTCACTTGGGAAAGCATAGAACCCCAAGACGTCATAGGCAATCTTATTAATTCACTTTTTGGACAAAGTTCTTTGAGCTGGCCCTTAAAAGATTAGCAAATCAATTGACCTCCTACTATGAATCAAAAGGCAAAACAAGTGCCTTTGTTTGTTGCGAAAGTATGATTTTCCTTCCATTGTTGATACAGAAATTAGTATTGGGTTTTCTACATCGATGTGGTGTCTTGGACATGGAAACTTCTACAAATTGAAGTAAGAAAATATGTCTTTGTAGATATCTGATATTAAACATTGTCAATGGTTGACTGTTTGCAAGGACAAGAGCTATAAATAATAAATCAATTCTCTAAAATGAACTCTATCATTTGAGCTTCAGTTATGTAGTGAATTCTTCAAGACACTTTACCACTGGACAACTGCCTTTGATTTTAATAGTTATACCTTTCTTGTTTTCCTTGATTTTTTTATTTATTTATTTTTCTTTTGCAAGTTAGGGGTATTTCTTGTATACTTCTTGATGTGCTTTTTTAATAAATTTGCTATTACTACTTATCAAAAAAAAAAAATTGCTATTACTAATAAAAAAAGCATTTAGCTGAAGTATTTTACAGATTGTCCTCTAGTGTTTGACACACCAAATTTTGAGGAGTACTGGCCTTGAAATCATAGGGAATAATTATTCCCCATAAAGTAATTTCAAGAGTTCTACAAACTAGCACCCTTTCTCTTCATTCGGATCAATCAAATCAATTATGGGACAAACGAGGGTCATTTTAGCTAGACATTTCTCTTGTATAGTTTCTATGTATTATGATTACTTATAAAAAAAAAAAAATTATACTTCAATTTCAAAGTTAAAGAGATAAAATTATCTTTGATTTTATTATAGGGCTGAATGGAAAACATTTTTACAGGCTTCAAAATATTAGTATATGGTTTAACAGAAGAATGTTTGATAGGCTTCAAAATAAAATGATACCAAAAACCAGGGTGGGCTTTCTATAATAATATGGATTAGATCTGGGGTTTAACGCACTAAAATAAATTCTTTATAGGGCCACAAATAAATTTTCTAGTGAAGAGACTTTTCAAAGATCTAATGATGTGAAAATACTTGCCACATGTATGTTTATTGCTTCCCATGTTTCAACTAGGAAGTGTTGCATTTGGGGATTAGTCCCTTACACACATACACACACACACTTATGCTTGGATTTGTACATATAGCTTGGCATTAATATGGCTATAGAGGACCTGTATCCTTGCATCATATTGGCATTTGTCTTGCTTTTGAATTTCTGTACTGCATTATATTATTTAATGTCATTTAGGTGGTAAATATTTTTTTCTCAAATTCTCAGGATTTGTATCTGTGCATCACATTCTCTTGCTTTCAATTCCTGTACCACAGTATGATTTTCAATGTCCTTTTAGGTGGTTATTATAAATATGCCTTTTCTTTTTCTTGACTCAATGGATGCATTTGGTAACCTGAACAATATGGATATATTTTTGAACTTATGATTGCATTTGCCAGGTTATGACAGCGTTGCCCACTGTTGAGTTGGATCCCCCAACCATTTCTATGACTTTTGGTGTCAACGACTCTCCATTGGCTGGTCGTGATGGTACCCATGTGAGTTGTGAATTTTTCCTTTATTGTTGCCCTCAATTGCAACATATCTCATTTGTTGCACCATTTGATACCAGTTATGTATTTGTTAGTAATTATGAACAAAAATAAATAAATAAAAGAAAAAAGAAAAAAAATGTCTTAGTTATGCATTTTGTTGATTTCTTGTTAGTTTTAGCTTTTGGAAATGTTTCCTTCATGCCAGGAGAGAGAAGTTGAAATCCTCTCCCTCTCTCATAGGGATAAGGTGATGATTAGATAGGATAATAGTTGAATTAGAATGCAATTTCAATTCGTTAGGATTGGATTATTTAAATTAATATTAGTTTATTTAATATTAAGATTAGGTTATTAGAATTAAAGTTTATTTGTATTTCTATTTAAAGACCATTTGGTTATTAATGAGGAGAAAATGAATTAGACGTATGCCTTTGTGGTTTGTATCCAGACCCAATTGGATTCACTTGCGGTTTGTCTTCAGCCCTAATTGGAGTTCATTATTAATACCATTTCTATTCTCATTTCCACATTCATCTATTTCATCAGAAATTACCTATTAATTGGTATCAATTTCAATCCAGTTCCGCTCAAACTAGAAAATACCCCCTAAACAAGCAACCCGTTCCACATACAAAAGTCCCACACCTCAACCCTCACCAGAGTTCAGTAAACCATAATTGTTGCCATGGCTACAGATGAAGAACATATTCAAAAATTGGAAGCAGACATGAAAGGGATTAGAGAAGCAATACAGAAGCTGTCCGATGGGAGCCTTGAACGATCTTGGAAAGAGAGCATCGACCGATCTTTGAAAGAAATTATGGACAACACATTTTGAACTCACGGAGAGGCTTCACAACAAAACTCAGTGTCGAGTCCATCGTCAAAGTTTGGCCAACGTTCGCCACCAAACGTCACACGGGACCCACACCTAACCTAGCGCCATTGCTTCAATGTTACAACGCCACCACCGTCAACCCAGAGCCTTCACTACCCACAAATAGAGACTCCAACAGAACCTCTGCTACCACCAAATGTCCACCGGCCTTCCACAACAGCAATGCAAGATGCACGGGAATATATCCCTCCTGTAAACCAACGTCTTACCCTTATGTCCACAAATCAATGCGCTCAAGCTCCAGCCCATCGCAGATTTGCTGCTCCACAGCTGAAGATTTACCAGAAATCACCGGCGTCACCAACCCTAAATGACCCAGAGCCATTGGCGTCCTCACCCGCACACGGACCATCTGGTAGCATTACCATATGCGTCCACTTCTGCTTGTTTACCTGTGGGTATTCCTACCAAGTCGAATTGCAAACAATACCCAAAGAAATCCGCATGGCCAAGAAGAAAATGTTTAAAACGTTATGTTTGAGTTGCAATAGACAAGTTGGAGAGGGACGAAGCCAACAAAGCAGCTTTTCGATTTTTTTGTGTCAGCTCTGTCCACCGTCAAAGACCACCTACCAAACCTCCGGATCAGCCTCCTCTTCCACCGAGATTCACGTTGCCACCCTTCTTCTCAAAAGGTGTCCTTAAAGAAGTCCATAGAGAAGAAAAGCAAACAGAAATTTTTTGCTCTTTTTTCTTGTACATCCAGTAGCGTCAGCAACAAAGAAGAATGGGAGAACAATAAACCTTTGCAAGGCTTTGTCAAAAAAATAAAATAAAAATTAAAAGAAGTTGGCGTGTTTAGTAGAAGATGGGCTCTCATTGTAATAATTGGGACCCTCAGTCGTGTGTAACTTATATATATTTTCAATTTTATTTATTGGACCTTGAGGACAAGGTCCTTTTAAGGGGGTATGAATGATAGGGATAAGATGATGATTAGATAGGATAATAGTTGAATTGGAATGCAATTCTAATTCATTAGGATTATATTATTTAATATTAAGATTAGGTTAGAATAAGAGTTTATTTGAATTTGAATATTAGAACTTTAGGTGTTTAAGCTTTATCTACTTGTATTTCTATTTAAAGACCATTTGGTTATTAATGAGAAGGAGAAAATGAATTAGACATATGTCTTTGTGGTCTTCTTCTACCTTAAGTGGAGTATTGTGGTGTTCTTTTACCCTAAGTGAAGAAGTGTGGTCTCTCCTATCTGAAAGGAGCTCTCAAATCCCATCTCACATCCCTACCCAACCTTGGGTACCTATCACTCTCTCTCTCTCTCTCTCTCTTGCTATTTTATTTTAAAAAAGAAAAAATCTTAACCTGAAGGGTATTTCTGCCAGTGTTGGAATACATACGTTAGAACACATTTATCGCACTATTATACATTTTTCTACAGGAACTTTATTTTACCATTCCCGCCTTTGATAGCTTGGCCTAACCATTTGTTTGTTGATTTTTTTTTAAAATTTTTTTTTGTGTTAAACAGTGTGCTCATTTAAAATAAAAAGATATAAGGTTGAGAATGAAAATTTAAAATGAGTTTTACAACCTCTAGATCATATTTTTGGTTTTATGAAACAATGTGTTGGAGCTTCTTAAACTGCTTCAGGCTTTTGGACCATATTTATTGTTTTTGGTAAGTAAAGTAAATTTATTAAAAGCGCAAAGGACACAACCCAAGTACACAAGTTGCACACAAGAGAAAAGACCATATGTGTTTTTGCTTTGGACTGCATGTATTTAGGTGAAGCTTTCATTGTTAAGGATTTGCTTCCGGTGTGAGGCATACATTTGACTGCAATAGATTCGGTTTCATTTCCACTGAATAGTTGCCGAACTATAGGGATACAGATGTGTAAAATATATGTTAGTTATAGTTTTCACCAAGACTTTATGTCTTCTATAAACTACCTTGCCATTACTGCATGGAACTATTTTTATGGTGTGTCTATGTTAAACTTTTTTAGGGCCTCGTAACATTCCAGTTCTCCATGTTCAAGAAGATTTAAGACCTTGCAATGTGCCATTTTCTAAACTAAACTTAACTAAGCCTAAATTGTTACTAGAATAGGATTGGTTCTTTGTCACCCTATCTAAGGCCTCAAAAGAGTCCATGCTTGTAGCATATGATATGATTAAGTTTATGCTAGCTGTCAACCTACTCTCAACCTCTTCTGTCTGGGCTTTGGATCTTGCATGTGTTATGTGTGAAGTGATTTTGGGTTGCCTCTCAAAGGAATATTTCAGTGTGGTACCTTGAATCGAATGCTTACTTCCCAACCCTAATGTTTTTAGATATTTGTATGTTTTAGTAATAGTTGATGACTCTACATGAGGTGATGTGTTACTTTTTATGTATTTCTAGTTGACTGGAGGGAGAATTGGTGATCGGCTAACGGCTGAAGCAGAAACGAATCTTGCCATAAATGTGCTCCCTGGCTTATCAGAGTCATATGAAGTTCAGGGGAGGGGAGAACTTCAACTGGGTTTGTTCTCTATCACTTCTAGAGTTTAAACAAAGAATAGCGCTTCTTTTTTGGTACACACAGCTCAATGCATATAACTATATGCTGAATGTAGTTTCCGTGTTGTGTAAAACAGGTATCTTAATTGAGAATATGAGGCGTGAAGGATTTGAGTTGTCTGTCTCACCACCTAAAGTTATGTAAGTTATTAAGTATGCTTGCTTTATCAATTTAATTCTCTGTTTCTGAATGCAATATGATTTTTGTTGAATACACATCGCACAATGCCAAAGAATAGAATATTGATATTAATGCAGATGTTGAGGTTCTGAAACTGTACATGTAGAAGTTGATTATAAACACAAATTAGTGGCGAACATGGAGATTATCAATCAAACTTCGAACTGTTAGTTGAGATATTAGTTCACAATTGCAAACTTCTCCGTGGTCGGCAGTTTTTCTTCTCTTACTACCGTGTTTCTTTAACTTCATATGACAAGTTTAAGAGTTGGATGCTTTTGTTGTTAACGTATTATATTAGCTATAACACTGATTTTTTTCTTTAAAGATTTGTTCTCAGTTTCTGATGTATTAAGGTGCCTGGGTTTGGTCATAAAATTTGCATAATCATCCTAATTGATGAATTATTCATTCTCACATTCTGGGCAATGTTCCTGTTCTGAATCAGGTATAAGACAGAAAATGGTCAAAAGCTTGAGCCAATAGAAGAAGTCACTATTGAGGTAAGAATCTCTTGTGTACTTGTGGTAAAGAATCAGTGCCGGACCTATAACGTCTTAAAATGTTACTTATAGGTAAATGACGAGCATGTGGGGTTAGTTATGGAGGCCCTATCTCATAGGCGAGCTGAGGTTATGGACATGGGTCCTGTCCCCGGAAATTTTGGCAGGACTAGATTGTCTTTGACCTGTCCCTCAAGGTTAGTGCTCAGTTCTTCTTTCCGGAAAAAGTTGTTTCTGCCTGCTCATCAAATTCTGTCATCTTCAAAATCTCTTATTTATGATGGTCATCAATTTTTTTTTTTTTTTGGGATAAGTTGCCAAATTTTATTAAAAAGCAAAAGCGTGTAACACAAGTACATAGGAAGTATACAAGAGATACACATAACTCAAAAAGTGGTCAAAGATCAGCATTTTGCTTTGATGGCATGTCAAAATTAGGGTTTGCAAGAAAAGAGAGGCTCACAATGTATGGTGGCCCTCTCAATATTTTATTATATATATAAGGGAAAAGTTACGGCAAAGATGAAAATACCCTTTTCCCTTTTTATTACTGTTAGAAGAGTTAATACCCATTCTAACAACACTCATAAAAAAAAAATTTTAAAAACTCATCAAACAGACTGTTAATCATTTGACATGGTTGAGTACCAAAAGACAAGGAATTTAGTGTGATTTTCGACCATTTTTGTAATATATGTATCAAAAGACTCAAAGCAAAAATCATGTGTGATTTTCAATCATTTTTTAATTAGATAAAAGTGATATGAAAAGACTGAAAACTGAAATCACCACTTCCATCTTACTCATTTAACCACAAAGGTGTTGTTTCCCACTAATTCTCAAATTAAATTGTACTGTGAATAGTTTAGTCTTACCATAGTTGTACTTGTTTCTGGAGTTTATGGTTTAGGAATTCGGAAGTGGTCATTTGGCGTTTTTTGAGTATTTGATTATTCTTTGCATCCTGACAAAATGATAAATGGCATCCCCAATACCTTGCTTGAATTTTTAATTGAAATTCTGTTTCCTGCAGCCTTTGAAAGAGAGAGAGAGAGAATGTAATTCGTTTGTTGTATTCTACAGGGGCCTGGTTGGTTACAGAAGCGTGTTTAGCAGCGATACTCGTGGAACTGGATTTATGCATCGTGCTTTCCTGAGTATGCATTCTCTACTAAAGATATTTGTGCATGTTGTTCTAGAGATATTTTAATGTCCTTTTTAACATTCATTTTCCTCCACTCTCATAACTTGGTGTCATGTCATTTGGTTTTTATTGGGGGTGGCAATTTTTCTTCCAACTGACTCATATTAAGCTACTTCAAGAGATACATGAGACAGAAATTCTTGTTTGAAATGTTTTGGTTGCGCTAGTATTATATGTGCTCATGTTCGTGTATGTGTATATATTATAGTTATGGATACATAACAATATTTATAAATTTAATTTGAAAATTGGCTTTGGACTGGTTTATCCATATCTATACTTGGATTGGTTTCTTACCTAGAACTGTTATTGTGGGTTGGGTGTCATGATACTTATTCATTACCAGTCTGACCTGATCTTCTGTTGGACTGTTTAAAATTGGCTTGATCTGAGATATAAAAAACGAATGATTTCAAATGCCTACTATGTATTGATTTCTGGTAATCAATTTGCATAATTAATTAAGAAGCATGATTTATGTTTTTTTTTTCCTGGACCTTGTTATTGCTAACTGTCAGAAGAATTCATTGACCCTGAATTCTTTTAGATTATTTGCATTTGCAGATTTCACTTTTAAATATTTCCATTTTTTTTCACTCTTTGTAGTTTAATGTTGCATCTACTTACCAGAAATAGTTGTTTAATGTTGCATCATTTAGTAGAAGTGTTGTTAATTCCTATTATTATCTGTTTTCTGCAGCCTATGAAAAATATCGGGGTCTTCTTGGCAATGTCCGGAAAGGAGTCTTGGTATGTTCGTCTCTTGCCTTTCTGTTTTCCGATTATTTTCATCTACTAAAGAACAAGAATTTTTTTTTTTTTTTTTTTTTTCATTTTGTATAACCGGGGTATCCGGGGCTTCACCCCGACTGGATCCCCTGGACAACATGCACTACAGAACAAGAATTTGAGGGTATAAATCACCACTGATGTTCAGTTTTCCTTTACAAAGTATCTCTTTTCATGCATCAGTGATCTTTGATGTTTAATCTAAAGCACTTATTTTCCTTGTTTTTTATGTTATATTTTTTACTTTTGGAAGATTTAGGAAGGCTTGGAAATGAGATGGATCAGTATTTACATACATACATACTATATGCATGCATATTGATGTATGGAAACCTACCTAGTTGTATTTGCTAACCGTATTGGTGTCAGTAGAATCTGAACCTGATTTATATAGCATAAAACTAAAATTATGTTAAAAGAAATTTCTGAATCTTGTTATTTCTATAACTGAAGCAGTATGTTGTTGTACAACTAATTTATGATATGTAACTCTGATACATTGGTGCATTATTGAATGGCTGTACAACATGTAAGAAATACTTCATATATCAGCAGTTCTAAGTATTGATTTCTTTATTATGCTATTGAGACCCACAGAAACAAAAAGAATCCATTCTTCCTGTGGTGGAGGAAAAATGAGAAGAAAAGAGACAGTACACACCAGAAACAGATTGCATAAAGGAATATGTGCATGTAATAGTTTGAAGAATTCAAATCCGTGTTTGGTGAAAATTCTCTTTCATCAAACTAATATATAGGTTCATTTACACATTATTCTAAATGAAGACGATCTTTAGCTTCTTAAATGGATCTTATCTTTCCTAATATTTCCACTCGGCCATCTCAACAGGGAATAATGTGATTAAAGGTCAATGTGACCTTTATTCTAATCTGAGAGAAAAATGAGAAAAAGGTCGGCTTAAAATTTCTTATATACTCTTTGTGTACCTGGGGGCGCCTTACTTTTTTAATGATATCTTGATTACTTACAAAAAAAAAACAAGGATATGATAAATAAAGAGATGACAGGGAATGTGATTTTAGACAGAGTATGATGGTGAGATTCATGTGGCCACCCCTGATTAATTAAAAAAGATTCATAAATTTGGCCCTAAATTTAATGGCAAATGATGTTTAGTTGAGTTCAGTTTATTTCAAGGGCACTCTTTTGTTTAAAGGATCTCTCACACCTCTCTCTCTCTCATACAGTTCAAGCGTCAATGCTGAAAAAACATCTGAATTTTGTTGACTTTGTAATGAGTTAATATATTTGATATTTACATATGTTATTGAAGGAAAATAAAGAAGGAAAAAAAAAATACGGACAAAGAATAATTTCTCTGTTTCATGTAAAAAGATTAGGTTCATTTTACCTGATGATCTTGTTGGTATTTGATGCCTTGGAAACATACATCGCAATCACATTTCTCTATAATGCTTTGCTAATTGAAGTAGATCTGGGAGGCTTGGAGCTGAGTCTTTCTGTTTTTCTACCATTTTCTCAGTCATAAACCTTATTTTGTTTTCTGCTTTTAATTGAACAGGTATCAATGGGCTATGGTACAATCACATCTCATGCACTAATGAGTTTAGAAGCTCGTGGAACTCTCTTTGTGACTCCTGGGATGGAGGTTGACATAAATAATATTTTGCTATGTATTTCTGCCTGTTGTTCTGCTCCCTAACTTCCATTAGTTATTACATGTTTGACCAGTGAAGGTTTCCTGCTTTCAGTTTTGTTATAAGCAAATTAAATCTATAGACCTAGTATATTCCTCTGAATTAAATCAATAACATCCCTATGGAGCTTTTTCAACAAAATTAAGTCCTCATTTGTCTAAATATTTTCATGAAATTTGAGTATATCCCTTGATTGTGAGTACCATTGCTCCCTTTTTTTTTGCTGTGTCTGCTGAAATGCTTTTCTTACTGCCTGTGTTGCCATAAATTTTCTCTCAAGATGCAAGTGGGATTCTTAACTGTCCCACAAGTGTGATCCCACTTTGTGTTTTAAAGTGGTAAAATGGCAGTGAGAGAAGGTTTGGGCAGCAGAATTGACTGACTGCATTTTTTGGGTTAGTTGGGTCAAAATGAATGCCCATGGCAATTGATCCCCTTGCCCCTTCCTCTGGAAGGATGATATGAATGGTAGTTAGCATTTTGTCTTAGTGAGAGGGTATTCAACTCAAGAAAGTTTGAGACAGCCATCCTTAAAGTTTAAAGTGTCACCTTATAGTACCTAGGGTAATGTTATAAGTCAGTCTCTTGTGTATCCTTTCAAGAATGATGTTGCTTTTAAAATCACAATTGGGTTTGTGATTGATCACTGTTAAATTTTGATCAAGTGGTGATTTTAAAAGCCACCTCATTTTTGAAGTGACACAAAAGGGATACATGAGGGACATTGAGAATTACTTTAGTACCTGTCCTCTTATTATGAAGCAAAGCTGACTGTTTGTTCTTTCATGTGCAGACGTATGATGGCATGATTGTGGGTGAGCATTCACGGGATACAGATCTAGATGTAAGAATATCTATACCTTTCACATTATATACTAGTGTTAAATTCTTGTAGCTTATCTTGCAATGATTGCCTTTTTGCAGATCAATCCAGTTAGGACTAAGGAACTTACTAATGTGCGTGCTGCTGGGAAAGACGAGAATGTGAAGCTATCTCCGCCTCGCTTGGTATGTTTTTGTTAGTCATTGTGTTCTTACTTTTGTGTTTCTATTTCCTCCAGTGGGTTGTATGTTCTAGCATCTAATGTATATGCCTGGAAAATAAAGAGTGTATGATTCACTAATACACACAACCCAGTAAGGTACTGATAGGTACTACAATATCTGACTTGATATTCTTGACCATCCTGCATGATAACTCTCTTACCATAGGATATGGTGACTCTTTTGAGTAAGTTTTGGTGATATTATTGGATCAGTCAAGCTACCTTGTTAAGAAATTTGTCAGTTGATTTCCTAAAATGTTGAAACAGTAGGCAGCTTTTGGTAGTCATGAACAAAACGTTTCTGCACTTTTACATTTGACTTGTGGTGTGGTTGCTTACATCTGAATGCATATGGTTGCAGATGACTCTCGAAGAAGCCATCGGTTATGTAGCTTCGGACGAGCTTATCGAGGTATGTTGTGCTTAATATCTTTTATTTCTCATTTTGTGATTACCAAGTAAAATTTGTTGCAGAAGAAATTAATTTCTTTCAGACCCTTCCATTTCTTGCATATATTTTTGAAGTTGTTCCTGTTTGCCACCGAATACTTATGCTGGCCTACATTGATAGCAGATTCCAAAATTTTCTTATAATTTTTGGAATGAAACTATTTGTATTGTAATTTTGTTACTGCTAGTGGCTTTCTGATTTGTTTGCAGCATTGTTATTTGTGGAGGTTAATTTATTTTCAAGCAAATGATGCTTGTGTCTAATATCATCTTATTCTTGTCTTTTTTTATGAAGGTTACACCAAAATCCATTCGGTTAAGGAAGAAATTCCTAGATGTCAACAAGCGTAAAAGCATGAGCAAAAAGCCAAAGGACTGAAGGAAGCATTTGTCCTTGATGCAATTTTGTAACCTTATTATTATTATTACTATTCATTGTACTGGTGTACTATAAAGAGGTGATTATCATAGTTATTCTCTATGTCTGCCTCAACTTAGGTTACAAGGAATACTGAAATATTATTTCATAAATGATGAAAAAGGAAAGTAGATGTTGTATTTATCAGAAGCAATAATTGAAAAGAAATATATTTACTCAATTTTTTTGGTCATATCAAAAGCAGACCTTTTTTCATAGTTTTTAGTGAAACTTTTCTTACCTCTTGACCATAACCTGTAGTTAGTAGATTTTTAATCTTGCCATGTCTACTGCTTTGTATATATGCATTTGTAAGTGGTTACTCGTTTTAAATTGCATTTCAGAATCATGTTGCATATGATTTTTCTAAAATATACACAAGAAAATCACGTTTTTTTAACACGTAAATTTAATATACTGAATTAGAGAAAATTTATCTGGCCCAAGTAAAAAGGAAACTTTGTTTAGGCTAATATGATATGCAATTTGCTGTTTGCCTTAGGAGTGCTGGACTAATATTCTCTACAACTAACTTTCATTCACTTAACCTCACGGTACAAATGCTCTCTTCTCTCTATTGATATCAGCCCAATCGTTCATGCTTGAGGAGGGTAAACCTTCTAGCTTCCCTCCTCCTCGCCCCCTCTTTTACATCAGATTTTCACACTAGTTTTACATTGATTAATGTGACTTGCTTCAAGTAGCTGTTAACACTAGCCACTTAAAAAAAAAATAAAAAAAAAAAATCTGATCTTTAATTAAGGTTAAAGCCCCCAATACTCACTATCTTCCTTGCATGATCGCTTGAGCAAAAAATTAGACATTTAAAACATGTCACATCAATCAATATAAAGTCGGTTAATGTGAAAGTCTAATGTGAAGAGAGAATTATTCAAAGATAATTGAAAAGTACAACTTTAACGAAAAAGATGGTTTTCTGTGTTGTTCTCAACTTTGGAGTATTTAATATTTTATTTATTTGGTGTTTGTTTCTAAGCTCTTCTATTGGGAGTCTAGACCTTTCAATTTGATTCAACAAGACCTAACGCAGCCGCCATCAACTCTTTGAATTCATCAACGGTAAATAAACCCACTCAACTTCTCCTTTATTTGGATCACATGAGCTATTTTTCCTCCTTTATCAAAGTTAAAGTGCTCCATTGACAATGACAAGTCCTCTGGAATTAATCGAAAAACAAAATTAAATGAATAATAAAAACTGGGAAAAAAACACAGAGGCATAAAAGCTTGGAATGGTGACAAACAATCCCATGGCCATGATGACATAGTGAAAAGGACAAAGGTTGAATGTCTTTGTTTGCCCTTGACTTTGTTCCTTTTGTATGGAAGGTATTAGGAAAAGGTACTCTTTGCTTGGTCTATTTTTGGGGGCTTTTGTGAAAGCAACCCCATGGAACAACTATAGCAATTATTTATTTCCATTTCTTCTGAATTTCAAAAATGCATTTAGTTTAGGAGAATTATAATTTTTACTTTGGTTGTAGCACTGTTTTCACTGGCATACAAGTTTTAAAGACTGTCGTTTGAACCGGAGAGGAACCAATTCTTGTAAAAGAAAGGACAAATTTGTCCTTTTTACAAGAATTAGCTCCTCAAATAAACTGGAGAAAATTCAAATACCAACTCTTATAGTAACAAATTTTCACTTTTTATTAAAAGCATATGAAATAAAATTGTATCCAAACTCTTATAGTAACAAATTTTCACTTTTTATTAAAAGCATATGAAATAAAATTGTATCCATTTTCCTAATTTTAGAGAAAAAAAAAAGCATAGATTTTTAAACCTACAATCTTTAAAAATAAGAAAATAGTAATGAAGTTGTACTCCACTTAGGGTGTGCAAACTAAAATCCCATTCTAAATTAAATTAAAAAAAAAAAAAAATTTGTCTAAGAGTGCACTTTTTAAAATTTATGATTTGAAAATGTAACTTCGCGAACAAATGGTGTGTTTTTTAAAACATGCAATTTTAATGATTAAACTACAATTTTAAATACCAAACTACATTTTTGTCAAATGCTTTAACTATATTTTTTTAAAAATAATTTTTTATTGTTATTTAAAGTGACACATGTTATTATTTTATTAGTGTTACTATAGCAAGGGAATGTGTAAAGTATTTTAACCAAATTTAACTGTAGAGACTAAATTATTATTTTGACTTGCTTCATAACTTTTGAATTGATTTTTAGACCACAGTCAGCAATTTGTAATTTATGTCAATCACAAAGACTAATTTCACATTTATATATTTTTTAAAAAACAAAATTTGCAAATTACATATTTTTAAATCCCATATTTTGAAAAAAAAAACCGAAGCCCAAACGGGTCCTTTATTGATATAACCATTTTTCTCCGAGCTATTTGTTTACCCATTTGAACTTTGAATACCTCTCGTCTCTCTCTCTCTCTCCTAAATGCGAAGATCTCCAAATTCAAAACACAATTCCCTGATCCCGTTCCATATAAACCCAAGTCCCAAATTTCATGCACTTTTAATTTCTAATCTCAAATTTCCTTACAGCGAGTCCCCAAAAAGAAACAGCTAAGAAAACTCTTATGGGGGCGTATAGAGCGGACGATGACTACGATTACCTATTCAAGGTGGTGCTAATCGGCGACTCCGGCGTCGGCAAGTCCAATCTGCTTTCCAGGTTCACCAGAAATGAGTTCAGCCTCGAGTCCAAGTCCACCATCGGCGTTGAATTCGCCACCCGAAGCATTCACGTCGACGATAAGGTCGTCAAGGCCCAGATTTGGGACACCGCCGGCCAAGAAAGGTCGATCCCATCATCATTTTTTTTTTCTCGTTTCTGTCTATTTGTTGTCTTTTTCATTTTTGTTACAAATTTTTTGATGGGTTTTTTAATGTGGATCTTGAATTTTTTTGCAACGTTGAACGTGGGACCTGGGGGTTTTTGGATAATTGGGTTGTGGGAAATGCGTGGAATGTGTTGATTTTGTGTGATGGATTAAGGGGCAGTGAATGTTTTTTTAGAATTTTCCTGAGTTTTGATTGTTTAAGCTTTTATTTTGTCACGAATGAGTAAATGTTAATTAATTAGTTTCGCTTTCCATTTCCTTCTCATTGATTTGTTTTCCATTTCCTTTCCATTAAATTAGGGCGAACATTTTTGTTTTTGTATTATTTTATTTAATTTGTTTCTGTGAAAGATGGAAAGAAATTCGTGGTCTAAGATAATTATGACATAAAACATTTGCTTAAAAGAGTGGGCTTCAAAGTGGGATGAAATTGATTTCTTTCTATGTTGAATTGAACATATATGGAGGTTGTGGTTTCTGTTTCAATTTTTTGGAGCTGGGCTCATTAATCTATGTGGTGAATCAATTATGACAGCCAATGGCTTGGCTACTTTTGGGCGTAACATAGTTGGTCAGATATCACCATATATTTGTCTTTGTGACCACATAGTACCTACACTCTTTAGAAGGGTGGGTTTTGGGTAAAAACGAAATCTTTTAAGGTTTAAGAGATACAATTTCAGGCAATTTTGGGCTATTGATGATACTTCTTACAATAAAGAGATAAAATTAAATACATTTTTTGACCTATTAGTTTAATAATGTTTTTGTTTCAAAATACGAAAGGAAAAATATTATCATCTAAAAACTAAGCTGAATAGTTGTGAAGTAATTGTTGTTGCTTTTTGGGGTCTTAAAATCCCTTCTTTTCCTTGCATTTCGTGGTATTATTTCCATCTTAAGGCACTGACTAATCTGATACTCTAGCTTCTTCTTCTTCTTCATTTTTTTTGGTATTTTACTTTGGATTTTCCTCTATTCTAGGAGGAAATAACTTGTTTGTACCTTCTACTTTTTTGCTAAATATACTCACTTCCTCTTTTTTGGAACAGAAATAATTTACTGTGACTGTTGATACCATGTTATCTATTTTTTGAAGAGTGGACCTTTGTCTCATTTGATTTTCTTTGCTACAGATACCGTGCAATCACAAGTGCATACTACCGAGGAGCTGTTGGTGCATTGCTTGTTTATGATGTCACTAGGCATGTCACTTTTGAGAATGTGGAGAGATGGCTAAAGGAGCTTCGTGATCATACTGATTCCAACATTGTGATCATGCTTGTTGGAAACAAAGCAGATTTGCGTCACTTGCGTGCAGTTTCAACTGAGGATGCCACTGCGTTTGCCGAAAGAGAAAATACTTTTTTCATGGAGACCTCTGCCCTAGAGTCCTTGAATGTGGAAAATGCCTTCACTGAAGTACTCACTCAGATATATCGTGTAGTCAGCAAGAAGGCTCTTGACGTTGGGGAAGACCCTGCAGCCTTGCCTAAGGGACAGACTATTAATGTTGGCAGTAAAGATGATGTATCAGCTGTGAAAAAAGTTGGATGCTGCTCTGCATAGCAGTAACAAATCTTGAAATTCCTGGCGATCTAAAATAGTTTCTTGTTTCAAAATTTTAGGACCCTATGTGGTTTATAACACATTTATCTTTGTTACATCTTAGAATGAGACCACATAGAATGCATAGTTATGGTGTTATGAGGTAAACCAAGGCTCTAGAAATCTTGTTGGAGTTATGCTAAAGGCCCTGGCGTTTAGTTCATTCTCTGTCTTTTGTGCAAGCTACTCATTCTGTCTCTTCTTACATTTTTCCCATTCCTTTTCTTTTTCACCTTTTGGAGTGTTATTTTAGTTCATAGCTGGTACTTGTCCCTTAGATTAGGTTACATTTGATTGCGTCGGATTGGAATTTTGTGGTGTATTGGGATAATTGTGTTCTTGTATTTGATTGATTTACTATATGGTATTAAAATTCACTTTTGCTTCAAGTTTGGTTTGTTTCCTTTGTTCTTTTTCACTCTACTGGTTATTTGCTTGATTGATGTTGAATCAAGAGCCACGAAGATTGATTGAATGGTGTGGCTCGGATAGTGATGCCATGAACATTTTTTCTTTTTCTTTTTTTCCTTATTTTTGTTTTTAAATTATTCAGGTTGGTGCAGTGTCTTAATTGAATGCAGTGAATATGTGTGAAGATATGAATTCATTTAAACTCTTTATGTGCATACATTCAGATGGTACCCATTGAATTCCATTCATGTCATCATTTAGTGCAAACGGTGTCCATTGTTGTGACTGAAGTTCCTGAAACGTGACTTTTGGTGTTCTTTTTAAAGAGGCTTCTGCGTGACTAACATGCAGTTTATTCATGGTTTCTTCATGTTCTACCATAATTATTTGGCCTCCTTTTTTGCAAAGATTCTCTCAATTTCATTTGAATTTAATAAATTTAATGTCACATTATTTAAATGTTTTAAAAAGTGTCTACAATCATGAACAACATTAGAGATAACAACTTTAAGTGAGGGAATTGATAATTTAATAGAGGAATATGGCAACAACAAATAAGGAAAGTAGGAGAGCTTTTAGTGTGAGGATATACAAGATCCGTTTATCCCATTGGTGAAATTTTTCCCTGATTAATATTCAACATTAACTTAATAAATTATAAAGAGTTTTTTAAAAAATAAGCATGTGATCATGCGCTTATTATATAACAAATGAATTTTGAGGCCAAATGACAAAAATTGAAGAAACTACTAGCATTCTCGATTTGTATCTCCTTTTCCAATTTTGATCTTGATTAGTTTATAATATTAAATATGGCCAATTCTTCTCCGGACCCTCCATTCAATGGTTTTCCAAGAATGTTGAGCAGGGTATGTAAGCCATGTGTCAACCAGGACAGAAATAAAGAAGAGGAATTCGGCTCCTTCCAAAACGCTCTCTTCTCTCTCCTAAACAAAAAACCCTTTTGCTTCATCGGCTGCTGATTTCACCTTTTCCCTCTTCCTCCTTCCCTTCCTTCGTTTCCTGCCTCTATGGAGGCCCTATTCGCCTCATTGGAGGCTCTATCCACCTTTTTGGAGGCTTTGTCCATCACCTTTGGTAATACATCTCGACTTAGCACCTTCATCGGCTTCCTTTCCTCTGCATATCAATTGTTCTCAATAGTGTCATTGCCCAAAACTCAGAACCACCTCCATTTTTTAAGTTTCTCAATTTGATTTTTTCAAAGGTAGATTTGTAAACTTCAAGAAGTTTTGCCACTACACGCATCCCTATGATCCTAAGTCTCTCCGCTTCCAATTGTCATTAGCAATTTCTTTGTCTAACAAGTAGATCTTACTCACGGGTGCGTGTCTCACACACGCCGACACATGGAATGCCACTCACAGTGCGTGCTGCCTTCATTCGCCTCTCACCGTTATCGTCAACTGATTTTGTAGCTTTTCCCCTCCTGACAACCACTGCCAGTGCATAGTCCTCATGCGCTGGCCAATGACTTCCACGCGCTGGGTCCAGCTGCCTTCCTCCGCCTTGTCGACTACTAGTGTTGTTGTGCTGAGATTTTATTTGCTTTGCTTTTATTTTTTCTTGTAATTTTTTGTTCTTTGTGTTTCTATTTTCTAGCATTTTATTTGAACTGGTCGCTTTTTCATTTTTGACAGAGCTCTTCCTCTCTTTACCTACTACTAATGGTTGGATTTAGTTGTGATGGTAACCCTAATGGGTTTTGTTTCATTTATAGAATCTTGCCATTTATTACAACCTTTAATGGCCATTTCAGTTCACTTGATGGGCCATGTCATTCATTTGACCCATTCTCAATTGTTCTTCGAAAGACTTTGTCACCGTTATTTTTTATTTTCTTGCAATTCCCCTTTTCCTTCTCCCACTTTGAATAAAAAAATAAAATAAAATAATTAAAAAAAAAAACTAGGACAGAAATAAAGTATTGGGTCAAACTCTTCTTTGGTGTCAAGTCCATATGGAATTTTGTAATTGGTCCCATAATTTAGAGGATTTATTCAAATTTAAAAGTTTATAGAGACACTACAAATGTCTCATTAGATAGAATTTCCTATACCTTTGCACAATCTTCTAACCCAACCTCCTTTTGGCATTTAAGAACCTCTTTGAAATTACATTTGAAAAATAGAGTTTTTAAGTAAAAAAAACGTTTTTCAGAAAAAAGTTTTATTTTTAAGCTTTTGTAAAAATTACATTTTGGCCATTTTTAGGTTTTTTGGACCCTTAAAAACACTTTTAATTTTTTTACGAAATAATTACTTTTTTCTTTCAAACGGGCTTTTTAAGTGTTAAATGTACTTCTAGGCTCTCCAAATGCAATTCTAAACATGCCAAATGCAATTCTAAATATGCCCCTAAGTAGATAGGATTATGAGAATGTCTTAATTCCTAAATATCCTAAAAGAATTATTTATTCTTCTTAAAATGTCTTTTATGTGCCTTTCGTCCATCTTGTCTATACAATTTGCGGGTTTTACTACCAATAAAAAGAAACTTGTCTAAACTGTAAACTCGTAACGTTCCATCTTCTTTTCAGCTTTCTGGTGCTTGGCATGCGGTCATTTCCTTCCAAAAAAAAAAAAAAAATTTCAAATCTAGACCCCACCAAAAACACTTTTCTTACTAAGTTCATGTGAGGTCAAAATCTAGAGTGCAGCTGCTATACGGATTGGGCAAAAAGGCAGGGTTTTCTGCCTTCCATTCAAGAGCTGACACCTCACCATTTCAAGAAAAATAAAATGAGAACAAAACACCAAATTTTTTTTTTCTTCTTCTCCCTCCCATCACGCACACCACCTGCTGGTTTCTTTCTTTCTTTTTTTTTTTTTTTCTTCTTCTTTCTCCAGTTCTCCCTCACCTTACGCCTGATTTCTTTCTTTTTTTTTTTCTTCTTCTTCTCCAGTTCTCCCTCACCTCTCCATCTCCGGCAATACCATCTCCGGCGACGTTTTTCATTTCCGGCCAACCCAACCGGAAAACACCGAAAAACACAAATCCAACCTCAAAAATCGATTCTAATGCCTCAAAAACCGTTTCTAATGCCTCAAAACTCGATTCTAATGCCTCAAAAATCGTTTTTAGATTCAAAACTAAAACCTAGATTTTGAAAGTTAACCTAAAGGGTCCGGATCCAGAAGATGAAAATGGGTCATGAGTCACGGGTACCATGGTGGGTGGGCGTGGGCGGAATGGCGTCTGGGTTGGTGGCGTCGCCGGCCATGGGTGGTGGGTGGGTTCTTCTTCTTCGTTTTCCTTCTCTTTTCTCTTTTTTCTTTGGCCATTGAATCTAATGTGTTTTCTCTATACAAGTTTTTTGCAATTTTTTTGTTTTAGCTGAGGTGTCTTGTTCCTATTGGTGGGCGTAAATTTGGTCTTTTACGCCAAGACCGAATTGAAGATAAACTCCAAAATCTAATCCAACTAAAAGAAAAAAGTTGTCGATAACTTCTAAATTGTTTTCTCTCCGCAATACACTGCTTTAGATTCCTACGCCACCAAGCCAACATCTATACCAATGCAATTAAGGAATCACATTGTTTTTCTTTGGTAATCACTGTTAATATATATGTGGGACTTGTCCCACATTGGTAAAATTAGGAGTCAAGGCTCATCTCTCCCTCCTATATAAGGAGGCTATTGTATTCATATCTTATATCACAATATAATACAATGTAGTCCATTGTTGGCTTCCGCTCTCTCTCTTCTCTCTCTCTCTCTCCTTCCGCTCTATACAATATATTTAACATGGTATCAGAGACACTTTCTCCCAATAAACGTCAATGATGTTTTTCGGTGCTCTTACCGGTGACCTTCTAGTCGTCGGTGCACCAAGCGGTATTCCCGCTCCTTTTGACCGCCCATCTCGGTGACCGTATCAATTCCTCAACCACGCTAAGCCTATCGCACCGCCACCGACACCCCTCTCAGCCAAAAGAACCACCAAAAGTGGTGTCTCAGCCCCGGATCAGTGGATCTGTGCAATCTTAGCTTATTCCGGCGTTGCACGCGCACTACGCTCCTTCCTAAACGACAGATCAGGCGCTCCGAGTCCAGATCCGAAGAGATCACCGCCGTCCAAGCTTCCACGCGCCTCCAGAAGGATCTGCCTGTTTGCCAACGCGCTCCCACACGCCGCCATGGTGATCCACGCGCTTCCACGCGCCGAGACGGTCTTCCCACGCGCCGGCAGCACCTCCCACGCGCTCCCACGCGCTTTGGCACCATCTCACGCGAGACTTCACGCTCCTACGCGCTTACTGGCGCGTGAGATGCACGCGCTTCGCAACCATCAGGCTTTTGCGCGTGCAATACACGCGCCAAGCGTTCCTCTACCCCACGCGCTTACTGACGCGTGCACTACACGCGCCAGGCGCTCCTCATCACTCTCCAGTTGCCACGTGTCTCTCAGAGTGCCGTCATGTCAGCCCTAGCCTCTACCACGTGTCAAGCTTCCAAAAAAAAAAAACTGATCCAAATCCAATATTTTCGGCCCGATCCAACGGCTTAGAACCGGATCTTCTCAAGTGGGTCAGACCTTCAATTGGTCTAGGGGTTTCAGTCTTTTAGGCCCATTCAAACCGGCCCATTCAAATCAGTTTAAGGATCCAAAACCATTGACCCGGTCTAGTGGGTTGGACCCAGATCCACCAATCTAGCAATCCTATTCGTCAACTCGACCAATAAGGTCTTATTTCGGTTCGGATCCTTAATCCGATTCATATTTCATGGTTGTTGGGTCAACCATATTCAATGGTCCATGGGTTATGGCCAAATTTTGGCCCATTTAACCGGCCCAATTAGCCTATAAGGCTTTCAATACAAGTTTCAAGTCCAATGGTTTGGGTCCAACAGCCATCTCCAGCCACCACTGCTGCTGCCAGCCGCCGTCCACCGCCACCGGCCGCCCAACTCCGGCCACCTCCGGCAACTTTTCCGGCGGACTTCAAAAAAAAAAAATCATGTTTTTTTTTTTAAAATTTTTTATTATCCTTTGCTTTTATTTTCCAACCTCAATGTTTAGATACATTGAGTTTAAGGGGGGATGTTAATGTATATGTGGGGCTTGTCCCACATTGGTAAGATTGGGAGTTAAGGCTCCTTTCTCCCTCCTATATAAGGAGACTATTATATTCATATCTTATATCACAATATAATACAATGTAGTCCATTGTTGGCTTCCGCTCTCTCTCTTCTCTCTCTCTCCTTCTTCCGCTCTATACAATATATTTAACAATCATAACATAGAAAAATATATAAATAAGCAACCCTTCATTCTTCTCTCAACATGGTACACAACAATACTACAAGATTCTAAGAATCCTGTCTCCTTTACTCTTCCAACACAAGGCCATTGAAACGACATGATCATCATCAGCATGAAGAAGCTCATTAGAATGGCGAGGAAGTGGCAGGAAATAGCATCTCCTGGGGGAAAAAGAATTTATTTTCCAACAGCTGACAGAGAAAGGCCATTTTGTTGTCTACACTACTGATGAGATGCGCTTTGCGATGCCCTAGGAGTATCTGTGCAGCACATCTTTCAAGAGCTCTTGATCAAGATGTCTGAAGAGGAGTTTGGTCTATCAAGTGAGGGGTCTATCAGATTGCCATGCGACGCAGTATTCATGAATTACATGGTCTTGCTCATGGAACGAGGAGCGGCCAAAGATTTGGAGAAAGCTCTGTTAAACTCCATTGACTGCTCCTCATTCCATGAAGATCATTCAAGCAAACAGCTTCTTGTTTGCTCTTCCAGAGTTGCATTTGTATACAAATTTTTCTGTTTTGATGTTAGTATGATCTGATTTTCCTTATGTCAATGTCGTAAAGGAGCAATATTATTTCTTCAGCAAATTGTCTTCTTCATACCCAAATGGTTGAAATTTTGGCCATGGTTGGGCACTTGGGGTGATGAGAAATTTCTCCACAAGATAATTACATTTTCACAAAGCATAACAAAGGCCCAAACTTTTCATGGGCAGTTCTGGCAGAACACAAAATAACTTGAGTTTTAATTTTGTTAGGGAGATTGATGCAATGTGGAGTCTTTTAGATTGAAGTTTCTTCTGAAATCAATTAAGAAAAAACTTACTTTTAAGGCTTCCTCTTAGGCCTACGGCTGAACCATGTAATTAATTTTTGTATCAGTGTGTTTTTTGAAGGCCTTTTTCTCTCTTTCACGCCTCTCTGTTAAATCTTCTAAAAACAGACAGCCCCTTCTTTAGACAACACAGCGATGTGCTGTGTTATTCCTTGGTAAAGAAATTTTCTTCTCTTCCGGTTTGACTTCTCAGGTCTAGAGGACTTATAACATTATTCATCACAAACATTAACTTCTATCCGTCTATTGTGTGTTACTTCCAAAAATAAATAAATAAATAAATAAATAAACTTCTATGCATTAGTTTGGGGAAAAAAAAAAAACCTAAATTATGTATTAACTTTCTATTTCCCAACTCCCAAGGCTTATCTTCCTAAAGCTTATCACACGAAAGCTCATATCTCAATATTGTGATGTCTCACATCGCCTGAATATGGGGATGTGAATGTGCTTGTATGTATATTTGTACCTTTCATGACAACAATATTTTTTAAAGCTGTGATGATAATATATTGAAACTTGAATATCGAGCTTTATTTCTGAAAACACGTCTGAAAAACTCTCAAATACCCCCCTTGAACTTCCAATTTCTCTCGCTTTGGACCCTTCAAGGTATAATGGGTATATAAATATATATATGCCCATTATACCTCCACTCAAAACTCTGCGTTTTGGGCAAAGCAGTAGTTTTGCAAATTTTAGATTTTTTTTAATGAAAAAGAAGGAAATTAAAAAAAAGAAAAAAAGGAGAAATCGGTGGTGGGCCACCTTGTTAAAAATGGGGTGGCGGACCACCCCATTTTTTGGTAGGCCACCTATCTTGGCAAATAGGTGGGAAGCCACCCAGGCCTTTGTGGTCCAAACGAAAAAATGGGTTTGGGATTTTGGGGGTGGTCCGGGCCTGGGGTTGGCTTTGGCCACCCCTTACGATCGGTAGGTGGTGTTCGAAGCCACCCCCAAGCCCTAGGGGATGGTTCGGCCACCCCCAAAATCCCAAACCCATTTTTTCCTTTTTTTTTTTTTTGGCCTTCGGGTGGCGGACCACCCTTAGGGAGGCTTCGCCACCCCATATGGGTGGCCGCCACCCCTTTAATTTCCTTCTTTTTTTCATTAAAAAAAAAATCCTAAAATTTGCAAAACTACGCCGTTTTGCCCAAAATGGCGTCGTTTTGGACAAGCCCAAAACAGCGTAGTTTTGGAGTGGAGGGTATAATGGACAAGTTACCACCAAAAGGGTCATAAGTGAGAGAATCTGAAAGTTCAGGGAGGGTATTTGAGAGTTTCTTCGTATCGGGGGGGTTTTCTGTAAATCGGTGGAAGTTCGGGGTATCGTTTCCTTAATATATTTATTAGAACTTTGCAATTAAGCATGATTATGCGAAAGTAGTATCAGGATGGGTGATCTCTTTGAGAGTTTGGTTCGGAAGAGTTGAAAGCAAACAATATTATGTGTCATTGAAGGTAAGGTGTTACAAATGGTATCAGAGCTATTATTGCGGGAGTGGGTACAAGTTCATGAGGGTCGTTAGCGGGCATTCGCTGGGCACCAAGGATGGGGTGATCCCATGAGGGTCTCCAGTGGAGACGTTGGGTCCCAAAAGAGGGTGATTGTGGCTTCCCACATCGCTTGTGTATGAGGATGAAAATGTGATTATATGTATACTTGCACCATTTATGACAATAGCGCGTTTTAAAGCCGTGATGACAATGAACCTATCAGAATTCCGTAGTTAAGCGTGCTTCTATGAGAGTAAGACCAAGATGGGTGACTTCCAAGGAAGTCTAGCTCAGGAAAGCAAAAAGGAAACAATATTATGTGTCATTGAGGGTGGTATGTTACAAAGATAATCTTCTCAAATCTTAATATTTACACATAACCTAGACACCACATGGTCGGCTAAGTTCAAAAACCTTGAGGCATCCCACTCGCAATAACCTTCGGACAATATGCCCCATAACTTTCAAACCTCATGCCCATGTCGGTAAAGTTCGAAAACCGACTTTACTATATTCATTTTGCCTATCGACCGAACGGACATGGGTTGGAAAAATCTGTACCACCTAACAGCCACCGGTTGCCAATGGGCGACAAGTGGTCAATCTGCACACCCCTAACAATGTTATACAGAATATCCATACATCTACAAGACTACAATCTTAGTACAAAGGTGACATTACTTCTCAATAGGAATGCTCCAAGCAAGATGACGTTAACATAAAGATGTGTAATTATAGAATTAATTAAATGGTTCTGCCGCTTTCTCTTACATAGATTAATATTCTAGTTGACCCAAAAGAGTCTATTAATGCAAAAGGATATACATATCCACTTCATAAATCAATTAATGTCATTGGATTCTTGTTTATTTCTCCCGTCATTTTGTGGTGAATTGAAGTAGACAGCATCAATGCAGCTGGTTTGTCATCACTATAATATTAAGCGAGTTGGGCATGAAAACAGCAGGGATTTAGATGTCATCGACTAAACTCTTTCCACAACCAACTGAGGATACATGCAGTGATTCCTTGTAAAAATCTACAACCATTAGAGTGTCTAGGAGCATTGAATTCCTATATAAAGTTACCCATTCCTCTCTGCCTTCCATTACAACACCTGCAAACACAATGTTTCCCAGCATGTTCAGCTCCAAGAAACTCATCAAGTGGCACAAAAAAATGTACAATAGAATTAAGAGGAAGATAATTGTGCAGGCAGAAGCCATTCGAAATGTGGGCAGAGAGGGCTGCAGCTCACTTCTAGCTGATAAGGGCCATTTTGTTGTCTACACGGCTGATCAAAGGCGTTTCATGATTCCCTTATTGTTCCTTAACACTGAGATATTCAGAGAGCTCTTAAAACTGTCTGAAGAGGAGTTTGGGCTACCAAGAGATAGGCCTTTGACATTGTCCTGTGATGCAATCATCTTGGAGTACATTGTCACAACAATCCAACGACTGCAGGTAAAGATGTAGAGAAAGCTTTGTTTGTGTCAGTTGTTCTCAATTTCTGAATAACTTATCCCTTGTTAACCTAATTAATGAAGTATATATACGAGATTATATGTAACGTTGGAATAAGATGGAGAATTAAAGTATTAATTCACCACAAAGACAATGCACTACTTATCTCAATAAAAAAAGATAAATTTAATTATATAAATAATATTCTAATAGAAGTGCTTTCATCTTCCCTAATTGTTTTTCCCAGTTTTCTTCAGAAAATATGTAGCAACAAGCTTGTAGAAAGCTCAATATATAGAGTTGAAGAAAATTTAAAATATTACATGCAAGTTACATAATTGTTGACCGTTAATTTTAACTATTTTGACTGACAGAAGGGAGAAAAGTATAATGGCTTCATTTGCATTTGGCCCGGATTAGGAAAAGTCTAGGATTAGTACTGTAGCGTGTCAGTGTGCATCAGTACGCTGCAGCAGAGGATGTCTTCCCAAGGCTGCAGCAAAGTTGAAAAACGGAGGCCACTGTTATGGAGGAGAAAAATAAGGGTTGGAGGTGCTGCAGTATGCTGATTGTTTGTCTTCCCAAGACCTGCAATGAGGTTGAAAAACGCATACAACCCCATCCTCTGTTGCAGCGTACTGATGCACACTGACACGCTACAGTACTAATCCCAGATTTTTCCCAATCTGGGCCAAAGGCAAACGAAGCCAAGCAGTCTCAATAAAATGTTAGTTTGATGGGATCAAGTTTCATAATTAATAGTTCATGAGAAAAAGTGATAAGGCACCGTAGTTCATATGAGCAAAAATAATTACCCCTAATAATAATAATAATAATTGTTGTGGCAGAAGTTAAAATGGGATAAGATAGGATCTTTTCTCTCACTTTCGAGGACACAATGATGTTTTGAAAACTTGGGTGCTTGATGAATCATTCATTATTGTTGTGGGCTTTGGCTTATAATTGATGTAATCCAACTAAATCTTTTTTTTAAAAAAAAAAACAAAAATTATCTAAGAATTGGTCAGTATTTTTACGTTAATATTATTAAATAAAAATATAATTTTAGTATTATAAAAAAAAATTATAGTTGGATAATCATCATCCCTCATACGGGCCCCACCAGCTGATGCTCTTAACCAATGGTGCCCCTTCTAGAGTGCTGACTGTGGAACCTTTGCGTGGAAGATAAGAATCATATCCTCAGGCTTAAAATACGGCTGCCCATGACTTGGGCCCAAAATACGGTACAAATACCAGTAAGGAAGGAATGGGGTTTATAATATAATATGCGACACCGTTTAAGGTGTTTAATATCGCCGGAATGATACGACCACTTTCGCCTAGGAGAAAAGGATTCAATCCATTTCAAAATCCTCCCTTTATTTTTTATTTTTTCCCATTTAGTACATTTTGAAAAGTAGTGTTCTAAAAGTTTTAATGATAGTAATGCATTAAATGCATTATCCTTCAAAATGAACTAAATTTTGGACATTAATTTCTTCTAAACCGGTTTGAAGGAAATTTCATCTAATCCACATAAAATGGTGTCATATGTTTAACATTTAATATGCACGTTAAATATTAGATGATCATTAATAGCATATTACTAACTAAGGTTAGGTTAACCTTTTTCTTCTTCTTCTTTTTGTTAAATGTTAGACTAATTTTTACAAAGGTTAAAATTAACATTAAAAAGGGAATGATGTATGTGTTGTAAAAAGTGATATGTTGTGGAGCCTTGATTTCCTTGGGTCACAATGTTGAAAAAATAAATGACTTTTTTCTTCTTTGTTCTATACCAAAATGAGCATGTTGACGATTCCAATGAAACTGTAAAAACCGAAAAGGGAATATCTAAATTTCATCAAAAAAGTTAGATATTCCCTTTTTAAGGTTAGTTTTAACCTTAGTAAAAATTAGCCTAACATTTAAGAAAAAGAAAAAGAAAAAGAAAAAAAAAGGGTAAAGTCCACTTAACCCCCTCAAACTACCATTCTAATGATAATCTACTCCCCCAAACTATCAGTTGCGACAATTTACCCCTCAAACTACCAAAACAATGACAATGAACCCCAAAATTTACAAAAATGATGAAATTATCCTTACTAAAATAAAAACAGAAATACTAAAGTATAATTTTCTTTTCAAATCTTTAAGGGTATTTGGGTCTTATTGAAAATTTTATAGGGGCAATTTTGTCATTTTGCTAGCATTGGGGGGTACATTGTCATTGTTTTGGTAGTTTGTGAGGTAAATTGTCGTAATTAATAGTTTGGGGGGTAGATTGTCATTGGGGTAGTAGTTTGAGGGGGTTAAGTGGACTTTACCAAAAAAAAAAATAAGTTAACCTAACCTTAGTTAGTAATATGCTATTAAGGATCATCTAATATTTAATGTGCATATTAAATGTTAGACACATGGCATCATTTTATGGGATCCAGATCCTCTCCAATTCAAATGAACTGGAGAGTATCCAGTTGATGGTCTAGATTTTTTAAAATAGATCTAAGGTGCAAAATCTGCCACATCATCCAACAAGCCAATTAACAGCATCTAACTGAAATCTTATAACTTTAACGGCAAATCTCTCTTCCATCCAAACCCATATCCTTCAGCACTTCCTCTACTGACGGTGGCTCTTTCTCTGATTGGGTTTTTCCACCGCAACCTCCTCTGTCATTGCTTGCTTTTGGTATGCCACTGGCCATAAGATGTTCGAGTATTGGTTTCTAAATAGAAAAGTGGTATTTTTTTTTCTCACTTTTGTTTGTTTCTCCTCTGTGTCTTGGAAGAATGGTACTGCAAGAACCCAGGATTTTGTTTGTTTCTGAGGAACACCTTACACAGAAGCCTACAGGTTTTGGTGACTCACAGAAGTCCCTAAAAAGTTGAGGATGCCTCTAAGCCGAGGAATTAAGAAAGAGATTTTTTAAAACAATTTGAAATAGAGGACTTTGACATGATTGCAAAAAGCTGATCTTTTGTTTGTGGCTACCGAAATTCAGCTGACGATGAGGTGGTGGTGGAGAAACCTACCGCTGGTACGGGAATCATTTTCGATCCAAGCTCTTTGGGAAGCATCATCGTGTCTAGAAGACTAGATCTCTCTCTTTTTCTCTCAAGCAATAACACTCAAACAAAGAGTCTTCTTCCTTGTTCTTTGTTCATGGCCAAGGAACGCCAAAAGCCAGCGACGGAGGAGATGGTGGTGCAAAATTACATCACAGAAAAGGATTTGTTGGAGCCGGAGAAGCCAAGTACGGTGGTTGAGGAAGAGGGGGATTTGGGTTTGGTTGGAAGAGAAGATTAGATGTTAAAGTTAATGTTTTCTTTAGATAACAGAGTTAGAGCTCAGCCTTTTTTTTTTTTTTTTTTTTAAACACGTGGCAGCGTTTTAACCTTCAATTCTTTTAAAATAATCTAAACCGTGAACTGGATACCCTCCATTTCAAACGAAATGGAGAGGATCCTTTTCCCATTTTATGTGGGTTGGATGAAATTTCCTCTAAACCGATTTGGAGGAAATTTCCGTCCATAGAGGAAATAAAGGTATTTTGAAATAAAGAGGATCATTTTCCTCGCCTAGGAAGGGTGTGATCGAAGGGGACATTAATGAAAACATTGTCCCCATGATCTTTTCCAATTCAAATAAATTTGATAATATTTAATTAGTTATATTTAAGGTTTTTGATTTTTTTTTTTTTGGACATGTCCACACAAAAGGGGGGAGGGAGATTCGAACTAGTGACCTCCACTTCATGAGGCGTGATCCTAGCCGATTGAGCTACTCCTTGAGGACTGTTTTTGATTTTTTACTTTTTAGGTAGACAAACATACCCTCTATTATATCTAATTAGATATTTTCCTGTTCAAATAAACTGGAAATTAATGATCATTCTTGAAAACATTGTCTCAAATTTAAAAATATTTTTAAATTTGAGGTGTAGCCCTTGTGGTGGCGCTACCTGTTGCCTGTTGAGGCCATTAAGGAGAAATTAGAGTTTTCATGGGTGGATGTATTTGAACAAGATTTGTACCTGAGCTGGGGGATTTTCCCTTCTTGATGATTATTAATGAAATTGTCGATTTTTTTAAAAAAAAAAGAAAAAAAAAAGAAGTTTTTAATAAAAGCGTGGGTATATTATATGTAATTCTAACATTTTGATAGTTTAAAATGTAAACTTGTAGTGAGATGTAATTTAGAGATATAAATGATTTTTTTTTTTTTTTCATTTTTCTTTGTGCTTTAGATATAAATGCAACTAGAATTGTATTTTAAGAGGAAAAGGGTGTAATTTATCCAAAAAATATTAAGCTTATATTAAGGAAAAGACAAATTCATATGTTATATAAATAGGATCTACATTAGGATCCATCCTATGAGACAAATTAAAGATGACTTTTATGGGAAAACAATCATTCAAGATATATAAATAAAAATCAATCCTAAAATATCATTGACTTTTAATGATATTATTATGGAAAATGTTAGGGGTTCTTCTCGTAGGTTCTTCTGGCGTTCTCCTAGTCTTACGTAAAACATGATTTAAGAAAAAATAAAATTGTAGTTGCTTCCACCACCGTTTTTTTAGGCATTAGCACCAAATTTAGGATGATCAAATTCATTTTGGATGATACCATCCCTAAAGGGTTAACCTTCTACCCTTAGGTTTTAGTTTTGAATAAAAAAACAAGTTTTAAAGCATTAGAATCTAACTATTAACTCA
The DNA here is from genome assembly GCA_013348765.1 of Carpinus viminea. Taxonomy (NCBI): domain Eukaryota; kingdom Viridiplantae; phylum Streptophyta; class Magnoliopsida; order Fagales; family Betulaceae; genus Carpinus; species Carpinus viminea. The sequence continues at coordinate 31,124,750 of CP054673.1, forward strand.
TAAAAATTAATCGGTTGACAAAAAAACGGTATTACAATTTTATTTTTTCTTAAATCATGTTCTACGTAAGACTGAGAGAACACCAAAAGAACACTACGGGGAGAACCCCTAGCAAACCCCTATTATCATATATATTCTTGAATAGGTTTAGGAAGGCCCTTTTGTGCGCACATGTCCAAAAAAAATTTACTTGATCCATTAACACAACCAAAAGGGTTTGATCCAAGTCAACTTGATCGGTTGGCTTTGATAGGGATTGAGTCAATTGTCCAAACATTTATTTAAAAACAAAAAAAAAAACAAAAACAAAACAAAACAAAAAGAAAGAAAAAAAATTGTTGATCAAACCCAAAGGGTTTCAATCCAAGTTAATTTAATGGGTTGGCTTTTGATAGGGGTTGACTCAATTATGCATGTATATAATATCTTGAATAATTGTCTCCCATAAAAGTCATTTTTGTCTAATAGGATGGCTCAATTGTTGAAACTTTATTATTATTTTTTTTTACATGTCCACACAAGGGAAGGAGGATGAGAAATTCGAACTAGTGACTTTCACTTCATGAGGTGTAGTCCACACAAGGAAACTGTGTGTTAAATATGTTAGGTCGTAAAAATTAGCTACAATATTAGGTCATCAAAATTTTAGGTGTGAAACTTCTTCATTACTGAAGTATTTTAATGTGAAAATTAATTCTTTTTGTATTATGTGATACCATATCGCTAAGACGTTGGACATGACAGGGGCTCTGAACCACCCTTTTGGCCAAATGTGGTGGTTGAGCCAACCCCGTCAACAACCATAGATTTCTGTAAGTCTTATGGTTTTTGTTTTTAGTTGCATCCTCGGATGAAAAAATGTCGAGAAAATAATTGATGCTTTTTTACGTGATGAATTCCATCTTTAGTATTTACATTTTGAAGTGCATTGTGTAGGGAATGACTTGTAGGCTCAACTCTCATCTCCTTTGCTTTTACACCTTTCAAACATACACTTAAATAGGCTTTTAAAGTTTTTGAGACATGTTGTGTATTAAGGTTTAGTTTGAATTTTTTGTAATGATGAAGCGTATGATATAATTTTAGTTAATGCGATGATTCTTAGTAAATGCTATGGTCGTAATTATTGACGTTGATAGGATAATAAAAGTCTTATATCTTCGTTGCTTAGGATTCGTTTTTGAGGAGTAGAAGATATTTTGAGAGAAATTACACATAGAGGCAAATTATGAAGTTAATTACCGGCTAATCAATTTATCAAGATGTTACACTCTGGTCAAACGGGAGATCATGACTCCGATGTGGCCCTTCTAGAATGCTGACTCCTAAGTCCTGAACCTTGCGTGTAAGAAAACAATTATATCCATAGGATTGCACGCAAATCAAGAAAAATCACCGCACCATTCAACGGCGGATGATTTGAGAACCATAACGGTACGGATACCGACGAGGGAGGCATGGAAGTTTATTATGCGACACCGTCTAAGGCGTTTAATATTAATGCCGGTGAATGACATCACACCACCGTAGCCTACAACAACCATCCAAAGGACGTTAATGGGAATCGTGGGTGTCCATTATGGGTTGGACATACCAAAAAGTCTAGAGAATAAAAGGAGTTGTATCTAACTTAATAATTTTAAAGAAATATTTGATAGGTTGCTAATTTGAAAAATAAAGTAAATAAAAAATTTTGGTGAGCACAGTTCATTAGGTAAATGTATAAATAAAACATTTTTCAATCTCTATCATTCTAAAAACTCACCAAAAAAAAAAGTCATTAATAGAGAATATTTAAATAAAATAATGAAAGTAGATAATTAAAATAAAGAACTAGATCTAAATGCTTTTGAGAAATGAAAAATTAAAATAAAATAAAAACATAAATGGGAATAAATTGAAGCCAGAATGTGAATGACCTAACATTAATTTCCCTTTTGCTTTCTTATTTTAGAAAAAAATATGAAAAAGTTCACACACTCCCCTCGATTGATAATGTTTTTCAAAACTATTAAAAGTTGTTGATGTACCCCCAATGCCACTAAAAAGACGAAAATGATTCTAATTTTTTTTTTTTTTTAGTAAGGTAGAAATACTCTTATAAATTGAAAAAATAAAAAACAATACAAATTAAAAAAAAAAGAAGATAAAAATTAAAAATTATGCTGGAACGGGAGATGGCAGAAGATCTGAGCCACCCTTTTGGCCAAATGTGGTGGCTGAGCTAACCTAGTCAACAATGCAGATAGATTAATGCAAGTCTTATGGTTTTTGCTTTTAATTGCTTCCTTTGGACAAAAAATGGTTGAGAAAATGATTAAGTTTTTTTTTTACGTGATGAATTCCATATTTAGTATTCACATTTTGAAGTGTAGCCCCAACACTCACCCTCCTTGTTTCCATGTAAACATGGTTGGTCAGGAGAAAACTCAACGATCCAATTCATGCAAATATCCATGGGATTTGGCTGCCCAAATGCTGGATGATGAAGAAGAAGCATTTGAGTTGTGGCTTAAGCATGCTCTGGCCTTTGGTCTCTTTTGTGAAAGCTTCCGTTAAAGATGCTTGATTAACGATTGAATTTATTCTTTTTTATTAGCTTAAACTTTTAAGTTGCTTGAAAATTTCAATAATTATGATCATTTTTCATTTTAATGAAATGGAGATGAGTCAATTAGACAAAAAACTGAGATAAAATTGTCCAAATTTTAAAAAGATAAAGGACAATTTTGTCTCAGTGTTGATATGTTTTTGCCTAACTAGATCCTCTTTAATTTAAATGAAATGGTATCAAAGAAGAACTCATGAATTCTGATTTTATAATTCATTACAATTTAATTAAATAGTTAACGTTTTCAACCTCCACAACATGAAAGAGAAGAACATAGTACGACCCTTTTTTTTTTTTAAGGATTTTTTTTTTTATTAGCATATATATATATATATTATTGATGAGTATTCACAATTTAAAATTTGGAGAAGACTTGCCTTAGGAAGCTTAAAAATTGTGAAAAAAAAGGGTAAAAAACTTCAAAATATATATATTTTTGACTTTTCTTTTAATTTTCTAAAATGCGAAATTTTTTTTAACAAAATCTGAAATAAATTTTTTTTTCTTACATATTCTTTTTATTTTTATTTTTTATATGTTCATGCAAGGGTAGGAGAAAAGATATTCGAACTTGTAACATCCGCTTCATAAGACGTAATTCACAGCTGATTGAACTATTTTTAGGGACTTTTCTTACATATTCTATTTCTGAACAAAATTCTGAACATTCTCTTCTATAGTTTATGGAGTAAAGTGGATTTTTTTCCAAATAAAAATGGTAAGAGGTAAGAAGATAACCACCTATTAGTGAAATAACAAGCAGCATGTATTTTATTAAAAAATTAAATGATGATGATTTAGTTAAAATAATAAAAAGGTCCAAATCTATCATAATAGATATTAATTTTTTTTATCTATTATTTTTTTTATTAATATTTATTATGGTAAAGTTAAATCTTTTAATTATTTTAATTATTTATTATAAACCCATCAATAAGCATATAAATCCGTGGAAAACAAAGTCGTTGGCAACGACCAACGAACACCTGCGATCTCCTCGGGCTGAGCGCGTGGCGCGCCGACCATCTATCTCTGCATCAACCACCAACGCCACATGCACGCTTACACCCACCCCGCGCGCCTAAAGCCTTTCCCTTCCTCTCTCAGAAGCCTATATAAAAGCTCCTTCCCAGTTCCCCCACCACCCACCCACCCGCCCACACGATGGAAGACCAAGTCGCAAGGCGCGCCCAGGTCCTGCGCAACCACCTCCTCCACCTCGACGCCCCGACCCCACCAGCCCCGACAACTCTCTCGCCCAACCACTGCCTCAGCTACTCTCCCCCCGACCTCAACGAGTCCTTCTCCTTCAACCCCACTGACATGCGCGGACTCCTCGACTCTCACCATCTCGCCGACCGTGATTGGCTCTTCGGCCTCATGACCCAGAGCCGCCTCTTCAACCCTTTGCAGCGCGGAGCTAAAGTGTTCGTCTCGCCGGACTATAACCAGTCCATGGAGCAGCAACGGGAGGCCACCATGAGGCGGATTGAGTATCTTCAGGACAAGGGGGTCTATCAGGGTTGGCTCACCGAGACAGGGCCCGAGGCCGAGCTGAGGAGGTTCGCGTTCTATGAGGCTATTGGGATTTACGATCACTCCCTCGCGGTTAAGCTTGGGGTTCATTTCTTCTTGTGGTATGTTAATTCGCCAATAACGAGTGTTTTGAGCTCTGAATTGATTTGGGTTTTTGCGATTAGGAAAATTGTTACAATATTAATTAAATGATTATATTCTATATTTCCCATTACCTTAACTTTGGGATTAACAAGGTATTGAAGTAAATGTATATTCAATTATATTCTGGGAGCGTGGAGCGTGATAGAATATTAATTAATTTTCAATTAGCGTAAGCTTTTGAAATGATTATTTATCCAACTTATTCGCTTTTAGCTTTTGGTTTTTGTTTTCTTGGGATTAAAGATTCTTGGCTGTAATGGAATTTAGTTTTTAATTTCAACCCAAATGAGTGCAACTGGATCAGGATTATATGAAATTTGCGGGCTTAGCGTAGTGGGTTTTTTTTATAAATAAATTGACCAAAACAAAAAATGAAAAAGAAAAAACAGAGGAATCCAACTGTATGCAACCTAATAGAATTTTTGTTCATTGATTATGGGGTTTTTGAACGGGTTGAGACTGAATGCTGTTTGTTGCCTTAGCCTCCATTTGGTTGCTTAAGAACTGGTAAAAGAAAAATGAGTACAGTTATTGAACATAATTTACGGGCATGGCCTTGTCAGTTGTAGTTGATATGGTTGTTAGATTATCAAAGAAGGAATTTTTAGATTCATTACATTGTCTCTTACAGGGGTGGTGCCATCCAGTTCTTTGGCACAAAGCGCCATCATGACAAGTGGCTTAGGGACACTGAAAATTATGTGATCAAGGGTTGCTTTGCGATGTCTGAATTGGGGCATGGGAGTAATGTATGTGAAGGTTGTTTAATTAGTTTGGGACGTCATCCCTGTTCATGTTACCTTCTGCACTCTTTTGTTAGTTTTCACTAATTGTTTCCTGGGCTAATAATTTTAGGTTCGAGGAATTGAAACAGTCACCACTTATGATTCTAACACTGGCAAGTTTGTCATTAACACTCCCTGTGAATCCGCTCAGAAGTATTGGATCGGGGGGGCAGCTAAAGTAATGATTTTTTGAACTTTATTTTTCTTGATTCATTTCTCTTTATTGTCCCTTACCAATGTTTTACTCTACTGCTTATACAACTCCTGCTTCAGATTTGTCTACACTAACACACTTCTTCTATTGATGTTTAGCATGCAACACACACAATAGTCTTTTCTCAACTTAATATAAATGGGAAGAATCAAGGAGTTCATGCATTTATAGCCCAGATTAGGGATGCAGATGGAAATGTCTGTCCAAACATTCAATAGCAGATTGTGGTCATAAAATTGGTTTAAATGGTGTTGACAATGGTCGAATCTGGTAATAATTACACTTTTTGTTGCTAGACATTACATTAATCTTTAAATAACCATCATTATGAAATTCTTTGATCCAATGTACATTACAAATATATAGCTCAAATCTTTGAAAATGTTTTTCAGGTTTGACAATGTACAAATCCCTAGAGAGAATTTATTGAATTCAGTAGCTGATGTTTCACCAGATGGAAAATATTTAAGTGCGATAGAAAACCCAGATCAGGTGATTATCTTTCCGAATAGAAAATATCTTCTATTATATTATCTAACTACTTTTTTTTCTTTATGGTTTGGCTGGCCATCTTCTTCTCTCTATCATATAGCAGCAGATATTGTTTAGTGATTTAATTATATATTTTGTGAACATTCCTCAAATGTAATTGCTTTTTTCAGAGATTTGCAGCATTCTTGGCCCCTTTGACATCAGGCTGTGAATATTGCACTTGCTGCAATTTATTCGTCAAAGGTAATGTATATATTTGAAGCATGGTTAGCTGTTTCTGTATGTAAGCCAATCTTGCATTTTTGTGTTATTGTGACATACCAAAAAGATGATGCAATAAAAAGAAAAAGACAAAAGAAAAAACTGGTGGAATTGTGGGGTTCATGCAACTCCTAGCAAACTCTATTTATCATTGATATTTATCATTCTTTTCCTATCAGATTAGCTTAGCGATTGCCATAAGGTACTCATTGACGAGGCGGGCCTTCTCTGTCACACCAAATGGGCCTGAAGTCCTTTTGCTTGATTACCCAAGTCATCAACGTCGACTGTTGCCTCTGCTTGCAAAGACGTATGTATGCCACTCTGGTAACCAAATATTTTTGAAACTCATTTATGATAAAACTTCTCTCCTGCTCTTCCAATTAAAATGCATGAGGTATAATTTCATGCTGTAACTAGCTTTCCTGGTCTGGGAAGCCTTGTATAGTTAGTTTACTTCCATTTTTTGTGTGAACATATGAGGGGTTAAATCCGTACAATTCTTCTGTAAGCGATTAAGTATGTTGGTGTTTGATCTTGGAGTAAAGTCCCTTCTTATTGAGTGTAGTGATTTATAAACATTCCACTTATGGTGTTGGTTACAAACATCCTAATGCTATTGGTATTTTCTGTATCGGAGTGAAATAGTCTTAGTGCTTCTGTGACACAAACGATGATTACCCCAAGTGATATCTAATTGAAAAATTAGTTGGGCTTAATCTTCTAAGCATCTTCAATCTTATACATAGTAAATAACTGACATTCAGCTTTTAGATCATGAATATAAATGGCCTAATGGCTTTAGTAATATTTGGTATGTAAATTAGGTTAACTGTTGTTGTACTGTAACAACTGAGATTGTTCTGACTTATTGTTCTTTTTTCCCATGGGCTACAGATATGCGATGAGTTTTGCTGGAAATGACTTGAAAAAGATATATGTGAAGAGAACGCCGAGTTTAATAAAATTGTCCATGTCATTTCAAGTGCATATAAGGCAACTTTCACTTGGCACAATATGAGAACTCTTCAGGTCAGAACTGCAACTATATTTTGAGTTGGCTATATCTATAAATTGACATCACTAAAGTTCAATTAATGAATGTATCAGGAATGTCGTGAAGCCTGTGGAGGACAAGGTTGAAGACTGAAAATCGTGTCGGTCATCTGAAAAGTGAATATGATGTGCAGTCCACTTTTGAGGGTGACAACAATGTTCTGATGCAGCAGGTATGTCAAGTGTACTATTTTTTTTTCATTAAAATTTACTGCACAAAGAATGGACATGTTGGTTTCTGACATGTGAGTTGTCTGGGAGGGTGACCTCAAAATAAAACAAAACAAAGGGACATGGTTCGTGGCATGTGAGGCATTGCTTATGTGCTAATCTACTTAAATGGATGGTAGAATGGTGGCCTTTCATAAGTGCTATTCATGCGGTCATGACTGCAAGGAGCTAGGGCTTTGCGTTTTCACAAAGATGTTGAAATTGTTTCTAAATTCATTATGGTTAACGTATCCCTTAGTTTTCATTAATTAATTAATAATCTGTTTGGAACTAACCATAGCTAATAACTATTGGTTGAATCTTAGGCTCTATTTGTTTTGGCATAAAACAATTTTGGAAATATTTTTTGTTTTGTGGTGTTTGGTGCGAAAGAAAATAATAGTCAAACATAAAACATTTATGGTTAAACATTTTTCGTTTTACATGAAAAGCTTCTTTTGTTTTTTGATAAAAAACCATAAATATTTTTCGAATTTGAGCTTCATCTTCTCAAATCGGCGTACAACCACAGGACCACTGTGGGACCTCTGCCGAACCTCCACCAAACCGCCGCCAGACCTCCATTAGACCATCATCCAATCTTTGCCGGAAAATGGCCGGAATTCACCGGCCATTTTCCGCCTTCAGTCAATTTCCGTATGAGTTAAAAGCAGAAAAAATATTTTTTGGAAAATCATTTTTTCTGAAAACTGATTCGTTGAAAATATTTTCCCACAAAAAATTTTACGTTGAAACAAATAGAGCACTAATTGTGTGATTCAATTTATACTTGTATTACTAATGAGCAACACTTAAAAAGAACATTACTGTTTAATTCGTTATTAATTTTTTATACTTTGAATTAAAGGAGATTATCATGCTAAATTTAAATATTATTCTACTCAGTTGTGCTTTAGTGGAATTCTGTCTGAAGCAGTTAAAATGATTGGATGAATATGCTTACTCAGGTCAGCAAGGCACTGCTTGCAGAATACATAGCAGCTAAGAAGAGAAACAAACCTTTTAAAGGAATGGGGTTAGAACACATGAATAATCCATGCCCTGTCATTCCATCTCAGCTTACAAGTTCTACCCTTAGGTGCAGCAAATTCCAGGTAATATGATTTAGCTACTTTTCCTGCGCCGTGTGTTAGTGATGTTTAAATTTATAGATATTTCTCACCACTTGTCTACATCAGAATGACGCATTATGCTTAAGAGAGCGGGATTTACTGAATCGATTTGCTGCTGAAATATCACAATACCAAGGACAGGGAGAAAGCAAAGAGTATGCCTTCATTTTGGTGAGAACTTGCTTCTGTTACTGAAGTGGCAGTTTTCTCTCTCTCTCTCTCTCTCTCTCTCTCATATTGTTGTTTACCCGTATCTGCACCAGAGTTATCAGCTAGCAGAAGACTTGGGTAGAGCTTTCACAGAACGTGCAATACTGCAAACCTTTATAGAGGCTGAGGCCACTGTACCTGCTGGTTCACTGAAGGTAATTCTTAATAATTGATTCTTATGTATTGTCTTCAATAGTTTATTCATTGATCAAGTCTCTGAGGATATTTAATTGGTATTTGATCTCTGAAATCATTTATTTATTGTCCTGTTATGTACATTGAGGTGGGTTAAATTTAGTTTATCCATTTACTAGAAATGTAAAATTGGATGAAAAGTGAATTGGTTTTGTTGATAGCAAGTAAATTATAAATGTAGTTGCTGAATATGTTCTTGTGCTTTTCCTGCAGGATGTCTTAAGTCTCTTGAGATCCATGTATGCCTTGATTTGCTTGGAAGAAGATGCTGCTTTCCTACGATATGGCTACTTATCGACTGATCATGCTGCGGCAGTCAGGAAAGAAGTGACAAAACTGTGTAGTGAAGTACGACCACATGCACTTGCTTTGGTCAGTTCCTTTGGCATCCCTGGTGCTTTTCTGAGCCCTATAGCTTTTAACTGGATTGATGCAAATGCTTGGTCTTCAGTTCAGCACTAGTTAGGGTGCAACAATGCTCTCTCATATCTAGCTGAGACAAAATGTGTACTGCTTTTGGCTATCTGCTGTGGCAGGAAGAAAGGTTGAATAACATATCTACCTAAAATTTAGTAATGGATGAGGTTCTGTATCACTATTTGTTAATAAAATTGTTGTTAATCTATTTACATATGAAGACTAGATGTCTCTAAACTGTAGACTAGAAAAGGATTGGCTCTCACTTCTTGCCCAAGCTCCTTTGCATCTAAGAGACAGATTTACTGTCCAACTTCTTTGGGTTGCTCAGAGCCAGAGTGAACAGCCACTTGGGTCATTCCCCCATGCATCCAATTCAACTTTCTTTTCTTGCTTCCTCATCCCATGAGATTTAAGTATCAACAAGAAAACGGGTGGGGAAAAATGAGCTAACAAAATTGTTCAAATATTAAGGAGAAGTGTTGATACAAAGGCACCTCATTATCGTTATAAGATAGAAAATGTGGTTTTTAGCATTACTTTAAAATAAAAGAAAAAACTACTCATATTTTCTTCTAACTACATTTCTGTTGTCAATGTTCTTCAATAAACTACTAAATAAAGTCAAATGTCCCCCACTGAAAAAAAATGCCCTTCATATAAAATGCCCTTTAAAGAAGAAAAAAAAAACCCCGAAGAGTTCATTTTAATTTTTTTTGGTAAGAAAATTAATTTTGTTTTATTTATTTATTATTATTTTTTATATCACTTTTGTCTTTTGTTAACCTTAAGATGGACATTTGACAATAGGGTGATAATTTGAATGAAATATGTATATTTTTTACAAAATAAAATATTGAAGAAAGCGAAAGCCAATATGTATACTTTAATAGGGTTACATTGTGATTATATTGACTTGTAAATTGTGTTACAGTGGGGTATATATATATAAGCTGACTGAAAGGGTAATCCTTGGTGATTAGTGAAGAATGGGACTGAACAAATAAAAAATGGAAGACCAAAATTCGATGAAATACAAAATCCTCAAAAAGCGTAAATCACAAATCCACAAAATCTTCAACCTAAAAACAATATTCCACCACTCAAAATCAGCAAAAATCAACAAACAAAAAATTGTACCCAGAAATCAACCCAAAAAAAAAAAAAAACTAGAAATCAAACAGAGACGAGATTGAGAGAGATAAGAGAGAAATTTAGAGACGGAGAATAGAGAGAAGGCGCAGATGTGAGAGAGACATTGAGAGATAAAGATGAAAGATTCAGAGAAGGAGATGAGAGAGATGGTGAGAAAAGATACAATTTTTATAGAATAAAAAAAAAAGAAATTAAAAGTAAATAAAGTAGTGTTGTGTCCTAAATTTAAGGAAAATAGTTGGGTTTCTACTGCTGCTAGTGCTCTTAAAAGTCTATTTGGGTTTGCATTTGAAAAATAGAGTTTTTAACTCAAAAAGAGTTTTTGGACAAAAACTTCATTTTTAAACTTTTGCTAAAAGTGATTTTTTTGAATTGACAATTTTTAAGCTTTTGGGACTCTTAAAAGGGTTTTAAATTTTGTTACCAAACAACTACTTTTTTCTTCAAACAAGTTTTTTGAGTATTAAAAACACTTTTAGTCATCTCAAATACAATTTCAAACAAGCCCTAAACCATGTTTTTATAGCAGTTAACTGCAATAGCCCCGGCCGGGCTAGTATCCATAGTAGGTGGAGTCAAAAGCTGCAGCATCCATATTAGCTTAGCTTCCAAACAATTTGGTGGAGGAAACCGCTCGCTAGGAGATTTGCCTCCCCTCTGTTGTTTCAGACCCTCATGACAATTTGGTTGATACTTGATAGTACGTGTGATCCGGTGTTTTCATTTTAAGTTGTCCTGTTGTTCCAAGCTTATGTGGCCTCACACTATTGGAGGGCATAAATAATTTTTTGGTCCGTTTGGATTTACAATTTTAAAAATAGCAATTTTAAAATATATGATTTAAAAAAAGTGAGTTTAAAAAACGCAATTAAGCGTTGAGCAAAATCGCAATTTGACTTTAAAAATTGCATTTTTTATACGTTTCTCAAATAGAAATTTTTTAAAAGCACCATCTCAAACAATCATTATTTTTGCAATTTGGTTTAAAATCGCGCTTTTTTTTTTTTTTTTAATTATCTATGAAATCGCAATGTTAAAGGCACAAATTCAAATGTGTTAATTCTTGTCTCTAATTCTTTTGTCGATCAAGCTTCAATAGATGACATTGTTTAGTTTGATGTGCTATCTTATCTTCTTCTAGTTTCTTCTAGCGTGAGTTAGATGCTCTGCTGGATGGTTATATATATGGTATAGTTATTGCTTTATATGAGTACTTGATACATATAAGGCTAGCACAAGTAAACAATATTTATGTTGGTCTTATTTTAATAATATTTTTTATTGTTTATTTTTTTAATAATATTAAAATATTAAAATAAGGCGAGCGTGAGTACTTTTACTCACACTAGCCTTGCATGTATCACTACTCATTTATATATAGAGTCGTGATATCCATCAGATCAGTGTGAGTGAACAGTATTTACATTGACCTTATTTTAATATTAAAATATTATTAAAAAAATGAACTATATTTTAATATTAAAATCCGGCCAACGTGAGTAGTATTAATTTACACTGGCATGATGGATATCACTGCACTCTATATATGGTTCTTAATTTCTTGATAGAAGTAATATCTTGTCTTCTTTATTTTGTTGTCAATTCTGTGTAGAAAAAGATGATATATAGATCGATTGACAAATAATCGAAATAATGTATGCATGATTGAGGGAAAAAACCATTTCTGCATGAGAATAACGTGTTTAGTCGGATAAATTTTACATCAACATCTCCTTTTAATATAGGAAAAACTTTATTGGAGATTCCTATTCATCCGTATTAAAATATTACTTTTAAACTTTAAAAACTTTCAATATTTTAGTTTATTAAACTTTCAATTGCTCTCAATTTAGACCTCTTATTTAATTTTAGCAGTTAAAAATATAAAAAACAAAAAACAAAATATCCCTAATTTTCATTTTTTTAAAAATAAAAAAGGTTTTAGAAGTTAAAATTTTATACAAAAGTCATGGGTATAAACGTTATGCAATGTTTGAAATCTGATTAAGAGTCTAAATTGAGAGCAATTGAAACTTTAGGGGAATAAATTGAGGGGTCTTGAAGTTTAAGAGGGGTATTTCAAAATAAGTAGAAGTTTGAGAGTCTTCAGTAAAGTTTTTCCTTCTAATTATAGGGAGAAATTTAACTAAAGACCCCCGAACTTCTATCCGTTTTAAAATACTCTCTTAAACTTAAAAAACTCTCAATTTAGTCCCATAAAGTTTTAATTACTCTCAATTTAGTCCCATTCGTCCAATTCTAAATATTACATGATGTTTATACCTCTAATTTTTGTATAAAATTTCAACTTTCAAAACATTTTTATTTTAAAAAATAAAATCAGGGATATTTTGATTTTTTTTTTTTAACAGCGAAAATTAATGAAGGGGTCCAAATTGAGAGCAATTAAAAGTTCAAGAGTCCAAATTGAAATTTTTTTAAGTTTAGATGAGATATTTTAAAATGGTTGAAAGTTCGGAAATTTTCAGGAAGTTTTCCCTAATTATAACAAAAACTGTATTTAATTTGCAGAAAAGAATCATCTGCCAGACTGCCATGGTGATGGAGGTAAAGAGAAGGGTGATATAAATAGTCCAACTCAGGCAAACTTGTTCAGTTGCCTGGATTTGCTCAGCGAAAATGGGTAAAACATCGCTACACCTCGCAATGTACCCTTGGTTTGCCATTGGCCACCTTACCCCATATCTCTACCTTTCCAACAAACTTGCTCAGAAAGGCCATACAATCTCTTTCTTCATCCCAACCAAAACACAATCAAAGCTGGAACATTTGAATCTCTACCCGGATCACATAACCTTTGTCCCCATCACTCTTCCTCATGTTGATGGCCTCCCTCCCGACGCTGAGACCACTTCAGATGTTCCATCCACTTTATATCCACTTCTAATCACTGCCATGGACCGGTCTGAGACTCATATTGAACATCTTCTCCAACAGCTTAAACCAGACATTGTCTTCTATGACTTTGCTTATTGGGTGCCAAAATTGACGCGAAAATTAGGCATCATCTCAATTCATTACTGCGTTATCAGCACAGCAACAGTAGGTTTCTCTTTGGTCCCTGCAAGGCAACGCAGTGGTTACCATTCAGAGGCCGACTTTTTGCAGCCCCCGTCTGGTTTCCCTTTATCCTCCATCGTCCTCCAAGTCCACGAAACTCGACGCTTTGCTGGAATGGCAAAGAAAAAGTTTGGCAGCGATGTCCTTTTTTGTGATCGTCTATTTGCAAGCTCAGATGAGGCTGACGCGCTAGGATACTGGGCATGTAGAGAAATTGAGGGGCCTTGTATTGACTATCTTGTGAGCCAGTTTGAGAAGCCCGTGCTTGTTTCAGGTCCAATTCTAGTAGAGCCACCAGCGTCTACTTTAGAAGAAAAATGGGTTGAATGGCTAGGGAGTTTCAAGGCCGGCTCAGTAATTTACTGTGCGTTGGGAAGTGAGATCAAGTTAACGAAAGACCAATTCCAGGAATTGGTATTGGGTTTTGAGCTTTGCAGTTCACCATTTCTCGCAGCACTTAAACCACCCTTTGGGGCTGAGTCTGTTGAAGCGGCGCTACCAGAAGGGTTCAAAGAACGGGTTAAAGGAAAAGGAATGGTACATGGTGGATGGGTTCAACAACGATTGATTTTAGGCCACCCTTCAATTGGGTGCTTTGTCACACACTGTGGCTCTGGTTCTTTGTTGGAAGCACTGAGGAGTGAGTGTCAGCTGGTAATGTTACCGCAGATACCTGATCAAGTTATTAATGCGAGGATGATGGCCAACAATTGGAAGGTTGGGGTAGAAATCGAGAAAGGGGAAGAAGACGGCTTGTTCACCAAGGGAAGCGTCTGCAAGGCTGTGAGGGCTGTGATGGAAGTTGATAGTGAGGTGGGGAGGCTGGTTAGAGCCAATCACGCTAAACTAAGAGATGTCTTGCTCAACGAAGATTTACAATCATCATATATTGACAGTTTCAGCCAGAAGCTTCGAGATTTGGTTGGGTAATTTCTCAATACGTATATATGGCGATGTAGGGGCAAATAAACGTACATCTCTATTTGCTGCAATAAGCCTCTTAGTGTCCTTAGCCTTATTTAATCTTGGGAGGTTGCGTGTCAAGATATTCAGTCACTGAGTAATTTACTCCAGGAGGCACGAATCAACTTTTAAGAACCACTATCTTGCTAACATGTGGCTCGATCAAACAAGGCTAAATCTCAACTGACCAATGCATCATTACCCTATTTAATGCATGTCAAATCGAGTCGAATCAACCATTTAAGCAAGAGAATAGTTGATAGGGATATTTCTTCAGTCGATCGAGCCTCTCATTTGGACCATTGATTACCTCACCAAAAAAATGATCTTCACACGTGGAACCCTAGCTTTATTGAGAGGGTTTGATTCTCATATTATGGAACCTTGTACAAAAAACCCTAATTTTTGCATTGTTGACCTCTTTTTTCGTATGGTTACGTCCTATCGCTATCGAAAACCTGATATTGCCTATTTTGTTAATCAATTGTACCAAAATATGCATTCTCGTAGCTTGGTTCATCGGCCTTCAGCATAAATTTTATTAAGACATAATATACAATTTCTTTGATTAAAAGAAAAAATCAAGGAAGGTGCTCATTGATTGAATTGAAGTTTATATTATAACTGGATAAGTGATGACCGTTGAACTTCAACAAAGTTTTATGGCATTTTACCATGATGAGAAGTGACCTTAGTGTTAATGTTCTATGGCTAAAATTGTCATGAGTCTTAATAAGAAAAGGCTTTAACATATGTTATGGGGTTAAATTATTCATGATAGTTTGGTCATTACTTGCTTTTGATATTGGTCATAATTTTGTTTACCCATTAACAAAAGTATTAATTATATTCTGAAAGTAGTTTGACTACTTGGGCATAAATATGGATAATTATTTATACATGAGACTTTGTCTTCAACAAATGTGACCTTTGGTACCAATGACTTTGTAAGCCTTGATTTATGATTTTTGTCTTCAATATAACCTGGCCATCATATCTTTATCTTTAATCATTACCCTTATGACCATTTTAGTCATAAATTTCAATAGATGACCGTTTGGTTATTAAGTGTTCTCAATGTCTTTTAAGCTAACTATCATGTTTATATAAGATCAACTACTATGAGTACTTGATGAGATAGATTTATTATATGCCATCTTTTTATGATATTTGCTTAAGAAAAAAGTGACAAATCATATTTAGAGAAAGATGATGGAAGCCACTTCTTAATCACTTGTGATATTATTAGAAATTTATTCTCCTGTGATTAATTGATTTATTCTATTAATAGTTGTCATGATAGAATTGTACATGTTAGTCTTACCTACATGAAGAAAATGAAAAGAAATGATGAATGATATATTTATTAGCATTGGGCCATCCACAAGGTGTGGGGGAAGCCATTATTTTGGAATATCATTCATAAGAATTACTTGGAATACTTCAAAGTGTGGAGGTATTTAACAAATATTATATTACCCGAGCCTAAAATAAGAAAACGTGCTTTTAAAATATGTGACTATGATTTTATTGGTTTTGCATGTGATATTTCATGCTATAAATTTCTTACTATCAAAAGTGATGTTTTAGATTACAATATTATTATTGAATATAAAAATCCTATTTTCTTTGAACATGTGAAATAAAGAAAAATTATTTCATAATTTATGTCGCTTCTAATAAAGTTGTTGATGATGTGTAAAATTGAGAAGAAGCAAGCAAGCTAGAATGGGAAGGAATCTTGGTAATGATTTTATTGCTTATATTATTAATAATGATCCAATATGTTATGGTAAAACAATTAAATCTCTTAATGCATTTTGGTTAGAAACTATAAATATTGAATTGGATTCAATCATCTCTAACCATGCTTGGGAACTCATTAAGTTACATCCTAAGACCAAACCATTTGGTTGTAAAAAGGTGTTTAAGAAAAAGCTTGAATCAAATGATGCAATAGATAAGTATATGGCATACTTGGTAGCTAAAAGCTACAAGGAAAATGTTGATTATTTAATACTTATATTTCGGTTACTAAAATTGTATCAATTAGAATGTTATTTGCCATTACTCATATTTATAAACTTATGGATGTCAAAGTTGTTTTTCTAAATGGTGAAAAATTTATGTGGAGCAACTCGAGGGTCTTGTAATTCTCATGTGAGAAATGGTGAAATCCTTGTGTGAATTAAAAACAAGCTCCTAAACAATGGCATGAAAAAATGTGACAATGTGATGTTGTTTAATGTATATTTGATTAATGATGCAAGTAAATGCATAGCAAGTTTTACAATAATGAATGTATCATTATTTATTTATATATATAATATATTGATGACTTGCTTATTTTGAACTAACATGGATGTTGTGCATAAAATTTGATTATTTCTTGCATCTAGATTTAATATGAAAGACATGGGTAAGCTAATGTCATGTTGGACATTAAAGTTATTAGAGATAATAATTGTATTATTTTATCTCAAGTATATTATGTTAAAAGATGCTTTAAATATTTGAGCACTTTATTATCTGTCTATGTCTACACCATATGATTCAAAAAATATACTTGGAAAAGAATCATGGTGATGGTTTTTTGCAAGAAAATATTCACAAATCAATAATAGCTTGATGGTTTGACAAATTGTATATGGCCTGGTATTGAATATGTTGTTTCAGTAGAAAACTCATATTGAGCATAATGATGCCATCTTTAAATTGTTGAGACACTTAGTGGGCACAATTAATTTTCATTTGTCACTTTGTGGTTATCCTGCTATATTGAAAGGATTTTGTGATACTAATTGAATTTTGATTCAAATGAGTAAAGCTTATTTGTGGCTATGTGTTTACTCTGTATATAGGAACTATCATTTGAAAGTCCTCAAAACAAACATGCATAATAAGATTTACTATGGAGTCAGAGTTAGTTGCCTTGAAGAAAGTAGGAACTGAAAATGAACAGCTAAGGAGCCTATTGATTAATTGATTTGCATTTATATGCTAATTCAGTTCCATATGTGTTTTATTGTGATTGCTAGGCTGCCAAAATTCGAGTAAAGCTTTATGATGAGAAAGTGCACAATATTGTGAGGCAGTTTATTGAGACCGGTATAATATCCATGGATTTTGTGAGGTCATAAAGGAACTTGGTAGATCCTTTGACCAAGCCACTAGTAGAAGGCTGGTGAGTGAAACATCGAGGAGGATAGGGTTGATACCCAAATTATGATACTATGATCGATATCCAACCTCTATGATTGGAGATCCCATGAATGTGATTTAATGAGAAACAAAGTCACATGTGATCATGGTGTGGTACTGTCATTCTATGTTTATCCATTATCTTGATAAGAAAATAATGATGGGTCATCCTTATGGTGTAAGACAATACAAGATGTAGAATAAGTAAGGATGAGTTTAAAAATTATTAATGGATTCAATCCCTACATGTTGGGATGGGGTGTACTCTGCATACACTCATGATGAATGCCACCTATATGAATATGGAGGTGATGCTACTTCCTATGAGACTTGGGTAGGTCTCTAAAGCATTCATGGAACCTAGGGGTGCATGGCCTGTATAAGGCGCCAACCTGCTATAAAACAACC
The DNA here is from genome assembly GCA_013348765.1 of Carpinus viminea. Classification (NCBI taxonomy): domain Eukaryota; kingdom Viridiplantae; phylum Streptophyta; class Magnoliopsida; order Fagales; family Betulaceae; genus Carpinus; species Carpinus viminea. The sequence continues at coordinate 31,142,822 of CP054673.1, forward strand.
CAATTTCAATTTCTTTGATTTAATTTGATTTAATTTGTTTTGGAGAAAATTATGTGGATGATAAGTTTGATTAACATATAGATTGGGCTAAAAGAGTCTAACTCTACCATAATTTATTAAGTTACTATTTATTTATCCTATGTGCGGTTAAAACCTTTAGATACCACATCGATGCATGCTTTTAATCTTTTTATTTTAATGTTTGAATCATGTGAGGAATTATTGTAAAAAATAGTATTTCAAATAATTTTATTAAATAATTATTATTTTAAGCTTGTAATTATTGTGTTTTGGTAATGATGATATTTTTATAAATATAAAATAATGGGATATTATTTTTGTGACCAACCCATCATATCATATATATATATAATAAAATAATTTGGTATTGCTTTTCTTTGTGACCGTTTGGTCATAGTCCATATCAAATGCTTTGGTCTTGTCTTTTCATTTTGACCGTTTGGTCATAGTCCATATCAAATGCTTTGGTCGTCTTTTCATTGTGACCGTTTGGTTCACAACTTTGGTGATAAAAATATTTTTTAAATGCATTTAATGCGTGTAACCGTTGGACATTTAATTTTAAGGAAAAAAAAAAATCATCATCTTATTTTCTATAAATTGAGCTTACCAAGAAGCATTTAGAGACTTCTTCTTTGGGGTAAAAAATCGTGTAGGGTTCTTGTTCTTCTTGGTATAATTTTTTCTAGCCATTCAATTTGATCTTTCTTTGATATGGCTTTTAGTCTCCCTTCTTCTTTGATAAAGGGATTGTTTTATTAAACTTTGTTATTAAAAGTGTGTTTTTAACGAAGATAAATGCTATAATCTAATTGTGAGAGATTGCATATTAAAAGTTTCGGTCGTACTGAATAATTTATTCTATAAGGCACAAATCAATCTTTAAAGACAACATTTTTACATGATTTTATAGTGATGTGAGATTTTTTCATACTTTAAATTTTATCTCTTTTATTTTATTTATTTATTGTTAATTTGATCATTAATATTATTTATCAATTATAATATTTCTGCTCTATCACAAATTTATATCCAACAAAAAAAAAGATGATAGATGTATTGACAAATAATCAAATAATGTATGCTGATTGAGGAAATCCAGAGTGAGAGAAATCCCAAATATAAAAAATCTGCATGAGAATAACGAGTTTAGTCGGATAAATATTACGTCAACATCTCCTTTTAATATTTATCTCACTGTTGGCAGGTTTTAATAATGCACATTAGAGAGAATTAGGTACAGAACTTCTAAACATCTAACTGTTTAATAAAATGACGCTTATACTCTTTTAAATTTTAATTTAATACATGAGAAGTGAGGATAAAATAAAAGAAAAAATTAAAATGGTACATAAGTGTTTTATATCTTTGACTAATAGAAATAGGAAAAGTGTCATAAGATGGTAGTTTGATGAGATTAAATGTCATAGTTGGTAATTCATAGGGAAAAAGTGTCTGGGAGGGTGACCTCAAAATAAAACAAAACAAAGGGACATGGTTTGTGGCATGTGAGGCATTGCTTATGTGCTAATCTACTCAAATGGATGGTAGAATTAATGGTGGCCTTTCATGAGTGCTATTCATGCAGCCGTGACTGCAAGGAGCTAGGGCTTTGCGTTTTCACAAAGATGTTGAAATTGTTTCTAAATTCATTATGGTTAACTGTGGTTAACGTATCCCTTAGTTTTCATTAATTAATTAATAATTTGTCTGAACCGACCATAGCTAATAATTATTGGTTGAATCTAAGACTCCCTTTGTTTTGGCATAAAACAATTTTCGAAAAATATTTTTCATATTTTTGTGTTTGGTTAAAAAGAAAATAATAATCAAACATAAAACATTTATAGTTAAACATTTTTGGTTTAACCAGAAAAGCTTCAATAATTTTTGATAAAAAAAAACATAAATATTTTTGAATTTCAGCTTCATCTTTTCAAATTGGCGTACAACCGCAGGGACCAAGGACCTTTGTCAATCTCCACAAATTGCCACGACCTCCATTAGACCATCATCCAATCTTTGTTGGAGGTTCTTTGAAGTCACGCCATTTTTCACGTCAGTCAATTTCCATACAAGTTAAAAATAGAAAAAATATTTTGGGAAAATCATTTTTCTGAAAATTGATTTCGTTGAAAATATTTTCCAACAAAAATATTTTATGTTGAAACAAATAGAACGTTAATTGTGTGATTCAATTTATACTTGCATTACTAATTAATGAGCAACACTTAAAATGAATATTTCTTTATTTAATTCGCTATTAATTTTTATTCTTTGTGTTAATGTATATGTGGGGCTTGTCCTACATTGGTAAGATTGAAGCTAAGGGCTCCTATCTCCCTCCTATATAAGAGGCTCTTGTATACATTCTAAGTACTCTACTCAGTAATGTACTGCATTATATGTTTCGCTCTCTCTCTCTCTCTCTCCTTCCGCTCTCTATAATATATTCTACAATATATTCAACAGTAGTATCGAGCCACTTTTACTGGCCTTCAATAAACTTCTTTGGCGTTTACGATGCTCCCTTAATGAGCTCTTTCTAGTAGTTTCGATCGTCTCGACTGCACTAGCGAGTTTTTCTTTTTTTTTTTTTTTTTTTTTTTCGCTCAAATCTCTTCCACTCCTTGAGATCTCTGGTCATGGAAGATCATGATCATCGGCCCTCTAAGCTCTTCGTCAATTTCTACAGAGCCAATTGCACCACCACGGGACCCTCTCTCGGCCAAAATAACCACCAAAAGTGGTGTCTAGGCCGGATCGGTGGATCTTTGCAGATCTCGGTAATTAGAGACTCCTTCCACGCCCTAAAGTTGTTGCGATTCTACCCGCGCCACTCAGCACCTCCACGCGCCACCACGCCATCTGATCGGAAGGTTGCAGGTCCACCTTATAGATCCGATGGCCACGGTCATATCCCGCCAAGAACGCCCCATAGGATACCTCCGCGCCTCCGCAGCGTCGGTGAGCTTCTGCGCGTGGGATCCGCCAGCGCCTCGACCGCTAGATCTTCTTTGGCGGCGTGCACCACCGCAGCGCTGATGTCTTCGGTACGCCACGTCGGCCCTATTCCGGCATTCGATTTGCGTCGGCCTGGTGAATTCTGGCACCGCGTCGACCCTAGCGTGCCACTTCAGCCGAAGCACGCTTCCACTTAAGCCCTAAGCGTGCCCGTCATCAGGCCTTTGACCGTTGACTATTCGTTGACCGTTGACTTCCAGTTTGTTGTGATCTCTGAGGTTGACCGTTGACTTTTCATCGTTGACCGTTGACTTTAGAGTTGACCAGTGTTTCCAACAATTTTTTGTCCTGATTTCAATTTTTGGTATATTTTTGCTTTGGCATCTCTATATGACAGAAAACAAGATTCTTCTCCAAATTTAGGCATTTTGCAGTTCATCGATTCATGCATTGGTCATTTCGGTTCCGGCCTTTTTTTTCTTTGGTGCGCTCAATCCGGTTTATTCTTCTTGGTAGGCACTCTCGTCGATGATTTTTTTTTTTGGGCCAGAAGCCCCTTTCAACTAGCCCACTTATGCCTTGTCAAATGCCGCCATCCTTTGTCATCGCACCTCTCCTAGGCCATTGATCCATTACTAGTGAGAATTTTTGGGTCGACTTTAGCTCACCGAGAAGGCGAGACGGTCCAAGGGTTTCGTGCATGTTTAGCCTTTTTAACGCCCTTTTCTCCATGCTTAGCCTCTTCAACCCTAGTCAATCTACTAGTTAGAATTTTTGGGTCGACTTTAGCTCAAATTTCACCAAAGTAGACGGTCCATGGGTTTCGGGCATGATTAGCCTTTTAACCGGCCGAATCAATCTACTAGTTAGAATTTTTGGGTCGACTTTAGCTCACCACTAGGCGAGACGCAGTCCATGGGTTTCAGATTCAAGTTTCTTCATTACTAGTATATGGTTTTCAAGTCAAAATTACAACCAAGTGAACCAAGCTCTTCTTTTATGGCGTTACTTGACAACTCTTTCGGCACAAGCAGCTTTTTTGGTGAATTCATTTTATTTTCCTTTTCTTTTATCCAAACTCAAGTTTACATATTGAGTTTGAGGAGGATATTAAGAATATTATTTTATGTTAGGTTATTTTCATTTTCTTTCCCTTTCTTTTATGTTTTTTTATTCATGCTTTTGTTTTCCAACCTTAATGTTTAGACACATTAAGTTTGAGGGGATGTTAATGTATATGTGGGGCTTGTCCCACATTGGTAGATGGAAGCTAAGGCTCTATCTCCCTCCTATATAAGGAGGCTCTTGTATACATTCTAAGTACTCTACTCAATACAATGTAGTCTATTATATGTTTCCGCTCTCTCTCTCTCTCCTTCCGCTCTCTATAATATATTCAACAAGTCCCACATTGGTATTAACACTTTGAATTAAAGAAGATTATCATGCTAAATTTAAATATTATTCTACTCAGTTGTACTTTAGTGGAATTCTGTCTGAAGCAGTTAAAATGATTGGATGAATATGCTTACTCAGGTCAGCATGGCACTGCTTGCAGAATACATAGCAGCTAAGAAGAGAAACAAACCTTTTAAAGGAATGGGGTTAGAACACATGAATAATCCATGCCCTGTCATTCCATCCCAGCTTACAAGTTCTACCCTTAGGTGCAGCAAATTCCAGGTAATATGATTTAGTTACTTTTCCTGCGCTGTGTGTTAGTGATGTTTAAATTTATAGATAGTTCTCACCACTTGTCTACATCAGAATGACGCATTATGCTTAAGAGAGCGGGATTTACTGAATCGATTTGCTGCTGAAATATCACAATACCAAGCACAGGGAGAAATCAAAGAGTATGCCTTCATTTTGGTGAGAATTTGCTTCTGTTACTGAAGTGGCAGTTTTCTCTCTCTCTCTCTCTCTCATATTGTTGTTTACCCGTATCTGCACCAGAGTTATCAGCTAGCAGAAGACTTGGGTAGAGCTTTCACAGAACGTGCAATACTGCAAACCTTTATAGAGGCTGAGGCCACTGTACCTGCTGGTTCACTGAAGGTAATTCTTAATAATTGATTCTTATGTATTGTCTTCAATAGTTTATTCTTTGATCAAGTCTCTGAGGATATTTAATTGGTACTGGATCTCTAAAATCAGTTCTTTATTGTCCTGCTATGTACATTGAGGCGGGTTAAGTTTAGTTTATCCATTTACTAGAAATGTAAAATTGGATGAAAAGTGAATTGGTTTTGTTGATAGCAAGTAAATTATAAATGTAGTTGCTGAATATGTTCTTGTGCTTTTCCTGCAGGATGTCTTAAGTCTCTTGAGATCCATGTATGCCTTGATTTGCTTGGAAGAAGATGCTGCTTTCCTACGATATGGCTACTTATCGACTGATCATGCTGCGGCAGTCAGGAAAGAAGTGACAAAACTGTGTAGTGAAGTACGACCACATGCACTTGCTTTGGTCAGTTCCTTTGGCGTCCCTGGTGCTTTTCTGAGCCCTATAGCTTTTAACTGGATTGATGCAAATGCTTGGTCTTCAGTTCAGCACTAGTTAGGGTGCAACAATGCTCTCTCATATCTAGCTGAGACAAAATGTGTACTGCTTTTGGCTATCTGCTGTGGCAGGAAGAAAGGTTGAATAACATTTCTACCTAAAATTTAGTAATGGATGAGGTTCTGTATCACTATTTGTTAATAAAATTGTTGTTAGTCTATCTACATATGAAGACTAGATGTCTCTAAACTGTAGACTAGAAAAGGATTGGCTCTCACTTCTTGCCCAAGCTCCTTTGCATCTAAGAGACAGATTTACTGTCCAACTTCTTTGGGTTGCTCAGAGGCTCAGAGCCAGAGTGAACAGCCACTTGGGTCCTTCCCCCATGCATCCAATTCAACTTTCTTTTCTTGCTTCCTCATCCCATGAGATTTAAGTATCAACAAGAAAACGGGTGGGGAAAAATGAGCTAACAAAATTGTTCAAATATTAAGGAGAAGTGTTGATACAAAGGCACCTCATTATCGTTATAAGATAGAAAATGTGGTTTTTAGCATTACTTTAAAATAAAAGAAAAAACTACTCATATTTTCTTCGAACTACATTTCTGTTGTCAATGTTCTTCAATAAACTACTAAATAAAGTCAAATGTCCCCACTGAAAAAAATGCCCTTCATAAAATTTTAAAGAAGAAAAAAAACGAAAACTAAAACTAAAAAACAATAATAATAATGTAAAAAAAAACCCCAAGAGTTCATTTTAATTTTTTTGGTAAGAAAATTAATTTTGTTTTATTTATTTGTTATTATTTTTATATCACTTTTGTCTTTTGTTAACCTTAAGATGGACATTTGACAATAGGGTGATAATTTGAATGAAATATGTATATTTTTACAAAATAAAATATTGGAGAAAGCGAAAGCCAATATGTATACTTTAATAGGGTTACATTGTGATTATATTGACTTGTAAATTGTGTTACAGTGGGGTATATATATATAAGCTGACTGAAAGGGTAATCCTTGGTGATTAGTGAAGAATGGGACTGAACAAATAAAAATGGAAGACCAAAATTCGATGAAATACAAAATCCTCAAAAAGCGTAAATCACAAATCCACAAAATCTTCAACCTAAAAACAATATTCCACCACTCAAAATCAGCAAAAATCAACAAACAAAAAATTGTACCCAGAAATCAACCAAAAAAAAAAAAATTAGAAATCAACAGAGACGAGATTGAGAGACAAAGATAAGAGAGAAATTTAGAGATGGAGACAAGAGAGAGAGAGGGCGCAGATGTGAGAGAGAGATTGAGAGATAAAGATGAAAGATTCAGAGAAGGAGATGAGAGAGATGGTGAGAAAAGATTCAATTTTATACAATAAAAAAAGAAAATTAAAAGTAAATAAAGTACTGTTATTTCCTAAATTTAAGGAAAATAGTTGGGTTTCTACTGCTGCTGGTGCTCTTAAAAGCTTGTTAGGGATTGCGTTTGAGAAAGAAAGCTTTTAAGTCAAAAAAAGTTTTTGGACAAAAAGTTTATTTTTAAACTTTTGCTAAAAGTAATTTTAACCATTTTAAGCTTTTGGAAACCTTCAAGAGCTTTAAATTTTTTACCAAACAACTAATTTTTTCTTCAAACAAGCTTTTTGAGGATTAAAAACACTTTTAGTCATCTCAAATACAATTTCAAATAAGCCCTAAACCATGTTTTTATAGCAATTAACTGCAATAGCCCTGGCCGGGCTAGTGTCCATAGTAGTTGGAGTCAAAAGCTGCAGCATCCATATTAGCTTCCAAACAATTTGGTGGAGGAAACCGCTAGCTAGGAGATTTGCCTTCCCTCTGTTGTTTCAGACCCTCATGAATTTTCTTCTCATTATCTCACGAGGAGGGCAATGGGTTTAGATTTTTTTGACCTTTTGGTTGATACTTGATAGTACTTGTGATCCGGTGTTTTCATTTTAAGTTGTCCTGTTGTTCCAAGCTTATGTGGCCTCACACTATTGGAGGGCATAAATAATTTTTTGGTCCGGATTTACGATTTTAAAAATAGCAATTTTAAAATATATGATTTAAAAAAAGTGAGTTTAAAAAACGCAATTAAGCGTTAAGCAAAATCACAATTTGACTTTAAAAATTGCATTTTTTATACGTTTCTCAAATAGAAATTTTTTAAAAGTACCATCTCAAACAATCATTATTTTTGCAATTTGGTTTAAAATCGCTTTTTTTTTTTTTAATTATCTATGAAATCGCAATGGTAAAGGCACAAATTCAAATGTGTTAATTCTTGTCTCTAATTCTTTTGTCGATCAAGCTTCAATAGATGACATTGTTTAGTTTGATGTGCTATCTTATCTTCTTCTAGTTTCTTCTAGCGTGAGTTAGATGCTCTGCTGGATGGTTATATGGTATAGTTATTGCTTTATATGAGTACTGATACATAAAAGGCCAGCGCAAGTAAACATTATTTACGTTGGTCTTATTTTAATATTTTAATAACATTGTTTATTGTTTATTTTTTTAATAATATTAAAATATTAAAATAAAGCGAGCATGAGTACTTTTACTCACACTAGCCTTGCATGTATCACTACTCATTTATATATAGAGTAGTGATATCCATCAGGTTAGCGTTAGTGAATAGTATTCACATTGGCCTTATTTTAATATTAAAATATTATTAAAAAAATGAACTCTATTTTAATATTAAAATCAGGCCAACGTGAGTACTATTAATTTACACTGGCATGAGGGATATCACTGCACTCTATATATGGTTCTTAATTTCTTGATAGAAGTAATATCTTGTCTTCTTTATTTTGTTGTCAATTCTGTGTAGAAAAAGATGATATATAGATTGATTGACAAATAATCGAAATAATGTATGCATGATTGAGGGAAAAAACCATATCTGCATGAGAATAACGTGTTTAGTCGGATAAATTTTACATCAACATCTCCTTTTAATATAGGAAAAACTTTATTGGAGATTCCTATTCATCCGTATTAAAATACTACTTTTAAACTTTAAAAACTTTCAATTTAGTTTATTAAATTTTCAATTGCTCTCAATTTGGACCTCTCATTTAATTTTAGTAGTTAAAAATATAAAAAACAAAAAACAAAATATCCCTAATTTTCTTTTTTCTTTTTTAAAAAAAAAAGTTTTAGAAGTTAAAATTTTATACAAAAGTCAGGGGTATAAACGTTATACAATGTTTAAAATCTAATTAAGGGTCTAAATTGAGAGCAATTGAAACTTTAGGGGAATAAATTGAGGGGTTTGAAGTTTAAGAGGGGTATTTCAAAATAGGTAGAAGTTCGAGAGTCTTCAGTAAAGTTTTTCCTTCTAATTATAAGGAGAAATTTAACTGAAGACCCCCGAACTTCTATCCGCTTTAAAATACTCCCTAAACTTAAAAAACTCTCAATTAGTCCAATGAAGTTTCAATTACTCTCAAATTAGACCCTCCGTCCGATTCTAAACATTACATGATGTTTATACCTCTTTTGTATAAAATTTCAACTTTCAAAATATTTTTTATTTTTAAAAAATTAAAAATCAGAGATAGTTTGATTTTTTTTTTTTAACAGCAAAATTAATGAAAGGGTCCAAATTGAGAGCAATTAAAAGTTCAAGAGTCTAAATTGAGAATTTTTTAAGTTTAGATGAGATATTTTAAAATGGTTGAAAGTTCGGAAATTTTCAAGAAGTTTTCCCTAATTATAACAAAAACTGTATTTAATTTGCAGAAAAGAATCATCTGCCAGACTGCCATGGTGATGGAGGTAAAGAGAAGGGTGATATAAATAGTCCAACTCAGGCAAACTTGTTCAGTTGCCTGGATTTGCTCAGCAAAAATGGGTAAAACATCGCTACACCTCGCAATGTACCCTTGGTTTGCCATTGGCCACCTTACCCATATCTCTACCTTTCCAACAAACTTGCTCAGAAAGGCCATACAATCTCTTTCTTCATCCCAACCAAAACACAATCAAAGTTGGAACATTTGAATCTCTACCCGGATCACATAACCTTTGTCCCCATCACTCTTCCTCATGTTGATGGCCTCCCTCCCGACGCTGAGACCACTTCAGATGTTCCATCCACTTTATATCCACTTCTAATCACTGCCATGGACCGGTCTGAGACTCATATTGAACATCTTCTCCAACAGCTTAAACCAGACATTGTCTTCTATGACTTTGCTTATTGGGTGCCAAAATTAACGCGAAAATTAGGCATCATCTCAATTCATTACTGCGTTATCAGCACAACAACAGTAGGTTTCTCTTTGGTCCCTGCAAGGCAACGCAGTGGTTACCATTCAGAGGCCGACTTTTTGCAGCCCCCGTCTGGTTTCCCTATATCCTCCATCGTCCTCCAAGTCCACGAAACTCGACGCTTTGCTGGAATGGCAAAGAAAAAATTTGGCAACAATGTCCTTTTTTGTGATCGTCTATTTGCAAGCTCAGATGAGGCTGACGCGCTAGGATACTGGGCATGTAGAGAAATTGAGGGGCCTTGTATTGACTATCTTGTGAGCCAGTTTGAGAAGCCCGTGCTTGTTTCAGGTCCAATTCTAGTAGAGCCACCAGCGTCTACTTTAGAAGAAAAATGGGTTGAATGGCTAGGGAGTTTCAAGGCCGGCTCAGTAATTTACTGTGCGTTGGGAAGTGAGATCAAGTTAACGAAAGACCAATTCCAGGAATTGGTATTGGGTTTTGAGCTTTGCGGTTCACCATTTCTCGCAGCACTTAAACCACCCTTTGGGGCTGAGTTTGTTGAAGCGGCGCTACCAGAAGGGTTCAAAGAACGGGTTAAAGGAAAAGGAATGGTACATGGTGGATGGGTTCAACAACGACTGATTTTAGGCCACCTTTCAATTGGGTGCTTTGTCACACACTGTGGCTCTGGTTCTTTGTTGGAAGCACTGAGGAGTGAGTGTCAGCTGGTAATGTTACCGCAGATACCTGATCAAGTTATCAATGCGAGGATGATGGCCAACAATTGGAAGGTTGGGGTAGAAATCGAGAAAGGGGAAGAAGACGGCTTGTTCACCAAGGGAAGCGTCTGCAAGGCTGTGAGGGTTGTGATGGAAGTTGATAGTGAGGTGGGGAGGCTGGTCAGAGCCAATCACACTAAACTAAGAGATGTCTTGCTCAACGAAGATTTACAATCATCATATATTGACAGTTTCAGCCAGAAGCTTCGAGATTTGGTTGGGTAATTTCTCGGTACCCATGTATGGCGATGTAGGGGCAAATAAACGTACATCTCTATTTGCTGCAATAAGCCTCTTAGTGTCCTTAGCCTTGTTTAATCTTGGAAGGTTGCGTGTCAAAATATTCAGTCGTATTGAGTAATTTACTCTAGGAGGCACGGATCAACCTTTAAGAACAACATTTTTGCGTAATTCAATAGTAATGTGAGATTTTTCCATACTTCAATTTTTATTTCTTATATTTTATTTATTTATTGTTAATTTGATCATTGATATTATTTATCAATTATAATATTTGTGCTCCATCACAAATTTATATCCAACAATTTTAAAGGTTGATTTTCCGTTGATGGCTGCACAAATATTTTGATTATGATCATAACAGTAGTATTTAAATTATGATAAGTTAAATACTATAAGAGTTTGCGGCATTTAATTCATATATAAAAATGATAAAATCAATTATTGATTGGAAAGATTTATTGTGGAAAATCTCATAATTTAGTTGTTTATGAGTAGAAGAGTTTAATGTCATGAGTAGACATTTGAAGTAAAAATATCTTGACCGAAATTCTTTGTGATTATTTGAACTCAATTTGTGATAAATTTAATTTACTGTAAAATAATCTTTTATTGTTGGGTTACTAGTCTTGCAATAAAAATAGTTAAGTATTTTTATGGATTTTTAGAACTTACCATTTTTTTTTATATGTTGTGCTAAGCTTGATTGGAAAAATCAAAGTAGATTAGTAAATAGCAAAGGTGAGTGGTGACTCACGTTGGAAGGAGGAAGAAGAGAAATATGTGTAGCCTTTGGTCATTAACATAATATTTATTCTTAAAGAATTGGAACCATTTAATCATAAACTATGGTTAGCTACTATTTGTCATCATGACATGATATATAATTATGGTTTGTCATATATAATGACATGAGACTTTAAATTTATTATATTTGTGATCATGAATTTGATGCATTCATGATTTTGCTTATAACTATTGATCATCTACTATTTTGTTAACCGTTTGTAAGCTAATTTTATCTTCTATAAAATGCTCACAAAAGAAATGTTGTGTTTGTGGTGAGTCAATTGGTTTTCATGACACTTCTTTGTGTGGTGGTGACAATTTTGGAAGATTTGGGAGTAAATTTGTTAGCTTCACTGTGAGTACTAAGCTTAAATTCATAAGTCTTATTTTATTAAGACATAAAATACAATTTCTTTGATTAAAAGAAAAATCAAGTAAGGAAGGTGCATTGATTGAATTGAAGATTATATTAAAACTGGTTTATTCTATTAATAGTTAATGATATATTTGTACATGTTAGTCTTTGCTATATTGAGAAAAATGAAAAGAAATGATGGTGATATGTTTGTTAGTATTGAATATCCACAAGTGATGGGGAAGCCATTATTTTATGGATATCACATTTATTAGAATTGTTTGGATACTTCAAAGTGTGGAAGTGATGTTTTAGATTACAATATTATTATTAACTATCATGTTTATATTTCTCTACTATGAGTACTTGATGAAATAGAAAATTATTTCATGATTTATGATATTGCTTCTAATAAAGTTGTTGATGATATTTAGAGAAAGATGATGAAGCAAGTTTTTAATCACTTGTGATTATTGGAAATTTATTCTCCGTGATGATATTATTGTTATATTCTATTAATAATCCAATATGTCATGATAGCAATTAAATCTTTAATGCATTTTCTACATTAGAAAATAAATATTGAATTGATTCAATTTATTAGCATGCTTGGGAACTCATTGAATTACATCCTAAAACCAAATTATTTGGTTGAAAAGGTGTTTTAAGAATTACTTGAACTTCAAATGATGCAATAGATAAATATTGATATTACTTGGTAGCTAAAATAAGAAAACGTTTTAAAATATGTGACTATGATTTTATTGGTTCAATTAGAATGTTATTTGCCATTACAATATTATATTTATAAACCTTATGGATGCCAAAGCTATTTTCTAGATGGTGAAAAGATTTATATGGAGCAACTCAGGGTCTTGTAATTTCTTCTGAGAAATGGTGAAATCCTTTATGTGGATTAAAAACAAGCTCCTAGACAATAGCATGAAAAATTTGACAAGGTAATGTTGTCTAATGCATATTTTAATTAATGGTGCAAGTAAATGCATAGCAAGTTTTACAATAATGAATGTGTCATTATTTGTTTATATATACATATATATTGATGACTTGCTTATTTGAACTAACATTGATGTTGTGCATAAAGTTTGATTATTTCTTGCATCTAGAGTTAATATGAAAGACATGGGTAAACTAATGTCATGTTGGACATTAGAGTTATTAGATAATAATTGTATTATTTTATCTCAAGTACTTATATTATGCTTTAAAGATTTAAGCACTTTAATTATTTGCCCATGTCTATATCATATGATTCAAATACACTTTGAGAAGAATCATAGTGATGTTGTTTTGCAAGAAAAAATATGCACAAATCAATAATAGCTTGATGTTTTGATAAATTGTATATGCCTTGATCGAATATGTTGTTAGCGCTTGAGTAGAAAACTCATATTGAGCATAGTGATGCCATCTTTAAATTGTTGAGATACTTAAAGGCACAATTATATTTTGATTTGTCACATTATGGTTATCTTGCTATATTGAAAGGATTTTGTGATAAACTGAATTTTTGATTATGAGTTGCTTCATTTGTGGCTATGTGTTTATGAGGAACTATTTCTTGAAAGTCCTCAAACAAAACATGCATAGTAAGATTTACTATGGAGTCGAGTTAATTGTCTTGGAGAAAGCAGGAACTGAAAATGAATGGCTAAGGAGCCTATTGATTAATTGATTTGCATTTATATGCTAATTCAGTTCCATTTGTGTTTTATTGTGATTATTAGGCTACCAAAACTCAAGTAAAGCTTTATGATGAGAAAGTTCACAATATTGTGAGGCAGTTTATTGAGACCGGTATAATATCCTTGGATTTTGTGAGGTAAGAAAGGAACTTGGTAGATCTTTTGACCAAGCCATTAGTAGAAGGCTAGTGAGTGAAACATCGAGAAGGATAGAACTAATACCCAAATTATGGTACTTGATTGATACCCAACCTCTTTGTGATTGGAGATCCCATGAATGAGGTTTAATGGGAAACAAGTCACATGTGATCATGGTTTGTCATTTATGTTTATCCATTATCTTGATGAGAAGATAGTGATGAGTCAATCCTTATGGTGTAAGACATTACAAGATGCAAAATGAGTAAGGATGAGTTTAAAAAACTCTTAATGGATTCATAGTCCCTACATGTTGGGATGGGGTGTACTCTGCACACACTCCTACTGAATGCCACCTATATGAATGTGGAGGTGGTGCTGCTTCCTATGAGACTTGGGTAAGTCTCTAGAGCATTCATGAAACCCAGGGGCGCATGGCCTATATAAGGCACCAACCTGCTATAGAACAACCCATTTTCAATGATTTGTTTTGACTTGGTTTGTTTTGGAGAAAGTTATATGGGTGGTAAGTTTGATTAACTTATGGATTTGGTTAAAAGAGTCTAACTCTACCATAATTCATTAAGTTCTTACTTATTTATCCTATGTGGTTAAAACCTTCAGATACCACATCGATGCATGCTTTTAATCTCTTTTTTATTTTAATATTTGAAACATGTGAGGATTGTTGTAATATATTATTTCAAATAATTTTATTAAATAATTATTATTTTAATATATATTATTTTAAGCTTGTAATTATTGTGTTTTGGTAATGATGATATTTTATAAATATAAAATAATGGGGTATTATTTTGTGACTGTTGCCTTCATATCATATATATATATATATATATATATATATATATATATAATAAAATAATTTGGTATTGCTTTTCCTTTGGTCTTGTCTTTTCATTTTGACCGTTTGGTCATAGTCCATATCAAATGCTTTGGTCGTCTTTCATTGTGACCGTTTGGTTCACAACTTTGGTGATAAAATATTTTTAAATGAATTTAATGCGTGTAACCGTTGGACATTTAATTTTAAGGAAAAAAAAACATCATCATCTTATTTTCTATAAATTGAGCTTACCAAGAAGCATTTAGAGACTTCTTCTTTGGGGTAAAAAATCGTGTAGGGTTCTTGTTCTTCTTGGTATAATTTTTTCTAGCCATTCAATTTGATCTTTCTTTGATATGGCTTTTAGTCTCCCTTCTTCTTTGATAAAGGGATTGTTTTATTAAACTTTGTTATTAAAAGTGTGTTTTTAACGAAGATAAATGCTATAGTCTAATCGTGAGAGATTGCATATTAAAAGTTTTGGTCGTAATGAGTAATTTATTCCATGAGGCACAAATCAATTTTCAAAGACAACATTTTTACATGATTTTATAGTGATGCGAGATTTTTTCATACTTTAAATTTTATCTCTTTTATTTTATTTATTTATTGTTAATTTGATCATTAATATTATTTATCAATTATAATATTTCTGCTCTATCACAAATTTATATCCAACAAAAAAAAAAGATGATAGATGTATTGACAAATAATCGAAATAATGTATGCCTGATTGAGGGAAATCCAGGAGTGAGAGAAATCCCAAATATAAAAACCAAATCTGCATGAGAATAACGAGTTTAGTCGGATAAATATTACGTCAACATCTCCTTTTAATATTTATCTCACTGTTGGCAGGTTTTAATAATGCACATTAGAGAGAATTAGGTACAGAACTTCTAAACATCTAACTGTTTAATAAAATGACGCTTATACTCTTTTAAATTTTAATTTAATACATGAGAAGTGAGGATAAAAATAAAAAGAAAAAAAATTAAAATGGTACACGCAAGTCACATGACCATTGATCATTAATTTTAATATCTTTGACTAATAGAAATAGGAAAAGTGTCATAAGATGGTAGTTTGATGAGATTAAATGTCATAGTTGGTAATTCATAGGGAAAAAGTGTCAAAATGTCGTAATTTATGGGAGAAAAAAATAATTACCCCTAGTTATAACAAAAATTGTATATAATTTGCATAAAAGAATCATCTGCCAAACTACCATGGTGATGGAGGTAAAGAGAAGGGTGATATAAATGAGAGTTGCTACCATACGGTCATAGCATAAAAGTGGGGTTTTTTGCCCTTCATTCATAAGTTGACACCTCAACTTTTTAAGAAAAATGTACAAATTTAAAATGAAATCAAAACACCTAGTGCCTAGATGCCGCCACCCACAGTCAGCCATCGCCCACCTCCAGCGAACTGATGCTGCCACCCACTGCCATCTCTGGCGACATTTTCGACGAACCAAAAAAAAAAAAAAAAAGAAGATCCGGCCACTAGGGTGGCCGCGATCCTCCCCAACGGCCAGGGGAGAGAGATCTGACCACCCCCAGTGGCCATTTTCATCTCTCTAGCGAATGACCAAAAAAAAAAAAAAAAAGACAAGAAAGAGATATAGATCTGGCCACTGGGGGTGGCCGCAATCCACCCCAATGGCCAGGGGGAGAGAGATCCGGCCACCCCCAGTGACCATTTTTGTCTCTTTGGCAAGCCAAAAAAAAAAAGATTCAGCCATGCAAACCCAGCCTAAAAGATCATTTCTAATGCCTCAAAATTAAAACCTAAAGGGGAAGATTAACCATTTTGGAAATTTTATCAACCTAAAAATCAAAGAAAAACACCGGCGAGATCCAGTTATGAGTCTTGGTGGCTGGCTGTGGGTTTGCTCTGCACCGTGGGTCTCAACGCCGTGGGTTTTCTTTCTTTCTCCCAAACCATCTCTCTTTCTCTGTTAAATGACAAGAAGAAGGAAGAAGGAAGAAGAAGAATGGGAGAGGTCGGTAGGGAGGAAGAAATGGGAGAGAAGAAGAAATAAGAAAAAATTTAGTGTTTTATTATGTAGGATAGTTTTGTGGGGTTTTTTTTTTCTTTTATGTGATGTGTCTAACTATGGACCGAAGGGAAGTTTATTCCCGATATAAGTAGTCCGACTCAGGCAAACATTTTCAGTCGCCTGAATTTGTTCAGCGAAAATGGGTAAAACATCGCTACACCTTGCAATGTACCCATGGTTTGCCATTGGCCACCTTACCCCATATCTCTACCTTTCCAACAAACTTGCTCAGAAAGGCCATACAATCTCTTTCTTCATCCCAACCAAAACACAACCAAAGCTGGAACATTTGAATCTCTACCCGGATCACATAACCTTTGTCCCCATTTCTCTTCCTCATGTTGATGGCCTCCCTCCCGACGCTGAGACCACTTCAGATGTTCCATCCACTTTATATCCCCTTCTAATCACTGCCATGGACCGGACTGAGACTCATATTGAACATCTTCTCCGACAGCTTAAACCAGACATTGTCTTCTATGACTTTGCTTATTGGGTGCCAAAATTGACGCGAAAATTAGGCATCGTCTCAATTCATTACTGCGTTATCAGTGCAGCTACAGTCGGTTACATTAGGGCCCCTGCAAGGCAACGCGGTGAGGCTGACTTTTTGCAACCCCCGTCTGGTTTCCCAGTACCCTCCATCGCGCTCCATGCCCACGAAGCTCGAATCTTTGCTGGAGGGGCAAAGGCGAAGTTTGGCAGGGATATCATGTTTCTTGATCAGCCTGACGCGCTGGGATTCTGGACATGTAGAGAAACTGAGGGGCCTTATATTGACTATATTGTGAGCCAGTTTCAGAAGCCTGTGCTTGTTTCAGGCCCAATTATCCTAGATCCACCACCCTCATCTACTTTAGAAGAAAAATGGGTTCAATGGCTTGGACGTTTCAAGGCCGGCTCAATAATTTACTGTGCATTGGGAAGTCAGATCAAGTTAACCAAACACCAATTCCAGGAATTGGTACTGGGTCTTGAGCTTTGCGGCTCACCGTTTCTCGCAGCACTTAAACCACCCTTTGGGGCTGAATTTGTTGAAGCGGCGCTACTGGAAGGGTTCGAAGAACGGGTTAAAAGAAAAGGAATTGTGCATGGTGGATGGGTTCAACAACGACTGATTTTAGGCCACCCTTCAATTGGGTGCTTTGTCACACACTGTGGCTCTGGTTCTTTGTTGGAAGCACTGAGGAGTGAGTGTCAGCTGGTAATGTTACCGTGGATACCTGATCAAATTATCAATGCGAGGGTGATGGTCAACAATTGGAAGGTTGGGGTAGAAATCGAGAAAGGGGAAGAAGACGGCTTGTTCACCAAGGGAAGCGTCTGCAAGGCTGTGAAGGCTGTGATGGAAGTTGATAGTGAGGTTGGGAGGTTGGCCAGAGCCAATCACGCTAAACTAAGAGATGTCTTGCTCAACGAAGATTTACGATCATCATATATTGACAGTTTCAGCCAGAAGCTTCAAGATTTGGTTGGGTAATTAATTTCTCAATACGTACGTATGGCGATGCACATCTCTATTTGCTGCAATATGCCCCTTATTGTTCTTAGCCTTGTTTGATTAATGTACTACTATTGTAAATTTGCAATAGCAATGAACCTTCAACCTCTCTTCACTCAAAGTTGAAGGGTTTAAAGTTGTTTAGTAATGTGATTGGTTTTTTGGTTTGCTTTCTGTAGTTTTATTTTGTTTTTTGTTTTGTTGTTAGTTTTCGTGGGAACTAGTCTCTCTGTTCTTTTGTGGTGTTATCCATCCAATACAAGCTATAGAGACTTCTGTAACCAAGAGTTCTTTCTTGTAATACATGGAAAATAAATATTTTTAGGGTCTGTTTGGGAGTGTAATTTTAATAAGTGTGATTTTAAAAAATAGCAATTTTAGAAACATAATTTTTAAAATCGCTACCTTTTAAAATTATTAGGGCATTTGGTAAAATAAGTGTCGTGATGAGCTCATCTTGGTGCCCTTCTTTTTTTTGACATGTCACAAAAAAGGAGAGGAGAGATTGTAGTGCCGACCGCTTTTATGAGGCGATGGTCAACCGATTGAAGTACTCTTGGAACTCTGGCGCCATTCTTACGAGAAAGTAGAGATCTTTCATTTTACACCAAACTTTCAACCTTACACATGGTTTTACTGAACAAAAAAATACAGAACAAAGTCAACAAACATTTGCATTGAATAAGGCCAAATTAAAACCTAACAATATCACCATTTGGCCATTTAATTACAAAACCATAAACAACATTTTAGCTGCACTTCTTTATACTATTTATATGTTCATTTATTTTAAGTTTATGATATAAATAAAGATATAGCCCCATTTTGATTCAATAAAAAAATACTAAAAATCAATTTTTCACTAGATCAAAATGTCAAAATCCACCTTTAGTACCAAGTACGAATTCCGACAGTTAATTGGCAAGTGATTGATCAATGTCCATCCATGTACATTTTATAATAAAATCCATTAAAATCACATTTGGCTATTCAATGTATAAGGTGAAAACTATTTTGAAAATATCAATAAAAGAAAATTTCATTTTCATACTTCGCCAAATTTAGAACGGACAGTTTTTCCATCTAATTTCTTCGGCATTACAAAGACGTCCCAACTAATGGCCTTGCTAACGACACGTTGTAAGTCTTCATAGTCGTGCTTTTTCAGGACTTCTTGTTGAAGGCCTACCTAACAAGGCTCTTAGTGGCTCCTCTGGACCACTTACGTCAGGATGGTTTGCTGGCACCATTATTAATGAAACTTTTGATGTCTCTACTAGACCAACCCCATCAGGACGGGTCTACTGATGTCGTTGTTGACACACACTATTGTAAGTTCCACTACTTCAACTTTAAAATAAAACCACCAAGTTAATAACAAAGTGTTTCAAGACTTACAATGCTTGTTTTGATCATTGAATAGGCCAATACTAAAAACCTAAAAAAGTTCAAATGCAACTTTCAAGCTAAATTAAAGATGACTGGAATTGTGGGTTTCATGCAACTCCTAGCAAACTCTATTTATCATTGATATTATATCATTCTTTTCCTATCAGATTAGCCTAGTGATTGCCATAAGGTACTCATTGACGAGGTGGGCCTTCTCTGTCACACCAAATGGCCTGAAGTCCTTTTGCTTGATTACCCAAGTCATCAACGTCGACTGTTGCCTCTGCTTGCGAAGATGTATGTATATGACCAAGGCCACTCTGGTAACCAAATCTTTTTGAAACTCATTTATGATAGAAACTTCTCTCCTGCTCTTCCACTTATTGAGCGTAGTGATTTATAAACATTCCACTTATGGTGTTGGTTACAAGCATCCTAATGCTATTGGTATCTTCTGTATCGGAGTGAAATAGCCTTAATGCTTCTGTGACACAAACGATGATTACCCCAACTGATATCTAATTGAAAAATTAAGTTGGGCTTAATCTTCGTTGAAAGCATCTTCTATCTTATACATGGTAAATAACTGACATTCAGCTTTTAGATCATGAATATAAATGGCCTAATGGCTTTAGTAATATATGTTACGTAAATTAGGTTAACTGTTGTTGTACTGTAACAATTGACATTGTTCTTTTTTTCCCATGGGCTACAGATATGCGATGAGTTTTGCTGGAAATGACGTGAAAAAGATATATGTGAAGAGAACGCCGGAGTTTAATAAAATTGCCCATGTCATTTTAAGTGCATATATATAAGGCAACTTTCACTTGGCACAATATGAGAACGCTTCAGGTCAGAACTGCAACTATATTTGAAGTTGGCTATATCTATAAATTGACGTCACTAAAGTTCAATTAATGAATGTATCAGGAATGTCGTGAAGCCTGTGGAGGACAAGGAATGTACTCAAAATCGTGTCGGTCATATGAAAAGTGAATATTGTTGAAAAATGACTTGTATTTCACAAGTCTACGGAAGACCCAAATCTGTCATGACTTCATTTATTCTCACTTGCCCATTTGTCTCTTCATTATTAAGTGGCTTCTAGAAGCTTTGAAATAATGGTCTTCTTGTTAATGAGATGAAGCCATTCAGGTCAAAGAGAAGCGGCAGCAACTAAAAGAAAAAACAAAAAAAAAAAACAAAACTAAAAGAAAGAAGAAAATTTGGGTGCAGCTTCACGAGAACCCCAAGCCATGCTTTCATCTAGTCTTTTGTCCTTTTGTCTTTTACTTGTATAAAGAAGATTAAATGAGGCCATTTGTTATGGGTAGGTGAAAGTTGATGGACTCATTTAATAAGGAAGAAGTAAGACTTTTTGATTAAATGATGGAGGCCATTCGGCCATGTTTTTTTTAGAGCTTGGGGCCAGCTCCATTTTGGAAGGGGCGATAAAGCTTCATCTTTGAGATAGAGAGAGAGACTTGTGATACATCATTTGGTTCATTGATCTCACATTTGAGTGCTTATTTTAAGCTTAGAGAATTATAGAGAAGTATTCTCTTTTGTATTTAATTCTCTTTTGTGTATTAGTGAGATTTGGGTGTATTGAGGCTTTTGGGTTTGAGTGGTTTTATGTGTACTACTCTTTGTACTCCACTCTTTTGTTAGTGAATTTCTCCTGGATCGTCTCTGCCAGTGGATGTAGACATGTTGTGCCGAACCACTTAAATCTTGGTGTCTTGTGTGGCTGTGTTGTTTTTCTATTCTGCACTTTTTTATTTCTTTGGTGATCTTGGAATTTGCATTTGTCACAACAATTGGTATTAGAGCCTGGATCTTTATTTTGCAGGATGACTACTGGAAAATTTGAAGTAGAAAAGTTTGATGGTTAGAATAGTTTTAGCCTTTGGCGCATTAAGATGCGAGCTTTGTTACGACAACAAGGCTTGGCGAAGATTTTGGATGGCAAAGTGCCATCAACATCATCAACGGAGGAAAGGAAGGAACTTGAAGAAAAAGCCCATAGTATAATTTTGTTGTCTCTCTCAGATGGAGTTTTGAGAGAAGTCCCCGATGAAGAAACTGCCGTCGGACTTTGAAAAAGTTAGAAAGTTTGTACATGAAGAAGTCTCTCACTAACTGTTTATTTCTGAAGCAACGATTATATACCCTCAAGATGCAAGAAGGTATGCCTCTTTGTGATCATCTAGATGACTTTAATAGAATTATTTTGGATATGAAAAATATTGATATTAAAGTAGATGATGAGGATCAAGCACTGATTTTGTTGTGTTCACTACCGGATGCTTTTGATAATTTTGTTAATTCAATGTTGTATGGTAGAGATACCATCTCCTTAGTTGATGTTAAATCTGCTTTGAATTCTATGGAGTTGAGGACAAAATTGAATAGTAAAGGTAGTGATAATTAGGTACAGGATTTATTTGTTAAGGGTCGTTCAAAAAATTACTCTAATTTTAGAGGTCGATCTAGTGGGAGAGATTTAGATAAAGGAGGTCAATCGCAATCTAACTCGAAGAGCAAAGTTAAGTGTTACTATTGCAAGAAATTTGGGCATTACAAATCCGAGTGTCCGAAGTTGAAAAATAAAGAAGAAGGTGATAAGAAAAGTTCTTCTGTGGCTGGTGTTGTTGAAGAAAATGATGAGGGTTCAGACCTTGTCCTTGCAGTTACCATTTCTGATAGTCATTTTTTCGACAAGTGGATCCTTGATACTGCATGTACTGCTCATATGTCCCCTAAAAGGGATTGGTTTATTAATTATGAGCCAGTTAATGGTAGTTCAGTCTTGATGGGGAACGATGTCGCCTGCAAGATTGTTGGTTTTGGTGCAGTCAGAATAAGGATGCATGATGGGACTGTCAGGATTTTGAAGAATGTTCAACATGTACCAGATTTGAAGAAAAATCTTATTTCATTGGGCACTTTGAACTCCCTTGGATATGAGTATTCCAGTGAAGGTGGAGTCATTCGGGTTAAGAAAGGCTCATTGGTTGTGATGCAAGGTAACAAGTATGATGGCCTCTACTTTCTTGACGATGATGTGATTCATGATATGTCTTCTTTAGATAACTTTTAGACTATCAGCAGTGTTAGCACAGTATAATGAGGAGGAAGAGCATTTCATGTCTCATGTACCTTACTCTAGTGTGTTTGGGAGCATCATGTGTTGTGGTGTGCATTTGTAATTTGTCTTTTGTCCAGATGTTTCACATACAGTCAGTGTTTGTTGGTCCTGGAAAGGTTCACTGGTAGGCCGTGAAATTGGTATTTTGTTATTTATGGGTTGCTACAAATTTTGGTTTAGTCTGTGGTGTTGACTAATTAGAATTTGCTGTTTGTAGCTTGTGATTGCCCATGTTGGAATTGGAGGAGACGTCAGAGGAGATTTGTATTTGAGACTTGATGAAATTCAAGTCAAGGTGGAGATTGTTGAAAAATGACTTGTATTTCACAAGTCTACGGAAGACCCAAATCTGTCATGACTTCATTTATTCTCACTTGCCCATTTGTCTCTTCATTATTAAGTGGCTTCTAGAAGCTTTGAAATAATGGTCTTCTTGTTAATGAGATGAAGCCATTCGGTCAAAGAGAAGAGGCAGCAACTAAAAGAAAGAAGAAAATTTGGGTGCAGCTCCACGAGAACCCCAAGCCATGCTTTCATCTAGTCTTTTGTCCTTTTGTCTTTTACTTGTATAAAGAAGATTAAATGAGGCCATTTGTTATGGGTAGGTGAAAGTCGATAGACTCATTTAATAAGGAAGAAGTGAAGACTTTTTGATTAAATGATGGAGGCCATTCGGCCATGTTTTTTTTAGAGCTTGGGGGCCAGCTCCATTTTGGAAGCTAGGGGCGATAAAGCTTTATCTTTGAGATAGAGATCGAGAGACTTGTGATACACCATTTGGTTTATTGATCTCACATTTAAGTGCTTATTTTAAGCTTAGAGAATTATAGAGAAGTATTCTCTTTTGTATTTAATTCTCTTTTGTGTATTAGTGAGATTTGGGTGTACTGGGGCTTTTGGGTTTGAGTGGTTTTATATATATTACTCTTTGTACTCCACTCTTTTGTTAGTGAATTACTCCTGGATCGTCTCCGCCAATGGATGTAGGCATGTTGTGCCGAACCACTTAAATTTTGGTGCTTGTGTGGCTGTATTATTTTTCTATTCTGCACTTTTTTATTTCTTTGATGATCTTGGAATTTGCATTTGTCACAACAAATATGATGTGCAGTCCACTTTTGAGGGTGACAACAATGTTCTGATGCAGCAGGTATGTCAAGTATACCTTTTCTTTTTCTTTTTTTTATAAATTTATTTAAGAAATTTACTGCACAAAGAATGGACATGTTGGTTTCTGACATGTGAGTTGTCTGGGAGGGTGACCTCAAAATAAAACAAAACAAAGGGACATGGTTTGTGGCATGTGAGGCATTGCTTATGTGCTAATCTACTCAAATGGATGGTAGAATGGTGGCCTTTCATGAGTGCTATTCATGCAGTCGTGACTGCAAGGAGCTAGGGCTTTGCGTTTTCACAAAGATGTTGAAATTGTTTCTAAATTCATTATGGTTAACTGTGGTTAACGTATCCCTTAGTTTTCATTAATTAATTAATAATTTGTCTGAACCGACCATAGCTAATAATTATTGGTTGAATCTAAGACTCCCTTTGTTTTGGCATAAAACAATTTTCGAAAAATATTTTTCATATTTTGCGGTGTTTGAAAGAAAATAATAATCAAACATAAAACATTTATAGTTAAACATTTTTGGTTTAACCAGAAAAGCTTCAATAATTTTTTTGATAAAAAAAAAACATAAATATTTTTTGAATTTGAGCTTCATCTTTTCAAATTGGCATACAACTGCAGGACCACTGCGGGACCTTTGCCGAACCTCCACCAAACTGCCACCGAACCTCCATTAGACCATCATCCAATCTTTGTTGGAGGTTACTGGAAGTCACTGGCATGGCCATTTTTCGCCGTCAGTCAATTTCCATACAAGTTAAAAATAGAAAAAATATTTTTGGGAAAATCATTTTTTCTGAAAATTGATTTCGTTGAAAATATTTTCCAACAAAAAATATTTTATGTTGAAACAAATAGAACGTTAATTGTGTGATTCAATTTATACTTGCATTACTAATTAATGAGCAACACTTAAAAGGCTCTATCTCTATATAAAGGCTCTTGTATACATTCTCTACTTTCTTCAATACAATGTAGTCTATTATATGTTTCGCTCTCTGATTCTCTTCTTTAGATAACTTTTAATATATTCTACAATATATTCAACATAATGAGGAGGAAGAGCCACTTTTCTCATGTACCTTACTCTAGTGTGTTTGGGAGCATCATGTGTTGTGGTGTGCATTTGTAATTTGTCTTTTGTCCAGATGTTTCACATACAGTCAGTGTTTGTTGGTCCTGGAAAGGTTCACTGGTAGGCCGTGAAATTTTTTTTTTTTTTTTGCTACAAATCTCTTGGTTTAGTCTGTGGTGTTGACTAATTAGAATTTGCTGTTTGTAGCTCTGTGATTGCCCATGTTGGAATTGGAGGAGACGTCAGAGGAGATTTGTATTTGAGAATGAAATTCAAGTGGTGGAGATTGTTGAATGACTTGTATTTCACCAAGTCTACGGAAGACCCAAATCTGTCATGACTTCATTTATTCTCACTTGCCCATTTGTCTCTTCATTATTAAGTGGCTTCAGAAGGTTGTCCACCTTATTGTTAATGAGATGAAGCCATTCGGTCAAAGAGAAGAGGCAGCAACTAAAAGAAAGAAGAAAATTTGGGTGGGATCCACGACCCCAAGCCATGCTTTCATCTAGTCTTTTGTCCTTTTGTCTTTTACTTGTATAAAGAAGATTAAATGAGGCCATTTGTTATGGGTAGGTGAAAGTCGATAGACTCATTTAATAAGGAAGAAGTGAAGACTTTTTGATTAATGATGGAGGCCATTCGGCCATGTTTTTTTAGAGCTTGGGGCCAGCTCCATTTTGGCCCTTTGACGATAAAGCTATCTTGAGATTGACTCGAGAGTTGTGATCATTTGGTTTATTGATTTTCACATTTAAGTGTTTATTTTAGAGCTTAGAGAATTATAGAGTGTTTCTTTGTATTTAATTTGTCTTTGTGATTTCAATTTTTGGTATATTTTGCTTTTGGCATCTCTATATGACAGAAAACAAGATTCTTCTCCAAATTTAGGCATTTTTTGTTCATGTCGATTCATGCATTGGTCATTCGGTTCCTGGCCTTTTTTTCTTTAGTGCGCTGTTCAACCACTTATTCTTCTTGTGTGGCTGTAGTTTTTCTATCGATGATTTTTTTTTTTGATGATCTTAGAATTTGCATTTGTCACAACAAATATGCCTTGTGCAGTCCACTTTTGAGGGTGACAACAATGTTCTGATGCAGCAGGTATGTCAAGTATCCTTTTTCTATAGAATTTATTTAAGAAATTTACTGCACAAAGAATGGACATGGGTTTCTGACATGTGAGTTGTCTGGGAGGGTGACCTCATAAACAAAACAAAGGGACATGGTTTGTTAGAATTTTGAGGCATTGCTTATGTGCTAATCTACTCAAATGGATGGTAGAATGGTGTTTCATGAGGCATGATTCATGCAGCCGAGACTGCAATCTACTAGTTAGAATGGTTTCTGTTTCACCACTAGGCGTCCATGGGTTGAACTATCAAGTTTCTTCATTACTAGTATATGGTTTTCAAGTCAAAATTACAACCAAGTGAACCAAGCTCTTCTTTTATTTCGCAACTCTTTCGCACAAGCAGCTTTTTGGTGAATTCATTTTTATTTTCCTTTTTTTTATCCAAACTCAAGTTTACATATTGAGTTTGAGGGGGATGTTAAGAATATTATTTTATGTTAGGTTATTTTTCATTTTCTTTCCTTTCTTTTTATGTTTTTTTTATTCATGCTTTTGTTTTCCAACCTTAATGTTTAGACACATTAAGTTTGAGGGGGGATGTTAATGTATATGTGGGGCTTGTCCCACATTGGTAAGATTGGAAGCTAAGGCTCCTATCTCCCTCCTATATAAGGAGGCTCTTGTATACATTCTAAGTACTCTACTCAATACAATGTAGTCTATTATATGTTTCCGCTCTCTCTTCTCTCTCTCCTTCCGCTCTCTATAATATATTCAACAAGTCCCACATTGGTATTAACACTTTGAATTAAAGAAGATTATCATGCTAAATTTAAATATTATTCTACTCAGTTGTACTTTAGTGGAATTCTGTCTGAAGCAGTTAAAATGATTGGATGAATATGCTTACTCAGGTCAGCATGGCACTGCTTGCAGAATACATAGCAGCTAAGAAGAGAAACAAACCTTTTAAAGGAATGGGGTTAGAACACATGAATAATCCATGCCCTGTCATTCCATCCCAGCTTACAAGTTCTACCCTTAGGTGCAGCAAATTCCAGGTAATATGATTTAGTTACTTTTCCTGCGCTGTGTGTTAGTGATGTTTAAATTTATAGATAGTTCTCACCACTTGTCTACATCAGAATGACGCATTATGCTTAAGAGAGCGGGATTTACTGAATCGATTTGCTGCTGAAATATCACAATACCAAGCACAGGGAGAAATCAAAGAGTATGCCTTCATTTTGGTGAGAATTTGCTTCTGTTACTGAAGTGGCAGTTTTCTCTCTCTCTCTCTCTCTCTCATATTGTTGTTTACCCGTATCTGCACCAGAGTTATCAGCTAGAAGACTTGGGTAGAGCTTTCACAGAACGTGCAATACTGCAAACCTTTATAGAGGCTGAGGCCACTGTACCTGCTGGTTCACTGAAGGTAATTCTTAATAATTGATTCTTATGTATTGTCTTCAATAGTTTATTCTTTGATCAAGTCTCTGAGGATATTTAATTGGTACTGGATCTCTAAAATCAGTTCTTTATTGTCCTGCTATGTACATTGAGGCGGGTTAAGTTTAGTTTATCCATTTACTAGAAATGTAAAATTGGATGAAAAGTGAATTGGTTTTGTTGATAGCAAGTAAATTATAAATGTAGTTGCTGAATATGTTCTTG
Source organism: Carpinus viminea (assembly GCA_013348765.1). Taxonomy (NCBI): domain Eukaryota; kingdom Viridiplantae; phylum Streptophyta; class Magnoliopsida; order Fagales; family Betulaceae; genus Carpinus; species Carpinus viminea. Next base: position 31,170,457 of record CP054673.1, read on the forward strand.
TGCTTTTCCTGCAGGATGTCTTAAGTCTCTTGAGATCCATGTATGCCTTGATTTGCTTGGAAGAAGATGCTGCTTTCCTACGATATGGCTACTTATCGACTGATCATGCTGCGGCAGTCAGGAAAGAAGTGACAAAACTGTGTAGTGAAGTACGACCACATGCACTTGCTTTGGTCAGTTCTTTTGGCATCCCTGGTGCTTTTCTGAGCCCTATAGCTTTTAACTGGATTGATGCAAATGCTTGGTCTTCAGTTCAGCACTAGTTAGGTGCAACAATGCTCTCTCATCTAGCTGAGACAAAATGTGTACTGCTTTTGGCTATCTGCTGTGGCAGGAAGAAAGGTTGAATAACATTTCTACCTAAAATTTAGTAATGGATGAGGTTCTGTATCACTATTTGTTAATAAAATTGTTGTTAATCTATCTACATATGAAGACTAGATGTCTCTAAACTGTAGACTAGAAAAGGATTGGCTCTCACTTCTTGCCCAAGCTCCTTTGCATCTAAGAGACAGATTTACTGTCCAACTTCTTTGGGTTGCTCAGAGCCAGAGTGAACAGCCACTTGGGTCATTCCCCCATGCATCCAATTCAACTTTCTTTTCTTGCTTCCTCATCCCATGAGATTTAAGTATCAACAAGAAAACGGGTGGGGAAAAATGAGCTAACAAAATTGTTCAAATATTAAGGAGAAGTGTTGATACAAAGGCACCTCATTATCGTTATAAGATAGAAAATGTGGTTTTTAGCATTACTTTAAAATAAAAGAAAAAACTACTCATATTTTCTTCGAACTACATTTCTGTTGTCAATGTTCTTCAATAAACTACTAAATAAAGTCAAATGTCCCCCACTGAAAAAAAATGCCCTTCATAAAATTTTAAAGAAGAAAAAAAAACGAAAACTAAAAACTAAAAAAACAATAATAATAATGTAAAAAAAAAAAACCCCAAGAGTTCATTTTAATTTTTTTTGGTAAGAAAATTAATTTTGTTTTATTTATTTGTTATTATTTTTTATATCACTTTTGTCTTTTGTTAACCTTAAGATGGACATTTGACAATAGGGTGATAATTTGAATGAAATATGTATATTTTTTACAAAATAAAATATTGGAGAAAGCGAAAGCCAATATGTATACTTTAATAGGGTTACATTGTGATTATATTGACTTGTAAATTGTGTTACAGTGGGGTATATATATATAAGCTGACTGAAAGGGTAATCCTTGGTGATTAGTGAAGAATGGGACTGAACAAATAAAAAATGGAAGACCAAAATTCGATGAAATACAAAATCCTCAAAAAAATCACAAATCCACAAAATCTTCAACCTAAAAACAATATTCCACCACTCAAAATCAGCAAAATCAACAAACAAAAAATTGTACCCAGAAATCAACCAAAAAAAAAAAATTAGAAATCAACAGAGACGAGATTGAGAGACAAAGATAAGAGAGAAATTTAGAGATGGAGACAAGAGAGAGAGAGAGGGCGCAGATGTGAGAGAGAGATTGAGAGATAAAGATGAAAGATTCAGAGAAGGAGATGAGAGAGATGGTGAGAAAAGATTCAATTTTTATACAATAAAAAAAAAAGAAAATTAAAAGTAAATAAAGTACTGTTATTTCCTAAATTTAAGGAAAATAGTTGGGTTTCTACTGCTGCTGGTGCTCTTAAAAGCTTGTTAGGGATTGCGTTTGAGAAAGAAAGCTTTTAAGTCAAAAAAAGTTTTTGGACAAAAAGTTTATTTTTAAACTTTTGCTAAAAGTAATTTTTAACCATTTTTAAGCTTTTGGAAACCTTAGAAGAGCTTTAAATTTTTTTACCAAACAACTAATTTTTTCTTCAAACAAGCTTTTTGAGGATTAAAAACACTTTTAGTCATCTCAAATACAATTTCAAACAAGCCCTAAACCATGTTTTTATAGCAATTAACTGCAATAGCCCTGGCCGGGCTAGTGTCCATAGTAGTTGGAGTCAAAAGCTGCAGCATCCATATTAGCTTCCAAACAATTTGGTGGAGGAAACCGCTAGCTAGGAGATTTGCCTTCCCTCTGTTGTTTCAGACCCTCATGAATTTTCTTCTCATTATCTCACGAGGAGGGCAATGGGTTTAGATTTTTTTGACCTTTTGGTTGATACTTGATAGTACTTGTGATCCGGTGTTTTCATTTTAAGTTGTCCTGTTGTTCCAAGCTTATGTGGCCTCACACTATTGGAGGGCATAAATAATTTTTTGGTCCGGATTTACGATTTTAAAATAGCAATTTTAAAATATATGATTTAAAAAAGTGAGTTTAAAAAGCATAATTAAGCTGCTATAGCAAAATCAATTTGACTTTAAAATTGCATTTTTATACGTTCTCAAATAGAAATTTTTTAAAAGTACCATCTCAAACAATCATTATTTTTGCAATTTGGTTTAAAATCGCGCTTTTTTTTTTTTTAATTATCTATGAAATCGCAATGGTAAAGGCACAAATTCAAATGTGTTAATTCTTGTCTCTAATTCTTTTGTCGATCAAGCTTCAATAGATGACATTGTTTAGTTTGATGTGCTATCTTATCTTCTTCTAGTTTCTTCTAGCGTGAGTTAGATGCTCTGCTGGATGGTTATATGGTATAGTTATTGCTTTATATGAGTACTGATACATAAAAGGCCAGCGCAAGTAAACATTATTTACGTTGGTCTTATTTTAATATTTTAATAACATTGTTTATTGTTTATTTTTTTAATAATATTAAAATATTAAAATAAAGCGAGCATGAGTACTTTTACTCACACTAGCCTTGCATGTATCACTACTCATTTATATATAGAGTAGTGATATCCATCAGGTTAGCGTTAGTGAATAGTATTCACATTGGCCTTATTTTAATATTAAAATATTATTAAAAAAATGAACTCTATTTTAATATTAAAATCAGGCCAACGTGAGTACTATTAATTTACACTGGCATGAGGGATATCACTGCACTCTATATATGGTTCTTAATTTCTTGATAGAAGTAATATCTTGTCTTCTTTATTTTGTTGTCAATTCTGTGTAGAAAAAGATGATATATAGATTGATTGACAAATAGTCGAAATAATGTATGCATGATTGAGGGAAGAAACCATATCTGCATGAGAATAACGTGTTTAGTCGGATAAATTTTACATCAACTTCTCCTTTTAATATAGGAAAAACTTTATTGGAGATTCCTATTCATCCGTATTAAAATACTACTTTTAAACTTTAAAAACTTTCAATTTAGTTTATTAAATTTTCAATTGCTCTCAATTTAGACCTCTCATTTAATTTTAGTAGCTAAAAATATAAAAAACAAAAAACAAAATATCCCTAATTTTCTTTTTTTTTTTTTTTAAAAAAAATGTTTTAGAAGTTAAAATTTTATACAAAAGTCAGGGGTATAAACGTTATGCAATGTTTAAAATCTAATTAAGGGTCTAAATTGAGAGCAATTGAAACTTTAGGGGAATAAATTGAGGGGTTTGAAGTTTAAGAGGGGTATTTCAAAATAGGTAGAAGTTCGAGAGTCTTCAGTAAAGTTTTTCCTTCTAATTATAAGGAGAAATTTAACTGAAGACCCCCGAACTTCTATCCGTTTTAAAATACTCCCCTAAACTTAAAAAACTCTCAATTAGTCCAATGAAGTTTCAATTACTCTCAAATTAGACCCCTCCGTCCGATTCTAAACATTACATGATGTTTATACCCCTAACTTTTGTATAAAATTTCAACTTTCAAAATATTTTTTATTTTTAAAAAATTAAAAATCAGAGATAGTTTGATTTTTTTTTTTTTTAACAGCAAAAATTAATGAAAGGGTCCAAATTGAGAGCAATTAAAAGTTCAAGAGTCTAAATTGAGAATTTTTTAAGTTTAGATGAGATATTTTAAAATGGTTGAAAGTTCGGAAATTTTCAAGAAGTTTTCCCTAATTATAACAAAAACTGTATTTAATTTGCAGAAAAGAATCATCTGCCAGACTGCCATGGTGATGGAGGTAAAGAGAAGGGTGATATAAATAGTCCAACTCAGGCAAACTTGTTCAGTTGCCAGGATTTGCTCAGCAAAAATGGGTAAAACATCGCTACACCTCGCAGTGTACCCTTGGTTTGCCATTGGCCACCTTACCCCATATCTCTACCTTTCCAACAAACTTGCTCAGAAAGGCCGTACAATCTCTTTCTTCATCCCAACCAAAACACAATCAAAGCTGGAACATTTGAATCTCTACCCGGATCACATAACCTTTGTCCCCATCACTCTTCCTCATGTTGATGGCCTCCCTCCCGACGCTGAGACCACTTCAGATGTTCCATCCACTTTATATCCACTTCTAATCACTGCCATGGACCGGTCTGAGACTCATATTGAACATCTTCTCCAACAGCTTAAACCAGACATTGTCTTCTATGACTTTGCTTATTGGGTGCCAAAATTAACGCGAAAATTAGGCATCATCTCAATTCATTACTGCGTTATCAGCACAGCAACAGTAGGTTTCTCTTTGGTCCCTGCAAGGCAACGCAGTGGTTACCATTCAGAGGCCGACTTTTGCAGCCCCGTCTGGTTTCCCTATATCCTCCATCGTCCTCCAAGTCCACGAAACTCGACGCTTTGCTGGAATGGCAAAGAAAAAATTTGGCAGCGATGTCCTTTTTTGTGATCGTCTATTTGCAAGCTCAGATGAGGCTGACGCGCTAGGATACTGGGCATGTAGAGAAATTGAGGGGCCTTGTATTGACTATCTTGTGAGCCAGTTTGAGAAGCCCGTGCTTGTTTCAGGTCCAATTCTAGTAGAGCCACCAGCGTCTACTTTAGAAGAAAAATGGGTTGAATGGCTAGGGAGTTTCAAGGCCGGCTCAGTAATTTACTGTGCGTTGGGAAGTGAGATCAAGTTAACGAAAGACCAATTCCAGGAATTGGTATTGGGTTTTGAGCTTTGCGGTTCACCATTTCTCGCAGCACTTAAACCACCCTTTGGGGCTGAGTTTGTTGAAGCGGCGCTACCAGAAGGGTTCAAAGAACGGGTTAAAGGAAAAGGAATGGTACATGGTGGATGGGTTCAACAACGACTGATTTTAGGCCACCCTTCAATTGGGTGCTTTGTCACACACTGTGGCTCTGGTTCTTTGTTGGAAGCACTGAGGAGTGAGTGTCAACTGGTAATGTTACCGCAGATACCTGATCAAGTTATCAATGCGAGGATGATGGCCAACAATTGGAAGGTTGGGGTAGAAATCGAGAAAGGGGAAGAAGACGGCTTGTTCACTAAGGGAAGCGTCTGCAAGGCTGTGAGGGTTGTGATGGAAGTTAATAGTGAGGTGGGGAGGCTGGTCAGAGCCAATCACACTAAACTAAGAGATGTCTTGCTTAACGAAGATTTACAATCATCATATATTGACAGTTTCAGCCAGAAGCTTCGAGATTTGGTTGGGTAATTTCTCGGTACCCATGTATGGCGATGTAGGGGCAAATAAACGTACATCTCTATTTGCTGCAATAAGCCTCTTAGTGTCCTTAGCCTTGTTTAATTTTGGAAGGTTGCGTGTCAAAATATTCAGTCGTATTGAGGAATTTACTCTAGGAGGCACGGATCAACCTTTAAGAACAACATTTTTGCGTAATTCAATAGTAATGTGAGATTTTTCCATACTTCAATTTTTATTTCTTATATTTTATTTATTTATTGTTAATTTGATCATTGATATTATTTATCAAGTATAATATTTGTGCTCCATCACAAATTTATATCCAACAATCTTAAAGGTTGATTTTCCGTTGATGGCTGCACAAATATTTTGATTATGATCATAACAGTAGTATTTAAATTATGATAAGTTAAATACTATAAGAGTTTGCGGCATTTAATTCATATATAAAAATGATAAAATCAATTATTGATTGGAAAGATTTATTGTGGAAAATCTCATAATTTAGTTGTTTATGAGTAGAAGAGTTTAATGTCATGAGTAGACATTTGAAGTAAAAATATCTTGACCGAAATTCTTTGTGATTATTTGAACTCAATTTGTGATAAATTTAATTTACTGTAAAATAATCTTTTATTGTTGGGTTACTAGTCTTGCAATAAAAATAGTTAAGTATTTTTATGGATTTTAGAACTTACCATTTTTTTTATATGTTGTGCTAAGCTTGATTGGAAAAATCAAAGTAGATTAGTAAATAGCAAAGGTGAGTGACTCACGTTGGAAGGAGGAAGAAGAGAAATATGTGTAGCCTTTGGTCATTAACATAATATTTATTCTTAAAGAATTGGAACCATTTAATCATAAACTATGGTTAGCTACTATTTGTCATCATGACATGATATATAATTATGGTTTGTCATATATAATGACATGAGACTTTAAATTTATTATATTTGTGATCATGAATTTGATGCATTCATGATTTTGCTTATAACTATTGATCATCTACTATTTTGTTAACCGTTTGTAAGCTAATTTTATCTTCTATAAAATGCTCACAAAAGAAATGTTGTGTTTGTGGTGAGTCAATTGGTTTTCATGACACTCAGTTTGTGTGGTGGTGACAATTTTGGAAGATTTGGGAGTAAATTTGTTAGCTTCACTGTGAGTACTAAGCTTAAATTCATAAGTCTTATTTTATTAAGACATAAAATACAATTTCTTTGATTAAAAGAAAAAATCAAGTAAGGAAGGTGCTCATTGATTGAATTGAAGTTTATATTAAAACTGGATAAGTGATGACCGTTGGACTTCAACAAAGTTTTATGGCATTTTACCATGATGAGAGGTGACCTTAGTGCTAATGTTCTATGGCTAAAATTGTCATGAGTCTTAATAAGAAAAGGCTTTAACATATGTTATGGGGTTAAATTATTCATGATCGTTTGGTCATTACTTGCTTTTGATATTGGTCATAATTTTGTTTACCCACTAACAAAAGTATTAATTATATTCTTAAAGTAGTTTGACTACTTGGGCATGCGCATAAATATGGATAATTATTTGTACATGAGACTTTGTCTTCGACAAATGTGACCTTTGGTACCAATGACTTTGTAAGCCTCAATTTATGATTTTTGTCTTCAGTATAACCTGGCCATCATATCTTTATCTTTAATCATTACCCTTATGACCATTTTAGTCATAAATTTCAATAGATGACCGTTTGGTCATTAAGTGTTCTCAATGTCTTTTAAGCTAACTATCATGTTTATATAAGACCAACTACTATGAGTACTTGATGAGATAGATTCATTATATGCTATCTTTTTATGATATTGCTTAAGAAAAAGTGACAAATCATATTTAGAGAAAGATGATGGAAGTTACTTCTTAATCACTTGTGATATTATTGGAAATTTATTCTCCTGTGATTAATTGGTTTATTCTATTAATAGTTGTCATGATAGAATTGTACATGTTAGTCTTATCTACATTAAGAAAATGAAAAGAAATGATGAATGATATATTTATTAGCATTGGGCTATCCACAAGGTGTGGGAGAAGCCATTATTTTGGAATATCATTCATAAGAATTACTTGGAATACTTCAAAGTGTGAGGGTATTTAACAAATATTATATTACCCGAGCCTAAAATAAGAAAACGCGCTTTTAAAATATGTGACTATGATTTTATTGGTTTTGCATGTGATATTTCATGCTATAAATTTCTTACTATCAAAAGTGATGTTTTAGATTACAATATTATTATTGAATATAAAAATCCTATTTTCTTTGAACATGTGAAATAAAGAAAAATTATTTCATGATTTATGTTTCTTCTAATAAAGTTGTTGATGATGTGTAAGAATTGAGAAAAAGCAAGCAAGCTAGAACGGGAAGGAATCTTGGTAATGATTTTATTGCTTATATTATTAATAATGATCCAATCTGTTATGGTAAAGTAATTAAATCTCTTAATGCATTTTGGTTAGAAACTATAAATATTGAATTGGATTCAATCATCTCTAACCATGCTTGGGAACTCATTGAGTTACATCCTAAGACCAAACCATTTGGTTGTAAAAAGGTGTTTAAGAAAAAGCTTGAATCAAATGATGCAATAGATAAGTACATGGCATACTTGGTAGCTAAAAGCTACAAGGAAAATGTTGATTATTTAATACTTATATTTCGGTTGCTAAAATTGTATCAATTAGAATGTTATTTGCCATTACTCATATTTATAAACTTATGGATGTCAAAGTTGTTTTTCTAAATGGTGAAAAATTTATGTGGAGCAACTCGATGGTCTTGTAATTCTCGTGTGAGAAATGGTGAAATTCTTGTGTGAATTAAAAACAAGCTCCTAAACAATAGCATGAAAAAATGTGACAATGTGATGTTGTCTAATATATATTTGATTAATGATGCAAGTAAATGCATAGCAAGTTTTACAATAATGAATGTATCATTATTTGTTTATATATATATAATATATTGATGACTTGCTTATTTTGAACTAACATGGATGTTGTGCATAAAGTTTGATTATTTCTTGCATCTAGATTTAATATGAAAGACATGGGTAAGCTAACGTCATGTTGGACATTAAAGTTATTAGAGATAATAATTGTATTATTTTATCTTAAGTATATTATGTTAAAAAGATGCTTTAAATATTTGAGCACTTTATTATCCGTCTATGTCTACACCATATGATTCGAAAAATACACTTGGAAAAGAATCATGGTGATGGTTTTTTGCAAGAAAATATTCACAAATCAATAATAGCTTGATAGTTTGACAAATTGTATATGGCCTGATACTAAATATGTTGTTTGAGTAGAAAACTCATATTGAGCATAGTGATGCCATCTTTAAATTGTTGAGATACTTAGTGGACACAACTAATTTTGGTTTGTCACATTGTGGTTATTCTGCTATATTGAAAGGATTTTGTGATACTAATTGAATTTTGATTCAAATGAGTAAAGCTTATTTGTGGCTATGTGTTTACTCTATCTATAGGAACTATCTCTTGAAAGTCCTCAAAACAAACATGCATAATAAGATTTACTATGGAGTCAGAGTTAGTTGCCTTGGAGAAAGCAGGAACTGAAAATGAACAACTAAGGAGCTTATTGATTAATTGATTTGCATTTATATGCTAATTCAGTTCCATATGTGTTTTATTGTGATTGCCAGGCTGCCAAAATGCGAGTAAAGCTTTATGATGAGAAAATGCATAATATTGTGAGGTAGTTTATTGAGATCGGTATAATATCCATGGATTTTGTGAGGTCATAAAAGAACTTGGTAGATCCTTTGACCAAGCCACTAGTAGAAGGTTGGTGAGTGAATCATCGAGGAGGATATGATTGATACCCAAATTATGATACTGTGATTGATACCCAACCTCTATGATTGGAGATCCCATGAATGAGATTTAATGAGAAACGAAGTCACATGTAATCATAGTGTGGTACTGTCATTCTATGTTTATCCATTATCTTAATAAGAAAATAATGATGGGTCCATCCTTATGGTGTAAGACAATACAAGATGCAGAATAAGTAAGGATGAGTTGAAAAATTATTAATGGATTCAGTCCCTACATGTTGGGATGGGGTGTACTCTGCATACACTCATGATGAATGCCACCTATATGAATATGGAGGTGGTCCTACTTCCTATGAGACTTGGGTAGGTCTCTAAAGCATTCATGGAACCCAGGGGTGCATGGCCTATATAAGGCGCCAACTCGCTATAGAACAATCCAATTTCAATTTCTTTGATTTAATTTGTTTTGGAGAAAGTTATGTGGGTGATAAGTTTGATTAACATATAGATTGAGCTAAAAGAGTCTAACTCTACCATAATTTATTAAGTTATTACTTATTTATCCTATGTACGATTAAAACCTTCAGATACCACATCGATGCATGCTTTTAATCTCTTTTTATTTTAATGTTTGAATCATGTGAGGGATTGTTGTGATATATATTATTTCAAATAATTTTATTAAATAATTATTATTTTAATATATATTATTTTAAGCTTGTAATTATTGTGTTTTGGTAATGATGATATTTTTATAAATATAAAATAATGGGGTATTATTTTTGTGACCGTTGCCTTCATATCATATATATATATATATATATATATATATATATAATAAAATAATTTGGTATTGCTTTTCTTCGTGACCGTTTGGTCATAGTCCATATCAAATGCTTTGGTCTTGTCTTTTCATTTTGACCGTTTGGTCATAGTCCATATCAAATGCTTTGGTCGTCTTTTCATTGTGACCGTTTGGTTCACAACTTTGGTGATAAAAATATTTTTTAAATGCATTTAATGCGTGTAACCGTTGGACATTTAATTTTAAGGAAAAAAAAACATCATCATCTTATTTTCTATAAATTGAGCTTACCAAGAAGCATTTAGAGACTTCTTCTTTGGGGTAAAAAATCGTGTAGGGTTCTTGTTCTTCTTGGTATAATTTTTTCTAGCCATTCAATTTGATCTTTCTTTGATATGGCTTTTAGTCTCCCTTCTTCTTTGATAAAGGGATTGTTTTATTAAACTTTGTTATTAAAAGTGTGTTTTTAACGAAGATAAATGCTATAGCCTAATCGTGAGAGATTGCATATTAAAAGTTTTGGTCGTAATTGAGTAATTTATTCCATGAGGCACAAATCAATTTTCAAAGACAACATTTTTACATGATTTTATAGTGATGCGAGATTTTTTCATACTTTAAATTTTATCTCTTTTATTTTATTTATTTATTGTTAATTTGATCATTAATATTATTTATCAATTATAATATTTCTGCTCTATCACAAATTTATATCCAACAAAAAAAAAAGATGATAGATGTATTGACAAATAATCGAAATAATGTATGCCTGATTGAGGGAAATCCAGGAGTGAGAGAAATCCCAAATATAAAAACCAAATCTGCATGAGAATAACGAGTTTAGTCGGATAAATATTACGTCAACATCTCCTTTTAATATTTATCTCACTGTTGGCAGGTTTTAATAATGCACATTAGAGAGAATTAGGTACAGAACTTCTAAACATCTAACTGTTTAATAAAATGACGCTTATACTCTTTTAAATTTTAATTTAATACATGAGAAGTGAGGATAAAAATAAAAAGAAAAAAAATTAAAATGGTACACGCAAGTCACATGACCATTGATCATTAATTTTAATATCTTTGACTAATAGAAATAGGAAAAGTGTCATAAGATGGTAGTTTGATGAGATTAAATGTCATAGTTGGTAATTCATAGGGAAAAAGTGTCAAAATGTCGTAATTTATGGGAGAAAAAAATAATTACCCCTAGTTATAACAAAAATTGTATATAATTTGCATAAAAGAATCATCTGCCAAACTACCATGGTGATGGAGGTAAAGAGAAGGGTGATATAAATGAGAGTCTACCATACGGTCATAGCATAAAAGTGGGGTTTTGCCCTTCATTCATAAGTTGACACCTCAACTTTTAAGAAAAATGTACAAATTTAAATGAAATCAAAACACCTAGTGCCTAGATGCCGCCACCCACACCATCGCCCACCTCCAGTGACCGAGTCTTGCCACCACTTGCCATCTCTGGCGACATTTTGACGAACCAAAAAAAAAAAAAGAGAAGATCCGGCCACTAGGGTGGTAACGGCCTGTGGAGAGATCGACCACCCCGGTGGCCATTTCATCTCTAGCGAATGACCAAAAAAAAAAAAAGACAAGAAAGAGATATAGATGGCCACTGGGGTAGCGCAATCCACCCCAATGGCGGGGAGAGAGATCCGCCACCCCAGTGACCATTTTTTGTCTCTTTGGCAAGCCAAAAAAAAAAAAGATTCAGCCATGCAAACCCACTAAAAGATCATTTCTAATGCCTCAAAATTAAAACCTAAAGGGAAGATTAACCATTTTGGAAATTTTATCAAAAATCAAAGAAAAACACCGAGATCCGATTATGAGTCTTGGTGGCTGGCTGTGGGTTTGCTCTGCACCGTGGGTCTCAACGCCGTGGGTTTTCTTTCTTTCTCCCAAACCATCTCTCTTTCTCTGTTAAATGACAAGAAGAAGGAAGAAGGAAGAAGAAGAATGGGAGAGGTCGGTAGGGAGGAAGAAATGGGAGAGAAGAAGAAATAAGAAAAAATTTAGTGTTTTATTATGTAGGATAGTTTTGTGGGGTTTTTTTTTTTTTCTTTTATGTGATGTGTCTAACTTGTGATTGGGGGGCAAAAAACCCCTTTACGCATGGACCGAAGGGAAGTTTATTCCCGATATAAGTAGTCCGACTCAGGCAAACATTTTCAGTTGCCTGAATTTGTTCAGCGAAAATGGGTAAAACATCGCTACACCTTGCAATGTACCCATGGTTTGCCATTGGCCACCTTACCCCATATCTCTACCTTTCCAACAAACTTGCTCAGAAAGGCCATACAATCTCTTTCTTCATCCCAACCAAAACACAACCAAAGCTGGAACATTTGAATCTCTACCCGGATCACATAACCTTTGTCCCCATTTCTCTTCCTCATGTTGATGGCCTCCCTCCCGACGCTGAGACCACTTCAGATGTTCCATCCACTTTATATCCCCTTCTAATCACTGCCATGGACCGGACTGAGACTCATATTGAACATCTTCTCCGACAGCTTAAACCAGACATTGTCTTCTATGACTTTGCTTATTGGGTGCCAAAATTGACGAGAAAATTAGGCATCGTCTCAATTCATTACTGCGTTATCAGTGCAGCTACAGTCGGTTACATTATGAGGCTGACTTTTGCAACCCCGTCTGCCCTCCATCGCGCTCCATGCCCTCGAATCTTTGCTGGAGGGCAAAAGGCGAAAGTTTGGCAGGGATATCATGTTTCTTGATCAGCCTGACGCGCTGGGATTCTGGACGTGTAGAGAAACTGAGGGGCCTTATATTGACTATATTGTGAGCCAGTTTCAGAAGCCTGTGCTTGTTTCAGGCCCAATTATCCTAGATCCACCACCCTCATCTACTTTAGAAGAAAATGGGTTCAATGGCTTGGACGTTTCAAGGCCGCTCAATAATTTACTGTGCATTGGGAAGTCAGATCAAGTTAACCAAACACCAATTCCAGGAATTGGTACTGGGTCTTGAGCTTTGCGGCTCACCGTTTCGCAGCACTTAAACCACCCTTTGGGGCTGAATTTGTTGAAGCGGCGCTACTGGAAGGGTTCGAAGAACGGGTTAAAGAAAAGGAATTGTGCATGGTGGATGGGTTCAACAACGACTGATTTTAGGCCACCCTTCAATTGCTTTGTCACACTGTGGCTCTGGTTCTTTGTTGGAAGCACTGAGGAGTGAGTGTCAGCTGGTAATGTTACCGTGGATACCTGATCAAATTATCAATGCGAGGGTGATGGTCAACAATTGGAAGGTTGGGGTAGAAATCGAGAAAGGGGAAGAAGACGGCTTGTTCACCAAGGGAAGCGTCTGCAAGGCTGTGAAGGCTGTGATGGAAATTGATAGTGAGGTTGGGAGGCTGGCCAGAGCCAATCACGCTAAACTAAGAGATGTCTTGCTCAACGAAGATTTACGATCATCATATATTGACAGTTTCAGCCAGAAGCTTCAAGATTTGGTTGGGTAATTAATTTCTCAATACGTACGTATGGCGATGCACATCTCTATTTGCTGCAATATGCCCCTTATTGTTCTTAGCCTTGTTTGATTAATGTACTACTATTGTAAATTTGCAATTACAATGAACCTTCAACCTCTCTTCACTCAAAGTTGAAGGGTTTAAAGTTGTTTAGTAATGTGATTGGTTTTTTGGTTTGCTTTCTGTAGTTTTATTTTGTTTTTTGTTTTGTTGTTAGTTTTCGTGGGAACTAGTCTCTCTGTTCTTTGTGGTGTTATCCATCCAATACAAGCTATAGAGACTTCTGTAACCAAGAGTTCTTTCTTGTAATACATGGAAAATAAATATTTTTAGGGTCTGTTTGGGAGTGTAATTTTAATAAGTGTGATTTTAAAAAATAGCAATTTTAGAAACATAATTTTTAAAATCGCTACCTTTTAAAATTATTAGGGCATTTGGTAAAATAAGTGTCGTGATGAGCTCATCTTGGTGCTTCTTTTTGATGTCCATACAAAGGGGAGGGAGATTCGAGTAGTGACTCCGCTTTTATGAGGCGATGGTCTGATTGAAAGTACCTCTTAGGAACTCTGGCGCCATTCTTACGAGAAAGTAGAGATCTTTCATTTTTACACCAAACTTTCAACCTTACACATGGTTTTACTGAACAAAAAAATACAGAACAAAGTCAACAAACATTTGCATTGAATAAGGCCAAATTAAAACCTAACAATATCACCATTTGGCCATTTAATTACAAAACCATAAACAACATTTTAGCTGCACTTCTTTATACTATTTATATGTTCATTTATTTTAAGTTTATGATATAAATAAAGATATAGCCCCCATTTTGATTCAATAAAAAAAAATACTAAAAATCAATTTTTCACTAGATCAAAATGTCAAAATCCACCTTTAGTACCAAGTACGAATTCCGACAGTTAATTGGCAAGTGATTGATCAATGTCCATCCATGTACATTTTATAATAAAATCCATTAAAATCACATTTGGCTATTCAATGTATAAGGTGAAAACTATTTTGAAAATATAAATAGAAGAAAATTTCATTTTTCATACTTCGCCAAATTTAGAATGGACAGTTTTTCCATCTAATTTCTTTGGCATTACAAAGACGTCCCAACTAATGGCCTTGCTAACGACACGTTGTAAGTCTTCATAGTCGTGCTTTTTCAGGACTTCTTGTTGAAGGCTACCTAACAAGGCTCTTAGTGGCTCCTCTGGGCCACTTACGTCAGGATGGTTTGCTGGCACCATTATTAATGAAACTTTTGATGTCTCTACTAGACCAACCCCATCAGGACGGGTCTACTGATGTCGTTGTTGACACACACTATTGTAAGTTCCACTACTTCAACTTTAAAATAAAACCACCAAGTTAATAACAAAGTGTTTCAAGACTTACAATGCTTGTTTTGATCATTGAATAGGCCAATACTAAAAACCTAAAAAAGTTCAAATGCAACTTTCAAGCTAAATTAAAGATGACTGGAATTGTGGGTTTCATGCAACTCCTAGCAAACTCTATTTATCATTGATATTATATCATTCTTTTCCTATCAGATTAGCCTAGTGATTGCCATAAGGTACTCATTGACGAGGTGGGCCTTCTCTGTCACACCAAATGGCCTGAAGTCCTTTTGTTGGATTACCCAAGTCATCAACGTCGACTGTTGCCTCTGCTTGAAGATGTATGTATATGACCAAGGCCACTCTGGTAACCAAATCTTTTTGAAACTCATTTATGATAGAAACTTCTCTCCTGCTCTTCCACTTATTGAGCGTAGTGATTTATAAACATTCCACTTATGGTGTTGGTTACAAGCATCCTAATGCTATTGGTATCTTCTGTATCGGAGTGAAATAGCCTTAATGCTTCTGTGACACAAACGATGATTACCCCAACTGATATCTAATTGAAAAATTAAGTTGGGCTTAATCTTCGTTGAAAGCATCTTCTATCTTATACATGGTAAATAACTGACATTCAGCTTTTAGATCATGAATATAAATGGCCTAATGGCTTTAGTAATATATGTTACGTAAATTAGGTTAACTGTTGTTGTACTGTAACAATTGACATTGTTCTTTTTTTCCCATGGGCTACAGATATGCGATGAGTTTTGCTGGAAATGACGTGAAAAAGATATATGTGAAGAGAACGCCGGAGTTTAATAAAATTGCCCATGTCATTTTAAGTGCATATATATAGGCAACTTTCACTTGGCACAATATGAGAACGCTTCAGGTCAGAACTGCAACTATATTTGAAGTTGGCTATATCTATAAATTGACGTCACTAAAGTTCAATTAATGAATGTATCAGGAATGTCGTGAAGCCTGTGGAGGACAAGGAATGTACTCAAAATCGTGTCATATGAAAAGTGAATATTGTTGAAAATGACTTGTATTTCACCAGTCTACGGAAGACCCAAATCTGTCATGACTTCATTTATTCTCACTTGCCCATTTGTCTCTTCATTATTAAGTGGCTTCTAGAAGCTTTGAAATAATGGTCTTCTTGTTAATGAGATGAAGCAGTCAAAGAGAAGCGGCAGCAACTAAAAGAAAAACAAAAACAAAAAAAAAAAACAAAACTAAAAGAAAGAAGAAAATTTGGGTGCAGCTTCACGAGAACCCCAAGCCATGCTTTCATCTAGTCTTTTGTCCTTTTGTCTTTTACTTGTATAAAGAAGATTAAATGAGGCCATTTGTTATGGGTAGGTGAAAGTTGATGGACTCATTTAATAAGGAAGAAGTGTAAGACTTTTGATTAAATGATGGAGGCCATTCGGCCATGTTTTTTCAGAGCTTGGGGCCAGCTCCATTTTGGAAGGGCGATAAAGCTTCATCTTTGAAATAGAGAGAGACTTGTGATACATCATTTGGTTCATTGATCTCACATTTGAGTGCTTATTTTAGCTTAGAGAATTATAGAGAAGTACTCTATTTTGTATTTAATTCTCTTTGTGTATTAGTGAGATTTGGTGTATTGAGGCTTTTGGGTTTGAGTGGTTTTATGTACTACTCTTTCTTTGTACTCCACTCTTTTGTTAGTGAATTCTCCTGATCGTCTCTCGCCATTGGATGTAGGCATATTGTTTGAACCACTTAAATCTTGGTGTCTTGTGTGCATGTTGTTTTTCTATTCTGCACTTTTTTTATTTCTTTGGTGATCTTGGAATTTGCATTTGTCACAACAATTGGTATTAGAGCGGATCTTTATTTTGCGGGATGACTACTGGAAAATTTGAAGTAGAAAAGTTTGATGGTTAGAATAGTTTTTAGCCTTTGGCGCATTAAGATGCGAGCTTTGTTACAACAACAAGGCTTGGCGAAGATTTTGGATGGCGAAGTGCCATCAACATCATCAACGGAGGAAAGGAAGGAACTTGAAGAAAAAGCCCATAGTATAATTTTGTTGTCTCTCTCGGATGGAGTTTTGAGAGAAGTCCCCGATGAAGAAACCGCGCCGTCGACTTTGGAAAAAAGTTAGAAAGTTTGTACATGAAGAGTCTCTCACTAAACGCTTATTTCTGAAGCAACGATTATATACCCTCAAGATGCAAGAAGGTATGCCTCTTTGTGATCATCTAGATGACTTTAATAGAATTATTTGGATATGAAAATATTGATATTAAAGTAGATGATGAGGATCAAGCATCGATTTTGTTGTGTTCACTACGGATGCTTTTGATAATTTTGTTAATTCAATGTTGTATGGTAGAGATACCATCTCCTTTAGTTGATGTTAAACTGCTTTGAATTCTATGGAGTTGAGGACAAAATTGAATAGTAAAGGTAGTGATAATCAGGCAAGAGGATTTATTTGTTAAGGGTCGTTCAAAAATTACTCTAATTTTAGAGGAAATCTAGTGGGAGAGATTTAGATAAAGGAGGTCAATCGCAATCTAACTCAAGAGCAAAGTTAATTGTTACTATTGCAAGAAATTTGGGCATTACAAATCCGAGTGTCGAAGTTGAAAATAAAGAAGAAGGTGATAAGAAAAGTTCTTCTTGGCTGGTGTTGTTGAAGAAAATGATGAGGGTTCAGACCTTGTCCTTGCAGTTACCATTTCTGATAGTCATTTTTTCGACAAGTGGATCCTTGATACTGCATGTACTGCTCATATGTCCCCTAAAAGGGATTGGTTTATTAATTATGAGCCGCTTAATGGTAGTTCGATCTTGATGGGGAAACGATGTCGCTGCAAGATTGTTGGTTTTAGTGCGTCGAATAAGGATTCATGATGGGAATTGTGATTTTGAAGAATGTTCAACATGTACCAGATTTGAAGAAAAATCTTATTTCATTGGACACTTTGAACTCCCTTGGATATGAGTATTCCAGTGAAGGTGGAGTCATTCGGGTTAAGAAAGGCTCATTGGTTGTGATGCAAGGTAACAAGTATGATGGCCTCTACTTTCTTCAGGGCAGTACGGTGACAGATTCAGCTGATATGTCTTCTTTAGATAACTTTTAGACTATCAGCAGTGTTAGCACAGTATAATGAGGAGGAAGAGCATTTCATGTCTCATGTACCTTACTCTAGTGTGTTTGGGAGCATCATGTGTTGTGGTGTGCATTTGTAATTTGTCTTTTGTCCAGATGTTTCACATACAGTCAGTGTTTGTTGGTCCTGGAAAGGTTCACTGGTAGGCCGTGAAATTGGTATTTTGTTATTTATGGGTTGCTACAAATTTTGGTTTAGTCTGTGGTGTTGACTAATTAGAATTTGCTGTTTGTAGCTTGTGATTGCCCATGTTGGAATTGGAGGAGACGTCAGAGGAGATTTGTATTTGAGACTTGATGAAATTCAAGTCAAGGTGGAGATTGTTGAAAAATGACTTGTATTTCACAAGTCTACGGAAGACCCAAATCTGTCATGACTTCATTTATTCTCACTTGCCCATTTGTCTCTTCATTATTAAGTGGCTTCTAGAAGCTTTGAAATAATGGTCTTCTTGTTAATGAGATGAAGCCATTCGGTCAAAGAGAAGAGGCAGCAACTAAAAGAAAGAAGAAAATTTGGGTGCAGCTCCACGAGAACCCCAAGCCATGCTTTCATCTAGTCTTTTGTCCTTTTGTCTTTTACTTGTATAAAGAAGATTAAATGAGGCATTTGTTATGGGTAAGTGAAAGTTGATAGACTCATTTAATTAGGAAGAAGTGAAGACTTTTTGATTAAATGATGGAGGCCATTCGGCCATGTTTTTTTTAGAGCTTGGGGCCAGCTCCATTTTGGAAGGGGCGATAAAGCTTCATCTTTGAGATAGAGAGAGACTTGTGATACACCATTTGGTTTATTGATCTCACATTTAAGTGCTTATTTTAAGCTTAGAGAATTATAGAGAAGTATTCTCTTTTGTATTTAATTCTCTTTTGTGTATTAGTGAGATTTGGGTGTACCAGGCTTTGGGTTTGAGTGGTTTTATATGTACTACTCTTTGTACTCCACTCTTTTGTTAGTGAATTACTCCTGGATCATCTCCGCCAGTGGATGTAGGCATGTTGTGCCAAACCACTTAAATCTTGGTGCTTGTGTGGCTGTATTGTTTTTCTATTATGCACTTTTTTATTTCTTTGGTGATCTTAGAATTTGCATTTGTCACAACAAATATGATGTGCAGTCCACTTTTGAGGGTGACAAATATGATGTGCAGTCCACTTTTGAGGGTGACAACAATGTTCTGATGCAGCAGGTATGTCAAGTATACCTTTTCTTTTTCTTTTTTTTTTATAAATTTATTTAAGAAATTTACTGCACAAAGAATGGACATGTTGGTTTCTGACATGTGAGTTGTCTGGGAGGGTGACCTCAAAATAAAACAAAACAAAGGGACATGGTTTGTGGCATGTGAGGCATTGCTTATGTGCTAATCTACTCAAATGGATGGTAGAATGGTGGCCTTTCATGAGTGCTATTCATGCAGTCGTGACTGCAAGGAGCTAGGGCTTTGCGTTTTCACAAAGATGTTGAAATTGTTTCTAAATTCATTATGGTTAACTGTGGTTAACGTATCCCTTAGTTTTCATTAATTAATTAATAATTTGTCTGAACCGACCATAGCTAATAATTATTGGTTGAATCTAAGACTCCCTTTGTTTTGGCATAAAACAATTTTCGAAAAATATTTTTCATATTTTGCGGTGTTTGGTGCGAAAGAAAATAATAATCAAACATAAAACATTTATAGTTAAACATTTTTGGTTTAACCAGAAAAGCTTCAATAATTTTTTTGATAAAAAAAAAACATAAATATTTTTTGAATTTGAGCTTCATCTTTTCAAATCGGCGTACAACCGCAGGACCACTGCGGGACCTTTGCCGAACCTCCACCAAACTGCCACCGGACCTCCATTAGACCATCATCCAATCTTTGTTGGAGGTTATTGGAAGTCACTGGCCATTTTTCACCGTCAGTCAATTTCCATACAAGTTAAAAATAGAAAAAATATTTTTGGGAAAATCATTTTTTCTGAAAATTGATTTCGTTGAAAATATTTTCCAACAAAAAATATTTTATGTTGAAACAAATAGAACGTTAATTGTGTGATTCAATTTATACTTGCATTACTAATTAATGAGCAACACTTAAAATGAATATTTACTGTTTAATTCGCTATTAATTTTTTATTCTTTGAATTAAAGAAGATTATCATGCTAAATTTAAATATTATTCTACTCAGTTGTACTTTAGTGGAATTCTGTCTGCAGCAGTTAAAATGATTGGATGAATATGCTTACTCAGGTCAGCAAGGCACTGCTTGCAGAATACATAGCAGCTAAGAAGAGAAACAAACCTTTTAAAGGAATGGGGTTAGAACACATGAATAATCCATGCCCTGTCATTCCATCCCAGCTTACAAGTTCTACCCTTAGGTGCAGCAAATTCCAGGTAATATGATTTAGTTACTTTTCCTGCGCTGTGTGTTAGTGATGTTTAAATTTATAGATAGTTCTCACCACTTGTCTACGTCAGAATGACGCATTATGCTTAAGAGAGCGGGATTTACTGAATCGATTTGCTGCTGAAATATCACAATACCAAGCACAGGGAGAAATCAAAGAGTATGCCTTCATTTTGGTGAGAACTTGCTTCTGTTACTGAAGTTGCAGTTTTCTCTCTCTCTCTCTCTCTCTCATCGTTGTTTACCCGTATCTGTACCACAGTACCAGAGTTATCAGCTAGCAGAAGACTTGGGTAGAGCTTTCACAGAACGTGCAATACTGCAAACCTTTATAGAGGCTGAGGCCACTGTACCTGCTGGTTCACTGAAGGTAATTCTTAATAATTGATTCTTATGTATTGTCTTCAATAGTTTCTGCTTTGATCAAGTCTGTGAGGATATTTAATTGGTACTGGATCTCTAAAATCAGTTCTTTATTGTCCTGCTATGTACATTGAGGCGGGTTAAGTTTAGTTTATCCATTTACTAGAAATGTAAAATCGGATGAAAAGGGAATTGGTTTTGTTGATAGCAAATAAATTACAAATGTAGTTGCTGAATATGTTCTTGTGCTTTTCCTGCAGGATGTCTTAAGTCTCTTGAGATCCATGTATGCCTTGATTTGCTTGGAAGAAGATGCTGCTTTCCTACGATATGGCTACTTATCGACGGATCATGCTGCGGCAGTCAGGAAAGAAGTGACAAAACTGTGTAGTGAAGTACGACCACATGCACTTGCTTTGGTCAGTTCCTTCGGCATCCCTGGTGCTTTTTTGAGCCCTATAGCTTTTAACTGGATTGATGCAAATGCTTGGTCTTCAGTTCAGCACTAGTTAGGGTGCAACAATGCTCTCTCATGTCTAGCTGAGACAAAATGTGTACTGCTTTTGGCTATCTGCTGTGGCAGGAAGAAAGGTTGAATAACATTTCTACCTAAAATTTAGTAATGGATGAGGTTCTGTATCACTATTTGTTAATAAAATTGTTGTTAATCTATCTACATATGAAGACTGGATGTCTCTAAACTGTAGACTAGAAAAGGATTGGCTCTCACTTCCTGCCCAAGCTCCTTTGCATCTAAGAGACAGATTTACTGTCCAACTTCTTTGGGTTGCTCAGAGCCAGAGTGAACAGCCACTTGGGTCATTCCCATGCATCCAATTCAACTTTCTTTTCTTGCTTCCTCATCCCATGAGATTTAAGTATCAACAAGAAAGCGGGTGGGGAAAAATGAGCTAACAAAATTGTTCAAATATTAAGGAGAAGTGTTGATACAAAGACACCTCATTATTGTTATAAGATAGAAAATGTGGTTTCTAGCATTACTCTAAAATAAAAGAAAAAACTACTCATATTTTCTTTGAACTACATTTCCATTGTCAATGTTCTCCCATAAACTACCAAATAAAGTCAAATGTCCCCCATTGAAAAAAATGCCCTTCATAACATTTTAAAAAACAAAAAAAAAATGAAAACTAAAAACTAAAAAAATAATAATAAATTTAAAAAAATTAAAAAAACCGAAGGGTTCATTTTATTTTTATTTTTGTAAGAAAATTAATTTTGTTTTATTTTTTCATTTGTTTTATTTTTATTTTTATTATTATTTTTCAATCACTTTTGTCTTTTGTTAACCTTAAGAGGGACATTTGACAATAGGGTGATAATTTGATCAAATATGTATAATTTTTACAAAATAAAATATTGGAGAAAGCGAAAGCCAATATGTATAATTTAATAGGGTTACATTGTGATTATATTGACTTGTAAATTGTGTTACAGTGGGGTATATATATATAAAAGCTGACTGAAAGGGTACTCCTTGATGATTAGTGAGGAATGGGACTGAACAAACAAAAATGGAAGACCAAAATCTTCAAGTCGATGAAACACAAAATCCTCAAAAAGCATAAATCACAAATCCACAAAATCTTCAACCCAAAAACATTGAATATTTCATCACTCAAAATCAGCAGAAATCAATAAAAAAAAATTGTACCTAGAAATCAACCAAAAAAAAAAAACTAGAAATCAACGGAGATGAGATTGAGAGACAGAAATAAGAGAGAGAGATTCAGAGACGGAGACAAAGAGAGAGAAGACGCAGATGTGAGAGAGATTTAGAAATAAAGATGAAAGATTCAGAGAAAGAGACAAAAGTTGGTGAGAAAAGATAGATTTTTATAGAATAAAAAAAAAAGTGAAGTAAAAGTAAATAAATATTATTTTAATGATATATGGAAGATTTAGGAGATTTATTGTAGGGTGTATTTAAATAGGGAATCAAAAAGAGTTTTATTTCCTAAATTTAAGGAAAATAGTTGGATTTGTACTGCTAGTATCTTAAACCATGTTCTTATAGTGGTTAAACCCCGGGCTCGTACGGTGGAGTCAAAAGCTGCAGCATCCATATTAGCTTCCAAACAATTTAGTGGAGGAAACCGGTAGCTAGGAGATTTGCCTCGATCGTCTCTGTACGTGTGTTGTTTCAGACCCTCATGAATTTTCTCCTCATTATATCACGAGAGGGCGATGGGTTTATATTTTTTTGACCTTTTGGTTGATAGTATGTGTGATCCAGTGTTTTCATTTTAAGTTTTATGTCCTTTGTTCCAAGCTTATGTGGCCTCACATGGCCTCATACTATTGGAGGGCTGATGTACAAATTTAATTGTACTAGTCAATTGCACGAGTCAATTGTAATATAGCGGGCGTGCAAGTGCGAGGTCGAACCCACAGAGAATCGTGTTTGTCAAAAACCAATTTTAAAGTGCTTAAATTAAACTTATCTTAACCTAGTCCCAATATCGAACACGTATGCATTAAAATAAACTAAATTAAAATGCAATAAAATAAAGAAATAAAAATAACTAAAGTCCCTAATCCACCTCACAATAAATTAATTAATATATAAACATGCTTAGCTCATATTCATTAAACATTTATGCTACAAGGCATACTACGGCGTTAACACATTGTTCATATTTCCGCCTAAATGATGTAATACTTAACTAAACATGAATATATATTTAAATATATAGTTAATTAAACATCCGCTCATCGATTAAAAGCAATGCATGTTCTAGTGTCACGCTTAGTTCATGCATGCTTACGCCTATGCAAGTCCTATCGTGCCTATTGAAATAATCAAACGTACGCTCATTTGACGAAAGACAAAACATGAAAGGTCTAGGTCCAAAGGATCCAATGTGAAAGTGATTTAACACTAACTACAATGGATAAATGGACGTAGCCCTAACGATGAAATGTATCCATCGGACTAAACGCTATGACCAAACAATCATGCACAATCGATGCAACTTTGTCACTAAATTAAACCGAAACGAACTAGCATGGCAAATAATAAACGGATTAAACGTAAAACTAACTATGAAAGCATTGAAGTAAATCTAAAGTGAAAGGAATAAGAGACTAAAAGTAAAATAAAACATAAATTAAATAAATGACAATTTAGGAGGGATTTATAGTGGAAAACAGAGGGCTTTGGGCCCTAGAGGCACCTCCCAAGCGTGAAAAACAAAAGAATACACGAGGTCCTAGTTCAGGCGTCGAACGCATGTCCTTATGTTGAACGCAGAGCAACCGCTAGGGCGTCGGCGTGCGCGCGTCGAATTCCCCGCCATGCGTACTGACAGGTGCGTTGCGCACCACGGCGCTCAACGCACTTGGCGGTGAATCAACTTCTTCACTTGGTACATTTTGCCTTTTGCTAGCCATGTTTTAATGCAATGTCCTGCACAACACAAAATACTAAAAACACTAAAAATAATTAGATATTAACAATGCTAAAGGCCCAACGAATATAAATTAAGGGGTCCAAATAAGCACTTTTAGGCACCGATCAAGGGCATAAATAATTTTTGGGTCCGTTAATTTGGGTTCACGATTTCAAAAATAGCAATTTGAAAATATACGATTTCTCAGTCGCCCGTTGAGCAACCTGATTTCTCCTCTTTATTTTATTAATTCATGGATTATTTATGTGCAATTTATATAATGCTTCTACATTTGATATTCTATCATGCTTTTCATTTGTTAATTGTTTCTGTTATTATTTCCGGTTAATGCATAAAAGTCAGCGATTTCTATTGTTTCATCACTTCGATTTGATGAAGGAGGTGATTTTTTTGGTTCATGTATATATTTGCCACGTCATTAAGTTCATGTATTTTTTGAAATATTTTGTTTATATATATTTGGATAACAATGTTAATGTATAAAGACATTTGTACTTGTTAGATTATTACTTGTTGATTGTTAGTTGTTTATATATAATGGATGGATGGATGGATATTATTATTAGCTATCGGTTGGGACCAGATTGATCTGCATGGATGGATGGAATGGGCTCCTCTCCATTTCAAAGGAAATGGAGAGAGCCGGTTAGGCTTTTTAGAAGGGCAAAATGGACTTTTCAGTTGAAAAGTTCATTGAAATGTCCATCTTGCCCTTAAAAAAAGGCCTAAACGGCTCCTCTCCATTTCATTGCTAAATGGATGGATGGATGATATTACAAATCTTGATTATTAGGTGTGGCGACTCTCAAATATACCGTCAGCCAAAAAATTTAATATAGAAAACCAAAAAAAAAAAAACTATTTACTAAAGTGGCAAAATTTACCATGTTACCCCCTAGGGGTGACATGGTAAATTTACCACATTACCCTTTGTGTAATGTGGCACTTCCACACGTTAGTACTATTTACTAACGTGTCAAATTGTGACACGTTACCAAATGGTAACATGGCGAAATTTGACATGTTAGGAAATTCTCAGTTTTAATGGACACATTACTAACATGTGTGACACGTTATGAATGGCACGTTAGCAACCATTACTAATGTGTCAATGGTCTTGACATGTTAGTAATGATCCGTTAGTAAAAAATAGGTTTTTTTTAGTGTGGTTCTTAAATGAGTGTAACCATCCTATGATTTTTGGATCACTGGTTAAAGTTAGGCCAATCTCTTAGCATTCAAGTCTATTAATTGGTTCATCATAGTTTTGGATCACTAGTTAAAGTTGTGGAACCACAGTTTATAAAATTTGTTATAGCTAGGGACCCTAACAAAAAAAAAATAATTGTTACTTAGTCTAATAATGTTAACATGACATTCTCGACTATATTTCGACTAATCTTTATTAAATAAAATAATTCATTGATTAATTTAGAATACCACGTTAATATTGTTCAACAATTACAATATGAAAATAAAATATCTAAAATTACTCTTTTTTCTATATAAAATTGCAAAGTACAAAGCGATACCCCACCATGGAATGGGGTATCTTCTAGTTGGCCTAAAAGCAACCCAGTATATTCTACTTACATCACCTTTACATGCCTTCTAAACACACAATTTAAAACAAAAATAATTGTAGGCCAGCATATCATCCATCATCATCATCCCCTTCAACTCTTTTGTACATAAAACACTTAGCAACCCACACATAAACACACAAATTCAAAGCACTCAACCCAGCCAGCACCCAATACTACAGTCTCAAAAAAATTTCTTGTTGAGACTAAGCATATTTGACACCAAATAAATTTGCCACATTATTTCAAACTTATTAACATTATTTGAAACTAACTAACATTATTTAGATGAAACTAACTTACCAGAGCTGAACAGAGACCTGATGAGTGAGTTTGCCAGAGATCCTGCCGGAAGGGAGAGTGGCACCGGAAGGCTAATGTGCCCGAAAAATGAGAAATAAAAGAGACCAAGGCATATGATAGCCACGGTAGGGAGGGAGAGCGGAGAAATGAGAGAGATGAAGGGAGAGACACGAGCAGGGAGAGGTAAACTAGGGGTTTCCGACCACTATAGTCGTGCGGGGGCTCGAAAAAAAGGGGGGAAGAAGAGAGAAGGGAAAAAGGGAGAGGGAGAGGGGTCATTCGTGTGGGCCAGTTGGGTCCACACCCTAAGGCCCCATTGGTAATGTGGACATGTGGCGACGTGGCACATATGCCATGTTACTAATAGGGTGACGTGGCATATGTACCACGTCACTAAATTTTAATTTTAATTAAAAAAATCATTAATTAAAATAAAATAAAATAATGTGTTTTAAAAAACATATTTCCCAACCCAACTATATAGACTTAATTATATTTGTTAATATTCAAAACAAATAGTAATGTTTTTATTTTGTACTTATATATATATCCCGGCCACTGTAACAAAAAATATGTATTCACGTACAGTTTTGGGGGGACATATATACTGGTCCAATGGGTTAATAAATCTCGTTGTTACCTGAACCTTGCTAGGAACACACAATAACAATTGCTACCAGCTAAAGTACATAGTTTTTTTAACAATTAATATTTATTAATTAACTTAGATAGCACTATAGCTAGCTGCTAGTTTAATTATTTTACAATTGTATGAAATTAATTAATTAGGGCTAATAATATTGGTATGTCGCCGTACGAAGCTATCCGGCGACTATTGGTATGCAATCGTACGAAGTGCTCTATGGACGCAAGTGTTAGTCGCCCTTGTATTGGGACAAAGTTGGTGAGAGGCAAACCTTAGGGCCAAAGCTGAGTCAGAACACTTGTGACAAGGTGCTTTTCATCAAAGAAATGATGAGTACAACTTCGAGTTGGTAGAAGAGTTATGCTGATAACTGAAGGAGGCCTTTGGAATTTGAAGTGGGAGATCGTGTGTTCTTTAAAGTGTCACCCACTGGGGGAGTGATGCGTTTTGGAAAGAAGGGGAAGCTCAGCCCCCGATTTATTGGGCCATTTGAGATCACTCAGAGGGTGGAAAAGTTGGTATATAGGTTGCCTTACTCCCGGACTTGGTTGGGACACATGACGTTTTCCACGTGTCTATACTAAGGAAATACATAACTAACCCCGATGTAGTTGTGGAGTACGAGCCTTTAGAAATCCAAGAGGGATAAACTTAAGTTGAGGAACTGGTGAAGATTGTGGATAAGAAGGAGTAGGTGTTGCGTACTAAGACGATTCCTATCATCAAGGTACGACTCTTTCCTTTAAGATTATATTTGGACAGTATACCTATTTTCATTTTGGACACGGGAATAGTCGACTAAGAAAGAGTTGTTTTCTCTTCAGGATTATGGCACCTATATCAATCGACCCGAACTGCATGTGATAAGGGTGAAATTTAAAACCGCCTAACCGCTAACCGCACTAACCGCTAACCGCTAACTGCTTTGAAAGCGGTTAGTAAAAACCGTTAACCGCCTAGGCGGTTAGTGGTTAACGGGTTTTGAAAAACCGCATAACCGCTAACCGCTAACCGCCTTTTATTAAAATATAATATATACTTATATTATATATAAATTTCATATAATAAATAACAATGTATTATTGTAGTCTAGTGGTAATTACTCTGCCCTTTCGCCTAACAGACTCGTGTTCGATCCCCCAATCAGCCACTTTTGTTAAGCTTTATATTTTTATTATGTATATATATAGAAGTGCAAAACGACGTCGTTTTGCACTTCTATATATTCTTCTCTTACTAACCCTAAACCTAAAAAACGAAAATCACTCACACTCACTCTCATCTCTGCAGCCTCTTCTTCATTCTCTCTCAATCTCTCGATTCTCAGCTCTCTTGTCACACTTGGCCGCTTGCTGCCTTTGTCTCTCTCACGCCCATTGAAGGTTTTGCCATTTTAGGTTTTCAGTTATTTTATTGTCAGGTATTTTATGTCATTTTCAAGTATGAATAGATTTATTTTGTTTTCTGGTATTTTATCCCCAGGACGATTTGAACAAGGATTTTGGCCATCTCTGTTGAAGATTTGAGATCATTTTCACTAATTAAACGTGGTAAGAATGTTTTCTCACCGTTTGAAATTTATTTCAATATTTCAAGCCCTAGGTTTTTTATTTTGGGATTTCTTCAATTTCAGTTTGGATTTTAGTTTCTCTGATAGATTAATCTTGTAGATTTGTTTTTAGATGTTTCTTAGTCCCTGCAATAGATTTGTTTTTTAGATCTGTGGTGTTTCTTTGTTTAATCTGTTAGATCTGTCTTGTTTCTTTGTTGGATCCTTTTTTATTTTGATTTCTTTTTTTTGTTATGTTTCTTTGTTGTTTACATGTTGTTGCTTGGATTAGGACTTGATATTATCTTTTTGTGATTAACTGTATTAAGCTTTGTTTTGATAGGGGCTTTGTTGGTAGATCTGTGAGCATTGGAGCAGCAGACCTATAAGTGACTAAAGAAAATAGCAATTAATTATTATGGCAAAGGGATATATGTTTGAGTGTTCATGGGATAAAATTAAGATTGCAAGTAGATTATTTGGTTTTTGGAAATTTTATTTGGGTGTTGAAATGCATTCTGAGTAAACTAATGTAAATTTATGGAATATTTTAGTTTTTTTAAATTAATTACTATTGGGCTCCTTCAATATGGGCTAATTTGATTATAAAATGGCCTTGAAAAGACAAAAAGATGGAAAAAAAAAATGTTTAAAGTGAGCCCAAAAGAGCCTAATTCTCAGAACATATTTCTCAAAACCGGATTAAAACCGGCAAAAAAAAGCCCAATAAAAAGAGGTTAATCAGATCCGGTTAATCATTCAAGTGTTAACCGTCTAGGCGGTTAACTACTATATGGTTAACGGAGGCGGTTAGTAGATTTTACTAACTGCCTAGGCGGTTAGCGGTTAGCGGTTTTAGCCACTAACCGCTAACCGTAACCGCTATTTCACCCCTAGCATGTGAAACTTGTAACACCCTACCCTAAATGATATAATAATGTCCGCTTTGGGCCAAGTCTACATGATTTTAGTATTGTGTTTACTCCCAAAAGGCTTTATACCATTTAAAGAGAGCATATTCCATATAAACACATCATATAATCCATACCCAAGCAATGTAAGACGTCACAATCACCATTTCTTAGGACCTATCGTTCTCACTGGCGACCCTTACGGCTTGTGCACGTCCCCCCATTTCAGGCTAGACTATGGCTCTGATACTATATGTAACATCTTGCCCTAAATAATATGATATTATTCGCTTTGGCTCAAGTCCGCACGGTTGTAGTATTGGGTTTACCCCCAAAAGGCCTCATATCATTTAGAAAGATTATATTCCATATAAACACATCATATAATCCATACCCAGGCAATGTAGGACGTCAAAAAACTACTTCTATGAGATGATGGATCTAGGAGTGGAGATTGACGAAGATTGGTATAGTGTGGGCGACATTGAGTACGATGCACTCAATGACTTACGAGGATATTTTCGTAGTTGTTCGAAGATGATTTAGTGCTAGTTAATGGATGTGAGAAGATGCCCCAAGAACCTACTAAGCACGATTTCGATGACATTGCTGACGGAATGTATCATTCCACTTCTATATAAGAGCTATTCTTTTGGTATTTGTCTAGAAATGTCAAGGATGAAATTCTTATAAGGAAGGGAGAATTTAGTGACCCAAACAATTAACTGGGCATAAGTAGCTTAGTTAGGGGATAAATTTGGGCTTTGGGTCACTAAAACCATTTAAGGGGTAATCTGGACTGTAGTGCAGATGTACGCTAGGTCAGGCGGATAAACACTACTGTTTTTAGTGCGGACAAACTGTGGGAACCACTGGACGTACACTTTGCAAACCATATAACGAACGTACATAAGACCACTGGACGTAAGCTACCTTTGGGCGGATGTCCGCTGCTTTTTAAGGAGTTAGTGGTAGCCCTCTCCTATAAATAGCACCTTACCCCATTTCATTTCTCACGCTTTTCAGACACCCTTAGGTTGCTAATGTTTGTTTGTGAGTGTTTTGTGAGTGTGTGTGTGGTGTTTGTGTGTTTTAGAGCTTTCGTGAGGGGAAACTCTTGTAGTTTTGCTTCAAGAAGGTAATGTTCGACTCCTTAGCTTTTTAATACGTCGTTATGTTGCTCAATTTCTTATTTGTTATAGTTAGTTGTAATGTTAGCTTAGTTGCATCTTAAATCTTGCTTAGGCTAACGTTTTATTAAGCTTAGCACTGTTACTTTGCATAGAGGTTTCAATCTGAGTTAAGAAGCCTTAGGAAGTATGCGATGGCCTTAGGAGTCAGAGAATAGGCAGACAGTAGAGAGAAAATAAGGTTCTCCCTGAAAAACATTGAAGCAGATGTACGGTCTTGTGATCGAACATATGGTCCATCGTGACATGGTGGATGTACAGCCCCGAGCCAGACGTACGGCTAGAGTGTGACATGAATACCCTATTTTCAATAGCCGTCCCATAGCTTTTGTTTTCCTTGCTTTACAGTTGTTTTGGTAGGAGTAGAACTAATAGAAGGTTTTTCAAATATTTGGAGAACTTGGATCAGTCCAAGAACACAGAAATACTTTTCGACCCAGGTGAGTTTTAACTCACATAATGCTTAATGTTACTTTTTTCATGCACTACGCGTCTATTTTGTGTACCAAGAAAACATGCATATTTTACATCTCTTACTGTTATACTTATTGTACATGAACTCTGGCATTTTGAGAAAAATGTTGTGTTGAATATCACTCAAGACCTGATACGGGTGATCTTTAAGGATATGGATCCTATTTGGTTTAAAACTATGTAGGAGGATGGAGGCACTACTTGTGATGATATGATAGAGATTTTAATCTCATTAGCCATTTTTAAGCTCAAGTCTCGACTGTGATCTGTTGATCTTTTGAAACAATGATGTTATATTTTTATTTGGGTATGTACTACTACTTGATGATGGTTTGATAACCAGAACATTTGGTGATTATCTATGTGATGTCGTTGATGTTGTTATGTTTTCCTCTAGTGTATGTTGTGTGATACTTCATTATTATCTCTTGTTCCCATAGTCTTAGTAAAGTCTTCCACTGCTGTTTTCTCATTACGACGAGTAAAGGTGAATTCCCTAAGGTCTTGTTTTGCGAGGGTCAGGACTGGGTTGACACGTCGTGGAATCAATTCCTAGTCAATTGATTTGCCTATCAGAATTGTCACATATATAGCTAGTAATCGTGCCTAGGGTTATTATATATATATATATATATATATATAGTAACCCTGGCTAGCATATATATATATTAATTAATTAGTTACTATATATATATATATACAACCCTAAATATATATTAAATAAGTTACTATATATATAGTAATAATTAATTAAAAATATAACCTTAGATAACCCTATATTTTAAATATTTTTTTAAATAAATTAAAAATATTAAAAGAAATAAATTTTGCTTAAACAAATTTAAATTTCTAACATAAGGTGATGTGCCATTATGCCACATCACCATGTGGTGCTACATCACCACATGGTGACATGCCATATAAGGTAACATGACATTATGCCACACGTTACTAAAGACAACATTAACATGGCACACTTTGCCACATCACCAAATCTCAATGAACAGTAACCACGTTACTAAATAGCCCTTTTTTTGTGTGTGTGTGTAATGACTCCCGGAAAATAACAAATAGAGAAGCGGATAGGAGGTGAATTTAGTCATGTGTTTAAAAAATGCTGTGTTTTAAATTATTTATTTGAATTGATTTTGTTTCTAAAAAACAAGTAAATAATGAATTTTGAGAGAGATTAACATTCCAACAAACGAATTAGGATCATTTTCCATGGAGAAGGATCCTTGTGGTCCACAAAGACAACACGATCGGAAAAGTCATTAATTAATGTACAGAAACCAATGGCGGATCCTTTTCCATGACGTAGGATTTTTTTTTTTTTTTTTTTTAACAAAAGCTAATGCACGGAATAACTAACACCAGCTCATGAAAAAAAAAAAAAAAATTATATGTTTTCAAAACAGTCAAATATGATACTATGAAAAAAATACAAAATTAATACCTCATTAGTTTCTGTCAATCTAAATTGACGAAATTCCACATCATTACCACGTATCACTCTCAAAATATGACACATGTCTTAAAAGTTAAAAATAATTATAAAAATTAAAAATTAAAAATAATGTGATCCGGGTTGGGATGCTTCCAGTGAGAGCGTTGCCGGTTAGAGCACTCATAATTAAATATGGGATTTGCCTATATTTTATATCAAAAAACAACGGTGTTTAATTGAAGTAAATTAGGGATTGCGCAATTCATAATAAAAACTTGTGAAATCAACCAAGAAATCACAGCGTAGCAAACCTACAAAAGGAATTATCTAATCTAGTCTAATATATACCGGAATACCCATTAAATTAGACGACACAAACAAATAAAGAAGACAAAGAAATTCCATCAATTTAGATTGACAAAAGTAATGAGATATCGATTTTGTATTTTTTTCATAGGTAGGGATCACATTTGGCTGAGATAATTACCCCAAAATCTAATGATAGGAATAACTTGCTGCCTTACCAAACCTTGGTATAGGCCTTTGTATATATAACAAGAGTATTATACGAGAGATCAAATACAACTACACAAGTTGTGTTGGAGTAAACTACTGCTATACATTGAGTGACCTTTTGGGCCACCCCCACCTTAGGGATGGCCCATGAACCAACCGTCTAGTGTGGCTCGCAGGCCACTCCTGAGGTTGTGGTGGCTCGCAGTCACTCTTGAGGTGGGGGTGGCTCACCGCCATCCCCAGGCCATGGGGTGATGTGCGGCCACCCCCTCCCTCAGGGGTGGTTGTCAATTTGGTAGTCATCCCTCTATTTTTTTTTTAAAAAAAAATTATTTTTATGTGTGTGTGAGTTTGACATTGAGAAATTTTAAAGTTTTTGAGTGTGTGGTTGTTATAAATACAAATTTTGAGTGTCCTTTTTTTTTTTTTTTCAAAAATTACTTAATATCGTTGTAACACACTCTTCAAACGACACCTTTCAATGCATGAAAAGCGACAAGCAGGGACGGAGCCATGAAGTTTTATGAGAGGGGACCAAGTTATTAGGATTTTTTTTTTTTTTTGCAACATGTAATGAGCTGGTACTTTTTTCTATTTTTTTCTTCTTTTTCCAATCACTAGTACTTAAATACAATTAGGAATTGAGCTTAAAATTGTGTCATATTCTCCAATTAAATGTTTAAATTATAACAAACAATATTCTCAATATTGAGTAATCATAATATCCAAATTACAAGACCACTTAGATTAGAAATTGGGCTTAGAGTACAAACCTCAAAAAGTATGACCTGCATTGAGTTATTTTGTACCTCATTGATTAACATCATATTCCCATATGTGAAACGCAATCGAGGATCAAACTACAATAAATTTTGTGCACTTTTTCTTTTGAAATAGTCAAATATTATATTTGACTTTCTCATCATTTACAAATACATTTATATGATCATTTTGCATCTTTAAAAAATAAAGAAAAAATATGCGTAGGTTAACAATGAACAAACTCACATGAATAACATAATAATCACATAGAGATTCTAAGTTAAACATTACACTTTAACCCTATAATTATTATTCTCTTCCTATTCCATTAATCTGGCAACTTACCCCCAATTTATAAAAGTCATATTCACATACAATAATCAATATTATTTTAATATGACATATTAGAACCTAAACCTCATAGGCATCAATTTCCATTGAACTCATAAAAGTCTAGGGTTAATTAACACTTTAAATATAATTAACACATCGAATTAGCAATCCTAGTGTTCACATACCAAAAACCCTAATTTAATTCATATTATACAAATTAGGGTTTATATCCATACTATTAATAATAGTGAAATTGAAGCTTTCAACCTATTAATCTAACAACTTGAATCTTAAATCATGGATAAAAATTCATTACACACTAAAGCCCCAAATTAATTTTAGGAATTTAACTTGTTATTAAAATTCTTCCAAATTCGTACCTAATAAAAAATTACTCAAATCATTATGATTTTAAACTTGAAATTCAATGGGTCGAACAAAAACTCAAAGAGAAACTAGAGATTTCTCAATGACATTAGTTATAAAAACCCATCAAAATAGCAACAACATAAAACACATAAATTTTTTTGGGGAGGGACTGTTACCTATCAATTTTTTTTTTTGGGGGGGGGGGGGGGGGGGAAGGGACCAATATTACTATTTATTTTATTTTTACTCCTTACAAAAACTTTTTGAGGAAATGGAGGGGGGACCGGCCCCCCGCCCTCCGTCTCTGACACATAAATAGTAACACTACTCAAGCGTCATTTTAACATGTAAATAGTGATGCATGAATAGTAATACTATTTAAGCGTAGCATTTCAAAGTGTTAATACTAACACTATTCAAATGTCACTACTTTATGAATAACATCGTTTAAACAGTAAAATGCGGTAATTTAGTGATGTCTTCCCAAATGTGACTACTTGGGATGTCTTTCAAAACATCATTATCCAACCTTGTTTTTCTAGTAAAACAAGGTTGGCATTATGCGAAGAATTTTGCCCTATTTAATGGTTATATCACTAAAGAGATAACATTGTTTTAAAAAAAAAAAACTCATGTAATGTACCTACCTTGCAAAGTAAATGACACGGCCCAATGAAAATAACAATTAGAAAAGGGAATGGCAGGAGCATTTAATTAAATTTTTTTTTTTAAAAGTGTTTTGTGAGTATTTTCTGTATTAAATTATTTGTTTATAATATTGAATAAAGTTCTGATTCGATCACTAAAAGTAAATAATAATGTTTGAGAGACATTAGCAAGCATAACTCCATGAAAATAATAAATGGAAAAGCCGATAGGAGGTGCATTTAGTCATGTGTTTAAAAAATGCTGTGTTTTAAATTGTTTCTTTGAATTGATTTTGTTTCTAAAAAATAGTAAATAATGAATTTTGAGAGAGATTAACATTCCAACAAACGAATTAGGATCCTTTTCCGTGGAGAAGGATGGAGAAGGATACTTATGGTCCACAAAGACAACACGATCAGAAAAGCCAATAATTAATGTACAGAAACCAATGGCGGATGGTCCATATAAATCAATGGCGGACGGCCACTGGCCCACAACAACGTAAAAGCACATGAGTGTGTAGGTTACCATGACGTAGGACTTTTTTTTTTAACAAAAGCTAATGCAACGAATACCTACCACCAGCTCACGAAAAAAACAAAAAAAAAAAAAACAATTTTTATTTTATTTTATTTTTATTTTTTTATGTTTTCAAAACAATCAAATGTAATATTGATAAGAACTATGAAAAAATGCAAAATTAATATCTCATTAGTTTTATTGGTCTAAATTGATGGAATTTTACATCATTGCAACGTGTTATTCTCAAAATATGCCACATGTCTTAAAAGTTAAAAATAATTATAAAAAATAATAATAAACCTAAAAAAAATAAAAATAAAAAATAAATATAATGCGATCTGGGTCGGGACATTTCCGGTGAGAGTGTTGCCGGTTAGAGCACTCAGAATTAAATATGGGATTTGCCTATATTTTATATCAAAAAACAACGTTGTTTAATTTAAGTAAATTAGGGATTGCACAATTCATAATAAAAACTTGTGAAATCAACCAAGAAATCACAGCGTAGCAAACCTACAAAAGGAATTGTCTAACCTAGTCTAATATATACAGGAATACCCATTAAATTAGATAACACAAACAAACAAAGAAGACAAAGAAATTCCATCAATTTAGACCAAAGAAAACTAACGAGATATCAATTTTGTATTTTTTTATAGGTTAGGTATCACATTTGGCTGTTTTGAAAAGATAAAGGGAGAAAAAAATAAAAATGTGTAAACCGAGGTATTAATAAAGTAGTTAACTTGTTTTTTTAATAAAAGCTAATTAATTGACACAAAATGGTAATTTGATGAGGTCGGACAATATGGTTGTTAATTTATCGGGAAAAAGTGACAATACATTGTAGTTAATAGGGACAAAAGATAATTACCCAAAATCTAATGACATGAATAACTTGTTACCTTACCAAACCTTGGTATGGCCTTTGTATATATAACAAGAATATCATACAAGAGATCAAATACAACTACACAAGTTGTGTTGGAGTAAACTAATGCTAGTGACCTTTTGGGCCCCCCACCCCCCACCTTCACCTTAGGGGTGGCCCATGAACCATTGTCTGGTGTGGCTTGTAGGCCACTCCTGAGGTTGTGGTGGTTCGCAAGCCACTCTTGAGGTGGGGGTAACTCACCGCCATCCCTAGGCCATGGGGTGATGTGCGGCCACCCCCCCTTAATCGACAACCACCCATCTATTTTTTTTAAAAAAAAATTAGTTTTATGTGTGTGAGTTTGACATGGAGAAATTTTAAAGTTTTTGAGTGTATAATTGTTATAAATACAAATTTCGAGCATCCTTTTTTTTAAAAAAAATTACTTAGTATCATTTGAACAATAACACACTTTTCAAACGACACCTTTCATTACATGAAAGGTGACACACAACTCAAGCGTCATTTTAACATGTAAATAGTGATGCATGAATAGTAACACTATTTAAACGTAACATTTCAAAGCGTTAATAATTATACTATTCAAATGTCATTACTTTATGTATAACATCGTTTAAACAATAAAATGCCATAATTTAGTGATGTCTTCCCAAACGTCACTACTTGGGATGTTTTTCAAAACTATATTATCCAACCTTATTCTTGTAGTAAAATAAGGTTGGCATTATATGAAGCATTTTGTCTTATTTGATGGTTATATCAATAAAGGGATAACATTGTTAAAACAAAAAACAAAAAAAAGGAACCAAAAAAAAAAAAAAACCCTCATTTAATGTACCTACCTTGCAAAGTAAATGACACGGCCCAATGAAAATAACAATTCGGAAAGGAAATGGCAGGATAAAGAGATACATTGACACGGCCCAATAGAGAGATAACATTGTTTAAAAATAAAATAAAAACTCATTCAATGTACCAACCTTGCAAAGTAAATGACACGGCCCAATGAAAATAACATTTAGAAAAGGGAATGGCAGGAGCATTTAATAAAGGGTTTTTTTTTGGGTGAGTTTTTTTATATTTTATTTTATTAAATTATTGGAAAATTATATCAAAATATCTTAGTAAGTATGCCAAAACTTTTAAATCTCAAAGCTTTGTAGCCCTATCTAAACCCACGTTTGGGTGAGACAATATCAAGAAATTTGTGTGGTGGACTAGGTCACCTGTTGGCCTACCTTTGTATTGTGGACCACTCAGTACTACTCACCTGCAACTCCAAAGTTGATCATCTTACTATCACTTGAATAATGACTATGTATGCCCAAAACATGTCACTTTAGACCATTATTTATTTATTTCAATTTTTTTGTTATTCGCACAATGATTTTGTTATATTTTTAAAAAAATGTTTAGTTTTTAATAATTATTTTATTATTTATTTGTTAAAAGAATGGGGGTATTATAAGAATATATATATATATATATAT
Organism: Carpinus viminea; assembly: GCA_013348765.1. Classification (NCBI taxonomy): domain Eukaryota; kingdom Viridiplantae; phylum Streptophyta; class Magnoliopsida; order Fagales; family Betulaceae; genus Carpinus; species Carpinus viminea. Next base: position 31,208,421 of record CP054673.1, read on the forward strand.
AAGTGGCATTTTTTACACATTTTGGTAGTTTAGGGAGCTTCTTTAGTACCTTCTGAGCATTGAGAAGCTATATTGCAAACAACGTGTAGTTTGAGGGGCTTTTTACAAATTTTCCCTATTATAAATTAATGAAAACCACCTTAGTTACTAGCCTAAAAGAAGAAACACGTTTATTACAAAGTAGTACCAAAAATTCCAGTATTAAAGCACTCGGAGAGAGGAGTATCACCCTACATATTTGATCACCAAGGAGAAAATCATCAAGTAAGCTCTTCTATTAGCAAAAAAAAAAGCCTTTGCACTCAAAAGAAGCACATCCATGCTAACATATTTGAACTCAAAAGAAGCATGCATATCCATGCGAACTTAGGTATTAGAGTGTCTTCCGCTCCAATCAGAGACCCTCTAACATCTTTTCCCATTTCTGGGAAAATTGCCATTAACCCTCCAGCTCAACAACACGTCAACTCAAAGCCTTGGCAACGGTTGTCCTCACTATAGAAAAACACCTTTTTAGTGACACGCGAATAGTGATGTTTTAGCTCTAAAAAATGACACTATTTAGTGACAATTGCTAATTAAACAACATTAAATCTAGGGTTGAGAATGAATGATAGTGTCGTTTACTGTTCAAATAGCACTATTTAAGGTCCTTTTAGATCAAACAACATCTCATCAATGGTGTCATTACTATTTACATGTTACTACATCAAAAGTGACATTTGAACAGTCAAACATCACTTTTCATGAGATGTTTCTCACTATTTAAACGACACCTAATACATGCATGTAGCTTTCATGGGAAAAATGCCTCAAAAATTGCTCCACAACAAAAATTTAAGTCTCGTTTGGTTTACGAAATGGACTAACTAATTAATCTTATATATGTATAGCTATTCCCTTGTTTGGTAACATAATATTCCTGTGAATAGTTTATTCTTATGAAACTAATAATCTCATGCATACAGTATTAGCTAAACCATTAAAAAAATGAATAGCTTAACTAATTCTTAAGGAATATAATACATTTTACAAAAATACCCATATATATATATTAAACCCAAAACAAAATTAAAAAAAAATGAAAAACAAAGTGGGTGGCTTGGCCATCCATTGGGGTGGTCGACCACCCATGGAAGAGGTTCCAACCCCCCGTCACATTTTGGGGTGGCCGTAAATTTGCTTTAGGAATGGCCACAACCACCTAGAGGGCTGTCGGGCACCCTTTTTTTTTTCTTTTCAAACTGAGATTTTTTTTTTTTTTTGTAATTTTGATTCAATTCCAATTTTGCATGTGTGTTATTACCAAACTAAAGAATATGAATAGCGCTATTCTATTCCATTCTTTTATTTATAGTAGTAGCTATTTATTTTCCAATAGACTAGACATTCCACGAACCAAACAAGGCCCAAGAAATTTCTTAATGATAAAGTCTACTCAATTAAAACATGATAAAATACATTATTACATTTGGCCAAATCTAATAATGGCAAGAAAGCAATCTCAACTCTGATTTAATATGCTGAAGCTGCCTAGAGTTTTGACGGCTTCCTACAACCAATTTTAAACCCTTCAACTTCGAGTGAAGCTGAAGGTTCATTGCGCTTACAATAGCGCTACATTAAACAAGGCTAAAGGACACTAAAGACTAAAGAGGTTTATTGCAGCAAATAATGACATTAATTTGTCTCTACATGATCCAAACATACGTACTGAGAAATTATCCAACCAAATGTTTAAGCTTCTGAGAGAAACTGTCAATATATGATGACTGTAAATCTTCGCTAAGCAAGAACTCTCTTAGTTTAGCGTGATTGGCTCTGACCAGCCTCCCAACCTCGCTATCAACCTCCATCACAGCCCTCACAGCCTTGCAGACGCTTTCCTTGGTGAAGAAGCCATCTTCTTCGCCTCTCTCCACTTCTACCCCAACCTTCAAGCTCTTGGCCATCATCTTTGCAGTGATAATTTGATCAATCAATTGCGGTAACATTACAAACTGACACTGGCTCCTCAGCACTTCCAACAAAGAACTCGAACCACAGTGTGTGACAAAACACCCAATTGATGGGTGGCCTAATATCAATCGTTGTTGAACCCATCCACCATGTACGATTCCTTTTCCTTTAATCCGTTCTTCGAACCCTTCCGGCAGTGCTTCTTCAATAGACTCAGCCCCAAAGGGTGGTTTAAGTGCTGCAAGAAATGGCGAACCGCAAAGCTCAAGACCCAATATCAATTCCTGGAATTGGTCTTTTGTTAACTTGCACTCACTTCCCAATGCACAGTAAATTACTGAGCCGGTCTTGAAACATCCTAGCCATTCAACCCATTTTCCTTCCAAAGTAGAGGCTGGTGGGTCTACTAGAATTGGTCCTGAAACAAGCACGGGCTTCTCAAACTGGCTCACAAGATAGTCAATACAAGGCCCCTCAATTTCTCCACATGCCCAGAATCCTAGCGCGTCAGCCTGAGCAAAGCTTGTAAGTATGCGATCAAGAAAAAAGACATCGCTGCCAAACTTCACCTTTGCCAATGCAGCAAGTAATCGAGCTTCATGGGCACGGAGCATGATGGATGAGTCTGGAAAACCAGATGGGGGCTGTATAAGGTCAGCCTCGGAATGGTAACCACTGCGTTGCCTTACAGGGACCAGAGTGTAACCAACTGCAGCTGTACTGCTAACGCAGTAAACAATTGACTTGATACCTAATTTGCGTGTCAATTTTGGCACCCAACAAGCAAAATCAAAGATGACAACGTCTGGTTTAAGGTCTCGGAGGAGAAGATCAATATGATTCTCAGTCCGGTCCATGGCAGTCATAATGTGTGGGTATAAAGTGGGTGCCACATCTGAGGTTGTCTCAGTCTCGGGAGGGAGGCCATCAACAGGAGGAACAGTGATGGGGACAAAAAACAGGTGCATGGAGACCTCTTTTGCTGCCACGACCAAAATTAGTTGCATGAGGACTAATCTTGTTGTGCGAAAGGTCGCGAATCTCTCACACACTCAAATCAAGCGGAACAACAGTGATAATAGTGTTTAAAGAAAAATAAACAAAATGCAAAATGCAAAATGCAACAAGACACAAGATTTACGTGGTTCGGCAATTTGCCTACATCCACGGTGCAACGGTAGAGAGATCTTTCACTAATTCAAAAGGGGAAAATACAAAAGAGTGATAAAACACTCACAAACCCAAATCCCCAAATACACCCAATTTCCCACTCACAAGCTCTGATATTTTTCTGCTGAATTTTTTTTTTTTTTCTCTCGGTGTATCTCTCTCTATCTCTCTGCTTGCTCTTTTTCCAAATGGCCGAATGGCCTTCTTTTATAAGCCAAAAAATTCTCTCATTTCTTCATTTCTTATTAAATGAGCCCACTAACTTCCACCTATTTAATCCACAACCAACTGCACCACCTTTTCTTTTCTTTGACCGAATGGCCTTCAATAAAGGGTCTTCATTTCTCCTTTCTCCCACGCAAGTGATGCAGCTCCTTGCTCATTTATTTATGCTGCAACAAATGAGAGCCACCACTTTCTTCTTCAATAAATGTCCACCATTCTTGACTTTGGCCGATGCTAGCAAAGAGCTTCAATTTTTCTTCTTCAATTAATTGACAAAAAATCAATTTCAAAGTTTGACTAATATGAGCCAACTTTTCAACAATTCTCCACCTTGGCGAATATTCTCTACTTTACCGTTGCACTTCCAATCTGCTTCAAATTTTCAAAATATTGGCTAAGCCCAAACAATGTTTGAACTTAGCTCCAGTAACCACTTTGGTTAGCATGTCTGCAGGATTATCTGGTTCAATCTTCGAAGAAGAATGTCTCCTTCTTCCATAATTTCACGAACAAAATGGAAACGGACATCAATGTGTTTTGTTCGAGCATGATGAACTTGGTTCTTCGCCAAATGAATAGCACTCTGACTATCACATAAAACTTTCACATTCTTCTGAAGAATACCCAAGTCCTCAATCAAGCCATGTAACCAAATTGCCTCCTTTATGGCATCAAGAATCGCCATATATTCAGCTTCAGTAGTCGACAAAGCAACTGTAGTTTGCAATGTTGACCTCCAACTAACTGGTCCTCCTGCTAGTGTAAAGACATAACCGTAGTAGATCGGCTTTTATCCAAATCACCAAGGATAGTCCGAATCCACATAACCAATTAAAATTTGATCAAGTCCACTGTCAACTCGTTCAAATTTTAAACCAACATCAACAGTACTCAGAATATACCGTAGAATCCACTTCGCTGCTTGCCAGTGCCCTTTTCTGGATCATGCATATATCGCTCACCATCTTGTTGCTTGAAATATCGTGCCTCGTACACACCATAGCATACATCAAGCTACCCACCAAATTTGCATATGGAACATGAGCCATGTGATCACGTTCCTCATCTGACTTTCTGGAGACATAGCGCACTAAGCTTGAAGTGCGCACTAACGGGTAGTTGTAGGTTTGGTATTATGATCCATACCAAAACGCTTCAACACCTTCTTCAAGTACTGTTTCTGAGTTAAGCAAACAATACCTCTTGCCCTCTCCCGAGTAATTTCCATGCCAAGAATCTTCTTAGCTTCACCAAGGTCTTTCATTTCAAACTCATTTTTCAATTGAGTTTTTAACCTATCAATCTCCACAATACTTTTACATGCAATTAACATATCATCAACATATAAAAGTAAATAAATGAAAGTACCATTTTGTAGCTTGCGAAAATACACACAGTGATCAAATTGGCTTCTTGTGTACTTTTGCCTCATCATGAACTGATCAAATCGCTTATACCACTGTCTAGGAGATTGCTTCAAACCATATAGCGATCTATTCAGTTTGGTAAACCAAATTTTCCTTACCAGCAACTTTGAACCCATCTGGCTGAGTCATATAAATATCTTCTTCTAGGTCCCCATGCAAGAAAGCAGTTTTCACATCTAGCTGCACTAACTCTAGATCAAACTGAGCAACCAAAGCCAATAAAACACGTATGGAAGAGTATTTAACAACTGGAGAAAATACCTCATTGTAATCAATACCTTCCTTCTGAGCGTAACCCTTGGCTACCAATCTGGCTTTGAAACGAACGCCCTCTTGTTCTGCAGGACCCTCCTTCTTGGTATATAGCCACTTGCACCCAATTGCCTTCTTCCCTTTCGGTAGTTGAACCACCTTCCAAGTTTGATTCTTGTAAAGAGACTGCATCTCCTCACCCATAGCTTCCTTCCACCTAGCTTTTTCTGAGTTGCCAATTGCCTCTCTGTAGGTTAAAGGAATATCTTCTTCGGTAATTGGTAGTGCATAGCTCGTGTCAAGATAACGAGCAGCTTCCGTATTTCTCGCCTTTGGTCATGACCATAATAGGGTCTGCTGTAGAGAGACCTTTGAGTTGGGGCCTCTTCTTCAACTTCATCTGTAATCTCCTCTTCAATTTCAACTGGAAGTTTATCTCTGCTCAGTTGCAGAGATACTTTTGGAACCTCTAGCTCCACTCGCATAGTCTTCCTGTAGAATGACGATTCTTCAATTTGAGAATTCTCCACCTTGCATTTTCGACCATCTCATCATCATTAAAAGTTACATCTCTGAGAATAACTTTCTTCAACTCGGGACACCAGAGTCTGATCCCTTCACACTGTGCTAAATCCCAAGAATCTGACTTTCTTGGCTCGTGGATCCAACTTGCTATCTTTGACATGGAAATATGGACAACCAAAAACATGCAATTTATCATAATCATTAGCGGTTTACCGACCATACCTCGAGGGAGTTTTTCCATCAATTGCAGCATGGCAACCTGCTTATCGGGTGACACGATAATTCACAAATTTCCAAAAACTCTTGCCCAATCCGCACCGACAACATACATCGTACCTTCTCCGAATAGTACGGTTCATGCTCGCCACCCCATTCGCTATGGAGTCCTACGACCGTGAAGTGTCTCACAATCCCTTCATCCTCGCATATTTTCAAAATGGATCCGATGTGTACTCACCGCCATTATCACGAGTCTTTTAATTTTTCTGCCATTTTGAGTTTCGATCATTTTCTTCCATGTCAAGAAAATTCCTGTGACTTCATCTTTATGCTTCATGCTGTACACCCAAATTTTCTGGAAAAATCATCAACAAAGGTAACAAAATAATGTTTACCTCCCAATGATGGAACCTTTGTAGGTCCCCAAACATCTGTGTGAACATAATCAAGAGTCCCTTTGTGTTGTGAATCGTGCCAAACTTGACTCGTGTCCGCTTGCCTGAATGCAATGTTCACAAAATCCAAATTTGCTGTTGTGGCACCATCCAACAGAGACCTTGCTTTGCTAGCCCTTGCAAAGCCTTCTCACCGCATGACCCAATTTCATATGCCACAATTTATTATTATTATGGATTACCTTTTTAGAGTTGTCGGATATTGTGGCAGCTGCTCCAACAATGGTAGTCCCTTGCAGATGATACAAATTATTTTTTCGAGTAGCTTTCATCACCACCAATGCACCAGAAATCACTTTCATGAGTCCATTCTCCATAGTGATTTTGTAGCCCTTCGATTCAAGAACACCCAAAGAAATCAGATTTTTCTTCATGTCCGGTACATACCGAACTTCTTTCAAAACTCTAGCTGATCCATCATGCAACTTCAAACGGATTTTTCCTATCCCTTTCGTCTTACAGGCGACGTCATTTCCCATAAGAACTACTCCACCATCAATCAAATCCAAACTAGAAAACAATTCCTTGTTTGGACAAATATGGAAGGTACAGGCTGAATCCATAATCCATCCCTCTGAATGGCAATCAGAAGATGTCCCAGCCAAAGCAACATCTGAATCTGAATCTTCAGTTTCCGTGCTCACCACATTAGCTTTATGCTCCTTGCCCTTAGTTTGCAACTTAGGACAATCCTTCTTCCAGTGGCCTTTCTGACGACAGAACGCACATTCATCCTTTGCAGGAAATTTCCTGTTTGATGAAGTGCCTCTTTTCCTTGAAGCAGAACGGTTCCTACCCGAGGGTTTCTTACTTTCAGATCTGCCTCTTACTGTCAATGCCCCTGACGATCCGCTGTGTGCTTGCTTATCCTTCCTCCGATACTCATCATTTGTTAGTGCATTAGATACATCATCAAATTTAAGCGTATCTTTACCATACATTAAAGTAGTAGCAAGATGTTCATATGTATCGTAGTTTAATTAATTAACACTACAGCTTTATCTTCATCATCAATTTTAACATCTAAATTTTGCAAATCAGCAAGTATTTTATTTAAATTATTCAAATGCTCTGGCATAGAAGTACCTTCAACATACCTGAAGCCGAAAAACTTCCTCTTCAAATAGAGCTTATTTTCAATGCCCTTGGTCATATACTTGTCCTCCAGCTTGTTCCACAACTCCTTTGCCATAGACTCCTTCATAACAAAATACTTCTGATCCTTTGCAAGACAGAGCCTGATTGTTCCACAAGCTTGACGATTAAGCTTTTTCCAATCTGCCTCGACATCTCCTCGCTTGTCCTCCAGAGTCACATCAAGTTCTTGTTAGCCAAGACATCCATAACTTCACATTGCCACATGCAAGTTATTCCGTCCATCAAATTTTTCAACATCGAATTTTATGCTCAAACAATCGACCTCACAACCGGTGTAGGTCCACCAGATTTTGGATTTTCACCAGATTTTGAAGTTGACTCCGCCATCGTGGTATTCCAAATTTTTCAGCAAACACTAAATCACCCAAAACAATTGCCTAGGTCGAAACCCAGAGCTCTGATACCAATTTGTTGTGCGAAAGGTCGCGAATCTCTCACACACTCAAATCAAACAACAAAGGATAATAGTGTTTAAAGAAAAATAAACAAATGCAAAATGCAAAATGCAACAAGACACAAGATTTACGTGGTTCGGCAATTTGCCTACATCCACGGTGCAACGGTAGAGAGATCTTTCACTAATTCAAAAGGGGAGAATACAAAAGAGTGATAAAACACTCACAAACCCAAATCCCCAAATACACCCAAAGTACCACTCACTGGCTCCTATTTTTTCTCTACGGAGCTGAATTTTTTTTTCTCTCGGTGTATCTCTCTCTATCTCTCTGCTTGCTCTTTTCCAAATGGCCGAATGGCCTTCTTTATAAGCCAAAAAATTCTCTCATTTCTTCATTTCTTATTAAATGAGCCCACTAACTTCCACCTATTTAATCCACAACCAACTGCACCACCTTTTCTTTTCTTTGACCGAATGGCCTTCAATAAAGGGTCTTCATTTCTCCTTTCTCCCACGCAAGTGATGCAGCTCCTTGCTCATTTATTTATGCTGCAACAAATGAGAGCCACCACTTTCTTCTTCAATAAATGTCCACCATTCTTGACTTTGGCCGATGCTAGCAAAGAGCTTCAATTTTTCTTCTTCAATTAATTGACAAAAAATCAATTTCAAAGTTTGACTAATATGAGCCAACTTTTCAACAAATCTTACTTTGCGTTTAGAAGATTGATTTCTATGGGGGCTTGCGAGATTTGTCTATTTGAGGCAGATTACAAAGAATTAGTGGTTTGCTTAGTTATAATTATATTATGATGTAAGAGGACTACAGTTCGACGTTTGAAAGAACTTGCTCTACTGTGAATTGTAACAAGTTCGATCTTCTTTTTTATCTGTTATGTTAGTTTGAAGTATTGGCTAATGTTCGTGAGCAAAATGAAAAGAAAAGAGCCAAGTGTTCAGACGGAATTCATAGCCGTTCGGACGTGATGCAATTAAGGACTCGATTACTAAATCCGAGCTCCGTTGAGTCCCGTTTGCATCGTTCGCTCGTCCGGACGTCTTGAACGCGCCGCCAAAGATTGAGTCTGCGATGGAAGAAAGCGATGGAGCCCTAGCCCGTCGGGCGCTCATCATGACCGTCCGGACGCCAAGCTTTAATGAAGCCTTTTCACGTGTTTTAAAGAGCCCGTCCGGACGACCCATGTTCCGTCCGGATGCCACCACTAATAATTTTATTTGGTCAGAATTTGTTTCCTAGGTCTAGGTTTTGTGGGGCTATTATAAATACACCTCTATAGAATGTTAGAGCGCGGATTTTCACCCGGAGAGTTCGTGAGATTTGTGATTAAAGAGAGATTTATTGTGAGCCTTGTTGTTCCTCTTAGAGGATCTTTGTTAGTTTGTTTATGGCGTAAGTTGAGAAGCCTATCGGAAGGGTCGGTAAAGGAGAATCACGTTGAAGAAGATTGTGAGCAAGGAGGCGAGTTGGAGCTTGTCGATCTTCTGAGCCAAGGTCTTGCAAAAGGTTGTAAGTGTTCCTAGTGGTAATCTCTGGATAATCTTTTGATAGTGATTTCTGGATTTGCCGGAGAGGTTTTACTTTTAGATCTGCTTTCTAAAAGGTTTCCTCTTCGTCACCAAAATCCTTTGTGTTTGATTGTTCATATTTTGGTGATTGCTTGCTTAGATTTAAATATCCGTTAATTCCGCATAAACTGTGATATTTATCTGTTTAGCGTTTTTCATGTTATTTTCATTAGTATTTTGATTTGATTAAATTTATCGCTGGTCTTAAAAAAAAGGGAAAGGTAAATTAAATCATCCAATGAAATACTTTATTACGCGCATATATATATATATATATATATATATAATGTTTCAAGTTTTAAATTTTCAGTATGACTTTTCAACGTAAAATGTTTTTTGTCAAAAAATAATTTCAATAAAAAAATATTTTATAACATTTGGTGTATACGGAAAATAACAATATATATTATTCAATCATATTAGACTCTAAATTATGAAAATGTCTCAATTAAGTCTTAGAGGTGTCCTAATTGAATCTCGTGGGGACCCAACTAGGAGCTTTCGGGACCCCACTAAGACCCAACTGGGACCTGTTGAGACCCGATTGGGTCACGGACAGGTACCCATGAAGTCCCGGTTGTGTACAAGTGAGGTCCTTAATTACAGGGACACAATCAGATGGATCCCAGCGAAGTTTTGGTCTGAGATAACGCATTTGACTAATGCAAGGGGAGTTTTGGACACAAATAGTAGTTTGATAGAATCAGACAATATGATTGTCAGTTTTTGGAAGAAAAGTGACAATATTGTAGTTAATAGAGGCAAAATATAATCATCCCAAAATCTAATGATATGAATAACTTGCTGCCTTACCAAACCTTGGTATATATAGGCCTTTGTATATATAACAAGAGTATTACACGAGAGATCAAATACAACTACACAAGTTGTGTTGGAGTAAACTACTGCTATACATTGAGTAATGTTTATCTGGGCTGTAGTTTTGAAATACATGATAAGTCTTTATCACCGATCTTTATCAGAAGGCTTATATTTAACAGCTGTTGGTGTCTTCATCTTATCAGAAGTCTTGGCACTGTGTTGATAACAATCCACCCCCGAGTACACCCAGGCACCTCCTGCAGCAGTCGCTTCTCACCTTTTCATGCTCCATGTTTCACGGCTTGCCTCCTCCTGATGCACATCACATCAGCACAACCTCGTGTTCTCAATCCTCCAGCTGCACTTTTGTATTTTGTCATTTTATCTACAACATTCCTCAGTGAAAATGGGTAAAACAGCGCTACACATCGCAATGTACCCTTGGTTTGCAATTGGCCACCTTACCCCATTTCTCCATCTTTCAAACAAACTTGCCGAGAAAGGCCATAAAATCTCCTTCTTCATACCCACCAACTCACAACCAAAGCTACAGCATTTCAATCTCTACCCAGATCACATAACCTTTGTCCCCATCACTGTTCCTCCTACTGATGGCCTCCCTCATGGCACTGAGACCACCTCAGATGTGGCACCCACTTTATACCCACACCTTATGACTGCCATGGACCGAACTAAGACTCATATTGATCTTCTCCTGCAAGACCTTAAACCAGACATTGTCTTCTTTGATTTTGCTTATTGGGTGCCAAAATTGACTCGAAAATTAGGAATCAAGTCAATTCATTACTGCGTTAGCAGTACAGCTGCAGTTGGTTACATTAGGGCCCCTGCAAGGCAACGCAGTGGCTACCATTCCGAGGCTGAGCTTATGCAACCCCCATCTGGTTTCCCAGACTCATCCATCGTACTCCATGCCCACGAAGCTCGATTCTTTGCGGCTTTTGCAAAGCTGAAGTTTGGCAGCGATGTCCCTTTTCTCGATCGCGTATCTACAAGCTCAGATCAGGCTGACGCGCTAGGATTCTGGGCATGTAGAGAAATTGAGGGGCCCTGTATTGACTATCTTGTGAGCCAGTTTGAGAAGCCCGTGCTTGTTTCAGGACCAAATATAGTAGACCCACCAGCCTCTTCTCTTGAAGAAAAATGGGTTGAACGGCTAAGACGTTTCAAGGCCGGCTCAGTTATTTACTGTGCATTGGGAAGTGAATGCAAGTTTACAATAGACTAATTCCAGGAACTGGTATTGGGTCTTGAGCTTTGCAATTGGCCATTTCTTGCAGCACTTAAACCACCCATCGGGGCTCAGTCTGTTGAATCTCTATCCACTACAAGAATAGACTAATTCCACGTAACTTAGTTATTTTATTATAGGATGACTTTGGTTCACTCTTTTCTGAAAAAGTGAACCAGAGTCATTTCAAAGTTGTACAAATCATTTTAAAGAATAAATCTACAGATAATGATCAATGATGAATATGGCTTGATTGGTTTTAAAAGAACGCATGCAGTTTTTACCGTCTAGACTCTTCTTGAACGGTGCTCTGCGAGTTGGTATTGTTGTAGTCATGTCCAAGTTTACCCTTCCAACATTTTTAAATAGAGAGAAAAAATTATGAACATAATTTCTCAAGAGTAAGTCATCCAAAGACCAAATCCAACAAAAATAATTTGTCTATTGAAGCCCACTAAATACGTGAATCTCATATACCACAGGTTTTTCCTATTAATATAATGAAAGGGAAAAGTCCATGTACCTTACTCTATAAAGTTACTATTTAATTAACAATGACCCCTCCTCAAACTTTGAACTACAAAAAAAATGACAATGTCCTCCGAGGCTATAAAAAAGACAAAAATGATATTTTTCTAATAAGTGAAAAATACTCTAATAAATTTGAAAAAATAAACCTAAAAAAAAATAGTAATGGATGAGCTTCTGTATCACTATTTATTAATAAAATTGTTGTTAATCTATCTACATATGAAGACTGGATGTCTCTAAACTGTAGACTAGAAAAGGATTGGCTCTCACTTCCTGCCCAAGCTCCTTTGCATCTAATAGACAGATCTACTGTCCAACTTCATTGGGTCGCTCAGAGCCAGAGTGAACAGCCACTTGGTCATTCCCCCATGCATCCAATTCAACTTTCTTTTCTTGCTTCCTCATCCCGTGAGATTTAAGTATCAACAACAAAACGGGTGGGGAAAAATGAGCTAACAAAATTGTCCAAATATTAAGGAGAAGTGTTGATAAAGGCACCTCAGTATTGTGGGATAGTTATAGGATAGAAAATGTGATTTCTAGCATTACTCTAAAACAAAAAAAAAAGTATATATATTTTCTTCAAACTACATTTCCATTGTCAATGTTCTCCCATAAAGTACCAAATAAAGTCAATGTCCCCCAATGAAAAAAATGCCCTTCATAATTTTTTTTTCTTTTTTTTTTTTAAAAAAATCTTAAAATTATAACGAAAACTAAAAACTAAAAAAAAAATAATAATAATCATTTTAATTTTTTTTTGTTTTATTTTTGTAAGAAAATTAATTTTTTTTATTTATTTTTTTCATTTGTTTTTTTTTATTATTTATAAAGATATTTTTGTCTTATTATTATTATTATTAGGGGTAATTTCACTAACCCCCTCAAACTTTAGTCACTTTTGCAGACACCCTAACATTCAAAAACTCTCACTTACCCCCCTTGAACTTTCAAAAATTCTCACTTACCCCCATCCGTACAAATTAAGACCAAAATACCCCTGTTTTTCATTTTTTTTTTTTTAAAAAAAACATTTTGGAAGTTGACATTTTAAATAGTGAATTTTAAACAGTGACTTTTGTATAAAATTCCAACTTCCAGATATTTTTTTTTATTTTTTTAAAAAAATAAAAAACATGGGTATTTTGGTCTTTTTTTAAAAAAATTGTGCCCTAATTTGTACGGATGGGGGGTAAGTGAGAATTTTTGAAAGTTTAAGGGGGGTAAGTGAGAGTTTTTGAATGTTAATTTTAAGATCAATTTTGTCTTTTGTTAATTTGGGAGAAGACATTGTCACAATTAGTAGTTTGAGAGGGACATTTGACAATATGGTGATAATTTGAATGAAATATGTATATTTTTTACAAAATAAAATATAGGAGAAAGCAAAGCCAATTTGAAAAGAAAAAAAAAGAAAAGTTTGAGATAGTTTGACCATACAGGAGGACTACATTCACCGACATACTTTAATAGGGTTACATTGATTATATTGACTTGTAAATAGTGTTACAGTGCCTTCAAAAAATAGATCAATCAGTTAGGACCACGTTTAATAAAGTAGAGGTCATTACTTCGAATTCTCTCCCCCTCTTCTTGTGTAAACATGTCAAAAAAAATAAAAATAAAAAATAGTGTTATAGTGATGATATATATATATATATATATAAGCTTTGGTGATTAGTGAAGAATGGGACTAAACAAACAAAAATGGAAGACCAAAATCTTCAAATCGATGAAACACAAAATCTTAAAAAAGCATATTATATAAATCACAAATCCATAAAATCTTCAACCCAAAAACATTAAATATTCCACCACTCAAAATCAGCATAAAGCAACAAACAAAAAATTGTACCAAGAAATAAATAAAAAAAATTGAAAAAAAAAGGAAAAAGAAAGAAAAGAAACTAGAATTCAACGGAGACGAGATTGAGAGACAGAGATAAGAGAGAGAGAGATTCAGAGACAGGGACAAGAGAGAGAAGACACAGATGTGAGAGAGAGATTGAGAGATAAAGATGAAAGATTCAAAGAAGGAGATGTGAGAGATGGTGAGAAAAGATACGATTTTATAGAATAAAAAAGGGTATATATAATACATGGGTCTGCTTAAAATTTTAAAATCTTAAGTTTTTTTCGAAAATTACTCCTTGGGTGTAAAGGAAACTAGAATAAAATCACGTCTTTTATTAATGGATTTTGGGTGATTAAATATTAATTTTAAAATTTTAATTTTAAATTTTAAATCTAAAAATTATAAAAATAAAAAAAATAAAAAACAAACGGCAATAGGGGTGGCCGTTTGGCTCTGGGTGTGCAGAACCACCCCATGGCCTTTGGTTCGGCCACCCCTAGAAACAGCCACCCTGTATCACCCTCTGTTCACCTCTGTTTTTTTTTTTTTTTCTTCTTCTTCTTCTTCTTACAGAGATCTCTGTTTTTTTATATCATTTGCTTCCTTTTAAGGACATCATGAAGGGTTATTTTAAGGACCGGTTCTTCTTCGTACAGAGATCAGATACATCATGAAGGGTTATTTTAAGGACCGGAAGGCCACGTCGGAGGCGTTTAAGGATGGCTGGTTCGTAACCGGCGATGTCGACGTCATTCATCCAGATGGGTATTTGGAAATCAAGGACAGGTCCAAGGATGTCATCATATCCGGCGGCGAAAACATCAGCAGCGTCGAAGTGGAGTCGGCGCTTTATAAGCATCCGAGAGTGCTGGAAGCGGCGGTGGTGGCAATGCTGCACCCCCATTGGGGAGAGAGCCCCTGCGCTTTCGTCGCCCTCACGAAGAACTCTGCCGGAAAAACGTCTGACGACGTGAGAGAGGCGGAGATCATCTCCCATTGCAGGAAAAATCTTCCCCATTTCATGGTTCCAAAGAAGGTGGAGTTGCTGCCGGAGCTGCCAAAGAACTCAACAGGAAAAATTCTGAAAAATGAACTGAGAGCAAAAGCAAAAGAGCTTGTCGTCTCCATCAAGTCCAGCCATGACGTCAATCGGCAACGAACAAATCCTCCATATGGCGAGCAGAATCTGCAGGCCTTTTCCTGTCTCTGAAAGTTTTTACTAAAATCGGAATAAAAAAATAGTGTACAGCGTGCTTGCTTAATTTGTCTAGATGTTTTATTTGTTTTATTTGTTTCTTGCTGTGAAAAACTTGATTTTGTCTTTGAATTTAATGAGAGGATGAGAAAAGGAAGCAAAGGATATCAAAAACAGAGATCTCTGCAAGAAGAAGAACCAAAAAAAAAAAAAAACAGAGGTGAACAGAGGGTGATACATGGGTGGCCGTTTGGCCCTAGGGGGTGGCCGAACCACCCCCAAGGCCATGGGGATGGTTCTGCCACCCCAGGCAGCCGGTATGGGGTGGCAGAACCACCCCATGGCCTTGGTTGTTGCCACTAGAATAACGGCCACCCCTATTGCCGTTTGTTTTTTATTTTTATTTTTATTTTATAATTTTAGATTTAAAAATTTAAAATTAAAATTTAAAAAATTAATATTTTAATCATTTCAAGCGGTGCGTTTTGGTCCATTAACTGTCGTTATTCTGAAAAGATCAGATTTTATTCTAATTTCCTTACACCCATGAGTAAATTTTGAAAAAACCCAAGATTTTAAAATTTTGGAAGTAATAGGTGTTATATATTTACCCTAAAAAAAAAGTAAAAGTAAACAAATATTATTTTAATGATATAAGAAGATTTAAGGAATTTATTGTGGGGGTGTACTCAGATAGAGAACTAAAAAGTAATTTTATTTCCTAAGTTTAAATAAAGTTGTTGGGTATCTGTTGCTAGTACTCTTAAACTATGTTTTTATAGCGGTTAACTGCAATAGACCCGGCTCATATGGTCATCCATATTAGCTTCCAAACAATTTTGGTGGAGGTAACCGCTAGCTGGGAGATTTGCCTCGTCTCTGTGTTGTTTCAGATCCTCGTGAATTTTCTCCTCATATTCAACCATCCATGCAAACACAACCATCCAAAATCAGATCCGGATACTGACCATTATCTCGCGATAGGGCGATGGGTTTAGATTTTTTTTTTTCTCCCTTTTGGTTGATTGTATGTGTGATCCGGTGTTTTCATTGTAAGTTGTCTTGTTGTTCCAAGCTTATGTGGCCTCATTATTGGAGGGCATAAATAATTTTTGGATTTGCAATTTCAAAAATAGCAATTTTAAAATATACAACTTGACAAAATGCAATGAAGCATTAAGCAAAATCGCAGTTTGACGTTTAAAATTATGTGTTTACCTGTGATTTGAAAACACAAATTTTCTACGTTTTTCAAATATAAATTTTTTAAAAGCACAATCTCAAACGATCTATTTTTTGTAATTTGGTTTATAATCGTATTTTTTGTCTATAAAATCGCAATATCAAACGCACC
Source organism: Carpinus viminea (assembly GCA_013348765.1). Classification (NCBI taxonomy): domain Eukaryota; kingdom Viridiplantae; phylum Streptophyta; class Magnoliopsida; order Fagales; family Betulaceae; genus Carpinus; species Carpinus viminea. The sequence continues at coordinate 31,224,804 of CP054673.1, forward strand.
ATTTATCCCAAATTCAAGTGTGTTATTGTGTCTAATTCTTATCTCGATCAAGCTTGAATAGATGACATTGATTGGTTTGATGTGCTATCTTATCTTCTTCTGGTTTCAACTTTAGATGCTCTTCTGGATGGTTAATTATATGGTACAATTTGGTTTAAAATGTGAAGACTCTTTAGCTCAAATACAAGTGTGTTATTGTCAAATGTGGACCATGTGGTCCACATGTAGGCCAATTAAAAACTAGGATCAATCACAATCGTCCTATCTCGGTCAAGCTTCAATCAGTGTCTGTCAATTATGTATCAGAAAAAGATGATAGATCGATTAACAAATAATTGAAATAATGTATGATTGAGGGAAATCCAGGAGTGAGAGAAATTCTAAAGGATTAAATACTCTTTGACTTTATGTTTCATTTTTATTACAAGAGGTACTTATGGTTTTTATAAAGATCAAGATGATACCTCCGTTAAAATTCAATCCAAAACTTAACAGAATATCACGTTAGCACCAATCAAATGTCGCATGTGTCATATAATTAATTTTTTTAAAAAATATATTTAAAAAAAAATAAAAAGATTAAAATATATATATTCAAAAAAAAAAAAAAGGGGGAGTGGCCATAGCCACCCCCTTGGGGTCCTTGGGGGTGGCTCGGCGACCCCCATCCCGCGGTTGATAGAGCTTATTTCCACGTCTACATTTCTTGGAGGGGAGATAGTAGCCAAAATCTTCAAATCGATGAAACACAAAATCTTCAAAAAGCATATATAATTCACAAATCTACAAAATCTTCAACCCAAAAAATTGAATATTGCACCACTCAAAATAGGGGTATGCTATACATCATTCTTTCAACCATCTTCTTTAACAAATCTAATGGATCCACCATTGATTTATGGACTTATGTGGGTCCTACAATAATCAATGGTAGATTGTAGAGGATATACTCAAAGAGTGTCGTGAATTATGCAAAAAGAAGTATAGCATATGATAATTGCACTATTAGTTGTAGAGTCCATGGACATTGATATTGGATCTTGAAACCTCACAATTGGGTATGAAATGAGATTCAGTTCTTAATGAGCAAAAATAAACATGCAATTTCGATAATAATTTAAAAGAGGCATTGTATCTGGTTATACACAATAAAAGTACCATTTTATAATGTATGTTCTGCATGTTGGGATTATGCCCATTTTCCCAATGATTTTTTAATCTATGAAGACATTCCATGTTTATAAATGAATACGTCGTTTATTCATTCTATCATCGTTGAGCTATGATATATACTATCTTTTACATGCCTATTACCTAAATGTTCATCATGCATTTGAAAAGGTCCTAGGAATACATTGAATATGGATAAGGGTAGGGCTGTAAACAAGCCAACACACCCGACAGCTCGCTCGATACCCGCTCAACTAAGCTCGACCCGAGCTCGAGCTCGACACTGTTGAAGCTCGCTCGTTACTGTTAAAACTCGCTCGATTAGCTAACGACACCTACCCGGTTTGCTCGATTAAGCTCGAGGGGGGCTCGTGAGCTCGACTCGTTAAACTCGAGCTCGCTTGACTCGCCCGAGCTCGTTTAGTGATCGTGAGCTCGATGTTTAAGTCGATGCTCACCCGACTCGTTTAGAGCTCGTGAGCTCGACCCGTTTCATCATTTGACCCGACCCGACCCACACAACAATGTAACAAAAAATCAAATTAACCATATAATTAATCAATAATAATCATAGGTTCAATATGAAATATGGTAATAATACTACATATAATATGGTAAATTGGTAATAATTACACCATATAAAATTATGGTAAATTATTATACTAATTTAATATGGCAAATTATTATACTAATTATACATTTATACTTAATTTTTAGTTTATCATATGATATATCATATAGGAATCATATGATACATCATATGATAATGATATACTACTAGCTACTTAATCTAGTTACTTACTTAATTAGTTAATAACTTAATAGTAAGGTTGGGATAAGTTGATAAATAAATAATATAATATGATAAGTTATGATTAATTAATATGATAATAATACTACACATAATAAGGTAAATTGGTAATAAACTAATAATTACACCATATAAATTATGGTAAATTATTATATCATATGATAGACTACTAGCTACTTAGTCTAATTAGTTACTTAGTTAGTAAATAATAGGGTATGGATAAGTTGATAAATAAGTAATATAAGTATATAACATAATAAGTTATGGTTAATTAATATGGTAAATTGTTAATAATTACACCATATAAATTATGGTAATTTTTTTTTTTTTTTTTGAAAATCAATATAGTCTCATTCATTAAAGATCAAGAGCAAAGCTCTTACAATACAGGGCAAGCCTCGAAGTATCCGTAAGTAAACTACAAAGATACTAACGTCATACAAGACGTATTACAATTCAGACTCTCAAAACAGATCTACTAACCTATGACTAATCAACAAATAAAATACAAATCTGTACCAGACAGAATCAACTAATGCATAGGTAGCAATTATTCCTTGACACTGAGGGCTAAGAACCCCATGCCAACACTTATTTCTTGACACTAAGGGCTAGGAACCCCTAGTCAACACTTGTCCTTCTCGACCCGAAAGCCAGGATAACGTTTACATCCACAACCCAAAGATCTGGACCAAGCATCACACCCCAAAGCAGGCTGATCGAAACATGACTTATTACAAGCAAAAACAATAAAAATACAGGAAAATAAAACCGATTACGTGCAAGTAGACCCCGTACACTGAAGGATGCGTTAGAAGCTCGACGTGGTGGGGGCACGGAAAAAGGCCCGGCAGTGGATGGAGTACAGCAAAACAAACGCAGAAAAGATCAACAAAACTGAAAAAAATCAAAAAACACACAAAACAAACAGAAAAAAGCAATACAGGGAAATACTAAAGCAAATATAAGGAAACCCAGCAAAACAAAGTACAAAGGAAAATCAAAACAAAAAATAAACAAAGGAAACAAAATATAGGGAAACCAAAGAAAACATAAAATAAAAAGTAGAATGATCAACCGGAGAAGGCTCAGGCGCGATCTAGCTGGAACACCGCTGAGGAAGGTGGCGATGGGAGAATGACGCGATGAGGGCGCGTAGAAGACTTGCCTCAGGCAAAGAGCTGTGAAACGCCGAAAGCCGGAAGACCCAAACAAGGGCACAAAAAGCCCCAAAAACAAATGGAAAAGATCGCCATACAAGGAGGAGGCCGGGAAAAGAAAAAGGAAAGGGAGGGGCACCGGGACTAGGGCATCAAGTAAATAACTAGAGCCCGGTGCGAAAAGGGATTGGGGAGGAGGGATGGCAACGGCCATCCCTCCTCCCCAGGAGTGACGATGATCTAGAGGGGGGCTACTAAAGCAAAATACCTAGTAAATTATGGTAAATTAATAAAGTATGATAGATTATATCATATAATGTTGATTATGTATTTATGTTGTCATTATCTACATATATGATATATCAATAATATGATTATATCATTAATATCTAGAAAAAAAAAATCATTATATCATTAATAAACTACCTTATTAGTCATTACTACATTAGGATCAGGATCTCCTCAAATTATTTCAAAATTTGAGGCCCTCAAATTTTTTTGACCGTCCATCCTGATCTTAACGGTAAAAAATATAAGGATTTTCAGTTTTTAATAATTTGACCATTAAAATCAAAATAAATGATCAAGATTCAAAATTTGAGGGATCACCTTTTTAATTATTAAAAGCGAAAAGCCTTCTATTTTTATTAAGATCAGATGGATCAAGATTCAAAATTTGAGGCCTTCCAAATTTTGAATCTTGACCGTCCATTCTGATCTTAACAGTCAAAAATAAAAGGCTTTTCAGTTTTTAATAATTAAAAACCGTTTAATTTTGACCACTAAAATTAAAATAAATGATAATTAATTCATTATTTGTATACATATAATTATATCATATAATTAATAAAATATGTAAATGTAATATGAATTAAACCCTAAAGGCCTAAGCCCTAAATTATTTAAGAAAGTATAATTAATTATAATTATAATTAAATTACGGTTAACTATAATTAATAATTAATTAATAAATTTGATTAATCCGAATTTAATTATTATTATGAATTAAAATATATAACGTGTATTAATTATAGCCGTTGGATTAAAGTTGATTAATCCGTAGCCGTTTGATTGTGTAAGTGGACGACAGCTGTAAACCACTTATGAGTATGATAGTTATCCACTGCAGCGCATCACAATATAAGCTTGTTAATCGACAATCTCAAATTCAATGAAATTAATGACAATAGAATCAACGGTCCAAATAAAAGTCATGCGTGTAAATGGTGCCGGTTTCAGTGAGTCATGCCGCGGAGGATCGAGAAGGCCTTCCGTCTTGCGCAGCACCTTGCTCGAGGCGACACGTCTCGATATCTCAACGATCGTTTTGAGTCGTCCATTTTTTTGAGATGAAACTTGAGCCGTTGGATTGAGAAAATGGTTTACAGCTGTAAACCAATCGCCAATCGGTTATTATCTGGTGTTTCAAAAACCACGTGAGCTCACTAATCTTAAATAAGTTTTAAAATCAATATGAAATTAAACGGTCCAGATGAAATCTTGAGTACACAACAAACGGCTTCACGAAAGCACGCACACGCTGGATAATTATCCAATCTCGTTTACTTCACGTAAGCACGGGAAACGAGGCAACAGTTTTAAGTTCAATTTGGGCCGTCCAACGTTTGGCGATTAAACGTCAGCTGTTGGATCAAAAAATAATCAATGTTAAACTGGGACACGCAGCACGCTAAGAAAAATCCCAAAAATTTGATAAAATCTAACCGTTCATTACATTTTAAACGATCTCATCCAATGGCTAGGGATCATTTCCGAAAAAAAAACCCTAAAAAACCCTAATCATACCTCTTGGTCATTCAGTCAGTCACTCTAACTCCATGCCTCTCATCCAACTCGCTGTCTCGCTTCTTCATTCTCACTTCTCACCATTCAGTGCATTCACCACTGAGTCATTCACCACTCACCAGACACCAGTGGCGGAGCCAGGATATTCATCCATAGGGGGCATAAAAATTTTATTAATAAAAAAATAAAATTGAACACAAAATACGACTAACGGAAGAATGGAATAATTCAACAAAATTTTTAATTATGTTATAAAACATATAAATATAACTTACAATTTATTTTATCATGATTAGCGCTACTTCAATTGTCCTTGACGAGTCTTCATACCTTGGAATTACTGTATGATTAATTTACAACTTACAAGAACAATTTCAATTAATTTACAACTTACAACAACAATTTAAATTTAAATCTAAAAATTTAATTACATACCTCAATAACTTAATTTTTCCTTGAAGTTGAACAATTGATCTTTAGTCTTTTTGGATTAGAAAGATAGAAACAAAATATGGCTTAGAAAGTTAAAAACAACATCATAAAAAAATTTCATTTACAAGAATAATTTAAATTTAAATCTAAAAAATTATATACCTTGTTGAAGTTGGAAATTGAAAAGTGAAAAAATAAAACACAAATCACCCCATGATAAGTCCTCAAGAGTCAAGAAGAAAATATGAGATTAAAATTCTCAAAAGACAAGAACTAGAAGAAAATAAAAAGATTAAGAAGCGTAGTAAGGCAACAGCTAAATAAAACAAAATTTTTTGTTTTTTGGGTTAAAATGTACCCACTAGGCCTACTTTCTTTTTTTATTTTTTTCTTTTCTCTTTTGCCCATGGTGTATCCCCCACCTTTCTTCTTATTTTGGCATCTTGAGCCTAACTCTATCGTGTACTTTCCTTTTCTTTTTCTTTTCTCTTTTCTTTTCTCTTTAATGAAGCGGTGTGTATTAGAAACTAAATGTTCATTCATCTTCACATTAGTGCTTCCTGCTTCGAGCTCTAGCGTCAACCATGGCTTGTGAAAAAAAAAAAAAAAACTTCTATGAAAAAAATTGTCAAATTCATGGCTGAGGGTCATGGACTCAGGGTCTAGGGGGCATTATTCATAGCTGAAAAGGGCATAACTTTTTTTACAAAGGCAATAAAAAAATTTTAAGTTGAAGGAGGCATATATTCAACCCCTATGATTTGCCAGACACCATTTAGGGTTCTAACCATGCGGGCTAACTAGAAGGGATTCATGTTTGAATTCCTTCTCTCTTCATGTGAACCCATTACCCATTCCCTTTCCCATTCCATTCCGACGAAGAGTCTACATAAGTGCCACCTATTACCTAGGGTTTAGACTATGAGACCGAGAAGGGTGAGGGAGATGAAATAGGGTTTTTTGATTTGATTACGGCGAGCATTCAATGTGCTGTATTAGTTGAATACATTCTTGCAAACACTTTCACGGCCTTGCGAGCGTTGATGGATCATCTGATATCCATCCAATGGCTTTCTAACCACCCGTACAAGTTTTTCAAACCAAAAGAGTTCTCCTTGCCCGTCCAATCTTGCTGCCTAATCTTGATTTTCTTATCTTATTTACACTATTTACATGATTATTTCAAAATTTTTTATTGTTTTTTCAATTGATCTGTGACATTTTTTTTGTGATTTCACTGATTTGGTCTATTTGGTAGAGACAAATATGATTGCACTTGATCTAACTCTAATGGAAATGGAAATCGAGTACTAGGCTATCAAGTACTCGTTTGCCATCTTTTTGTTTATTCCCAAATCCCCCCATGATCCCCCCTTATATATTCGAGTGTATGAACCTATGATGATGTATGCTCCTGCTTGTTGCTTATTGCTTAAAAACCCTAAAGATTTGAATCAGAAAACCTTCTGACTTCTTTAATCCGAAGAGCTTCTGAGTTCTGCAGCTTCTGCCTTTTTAAGTTAAGTTTGTTTTTTTTTTCTATTGCTTTGTTTTGTTTTTTTTTTTTAAATTTTTTTCTTCGAAAACCCTAACTAATGTTCATTACTAATACTTTCATTTCATCATTTCAGGGAGTCTCTGTTTGCATTTAATTTGCAAGCCATGCTTCTAACCTTAACTTTGAAGTTTGAGTTTTATATTTTTAAAAAACATTACATCATTTTGTTTGAGTATGATTTTGTTTAATTTTTAATGAGTATGATTCTGTTTAGGGTTTGAGTATGATTATGTTAAGTGTTTGAGTATGATTCTGTTTAATTGTTTATTAGTATGACTCTGTTAATTGTTTGAGTATGATTCTGTTTAGGGTTTGAGTATGATTATGTTAAGTGTTTGAGTATGATTTCATTATTTGTTTGAGTATGATTTTGTTAATTGTTGAGTATGGTTTTGTTAATTGTTTATAAGTATGATTCTTTTTATTGTTTATGAGTATGATTCTGTTTATTGTTTATGAGTATGATTTTGTTTAAGGCTTATGAGTATGATTCTGTTTAGGGTTTGAATATGATTCTGTTTATTGTTTATGAGTATGATTCTTTTTATTGTTTATGAGTATGATTACATTTAGGATTTGAGTATGATTCTGTTTAGGATTTGAGTATGATTATGTTAAGTGTTTGAGTATGATTTTATTATTAGTTTGAGTATGATTTTGTTAATTGTTGAGTATGATTTTGTTAATTATTTATGAGTATGATTCTGTTATTGTTTATGAGTATGATTCTTTTAGGGTTTGAGTATGATTATGTTAAGTGTTTGAGTATGATTTTGTTAATTGTTGAGTATGGTTTTGTTAATTGTTTATGAGTACGATTCTGCTTATTGTTTATGAGTATGATTACATTTAGGGCTTGAGTATGATTACATTTAGAGTTTGAGTATGATTACTTATTGTTTATGAGTATGATTACATTTAGGGCTTATGAGTATGATTCTATTTAGGGTTTGAGTATGATTATGTTAAGTGTTTGAGTATGATTTCATTATTTCTTTGAGTATGATTTTGTTAATTGTTGAGTATGATTTTGTTAATTGTTTATGAGTATGATTACATTTATTGTTTATGAGTATGATTACATTTTAGGGTTTGAGTATGATTATGTTAAGTGTTTAAGTATGATTTCATTATTTGTTTGAGTATGATTTTGTTAATTGTTGAGTATGGTTTTGTTAATTGTTTATGAGTATGATTACATTTTATTGTTTATGAGTATGATTACATTTAGGGCTTATAGTATGATTACATTTAGGGTTTGAGTATGATTTCATTATTTGTTTAAGTATGATTTTGTTAATTGTTTGAGTATGATTTTGTTAATTGTTTATGAGTATGATTACATTATTGTTAATGAGTATGATTCTGTTTATTGTTTATGAGTATGATTACATTTATTGTTTATGAGTATGATTCTGTTTAGGGCTTATGAGTATGATTCTATTTAGGGTTTGAGTATGATTATGTTAAGTGTTTGAGTATGATTTCATTATTTGTTTGAGTATGATTTTGTTAATTGTTGAGTATGATTTTGTTAATTGTTTATGAGTATGATTTTGTCTATTATTTATGAGTATGATTCTGTTTAGGGTTTGAGTATGATTATGTTAAGTGTTTGAGTATGATTTCATTATTTGTTTGAGTATGATTTTGTTAATTGTTGAGTATGGTTTTGTTAATTGTTTATGAGTATGATTACATTTATTGTTTATGAGTATAATTATTCTGTTTTATTGTTTATGAGTATGATTCTTTAGGGCTTATCTATTTAGGGTTTGAGTATGATTATGTTAAGTGTTTGAGTATGATTTCATTATTTGTTTACGTATGATTTTGTTAATTGTTGAGTTTGATTTTGTTAATTGTTTATGAGTATGATTCTTGTTTATTGTTTATAAGTATGATTACATTTAGGGTTTGAGTATGATTATGTTAAGTGTTTGAGTATGATTTCATTATTTGTTTGAGTATGATTTTGTTAATTGTTGAGTATGGTTTTGTTAATTGTTTATGAGTATGATTCTGTTTATTGTTTATGAGTATGATTATGTTAAGTGTTTGAGTATGATTTCATTATTTGTTTGAGTATGATTTTGTTAATTGTTGAGTATGGTTTTGTTAATTGTTTATGAGTATGATTACATTTATTGTTTATGAGTATAATTCTGTTTAGGGCTTATGAGTATGATTCTATTTAGGTTTGAGTATGATTATGTTAAGTGTTTGAGTATGATTTCATTATTTGTTTGAGTATGATTTTGTTAATTGTTTATGAGTATGATTCTGTTTATTGTTTATAAGTATGATTCTGTTTGGGGTTTGAGTATGATTATATTAAGTGTTTGAGTATGATTTCATTATTTGTTTGAGTATGATTTTGTTAATTGTTGAGTATGGTTTTGTTAATTGTTTATGAGTATGATTCTGTTTATTGTTTATGAGTATGATTCTGTTTAGGGTTTGAGTATGATTATGTTAAGTGTTTGAGTATGATTCTGTTTAATTGTTTATTAGTATGATTCTATTTAGGGTTTGAGTATGATTCTATTAAGTGTTTGACTATGATTATGTTAAGTGTTTGAGTATGATTTCATTATTTGTTTGAGTATGATTTTGTTACGTGTTTGAGTATGATTTCATTATTTTCTGTATTTCTGTTATGTGTGTATGATTATGATTTATTTTTACAAATTCATAACAGTTATGGAGAATACAATTGAACTTAATGAAATCATTGAGGTTGAGTTGGGTGATGAAACACTTACTGCCGACCCTACTCCTGGATCTGGTGTGGTTACTAGCAGTGAATGCATGCCAAATGAACCTGTTGTTGTTGTGTCTAAGTCTGAGTTTGGGGATGGTGATGGGGGGTCTGGGTCTCTGAAATTTTGGGGGCTGGGTCTGCAAAAGAAGGAAAGGAAGAAGACTTCAAAAGTCTGGAAAGACTTTTCATCAATAACAGTCGCTGGTGTAAGAAAAAACCAATGTCATTGGTGTAAGGGTCTGTTTGCTGTAGGGAAATCTAGTACTACCTTCACCCTTAGTAGGCATTTAACTGGGTGTAAGAAGTTTGTGAAGTTGAATAACCGTAAGAAGCAAAAGACTTTGTGTTTTGAACCTAGTGATGACCATGAGGGTTTTGGGACAGTGTCAAACTTTGTTTACAATGAGAAGAGAGTTAGGGAACTTGCTGCTCATATGGTACTCCTACATGAGTATCATTTTAATATGATGGAGCATGAACTTTTTAACAAGTTCATGAAGGCTTGCACACCACACTGGAAAAAAATTAGCCGTGCCACTGTAAAAAGTGATTGCATTGCTACTTACAACATTGAAAACATAAAACTGAAAACACTTCTAAGTGGGGTTGATAGGGTAAACATAACCACTGATATGTGGACTTCCTCTCAAAGGGTTTCATATATGGTGGTTATATGCCATTTGGTGGACTGTAATTGGCTCCTCCAAAAAAGGATTTTGAATTTTTGTAATGTGCCTCCTCCACATTGGTTGTTATTGCTGATGCCTTAAGAGACACTTTTAATGATTGGGGCATTATGAGAAAAGTATTTACAATAACTGTTGATAATGCAAGTGCTAATGGTGCTGCCATTGACATTTTGAGAGATGATTTTAGGTTGAAGGGTATTTTTTTGCCTGTTGGGGGGCTTTTGTTTCATGTTAGGTGTTGTGCCCATATTACTAATTTGTTAGTGCAAGCAGGGCTGTCAGAAATAGGGGGCATTATAGATTCTATTAGGCAGGTGATTAAATATATAGTGGCTTCTGAGAGGCGGTTGAAGGTATTTAGTGAAATAGCAAAGGGGTTGGACTTGGGTTGTAAGAAACTGATTTTAAATGTTCCTATTAGATGGAATAGCACCTACTTGATGTTGGAGACTGCAATTAAGTTTAGGGAAGTGTTTCCTATATATCATAGAGTTGAGCAGGCTTTTCTGTGGGTGGTAAGTCCTGAAGAGTGGGAAAATGTTGAGAATGTGAACCAAGTATTAGCTGTTTTCAATGATGTGACAAACATTATTTCTGGAAGTGACTACCCAACATCCAATCTGTTTCTGCCTAAGGTGTGGAGAATGAAAGAAATTGTGGATGTTAAGTCTGGGGATAGGAATGAATACATGAAATTAATGGCAGCTAGGATGAGTGATAAATTTGATAAGTATTGGGGAGACACGAATATGTTGATGACCTTAGCTGCTGTGTTGGATTCTAGATACAAAATGAAGTTGATAAGTTTATGTTTTCCTATCATTTACCCACTTGATGTTGAAGGTAATGGCATAAAAGGGTGTGCTGAGGGTTTTATGAGAGTTGTATGAAGTTTATGTTGCTGCCCATAATTCATCTATCCTTCAACAGCAAGCTGCTGCTGAAATGAGTTCTAGTAGTTCAGTTACCTCTATTACAGAGGGTGTTTCTGGTGGTGGCAGATCACGGTTTAGGCAACATTGTAGAAGCAGTGACATCATCCGGCCCTTGAAAACTGATTTGGATATTTATCTTGAAGAAGATGTATTCATTTCTGAAAAGTGAGAATGGTGATGATAGTGATGCAAACTTTGATGCTTTGGTATGGTGGAAATCCAATGCCTTGAAGTACCGCATCTTATCTAAGATGGCACGGGATTTATTGGCTGTTCCAATCAAGACAGCTTGCTTCGAATCATCATTCGTCGGAGGTAGAGTAATTGAACCCCATAGAGCATCATTATCAACTGATACTGTCCACATACAGATGCTCCTATGTGGTTCAGATTGGGTTAGGCACTTCATGGTATTAAGAAAAAATCTTGCATATCAGTAAGTTATGATTATGTTATTCATTTAATTTCCAAGCTCTTTTTTAATTGTAATTTCACATTATTAATATTGGGTTTGTGTTTGTAGAAAATGGTGGAAGTGGAGCTGCCCTGAATGCTGTTTGCTCATGTTTTGTACTGTGAGGGGTTCTCTATTTCTCTTAACTGAATCTGAGCCTTATATCCTTTTTTATTATTGAATCTGTAATATTTTAACTTTTTTTTTTTATTACTGAATAGTCTGAATTGGTAATATTTTTGTCACATTATATCTTTATGTTCTGTTCTGTAATATGTATCAATTCTTATACCTTTAACCTTTGCTGGCTTTGTTGGAATTGGAATATTGGACAGCCTGTTTTTTTTATTTTTTCACCAAATCTTAAGTGATAATTCTTCCTTGACATCTTACAAGGGAGTTAAAAAAGATCTAACCTTTTTCTTTTTTTTTCCCATTGGATGCAGTGAATGGGCATGTGGCAACTAGGGTAGTGTAAATGTGTAATTTAGTTGCATTTTTCTCATTTGCCTAATCTTTCATCTCTTTCTGAATTTGATTATATTTCCTGCTTTGGTCATGTAAAATGGTGGTAGTGGAATTGTGGAATTACCTTGTTACCTGTGTTTGTGTTTGTAGAAATTGGTGGTAGTGGAATTACCTAATTTTCTGTGAATGCTTTATGACCCTATGTCTATGAAAGATTCTCTGAAACTGTTTATGTTTATTTTTTTCCTTCAATTATTAATGTACCAACTTGTGTTCATTCTGCCTTCATTGATTTTGCAGATCTGCTTTTTGAATAATCATTATTGGGGCATTTGAATTTCTTTTTTTTTACCAAATCTTAAGTGATAATTCTCTCTTGACATCTTGCAAGGGAGTTAAAAACATCTAACCATTTTTTTCCCATTGAATGCAGTGATTGTTCTGTTAAGTCTGTGTAGTCTATGGGCTTCTGGCAACTGAAAGTGTGATTTCACTTATTTGGTTGCATTTTATCTCTTTTTTAATTTGATTATATGTCCTACTTTGATGAGTAACTAACTTTAATTTTTAAATCATTGAATGCAGACTTTAGTTTGTGGCAACTGGAAACTGCAAGTCTTCAAGTGGGAACCAAAATTGATGTATAATGTAATTCTGTTATAATTTATCTAGCTATTTATGTTCATTTTCAATTTGCTTGTAAATTGTAATCTATTAGTTGCATATTTTTGAGTTTAATTGTAATCTCTATTATTTGTTCATCTTCTTGAGTTTCCTTGTAATCTCTAATCTATTATAGAGTCAATTTCAATTTGTTTGTAATCTCTTGTTAGGTTCATTTTCAATTTGAGGTGTAAATTGTAATCTATATTATATGTATAGCTATTAGGTAATACTGTCATAGGTTCATTTCTAAATTACTAGATTGCTTGAGTTATGACAATCAAGGTTGTTTGCTGAATATGGTCAATTTCAGTTTGCTTGTAAATTTCATTTTCAATTTGCTTGTAATCTCTTGTTAGGTTCATCTTCAATTTGAGTTGTAAATTGTAATCTATATTTTTTTTAGCTATTAGGTAATATTGTAATAGGTTGATTTCTAAATTACTAGATTGCTTGAGTAAGACAATCAAGGCTGTTTGCTGATGTTGAATTGTTGATACATACAATTATAATTTCTATGTTATAGTTTTGTGATGAATTTCTTCACTGATTTTGACTATAAAAATGTGTTTTGGGTTTTTTTTTTTTTAATTTTTTCTTTCTTTCTTTCTTTAACGAGCTCAAACGGGCTGAGCCTACAATTTAAGGCTCATGTGTTGGCTCAAGAGCTGGGCTCGAGTTCGGGCTCGGCTCAAAATCAGCCAAAATTATTTCTCGATTCGAGCTCGAGTCGAGCCACTCGAGTACTCAGCTCGGCTCGAGTGTCCCGTTTTGGTGAGCCCAAGCTTGATCCCGAGCTTATGATTTTTCTAATGAGCCAAGCTTAAGCATCGGTTTTTTAGCTCGGCTCGAGCTCGGGACCGGCTCGAGTAAATTTTCTCCCTAATGAGCCAAGTCGGTTTTGCCAAAAGCTCGGCTCGTTTACAGCCCTAGATAAGGGTGTGAGTAATGATGTTATCACACAAGGTCTTAGTCCATAAATCATTCTATCCTTTTGAGGTTTAAATTTCGTATTCAATAAACAGAAACAAGCATTCAATTTTGATAAGATTGTTACACAACACTAGTGCTCCCCATAGTGATGAGTTAAGGTGAATGAATCCCTTATCCAATAGCTCTTGGAGTTGTTCCTTTAGCTCCTTCAACTTTGACGGTGCCATCCTATATGGTACCTTCAATATAGGACTGGTGCCTGGCACACACTCGAGTCTAAACTCCACCTCCTTCTATGGTGGCACTTCAAAGTAATCTATTGAAAAGATATCTGGATAATCCTGAACCATAGGGGATATCTTGCAAGTCCTTCTTCACTTCATTCACCGGGATGATGACGAATGCCAAAAATGCTTGGCCTCTTCCAAGGATAAGTTTCCTAGCCTGAATGGCAGAAATAGTGTCAGCTAAAGACCTCATATGTGATTCGATGTATGTAACTTCTCATTCTCCTTATGGCCTGAGCATAACTTGCTTCAAAGCATAGTCGATAACCGTTAAATGCTTCACCAACCAATTTATTCTAAGGATAACATTGTAACTATTCATAAGGAGAACAACTAAGCTTGAGAGAAGTATCCTTTCATAGATGCTTACAGGGCATTCATAAACTACACGCATACAATCTACTAGGGGTGTCAAATTACCGGGGAACCGGAACCGGGTGTATATATATAAAATAATATATTTTAATATTTCATATATATATTAATAATTCATCCAAAAAATATTATATATATTACCAAAGGAAAGGATTTATTTACGACTTTTAGCAAGCCTTGGATGCTGATCGTGTGGGCAGAGAGGCGATAAAGAGTTGTTCCTAGGAAAGATTATGGTTCTCAGGTATATTTTATGTATACATATATATTAAACCGGTTTAAAAAAACAATTTTCTTGAACAATCAGTTATCGAACCAGGTACAAACCGGAATCGGCCGATAACTGGGACCCGATTTTTGGTTCTGGTTGCCTAAAACCAAGAACTGGGGTACCCTAATTCCTGGTTTTTGGCCAAAACGGGGAAACTAGACCAAGTTGACACCCATACAAACTACAATTTCACCTACAGGGGTAGTTACAAAAAGACCAATTTCCAAAATTTGTACTCCAAGTCTAGACAATCTTAAAAACATGATAGATACAAAAGAGTGGGTAGCCCATGAATCAAACTAAACTGAAGCCTCAAATTCAAGTATAGGGACAATACTTGTCACCACTTCCAAGCTTCCTTTTGTCTCTCTCGGAGTCAATGAGTAGACCTGTGCTAGCGCCAAAGTCCTTTGAGCATTCCCCGACTGAGGGGCTACCTTGTTCACATAGTACTTGCTGAAATGGCCAAATTGGCTGCACTGATAACAAGTTCCTGTACCCATCCTACAAAGTCTGCAATGAACCTTATTGCACTTTTGGCACAACATTGGCGTTTGACCCTTTTGCTGCTAGGTCTACTAGATACTCGAGGCACAACCTTGTGACTTCTGGGGTGGATAACTTCCCACTGCCATCCTCTTGACTGATTCAACCCCTTTAGTTAAAGTACCAAGTCCTTGAGCCATCTTTTTTTGATCTGCATATTCCAATGCATTCTTCTTCAGACTCTGTTTATAGTTCGAAGCCCGATCCATTAATTAGGATAAATCGTGGATGTCAAAGCAGGTCATCATGGTTCGAATACGATTGTTTAGACCCTACTCAAACTTCTTTGCCTTCTTCTCCTCACTCGGGATAAGGTACATGCCGAACCTCGACAGTTAAAGAAACTCTGTAGCATACTCGATCACCCACATTCTTCCTTGAGCAAAGTCCCAAAATTCCTATGCCCTTGCCTCCTGCACAACTTTGGGAAAAAAGTGTCGATTGAACTTGTGCTTAAAGATGTTCCAAGTAATGGAGATCTTTGAACCCAACTCAGTGATGAGTACAACCTTCTCATCTTGCCACCAATGCTTGACTTCTCTAGTTAGCTTATAAGTAGTGTAAACCATCTTTTGCTCATTGATGCACCCAGTAGTAGTCAACAATTCCTTCATATCATTCAACTAGTTTTCCACGTTGGTGTGGTCACCATTCCCATCAAACCTATTCAGGTAATGACTACAGAAGTCCTTTAGAGAACAACAAAGTCTTGTAGTTGGCAGTCTCATTGCACTATCGTGACGCAAGGTTGGTACTAGCTCTCTAATTGTGTCCAACATAAAATCTCTCTCTAGGGGTACGGCCTTGTAGACTAACACGTCCACATGTTTAGGGTGTACATGCTCCTCAACATTCCCAATCTCTAGAGCGTTAGGTTAAGTTGTTGGGTTCTTTCGGCACAACATTCTTTAAAACGAAAAACAGAGTTAGAACCGATGCAACAAGAACCAGGTGACCAATCTAGGTTAAACCGCTAACTAGCCTATCTTTTGGTGTGATCATTACCTAAGCTCTCCTTTCTGTTACCCTAAAGTCTCTTAGAGCATAAGTTTGTCATCAATTAAAGTTTGCCAATGTAGTTGGTGGCCCTTATCATAGTCTTGCTCTTGAAATGTGTGGTCTACAGTGGGTATATGTATCTCAATTTGAAAAATATTTTCAATGTTTACAAAGTGACATAAGATCCCCTTAAAGCTTTAAACCTTAACACAATGCCCCAAATGTTTACATCTTACCACCCTGAAGTAATTTATGTTTACAATTAACCTCCACAAAGTATCAAGGTTTCGAGGGGTAAATGTTAAAAATAAATTACTTAAGGGGATAACGTGTAAACATTGGAACATTGGTCTTTTTTTCCAATGTTAGATACTTTGTGGGGGGTAAAGTATCACTTTTTAAACATTATGGGTAAAATTACGAATGATTGGATAGTTTAGTGGGGTAAAGTGTAATTTTTCCTATTTTTTTATACATATACACGAAGATCATAATTAAATTTAAATTTAATAATAATTAATTTAAAATTTAATAGTGATTTTCGTTGCTACATCAATAAACACACAATAATATGAAAATTTAGAATATGTGTAACATTTTTTTATAATATTTGAGTTGTGTTTTGTAATTACTTAATCAAAGTATATAGCTCACTATATATATATCCATCAAAATTAATTCAATTTCTCATAGAAATATATAAATTTAATAATTTATTTATGAAACAAAAGTTTTTCCTAAAACGATAATTAAGTTATTTTTTAGGTTAAATTCTAATGTAAGAATCTAGTAGGACGTAAAAGAAAAACTAATGTGTAAGAATATAAGATTGCAATTAGCTAGACGAACAGTGACAAAAAAAAAAAAAAAACTAAACTAAACTAAACTAAAACAAAAACAAAATAAAAACAAATCTTGTCCGTGGCTAACTATGAATTCTAATTCTCCTTAAATATATTTCCGGTGTAAAGTCCATGCCCCCTGATGAGCACTTGAGGGTGGGCAACCAAGACATCCAAAAAAATTCAACTAAAGGTATAGCAAATTTTGAGAGATGACCGTTGAGGAGGGGCATTTGACCCCTCTCAACCCCCCCTCCCTCCACCCCTGATATCATATATTTTAATATATCATAATATTAGTAATTGTTCCGCAAAAAAATTTACTCTCGGAACAAAGGCATGATGACGCGCATGTGGCGGTCGAACGTTGGACCTGAGTGTTAAGCTGATAATTGAAGATCAAGCCAACAACCAGGTTCTAAGGAGCTATTACCGCCATGTGAGGCAACTGAATTCAAGGGAAAACAATGTCACCTATCACAGGAAACATGGGGCCTCAATTCTCCTTAATTCAAGACTTATTTCCTGGGTGTGCAGCTACTACCTAATTACATTGGATTCAGCACATTATTTTAGTATTTCTGAGTAAAACTTTTTAGTTGTAGTCCTTTAGATTGTCTCTTGCACCTTATGTACATTCTCCTATAAATATTGAACTAAGTCTGAATGCTAACATAACAGCCAAAACTCTCTTGGTGTCGCAATCTAATACTGAGGATATCAGAGAAGAGTGGGGAGGCCGATCAAGGCAAAGGCGTGGCGCATTGGTGGGCAAAACCTCCAAGATGCTGTAGATCGGGCTTTCGAAAAAAACAAAAAAAAAAAGAGGAAAACTATGAAAAGAGGGAGAGATCAGAAAAAGGAAGGGGGAAGGAGAGAAGGATGAAAAGAAGGGTCATTCCTCCTCCCCGGGAGATGGAAAGTTTTTCACAAAGGAAAAAGGGTTGAGAGCTAAAGTCTACCTAAACACTAGTAATGCTAAAGTCTAACTAAACACGATAAAATGCTTTTTTGCATTTACTGATGGCCAAATCTAAAAAAGGGAAGAAAGCAGTCTTAACTCTTATTTAACATGCTGAAGCAGCCTAGAGTTTTCACGGCATGCTGCAACTTATTTTAAACCCTTCAACTTTGAGTGAAGCTGAAGGTTCATTGCAATTACAGTAGTAGTACATTAAACAAGACTAACGACACTAAGAAGCTTATTGCAGCAAATACACATGTTTGCCCCTACATCGTACTGAGAAATTATCCAACCAAATCTTTAAGCCCCTGGCAGAAACTGTCGATATATGATGACTGTAAATCTTCACTCAGCAAGAGGTCTCTTAGTTTAGTGTGATTGGCTCTGACCACCCTCCCAACCTCACTATCAACCCCCATCACAGTTCTCACAGCCTTGCATACGCTTCCCCTGGTGAACAAGCCATCTTCTTCGCCTTTCTCCACTTCTACCCCAACCTTCAAATTGTTGCCCATCACCCTTGCATTGATAATTTGATCAGGTGTCTGCGGTAGGCTCTGACCACCCTCCCAACCTCACTATCAACCCCCATCACAGTTCTCACAGCCTTGCATACGCTTCCCCTGGTGAACAAGCCATCTTCTTCGCCTTTCTCCACTTCTACCCCAACCTTCAAATTGTTGCCCATCACCCTTGCATTGATAATTTGATCAGGTGTCTGCGGTAACATTACCAACTGACACTCACTCCTCAGTGCTTCCAACAAAGAACCTGAGCCACAGTGTGTGACAAAACACCCAAGTGATGGGTGGCATAAAATCAATCTTTGCTGAACCCCCAATCCACCATCTACTATTCCCTTTCCTTTCATTCGTTCCTCGAACCCTTCCGGCAGTGCCGCTTCAACGGACTCAGCCCCGATGGGTGGTTTAAGTGCTGCAAGAAATGGCGAACCACAAAGCTCAAGGCCCAATACCAATTCCTGGAATCGGTCTTTCGTTAGCTTGATCTCACTTCCCAATGCACAGTAAATTACTGAGCCGGCCTTGAAACTCCCTAGCCATTCAACCCATTTTTCTTCTAGAGTAGACGCTGGTGACTTTACTAGAATTGGTCCTGAAACTAGCACGGGCTTCTCAAACTGGCTCTCAAGATAGTCAATAAAGGGCCCCTCAATTTCTCTACATGCCCAGAATCCTAGTGCGTCAGCCTGATCTGAGCTTGTAGATACGCGATCGAGAAAAAGGACGTCGCTGCCAAACTTCAGCTTTGCAAAAGCAGCGAAGAATCCAGCTTCGTGGGCATGAAGTACGATGGATGAGTCTGGGAAACCAGATGGGGATTGCATAAGCTCAGCCTTGGAATGGTAGCCACTGCGTTGCCTTGCAGGGGCCCTAATGTAACCAACGGCAGCTGTACTGATAACGCAGTAATTAATTGACTTGATTCCTAATTTTCGTGTCAATTTTGGCACCCAATAAGCAAAATCATAGAAGACAATGTCTGGTTTAAGGTCTCGGAGAAGATGTTCAATATGACTCTCCGTCAAGTCCATGGCAGTCATAAGGTGTTGGTATAAAGTAGATGGAACATCTAAAGTGGTCTCAGCGTCGGAAGGGAGGCCATCAACATGAGGAAGAGTGATGGGGACAAAGCTTATGTGACCCGGATAGAGATTCAAAGGCTCTAGCTTCGGTTTTGTGTTGATGGGGATGAAGAAGGAGATTGTATGGCCTTTCTCGGCAAGTTTGTTCGAAAGGTAGAGATATGGGGTAAGGTGGCCAATAGCAAACCAAGGGTACATTGCGATGTGTAGTGATGTTGAATCCATGTTCCCTGAGGAAATTAAGTTATTTTTCAACGATTCAAGCAGCTGAAGAAGTGTAGAGAAGTTTTCCTGAGTTCGACTATTTATATAGGAGTCTGAAAAATTTGTTATGGGACTTTTAATGCATCTTCCACTAGCATTTCCAATAGACAAGCTAATAAAACCTTGTTGTTAACTAAATTTAGCCAATACCTCCATTCTTTTCACATGATTTTATGCAAAATATCTATAATTGTTAACAACTTCATTTTACCAAATTACTGCATGAGTATAATGCATCAATAAAATAATATTGATTGCTTCAGTATCTCTCTCACACAGCTAAGCGTTCCCGACAACATCGTTGTCGTCTTCCATGCTTGTTTGTGTGTGGGTCATTCACTTGAAGTTTGTCAGTGCAGTTGGTGGCCCTTTTATGAGAGTATTGCTCTTGAAATGTGTGGTCTGCAGTGGGTATCAGTATCTCCATTTGAAAAATGCTACAAATACTTTTACTCTCATACTTTTTATATATAGAAGTGAAGATCATAATTCAAATTATAATTAATATAAAATTTAATAATGATTTTGGTGCTATGTCAAGAAATGTATACTTAATTAATAGTATAAAAATGAAAATATGTGTAACATTTTTTTATAATATTTGAATTGTGTGTTGTAATTGAGCTTAGAGTAGCTAGAATGATTGTAATTAATTTGGGATACTGCTACAGTACTTAAAACTACAATTTTCTTTTGACATGTCTTACCTCAAAGGCAAATGATCAAACATTGCGTTTTGCCTCATGATAATGGCAAACAATCTCATCTTTAAGAGGTAGTTTAATTAGTTAGGAACCATGTTTTATGAAACAAAGGTCACTAGCTTACTAATTTGAATTTCCCTCCCCTCCCTTTGTGTGTATATTTAAAAAAAAAAAATAGCAAAATTTGAGTAATTCATGATTTTACTTAAGTTAAGAAATTACAAATCATAAAGAAGCTAGTAATGAAACGAAGTTATGAAATGAAATAGAGAGGATCTATTTAGGCAAAATGGTAGGACAAAGTTGTCCCTATTTTAAAAGATGAGTACAATTTTATCTAATTATTTTACCTAAATGACTCTTTTCCGTTTAAATGGAATGGAGATTATTGGTTTGCATGAAAGCAGTCCCAAAAGAGGAGTAATTTTATAAGTCACTCTTGTGTCTCTCTTGCGTCACTCTAAGAGCCTGTTTAAAATTGCGTTTAAGAAATAAAGCTTTTATGTCAAAAAGCCTTTTTTTAGCAAAAGCTTCATTTGTAAGCTTTTATCAAAAGTGCGTTTTGGCAATTTTTAAGCTTTTTGGACTCTTAAAAGCATTTTTAATTTTTTTACCAAACAAATACTTTTTTTCTTTAAATGAACTTTTTGAGTGTTAAATTTAGTTTTATGTACCTCAAACACAATTTCAAACAAGCCCTAAGAATGAGGTGGGTTTTTTTTTTTTTTTTTTTGACATGTTCACAAGGGAAGGGGGAAGAGGGATACAAACTAAGGACCTCTGCTTCATGAGGCATGGCCCACAACCAATTGAGCTACCCTTCGAGAACAAAATAAAGTGGTTTTTAAAATCAAATTTTGATCAAAATTCAATAATAATCACTTACAAGGCCAATAATGATTTTAGAAGTCACATTATTTTAAGAGGAACAAAAAAAAAAGGAATTAGGATTGACTCTATTTCATTCAAACGAAAATATCATGTTAGTTATAGTAGATGGATATTTTTGTTCATTCAATAAGTAAAACGATAAAAATACTTTTACACCATAACTAATAAGATATTATTCTGTTTCAGATAATAATAATAATAATAATAATAAACAGTCATTACTCGAAAAAGATGGCATTGAATGTACCTATTGTGAGATTATTATATTAAGAGCTTGTTTGAGATTGTATTTAAAAAATAGAGCTTTTAAGTCAAAAAAAGCTTTTAGGCAAAAGTCTCATTTTTAAGCTTTTGTCAAAAGTGCTTTTTGGCCACTTTTAAGTTTTTTCAACCCTTAAAAGTGCTTGTAATTTTTTTACCAAATGAATACTTTTCTCTTCAAACAGGATTTTTGTGTGTTAAAAGCATTTTTTAGTATTAAAAGCACTTTTAAGCATCTCAAACGATATCCCAAACATGCTCTAAAAGGCGACGTTGATGTAAATTTACTCAGAGTCCGTAGTCAATAAAGAGTTTTATTCCATCATGATAAGGACAAAAGCTCTTGGTAATTTGATTATAAGGAAGAGGTTTAGACAATTTGATTATAATAAATTAAGAAATTTAGTTTTATTAATTTAAGGTTTGGTTTGTATTTTCAAATTAAGGTTAAGTACTTTTTAGTACTTTGGTTTGTACTTTTTATTTTTTTCCCTCTTAGATTTCTAAAACAGTCAAATCTAATACCTCACCTATAAAAAAATACAAAATCAATACCTCATTAGTTTCCGTCAATCCCAATTAACTGAATTTCATTATCTCCACGTAAATGATTTATAAAGCTGACATTTATTCCTGGTTCCATGTTGGCATATGTAACTGATTACATCATTTAACCAGATTCCTCTTAAACCTTGACAACATTATCTAAATCTAAATTGAGCTTAGGTTTGAACAAGAATGAGAAATCCAGTTATTGATTACACCATCAAAATAATCATCTTCTTCTTTTAAAATAATCTTTTTTAACTGATTACACCATTAAAATTGTTGAAATAACATGATTATCTTTAAATAATGAATATGAATCTTTTAATTGCAATTATTTTCGAAGGAATCAATCGAAAATTATAAAACAAAAATATTCTGTTTTACTTAATGGACTTCAAATAGCAATTAAACCAACAACTAGGCAAGGATTAAATACAAGTGTTTTATTATGTTTAGGAGATGGCATAATTGGGAATGATAAAATCAAGTTTGTATGAACGACTTGTTTATTTTAATTGTTATCCAAATTATTCTTTATCATTAAATTTTTGCATGCATTAGAATTAAATGTTAAAACAAATGGTTACAATATTAGGTCTCAATCTTTTGCAATTGTGTATATAATTTTATAGGGGTGTACAAGCGGTCACCCCTTGTAATTAAGGGTAGTACGTACACTAAAAAACAAATAACAACGACCCTTAATTACAATAAAAACACCTGTGCCAATCCTCGACAACCTTTTTAAGCATACTATTTTTCAACAATGAAACATAATTTCTATCATGCCGGACAAACTCAAGTAAACATCAACATTAGGAAATTACACCCAAGTTGCAAGAACAATGCATATAATAATACATTGTATATTATTATTATTCTATATATAATATACATAAGGGTAGGCGGTTAGTGATTTTTAATCGCCTCTGCCTACTTGAAAAACCGCTAACCGCTTGCCCTAGGTAGTAAGCGGTTTTTTCTTTAACCGCCTATAAAAGTAGTTATGCAATTATGCGATTAGTAATTATTAGCGGGTTAAAAACTGTTTGCTTGTACACCCTTATTATTTATTATAAATTAATGAAAATTGCGATGGAACCCAATGCCTTAGTTACTAGCCTAATAGAAGAAACACTTTTAGAGAGAAGAGTATCACCTTATATATAATGACCAAGGAGAAAATCATCAAGTAAGCTCTTTTATTAGCAAAAAATTCCTTTGCACTCAAAAGAAGCACATTCATGCTAACTTAGGTATTAGAGTGTCTTCCGTTCCGACAAGAGACCCTTTGACGTCTTTCTCCATTTCCAGGAAAATCGCTAATAACCCTTCAGCTCAGCCACACCTCAATTTAAAGCATAGGCAACTGTTGTCTACACTATAAAAAAGCACTTTTTTAGTGACACATGAATAATGACGTTTTAGTTCTAAAAATGATGGTACTCATTTTATTGATGTTTGAATAGTGATGATTGCTAAACAACATTATATATAGGGTTGAAAATCAATGATAGTATCGTTTATTGTTCAAACGATACTATTTAAAGTCATTTTAGCTCAAACAACACCTCACCAGTGGTGTTGTTATTGTTCACACGTCATTACATGAAAAATGACAAACATTACTTTTCATGAGGTAACGTTTCACTGTTTAAATAACACAATATAGGCGTGTAGCTTTCATGGAAAAAGTGCCCCAAAAATTGCGGCTAAATCTAATAATGGCAAGAAAGCAATTACAACTCTTATTTTATTTGCGAAGAGTGCTACATTAAACAAGGATAAAGGACACTAAAGAGGCTTATTGCAGCGAATAATGACATTAATTTGCCTCTACATAATCCAAACATACGTACTAAAAATTATCCAACCAAATGTTTAAGCTTCTGAGAGAAACTGTCAATATATGATGACTGTAAATCTTCGCTAAGCAAGAACTCTCTTAGTTTAGCGTGATTGCCTCTGACCAGCTTCCCAACCTCGCTATCAACCTCCATCACAGCCCTCACAGCCTTGCAGACGCTTTCCTTGCTGAAGAAGCCATCTTCTTCGCCTCTCTCCACTTCTACCCCAACCTTCAAGCTCTTGGCCATCATCTTTGCAGTGATAATTTGATCAATCAATTGCGGTAACATTACAAATTGACACTGGCTCCTCAGCACTTCCAACAAAGAACTCGAACCACAGTGTGTGACAAAACACCCAATTGATGGGTGGCCTAATATCAATCGTTGTTGAACCCATCCACCATGTACGATTCCTTTTCCTTTAATCCGTTCTTCGAACCCTTCCGGCAGTTCTTCTTCAATAGACTCAGCCCCAAAGGGTGGTTTAAGTGCTGCAAGAAATGGCGAACCGCAAAGCTCAAGACCCAATATCAATTCCTGGAATTGGTCTTTCGTTAACTTGCACTCACTTCCCAATGCACAGTAAATTACTGAGCCGGCCTTGAAACGTCCTAGCCATTCAACCCATTTTTCTTCCAAAGTAGAGGCTGGTGGGTCTACTAGAATTGGTCCTGAAACAAGCACGGGCTTCTCAAACTGGCTCACAAGATAGTCAATACAAGGCCCCTCAATTTCTCTACATGCCCAGAATCCTAGCGCGTCAGCCTGAGCAAAGCTTGTAAATATGCGATCAAGAAAAAAGACATCGCTGCCAAACTTCACCTTTGCCAATGCAGCAAGTAATCGAGCTTCGTGGGCACGGAGCATGATGGATGAGTCTGGAAAACCAGATGGGGGCCGTATAAGGTCAGCCTCGGAATGGTAACCACTGTGTTGCCTTACAGGGACCAGAGTGTAACCAACTGCAGCTGTACTACTAACGCAGTAAACAATTGACTTGATGCCTAATTTGCGTGTCAATTTTGGCACCCAATAAGCAAAATCAAAGAAGACAATGTCTGGTTTAAGATCTCGGAGGAGAAGATCAATATGATTCTCAGTCCGGTCCATGGCAGTCATAATGTGTGGGTATAAAGTGGGTGCCACAACTGAGGTTGTCTCAGTGTCGGGAGGGAGGCCGTCAACAGTAGGAACAGTGATGGGGACAAAGGTTATGCGATCCGGGTGGAGATTGAAAGGCTTCATCTTTGGTTGTGTGTTGGTGGGGATGAAGAAGGAGATTGTATGGCCTTTATGGGCTAGTTTGTTTGAAAGGTAGAGAAATGGAAGAAAGTGGCCAATAGCAAACCAAGGGAACATTGCGAGGTGTAGCGATGTTGAACCCATATTCGCTGAGCAAACCAAGTTATTGTTGAAGGATCAATCCAGGCCAGCAACTGAGTCTAGCATCAACCACGCGATTCAGCCTCAAATTCGATCGATTGAGCTCCGATCCTTCAGTTTTTCTCCGGATTGTTTTCGTGGGGGCTAAGTGTCATTTATTTATGAACAAAAATTCTCTTGAAATTGGCTGGTAAGACAGACCTCCTACGACCTGACATGTAAAAAAAGTGACATCAATTATTTTGAGCATTTGCTTAGTAGCATGTCGTCTGAATATGGGGAGTGACACCTAAGATTTTGTTGCAAGACACGTATCTATATATTGATCGAGGTGTTAGTTGACAGGTACATATAGGCTAGGTGTGTCAATCAATTAAGCTTGCATGAAGAAATTAATGGTGGTGTTGGTTGACACCTTTCACTTGAGGTGCATGCATGGAGACATCTTTTGCTGCCACGGCCAAAATTAGTTGCATGAGGACTAATCTTACTTTGCGTTTAGAAGATTGATTTCCATAAGGGCTTGCAAGATTTATCTATTTGAGGTAGACTAAAGAGAATTAGTGGTTTGCTTAATTATAATTATACGAGCTTATAACCCAAGCGATGTGCGGGATTTTTAAGGTTATATAATAATCGTACTTTTTATAAGTATTAATTATGAAATGTACTTTTCATAATTGTAAGAAAAAAAACTTAAATTTTGCTTAATCAAACCATTAATATAAAATTAGAAAAAATTTCTAATATTGTTGGCGTAATACTTATTAGATTTCAATATAAATAAAACTCAAAATTATGAACATTCGAAAAAATACTTTGGCCATAGAAAAAAGTGCGTGCGAGATTATTTGTTATAGTTTAATTTCAAAATTTAAACACATTTTTATCGAAATTTCTTTATAAGTTGTAAAAATAAATAAATAAATAAATCATGCCTTTTTAAATAAAAAAAACGCACTAAAGGTTATACACCAATATATTACTCAACATATAAATTCGCGTAAATTGTACAAATATAGTGAATGAAGAATCATGTGCATAGCGCGGGTTATGAGAGTGAATGACTTAGAAAGAAAGAACCAAAAAAAAAAAAAAAAAGAAAGAAGATAGACGTTGAGAGAGAGGATAAATGAGAGATAGATAAAGATTAAAAATATGAACTGGTTCATTTTTAAATGTTCGGTTTTTAAAATAATGAGTTAAAAAATTGGTTTAGTCTTTTTTAAAAAAAAAAAAAAAAAAGGTTTACGCCACATGTCGCAATTTGAAAGCACTTCAAAAGAAGGTTTTGCTATTATATACGATATATATGATTTGATGTGAATTATTTGTTTTCTTATTTGATTTGGTCCTTTGGACATTAATAATGATTAATTAATGAAATAATTTATATATGAAAAACTCTTGAAATATAATTAAATGTCATTAATTATGTTAATTTAATAATTGATTTTTACTTTAATTTTAAAATTTAAACGCATAATTTTCGTTATAAGTTAAAATGAACTCTTTAAATAAAAAAAAACATTAAATCTTTGTTCCTATAAATATAAATGATTTAAAATAAATAGTATAAAAAAAAATTAGAAAGAATAATACATTAATTATAATATAGTTAACGCATTTAATGGTGTTAATTAATGACATGTGGATTATATTGAAATATAATTAACGCAATTAATGACGTCATATAGATATATAGATATAAATAACGCAATTAATGACTATTTTTTAAGAAAAAACCGGTTATATACAGTGGCGGAGCCAGAAGATCGGACAATGGGGGGCATCTTTTTAATTAAAAAACTAATTAAATATTAAAAAAAACAATTTTTTTTTAAAAAAAAAATATTTAAAAATAATTTTTTTCTTGAATAAGGATATGCGGGCAATTTTACTAAGTCTATTTCAATATGAGGTCATTTAGAATTTGATTAAAGCTTAATAGGATCGTTGTTTTTCTTAATAACTACAATTATATATTTATATAATTAAAATATGAAACATCAAGCATAAACTAATCAACCTATATATATTCATAAATAATACAGTAAAAACAATTAATTTACAAGAATAATTTAAATTTAAATATAAAATTTTAATTACATACCTCAAATTCTTCAATTTTTCGTTGAAATTGGACAATTGATCTTCGAACAATCGGAAAGTTGTAATCAGACTTTGGTCTTTTTGAAATACAAAGATAGAAGCAAAACATGGCTTAGAAAGTGAGATTTGTGGGGTTCTTTTTGGGATGTGCTTTGGGTTTATTTTTGTACAATTCTTTTTTTTTCAATAAAACTCTTTATTACTTAAAAAAAAAGAAGTGAGAAACAACATATTGAAAACAATTAATTTACATGAAAATTTTAATTTTAAATTTAAAAATTTAATTACATACCTTGTTGAAGTTAAATATTGGAAAGTGAAAGAAAAAACACAAAATTGCCAAATCCAGGTCCTCAAAAGGAAAATGCAGATGCAGGAGATCGGAGAAATCTAAGAAGAAAATGCAAAAGAAAGTAGAAAATGCAGGAAAGTGCAGCAGAAGAACAAAATTGAAATTTCACAAAAACTTTGTTTGTTTGTTTGTTTTTTCATTTTTTTATTATTTATACCCCCACTTTCTTTTTGTTTATTTTTTTCTTTGATGGGAATTTGGAATGCCCACTCATGCGCTGCATACAGGCTACAGCTTGTACCCCTCTATCTTTATTTTTTATTATTTTTTTGGTGGCATACTGGCTTGCTGCTACATGCCTGTTCAGAATTTTTTTTTTTTCGTTCTGCATCCAACTCTACAGACCGGACTCGAGTTATCATAGAGATAGACTGGAGTGGGTAGACCATTCTTCCTTGGTCTTCATCTAGCCTTCTGCTTCTGAGAGTCAGCCGTACTACTCCGTCGTCAAGACTCTTGATGTGATCGGAGTTGTTGCTGGCTTGCGACGTGAGCACCTTGGGCCGATTTTCATCGAACTTAACTGCCCAATCAATAGGTATCAAGTCTGAACTTGGCTTCACCTTCGTATGTAAGCACTGCCGCCGACATCTTCTTCCAGGAAATACCCATGGAAGGATTTAGGAGTTCCCTCTTTTTTCTTTTTCTTTTCTTTTTATCTTGTTTCTTAATGAAACGGTGCATATCAAAGGTCATCCTCAACCTCTAAAAAGCTTCAACCTCTGAAAATGGCTAATGGCTCAGAACCAAAAAAAAAAAAAAATTATGAATCTATCAAATTCATGGATAAAGGGTCAGGGTCAGGCTCAAGCATGAGGGTTGGGGGCAAGGGGCATCATTCATGGCTGATAGGGGGCATGGATTTTTTTATACAAAGGTGAGGAGAAATTTATATAACCGCTTTTTTTTTTTTTAGAATCATGACTGTATTAATATGCATTAAATTTACTAATCCAACTTACTAATACTAATATCATAGAGATAGATTTGAGTGGGTAGACCATTCTTCCTTGGTCTTCATCTATTTGCTTAGTCACCAGAATACTTCGTGCCAAGACTCTTGATGTGATATTGTTGATGGCTTATGACTATTATGAGCACCTTGGATTTTCGAACTTAATCGCCCAATCAATAGGTATCAAGTCTGAACTTGGCTTCACCTTCGCGTAAGCACTCGCCTATATATCTTCTTCGGAAATACCAGGAAGGATTTGAGTTCTTTTTTCTTTTTCTTTTCTTTTTATCTTGTTTCTTAATGAAATATGCATATCAAAGGTCATCCTCAACCTAAAAAGCTTCAACCTCTGAAAATGGCTAATGGCTCGAACCAAAAAAAAAAATTATGAATCTATCAAATTCATGGATAAAGGGGTCTGCTCAAGCATGAGGGTTGAGGCAAGGGGCATTCATATCTGAGATAATGATTTTTTTACAAAGGTGAGGAAATTTAATGCTTTTTTTTAGAATCATGACTGTATTAATATGCATTAAATTTACTAAATTTACTAATACATTATAATTTGATTTATATTATTTGTTTCCTTTTTTGATTCGGACATTAATAATACTTAATTTATTGAATAATTTATATATGAAAAACTCTTGAAATATAATTAATGCAATAATGACGCCAATTAATGACTGGGTTTACTCTTAAAAAACCAATTCCCAAACTATGCCTTAAAAAACCGATTTAACGTTACAATAAAAAGAGTTAATATATATATATATATATATATATATATTATGAAGTGTAATGTTTATCTGTAGTTTTGAATTAAATACATGATAAGTCTTTATCACCGATCTTTATCAGAAGGTTTATATTTAACAGCTGTTGGTGTCTTCATCTTATCAGAAGTCTTGGCAATGTGTGGATAACAATTAATAATATGGTCTCCGGCATATGAGTCTGAATCGGTTGATGCTACACGACTCAGGAAAAATTCTCTAAAGTTTTTCAGTTGCTGCCTGGATCCTTGTACAACAACTTTCCTCAGTGAAAATGGGTAAAACAGCGCTACACATCGCAATGTACCCTTGGTTTGCAATTGGCCACCTTACCCCATTTGTCCATCTTTCTAACAAACTTGCCGAGAAAGGCCATACAATCTCCTTCTTCATCGCCACCAACACACAACCAAAGATAAAGCCTTTCAATCTCCACCCAGATCGCATAACCTTTGTCCCCATCACTGTTCCTCCTGTTGAGGGACTCCCTCCCGACACTGAGACAACCTCAGATGTGCCACCCACTTTATACCCACACATTATGACTGCCATGGACCGGACTGAGAATCATATTTACCTTCTCCTCCGAGACCTTAAACCAGACATTGTCTTCTTTGATTTTGCTTATTGGGTGCCAAAATTGACACGAAAATTAGGAATCAAGTCAATTCATTACTGCGTTAGCAGTACAGCTGCAGTTGGTTACATTAGGGCCCCTGCAAGGCAACGCAGTGGCTACCATTCCGAGGCTGAGCTTATGCAGGCTCCATCTGGTTTCCCAGACTCATCCATCGTACTCCATGCCCACGAAGCTCGATTCTTTGCTGCTTTTGCAAAGCTGAAGTTTGGCAGCGATGTCCTTTTTCTCGATCGCTTATCTACAAGCTCAGATCAGGCTGACGCGCTAGGATTCTGGGCATGTAGAGAAATTGAGGGGCCCTGTATTGACTATCTTGTGAGCCAGTTTGAGAAGCCCGTGCTTGTTTCAGGACCAATTCTAGTAGACCCACCAGCCTCTTCTCTAGAAGAAAAATGGGTTGAATGGCTAGGACGTTTCAAGGCCGGCTCAGTAGTTTACTGTGCATTAGGAAGTGAATGCAAGTTTACAATAGACCAATTCCAGGAACTGGTATTGGGTCTTGAGCTTTGCGGTTGGCCATTTCTTGCAGCACTTAAACCACCCATCGGGGCTGAGTCCGTTGAAGAAGCACTGCCGGAAGGGTTCGAAGAACGGATTAAAGGAAAAGGAATCGTACATGGTGGATGGGTTCAACAACGATTGATTTTAGGCCACCCATCAATTGGGTGCTTTGTCACACACTGTGGCTCAAGTTCTTTGTTGGAAGCACTAAGGAGTCGGTGTCAATTGGTAATGTTACCGCACATGATTGATCAAATGATCACTGCAAGGAGGATGGCCAACAATTTGAAGGTTGGGGTAGAAATCGAGAAAGGCGAAGAAGATGGTTTGTTCACAAAGGGAAGCGTCAGTAAGGCTGTGAGGAGTGTGATGGAGGTTGATAGTGAGGTTGGGAGGCTGGTTAGAGCCAACCACGGTAAACTAAGAGACCTCTTGCTCAGCGAAGATTTACAGTCATCATATATTGACAGTTTCTCTCAGAAGCTTAAAGATTTGGTTGCATAATTTCTATTTGCTACAATAAGCCTCTTAAGAGTCGTTAGCTTTGTTCAATGTACTGCTTTTTTAATTGCGATGAACCTTCTAGCTTCCCTCATTCTTAACAAATGTAGGTCTTTTATCATGTTTAATTAAGTAGCTAGACTTTAGCGTGCCTTAAGAAATTTGTGTGCAGGAAAATGAGGCGCCTAAATTGCTTTGGAAAGTAGAAGGAATTAAAAGAGTTGGTGGTGGTGGTGGTGGTGGTGGTGGTACTCCTCGCATCACATTATCACTCAACTTTTGAAGGTATATAGCCACCTGCTGGGGTCTCGTAGCTCCCATCACAAGGCCTGCCTTTGGATGAGATCCCTTTAAAGGCGCCATGGATTGGGATCACTCAAATTGCTAGCAATGTGTGAATCTCTATCCACTACAAGAATAGACTAATTCCACACAACTTTGTTATTCTATTATAGGATGACTTTGGTTCACTCTTCTCCGACCCACTCATCAAAGAAGAGTGAATTAAAGTCATTTCAAAGTTGTACAAATCATTCAAAGAACAACTCTGCAGATAATGAACAATGATGAATATGGCTTGGTCAGTTTTGAGGGAGCGTTTGTGATTCCCACCGTCTAAGCTTCTCTTGAGCGGCGTCCTGCGAGTTGGTACTATTATAGTCACGTCTAAGTAGGATAACTACAATTGGCTTATCCTTCCAACTTTTTTATTTAGAGAGAAAAAAAAATGATGAATATAATTTCTCACGAGTAAGTCATTTAGAGACCAAATCCAACAAAAATAAATTTGTTTTTTGAAGCCCACTAAACACTTGATTCTCATGTATGTACTATAGGTTTTTCCTATTAATATAATGAAAAGGAAAAAGTCCACGTAACTTACCCCTTAAAATTACTATTTAATTGACAATGACCACTCCTCAAACTTTCAACTACAAAAAAAAATGACAATGTCCTCTAAGGCCATCAAAAGACAAAAATGGTTTTTTTTTTTTTTAATAAGAGAAAAATACTCTAATAAATTTGAAAAAATAGACCTAAAAAAAAAGGGAAAACATTATTTTTCCTTAAAAAAAAAGGATTTTTTTAAAAAATAAATAAATAAATTCCACACCTTATTTTTAGATATATTTTCTTAATCTTAAGATTTTTTTGGTATTTTTTTTTTTTCATTTTTCTCTTAATCGTCTGGATCTTTTGAGGCTTTTTTTTGTTCATTTTTCTCTTAAATCTTCTGGATCTTGAGATTTTATTGGTATTGATTTTTTGGGTTTTTTTTTTTTTTTTCATTCTCTTGAATCTCATGAGCTTTTGGGTATTGGTTTTTGGGACTTGCTTTTCGGGTTAATTTTCAGCTTTTATGCACACCGGTAAGGATTCATCAATTAATTGAGATTTTGGTTCATTTTTCTCTTAATCTTCTGGATCTTGAGGTTTTATTGGTATTGATTTTTGGTTTTTTTTGGTATATTTTTCTCTTAAATCTCTTGAGCTTTTGGGTATTTTTTTGGGATTTGTTTTTTGGGTTAATCTTCAGTTTTTGTGTATTGATTTCTAGGTTTTTTGTATATTTTTCTCATAATCTTCTTGATTAATCTTAAGCTTTTTTTGGGTATTGATTTTTGTTTTTTTGGATTTTTTTTTCTCTTAATCTTGAGCTTTTGGGTTTTGTTTCGGATATTTATTTTCTTAGTTTTGGGTAAATCTTGAGCTTTTGGGTATTGAATTGATGTTGTGTTTTCTGTGTTTCTTGAGTTTGGCCGAATTATAGATGATTATGGGTTAATGTTGAGCTTTTGGCTATTGATTTGTGTGTTTTTTTTTCTTAATCTTCTAGGTTTAATCTTGAGTTTTTTGAGTATTGTTTTTTGTTTTTATATTTTTTTCCTAATATTTCCGTGTTAATCTTGGTTCATTTTTGTGTATTAAATTTTGGGTGTTTTTTAATATATTTTTTTCTTTATATATATATATATATATATATATATATATATATTTTGGGTATATTTTCCTCTCCCCACGCACTCACCCTTGAACAAGAAAAGAAAAAAAAAATGAAGAAGGAAAGAGAGGAAGCATGGTGCTGCGTGTGGGTGGAGAAAATGGTGAAAGGAGGAAAGAGGAAGAGGGGGAAAAAAAGGAGAAAAGTGAGAAGAAAACAATGAAAAAAACGTGTTGTGTGCATGGAAAGAGGAGAAAAAAATAAATAAATAAAATTTGAGTGGTGTTATCGGCAAGTGGGAGCAAGAAAAAAAAAAAATAATAATAATAAAATAGGTAAAGTGGTGTCTCAGCCAAGTTGGGGAGAAAGTGAAATAAAATTAAATAAATAAATGTGAGCGGAAGAAAATGGGAGGGAGATCACATGCGAAGGCAAAATAAAATATGAAAGTTTTTGTATTTAATTGAATATATATATTGCTTAAATGATGAAAAAAGATGCGTTGTGAAACATATACAAGAGGCTATGACTTAAACTAATATGTACAATATCAATTAAAGACAATATTATATGAGTAGCAGCACTAAGAAGAACATATATTCTAGAGACAAGCAACTTCTAGAAGAGGAAATAAATAAAGTTTTCAGTTTATTTGATATGTTGTAATATTATTACTAATATAAAGAAATCGATTAATAAATATCATTTCAATCTTTTCATTTAGTAAATACAAATAAACATTTATATATCTCATCATGCTATCACATGGAATTGCACATGTCTTGCACGTGCAATCATACTAGTATTTTTTAAAAACCATGTTAGCTTATTTTATTGAACCTTTTTTTTTATTATTATTAAGGATATTTTCATCATTGACAATGTTTCAATTAAAAGTTTTGAGGGACGGAGAAATCGATTAATAAATACCATCTCAATCTCTTCATTTAGTAAATACAAATAAACATTTATATATCCTATCATGTCATCACATGGAATTGCACATGCCTTGCACGTCCAATCATACTAGTATTTTTTAAAAACCATGTTGGCTTTTTTTATTGAATTTTATTTTTATATTTTTTATTAAGGGTATCTTCATCATTGAAGAGAATGTTTCAATTAAAAGTTTAGAGGAACGAATCCGACCAAAAGTACCGCACAGCTGCAGTTAAAAAAAACTTGAGGTCCAGATTCAATTGAAGATAAACAACATCGTATTACAGTCGGTCCCCCCAAGTGCCTCATGATCATAGTAAGTTGGAATATGATTTTCCTCCCAAGCGAAAACCCTTCCATTCAAACATTTTCATCTTTTCTTGTTCAAGGTAATCAAAGAGAGATAGAGAGAGAGATGGGTTTCGGTTGAGGGAAAGGGTAATACGAAGTCGTTGCCTTCTATGAATCTGGACCAACCGTAGGCGGTACATTGTTAATTGGGTGGGCATTGGCTCTCTATCTGTAAATGGGCCTGGGCTCTCTTCTCCAGATCCTCACTTAAGACCCAACTGCCAGTACTTCAAAAACTGACCCTGTGAGCCCCTGCAGCCTTCTTCCACAAATTCACTTATTGGCCTACCTATTTTGACTTCGAAGGCTGCTGCTCCTCCCTCCTTGTGCCCGCACAAAGCACATGCAGCTCCACCTTCTACAAACAAACCAGGTAGCTGCGCTGGAGCCGTGCGTTGGGCTTTCAGGTCACAAGCTAATTCAAATATAAAATACTTTTTCTTCTTTTGAATCAAAAAGCAAATTAACGTAGGATACCATGTTGCAGTAAGCACAAAGAGAGGTACAACTGAACTATAAAGCAAAAGAGAGGTGATTGGTGATGCAACACATCCACACCAAGCGATGAATAGTCTTACCACATATTTAAGAAAAGGGGGAGGCTGTCCCATGTATTTGACATTCGAAATACATGCTTGCAAGAGGCAATGTGACAAATTTCATGTGCATTTTAAATGTTTATAAATACTTAGTACTGTTTTAAATGAGTTGAAAGATATATTTTTTTTCAACTAGTTTGAATAAAATTTTTGTCCATATTTATATTGCTATTCAGCCTATTCTTGATAATTGTTTGTACATTTTATTATATATGAATTTATATAGTTTTTGTTTTATATTTTAATTGTATAAATATATAATTGTAGTTATATGAGATTATAGAGAAAAATAACGATTCTATTGAACTTCAATCAAATTCTAAAGGACCTCATGTTCAAAAAAGACCTCATATTGTCCAAGGACGGATCAAGGGGGGGGGTCTATGCCCACCCTCAACTCCTAAAAATCCCCATGTACCATTAATGTAACAATTGGTCCACTCTTACCATAGCATCCAACACCTTCGGGTAGGATTGAATTTTATGCATCGATGGCAAAGGAATCCATTGGTCACCTCAAATTTTCACCCTCTCCCCTGTTCCTATCCTCCACAAAGAACTAGACTTGAGCAATTCCTGAGTCCCATGGATACTTCTCCATTTAAAACTAGGTTTTGAGCCCAATTTTGCCTCCTTGAAATTAGCCCTGCATAATATTTAGCTTGGTAAATCTGCGATGTTAGACTCTCTGGAAATTGACTCAATCTCCATCCTTGTTTTGCTAAAAGAGCTTTATTGAAGCTTGTACGCTCCCTGAAACCCATACCGCCTTTGTTCTTTGGTCTCCCCATCCTACTCCAATTCATCCAATGTATGGAAGAATTTTTGGTGTTAGAACCCCACCAAAATTTCTGCATCATTGAATTTATTTCGGAGCACAATCCTTTTGGTAGCAAAAAGATACTCATACTATATGTTGGAATGGCTTGTATGACGGCTTTCAACAAGATCTCCTTTCCGGCTTGGGATAGTAATTTGAGCTTCCAATCTTGCAATTTTTTCCATACCCAATCCTTAATATGTTTGAAAGCTTGTGATCTAGATTTCCCAACAAGCGTCGGCAAACCCAAATAAGTGTCATACCTTGAAATAGATGGCAACCTCGACAAGGCTAAAATCCTCCCCCTAGCTTCCGGTGTAGAATTCCGGCTAAAAAAGATGGATGTCTTTTCTCTATTAAGTCGTTGATCGGAAGCCTTCTCATATTGGTTTAATATCTTCGTCATTCTCCTCCAATGTTTAGTGGTGGCCTTGCAAAAAAGAAGGTTGTCATCTGCAAAAAAAAAAAAAAAAAAGATGGTTTATATGTGGGCCTCTCTTCGAGGTAGGGACCCCCTCAAGTCTTCCTTCCCGTTCCACCTTTGATAGGAGGGAGCTCAATACTTTTGCACATAAGAGGAAAAGGTATGGCGAAATAGGGTCACCCTGCCGCAACCCTCTTGTGGGGAGATACTACCTGTAGGAGTGCCTTTAATCACTATTGAGTAAGTCACGCACATCATGATCAAGCCAATCCAACGATGAGAGAAACCCATTTTTTCCATGACAGCCTCAAGAAACCGTCATTCCACTCGGTCATAAGCTTTGCTCATGTCTAGCTTAACCGCCATGAAACCCACTTTTCCCACATTCGCGAGTGCATTGTGTGAAGTGTCTCGTAAGCTACTAGCACATTGTCCGTAATCAACTGCCCAAGGATAAATGCACTATGATTCTAAGAAATCAGATTAGGTAATACTACCTTTAACCGGTTAGTCAGCACTTTAGAAATAATTTTATAAAGAACATTACAAAGACTGGTAGGCCTAAATTCAGTTACACATGTAGGGTTTTTAATTTTCGAAATCAAAGCTATGTAAGTCGAATTCAACTCTTTATTCATATAACCTGAATTTAAAACATCAAGTACAGCTTTGCTAACCTCAATTCCCACAATTGCCCAATGTTTTTGAAAAAAGCTAACTGAAAAACCATTGGCCCTGGGCTTTTAGTGGTGACATCTGACTTAGAGCAAAACTAACCTCCTCCATCTTGAAGTCTTTTAGTAATGCCTCGTTCATCTCTGCTATCACACGTCCCTCCATAGCTTGTAAGCAATTTTGCATGTCTCCCATAGCTTCGGTTGAGAAAAGCTTGCTGTAGTAATCAACAAAAGCTTGTCCTATTGATTCCTCATTTTCACACTTGCGTCCCTCTGCATCAACAATATGAGAAAAGTGGGCAGATTTGCGCCGTTGATTTGCACAAGTGTGAAAGTATTGTGTGTTCCTATTGCCTCCTTTAAGCCAGTTCACCTTTGCTCGCTGCTTCCATCTCAAATCTTCTTGCTTTAATAAAACATTTAATTCTGATTTCAGCCTTCGAATTTCCACTTGATTTGGTTCTCCTTCAACTGATTGCAAATTCAACAATTGGGCTGATTTTTCCTCTATGATGTGGGCCACGTTCTCCTTTTTATTCCTCTGCCACCTAACCAGATGGTGCTTGCAATTAGTAAGATTCTTTACTACGAGTTGCAGTTCTAACTCGCCAAGCTTGTTTTACCACTTTCCCACATTCTGCCTTCTCCCACCACCTAGCTTCGTATCCGAAAACTCTATGGCGAAGAGTGCGGCTATCATTTCCTTGAAACACCATGTGAATTGGACAGTGGTCCGAACTTAACTCCTCCCCCACATTAATCTCCACTTTTGGGTACATAGCACACCAATCCGTTGTGGCTATAATTATGTCCAACCTTTCTTTGGTGAATTCTCCACCCTCACGCCCATTGTTCCATATGAATTTAGGTCCAATATAGCCTAAATCTTGAATCCCACATACCTCTAACGTGTTTTTAAAATCCTCCATCAAGTAAGAAGCCCTTCCTCTTCGTCCAAACTTCTCAGTTCCAGCTATTATCTCATTGAAGTCCCCTCCACACACCCACGTTATAGGCTCAATGGTGCTGAGATATCTCAATATTTTCCAAGTTTCCTTCCTTTTCGTTGTCTCTGAATGGCCATAAAAACCCGTAAATTTCCAAGGATATTTATCCACCCTGAATAGCACTTTGGCAGTAATATGATGGCTTCTGTAATTTTGGATAGTAATATCATCCTCCTCATTCCACAAAAGTGCAAGGCCCCCACTTCTACCCTTGCTCTCCACAACAAATACATTATTATAGCCTGTTTTTCTCCGAAGTTTTTCCATTTTTGCACAACTTGACTTGGTTTCCATGAGAAAAATCAAGTTAGGTCTCTTGTCCTTTACCAACCGGAAAAGGTCCCTAATTGCCTGGAAGTTCCTAAGCCCCCGACAGTTCCAACATATAAGACTCATTGAGGTCGGCGGGACTGTACAACAACCCTCACCATCCCCGAACCATTTGTTTTTACCTCCTCCCCATTATCTTCTTTACCTTGATAGCCCACATGAAACTCCAGAGTCCGCCTCTCGTTAATGGGAACATCAAATAGGCCAGTTTCTTCTAGAACTCCTTTTTTCTTTTATCCCCAACCTCACAACCAGCTATTTTATTGTCTCCTTTTCCCACGCCTTTCCCGTGGATCACCCTACCTTTGCGCTTCCACATTTGAGAAATTGCCACCTTACCACTTTTGCTTATTGGGCTCACACTTTCACTCAACTTTATTTCGTATATACCCTTGAAAAGCCCCTCCACCACATCGTGGGCTTTTTCTTTTTGTTCAGCCTACTTTCATCCCCCAGTGGGTCAACACGGCACATCTCAATACATTTAAAGCCACCTTGTTTGTCCATACCTCCCCTGCTGTTTCCACTTCCCATTTCATTAATGGGTAGCGTAGACTTTCCCCCCATATTGAGTTCTCCATGCAACGGCTTCTTTCCATAATTGTCTCATGCATTCATTCCTTGCATTAAATTAGGATCGCCCATTTTATTGCAATTTTCCGTTGGCCCATTATCTTCCTTTTGAATAATTTCCTTCTCTGGTAAGATTTGATTTCCGTTTGAATTCTGGTCATTACTACCCTGCCGTGATTCTCTCCCTTTGCCTCTGCTTTCCGAAACTGTTTTTCTTGTGTTTGTCCAGCTAGGCCTGCTATGAATACCCTTTTTTGCCCCTCTGGCGCTTCCTCTGTGATAACAGTTTCGTTAGATCGATTTGAACCCTAATTCGTAAGTATTTTCCCTAGCCCACTCCATCATCCTATGTTTCATCCTCTTCAACTATCCCCATTGTGGAACCAATCTGGAACCCCACCTCTTGGCTCATGCAATCCAATGGAAGGTTGGAGATTCTAACCCAAAAAGATACTTTCTCAAAAGCAATAGCTGTTGGGGGTGTTTTTCCATCATAATCCTTTACTGAAAATAAATCCCTTCCGTCGACAACCCATGGCTGCCCTTCCAGAACCCTCGACTTATCCCAAGAATGCTCGAATTCTATTACGAACACATTATCCCCCAACACCTTAAACAAGATGGATCCAGTTGGTTTCCATCCACGAATAAGTTTCGCTTTTATGACATTCTTGTGGACGATCCTATCCACAATCAGTTTTAAAAGCTAATTAATTGACACAAAATGGTAATTTAATGGGGGAGAACAATATGGTTGTTAATTTATCGGAAAAAAGTGATAACGCATTGTAATTAATGGAGGCAAAAGATAATTACTCCAAACTCTAATGATATGAATAACTTGCTGCCTTACCAAACCTTGGTATAGGCCTTCGCATATATAACAAGAGTATTATACGAGAGATCAAATACAATTACACAAGTTGTGTTGGAATAAACTACTGCTATACATTGAATAATGTTTATCTAGGCTGCAGTTTTGAAATACATAAGTATTTATCATCTTTATCAGAAGGTTTATATTTAACAGTTGTTGGTGTCTTCATCTTACCAGAAGTCTTGGCACTGTGTGGATAACAATTAATAATATGGTCCCCGGCATGTGAGTCTAAATCGATTGATGCTACACGACTCAGGAAAAATTCTCTACAGTTTTTCAGTTGCTGCCTAGATCCTTCTACAACTTTCCTCAGTGAAAATGGGTAAAACAACGCTACACATTGCAATGTACCCTTGGTTTGCAATTGGCCACCTTACCCCATTTGATTTGGGATGTCTTTCAAAACAACGCCGTTGATTTGTCTTACGACACCTTTCAATGCGTGAAAAGTGACACGTAAATAGTAACACAACTCAAGCAGTGGCGGATTCAAGAATTTCATTTATAGGGGGCATGATTTTTTTTAATGAATACAAAAAATAAAGTTGAATGAAAATATAACTGACGGAATAAGTGAATAAATTCAACAAAAATGTAAATATAACCTATAATTTATTTTGTCACGACTAACATTAATTCAATTATCCTCGACGAGTCTTCATGTCTTGGAATCACTGCATGATTTCTTCATTACTGATTCATTACTGATAGTCTTGAATATGTCTTTCTCAATGTAAGTAATCAGACAATTATTCATCAATTGATCTCTCATTCAGTCGTTTAGAATAAGATTCTGGCTCAATAGAATTGTTATTCATAATCTCAGATAACTACAAATTATATATTTATACAATTAAAATATGAAACAAAACTATATAAATTCGTAAATAATTAAATATAAAAAATTATCAAGAATAGACTGAATTAATAGCAATATAAATTTAATTACATATTTATAATTTTACATACCTCAATTTTTCATTAAAGTTATTATTAAGAATAGCTAAATAGGCTGAATCCTGATTCCTGAATAGCAAATTAGCAATATAAATATTAAAACAATTAAATTAAAAGAATAATTTAAATCTAAATCTAAAGATTTAATTATATATTTATATACCTCAATTTTTCTTTGAAGTTGAAAAGTGAAAGAAAATTAAGGCTTAATTTCATTGAAGTTAAAAAATAAGGAAGCTAGAAGCCTAGAAATATAAAAATTTAATCACCTTATTTTTTTTAGTTGCATACTAGTAGTGACTCAAAGCCTTGTTTTTTTTCTTAGAGTTTACTGAGAGTGAAAATTGGAATCACATTTTTTTTAAGTTAAAAAGCTGGCTAGAGGCGGCTCAAAGCCTTTTTCTTTTTTTTCTTTTTTTTTTTTCTTAGGGTTTATGGGGTGAAAATTGGAATAATATATTTTTAAAAGCTTTTTTTTTTTAGTTGAAAGGCAGCTGTTACTTAAAAAAAAAACTAGCAGTTATGGGGTGAAAATTGGAATAATATATTTTTAAAAGCTTTTTTTTTTTTAGTTGAAAGGCAGCTGTTACTTAAAAAAAAAAAAACTAGCAGCAGCATTTTTGTCTTCATGCACTGTCCTATGGACCCCACCCCACTAGGCCATTTAAGTCTCAAATCTCAATTAAAAAATGCACCGTTTGGATGATCATCTTCTTTCTTGGTTCTTCTGAAACTTTAAGTATGAAATTGAGGTTTTTAAATTTTTTCAAATTTTAATTTATTAAGGGAAAAATATAAAAAAGCCCCCCAAACTACCAGCTGTATACAATTTAGCCCTCCAATGTTCAAAAAGTAATAAAGTAGCCCCCCAAACTACCAAAATGTAACAAAATGGCCACCTATTTTTTTATATTCCTATAATACCCCTATTCTTTTAACAAATAAAATAATAACATAATTGTAAAAAAAAACTAAACAATTTTTTAAAAATACAAAAAAACAATGGGCTAATAAATACAAAAAAAAAAAGAAGGTTTTTTGAAATAAATAAATATTCGCCTACTATTTTTTTTGTTGGGTTTTTTTTTTTACAATTAGTTTAATATTTTATTTGTTAAAGAATAGTATTATAGAATATACAAAAATAAGTGGCCTTTTTGTTGTATGTTAGTAGTTTGGGGGGCTACTTTATTACTTTTTAAACATTGGGGGGCTAAATTATAAATAGCTAGTAGTTTGGGGGGCTTTTCTATATTTTTCCCATTTATTAAAGAGCATAATATGGCTTAAATATGAGAGTAGAGGTATAATCATGGTTGAAAGAGGACATAATAAGGGAAAAAAAGAGGAAAATACTAGAATGCAAAAAAATACTCACATTTGGCCTATAAAAATCTATGTGGCATCTTTCATTTATTGCACTGTGGATTATGTTTTCACTGCAAAGATATTTTAAAGAGGGATGATAAAGGCCCAACTTTTTTACCCAACTTTCGCCCAACTTTTGCCTTTTTTATTTTAAAAAAAAAAGTAAAAAATGAAAAAAGTGTCTAAAGCAATAATATATATTTTACCCTACTTTTTATTGGTGTTTTTTAAAAAATGAAAATTGCATTTCTCTTAAGAAAAATGGTCATTTTTTTACGAAAAATGACTATTTTTATGAAGAAAAATGCAATTTTCATTTTTTAAAAAACACCAATAAAAAGAAGGACCAAAAAAATATATTATTGCTTTAGACACTTTTTTCATTTTTTACTTTTTTTAAAAAATAAAAAATAAAAAAGGTAAAAGTTGGACAAAAGTTGGGCAAAAATGGGCCAAAAAGTTGGGCCTTTAACATTTTCATATTTTAAAATGTTTTTTTGAGATGCCACATAGACTTTCATGGGCCAAATATAGGTAGTTTATTGCATTCTAGTATTTTCCGAAAAAAAAAATTTACAATGGTAAAAGAAATTTTTAAGAGTTGAGGGTGGACATATCGACCCCTCAGATCCGCCCCTAAACTCAAGCATCATTTTAACACATAAATAGTGATGCATGAATAATAACACTATTTAAATGTAGCATTTCAAAGCGTTAATAATAATACTATCCAAATGTCACTACTTTATGAATAACATCGTTTAATCAGTAAAATGCCGTAATTTAGTGACATCTTCCCAAATGTCACTACGTGGGATGTCTTTCAAAACGTCATTATCCAACCTTGTTTTTGTAGTAAATAAGGTTAGCATTATATGAAGTATTTTACCCCATTTGATGGTTATATCAATAAAGAGATAACATTGTTTAAAAATAAAATAAAATAAAATAATACTCATTAATGTACCTACTACCTACCTTGCAAATTAAGTAAATGACACGGCCCAATGAAAACAACAATTAGACAGGGAATGGCAGGGTAAAGAGTTAACAATGACACGGCCCAATAAAGAGATAACATTAAATAAACTCATTTAATGTACCAACCTTGCAAAGTAAATGTCACGGCCAATGAAAATAACAATTAGGGAAAACTTTAGAAAATTATCTTAAACTTTCGGTCTTTTATACAAAATACTCTTGAGCCGAAAAAACTTCTCACTTATCCCCTTAATTCTTTGTTTTCTCTCACTTTAGTTCCTTTAATGTCCAAAACAACTCAAAACAGTGTAATTTTAATGCCCCAAAACGGTGTCATTGAGGCTCAAAATGGTGAGTTTTAATGTGAAGGGTTCTAAGTGAGACTAAATGAAAGTTCAGGGATGATAAATGAGAGTTTAAAAAATGCATGGGTGTTTTGTGTAAAAGACTGGAAGTTAAGAGGGGTTTTTTTTTTTTAAGTTTTCCCTAATAATTAGAAATGGGAAGGGCATGAGCATTTAACCATTTTTTATTTTTATTTTTAAGGTCTTTTGTGAGCATTTTTTGTATTAAATTATTAGAAAATTATATCAAAATACCTTGGGTAAGCATGCCAAAATTTTTAAATCTCTAAGTTTTTTTTTCAACAATTTACTCTCTTGGTCAATCGAAATTACAATAAAATTTGTACAATCAATTTTTTAACAGT
Organism: Carpinus viminea; assembly: GCA_013348765.1. Lineage (NCBI taxonomy): Eukaryota > Viridiplantae > Streptophyta > Magnoliopsida > Fagales > Betulaceae > Carpinus > Carpinus viminea. Next base: position 31,268,833 of record CP054673.1, read on the forward strand.
CGTTAGTCCCAATCAAAACTCACCGTTTTACCTCATTAAAATATTATTTTTTTATTAATTTAATTTTTAAAAAACCTAAAATTAAAGAAAAAAATATATATATATATATGGGTGGGCTGGCCAGCCATCCCAGCTGAGAGACATGGGGGTGGCTGGGCCGGTTGGAGGTGGGGGTGGTTGGCCACCCCATGCCTATATTTTAAATATGGGATTTGTCTATATTTTATATCAAAAAACAACGTTGTTTAATTTGAGTAAATTAGAGAGGGATTGCGCAATCATAATAAAAACTTGTGAAATCAACCAAGAAACCACAGCGTAGCAAACCTACAAAAGGAATTATCTAATATAATCCAATATATACAGGAATACCCATTAAATTAGATGACACGAATAAACAAAGAAGACAAAAAAATTTCATCAATTTAGACTGACAAAAATTAACGAGGTATCAATTTTGCATTTTCTTATAAGTTAGGTATCACATTTGACTGTTTTGAAAACATGAAAGGAGAAAAGATAAAAATGTGTAAACCGAAGTATTAATAAAGTAGTTAACTGTTTTTTAACACCAAAACATGAGGATGAGTAGGGTGAGATAACAATGAGATAACAACCTTACTAAAAAAAAAAAAAATTCTTGTAATTAATATAATGGTTTTTAATATAAAATCCTTGTAATATATTACGAACCAAGCTAGGTCGTAATATAATTAAGGAACGACAATTAGAATTTAATTTGCCTTGGAAAATTTTCAGACTCCTATATAAATAGTACAACTCAGAAAAACTTGTATACAGTTGTTCATTTTGCCGAGGCTTCAGCTCCTGCCTGAATCGTTAAACAAAAACTTTCCTCAGCGAATATGGGTTCAACATCGCTAAATCTGGCAATGTTCCCTTGGTTTGCTATAGGCCACCTTACCCCATTTCTCCACCTTTCCAACAAACTAGCCGAGAAAGGACATAGAATCTCCTTCTTCATCCCCACTAACACTGGCAACACACAAGCAAAGCTACAGCATTTGAATCTCTACCCGGATCACATAACCTTTTTCCCCATCACTCTTCCTCATGTTGATGGCCTCCCTTCCGACGCTGAGACCACTTCAGATGTTCCGTCCACTTTACACCCACACCTTATGACTGCCATGGACCGGACCGAGAGTCATATTGAACTTCTTCTTCGAGACCTTAAGCCAGACATTGTCTTCTATGATTTTGCTTATTGGGTGCCAAAATTGGCACGAAACTTAGGAATCAAGTCAATTCATTACTGCATTGTCAGTGCAGCTACAGTAGCTTACGATTGGCAACGCAGTGGTTACCATTCCGAGCTGGCAGACACTATGCTGCCCCCGTCTGGTTTCCAAGCATCCTCAATCATGCTCCATGTCCACGAAGCTCGACTCTTTGCTGCCTTGTTAAACTTCAAGTTTGGCAGGGATGTCCCTTTTCTTGATAGCCTATTTACAAGTTTTGGTCAGTCTGATGCGGTAGGATTCCGGACATGTGGAGAAATTGAGGGGCCTTATATTGACTATCTTGTGAGCCAGTTTGAGAAGCCTGTGCTTCTTTCTGGACCAATTCTAGTTGAGCCACCAACCTCTACTTTAGAAGAAAAATGGGCTGAATGGCTAGCAAGTTTCAAGGCCGGCTCTGTAATTTACTGTGCATTGGGAAGTGAGATTAAGTTAACGAAAGATCAATTCCAGGAATTGGTATTGGGTCTTGAGCTTTGCGGTTCGCCATTTCTTGCAGCACTTAAACCACCCATCGGGGCTGAGTCTGTTGAAGCGGCGCTGCCTGAAGGGTTCGATGAACGGATGAAAGGAAAAGGAATAGTACATGGTGGATGGGTTCAACAACGATTGATTTTAGGCCACCCTTCAATTGGGTGCTTTGTCACACACTGTGGCGCGAGTTCTTTGTTGGAAGCACTGAGGAGTGAGTGTCAGCTGGTAATGTTACCGCAGATGCCTGATCAAATTATCAATGCGAGGATGATGGCCAACAATTTGAAGGTTGGGGTAGAAATCGAGAAAGGGGAAGAAGACGGCTTGTTCACCAAGGGAAGCGTCTGCAAAGCTGTGAGAACTGTTATGGAGATTGATAGTGAGGTTGGAAGTCTGGTCAGAGCCAATCACGCTAAACTAAGAGACCTCTTGCTCAGTAAAGATTTACAATCATCATATATCGATGGTTTCAGCCAGAAGCTTAAAGATTTGGTTGGATAATTTCTCAATATGTATGTCTGGCTAATGCATGCTGAGGTAAACATTATGTATGTTTACCGTGCTTCTATGTTACAATAATTATAGTAGTTCATTTTATTTCAATAAGGAGTCTGTACTCAAGTGTCGGCGAGTTGTATTAGTGTGTTTACTACTTCAAGTGTCGGTGAGTAGCACAGGTGTTTTTACTATTTAAGTAAGGAGTATTTTTACTCCACTGCCGTGTTAGATCGAGTTAATAGGGAGATTCTTCTATATTTCCCTTATTTGAGTAGTACGTATCTTACTGGGACTAGGTTCGCTTTGTATCCGTATTTAAACCCACGTTTGGGTCAAGATAATATCGAGAAATTCTAAAAGTTTTTGTGTTACTCTAAGAATGAGGCGGCTTTTAAAATTATCATTTGATTAAAATTCAATAATGATCAATTATAAGCTAGTCTAATAATGATTTTAAGAGCCACATCATTCTTTGAAGAACACAAGAATGACACCGGATGAACTTGCACCATCTCGACAATATCAAGAAAAGTTTATTTCTCACCAAAAAAGAAAGAAAGAAGAATTTATAGCATTAAGAAATTTGTGTGGTGGTGAAAATGAGGCGCCCAACTTGCCTTGGAAAGTGAAAGGAAAAGAGGTGGTGACGGTACTTGTAGTGGTACTGGCAGGGTAAGAGAAGGAAGAGAGACCCACACATGCAGTGGACATAGCCGGCCAGCTGCTGGTCACCTGTTGGCCTACCTTTGGATTGTGGACCAATCAGTACCACTCACCTGCAACTCCAAACTTGATCATCTTATTATCCAAAAAAATAAATAAAAAATAAACAAATTAGTGAAATGTGAATAATGACTATTTATGCCCAAAACATGCCACTATTCATTTAGTAACGTTTGGTAAAAGACTCTAAACATATGGTCGAAAAAAAAAAAAAAAAGACCAGTTAGGTCTGAGCTTATGCAGCCCCCATCTGGTTTCCCATACTCATCCATCGTACTCCATGCCCACGAAGCTCGATTCTCTGCTGTTTTGGCAAAGAATCGAGCATCTACAAGCTCAGATAAGGCTGACGTGCTACGGTTCTGGGCATGTAGAGAAATTGAGGGGCCCTGTATGGACTATCTTGAGAGCCAATTTGAGAAGCCCGTGCTTGTTTCAGGACCAATTCTAGTAGACCCACCAGCCTCTTCTCTAGAAGAAAAATGGGTTGAATGGCTAGGACGTTTCAAGGCCGACTCGGTAATTTACTGTGCATTGGGAAGCGATTGCAAGTTAACAAAAGACCAATTCCAGGAATTGGTATTGGGTCTTAAGCTCTGCAGTTAGCCATTTCTTGCAGCACTTAAACCACCCATCGGGCCTGAGTCTGTTGAAGCGGCAATTTCATCTTTTCTTGTTCAAGGTAATCAGAGAAAGAGAGAGAGAGAGAGATGGGTTTCGGTAGAGGAAAAGGGTAATACGACGTCATTGCCTTCTATTCAATCTGGACTAACCACAGCGGGGCGGTACATTGTGAAATGGGTGGACGTTGGCTCTCTATCTGTCAATGGGCCTGAGCTCTCCTCCAGATCCTCACTTAAGATCCTACTACTAGGACTTCAAAACTGGAATCCGGATCCCCTCCAGTTGGGGAGAGATTGGAGATTCTACAATTGTTAATCGTGACATTCATTTTAAATCTAATGATATATAAAATCATTTAAACCTTGATAAAACAAAAGTTAACATTTAATGCCTCGATTATACAAAAAAGCAGTTATCTTGGGGAGAGATTGGAGATTCTGCAATTGTTAATCGTGACCCTTCATTTTAAATCTAATGATATATAAAATCATTTAAACCTTGATAAAACAAAAGTCAACATTTAATGCCTCGATTATACAAAAAGCAGTTATCATTTATAGACCATTAGATTTAAAACTGCCCCTGTGAGCCCCAGCAGCCTTCTTCCACATTGGCCTACCTATTTTGACCTCGAAGGCTGCTGCTCCTCCCTCCTTGTGCCCGCACAAAGCACATGCAGCCCCACCTTCAACAAACAAACCAGCTAGCTGCGCTGGAGCCGTGCGTGGGGCTTTCAGGTCACAAGCTAATTCAAATATAAAATACTTGTTCTTATTTTGAATCAAAAAGCAAATTAATGTAGGATACGATGTTGCACTAAGCACAAAGAGAGGTACAACTGAACCATAAAGCAAAAGAGAAGTGATTGGTGATGCAACACATCCACACCAAGCGATGAATAGTCTCACCACACATTCAAGAAAAGGAGGAGGTTGTCCGATGTATTTGACATTCGAAATACATGCTTGCAAGAGGCAATGTGACAAATTTCAGACAAAAACCCAAACAATTGTGGGGGATGCTGCATCTCTTATTGCTATCAGAAAGCAGGATTCTCAGCCAGAAGCCGTTTTCTTTTGCTGGAATACGACTGCAAAAATTGGAACACCCACACCAATGCTGAACGCAGTAAACACTCCAAGGCTCATTTTCAAAGCCTGGTGTTTCATCCTGTCCAAGTTATACATGTGTTTGGCATGCAGGTAGTATGGTTCATCATGACCATGTCCTCCTCCCATTCTCTTCACCCCAGTCGAGTGGAAACTTCTATTTGCTGGCAGAAATAAATAAAAAATATAAAATAGTCATTGTTCAAGTTTAGTAACATGGACAAGCATGAAAGAATTTAGCATTTTGACAATTTTCCACATCTCAGTTCGTTTGATGATGCTTTTTAGAATGTGTTTTTTGCTTTTTGACTGTAATGTGACATAAAGGCTAAAAGCTAAAGTAGTTTTGAATATTTTGTGTTTTGAGTTGTTTGTTAATGCTTTTGCTTTTTAACCCTAAAGGCAATGCCAAATGAGCCCTCAATGCCCAAAGATCTGGGATTTTGACAAACTAGACACCCATAACAAACCACAACAGATTACAAGTTAACGTCATGGTCTCACATCCTTTCAAGAAACCTACAATTTAAAGAATTATAAAGTAGTCAGCTAATCTACATCAGTCTTGGTTCAAAGATTTGAATACATCCCGAATAGGTAGGAATAAAAAAAAATATTACTGGAGTATTTGCTAGTATCTGTAAACTGTAGGCTACCCAATTTTATGGGTTTGTCAAAATTGAACTGAGACCTGCAAAGCATGCTTCTTTTAAATCTCAGTTTGATGGAATCCAAAATCAAATATTTTGCTTCACAACAAGAAACCATAAAAATTAGTGAGTGATACACCATTCAAACAGTTTTTGCAATATGATTAGCTAGGTTTGCACACAACATTTGTCCAAGAGTCTTTGCATACAGGATTTTAAGGGAAGTTATTTCAGAATATGATTAATTCATTGGCATTAGTAATACATACATACATTAGCCTCAAGGGAAATAAAAATCTGCTTGAATTCAAGTTTCTTTTTCTTTTTCAAATATCAAATGATATAATACTGTCTACGTGCTAACTATAACATAAGACACAAAAGAAATAGAACACAACAGGCTCATGTAAGAATTTTCCATTAAAAAAATTGGCATAGTGGATGCCAATAAATGGCATTAATCGAACCTGAGTTTGGCAGAATTGCTTCTGAAGATCTCAACAACTTGGCACAGGACCTCATTCCAGTGTTGAGGGACATGGTTGTAGGAATGATTAAGCTCTTGCTTCTTGATTGCCTGCTCAACCAACAGCTCATTAACAATCCCCCAAAACAACAAATAATCCCATCTTTCCCAAGATTTTACATTTAATCTGCTAAAAAAGTTAAACTAGGCTCCCCATAAACTGGTAAAAGGTTATCAACATTTGGATTGATATGATTAATTATACACAAACAAATTATCAGTCGTGTCAACTAAATTCTCCATATATTTAGAGGAACAAAAATGGAGTCAAGCTGAAAACAAATGTCAAAATTTTAGAAACAAGAGATTAATATACTAATTAAAACCGCACACACAACACATTTACACATAAACGCGCATACATATTCTGCTTTCAACTATGATAAGTTTCTAGAAATTGCAGAATTATAGAGATTACTATTGATGCAGACCAGTTCTACTCAAACATCATATCTTGTAATTACAATATTGGATGAAAGCAATGTTAGTAGCATTGGAAAGTTTATTCAAAGGGCTCATGTCATTTTTTATGAAGATTTTCCAATTTCAACATTTACTAGGTCAAAACTGGTCATCAATAGAAGGTCATCAATTTGGTTTGGGAGCTCGGTCGAACCTAGATCAACTGAGGTGATGCTTCAGCTCCATGCAAAAACCAGAGAATGGTTCATTAGGGTTCTAGAATTTTTTTCACATTTAAAAATTAGGGTTTTGTCATGTATTAACCCAAAACTCGATTGACTGAGTTGCAGCAGAGTAATTTTGTTGTCTTCTATTTAAAGCTTGATAAGGATGGTCTTATCATCCAGCATGTTGTTTTATCAGTTTTCTATCAATAAGAATACTCCAAGGAGAGTTTTTCATTAGTTTTCCTACAAATCCATGATTCTACTTGGCTACATTGTGTGATAGTGTTAAATCTGCGAACCACTATGTCATGCTACATCAACTGTGTTTGTTTCAGTAATGCTAAAAATGAGATCCGTGAAAGCAAGCTCAGTGAGGGAATTTGATCCAAACTAAATTAGATAATGGATAAATTCAAGATATAAAGTGAAATTCATTTTGTAATTCATTAAAAAAGTTAATTTCCTAAAAATGACCACCACGTTTTGATCCTCCTATCATTCTCTAATTTATAGGTGTCAAATTTTACAGCTGCGCCAAACTGAAACTTCCAGTGTTTGAAAAAAAAAAATCAAGCATAGAATAATAAAAATTTGACAAAATATGAATGAATAAATAATAAACATCAAGCACTAAAACGATTTCGTAGGTCGGAGGAGGGCTTCCTTTCAAAAAGCCAACTCAAACTGTGAATCCAAATGTTCAAACCAGCGGAATCAAACAACGCGGAGATTTAATCACAATTAATAGCTATTACAATCTTATTTATCAATCAATTACTCGAAAGTTTAGATCCATAACAAGCAGAGAACAATAATCAATCGTCGAAATTTAGATTAAAAACCTAAATACCAAAACAAAAAGCGGACAACAGATCGACAACAAGTCCACTACAAAAACAATGAACTGTATTAAAAAAACGCAATAAATAAGCTCGGATCAAGCGAATACCAATACAAACGACGATCAAAATCCACAACGACGGAAAATAAATTCAAAAAACATAAATAAATAAATAAATGGGAAAGCCAGTGAACAACTAGAAGACGATGAAGAAGAAAGGAATAGTTACCTTCTAATTTGATGTGAGAGATAACTTCGAAGAAGAAGGCCAAGACGTCTCGCGTTTTGCTTTGCGCAGGGCAGTGTTGGAATATCGTGGAAACAAGTACGAGAGGAGCAGGTTTGAGGGCAAACACAGCAGTTTTCTCTTCCGATTTTACGGTCTTATCCTTGTTCAAAAAAAAAAAAAAAAAAGACAAATTGAATTAAATTTTTTTTCTTCTTAAATTCAATTTTTAAAAGTGGGATATGCGAGAAGTAAATATTTTTAATAACATGCTTTCACTTTTTTTTTTTAAGAATTAGTTTAAAAAGAAAAAATTGCTTCTTATATATTTAAGGAATGAGATATGCTATACATCATTTTCTCAACTATCTTTTAACAAATTTTTTTTTTTTTTTTTTCAAATCTAATGGATCCATCATTGACTTGTGGACTCATGTGGGTCATACAAAAATTCAATGGTAGATTTACCCATTCACTGTAAGGAGATGGTTAAGATAATGATTTTCATCTTAAGAAATTCAATTTTATTTTGAATTTTATTTAGAAACTTTTCTTATTATGTTTACAACTGATTTGTGGTTGTCATTTTAGTCTATATTCTATGAATTTACTTTATCTTTTTATTTATAAAGCATATTATTTATTGATTTTGTAGTTACATGAAAATTGATAAATCTTAACATAAAAACTTGTAATCGCAATTGATCGACTTAACCGACCACCTATTAACCGACTTATCGATTAACCAAAAAGTTGAAACTATTTCTTGTCCATATGAAGTTAGTTAATTAATCAACTTGACCAACTAAATCGGTGAGCAAAATATCCTTCTCGACACCGACTAAACCGATACCTGCCCTTAGTTTTTACTTTTATTTGGAATAAATAAATTGTATTACTTAAAAATAAGGAGATAAGGATACAATAAGGTATTCCATTGTCACAGACTCATGAATCATACCACGTCATGGACTCATGGCCATTGATAACATTACGAATTTGTCCTTAAACATTACTTGGCAGTATAAGAAAAGAGGGTAGAAATTTGTTGAGTGCTACATTGTCGAAGCAAAAAACCAATAGAATATTTACATGAAAGAAATAATGAAATAAGAATCGATAAATAGTATTTAAATAGACTAGTAAAAAAATAAAATAAAAAATGTGTTAAAAAAAAAAATGTAGCATTATCGACCATTGTATATAGACCATTGTATCATTCAATAAAAAATCAAAGATGTAGTATTATGGAGTCCTTTTTAGTAGGGTCGGTACTTTTGATACCACTGTGAACCCGGCTACGAACACGAAATTAGCTAAATTAAATGGGTCGGCTTATGCTTAATCTAAGTTTAATAAACGGGTTTAATTCTGCTTATGACCTGCTGATCTTGCTTAAACGGGTCGGTCGCTGGTCACCCTGCACATCGCTTATGTTTATGTTTAAGTTTTTTTTTTTTCACCTAATAAGAGTTATCACTTATACGGATAAGTTTTTTTTGAAAATACTTATACGTATAAGTTGACAACTCATATATTTTAAAAAAATTTTTTATAAGAAAAAATTAAAAATTTCGATTTTCTTTTTTATAAAAATTGAATTTTTTCATTTTTTTTAATAAAAATTTCCGTTTTGTTTAAAAAAAAAATCATTTTTTAAAAAAATAATTAAAAATTAAAAATTTTCCTTTGTTACTAAATCTTTTTTTTTTTTTTGAATTTCTAGGGGTATTTTTATCTTATTGAGAAATCTATAGGGGCATTTTCATCTTATTGATAGTCTTGAGATGGACATTGATAATATTTTGATAATTCGGGGGTCACATTGTCACAATTGAAAGTTTGAGGGAATATTGTCAGTTGGTTAGAGCATCTCCAGCGCTTGATGGCTATTTTAGCCACTCAAAATTAATTTTTTTAGTTTAGCTACTACTTTTTCACAATGAACTCTAGCAGATCATTTATTTTACAATCTACTTTATTTAAATATTGTTTTTAATCTATTTTTTTTATTATAAATAGAGGAGAGAGGGAGAGAGAGAGAGAGAGGAGAAAGAAAGAATAAAAAATGTTTAAAATGTGCTACAGTGAACTTTCAAATATGAAAGTTCACTGTAGTCTATAGCAAATTTTAGGAAAATTATTATTCTATAAGATCTACTAGAGCACCAAAATTACTAAATTTAACTTAAAAGTCAGTTTAAAAGCCCTGTTGAAGATGCTCTTAGTAGATTGAAAGGTTTCTTAACAATAATTATTATTTTGGTAAAAATTATAATTTTTTAAATAAATTTTTAAAGGATAGCGACGTTTGTGTAGTGCAAAACGGCACCAAATAGTTTTGTTTAGCATTGTCCAAATGACACTGGCCCATTTTCTAGTCTTTGCACTTTTTGCCATTTTGAAAAAGCAACTATTTGAACATCACTAACCATTTAATGGCATTTTTTGGCCCAAACACGTCATTATATGTGATTCACAAAACCAAGGAATTTTCGTAGTGACATTAAAGATTTTTTTAAAAAAAAATATATATTTGAAGTCACTAATATGATAAAACGTTAATAAATAATATCTAATTAACCAATTAATAATAATTTCTTTATTTTAAGGCTTTAATATGGTAAACAGTTAATAAAATAGTATTTAATTAGGGCCTCAATTAATAATGATACAATAGAGATTTTTTCTAAAAAAATATTTTAAGGTTCTAATATGGTAAAACATTAATAAATAATATTTAATTAGGGCCCTTTATTATGGTAATAGTAATTACTGATTGAAAGTCATTATTCATATTCATAGAAAATTTCAACGTCCATAAATTTTTGAAAAGTCCATTATGTTTACTTCTTTTGAAAGTCCAATTTTTACATTCATGAAAGTCTAACACGCATTGCTTTTCCCAATTGTTTCGAATTGAGGAGTAGATCTAGTCTTCTAATGAGCAAATTTGTATTTTTTTTACTATTTTTCTGTGAGGGATAGGTTTTCTCTCTTTTTTATTTTGTATTTTGTTTGAATAAGAATTGTTTAGACTTTGGGTTGTGAATGAGATCAGTTTCCTAACTCTCAGGCTTAAGAGGATGAGTTTCAGTGTGAGTTTTCTACTCCAAGGCCAAGAAAGATTAGTTACCTATGCGTTGAATTAAATCTGTCTAGAATATATTTGATGTTACAACTAAAAATTAGTTATAGGTTAGCGGATATTGTTCTCATAGATAGGTTTTTGAATTTTGATTTTTATGTAATCATTTATGACTTGTAACTTCGTAACTGAAGAAATTCGTGGGTCTAACTCATCTAATAAAACTGGTTCAACAAGATAGGATTGCCCATTCTTTATAAACATACCAAAGGTTTTGTACACAAGCAAAGTGGGATTATTTTTCAACACCCTCCCCCACGTGTAGGCCGGTGTTTTTCTTGGTCCTTGTCACGGGATAAGACTAGTAAGTAGTGCGGGCCCCCTTCATCCTTTGGTAGACTTTGATACCATGAAGAAATTCATGGTCCTAACTCATCTGATAAAACTGATTCTACAAAAAAGTGTTAAAAAAGTAAAAGTTTTTAAATTTTCACACCATTAACTAGATTAGGTATTGATGCTTATGTTGTCCACAAGGAATGTGGGATTAATCATCAATACCCTCCCTTACGTGCAGGCTGGGCCGGTATTTTTTTTCGATCCTTGTCACAGGGTAAGTAGTGTGGATCTTATTCGTCCTGTGATAGGTTATGATACTATGAAGAAATTTGCATGCCTACCTCATCTTATAAAATTGATTATATAAGATAGGGTTATGAAGTAAAGGTTTTTAAATTTTCACACCATTAACTAGATTAGCTATTAATGGTTATGTTTAGTAGCTTTAACTATGATTTTCTCAGAACTTTTTGTTTAATGATGTAAGAGTGTTTACGATCAAATCCTTTTTTCAAAAAAGAAAAAAAAAATGCATTACTTTTTTTTTGTTACGTGTCTACGTAACGTGGGATGCAAAATTAGTAATACAGTAATTTTTTAATTAGCAAGATAATTTGAAGAATCCTAAGCATTCGAACAACAAACATAAACGTTTGAGAACAATTAACTCAAAGATTATTTTATTAGCTTTTTGGTGTTCTTAAATAGACACTTACAAGGTACAGTGAATGCATCATATATTGACAGCTTTTTATCTCTGAGTCCCTCAATTTTAATCCAAAAATTCCTCCCACTGGACACGTAACATAGCCATTCCCAGGTACTGAGAAAATTATGCAACCAAATCTGTGAGTTTCTGGCAGAAACTGTCAATATATGATGACTGTAAATCTTCGCTGAGCAAGAGGTCTCTTAGTTTAGCGTGTTTAGCTCTGACCAGCCTCCCAACCTCACTATCAACCTCCATCACACTCCTCACAGCCTTGCAGACGCTTCCCTTTGTGAAGAAGCCGTCTTCTTCGCCTTTTTCCACTTCTACTCCAACCTTCAAATAGTTGACCATCATCCTCGCATTGATAATTTGATCAGGTATTTGAGGTAACGTTACCAGCTGACACCGACTCCTTAGTGCTTCCAACAAAGAACCAGAGCCACAGTGTGTGACAAAGCACCCAATTGACGGGTGGCCTAAAATCAATCGTTGTGGAACCCATCCACCATCTACGATTCCTTTTCCTTTAATCCGTTCTTCGAACCCTTCTGGTAGCGCCGCTTCAACAGACTCAGCCCCGACGGGTGGTTTAAGTGCTGCAAGAAACGGCGAACCGCAAAGCTCAAAACCCAATACCAATTCCTGGAATTGGTCTTTCGTTAACTTGATCTCACTTCCCAATGCACAGTAAATTACTGAGCCAGCCTTGAAATTCCCTAGCCATTCAACCCATTTTTCTTCTAGAGTAGACGCTGGTGGCTCTACTAGAATTGGACCTGAAACAAGCACGGGCTTCTCAAACTGGCTCGCAAGATAGTCAATACAAGGCCCCTCAATTTCTCTACATGCCCAGTATCCTAGCGCGTCAGCCTCATCTGAGCTTGCAAATAGACGATCACTAAAAAGGACATCGCTGCCAAAATTATCTCTTAACATCGCAGCAAAGAGTCGAGCTTCGTGGACATGGAGCGCGATGGAGGATACTGGGAAACCAGACGGGGGCTGCATAAAGTCAGTCTCTGAATGGTAACCACTGCGTTGCCTTGCAGGGACCAGAGCGTAACCCACTGGAGCTGTAGTGATAACGCAGTAATAAATTGACTTGATTCCTAACTTTCGTGTCAATTTTGGCACCCAACAAGCCAAATCAAAAAGGACAATGTCTGGTTTAAGTTCACGTAGGAGAAGTTCAATATGAGACTCAGTTTGGTCCATGGCAGTCATAAGGTGTGAGTATAAAGAGGATGGCAAATCTAAAGTTGTCTCAGCGTCGGGAGGGAGGCCATCAACATGAGGAACAGTGATGGGGACAAAGCTTATGCGATCCGGGTAGAGATTCAAATGCTGTAGCTTTGCTCGTGTTGCCATTGTTGGTGGGGATGAAGAAGGAGATTGTATGGCCTTTCTCGGCAAGTTTGTTTGAAAGGTAGAGAAATGGGGTAATGTGGCCAATAGCAAACCAAGGGTACATGGCGATGAAGCGATGATTCACCCATATTTACAGGATTCAGGCAACTGAAGAACTGTAGAGAAGTTTTCCTGAGTTGGGCTATTTGTATAAGAGCCTGAAAAATTTTCCAACGCAAATTAACTTTGTTGTTTCCTTATATTACCACCGAAGTTGGCAGGTGAGATTAATTATAATAATTTATAAATACACATTTAAAGAAACGATTATTAAATGCTTTACCATATTAGATTCTTAATATAAAATATTTTTTTTAGAAAGAATCCTTGGTCTTATTTAATCGGGGGATAAGCTTTTCTTTAAAAACAAAATCAATGTTAACATGGTAAGATAGTGATCAGTGATAAGATAATTACTCTTTCTTATCACTTACTCTTTCTTTACAGTTTACAGCTTTTGTTTTGTTTTTCTCGAAACAAAAGCATTATAATTTATAACAACTAATATGCTATGGAATTCTTAATGCATCGTAAGCTAAATGCACGTCCATAGGTTTTTCTCGTATCTAGTTTTTGTTAGTCATATAAAATATTACGTCATATTAATGTTACTTAATTGTTAGTCAAGATCCCTGGCAATCTCTATGCAAATGACCTACAGTCTTCCAGCCGAACAACAAAGAAAAAGGGGAAGAAGAAATATGAATTTTCAAGTCCTTACCAGTAGTCCCTTGGAGGGTATTTTTGGCATTTGGGCGAGGGCTTTGGCGCTCCTTTTGAAGTTTTTTTTTACTGCTACTGGAGTTACTGATCAGTTGTCCCTTACAAGTTGAACAACCAAAGTTACTGACAATGATCCAGACCTACTTGAATAGTAAAAAAACACAAAATCACGCCCGAAGGCGTTTGTCAAACAAGGCCAAAGACATCAAACATGTTAATGTGGTTTGGAAGCTTCAACTGAGAGGCATCCAAGTTAATCTTCTCAATAATCTCCACCAAACCAATCTTGCGGCAGCCAATTTGTTGTACTCACCGATAGGATACCTATCTTTAGTCAAGACAGCTTACACAAAATCTCCCTCCTTGAACTCTAGGGTGTGCCACTTCTTATCCGCATCCATCTTATACTTCGTTGTTGACTCATGTAAATTCTAAACAGTAATGCTATGGATGTCTTGTAATTAAGCAATCAAATCTTCAGCTTTAGCATGTGCTCTCTTCAACCTTAGTCCATAGTCCATATACAATAGTGAATGGACTAAGGTCGGTACTTCAATTGGTTGACCGATTAAACGCAAACTCTACTAGTTATAGTTTCTAATCCCATGACTTGAGATGCTCCCCCACCAAACTTCGAAGTAAAGCCCCAACAATCGATTAATGACCTCTATTTGCCCATCAGTTTGTGGGTGGTAAGCATTGTCGAAGTTGAATCTTGTATAAGACAATTTCCACAAGCGTCGCCAAAAGTGACTATAAAACCATGTGTTACGATCAGAGACCATGGACAGCGAAATACCATGGAGTAGGTGGACCTATTAGAAATACAATTGCAGGGTGAAGAAGAAGTCCCAAAACCATTTTCCAAAATTGCAACAACAGATGAATGGACAGCGAAAAACCATGGAGCAGGTAGACCTCTCAGAAATACAATTGCAGGGTGAAGAAGTCCCAAAACTATTTTCCAAAATTGCAACAGATGAAAGGGTTGGTTGTTCGCAGTGGCTTCCAAAGAAGAAATAGAAGCAATGGCTTTTGATTGTCTCGAATGAAGATTAGAGATTTTGTTGATGAGTTGACAAGATAGTGAAAAATAGGGTATTCATCTTTATTGGTGTTCCACACTGATGTGTCATTTACTCATTAGAGGACACAAAAAAACTTGAATTATGTTAAATCCCTATAGACGTTTCTCCTTATTTAACTCCTAGAAGTATATTTAAACAGGACCAAAGGCATACCAGATTACCAGTGGAACTCTCAATATGTCTTAATAGCAATTACTGTAATCAAGCGAGTGAGAAATGTGTAGCACAACTCAAACATACAATTTTTAGCCTAACAAAACGATCAGTAGTGTAAAAGAGACGCACATAACAATCAGATAAGATTGGATACAAATATGTTGGATTCAAGACATATTTCAACAAGAAAGATGGCATACATGTATTACCCCCACATAGATGAACTCTACTTAAGAAGACTGTACAACCAGTGATTTAGGTTGTGCCCCATCACCTACAAAATGAACCAGCATGAGGCAGGGAGGAAACAACTACATAAACAAATTGCCTAACTCTAAACAATTCTACTAAGAATAATGCTAGATACTATAATTTTATCCCACAAGTATTCCAACATGCTGACATGGCAATACCAACAATTAGTTGAGACTGTCATGTCTATATTATGAAATATTTGTAAGATAAAAATGTGACATATATAGCATTACCAATCAGTGTTAGCACGCTAATTCCATTGTTCAAAAACTCCAGATAGTACATGATGCCTATAGTAATATATGTCAACTGTCAATCAGGAATTTAGGCATACCCTGATAGTGGTGGAATCAAAATTTCTGTATCTTTTTTTATTATTATTGGTGATTAACACACCCGGTAGCGCGTGAACCCACGACCCCATTCTCCATCTTACTACAAAGGAAGAAACTACCATTTGAGCTACCAGAATTTCTTATTGGAAGGGCCAAAGCTTGAATGAGGGGCCAAACCCTAATTTTGATATGGCCCATCCGGCCCCCGGTTCCGGCCTTGCCATCTCTAGACCTCCATATATTCACAAAAGTGGGGTTCACGCCCTTGATGACCAGAAACAATATATTGATTCTATGTTAGCATACTTCAGCAACTCGACCACTTGCTACAGTTAAAAGCTGCTGTAAACCTTTTCCATGTTATGTACTATTTTCCATTTGCAGGCAAGACTCCTTCAGTCAAGTACTAGCATGATAACCGTATGGAGCACTTAACCCATAACTCGGGGATTCAGAGGTAGAGGTGATCTGATTTTGATCAGAATTAGTATTTCCAGCATCCGCCTTTTTATTAGCCCTTGTCCTCTCCTTACTGAGGTGTCCATTATCTGCAGAAACCTCAGCAGTGAGCCTTCCCATCTTCTTCTGTAAATCAGCAAGCGAATCATTTGTCAATTTTCCTTTAGGACTCTTCTTTTCATCAACAAGCTTGAGTTCCAACCGATATAATGCACATGCATCATAGTTGCTGATCTCATATTCATACAAATGCCACTCGAGACACTTAAGAGGTTGTGGGTCCATGTAATAGGACCTCTTCCGCCCCCCATATTCCTTCATCACCAGCTTCCTTGATTCATGCCAACCTCGTCCATTGTAGTCAGGCAATGACCTTTGCTTTCTATTTCCACTATCAAATGCCCTTCTAGGCTTGTCAAAAAAGAGCCACTCCCTAATTGTTTCACCCTCAAGGAAAGCAAGATCAAATAGCTCTGCATTATTGAAGAGAGTAAATTAGTTGAAGCCAAAAGAATTCAAACTTAGTACGTGATACTGAATCACTAATTGATCTACAATTACGCACGCAAAGGCTAACTTTCTAAAAGGAATCAGAACCACATCACAGTATCTCTACCATATCTAGATCTAAGCAAGCATACTGAAAAATGGATATGCAAGATAACGGGCAACTGACATGCAAATAAGATAAAGGAAGAGGAAGGAAAAAAATGAATGAAAGAAAAAGGACACAATGTAGGCCTACCAGGATTATTCCATGGAGATTTTCTACTAGCAGCACCTTCACATTGAGGGATGCCCACTTCCTTTCCATGTATCTTAGCATTAAGAGCAGCAAATAATGGACCATCCTTCAAACTAATGCCCCCAGGTCGTAAAATTGGAGTCATGCCAGGGAGACCCTCATTTAATGCTAGAACAGCATGAACAGTACTGCAATAATCCTCGCACCATTTAGATCCTTGAGCAGGCCTGAAACAATCCCATAGAGCACATTTTGGCCCCAGAAAAGCAGAAGGTGGAGGACAGATATTTGGCAGAACGTTGGGCATAGCATCCTGTTCACACTGTTTGGTGTCATTATCTCCAATGAGAAGCGCATAGTCTGCGTCTTCATGTAAATCTAACTGATGAAAATCCCGTTTTGTACTTGAATCTGAGTTGTTAGCAGCTGTATTCTGGTTGATGTCCTGTCGTATATCAAGACAATGAGAATTAGTAAAACCTGAATTATTAACCACCTTGTTCTGCACACTTGAAACAGAGCCTCTGCATTGATCAAATCCATGAAAACCATGTTCCTGAGGCTGTTTGTTAACAAAAATATCCTGGAAAAGACCAAATGTTGGGCTTATCAGTCATCCATCATAATTTAGGGCCTAAACGACTAACAAATAGATAAAAAGGAAACCCCAACCCCCCAAAAAATTTTTGAATCATTGCAAACCTTTTGCTTAAGGTTCAAATTGTGGATTAAGATTTTCCTCTTTTATGTTCTAGCCACCTTAATTTTTTTTTATCAGCAAATGGTGTATGTAATTAGTGTGTATGCCGTTAATGTGAATAGCAAATTCAGACTGGGCTGCACAGTTTCCTCAACATTTGGCAAGCAGCTGTGTAAAGGGGGAGCACCTATTCTTGAACTTCTACAGCTTGGACTGGTATTGGAATTCAAGGGATTGAAGGATTACCCGCGGAGATAGACCAACGAAATGCTGACAGGGGCAGGAAACAAAAGAACAGGGAAAGTAAGACATGATTGGCTAAGAGACAAAGAGGCTAAACATAGGTAAGGAAAATCTCTTCAAGAGTTGTTTCCAAATAAAGAGAGTAGTGATAGCACCCAATTTTTCAGATTCGGCAGTTCGATCTGTTATTTAACATTCACGGATGTTGATAATATAAACCATTTAGCAGCACCTGTGGTTTGCATAGCCTTAAAGTTAAGGACAAGGCTTGACAGAGCTGTCATTAATCCAGCTTGGGCTGATGTTCATGGAATCCCAATGAAAAGGGTTGTACTTGAATAAACTATATGACTCAGCACCAGAGAGGTTGTAACAGTCATTAGCTTCAGAACACTTGTAAACTGTAGAATCCTTCAAGAGTCTCAGTTGCGTGGTTATGGCCCAACAAAACCCAAATAGTTTGCAAGGCATAATACAAAGACCAATGATCATGATGAAGCAATGTATACATAAGAAAATGGACACAGAAAACCACTGATGCTTCCCTAGGTTGTTGAGAAAATGCATATGAAAAGAAATTGAACTTTAGGCCTGGTCTAAGTGAGGATCTTATTTTGAACATCAGAAAGACAAAAATATGATATTCAAAATGCAACTTTTTTTTATTTTCTGCAATTTCCTCAACAAAAGGGTGCAAATTGTCCTGTAAATTGAAAGGGAATCATATGAAGAATTTACTAATATAGCACAATCACTTAACTATCCCTGTTCCAAATTCATACCAAACAATAAAGACCAACCTCCTGGATTTCAGTTAAATTTCCGGCATGAAGGTTTTGAAGATCAGCTTCACTCTTCAATGGTGCCAATTCCTTTAAAGGACTAGTTGCATCATCTTCTTCGTCACAGTTTTGCAAAAAACGTGCTAATTCCTCTGAAAACGATCCAAGACTACCACCCTAGACAATACCCAAACAAAATCTTATCTACCAATCAAAACTTATTTCATTCCAATAATAGAAATATATATATATATATAAAGAAAACCCATTCCTATCAATGAACCAAACTACATACAACTAAAGAAGAAGCTGGGGACGATTCATTGAGCTCGGATTTCCACTCTCGCAACATCTGATGTACTTGCTGCTCCAAAAGCACAATGTCGTTAGCTCGACTCTCCTTCCTTGCTGATTGTAGGTCATTGAATGCGCCTTCAAGGTCATTTACCCGGTTCTTGGCATTCTCCTTCAAGAACTGGTGTGACTCAGACCCGCACTTGCTCTTCAAACCCTTCGGCATTGATTCCCTCCTAAATAACCCTAACAAATCCGAATGAATTTTTTCAATGTGAATGTTCCAAAATCAAAATCACCCAACTTGCAGCCAAAAAAATAAAAACAAGGCAATAAAAAAATTTCAAACAAGCCTATGTTTGGCCACAGAGACAATGTAGCATAAGCAAGTTATTTTAGGGTTGAAACTTATAGTACTACTATTTTACCCTAATAAGACTAATTAAGTTTTTCCAATCCTACCCAAAAACCCCAACATGACCAGATTTCATTGTCCCCAAATTAACAACAAACCGAAGCAAATACAACCAAGCCAAGATTCATTGTTTGGTTCCTCAGAAATTGCGGGAAAAGAAAAGAAAAGAAAATACCAAACGTTTTGGCACTAAGCAAAATGACGAACTTCCAATAAAATAATAATAATATAAAATAAAATAAAAAGGGCCTAACTCAACCATTTGATTTACTCAAGTCAATAACTTTTTTTTTTTAATTGATTTCAGGGAATATAGGAGAAGAGAGAGCCGAAAAAGAACTTCAAAACAGTGAAATTTCGCTATGGTTTCTGTGTACTGTTAGTTATAAAGGATTCGATTCTCAACCCTAAAACCCAGAAGCAACTCTGCCCAAATTTCAGCAACAAAACAACAAAAAATACAGAAAACAGCATGAATTTTTTACCTCAAAGTATTTGCACAAATTTTTGCAGCCAAAATCTGAAAGAGGTTTGAGTAGCGACAGCGTTCCAAGGAAAGAACGAGTTCCGCGTTTTGAATTATTTTGATTTTAATATTTTATTTCGGTGGGTTGGGCTATAAAGCCCAATGGACGCGGGCAATCTGGGTAGAGTGGGGTATCGAACTTTACTATCTAATTATATTTACATTATGTAAATAAAATACATATACAAGATAATATTACTATTTACTAACTAGTTAATCCTTAACGAGTATATTAAGTATAACATTAATACACAATCATATCTCTCTAATGATATATGAATTACTTAATGAGTCAAGTGAAGCTTATACTAACTGGTGTTCATAAACGTTAATCAAGTCGAGCTAAATTTATACGAATAGATCTCATTTAATAGTCGAGAGTTTATGTCTTCACAAGCTAAGTTGCGTAAGTTTATTTGAATGGGTTGTTGAATAAACTAGCTCATTTATAACCTTACTCCTCAAGAATAATCATTCCATTATTTGGTTACTTTATCATTATTGCCCTCAAAATAAGGAATAATTATTCTCGTAAATGAGTAAGAAACAACTTCTCTTTTCTTCTTTTTTTTTTCAGAAATATAATAGCATTTTCGCAAAAAAAATACTTTTTTTTTTTAATACAAAACAAAATGGTATTTTAAGAAAATGATTTTTAAAGCTATGGTATTTTAGGAAATTCAATTCAATTCCAGTGAGAAAAATGTCCTTCCAATATTGTCACCAAACAAATGAATAAAATTGATCATTCCATTCTTTCTCTCACAACAAAAAATAAAATAAATAAAAAAAATAAAAAAAATCATTCCATTCTATCTTCTTATATCTAATAATATCTATTCATATTCTTAAGTAATCATCATTTCAGTGTGCCCCAAGTGTTTGCCCATTTACTCTCGTGGCTATCCTGTTGCAAAATTTCCTTCATGAAATTTGGACATGCATTTTACAATAGGTACGAAATTCACAATCGGTACTTTATATAGACCTATTAAATCAATAAGTACTCTTTGATATCAAATCAAAATATTATAATAAGGCAATCTAAAGCATATTTGAGATTGCATTGAAAAATATTGTTTTTAAAGTCATAAAAACTTAGGACATATTTGGAATTATATTAAAGAGCTTCAAAAGTACTTTTAGTACCTAAAAAGTTATGCCAAATAAAAACGGGCATGTTTGGTAAAAAAATTTAAACATGTTCTAAAAATAACTAAAACACACTTTTAAACTCTTCAAATGTACACCCAAACAAGTTCTTAATATATCAAATTGGCAGTCCAAAAGCTGCTTTTTGTTGCCTAACTAAACTCAAACTTCTTCTACTAACTCAATGGAGGGGGACTCTGTTGTATTCTCTACTTCCATAGTGTAAGGGAAAATATAATCCATCAGAAATCCAATGATTTACATAGGAATGCAACATAAGAACCTTCTAGTTCTTGTAATAACCTCAGGTAAATCAGTAGAGTACAAGATTAGTTATTCAAAAAGTTTTCTAGCAGTTTGAAGGGGTTCTGTAAAACCCCAAAACATTCTGACGGGGTGTTTTTGAAAAAAAAAAAAAAAGGAAGAAGAATAACAGAAGAGAAAAGAAATAGTTTATTCAATAGCTCAGGATCATGCTCTTTGAATCAGCCAGTAGAAATCAAAGAAAAACATTAATAATAGAGTTCCTGACCCATGAGCAAACTGTAGAAACATACTTAGGCAAGTTGATGCTTACAATCTGATCTTTGATTCGACGAGTTTGATCTTTTCTTTCAAGGGTTGAAGACAAGAGAATACTCAACTCTGTACTTGGTTTTTGCATATTCATGCACTTTTTGGTTTTCCATCTCCAATGGCTTGAGCATGCCTGAAGTTGAAGATACCAGTGAGTCCTTGCCCTTTGGCAAGTTGTTCCAACTCTTCAATCTTGTGTCTAAGAAGCTCAATTTCTTTAGCCAAATCTTCATCTCTTTGCTTCATTGCCTAAAACAGTGGATCAAAGATGAGCAAAGGATGAATTAACAGAAGATTGGACACATCTATTTAAAGTAGATAAGGACAAGCATTGACCCATGACCCAAAACCTGCTATTATAATTAAAAACCAAGACTTCATATCTTCTGGGGAAAAAGAAACTTTTGATCACTTAAAGATATTGCCAAACACCCATCAAATGAGATATATTTGTAACCTATCAGTACAGCGTAACCAGCAAAAAGAAATAATTTACACCAAAGAAATTACATGGTGAGTACAAGTCCAGATTTCCAGTCTCCAAACTTCCTTTGATTCCAATACAAAGAATTAAGTTAATGTTTTCAGGAGGCATCTTGTAAATTTCTCTTGTGATGTTCAGCCAATTATTCTTAGTCTATATAACCACTGGTAACAAGTCAGGCAAGATTCAAGTTGAAATCTTTAAAATACCATGATGCTGGTAACCCATGTGAGCAAATTGTATTAAGGGTTAAATATCTTTTGCCCTCCTGTGGTTTAATGACTTTATTTTTACCTACCTGATTTTCAATTCGCATCACAAATGGTACTCCACTTATGGCTCAGCCACCCCTTTGGGCCAAAATGGGATGACCAGCCCTTGCTTCTTTTTTTTTTTTTTTTAAATTACTCATTGCCACGTGTCAACTTTTTATTGGGCTAACATGGACTTCCGTCAGCGTTTTAGAAGGAAGTGCTAACTCCGTTTTAATCCATAAGTGAAGTATTATTTGTGATACGAATTGAAACTCAGGTGGGTAAAAATAAAGTCATCAAACCACAGAGAGGCAAAAGGTATTTAACCATTGTATTAATTATGTGAATGGGTATGATATGTGCATAAAATAGTGTTCCTACAATGCCCCGCATATTCTTGCAGCTCTGAATATATTCTATACGTGTCCAAATTGTCATAAATACATGCAACCTGGTGAAATGCTAGTAATTTAATTAAGAATAGAATTGAGGCCACTCAATACATTACACCAATTGGGTACAAGAAGACCTAGCAGAGTGCTGCTGCCTTCAAAAATTAATCCTTCTTCAAAATACCATCACCATTCTTCTGAAGATTTAATACCTCACCGAGAAAATTATTGAATTAAAAAATGAGAAATAATGACTAAACTGAGCATCATCAGAAGGATAGATGAAGAGCAATAAAACAAAGATTTTTTAGGTCCAGTATGGAGTATCCTACCACAAGAAAATTATACCTGTAATTCTTGCTTGCGCAGTTCCTCCTTTCTTGCTTCTGATCTAGAACTTCTTTGCACCTCAAAAATAACCGCAGCTCCAGCAACCTATAGAGAAAATGAAGATTAAATCAGTGAGTCTAGCATAAACATCAACTTAAAACATCACGAAAGAAGAATGAGATAAACAGTGTATTTGGAGGCTATTGTACCCAAACTTTGCAGTACATGCAAAATGAATTTGTTGCAGGTCAAATATATACTCACTGACTAGAATATAACTCAGGAAGCTTAATCATACAAGCCAAGGACATCTTTCTGAATTGCATTTTTTTTTTTTTTGGTATGACAGAAGAGGGCAATATTTCGTTAAATCAGACTTATAGTTAATCACTGTATCATGTTGGCTTCCCTGATTTGAAAGTGATTTATTTCAAGACTTCTATGCCAGCAAGTACTGCATTATTTTTGGTCATCTATATATAAGCATTTCCTAGCAATAACAGACACTAGACAATCCTTCAAAAATTGATAAATAAGCAATAAAGGAGTTGTATTGTCACAGTAGGCAAGGGGAAAATATTGAACATAGAGACTGTAAGGAGAACACAAGCCATAAATTAGTAGAACCAGCATAAATCCTTGAATAGACACCACAACAACACCCTCTAGTGACCCCATTGAAGTTCATTACTACGGACCGAGGCAATTGCATGCAGTGGCAGAGCCTCACTATGCTGAGTGTGAGCAATTACTGTCGCTGAAATTTGTATAATTTTTAAGCTCTATATCAAATATTCGAGATATTTAAAAATTTAGTGCAATAACACGCACTGAAAAATTTTGTGGGTGATAGCTTCTCAAAAACAAATCGAGGCTCCTTGCAATCTTAGAAATTCATGGGCAGATTAAGAAGAAAGGAAAATACGATGTTGAAAACAAAAAAATAAAAAATAAAAGAAAGGAAAAGCAAATTGTTTTTAAAAAAGCTTCTGTCATGGTTGTAGGGGTGTTCAAAAAAGCCAAACACCCGAATGGCCCAATGGAACCACAGAAACTGACCAAAATCGGCCAGTTTTGGTCCCAAGGTGATTCTGTAATTAGAGGAGATTTGCAGTTCCAACTGAGGGTTGAGCTGGGGGTCAGATTAAGAGGGCTGGTTTCCATCTGACCGCCTCTTAATTTAAACACACTAACAATCAGTGGCTCAGTTAGCCAAGGGGGTTGAAGTGAAATGAAGAGGAACCATTTTACGATTCACTATGTGGTAACATATTCGCAATGTAGTAACATATACACCATTAAATTTGTGAAATTTAATTTGAACCATGAAATGGTTCCTCTACATTTTAAGTGAAATGGTGAGGATCCTAATCTGAGAAGGGGCCCACGCACAGGTTAAGTGAACAGCAATACATCATGGCTTGGGAAGCATGCACACAAAAACCAAATAGCACAACTTGACAGCTTGTATCATCACATCAGTTTACTTCGTCCAAGCAAAAATTAACGCCTCTTGAGAAAGCCCAAGAACCTCTCTAGTCTCTCGAACAAAAACATTTTTAGCCATCGTTGCAGTCAAAAGCCTACCTTTAGAACAAGAACACAGCTCACCAAGAACAAAGATTTGTTCTTTCTTTTATCCACAAAAAGAACAAAGCTAGCCAACTAGTAAAGTCCAAAGCTTTATCCCAACACAGGCCCACACCACTTCTACAATAAAAGAATAAAACCCAAAACAAAAATACTTCGTCTGCTTCAGAGAGACAAGAATATTTCTTCACCTCTTATGAAAGCCCAACCGCCATTCTCATGAGAGAGAGAGAGAGAGAGAGAGAGAGAGAAAGCCTCCTACAGAAAGCTAAGAGGGCATCTCCCATGATTCCACCCTCTCTGCCATGATGCCTCATTCGTCCCCCACGTCCATCGTCTCCGGTGAGCTTGTGAACCTTTGGTGACCTTAGATAGAAAAAATAAAATTCTTAGTCCCAACCAACAACCTGACTGATCACTGATCAACATCTCGCAATGTCAGTGAAATTCAGTATGAAACACCTCCATAGTTACTTTGGCTTAGAATTTTAACTTCTGCCATCGGAAGTAGGAGAACACCTCTTCTGACTCGATGGGGTTGATTTACACTCCTATACGGCGGACTTTGCTCGTTTTGTAACAAAATAAAATAACAAATCATTGTGGCCCTAAGTCTACTATAAGTTGCAGTTGCTGGAATAAGAGAGAAAACAAGAAGAATGATAGAATTAAAAAATAAAATAAAATTAAGAGATTAAGTGATCTAGCAAAAACTTGATGCTTATGTCTACAATTGCAAAGGAGGTAAAAAAAATAAAATAAACTAAATCTCAAAAATTTCTAAGCTGGGTTCCATTTCTTTGATTGTTCAAGTGTTTGAAAAAAAAACACATGGTTATTTGATTTATGAACTTGCTTATTTGCAATGACTATTATAGTAATCTAGGGCCTTTCGTCCAATGATTTATTTAGTTTAATTTTCATTTCGACCATTTTTACTTTTAAAAAAAAAAAAAATTAATTTCAATTAATAATCCATTGTAGAGAATTGGAATTCTCTTTAACCTTTAAATATTTAGGTTTTGAATGATGATTTTTTTTATTAGATATTATAGTGGTTCAAGTATTGAAAACTACAGTCGAACTCCTTATTAGTTAGTACAAAATTCATGTTAGGTTGCCCCCTTAGAAATACATATTTATGAATTTTTATTTCATAAAAGTGGTTCCTAAGGGGTAGCTCAATTGGCTAAGGACCACGCCTCATGAAGTGAAGGTCACCAATTTGAATTTCTCATTCTCTCTATCCTTGGAGACAAAAAAAATAACTTAAAATAAATAAATAAATAAATGTGTCAAAGTTGATTAAATTAATATTTTTATTCAGTATGGATCGGACAGAAATTAGCTACAAACTAGTTTGTAGGTTATAGCTAATTCATCTAAACTAGTCTAATAAAGTGATGTGGTTTTAAAGCATGCGTTTCTCACATGCTTTCTTATTAATGCTCTTAAAAAAACATGTAAGAGACACATGATATTAAAAAAAACATGTGCTTGTCACATGCTAAGAGACACGTGCCATTTTATTAGATTGGTTTGTATGAATTAACTACAAACCAATTTGTAGCTAATTCATATCAGTATGGATAAATTTCTCAAGAGAACCAATATTGGAGCAAACATAGTAACTTGTCCAAGAAACTTGTAGCCATGGTATTGAACAAAAATGGTTAAATCAAGGCCTGGTAAAAGTTGAATTTGAAATTTTCTCATGACTCCTGGGCTACAGATTAAAAAAATTCTGTCAAACTTTTAACCATAACTTTTCACCAAGAAAAACTACAAAAAAAATAACAACTAATGCGTATAATTTATTTTCGGGAATTTGCAATAAGAGAAAATCTTAGCTCAACCACCAATTGCATGCACACATGATATATAAAAGCATTAATAGTTATACACAAACAAGGAACTGGAAATTAGTAGTACCGTGAAGACAAAAAGCTCCCCAAGAAGATCTGCAGCAGCTTGAACAGCTTTCTCCTCATTAAGTGGGCGTATTGCAGCATCAGTTGCATAACCATAAATGCCTCTTTGCATTTTTGTTGAAAATCGATGATTTGTCTGATTCAACACCATAATATTATTTTTGTAAGTACAATAATTCATTAAAAGTGCAAGAGACGCAACCTAGTACACTAGAAGTATATAAGAGAGGCATCCATCAAGTCAAGAAAGAGAAAAGAGAAAAACAAAATCTACAAAACTAGAGATATTGAGAACAGCATTAGCAGAGATCCACTCAAAGAAAGATTTAAAAATAAATAAAGTTGTAAATCCAAACTCGCATTCTTGCTCCCCACTCTACTCTAAACATCCAAAAGATCATAATGAAAAAATAAATAAATAAATAAAATCATCAAACATCTAAATTGTGATAAATCATTAACATACAAATGAGTTTAAAAGCTGCAAAAGTACACATTTTTTTCTTTGTTTCCTTCTATAGAAAATATGATTCCTTTATATTATCTTTTAATCCACGAAATTTTTTCTTTTGTTTTTATTTTTGGGTTTAGAACCTTGGAGTAGACTACAAAACATATTTGGAGGCCATGCCTTCTATTTTTGAATCATTTCCATCAAAATGTGAACAACCCAAGTACATATTGAGAATAAAAGGGTCAAAATGAACTAATACCCAAACAAATAACGGAATGTCCAACCCATGAAATCCGAAGGAACAACCAGAAAGATATATACACCTCAAGCAATGGAATGAATGGACTACGATTTACAATATGTATTTCAAATGGCTTACATGATCATGACCCCTAATAATCAATATAATACATTTCCATGTCATTGGAAAAGTTGAAAGAGGAAGCTTGTGTCTAACAAGTTATTCTAGGCAAGATCTTTAATATATTTTTGATAGGTAATCAAGCAAATCTTATTAAAAACAGCGTGAGGCACCCCTAAATACACTGGATGTATACATGAGGAACACCTTAAAAAAAAAAAGCCCAGAAAAACAAGCTCCCTAAACCACCCATGTAAGAAACCCTAAACCTGCAGAAAAGAGCACTGAGCTACACCATCACACTGAGAGAACCATCTTGCCTCTTCACGGGCTAGAAGAATCACCTCTAGTGTCAAAGTTAATAGAGCACTCCAAGTTTTTAAGCTCCCTCTTCCCATCCATTTTAGGCACTGAAGCCACCACCTCATGACGCTGACCCTCTTCAAGGACTAACAAAAGATCCAAAGCCTTTTCTCACTACCCCACCACGAGATCCCTAGGATGGGATATATCTCCATCGCACTTTGCAAAACCTCAGAATAGCCAACCTCCCACACCTCTCCATTCTCTCCAGCACCAGCCCCATCCAGAACACCATCCTTCGAAGATTCACCCACCTAAGACGGTTAGAGGGGGAATGTCCACTGTCAATGGCTATCACCGGGAAAGGGGGTGCCATTGAATAATACCCCTCAGAGAAGCTGGATGGAATGGGTAAACAAAAGGCATACCCGGCAAAACCAGGGGAAGCACTGAGAAATCGTCGAAGACACCAGTCTTGGCGGGAACAAAGGAGTAGCTTTGGCATCACCAGCCATCCATCATTCATCAAACCACAGCACATCAGACGAGTGCTTCGCCCAGCAAAACCCAAAGGACCCAATATAACCAGGAACCTTAATATTAGGATATTCAATAAGCAAATGTTAAAATTTGCTCTAAATCCAACATTCACTAAGAAGCTGCCTGAGTTACAAAAGACTGTTTTCCAGTCACTTCAGTCAAGGACATGGAAAAAAAAAAAACATGCATGGAGTTCACAAGTATAGCAGTATAGGAATTGCGAGAATATGGTAAATGGATATAACAGGACTAGGAATGAGGCACAAATTCTACCAATCACATCAAGTTATCAAAAATCATATCTACATTTCAAGGCCAAGCCACCAAGTAGGCGAAATGTCCAACATAATGCAGTAATAAATCTCCAAGACGAAAATAAGAAGAACAAGTTCTCCATATAGCGGAAATACCATGATAGAAAATGATACTCCAGACACTACTGTACTTTGAGAATAAATAACAAAGCTAAAAGCTTCTAAGGTTCTATCATCCATAGACCTGAAAAAACGAAGTCTACTGACATAATAAAGTTTAGCAATCAGAAATCCAAAACCAATTGCGCAAATAGTTGTATATGATACCCATTTCTGATTAAAAAAATAACCCAAATCAGCACACGGAACTAAAAACCGAAATCAGGAAGGGATAACAGAAAATGAAAAGAACCCATATGTGAAAGCCAATTTCAAGTTTAAACCCATACGAAAATTAATCAAAAAAATGAAAAAGAAAAGGAAAAAACAAGAGGAAGAAAAGAAAGAGAACCTGGGCAATGTTGATAATAAACTGCCTGAATTTGGGGTGCCTGCCAGCCTCCTTCTTAAGCCGATTGGCAATGGGTTTGCAGATGGTTTTGAGAGCGAGGGTTCCCAACTTTACGACTGGTAGGATCATTTCTCTGTGCGCGTGTCTGTGAAAGGCTATGTGGTGCTTGAATTGGACGAGCTGTGAGTGATAATGATAGGAATTGTAGAGCAACAGAAAAGAAGCTGAAAAAGTCGACCGTTGAGGGAGGTCTCTGCCTCTGCCTCTCTGGGGTTTGGGTTTCTTCTTGCATTGGTTTCGAGTCTGGACCAACAAAGCCGTGACAATGCGTGCGCAACAAGACTTCAGCTGTGGCGCTGAGGCTGAAATTGCAATTTGGAGTAGTCGAGGGGCACGATAATAAAAATGCAATCTTTGCGTTTTTGACAACGATTCAACTCGATAATAAAGTTTTCTTATTTGTTTGGTTTTAGATATGTCACGCCGTTTATAATTAATTTAAGGGGTTTATTAAGGGTTCTCTCCGTAGTATTCTTCTGGCGTTCTCCTAATCTTACGTAGAACATAATTTAAGAAAAAATAAAATTGTAGTACAATTATTTTGTCAACCGATTAATTTTTATAAGTTAATAGTTATGTTCTAATGCTTTAAAACTTGTTTTTGGATTCAAAACTAAAAACTAAGAGTGAAGGTTAACCCTTAAGAGATGGTATCACCCAAAATAGATTTGATCATCCTAAATTTAGTGTTAATGCCTAAATTTTGGTGCTAATGTCTCACAAATTTAGTGATAATACCTCAAATTTGATGATAATGCCTAAAAAAATGACGGTGGAGGCCACTATAATTTTATTTTTTCTTAAATCATATTTTACGTTAGACTGGGAGAACACCAGGAGAACCTACGAGGAGAACTCCTAGCATTTTCCTTAATTTAATTACTGAAAACAAAATAAATCTAAATTAAAAAATAAAAGCCACACTTTTTTCTATAAACGTATTCCCTCTTCTCTCTCTTTTACCTTTCATTTCCTTCACTTTTTTTTTTTATTCTCTCTTTTATTTTCTTTTGGACAAAGTTTTCCTCCAAGAATATCTTCGGTTCGGTCTGTGCGTAAAGGGCCACATTTACGCCCACCAATCCCATACTGCCACATAAGCCAAAACAAAATAATTGCATAAAATTAGCCTACGATTAGAATCACTCGAAAAAAAAAAAAGAAGAAGAGAAAGAAAGAAGGAAGAAAAGAGAAACTCCAGCCGTCGGTTGTCTTCTCCAATCGTCTTCTCCGGTAGCCGGTCGTCTTCTCTGGTTTAGGATGATAAAATTTCCCTTAGGGTTAACCTTTTGCCTCTAGGTTTTAGTTTTAGAATCCAAAAACGAGTTTTGAGGCATTAAAAACGGTTTGAGGCGGGTCATGGTGGTTTTCAAGCGGTCGTCTGAAGAGTCGTGAGACGACCCACGCCTGGTCTCAAGGTGGTGGGTCTCGCTCACAGGGTCTCGCCAAACATGGCGTGGGTCAGGCGAGACCCAGGCATGAGCTTCATGGGAGGTGACGGTTTCTTCCGGGAGGGGCCGGGCCCGCAAGAGAGAGGGGCGGCGGGGAGGGGCTATCGGGTGGAAATTAGAATGGGTTGGGCGAAATTTACTGTTTGGGTGTTTGGGTTATTATCCTGTGAAACAAGCTTATTTTGTATCTTAAAATAATATGAGGTGTCAACATTTAAGTGGGAGGCAGAAAACTCATGTTTTCTGCCTCAACCGTATAGCAGATGCTCTCTTTCCTCCAAACTAGGTTGGAGGAATTTCCTCCAACCTAGTATAGAAAAATGACATGTGTCCCTTGAACATGTGAGATGCACATGTTTTTTTAATAATAGGGACAAAGTTGGAATAAATTTATTAAAAACTCATGTGCATCTCACATGTTATTAAAAAAATAAACAAATGTCATTTTTCTATACTATGTTGGAGGAAATTCCTCCAACCCGTGGAGGAAAACTTTGTCATTTTCTTTTTTAAATATCACATGCTTCTCTTTTTTAGAGTGCGTTTAAAATTGCAAAATCACAGAATGTAGAGTTGAAAAGGTGGGTGGTTATTAACCATCCATTAACCGCTTCTGAAGGCGGTTAGAAAAAACCACTAACCGCCTAAATAGTTACGGTTAACTTTTTTTTTTTTTTGAAAAACTATTAACTGCTAAACGTCTTTATGTATATTATATACTATATATTATGGATAAATACAAAATTGGCCCTCGTGGTTGGCCTAAAGTACAAATCACTCTCTGTGGTATAAAAAATAATTTATAGGTGTTCAAGATATGTCAAAATAATAGTTTAGTCTCTAAAATCAATCTTTTGTTAAGTAACTTAACAAAATCTGTCACTTTTCTATGTCATAACTAATAAAAGCATAACAAATGTTATTATTAATTTATGACTTTCAAAAATGACAATTAGGAATTTTCTCATCATTTTACTACAATAGATAAGATTACACATTAGCCCTCATTTCACGTCATATGGCTACATTAAATTAATCCAATCTCCTATATGTCCAAAATTTTACCCCATGTTTGTAACCCCCTCTCATCTTCATCTTCATCAGCCACTTCACAAGATACAACCATCTAATTATCGCAAAATGCTCTTAAATTGTGGTGAGAAAGATGAAAATGAGGTTTACGAACAAAGTAAAATTTTGGAGATAGAAGAGAATAGGTTAATTTACTATAGCACTATAAATTAACAAAGTAATGGATTTTGTTAAGTTACTTAACAGAAATTGATTTGAGGGAGTAAAATGTTATTTTGGCCTACTCTGAGGACCTATAAATTATTTTGCATACCACAAGGCGTGGTTTATAATTTAGGCTAACTACATGAATTTATAGAGTATGTGTTCTACTTCATGTAGTGATGTGTAATTTATACTTCTTATAGTGTTCTCCCAACTGTGATGTGACTTTTAAAATCATCAATAGACTAAAAGTCAATAATGATAATCTCAAAGTCAACGGTGATTTTAAAAACCACATCACATTAGGGAGAAACTAGGAGAACACTAGAAAACACCTAGTATTATAAAATAGATGAAAACAACGTCGATTCTATGTTTAAATATATATACAAATCTAGAAATGATGTCGTATCTAGTAGGGTATTATCATGTTACCATAAAAACGACATTGTTTTAGTTTTTGTTTTAAAAAATTAACTTTTTAATTTTTTTTCTTTAAAAAAGTGGTTAGCGGTTATTATGATTATTAACTATTAACTGCCGGTTAACCACATAGACGGTTAGCAGAGGTAGTTAGTAGATTTTACTAACCGCCTAGGCGATTATGGTTAATAGTTTTAGCAAATAATTACTAATCATAACTGCCTTTTCACCCCTAGCAAAATGTAAGGCATTTGATATTATGATTTAAAAAGCACTTAATCTAAAATATGAAAAAGAAAAGAAAAGAAAAAATATGCAATTTCTATATGCAAACTTGAATTCTTATTTGAAAAAACGTGAATTTAAATCAAAATCACAATTTCACATAACAAATATTTAATAAAAATAATAATTTTTAACATGTTTTACCAAATGCGTTTGCAATTTTAAAAATGTGATGATTTCAAAAATGTAATTTTTAAAATCGTACTTATTGAAACTTCAATCCAAAACGGACCCTTAGAGAAAGTTTGGACTGTTTGGTACTACGAATTTTGAACTAAGGCTCCGCTTATTTTGGTGCAAAATATTTTCTGAAAATACTTTTGCATTTTTCGGTGTTTGATGCGACCAAAAAAATTTTAGGTTGGACCAAAAAAAGTTTATTTAGTTTCGGACAATTGGTGGAATCTCACCAAACCATTTCATAGAAGTTCAATGATATATCTTTTTATAAAGCAAATTGACTTCAATTCTTGGATAATCAAAAATTATTTAAAAATAAAAATAAAAATATTTAAAAACCATTTCAAAATTTTTACAAAATTTAAAAATTATAAACCATTTGTTTCCGAGTTTGAGTTCTCCTTTTAAAACCATCAAACCTCCGATCTCCGCCCGGACCTCATCGAATTTCCGCTGAAGTTTGTCAGACCTTTGGCAGAAGGTTGCTGGAAGTTGACAAACCGTTTTCCGTTGGCGCTTGTTTTCTATATGAGCCAAATGTCAAAAAATATGTTTTGGGTTTATTGAAAATATTTTTTGACCGAGAACATTTACATTGAAAGAAACAGAACTTAAATCACAAAAATTGTATCGTTTGAACAATTTTAAAGATTAAACTACAATTTTAAATGTGAAATATACTAAGATACTAAGATATATATATTTTAGGCCACATAACAAGCAGATAAGAGAAACATATAGAAATTAAAGGAAATCTTTTCCATCGTCATTGTACAAAACAGAGCGTAGTAAGACCTTCCGATGAATAAGCAGCTACCCCACGAAGATTTGAAAGGAGTTGATTCATTTGGCAAACGAAATCTCTTTCTCTGTGGTTAAAAGTTAAAACAAATGGGCAGTTCCTGGATTTGACCTTTTCAATATTCAATGGCCTCCAGCTTGACCTTCAAGCTAGGGGGGATCAGCTTTGAGGCATTGGCAAACTCTTTGCACTACTTACCAAAAATTAGAAGAAAAAAAAAATTAAAAAAAAAAAAATTGTCACACGGCATTAAACTAATGACATCTACTTCATGAGGTATGGTCTCAGCCGATTAAACTATATATTGAGAACAAAAATGTTTAGCTAATTGAGTTTAAGTAAATTTGGGTATTTAAATGTGTAACATTTTATCTCAGATCTTACATTTTCACATTTCGCTTATATTTACTTTGAGTTGTTGTGATTCCCTCCGTAAGTTACCAATTAACTGAATTGGAAGAATTGCTAATAGCCTACTAAAATGGTTTAGTACAATTTTAGAGGCGTTACACATATCAATTGGTATCAAAGTCTAAGAATAGAGCACATGGAGCATACCGTAAAGTCACCGATTGAAAGACAACAACAAATGTAACACTCCATAAATTAATCAACTATTAATGTAATATTACCCTGAAATAATAATAAATATTTAATCCAACTCGGTCAAGTTTTATAAAAAAACAACATTGATATTTTAAAAATGCCCTAATTTTTTTTATCCGAAAATAAACAAAATAATTTAAATACTTTTAACTCTGATCAAACATTTGAAGTTCGCCAAGAACATTCGAAGTAAACCATAGACTCTAATATTCAATGATTCATTGAAACGTTGGAACGGGTAAAACCCAAGAACCATTGATAAAGCAGTACATTCAAAGTTCGAACTTCGAAGGTAGTACACTAAATGTTCGATAATACCTAAAAAGAAAATTTAATTTATTAGCCACATCATTTAGTCTATCGACTCCACCCACTCCTATAAATACATTCTATACGCCCTTTAGACCTCATTCATCACTCATGCACCTCATCCACCCCAATCATAGATAGAAGGATATTCTAGAGAAAGAAGATGGTGAGTTCGTGTTATTCTATCTTGATTAAGGTAAATCTTCGACCTTACTCATTTTTCATATTGCTTAATATTTGTCCCTGTGAATTACCATGATTTTTACAAGTCTTAAGCATACCATACCATGAGAGCTTTATAAATTTATCTCTCTTAAAGTACATAGTTTTCAAAAATTTATGAACCATTTGCTCCTATGTGGTTTAATGACTTTATTTTTACCCACCTGAATTTCAATTCGTATCATAAAAGATACTCCACTTATTTATTAAAACCGAGTTAGCACTCTCGTCCAAAAAACTGACGGAAGTCCACATCAGTCCAATAAAACGCTGACACGTGGCAAGTAGTAGTATTAAAAATAAATAATAATAATTAAAAATGAAAAAATATTAATAACTAAAAAACTTTAAAAAAAAAAAAGAGCCAAAATGTGGTGGCTCCAAAATGGCCACCAAGGGCCCTTGGGGGTGGTTTCGGCCACCTCCGGAAGTAGGGGCTGAACTAGAAGCTTTAGTTTGAGGGGGGGAGGGGTGCAATATTTTAAAAAAAAAAAATTGGTGGGCAAAAATAATTTTTAAGGTATATTTTAGAAAATATATATTTTTTGGACCACCTCTAGGGGCCCCCCAAGGACTAAGGTGGCTTCGCCCTTGCCTAGAAGGCTAAAAGAAAAAAAAACTAAATTAGGGTTTGGTTTTTGGTGGTGGTCGGACACCCCAAGTGCCTTGGGGGTGGTTTGACCACTCCCATTTTTGCCCAAAGGCTAGGGATGGCCTAGCCAACCCTTTCTTTTTTTTTTTCATTTGTTTTTAAGTGTTTTCCTTTTTTTAGTTGTTAGTTATTAGTTTTTTTTTTTTTATATATTCTTAATTTTTAACACTACTACTTGCCACGTGTCAGCTTTTCATTATGTTGACGTGGACTTTTGTTAGTTTTTTGGATGGAAGTTGGACAAAAGTACTGACTCTGTTTTAATTAATAAATGGATATCATTTGTGATACGAATTGAAACTCAAGTGAGAAAAATAAAGTTATTAAACTACATAGGACAAAATGTATTTAACCCTATAATTTAACATGTTTTTATTAAGTTATTAGAAGCTTTAGTTAATATCTATTATATAATGAGTAGAAGTTTTGAGCTTTTCATGAATTTTGGTACCTATTAAACATTCCATGACATTTGGTGGAACGTTTTGACCCTTGCTAACTAAATGTTCAATATCGAGGTCGGGTGTTTGACAGTGCCCATAATTGATGATTAGGGTTTTTATTGATGGTTTAGTGTGTTTGTTTCATGATTAGTGTTTTCACATATATGGAAGCTAGAGACTCAATATATTTTTTTATAATATTAGAATATGTTTTGTATTAGCGAGAATTTGAAAAGTCCGTGATTATTGGTGAGCGAACAAGGTAAGTATATACTTATAAAACAACTTTAATAGCAACATTATGGACAATATAAGTTTTAAGTTGAAAGGAGGAACATTTTGTTTGATGTTTATTGTTTTCGTGTTATTTGTTGTTTTCATGTTGTTCTATTTATTTTATGTTACAAAACAAAACAAAAACAAAAAAAAGTTTTGATTCCTTAGCATGAGTTTTATATTTTAAGTTCACTATATTACCCTTGCTAAAGAATTTCATTGCTTTTATGCTCAATTTATTGGTACAAATATATCATATAGAGGAGTAGCTCATGCATAATAATAATAATAATAATAATAATAATAATAATAATGCTATTGTATGTAATAATGTAAATAAGTCATAGCTACTCCTCTACATGATATATTTGTACCATTAACCCTTTTACAGTGAGGTTTGCATTTCCTCGAAAGAACCTCTACTACAATACTGGTGTTTCGTTGAGGTACAATAGTTAGCTATTACTAATGGCCTCACAGGGCCCAACCCTAGATGATCCTCACCAGTAGCAATGCTGCAAGTTATGACCGCCATTGAATCCAAAACAACAATTACATAAACATTAACATTGGACCATAGGGTCATGCCCATATAGTGGTATGCACGTTCTCCAGATACTTCACACTTTTTTATTTCTTTATGAAAACCATGTTATATAATGTAATTAATCATTTCATATTACATGGGATATATGCATAATTCATTTTCCAAACACCCATGCATGCACACAAAATAGATTTCATATCATTATACAAAACATTTGTTAAGAATATTAAGTTATGTTATTTACTTTCTTAGGTATTCTATGTCTATTAGGTTTACATATCCTTAATCTACTATATTACTTCCTTAGGTATTTTATGTTTACTAGATTTACTTTTCTTTCGTCTACTAGGTTATTTGCCTTTCTATAAATAGAGGTATATGTATTCATTATTATTATTAGTCTCAATACAATATAATCTATTATATGTTTTTGCACTCTCTTCTGTCTCTCTCCTTCTTCCATTCTCTACAATATATTCAACAATATATTTAACATGGTATCATAACTACCTTCTTGTGGCCGCCAATAAACGTCTTTGATGTTTTCCGGCAATCTCACTTTTCTGGTTGTCCGCATGCCACCAAGTGGTTTTTCACTCAAAATCTTTTCCACTTCTTCAAATCTACAGATTTGTGGAAGATCCGCCATCATTGGCCCTCCGAGCTCCTCCAGCAATTTCTGCCCGAGCCAATCGCTGCCACCGTGACCCCTCTCAGCCAAAATAACCACCAAAAGTGGTGTCTCGGCTCCAGATTAGTGGATCTGTGCAATCTCAGCAAATTTCAGCATTGCACAGGCCTCCACGCACCGCTGTAGCTCCTCCAAGCATCATTGTTGCGTCAGCAGCCTTCTGCCATGTCAACACCATTGCGATGTCAATAGACCTCTACCACATCAGCAGCCATCGTGCCACGTTAGCACCTCTGCAACATCAGTAGCTATCGTGCCACATTAGCATCACTGCCATGTCAACACTTATGTGACATTAGCAGCCTCTGCCACTTAGCACCATTGCAATGTTAGCAGACCTCTACCACATCAACAACCATCATGCCACGTTAGCACCTCTACGACGTTAGCAACCATCTGCCACATCAATTGTGACGACCTGCATGGGCAAATCAATTATCTAGTAATTGATCCCATGATTCGCTTTCCAGCCTTGTCCCTTGCAAAACAAGACTCTGGGATTACACCTTTCTCGTTGTAACAAGAAAGCAGCAGCAGCAGAAGACTTTAGTAAGACTATGGAAATAAGAGATAGTAATAAAACATCACACAATATGCACCAGAGGAAAACATAGCAATATCAATGGAATCACATAGATAATCACCAATGTACCGGACATCAGACCATCATCAAGTAGTAGCACAGACCTAAATAAAACATAACATCATTGTTCTCAAAAGATCAACAAATCATAGTCTAGACTTAAGCTTAAGAAGAGCTAGTGAAATCAAAATCTCTATTATATCATCACGAGTAGTGTCTCCATCCTCCCACATAGTCTTAAGCCAAATGAGATCCATGCCTTCAAAGATTACATGTATTAGATCTTGAGCAGTCATCCAAGTAAACTCCAATGGCATCTTCGTCTAGTGCAATTAAACCACGCAATTATTCATAATGATGAGGGAAAACATAAATAAAAGGGTAAATCTAAGACTTAGTGATTTTTAACATAGATAATGTTCATGCCAATTCAGTGATGAACTCAGATATTTTTATAAAGAAAATGACATTTTCATCATGACAGTTTATATTATGAGTGATATATATATATATATATTAGATAGTATATGCATATGATGTAAACAACAGTTATAGTTCAATAGTATGATCTACCCGAGATATTACTCCCTCCCAACAGGGTTGGCACTGTCCCGAGGGACCTATAGTACAATGCCGATGCTCTAGCCATTGCACAACATACCGTACGTAACATTAACGATACAACTGAGTCCAACCTCGAGTGGCCCACATTGCTAATGATGTTTGTCCTATAATGACCAAGCCATTGGGAATGGCTATACCGTGGTCATGAAACCATTGGATCCAAAGCCCTTATATAACATACACATATTTGATCATAAAGCTAACATGTATAGTAAGCCTATGGTCATTACTACCGCATACGTACCGGTGTACCATGTCATACGATGTAGATTATCTTATCTATATTTTACATGTATGCATATGTCTTTTACAAGTCCCACTTTATTAGTATATTCAACACAACGTTTTTTCTCAAAATGTTAGAGTTTATGTGCAACAAGTATAACAGTGAGAGTTGTAAAATATATATGTTTTCTTGGTACACAAAATAGACGCACAATGCATGAAAAAAGTAACATCAAGCATTATGTGAATTAAGATTCACCTGGGTTGAAAAGTATCTCTGAGTACTCCGACTGATCCAAGTTCTTCAAATTTGTGGAAAATATTTTATTAGTCATACTTCTACCAAAACAATTCTAAAGCAAGGAAAACAGGAGCTATGGGACGGCTAGTGAAAATAGGGTTTCCCTGTCACACTTTGGCCATACGCTCGTCCTGCTATACATCCACATCACTTAGGAGAACCTCATTTTCTTTTACTGTCTGCCTATTCTCTGACTCCTAAGGCCCTCATATACTTCCTA
This sequence comes from Carpinus viminea, assembly GCA_013348765.1. NCBI lineage: Eukaryota > Viridiplantae > Streptophyta > Magnoliopsida > Fagales > Betulaceae > Carpinus > Carpinus viminea. The sequence goes on from CP054673.1 coordinate 31,307,930, forward strand.
AGGCCTCCTAACTCATATTGAAACTTTCATGCAAAGGAACAATGCTAAGCTTATCAAAACGCTATCCTAAGCAAGATTTAAGACACAACTAAGCTAACACTACAACTAACTGCAAAAAAGATAATCGAGTAGCATAACGACGTATTCAAAAGCTAAGGTGCCAAACGTTACCTCATTGAAGCAAAACCGCAAGAGTTTCCCCTCACAAAATCTCCGAAACATGCAAAGACCTCACAAATACTCACAAAACACACACTGACAGCCTGGGGGCGTTTGAAGAGCGTGAGAAATAAAGGGGGGTAGGGTGCTATTTATAAGAGAGGGCTACCACCAACTCCCTAAAAAGTAGCGGACATTCGCCCGACCTAGTATATGTCCAGTGGTTCTTGCGTTGCGGTCCAAATGCTGTCTCGTACATACATGTATTAACCAGGGGGTATTTCAAACAATAGCATACATCTGGTGGTCTCCTACCATACATTCGCACTAAAAACAGTAGCGTACGTCTGCCTGACCTAGCGTACGTCTACACTACAGTCCAAATCACCCCTTAAGTGGTTTTAGTGACTCAAAGCCCAAAGGGGTGATCATGTGTCATTACTTATACCTAGTTAATTATTTGTGTCATTACATCAGTAGTCATCATGCCACATCAGCACTTCTGGGACGTCAGCAGCCCTTGTGCCATGTCAACAGCTCTGCGACATCAGCAGCCCTCGTGCCACGTCAACACCATTGCCACGTCAGCAATTTTTTGGCGAATTCAACTCTTTCTTTCCCTTTTTTTTACCTAAACTTACACCTTGAGTTTGAGGGGGATGTTAAGAATATTATGTTAGGTTATTTACTTCCTTAGGTATTCTATGTCTACTAGGTTTATCTTTCTTTAGTCTATTAGGTTACTTTCTTAGGTATTCTTTGTCTACTAGGATTACCTTTCCTTAATCTACTAGGTTACTTACCTCTCTATAAATAGATATATTTGTATTCATTATTATTATCAGTCTCAATACACTACAAAAAATACGGCATTTACTAACGTGTTTACTGTTCACTTTTTTTGCCACGTTACCATTTCCTAACGTGTCTAAAACTCACACATTAGTAAATGGTATTTAGTAACGTGTCATAATGGCACATTACCAATTACTAACGTGTCATTAAATGACACGTTAGTAATGGAGGATTATTTAAAAAATAAAAAAATTTAAAATTCTCATTCCTAACGTGTCATTTAATGACACGTTAGTAATGGGGGATTATTTAAAAATAAAAAAAATTCAAAATTCCTATTCCTAACGTGTCATTTAATGACACGTTAGTAATGGGGATTTTTAAAAAATAAAAAATTCGAAATTCCCATTACTAACGTGTCATTTAATGAAACGTTAGTAATAGGGTTCATTTCCTAACGTGTTATTACATCACCGCGTTAGTAATGGGAAGATTTAAAAAAATAAAAATAAATTCGTTTCCTAACAAAAAAATTAAAATTCCCCATTTACTAACGTGTCTTCTGCTGACACGTTAGCAATGCGACTCATTTACTAACGTGTTATCACATGACACGTTAGTAATGGGGGTTTTTTTAAAAAACAAAAAAAATTCAAAATTCCCCATTTACTAACGTGTCGTATGCTGACATGTTAGTAATGGGGCTCATTTACTAATGTGTTATCACATGACACGTTAGTAATGGAGGGTTTTATAAAAAACAAAAAAATTCAAAATTCCCCATTTACTAACGTGTGTCGTTTGCTGACACGTTAGCAATGGGGCTCATTTACTAACGTGTTATCACACGACACGTTAGTAATGGGTGATTTTTTTAAAAAACAAAAAAATTAAAATTCCCTATTTATAGCTGACACGTTAGCAATGTGGCTCATTTACTAACGTGTTATCACATGACACGTTAGTAATGGGGGGTTTTTTAAAAAACAAAAAAAATTCAAAATTCCCCATTTACTAACGTGTCGTCTGCTGACACGTTAGCAATGGGACTCATTTATTAACGTGTTATCACATGACACGTTAGTAATGGGGTTTTTTTTTTAAAAAAAACAAAAAAATTAAAATTCCCTATTTACTAACGTGTTATTACATCACACGTTAGTAATGAGAGATTTTTTTTAAAAAATAAAAAATAGAGATTCATTTCCTAACGTGTGATTAGATAACACGTTAGTAATGAGATTCATTTACTAACGTGTTATTACATGACACGTTAGTAATGGGTGATTTTTTAAAAAACAAAAAAAATTAAAATTCCCATTTACTAACGTGTCATCTGGCCGTTAGCAATGAACTCATTTAACGTGTTATCACATGACACGTTAGTAATGGGGGTTTTTTTTAAAAAACATAAAAAATTAAAATTCCCCATTTACTAACGTGTTAAAAAATAACACGTTAGTAATGGGGGATTTTTTTTTTTTAAAAAAAAAAATTTAAAATTCTTCATTCCTAACGTGTCATCTACTGACGATAAACATGACAATCTCATGTACAGTAAAGCTGACAGGGTATAGACGTCATCTGACATTTGTTGTTAGAATATAAATTAAATTATTAATTTTTTTTTAATCTATTTAAGCATTTGAAACACGTTATTAGTATGGTTCAAAGTCAAGGTTCTGATAAGTTTAAATTTTGTGTACATAATTCACTTTTAATTTTAATTAAATATTTCACTTGTTAAGCTTTTCTTATTAGAATAATGCTACACACACTTTTATTTCTTCACACCAATTTTATTACATCTAATTATAGTTTTAAAAGTCACCTATGGGTATGAAAAAATTGGTGCAAGAAAGTGGGAGTGTTTGTAGCATTACTCTTTTAAGGGGGTATTTCAGCCCACACCTCACATATGAGAGGAAGTGTTAAAAATATAAATTAAATAATTAAATTCATTATTTTCTATCAATTTGAGCTTTTAGAACAACTTGTTTTTCACATTTTCTTGTTTTCCCTTTTCTCTGTTTGAATAGGTCATAATTATAAAAAAAAAAAAGAAAAGAATAGGTCATAATTAATTAGATTAGATATTTTGAGTGAGATTAGAATAACAAAAAAAAAAAAAAAAAAAATTAGTATTTGCTAACGTGGCTTGCAGCCACACGTTAGGAAATGCGTTTTCAAAAATTTGGATCCAAAACCAGCTGGCCCCCATTTTTTACCCCTCTTGTTTTCTCATCCCTCCCCCGTGCCATTCTCCCAAGCCAGCGCCTCTCTCTCCTTTTCTTCTCTATCACCGCCGGCCATCCTTTTTTTTTTTTTTTCGCTTTATCATTCCCTCTTTCTCTCTCGCAGACGCGTCTCCGGTGGGGGTTGTCTTGCTCAGAAAACGATGGCGATTTCACTCAAGCTCCAGCTCTCTTAACAGATCCGGCGGTTGGGCTCCGACATCAGCTGTGTGTATGTGAATTTGGCGGTTGGGCTCCGACATCCGGCGGTTGGGCTCTCTTAATCGAGTGGGAGTGCTATGTTCTTTGTCAATTTGGTGTTCATGTCGGTTCAGCTGTGTGTATGTGAATTTGGTTTATATTGCTTTTGGGAATGCTTTGGCCGAATGGGTTTGGGATGAATTTTAATGGGTTGATATTATTGGGATTTTCTTTGGGTATTGCGATTTGGGTCGAATTCAATACCAAATGTTGCTGTCCATGTTGCTGTTTTTGTTGTCTTTCGTTTTTTTTTTTTTTCATAATTTCTTGCTTCTTTTGTGACTTTGGTTTATAGTGCTTTTGGGAATGCTTTGGCCGAATGGGTTTGACAGAGAAATTCTCTGTTTTGCTTCTCTGTTTTGGATTATTTCCCTGTAATTATTTTTTTTTTCGTTTTTCTTCTCTGCAATTTCTTAGTTTTATTTCTAATCCTTTGCTCTAATTTTTGAAATAAAATTGAAATTTATTGTTATATTTATAAAGTAGTTGTTATTTCTCTCATTTATAATCAGCTTATCTACATGTCTACTAATTTCGTTGCTTTGGGCTGTTTGAGACTTTGAGAACCATTTTGATTGATTTTTGTGGAAGTTACATAAGAGTTATGGAACTTCCACAAAAATCAATATAACTTCACGAGAAACAATATCACTTTGATTCAGTGCTTGTTTAATGGGTTATGGTCAAATGTCTTGTTTGTTAGATAATGCATTTGATTTCCCAAGTTTTATTCAGCGTGCTTTGGTTAAAATCTTGCATTTGTTTTAGATGAAGGATGCTTGTGGTGTGTTGTTGGATAATAAACTTAATTGTTAATATGCGTTAAATATCTTGCATTTGTTTTTATGAAATTGGCTACTGATAGCCAAAATGTTTGCTATCAACTTTAGTGATTTAGGAATGAATTGGAAACTTAATTGATGCAATATGCATCAGCGATAGCTAAAACACCAATTCAAGTTAAAAACTTCTAATTGCAAAGGATAATGGAACCTAATGCCGAGTTGTAAATTGTAATTGAAAGTGGAATTGAATGAGAGCATCAAAATTTATGTTGTGTCTTTTATTTCTTACTGCACCTTTGGAGCGTGGGTACCAAATTATGTGCAGGCAAACAATGTTAATGGGGTTTTACATAGTGGGTCTGCATGGGGTTGAATCTGAGTTTGGCTGCACCAGCTGGTAATATTGAAGCTCAAGTTGAATTATTATGCAATTTGATTCATATAGTAAGTCTCTTTTGATTGTGGTGATGGATTTCCATAAGAATACCTTCCAACTACCATATGAATAAAGAAGAATATTTAAATGAAGTAGAGAAATATTTAGAGTTTGATGTGTGGTGCTTTTAGAAATTGGCTAACTAAAATAGCAAAAGTGTGCTATCAACTTTAGTAGGGAATGAATTGGAAACTTAATTTTGAGTTAAAGAAAAATTATCAAGCAAAATTTATAATTTATGTAATAAGATGCTGATGTATGTGAGACAAGAATGAATTAGTTTCAATTTATGGTATTTTCTTATTCCTTTTTACCCTTTATTTGAAATTAGATTGGCATTGGAGGAAAAGAGATGTTGTACATAGTGGGTCTGGGACTGGGCAATGAGAAGGACATCACTCTCAGAGGTTTAGAAGCAGTGAATGGAAAGCTTGCTTTTGGGTATGGATTAAGCTCACTTTTCTTTTTGATTGGATTTTGTGGAATGCTGTAGTTGGATGATATTATTATTTTGTGAATTTGGGTTTTATTGAATTCTAAGTTAAAGAAAAATGTGAATTAGGGTGCAAGTTTCTAGCATTATGTAATGATGCTGATGTATGTCGTGAGACAATGAAAAGAGTAGATTCCAGTTCTGTCGCTATTGTTTTGAAGGTTCAGGAAATTCTTGTAAGTTGCAAAGAATTGAAATCAAGTGGTAACATTGAGTTTGATAAGGCTTTCGCTTGTTTTTGTTTATTTTGGTAACATTATTCTGCTCCAATCCATTCAAATAGATCTCCAAGCCATAAAGGCAAGAATCTTTTGCTTTTTTATGAATTGGTAGAGCTAACCTAGTAATATCTTTAGTTGCTGTTGAACCATAAATTATATGTCATACATATCTTCATAGGGTATCATCCTATCATAAATTATACCTTTTTATGTTAGTTAAATTGTACATACATTTTGTTTTGTAGATTAAGCATTGGCCTGATTGTTAGTAATTAAAACTTGGGATGAATACTTCCTTCCTAGGTGTATTATCGTGAAGTAGTTTGATTGCAACAGAGATCATCTAAATCATTTACATGTTTTTGTGGTAAGAAAATCATGCAGATCTTCTCAAATTGTTACTTGAAGTGATATCAAAATTTGGGTGTTTTACCAGCTGGAAATTGAATTAAGATTTTCATTTGTTTTAAACATGTAATTCTTTGTCCTTGCGTTTATTTGAAGAGCTTATGGTCTGTTTTCTGAGTTTGTTTCTTTGTTTTCTTTCCTATTGCAATTTATTTCAGAATGCCTGTAACTGCATTATTATCATTTATCTGTCTACTTTAAACTGATAGTTATTACTTGAAGACGAGTTGTTTGCTGCTCTTGTAAATTACAGATCTGTATTCGGTTTTTCTGAACTCCATTTTATTCTTTTCACATCCATGGTAAGTTAAAACAATTTTTGAGATGCTAGTACTTCACTAAGGAACAAATTGTTGAATCTCTGTTCTTTTCACTCTGGGTAGGGATCTTTATAATCCTTAAAAAAGAAGAAGTTATTTTATATCCTAATCAAATGACTTTTCTTTTCTCTTCCTCTTTTCTGAATGCTCATTTGTTTTTATTTGGCTTTGCATCGATTTAGAAACCACTGGTGCAGTAAGGAAGACTGGAGGCGATTTCAAGGAAAAGTTGAGAGAGCTTGGAGGACTTGATGCTGTCTTTGAGGTTGCCATGAATTGTCATTCTGATATGGAGGTGTGAGCTTGTACGTTTGTTTGATCTCAATATCTGTTTCATTATATTGTAGATGGAATGGTGTGAATTAGTTTTATTGATAAGATTGTTAGAAGTTGATGCATAGAATATATAGAGGGCATTCTGACATTGGTCCTTGTTTCAAAGAAATGGAGAGTTGTAGAGGGCTGTTCTAGGACAAGTTACATCCAACATGTAAGTGACTGCTAGGGATTTTGCTTTAGCTTTTGTTATATTTTCTTATTTATTTCCTTCTTTAGGACTATTAGAAAGTTTCTTTATTTTCAAGGTTTAGTAATTTTCGTTATTTTAATACTAGGGTGTTCTTTTTGTTTCTTTTGCTTTGTTTATTTCTCTTTTAGGGCGTTCTAGTAACTTTAGAATTTGTGTCTAGGGTTAAGAATTTGCAGCCTATATAATGGATTGTATTGAACCTTATTTCACCTTGAGTTATTATCAAACTTATTATTGAGTTTACAATAAATGAGAATTTCTTTGTTTTTCTTCCTTGTGGTGTTCAACTATTCAAGTGAAAAATGACATATTGTCTTTCTATCGCTTCCATTTTTAGTTATACTATTTTATCTAAGAGTTAATACAATGACAAACATTGCTACAATGCGTATTCAGTACAACCAAAGTTACTAGAACGCCCTAAAAGAGAAATAAACACTTACTTCTTTTATCTTTTCTTTTGCGTATTTTCATCTACCCATTGGACAAAAACAGACCTTGGAGGTGTCTTTGTGTAAGAAAAATCAGAAGACAAATTAAAATATTGTGGGAATGAATATGTAAAATAAAATAATACCAATTGCTAACGTGTGCCTATAGCTAACACGTTAGTAAATGAAAAACCATTACTAACGTGTCCATACCTGCCACGTTACTAAATGAAAAATCATTACTAACGTGTTCATACCTGTCACGTTAGTAAATGAAAAATCATTACTAACGTGTCTATATGCTATCACGTTAGTAAATGATTTTTTTTTAATTTTTCCATTTACTAACGTGTGATCTTATGAAACGTTAGCAATTGAATTTTATTTATTTATTTATAATTTTTCCATTTACTAACGTGTGAATAGTAACACGTTAGCAAATGGTAATGTGGTACATCTCTAACACGTTAGTAAATGACCATTTCTAATGGGCACTTTCTTAACGTGTCAAAAACGTTAGGAATGGAACGTTAGGACCATTACTAACGTGTCTAATGTCTTAAAACTTTAGTAAATGTGTGTTACTAAAAATAATGTTTTTTTGTAGTGATACAATGTAGTCTATTATATATATGCTTTTACTCTCTCTTTCTTCCGCTCTCTACAATATATTCAACAATATATTTAATAATATTAATTATTAGTTATTTTTGTTGGCTATTTCTTGGTGATCAAAACATTGTAAATCGCTCTTTTATGTTTATCGCATCTCTCGGAGGATCGTGCAGACGTCATGGCATAGAAGGTGCATAGAACAAGAGACCGTCCGGACGGCGATTCTCCCGTCCGGCGTGATCGATAAAAGGCTCCATACTAAAACCGAGGCACCGTTCGGAAGCCCGAAATCCGAGTGTAGCGATGTTGCCCTAGGAATTTTACCGTCCGAAATCTCCTATTTCACGTGTATTTTAGTAGCCTCGTATTTGAGTTTCAATAGGACTAAGTGTGTGATTATATATAGATCTTTTCTGATCTGTGGGCGTCCGCAATTACGCATCTAGAATTAAGCCTTTGTGAAACCAAGAGAGTATTTGATAGTGAGAGATTAAGTTCTCTTTCTTGGAGTGTTTAGATTAATGTACATCATTGTTCATAAATCTGTTGAAGTGAAGTCAGCAGGAGTTCGGTGAAAGGAAATCACGTAGAAGGATTGTGCCTGTCTCTGGAAAAGACTCTGCGGTAGAAAGGCAGTGGGTCCTTGTCTTATACAAGATCGTGTCATAGCAAAGGTTTTGTGAGTATGAACATCTTGTAATCCTTTTCTTTTCTTGATTTAGTTGATTTCACAGGTTTGGCTGCCCTTAGAGGTTTACATTTTAGAGTGTTTCTCTAAATGGTTTCCTCTTAGTAACCAAATTCTGTGTGTTATTTATTGCTTATTGCTTTACATACTCTGTTGAATTGTTTATTGCTTAATTGTTTCAATTCCGCATAAATTGTGATACACAATTAGTTGGAGTCTGTTTAGGGTATTTCATTAATAATAAAAGTAGACATGCTATAAAGCTTTGATATTTAAAAGTTCCCACGTGATTTTCACTCACGCACCTTAATCGCAAAAGATCTCCAGGTAATCGTCCTCATCACTTCCAGCATATTCTCCTGCAAGAGACTATCATTAGTCATACATCTAAACTAGAGAACGACACCTTAAAAAATTTTAAAATAGGACTTTTGGGGCATGCTGCCAGATTGATTTCTTGACGAAAGAAGATTTAGAAAATCTAATTGACAAGGCTTAATTAGCATGTAAAAAATGTGCAGTGCCCAAAAAAAAAAAAAAAAGAAAAAGAAAAAGTTTTCTACCAAAATCATTTTATAAACGTGAACAACTGTGACATATAATTTAAGGTGAAATGATTTTATCCCCATGACCCTTAACTTCCCATTTACATTAACATGCAAATTAAGTACTTGAACACAACTCTAGCCCTCCACTTAGGTATATTAAATAATTTTTTCTTTTTCAACACTTACACACAACTCCAAACCCAATGTATCCAGACACCCGTCCCAAGAAGTTAATCATAACTTTGATACCACTTATTGGGAAATAAAGCGGTTATAGAGTTTTTATCAAGAATGTATTAATATACATAGTTACACAACTCTAACTCAAAAACATAAGTTAATGGGTTAAAGTTCACTTAAGTATATTATTAAATACTTTTTTTTTATATTTTTTCAATATGACTCAATACTTACCGATGCACTCAGAACAAGTTGAGTCACAAAAGAATGATTTTATCCTTTGTCTTTTCTCTACTCCCATTAGCTATCCCAATTCTCTTGCATCTAACACATGCATAATTTCCCTCATTCCAAAAGTCTATATATAGATCCTCAATCCTACGAAAAGTTAATAAGAAAAAAAAAATAAAAAAAATGAGTGGGTTCAGCAAACAGCTTAGTTTCAAATTGGTTCCTGGAGAACAGGCTACTGAGCTCCTTCATGCTCAAGCCCACATATGGAACCACGTTTTCAACTTCATAAACTCCATGTCCCTAAAATGTGCCATTGAACTTGGCATACCGGATGCCATCCACAGCCATGGCAAACCTATGACTTTCTCCGACCTAGTTGCTGCACTGCCAACCCGCCCGACAAAAGCTTGCAACATCGACCGCCTCATGCGCATTCTGGTCCACTCGGGCTTCTTTGCTCGAGAAAAAATCAGTGAAAATGACGGAGAAGAAGAAGGGTTTGTGCTCACAGATGCTTCGAGGCTCCTCCTGAAGGATAATCCCTTGAGTGTCACCCCTTTCTTGCTTTCCATGCTTTCTCCAACTCTGACAAAGCCATGGAATTATTTGACCACTTGGTTCCAAAATGATGATCCTACGCCGTTTTACACGGCACACGGAATGACATTTTGGAATTATGGGGAGCATGAGCCGAACAGTTCCCATTTTTTCAATGATGCCATGGCCAGTGATGCCCGATTAGTGATGAGCGTGGTGATTGACAAGTGCAGGTGGGTGTTCGAGGGATTGGAGTCACTGGTTGATGTTGGGGGAGGAACAGGAACTGTGGCCAAAGCCATTGGCGATGCATTCCCTAATATAGACTGCACTGTCCTTGATCTCCCACATGTAGTTGCTGACTTGCAAGGGAGAAACAACTTGAAATATCTTGGAGGGGACATGTTTGAGGCTGTTCCTCCTGCGGATGCAATTTTATTGAAGGTAATTCTATTTTACAGTATTTCCAACAGGTATTTGTATGGATTAAGAGATTCAGCCTTATGATCACATAGTTTACATATTTTCATTTTTTCATACTTAGAATTAAAGAATCAGTAGATCTGTTCCGCCCAAAATGGGACGGTTGGTGCGGTTACTCACAATGACCTATTGCCGCCCGCTAGCTAGAGAGGAAATCTGCAAGAGAGAAAAGAGGGTTAGAGGGGTTCAGGGGTGAAATACGGTGAAGTCACTTTGACGCTCAAGTAAGTGAGAGTACGTACGATGAAAGAGAAGTTAGGCAGAGTTTGGCTAGGGTGAGAATTGCATACTTAGGTGAGTGTCCTTGCCTCCTTTATATCGTTCATCTGCCTTACTCTTCTAGGGTTGTAAGAATTCCCACCAATAAATTGTTTTTGACATGAAAATTCTTTCCCGAAACTGTGTGGCATGGACAAGCAGTTAACTAAGCTCTTGTAGATCTAATTAAGGAGAATCTGCTTGTAGGCACTATAGTTGAGTAGAGGTGAACTTAGATCTTGGCAGTTAGTCAGGCCATCGAAACTACAGCAACTCACTAGTCCTAACGTTCTTGGAGGTCTGGCTCTTTGATGGCCGGATGTCGATCTCTTTGACTTTGGGAGCCGTCGGTAACTAGATCTTCCAATAACCATCCAATTTTCTTAGTTGATTGGCCCTCCAGGTATCAAAAACGAAAAGCAAGGATAGGTACACATTCATATTTTCCCAAAAGAAATATACATATATATATATATATATAGACTAATAATATTCCACGTGGGGAAGATTATGCCCAATATATAATACACATATAATAATCTTAGTGGTAATTCACGTGGTCTGTTTTCATAATGGTTGAAGTGGGAGTTCCTTGAAAAAAAATAATTATTTAAGATTTCAAAATATGTCGTCTGTCGTCGTTTCTACTTCTGAAACCATCATTCTGATTTCATGAACTATAAATTTAATTAATTTTGCCTAATATAGCAAGAGCATTTAAAATGGAAAAGCTTCATATATATATATATATATATATATAAGGCAAGCAGCATGAGTAAGAAACAATAATACTTTAAAGAATCCAAAAGGTTGGCTGTATATATATATATATGTGTGTGTTTTTCCTAATCTGTATCTACATGTTAAATATTCAAGAGACAATTAAGTGATCATTATATATAATGCTTTGCTATAGAGTGATGTTTTTTTATTTAGTGGGGGCTATAAAGAAATATATATTTATTTTCTTTTTCATGATTTGACTACACAATGAAAAGTAACCTTCTCATTAATATTTTCGTTGAAAAAGATTCAATAATTCCAAAATCGGGGGACGACCTATATATAAAATAGCGATTAGGTTATTCAGGATTTCAAATTTGCGGAATCAAATATGGTTTAATAAATATTATCCTAAGGTGCTTTTATAAAAAAAATATTATCTTAAAGTGAAAAAAGAAAATTAATGCATTGATCTAAAAGTTAGCGCAGCCTTTGTCTCGATCTAGTACTTAACAGGAAAAAAAGGTTTTATTGATTGCTTCGATTCTTTAAAATAATTTGTTTTAATAGTGCATGATTGCAACCATTACGAATAAAAAAATGTTCAATAAAACCTTAGAACATGGTTTCAGAACAACATATGAAGTGCATGTTGGACAAATAAGTTTGTTTATTAACCAAAACAGTCATCAGTCAATTTCCAAGTGTTTGAATCTTATCTCTAATAGTTTTACTGTTTCTTATTGCTATTGCAAATGGCAAGCAGTGGATACTGCATGACTGGAGTGATGAGGAATGTGTGAAAATACTCAAGCGTTGCAGGGAGGCAATCACAAGCAATAACAAGAAAGGAAAGGTGATTATTATAGACATGATGGTTGAGAGCCAGAAGGAAGATGAGGAGTCGACTGAAACACAGCTTTTCTTTGACATGTTGATGATGGTTTTGGTGTCAGGAAAGGAGAGAAATAAGAAAGAATGGGCCAAGCTTTTTTTCGATGCTGGTTTCAGTGACTACAAGATAACCCCAGTTCTTGGTTTAAGGTCTCTCATTGAGGTTTATCCTTAATAAGCTGATCATTGTCGTATTTGGATGCATGTGTGTCTATGTTTGTTGTCAAAGTTCTTAAGAGTACTGATGTGTTAAGAGTACTTTAATGCATGCATTAATGTATTGTTATATTTGTTTTCATGTGTGTCGATCAATGTATGTTATCGAAGGTCTTGCTGTCGATCTCCAGCTCCAATAATAAGTTATAAGTGTTATGTTCTGTATTGGATCCAATATCTTTTTATTGCACAACATTTATACGTATGGTTATGCTGTTATATATACATTTTGAAGTCTAATTGGCAAGCCTCGGTACATTATTCCATTTGAAAATTGTTAGAAATCATATGAAAAACGTACCTTCAGGATGTTCTAGATCAATACACACCTAATTAACCTACGGTCCAAGTCCCTCCAAATGCTCAGAGAGAGAGAGAGAGATTTGATTGCAACGTTTTTCACACTATGCTGAAACGTTTCGCACACACTGTAAAAAGCTTTCTCAAACTTTTTCACATGGGGAATGTACACTGATGAGCACCAGCCTTTAATTGATACATCTCCAATATCTTGTATACAGTAGGCGTGGCCCAACCAAACAGCTCATGATCTATTTTCATCATGTTTATTTGGCAAAAATATTGCCCGACCACCAAGCACATATGCAGAAAAAGTTAGAAGTACTACACAAAATCCCGTAAGGACAAGCATATATATCAATGTCGTCCGTATAAGTGTCTCATTATGCATCAACTTATTTAGTCGATCGTGTCATATCCACCATCTCTAATCCCTCTCAAGTCCAATATCTTAGAGCAATGCTTATCCTCCACAAAGTAAAATATGTACCCACGATTATGGTGTAACGTACATTCAAGAAGCTACACAACATAATATGCATGCCGATAGTTAGTACAAACACAATATTAATGTGTTACCAAATAGTTGTTCCTTTACCCTCATGCTAGTCAATTTTGATTCAGTCGCTTACCCAACAATGCCCCATAGACCGCATTATTCATGGTCATATAGAGGCAATATGCTAAGTAGCAGACACTAAAATGTTTACTTATGACATAGTTAAAAGTCACATGGAAGCTACTTTAGCTTCACTCCCAGCTTCTTCTTCTTGGGAAGTTGATGCAAATCAAACAAATTTGAAGCCTCTTTGTTATTGCGCTCGATCTTGTGATTGAGCATACGATCGAGCGCCCACCTGTGCTTGATCGCACCAATGACTGCAATTGATTGCACCAGCTCGAAGACTCTTTGTTAGATCGATCGTTGAAGGCAATTGTGCATGATCGCGCCACTTGATCGCTTTTTCGTGTTCTTGCTCAAGCGCTTATTATGGGCCTTATGTTAATTTTCTGCGTTTTAGTTATTAATTACGACTTTATTTCCTTGTTTTAGTAGTATTAGGGTTTTGGGAATCTTTATTTCGTTATTTTATCAAGTTTAGAGTTATGAGGGGTATTTAAGTAATATTTTAAATAGGTTTAGGGTTTTTGGCTATAAATATATGCTTATAGTTTCCAAACAATTTAGTTGTTGTTTATTATTGGTTTTCTCTAATAAGAATCTCTTAGAGTTGAGTTTTCTTTATATTTTTCTTGAAATCGTAGATAGACTTTAGATTTTGAGAAGAATTCTAGATCGTTGATAAACTCAAGATCTAGAATTACATATCCGCTTCATATTTGTTATTCTTCGCTGCAACTCACTAAGTCGCTGCATCAGAAGTTAGGAAAGTTCACAGAAGTGTAAACTTTTGCATCCACGATGTGGCATTTTGGGCTACAGCAAGAGGCTTCTCGGCCAATATTCCCACTTATTTTCCCAATTATCCCCTCCCCCCCTCTTCTATCCCTATTTGCAGTGGAAAGGATCCTCCTTCCCCTCTTGTTCTCTCTTGTAAAACTTTTGGTTTCTCAGTTTGTTAATGCATTGTTGTTACCAAAAAAAAAAGTCACAAAGAACATAAATATGGGTTTAACACAATGAGAAAGCAAGGATCAATGCACTCACTTTCACTATTGCTCAAATAAGCACATTTAGTATGAAATATATCCAGTGGTGAAGTCCACTTTCCAAAAGAGCATATGTCTAAACTCAATACATCGTATACATCTTAGTCTAGATGCTACCCAAGTTCTCCACTTGACTGCCACCTTATGCACCAAATTGAAGTTTCACATGTGGCTAATCACAAGCTACATAAATTGTTAGATATCCATGCACAGTCCTAACAAAAATAAATATCAAAGACTTCATCTTAACCTTAGCTAAGGTGACATATATCTATGTTAACTGTTGAGAAATAATCCAACATTGCTTGTGGACAAGACCTTGTACATGTTTATAAAGAATGAGCAACCTTTTTTTGTTGAGCCGATTTTATGAAATGAGTTAGGCCCACAAATATTTTCATGGTATCAGAGTCAAAGGTCTTGAGATCGAATCTTGACTCCGTTAATTTACCCATCGGCCTATTTAAATTAAATATTACATGTGTTGGGCATTACCTATTAAAATGGAGTTTGAGGCCATACGTGAAGGGTAGTATTAAATTAATGATTAAATGATTAAATTTACCTATTCCTATGAACTTAAACTTTTAGGATGACTTGTAATTTAACATGATATCAGAGCCTACCACAAGATGAAAGGGGCCCGCACTACTTATCTCGTGATAAGGACCAAGAAAAATACCAGCATGCACATGAAGGAGGGTGTTGAGAAATAATCCCACATTGTCTGTGGACAAGACCTTGGGTATGTTTATAAAGAATGAGCAATCATCTCTTGTTGAGCCGGTTTTATGAGATGAATTATGCTCACAAATTAATTTCTTCATCAACCAACCCAATGTGCTACATAATTAAGCATCAAGGGACACAATGTCTCATCTCCAATCGCTGCCTTAGCATTAGAGGCGACCACTCATGTGAATAGGTCGATCTAAGCTTATCTATGTGAAATTAGCCGTGTACGTAGTGACTAAAAAAAAAAAAATTAAGTACATACGTAATATAATAAATAAATAGATTCTACTTTCACTTGTACAAATCATATTGTGACTTATCAAGGCATTTAAGGAATTCTTGTGTATATATATAGTAGCAACATGCATGCATGTGAGATAACAAATCTTTGAATTCATTTAGAGCACGTAAAACGATTTGGACTATGTTCCAAAGGACAATCATAATAGGTAGCCATTACCTCCAATGATTTGTCGAAATTGCATTGCAAATTTGTTCTATCAAAGTGAAAGAAATCATGTTTACTCTATAATTGTATTATGAAATAACTCCCATAAGCAAATCACAATGGAAACAAATAACCTAAAATTACAAAATATAGATTCTTTGGTATTGATCTCCATCTCATCAATTGTCTGTGGGTTTTGGTATTTGCAACTTGAAACCATACCTCTTCAAACTGTTTCATAAAAATTCTAGTCTAAGCTAAATTTCACAAACCCATGCCACTATCTCATATATACGAGGACAATTATTCCTTTGGTGATAATTATCTTGCCAAATAACCAAATTGTTAGGAACATTCACTTACCTAAGAGGATACTTTTTAAAGATTTTTGATAGTGTTCAAAAACAAATTTTTATAATAAGATCTTTAATAATAATGTGTTGGTATATATATATTTGGTATCTTTGTGTCGATGGTTTTTCTTAGGCCGCGTGCCTCAAACATTGTAAAGATCGACCATCTAATTCTCCAATGAGAATCAACTATCCAAAGATGAGATGGATCCATACATTCTACCAAGTCCACTTTACTAGTGTTTGACTATTAAGGATGCCTAAGCAAGATCAACAGGATCATTCAAGTGATGTGAATATCATTTCAAAAAATTCCATTATAATCTCTAAGTGGCGAGAGAATAAATTATATATTGCTACCACATGCGCTACTTATTAAAGGTTTTATATTCTAACAAAAATTTTGAGTCATTCTTCTAGTATAGTACACTCCCACTCGATGGTTCATTCCTACAAAGCAAAACATTCCTATATATTTGTGGTGTACTCCTGCTAGGCAAAAGTATTACTCTCACTAGCTACTCCCACTATGTATAAAATATTACTCTCACTATTCTCTGCAAACTTTTAAAATAATTTTTAATTTTTTTTTTATAAAAAAAAAGGTGGGATAAAAAAAAATATAAATTAAAATATTCTTTTACAAAATATTATAAAACAACATCACATGTGGAAGAACATATACATTTTGGCTGGCCTGCTTTTGTTAAAGGCCACTCATGACGTACGTATTGCATTTGGATGAACAAAGCCGTTAAGTAGCCGTTAGAAACCCGTCATGAAGATGTAACTCAGAAATGTCTCAACTAGTCTTTGTCATAAGGAAAATGTTAGGGGTTCTCCCTGTAGGTTCTCTTGGCGTTCTCCCCGTAGGTTCTCTTGGCGTTCTCCCAATCTTACGTAAAACATGATATAAGAAAAAATAAAATTGTAGTGGCCTTCACCATCGTTTTTTTTAGGCATTAGCACCAAATGTGAGATATTAGCACCAAATTTGAGGCATTAGCTCCAAAATTAATGCATTAGTACTAAATTTGGGATGATAAAATCCATTTTTGGTGATACCATCGCTAAATGGTTAACTTTCCACCCTTAGAGTTTAGTTTTGAATCCAAAAACAAGTTTTAAAGAATTAGAACATAATTATTAACTCATAAAAATTAATCTATTGACAAAAAAAAAAATGGTACTACAATTTTATTTTTTCTTAAATCATGTTCTAGGTAAGACGGGAGAACGCCAAGAAAATACTATGGAAAAACTCCTAACAAATCCCTTGTCATAAAGCCTTCACGAGAAATTTCAGATGATAAAAATCAAATCTTTCTCTCTTGCATTTGCCTAGGATGGAAGAAATTAAATTTCACCAAGCATTTATGGTATTGTCAGTAGGTATGGAAATTCTCCCCACTATGTGATCTTGTTGATCTTTTTTCAAGCAATCAATTTCGAATTTGTTCAAAAAAAAGTGAATATATATGTAAGTGAGGAAAATAATAATTATTTTGTGTTTTGTTATTTATTTTGAAATGTGTTACTGGTGAGGACTACATTTGAAAGTCTGTTTAGATAATTATTTTCTAAAATGTTATTTTATATATTTTAAAAAAAAAATTTAAAAAATTGCCTAATAGCCCTAATTTCCACTATATATCATGGCCAGCCTGAGGTAGAATAAACGATCATAAACTTCAATGGGAAAATTCAAATTAATGAAAGTACTTGGTTAATTTACTATTCAAGATTTCAAGTCCAAAGATTAAATCAAGCCTTGACGAAGATAGAACAATGCTAAGGTGATTCCGTTCCAATGGTGGATTTACATAACAAGCAAGTAATTAATGGGATATAATTACTAGGTCGATATAATTTTGGTTATTCTTGATAATACTACCCCTTATTTTACACTAAATGGATATTATCCATTTTAATTGAAATGGAAAGGATCCTGTTCCTCTTGATCGATAAGATAATGTAATTAATTAATTAATCTTTTCAAAAAAAAAATTAATTAATGGGATATCCATCCAAAATAATAATAATAATTAATGGGATCAATCGAAATATCAGATTTGTACACAAAACATGTCGGTAGGGACTGTAATTTGAATAGTATCATTATGATTATGATAGTGGGTCATGAAAATAATAATAATAATATTAATCTTTTTGTCTAAGATTTTCAGAATCATTAGCTGTATCTACTTTAGCCACAGCATGATTGTGATATTTTTTTTTTCTTTAAACGCTATAATTGTTTCTAATCTTTTCATTTTGAGGATAAACAATTAACCCTGCAATAATTGATCATTACTCAATGAAAGAAGAGTTCCTGTCACAGGCTCAAGCGTATGGTTGGAAGAGAGAGATATTAAGTTGAAATTTACGTTTGTCCTGTCCTATTAAAAGCAAGATGAATGAGGACAGGTTTAAAATGAGATTGTCCGGCTCTTTTTTTTTTTTTTTTTATCATGAAAAATAGATTTTTTTTTTTTTGGAATATGCTGTCCATCTCACATACATCTTGATCATTGAATTGGCATGTTTTATTCACCTTTAATTTAAAAAAATAAAAAATAAAAAAGTAAAAAGTAAAAAGTAATGGCGGATGGAGCATATATGTCAACTCAGCAGAGGTGAGATTAACATCAGAACACAAAGAAACATTTCTAATTTCTTTTATAGTATATAGAAGTTCAAATCATATATAGACAAAATCTTGTCTCAATATTTTTTCAACCTATAGGAAGGGAACTACTCTTATGAGAAAACTTCTTCTTCTCCTTCTTTTGAATTAATGGGAATCTTGTCAGATTTATCAGAATGTAAGTTCTGATAAATCATAGCAAAAAACTATGAACTTACAAAATCATAGATACAATCATAAAATTCTTACAATTAAGTACTATCTATGACTTTAGCTTCCACTAAGTCCAGGGGCTACACATTATGAAGACCCAGAGTGCCCCGTAAAAAAAAAAAATCTTCCCCTGGTAATTTCAATTTTTTGAGCCAGACATTGGTCTATCTTGTGCTACGACCAGGAAAGGGATTCACGGAAGAAGACTATATATCCAAGTTAAACCTGTGACCTTTTGGCAGAAACCCCGGCCAGCAAAAAATAAAGATAAATTGGGCCGGGATGCAGCTGTTGATTGTCTCAATCACATAAATGGGTATAGGGGTGATTGCAAGAGACCATCACAGGAGTGCTGATGCTTTGTGCTTCTAAGGACTATATCTCTGATCCCACCATGGCTGAAGTTGTTGCAGCTTGGAGCAGTGGAGCTTGCTTGCAGATTGGATTTACAGGGTATTATGTTAGAAGGCTTGCGTAAGAATGGGAGGTCAGGATCGTCAGGTGGTGTATGAAACGAAGATACTAGGCCACCACCAGGTTTGGGAAGTGAATCATATGAGACGTGTGGCCAACAATGCTACTCATTGTTTGGCTAAGTTGGCACTTGTCCAAAGAACATGGCGACACGATTTCCTACGTGTATGAATCAGATTACACTGGCTGGGTTATGAGGTTTATAAATGCATATCTGAATTCCAATTAAAAAAAATTTCTCTCTCCATGCATGTGCTACAAACCATTGGATGCTATTCACTGGTTTTCATGCTATGAGGAAAAAAAACATATAAAGAAAGAAAGAATAAAAAAATGAATAGAGAAATAATATTTAAATGATAGGAAAATATTATTCAAATGAGATAATAAAATGATAAGTTAAAATGCTGATCGAATGTAGGTGCTTTAAAAACTAGGTAGCTAAAATAGATAAATATGGTTTTTTTTAGCTAAATTTTGACTCTAGTCTCTAAATTTAGACTCTAATATCTTCTCTATAGACTTTAGTCTCTAATGTGATTTATGCTTTGAGATTTTGTGTTTTCTAAAAGAAATTGTTGTAATCTAACACTAAAATGTACTCATTTTTCTTAGACACTATTAATCATTTAATTGTACTTAGTTTATTTTGCAAAAGGTTTAAATTATTATATGCGTGACGTCGTTAGATGAAGATTATTAATAGTTATTAAGAATTTTGTTTTTTTACATATATTATGGTATAATTTATTTTTATTGTATTTATTATATTATAGGAAAAAAATTCTCATTATGTTTTATTATTTTTTTCGCCCTAATAACTCTATTTCTACATCGGCACTCGCTCACAGCACAAGCCTGACTCGGCTTGGTTATCAGACAGCTCGACTCGAGCCTCGGCTAAGTTCGACTGCCTGATTGTTTTGTGCCTAATTGTAAGCATCCTCGAGAAGGCACACCTTGGCTGGTGAATACGAGTATATCTGATTTTGAGAAATTAGATCTAGATCTACAAACTATATCTAAAACAAAACTGCCAAAAACGGAGTCTAATCGAGACCACAAAAAAGACACCAAGCGTTACTACCAGCAGAAGAGTGACAAGGATAGGGAAGGAGAGAGGGGAAGAACGGTGAAGAGCGTTTTTCCCTCCTATGTGTTTTCTCATCTTTTACCAAACCCTCTATAGTTTTCTTCTTTTATTATTTGTCAAGAGACAAATAAGCTAGAGATAGCAAAATAACAGAGGAAACCCAAAGAACACAAGTTTAGTCTTGAGATGCTAGCAGAACAGCATGGGCTTCACCAATGATCACAAAAGACGAGAGACAAATGGTGGCAGGCTAGCAAAATTTCGAGGAGTGCAATTTATTGTGCACTATATTTAGTTAGATGTGCTACTTCCAACCTAATATTCGCAAGCAATCCTAACCCTCTTCTAACATTTTTCTTATTGGCTTAAAAAAAAAAAAAAAAAAAAAGAAAAAGAGAGATGAATAAGAATAAGTGGGTTTCAATCATTATTTTGATAGAAGAAACGATATAAACGTTTTATTCTCATTATTTTCTTTCTACTTGATCAATATAATTAAGTAATACAATGGGACCAATTGATTGATAATGCACGGGTCATGAAAAGAAAAATAATATTAATCTTTTTGTCAAAGATTTTCAGAATCTTTGGCTGCTGTAGTCTACTTTTCAGCCACGACATGATATAGTGATCAATAATTACGAAAAAGAATACTATATTTTAATAATTTTCCTGGCAAGAATGTTATGGCTTCGTCGGGATGCCTTGTTTATGGAAAAAAGGTTAGCCCAGCTTTCAGTGTAATCAGGTGTGCTGTGGAGTCTTTGGAGACATTCCAATTCGCTAACCCTCGGAAAATATGGCTCGATTGAGAGGGTGATTATAGAGGGTGTTCAATGGGAAGCCACCAAGAATGGGTTTGTTAAAATAAATTGGGATGCGACTATGGACAAGGATAGAAGAAAGATGGGTATTGGTATGGTTGTTAGAGATGGTAAGGGAGAGGTGTTTGTGACTTTGGTAGCGCCAAAAGACCATATCATCAAGACAATATTGCGGAGGTAGCAGCGGCTTTAAGGGCCATATGTTGAGTTGGGAATCGGGCTTTCACAAGATGGTTCTAGAGGATGACTCCCTTCAAGTGGTGTAGACTCTTAATATAAAATGAGAGAAACTGGAGCCGTTACGGTCATCTTATTGAGGAGGCACGAAAATTGCTTAATTGTCTACAAAACTGGAAGGTTAACCATGTTAGATAACATCTCAATGGTGCAGCTCATAACCTGGTGAAGGAAGCATTATCCCGTAGTGTGGAACAAGTCCTTATTAACAAAGTTCTTAGACATTATCTTTGTAGAGTGTTGTGCTTAAGTTGATTTGATTTATGAGTAATATTATAAGACTTCCTAGAGTCATCTCAAATGTGATGTGGCTTTTAAAATTGTCAATAGATCAAAAGTCAATAGATCGTATATCTCAAATTCAACAGTAATTTTAAAAATCACATCACATTTGGAATAATTATAGGAAGTCTTATAACATTACTCTTAATTTATATATTGCTCGATCCCTTTAAAAATAAAAGAAAAGGTTTTAAATTATTAATTAATTAGGGCAGGTTTAGAATGATATTATTGTCCGGCTCATTTTTTTATTGTAGATTAATTTCAAATCATATTTAGACAAAATCTCGTTTCGATATCTTTTCAACTTAAGAGTAGGGAACTCTTAATTTATCTTTCCAATATTTTGATGATCATGGCAACCATTGGATACGGCAGGATCTAGTCACTTGAAGAATATATATATATATATAGTATAAGAACTCGTTTAAAACAATGTGGTGCATGTGCGACTTAATTAAAAGATATGGTCAGCTATGGACTCTTACAGATGAAGTACCATTTTATTTTAATCATATAGGAATGAGAGTGCTCTTGGGGGATTACAACCTAAACCCATTCCACTAAAAAGAATAAACAAACTTATTTTTTCTAGGATTACAACCTAATGGTAAATGATTAATAAATAACTTTTCTCGCAAAACATTCACAAAAATATTCAAAATTCTTTTCATATTTCTGCTACATCAAAATGTTTTTTTAACCAAAAAAAAAAAACCTTTAAAGGATTTTTTTTATTTAAAAAATAACCTTTAAAGGGTTATTAAACACTAGTAGATTAATTTCAAATCATATTTAAACAAAATCTCGTTTCGATATCTTTTCAACTTAAGAGTAGGGAACTCTTAATTTATCTTTCCAATATTTTGATGATCATGGCAACCATTGGATACGGCAGGATCTAGTCACTTGAAGAATATATATATATATAGTATAAGAACTCGTTTAAAACAATGTGGTGCATGCATGTGCGACTTAATTAAAAGATATGGTCAGCTATGGACTCTTACAGATGAAGTACCATTTTATTTTAATCATATAGGAATGAAAGTGCTCTTGGGGGATTACAACCTAAACCCATTCCACTAAAAAAAAACAAACTTATTTTTTCGAGGATTACAACCTAAATGGTAAATGATTAATAAATAACTTTTCTCGCAAAACATTCACAAAAATATTCAAAATTCTTTTCATATTTCTACTACATCAAAATGTTTTTTTAACCAAAAAAAAAAAACCCTTTAAAGGTTTTTTTTTTTTAAATAACCTTTAAAGGGTTATTAAACACTAGTAGATTAATTTCAAATCATATTTAGACAAAATCTCGTTTCGATATCTTTTCAACTTAAGAGTAGGGAACTCTTAATTTATCTTTCCAATATTTTGATGATCATGGCAACCATTGAATACGGCAGGATCTAGTCACTTGAAGAATATATATATATATATATATATATATATATATATATATAGTATAAGAACTCGTTTAAAACAATGTGGTGCATGTGCGACTTAATTAAAAGATATGGTCAGCTATGGACTCTTACAGATGAAGTACCATTTTATTTTAATCATATAGGAATGAGAGTGCTCTTGGGGGATTACAACCTAAACCCATTCAACTAAAAAAAAACAAACTTATTTTTTCGAGGATTACAACCTAAATGGTAAATGATTAATAAATAACTTTTCTCGCAAAACATTCACAAAAATATTCAAAATTCTTTTCATATTTCTGCTACATCAAAATGTTTTTTTAACTTTTTTTTTTTTAAATAACCTTTAAAGGGTTATTAAACACTAGTACCGTTCATAATCATTTTGCACACTTATTTCAGACCAGCTATTTAAAAATAAATGAAAATAATAAAATAATAAAACCAGTTAAAATATTTTATGCTAATTGTTGATGATAGTTTTCCAAGGAGTAACATGGCACGAAGTCCAAGGAGTTGTCGGTCTACAAAATAAGAAAATAGAATAAGAGTTGTTGGAGTGTGCCAATGCGTAGAAGATAACCGATTTGATACCTAAGTTAGTAAGAGGTGGTGGACTCTTTAGAATGGGAGTAATTATTTGCTCGAATACTCAAAAATTGTATGTTAATGTTTTCTCGTCTTGATAAAGATATGAACAGAGTGACACTATTCTTATATATTCCTCTTATACCGACAACTTTATGACAAAATAATCTTACAAAACGTGAACATAGATTTTAGGCACTACATCGATCAACGTTCCTACTTAGATTAATTTAATGATGTTATTTTCCTTTTCTTGTCATTCACGAATAATAGAATGTACTAATTAACGAAACTTTTCCATATTATAGGCATACTGAGTTTGAACACTGTTTCTATTTGTCACTTTCTAAGATATGGTAATAAAAAATGCATGTCTGTCAAACCCATACCATACCCACTCCATGATTCTATCTCTAAGGGCCTCAAAATTTTGCATCATATTATTGAGAGGAATGTTTCTCAACCTTGAACGGTTTTACCACCCCAATTTACAGTTTTTTTTTTTTTGACATGTCCACGCAAAGGTAGGGGGAAGGGGGATTCGAACTTGTAACCTCCGCTTCATAAGGCGTGGTTCACATCCGATTGAGCTACCTCTTGGGAACATCCCAATTTACAGTTACTATGACTATATTGATACTACTTTACACATAAGATACTTTCGTAGGGCTTATTCTAATCCATTGACATAAGGTAATGTTAAACTACCAGTTACCCATCCTAAGGGTAGCTCAATTGGCTATGGACCATGTTTAAAAAAGTTGAGGTCATTAATTCGAATCCTCCTTCCCTTCCCTTGTGTAAACATGTAAAAAAAAAAAAAAAAACCTACCAGTTATTCCTTAAACTTATATAAAGATATAAATTTAATCACTTAATCATTACTTTAACACTCCCCTTTACATGTGAGCTCAAACTCTCAAACTCTAGTGGTGCCCAACACGTGGAATATTTCATTTAAATGGAGGTGATGTGACAGAGTCAAGGTTTAATCTCATGACATTTGGCTTGTTAAACTATTAGTTATCCCCAAAGCGTAAGCTTATAGGAAAACGTAAATTTAATTACTTAATCATTACTTTAATAGGTAATAACAAAATAAGTTTAGGTTATTATCAAAACTATAATCTAGATTTGGTTAATTACTCTGCTGGAAAATTTTCAGTAGAAACAGTAGGTCTTTAATTTCTAAACTTAATTTGCAAGATTGTTTAGTTTAGTTATATAAAGCTCGTCAAGATTGTTTAGTTTAGTGATACGAAATAGACTCTTGAATTGGACTAGCAAACACTAAGTATAGTTAGTCCTTTGTTTGGTAATATTCTATTATTGGAAATAATCTATTCCCATGAGATCGACTACTAATCCCACCCACACAAGCTAGGGTTAGCAAAGCCATTAAAAAATGAGTGGTTTAACTAATATTTACTTGCGAGATTAAAATTATAGTGTAAATTAAAATTTAAAAAAAAAAAAAAACCTCACCCTTCTCACACCCACGACGCTTCTCTCAAATCGACTCTCTCAGTGTAAAACGATCTCTGTCTCCAAAAGTGATCGATTCTCTCAGTGTAAACTATAACAATCTCTCTTCTATCTCTCTCCCCCTCTCTTCTCTTCAATTTCTATTATCTGTTTATTGGTTATTTCGTTCTTTCTTTGTTTCTTTTTTTTTTTTTTTGGTACTGTTTCTCGATTTTTTTTTTTAATTATGTTTTTTGATTTCTTTTGATTCTCTGTACCGTTTCTCTTTGATCCTATTTTTCCATTTCTCTGTTGTTTTTTTTTTAATTTTTGTACTGTTTATTTTGATTTTGTTTTCCGTCTCTCTTTTTCTGTATCGTTTCTTTTTTTTTTTATGTTTTTTGATTTCTTTTGATTGAGTTTGATTGATATTAGAATTCAAGATTTAGTTTGATTTTGTTTCTCTGCCTCTCTTTTTTTTTTTGGTACCATTTATTTTGATTCTATTTCTTCATCTCTCTTTCTCTGTATTGTTTCTGGATTTTTTTTTTTGCATTTTGATTTCTTCTGATTGAGTTTGATTGACATTAGAATTCAACATCGAGTTTGATTCTGTTTTCTCCAACTATAATATAAATTGTATTTGTATTATAAAGGTATTTTAAGACATTCGATCACAGTACTATTCCATTCATCAACATATTACATTGTACCAAAAGAAAGAATATAATTAGCTAGTCTATTCCAATATTACAACCAAACAAAAGAATAAGGGATAATTTCACAAGACTTTGAACTAATCCGTTTGAAATCATGATCTTTAAAACTCTCAATTTAACTTGAACTTTCATTGTTATCAATTTGGATGATCCATACAAATTAGGGCACAAAATTTTCAAAAGACCAAAATACCCCTGATTTTTATTTAAAAAAACATTTTGGAAGTTGAAAATTTTAAATAATGAATTTTAAACGGTGACTTTTGTATAAAATTTCCTCTTCCAAATTTTTTTTAAAAAATAAAAATTAGGGGTATTTTGGTCTTTTGAAAATTTTGTGCCCTAATTTGTATGCGGTCCAAATTAGCAATTAAAAGTTCGGGGTTAAATTAGAGTTTTGAAGATGATTTCAAAAAGAAGATCCCAAAGAATAAGAATAGCTAATATATTTCACACTCTTCTATTTTCAGTGTTAAGCTAATTCTTTTTCAATGGACTAAATAATTCGCGAATCAAACGATCGAGGCCCAAATCCCACGCATTAGCTGAAAAATGTGCAGTTATTATCTGTATTTACCACTCCAACTTTCTCCATTCCCTGGAAAACACGCGTCAATTCCCCTCTCTCCATCTTTCTCTATTTCGCAACAATCTCCACTAGCACCACTACTATATATAGAAATCAATATCCCCTAGAATTGAGATGAAGAAGACAGCAGGCAGCAGCTTTGTATCCTATCCTATAAGATATCGATGGGCTTGAGCAATGAAGTTAGTGCTAGTGAACTACTTGAAGCTCAAGCTCAGATATGGAATTATGCTTCCAATTACATAAACTCAATGTCACTTAAATGTGCAATTCAGCTAGGCATCCCAGATACCATCCACAACCATGGCCAACCCATGACTCTTTCAAAGCTTGTCACTGCACTCCATGTCCACCCTTCCAAATCTCATTCCATCTACCGCCTTATGCGCATCCTAGTTCACTCTGGCCTTTTTTCCCAACAAAAAGTTGGCGAAAATGATCAGCAAGAAGGGTATTCACTCACACTTGCTTCCCGCCTTCTCCTGAAAGATGAGCCCTTGAGGGTTGCACCACTTTCTCTTCTTATACTTGAACCCAGTTTGATTACCCCATGGAGTTGCACGACTAGTTGGTTCCAAAACAACGATCCCACACCGTTTGAGACGGCACATGGGAGGTCATTTTGGGATTTTGTGGCTCATGAACCAACCTTCAACAACATATTCTTTGAGGCCATGCATACTGATTCCAAGCTCATCGGGAGGGTTTTGATCGAGGGGTGTAGATGGGTTTTCAATGGTTTGAAATCCTTGGTTGATGTAGGCGGTGGCTCAGGAACTATGGCTATTGCCATTGCTGACGCTTTCCCGAACATCAAGTGCGCTGTTTTTGATCTTCCACATGTTGTTGCTAGCTTCCAGGGGACCAACAACGTGGACTTCATTGAAGGGGACATGTTTGAGGCAATTCCTCCTGCAAATGCAATTTTGCTCAAGGTAAATATAATCTATATATATATATATATATATCATCTTGAGTATTAGTTTTCGCTTTAGTTTTGTTGGAGTTTTATAATTCTTACCAACAGGAAAATCATCTTTACCAGATTTAAAGAGTTTTCTTGTCAACCGAAAATATTTTTTTAGTTTAACAACAATTGAAAACCATACTAAATACTAAAAAATAGAAAAACGTTTTTCAAAAAATA
The DNA here is from genome assembly GCA_013348765.1 of Carpinus viminea. Taxonomy (NCBI): domain Eukaryota; kingdom Viridiplantae; phylum Streptophyta; class Magnoliopsida; order Fagales; family Betulaceae; genus Carpinus; species Carpinus viminea. The sequence goes on from CP054673.1 coordinate 31,335,598, forward strand.
TTTACGTTAAAACAAACGAATTCTTACTTTTACAAAAGCCCTTTATATACATATATATATATACACGTACACCAATGTTATTATATATGAGTGTTGTAACTGTGGGCCTGTGGCTTGAATTTCACAATCAGTGGATTCTGCATGACTGGAACGATGAAGAAAGTGTGAAGATACTGAAGCTGTGTAGAGAAGCAATTTGCAAAGATGAGGAAGCTGGGAAGGTGATAATCATAGACATGGTCCTGGAAAACCAGGAAACAGACAAGGAGACAGCTGAAACACAGCTCTGCTTTGATTTGTTGATGATGGTCAACGTTAATGGCATAGAGCGTAATGAGAAAGAATGGAAGAAGCTCTTCTTGGCTGCTGGCTTCACTCATTATAAGATAACTCCCATAATGGGCCTCAGGTCTCTCATTGAGGTCTACCCATGACAACACCTGCAGGGATTAATCCTTGATCTTTTGGTATTTCCTGTAAAATAATCACAATAAACGGGGATTTTCCCCTTATTTGCTTTTGCTTTTTTGGCTTGAAATTTGTATGATGTTCCCTTGTGCTCAATATAATAACACTACTATGGATGAAACAGGTCTTCTTGTTGTCTATATGTGTCAATCTTATATTCTATAGCCATCCCAATTTTTAACCTTATTTTTGACCTACAATAACTAAGTTTCGTTTGTGGTCACCAGACAAGAACCTACCGCTCTACAACTTGAGGAAAGTCTTTTTTAAAAATAATATTTAGTAGACTATCGTACAATTGTTATACAATTATGATGAGGTGGCAGTGAATATCAACTATTGATTTTTTTTCTTTTTACAAGTACTTGTTAATCTAAATGTTGATTTTTACTGCTACATCATCACGATTTTATAGCAGTACTATGGGAGTCTACTAAATAACATTACTCTTTAAAAACAAAAAAATGATTTTGCATAGTTGAGGCCCACATATACAGTTTTCCTTCCATTTTTGTGCAAGTGGTTTTCTTTAGATAGGCCTAGACGTGCACGTTTTCCTTTGATTTGATTTAAGGATGTGATATAGCAATTAGTGGTCTAAATTGTTAAGATTATTGTGAGAAGCTTTATATGAGACCTAATTATCCAGATAGGTAGACGGCCCAAAATTTATTTGGGCAACTTGATCCCACGTGGACAACTCAATCTCTCACAAATTGTTATACAAATTGCGAGTTATTGTTGTGGATCTCAATCCTTTGATTATTTCTTGTTCTTTATGGGTTCTATATTTGGTTTATTATCATCATAAGAAGCCTATATGTTCTTGCATCGATGTCGCGTGTTCTATGATCGTGGTGCAAACATAACGTCAACCGTAATCAAATGCTATGAGATGACGCGTATGTAGAGATGGTGCATCACCAATTCAGCATCATTCTACTTTGGGGATTATTCAAAGATATTCATTAAATGCAGGTGTAGTTCTGGTGCAAGACCTCTTATGTCATGTCCTCTGTTGACCATTGGAAGCGATTGGCTTGGGGGGTGGTGGCGTCTTGTATCTCGACTTTCTCCATAACGATGAGCTAGGCTCGATACTCAACCCAATCCCCAACACTAAACATTATCTTCGTATCATCTCAGAACTCACGTGATGTGGTCCCTCATAGCATGTGGTGCATTGGAGTCATGCTACTGTAATGCTTCGAGAAAATGAACTTTGAACATAAAAACAGGAGTTGTAGAATGCTGGGCCACGACGGTGTTCCCTGGAATGTCTCTAGGCGAGCGTTCGGCCAAAGAGGTTCAAGTAGAACCTCATTTAGTCTAATGCTCTCTTGAGCCTCCTTAATTGGTTTTAAGACTATAAAAAGAGTTCTAACACTTCCTAACCCAAAACAACGTCATCATACAACAATATTAAGTCTAAAGGAAAAGAAATGCTTATAATAAGATTAAGACCTAAACTTCTAGATTCTAACATCTATGCTATTTTAAATCACAAAACTAGCATAACAACCTAATAAAATTACCAAAGAAGGCAGTGGCTACCTCAAGACAACGAGTCCTTCAAGAATACCTCCTTCTTCTTCAAGAACACTCAAAATCTCACAAACTCTTAAGAATCAAACAAACAAGGCTTTTGTAGGGCTCAGAGGGCAAAATGGGTTGCAAGGGCATGGGAGGAAGTATTTATAGGGTAGAAAAAGCCATGAGCTCCACATGAGCAGTTCTAAAAAGCATCGACCACTCGGTACTATAATGTCAAGCACTCGTATATTGTTTACCTAGCGGTTTTTGGGTTGCAGTTGTACACTTGGGAAAAAACCAGCGGTCAACAAAAGCCAACGAGTGCTCATGTACTGTAGTCAAGCGAACACTCGTATGGTCCCCACACACAAGCGTTCGGCCAAAGGGTTTGAAATTTCAAAAATGATCCTCTAATTGTCCTTAGTGACTCAAAAGTCTAATTAATCTCTTAACCAAGTTATCTTAGCCTAATTAATTATTTAGTTCACTACAGCTATACATTACTCTCGTATCACTGCAGAGCTAATGTAGTGTGATCTTCCAACCAAAAAAAAAAATGCATGCACCATATAATTTGGAAGACCTTGTCACATCAACTTTAGAGTGATTCAATGATAATATGTATATATATATATATATAGAGAGAGAGAGAGAGAGAGAGGAAATTAAATAATGAAAGTAGATTCTTCAGGACACTATTGAGTAGGCAAACAAAAATCAAATAGTGAAAGTAGACTCTTCATGACACTGTTAAGTCGACAAGATTTTCAGAAATCTTGATAAAAGTCTTGAAATAGTAAAAGTAGTCTTTAGAAATCTTGAGCCCACACTATGAAATAAAAGTAACTGAATTCTGAATTTTGCATGGTGGACCCTTTTTTTTTTTTTTTATTCCATAGATTGAGAGGTAGTGGACTCTTGAGAGTTGGGGTTGTCTTGATATGCTAAGAGCAGAGTGACACCACACTTATATATTGCTCTTATCCCGACAACTTTATGACAAAATAATCTTACCAAACGTGAACATAGATATTTGGCACTACATCAACGTCCCTACTTAGATTAATTTAATGATGTTATTTTCCTTTTCTGTCATTCACGAATAATAAAATTTACTAACGAAACTTTTCCATATTATAGGCATACTGAATTTGAACATTGTTTCTGTTTGTCACTTTCTAAGATATGGTAATGAACATGCATGTCTGTCATACCCATACCCATACCATACCCACACCATTATTATTCTATTCTATCTCTAATGGCCTACAAATTTTGGATCATATTATTTAGGGGAATGTTTTCTCCTGGAAAATTTTCAGTAGAAACAGTAAGGTCTATAATTTCTAAACTCTGTAAGTTTGTTTAGTTTAGTGATATAGAGCTCGTCAAGCTTTTGGGACAATGGATTCACTCATTGATTATGAGAGACCTCTATCGTTGATGTTTGATGATGCATATTTTTGTTCGGCCGGACTGAAAAACGGGTACACGCAAAATAAGAAAAGAATCATCATAGTAACGCTGACTCACGGACACCAAGAAAGTCTCTGATACTTAAGTCAATAATTACATTTGAGAGAGATGGAATGGAAAATATATAAGGAAGGGCATTTTGGGGTTTTACTTTAATTGGGCCTTAGGCTCTAGGCCCTGTGTCTATTTTTATCCGCATCAGTTGCCCTTCATTCCCATGCCCGACCACTGACTTTAGAGGCCAGTTGGTTGGAGCTGAGGCTATGCCAATAATAAAATTAAATAGATTATGCAACGAATTAAATCTTTTTACACAAGAAGCATCATTAAGAGTACGATGAAGACAAAGAACAATCAAAATGGCAGCATGCAAACAAGATGATGCTCGCCTCAACACAGTCGAAACAAAACAATAATAACACATGTTGCCTGGCTCCTGGATAAGAGAGCAGCCAATGGCTAGGCATCAAAAGTACGTAGTTGGTCGGTTAAGCCGGGTCTTTTTTTTCAATACAACACTTAAAACTTGATACATATCTTGTCATCTGGGGTTGAAAAGGTAAGCAACTGGTTGAGCTTGATCTTCTATGAATCGAAATTCCTTTGGTTCTTCTGAAAATCAATGCGAGTAACAGAGACACGATGGGGTGTCCATCTGCTCTATCAAGTGATTCCCATCTTCGTCCCCAGGAAAGAAGTCGATGATCAACAAATCTGTACATTGCTCACAGTGATAGAGATATTAAGAAAGTCACACTAACTGAGAGAAACATATTCCAAAATAAAAATGCTAAACTTAATAGAGAATATTATCAAATACGCAAACATGGGGTGCAAACATAAAGTTGTGATTTATCTCATGAAATCAATCAATTCTGAAAAAGGAAAAAGAACAAAAAAAAGTCTGAATTTGTGGCATTCTCATCCTAAAAATATCTGATTGGGGAAACAACACAGCATCCCACTGCAAAAAGTGAAAAGGAAAAGTCGGGATGGAAGAGGACAGGAGAAATGATGGCTCCTAAATATAACTCAGATTATGATGTGAAAAACTTGGTATACCCCCCAAGGGTTTGGCTCAAGTGGTGAAGTTCTTGGATTTGTTGGCATTCTCATCATGTCCAAATTTCAAACCCCCAATGCAAACAGTTATTTGGGGCCACACCTATGACAAAGCTGAATCTTACCTGTTTGTGCGTGTCCGTTGGGGGGACGGGGATGCCTTGCACAGGACCAAATTTGCCCTTCAAGAATGACTATACAAAGAAGTGGCCCTGCCTTGGGGGTTTCCTATCATCCAAGGCTCCGTTTGTTTCAAGGTAAAACATTTGTTGTATACGCTTTCAACATTTTCAAGCATTTGACTATGCTTGGACTTGGTCAACCGAAAAACATTTTCAGTCAAAATTTAAAATGCCCCATGTTTTTTATAAATGGTTTATATTTTTTTTAAGGCATAAAATATTTCCCATCCGCAACTCCTCTTCAACCCAACCCTTCCCCTTTTTTTTCAGTAAACACCCATGCCACAGCCTCCCGTTGATACCAACTCTTGCGGATACCTCCTCCAACGCAGGCCCCCTCCCTCCCAAAAACCCAAACAACCATAGCCACCCTTCACCAATGTAACACCCACCCAACCCTCTCAGACACAACTCGCTTACACTCTTTCAACACGATTGACAATCCTCAAAGATGCAAAAAAAAGGGAGGGTAATTATCCTTTCCCCCCATGAACTACTACGCGATTACCATTTGCCCCCATGAACTACCAACTTTACATTCTGACCCCATCAAACTACCATTTTGTTATCCAAACCCCCTTATCAGTCAAACGTTAAGTCAAGCGTCCATTGTTCCAACAAACAGATCAACGACAATTATTCACGGATGCACGTGACACGTTGACCGTCATGTTTAATGTCTTTGACTGACGGTAGAGGGTCTTTGATAACAAAATGATAGTTCATGGGGAATGTAATGTAAAATTGGTAGTTCATATGGGCAAATGGTAATCGCGAGAAATGATAATTATCCAAAAAAAATATATGATTACATCCACAAGGTTCATACGATTTATTTTCAATTGAACTTTGAATACTCTATTGTGTGACTAAACTGTGCATTTTGGTTGTTTAGGCTACTAAGCTTGAGTTTGATTCGGTCGGCTGAGTTTAAGTTTGAGTCATTAGCCTCTGAGAGATCTGATCATGTGGGAGATGAGTGGGGTGGTGTCAAGTCATTTGCCTCTTCTTTCTCCTTTTGGGAGCCATCTAACATAGAATAATTTATAGCAATAGAAGGATAAAAATAAAATCAAAAATCAAAACTATGATGATCAATGTTTATTGCCTTGGTTGCCTTGTTTCTTTTATGTGTTTGTGGTAAACTCTATTGTTGACACGTTTGCAAAGTATGAGGCAATCAGTTATACTCGGAAGATGTTTGATGAAATACTTGAGAAACAAAATGTGATTTCTTGGACTAACATGATAAATGGGTATGCTCAGTTGGGAGAGGATAAGAAGACATTAGGACTATTTAAGCAAACTTTGTTTGGAAATCTAAATGTTAATAATTTCTTGTTTTGTTAGAATCTTCCAGTGAGTTGATTATCTAAGTGGTCATTTTTTCTAGTTGTATCTTGAGTAATATTTATTCCCTTAAGTTATGGATGTACCTGGGCACTCTTTAGGAATCATATAGTACATTGAAAAAGAAAAGAAAGGCAGGATTCCAAAGGGTCCAAAGGATCTTTTAATTTTTTTATGTATTAGTGGCAGCGCTATGCACTAGGCTCTAGTGAGAATGGAACGGTGCTTCTCCGTAGAAGTGAAATCCTTTTGCCTGTCAATGAAGGAAGGGTGTCCTGATCTTCATTTGGAGGAAAAGAGAAAGGTGATATTGCCAAATCATACCATGAGGGCAATAAAGCTTTGATGGGTGCATGGGGGAGTTAATAAGGCAGGAAGTTTTTTGGAAGTGGCTGTCTATGCTGAGGGAGGTCGTAAATGAATTATTTGGCTACCTAAGGGCCGTGGTGGGAGGGGATGGTGTCAGTTTGCAAATGAGTTGCAGAGGATGTTGGTTCCACAGGCTTCTGTGCACCTTGTTCCGGGGACACAGCTTACGTTAGGATTGGGAGAATCCACTTCTGGATGTCATACTGGGCGTTCCTTTGCGGAGGTTCTTCGAATGGCACCTAGTTCTAAGGTGCTTCCCGTTGGGAGGAGGGTAAGATCGTCACAACCTCTTGATCTTTCCCATTGAAGGACTTTTTTGAGCCAGGTGCAAAGATTATGAGTCACGGGTGGTGGTGGATTGCTTTGAGTTGGAAACACCGGAGTCTACTGTGGCATGTTCGATCCTGGCAGCTGTCCATACAAAGAAGACAAAGATGCTGCTAAGTATTTTTCAAACCGAATTGGGCCAGGTCCTAGCTGGGCTAGTTAAAGGACTCTTAGTTGGGCTGGGTGTAATACCTCTAAGGAAAAGACGATGGGCCTTTTCTGTTTTCTTAAAAGGCTTACAAGGCCTCAGGTTTGGATCTTTCCGTAAGCCCAATCACGCTGGGTTTTTCAAGTCCGGGTGGCACAAAGGTAGGAAGAGTCATTTTAATAGTCAACCAAAATCTCCTCGATGCGTCTGCCTCGCCAGGAGATGGTGATTGCCCGGTAGCTAATAGGGAGGTCTGTATTTTGAAGTCATGTGCGCCGGCGCCATGGGTTCCAGCAATGATTCCGAGATTGCGTTGGTCATTCGGAGTTACCTCAACAGGGTTGTGCATCGGGGTTTGCGCATGCTACAAGGGAGGCCCTTGTCTCTCCATCGAGGCTGCACTGATGCAGGAGAATACTCATACCCAATTGTCCGCTCCGGTGAGTACCATGCTCAAGAGTGGGGATTTGTTTCTTTCCTCTGTTGATAAGGCGGTGGTCTCTGTCCCTCCGGCAGAGACCCCAATCTATTCGGCGAAGACCCCAGTCTCTCCGGCGGATGCTTCTCCAGCGGTGGTCTCTGTCCATCCGCTGGGAGTTGGTGCTAATCCGGCGAAGGAAGGTGAGCCTGTCAAGACTGCTTCGGCAAAAGGGTTGCTATGTCAAGGGATTTTAGGGTCTAGAACTGCTTCTTCTTCTTCTCTGCCTGGGATGAAGAAGGCTTCTTCGTCAGCAAAGGGTTCTAAGGTCGTAGTAGAAGACTCACAAGTCTGCTTTTCTTCTAAGAAGAACGCAGCTGAGTTGAGTTTGGGACTAAGTGAACCTCTTCCTCGCATGTTGGAGAGCGGCACTCCGATTTACTCCCCTATCTCCAAATCTCAAATAGGGTATGCTCGGAGGGTGAAGGAGAAGCTTGCTAAGCAGTTGCATAAGAACAAGGAGCTGTTTGCCGAAGTTGTGGCGGACATGTCGGAGAAAGGGGAGGAGAGCTATTCGGAGGTGGTGCTAGATGCGGTGAAATTCGCCTCCAACATGGATTTTTCTTGTGGTGAAGGAGATGACAAGAAAAGTCTTTTGAATCATTTCTCGAATATCGAAAAGGAGCAGAAGCCCTCTAAGGTAAAAGAAAAGAGGGAACTTAAAAATTTAGAATGCTCCATCAATTATGAGGCTAGAGAGAGATCTTCTTTGGAGAGGTGTCATCGCCAGGGGTTGTGTTGGGACAAAAAATGCATTTTCCTTTCCTCCAGAGGTGCATTAGGGGTTTTGTGTCGGTTAGGGTTGGTGGTGGGCTTTTGTGGGTTGTAGTCTTGGGTTTCTTTATTTGGTTTACAGTTTGGTGAATTGGGCTACCTATGTATACTCTTTTGTATACTTAGAGGCGCATTACGCTTTTTTTGATATATATATTACTTATCAAAAAAAAAAAACATTTTCAGTGTCAAGAAATCAGCGAAAATTTCAAGGTACCAAACACTAGAGAATCAATAGTAAATAAATAAAGTTTAGATCTGAAGTGCTTTACTTTGAAATAAACAAAACCTAGCCTTTTAAAGCATTTTGACATTAAAACAAAGTCAGTGGATGCAGGATCAAATAATAATGAATAATATGATTGTTCTTCAACAACATTTGAAATATGAAATCTAGAGTATAAATCACTTGGTCAAGCAATTACATTTGTTCCCTTACTAAATGTTGGATTTAGAACTCCTTCAAGTGAACATGATAGAGAAAGCAAGGAAGGGGGCACAAATGTGAAAAAATTCAACCTGTCACTACCCTTTTAGGAAACTTGTGAATTCCTAATCTATGTTTTATATATATATATAACTCCATCATTTGGGTTTTACACCAAGTTTCGTAACCAAAAATGCACTTCTACAAGAGCTCAACTTTCTCGAGCATGTAGCAGCAATGGGAGGAAAGGAAGTCAAAGGGGAAAACTGGAAGAAAAAAAATTTTGATGACAAGGAACCCTTCCAAGGCAGGGGACCACTTCATGTACTCACTCCTGTCAAGCAAACCCTAAACCCATGCAAAACGCTTTCTCCACACGGATTCAATAAGACTCTAGCTTCACCGGCAGGTCTGGCCCCCCAAAGAATCATGTGCACTCAAGGTGATTCAAACCTTAGACCTGATGGGAAAACCACTAAGATCAAGGCCCTTACCACTTAAGCCAACCCCTTGGGGTTAACAAATGGAAGCAAAAATAAGAATATAAGGTCATAGACGATTTTGGGGGCTGCTTGGGAAGTGGCACCTATTTTTGTTGATTTGGTAACCTCAAACAACTTACTCATCTTTCTCATTTTTGCCCAAAATTGGGTATGCATCCCAAGAAACTGGTAGTTAAATACCAATTCTCCAAACCTTAAATAGTCCTTCGGTGCAAAACAAAAGGTTGAATCAAGTCACTACAAGAATAATTCACAGGCCCAAAAAAAAAAAAGCACCAATAAATCATCTTCATGGAATTCCTTATTTCTCTCCAGTGATGTTAATTCATTACATCATTTGCAGTTGGAAATACCCACACTATATCTCTAATATAAAAGGCCCAATGGGCATTATCTTTGATCTTATCATTTCTTTGATCCCACCATTGATCTCATACATTTTCCTTCAACACCTTAGCCAAACAACCTTCATCCCACAGAAACCACATTATTGTCTTACTAAAGTTCCCCATCTATCCTTATTCCATCTCCCAACTCCTTCACCTCATCAACTTCCAATGTGTACATGTACATCAAACAAACCTCATGCAAGCATGAAACTCTGCAACTCAAGCAACTCGAACACATCCACCATTTGCTAAAAGGACCATAACTAACACACATCATAACTGAGTATACCATAAATACAACCAATGGATTGTGAAGGTCTCCCTTATCCTCATTTTTTCATATAAGAACAGTATCTTGGTTATCTATCATATTTCCATCACATTACAATTCCTTCTTCTCAAGTCATTTAGGCCACGGAAACCTACAAACATCTCTCTTTTTTCTTCGCACTTTACCATATTCCTACACAAAGATGTGGGTGTAACACAACACACCATAATTCGTACCCAGACCAGCTCAGTTTAATATCTACCTGAGCATGACCTATACAGTGGATGTAGGGTTAGCTAAAGTAGAGACCATAGCCACACATGTTTGTCTACTAAACCATAAAGACTGCAATAGTATGCAACATCTAAGTGTTTTCTCATTCATTCACCGTATGATATCAAACAATAACACCAGAGAATATTCACAAAACTCTCAAGTATTGTCCAATCCACTCCATATCAAGTTATCATAGTAAAATTACGCATTTCAATGACTCAACTCAACTCAACTCAAAGCTTTAATCCCAATGAAAACTGGGTTTGACCGTATGGATCAACTAATCACGGTTGCGTATTTCTTTTCAAGGCAGTCACCAGAACAGTCATGGAAAATATCATTAATGACTTTGGAATATATTTTCTTATTCATGCCCTCTAGTCTCCTAACTTCTTCCCAACAATTGAAATTGCAATCATTACACAGCAAAAAAAAAATCAACAATATCCCATTTGGAGCCCCCCATTAAAAAGACCTCGTTTTCAGTTCCTATTTGCGCCTCACAAAAGCTCATGCATGCTTTCCCGAAATGAGCATATATCCTCCTAAATAAATAAGTACATATGTTTTTATAAGAAATAAATAAGCATATATTACCCACCACCAAAAAGAAAAATAGCATGGTATACAATAACATCCACCAAGTATAAAAATGTGAACCAAGCTAGAAAAACATCATGCACTAACAATCAGTACAAAAAGTATCCAAGAAAATAATCATACTATTGCAAATAAAATAAAATAAAACTAAAAATGACAACAAGAACACGGATTAATTAATCAATAATCATTGACTAGATTTCGAGAACAAAAATAAAAAGGGGGGAAATGTGCAAGGACCGTACCATCCGCTCGAACTCGGCAGATTCCCACTCGACCTTGGCCGGCTCACCATACCCAAATCCGACTCACCTTCCTTCTTCCTCCTGTCATACCCACCACCCGACTGGGGCCGCCCATCCTCCCCGTACCGAACGGGAGACTCAAAATTGTTTCGGCCAGAGTCCCTGCCCCGGCCAACCTCCGGCACAGGTCGCTCCTCTTTACCCACAAACCCCGGCCTGAGATGCGGTGGCACAAACTTTCCAAGTTTCGGTGATAAAGCGGCCGGACTCACCGCCTGCTTCTCCTTCTCCAAACTCGGAACCGGCGAGCTGGTCCCGGTATGACCCAACGGACGAAGAGAAATGTGGTCCGAACCGGATTCGGATGGGGTCTGACCTGGGATTTGATGGGATCGCTGGGGTTGGGGCTGCGGAGAGGGAGACTTCGGTGTGGGGTGGTGGTGGTGGTAGTGGGTCTGGGTGTGGGTGTGGGTCGGGTCAGGACCAACATGCGGCCATGGGTTTTGGGTGATGAGATTGCAGAATAAGAGGACGAAGAAGAAGAAGAAGAAGAGTTTTTGGTGGGTTTGTTGTTGTTGTTGGCGGTGTGGTTGGGATGGGTGGAAGGGGTTTTCTCGTAGAAGTGGTTGAAGTTGATGGAGGCGTACTTGTTGGTTTTTGCCATCCACCACTTTTGGCTTCTCTTTGTTTTGATGTGTCGTGACACGCAGAGATTCTCAAGGATCGGAAACTGAAAGAGATGATGAAGATTGAAGAATGTTTCTTAACTTGCTATTCTAGTATTCTTTTCTTTCTGTTTCTTTCTATTTTCTGTTTTTATTTTGTGTTTACTGTTTAACGTTTGGTTTTATATTTGTCTATCACTCTATGGGCTGCTTTTTTTTGGGTAGCGGCCCATAGGTAGTTTAAGATAGGAGGGATTTTGATGCTATGTACTTGTACCGAAACTTCTTTAATTCATTTCTGAAAAATATCTCGTTGAAAGAGTATTTTTAAGGGTGGGCCAACTATAGTGGCAATCAAGGGCGGATTCAGGGGAGGTCGAGTGGGGGTACCACTCAACTCCCCAAAATCACCCCGGCTTATCCTTCTAATTTTTTTATTTTTTTATTTTTATTATACATATATAATTATGCCTTCTTCAACCCTGACTATGTCCCCTTCCTCATGTTTTAGCATATATTATGTCCCTTAGTAAAATAAAATTTGAAAAAAAATTAAAAACCAAGTGTTTAAGACGAATAGAAGGAAGAAGACGATGAATAGTACTATAAAGTCTAAACAGTGCGTTTTCTTTTGTGGCCATGTGAGAATATTGATTGGGATTTGGGGACAGGCTGGATCCCGGGAGCTAGACAATTAAGACAAAAATAAATAAAAAACTAAAACTAAAAGAAACTTTGAAAATATGCCTAAATGGGAGCCAGAGTGATGCAAGCTTGCAAGGCTACAACAAATGTCAAAAAACAATAAAAAAAATTAAAGAATGTAAGCAAATGGGGGTACAACTGCCACAAATGTAAAAAATAAATAAATAAATAAAATTAAATAATGTGGCCAATGGGGGTACAACATGTGTAAGTTAAAGAAAAAAAAGGGAAAGATCAATGAATATTGTTAAATATTGTTATTGTTAAAAATTGTTAAAAAATGAATATTGAGAGAACATTTTCAGCAATGAATATTGTTAAAAATCGTTTAAATAACCGAATGAGAATCAATTGATGAATAATTGTTTAATTACGTACATTAAAAATAATATATTCAAGATTATTAGTAATGAAAAAATCATGCAGCAATTCCAAGATATAAAGACTCGTCGATGACAATTGAATTAGCACTAACCGCTAGTCTTGACAAAACAAATTGTAGGTTTTATTTATATGTTTTAAAACATAATTAAAAAATTTGTTGAATTATTCACTTGTTCAATTTGTTATATTTTTTTTTTCAAACTTTATTTTTGTATTTATTCAAAAAATACAGCAAAGCAAAAGAGGAGATCAAAAATTTATTTTTTAGATTTAATTAATTTTTTTAATTTAAAAAAATGCCCCCATGTAGGAAAAATTCTACGTCCGCCACTGGTGGCAATATGATAATATCTTAGACCATTTTTAATGAGCTTTTAAATTAAAATTTTCTCTAAAAATTTGAAAAAGTTTACAAAATATATGGTTTGACAAATTCTTTATTCTCTTTTAAGTTTAACTTTTGTTATTAGACAAGATAATCAAATATTAAGAGCCAAAAAAAGTGAAAATTATTTAATATTTTTATGCTATATATAATCTCTCTCATTTACCATTAATAAAGAAAGAATTAAGAATTAAAAAGAATATTTAATTATAATATAGAAAGACGTAGAGAGTTTGCTATTTTATTCCTTTTAAAAGTGACTCTTCAAATTTAAAAAAGAAATAAAAAAATAAAATAAAATAAAAATAAAAATTTTCTCTTCAAATCTAACTTTTGAATAGCTAACTATGAGTGCTCTTATTAATTAGTGAGATAGAAACACACATAGAAGAAATAGAGAAGCTAAGATCGTATACTGGTATGCTGTTTAAGATTAACCATAAAATATCGTGGAAGGATTTTAGGACAGAAGCCCTAAGACCAAGAGAGCAATTAATTTTCGTGAGTGTTAAGCAACTCATGTATGGAACATAAAGCACTCTTAACGGTCTTCTTTTGATTTTCTCTAAATTTAAGAAGTCAAACTACATTTTTTCTTTCGCCATAATGAAAATGAAACTCCGTAAGATTTGGAAAGTATTAATTATGTACTAAACCCACTTTAATTCCATCATCTTCTGTTTTTTTAAGGATCTAGTTAGTATTTTTTGTTATCTTAAGTTCACACTCATTTTAAGAGGCACAATAATATCCCTCCACCCTCTTTGTTTTCCCTCACGAGAGAGTCTCCTACACGCTTCTAGTCCTAAGTTTTTTTTTCTTTTTTTTTTTTTTCTTTCAAAGTGTCATACCAAATGCTCTACGAATACTATTGTTAAATTGTTTTCAATTAATAGCTTAATTGATTAGAAATCACGTCTCATAAAATAAAATTCACTAATTCAAATTCTACATCTCTGCTTTCCCTCCCCTTGTGTGGTCATAAAAATAAAAAATACTACCCTTAAACTGATTTAATTTTTCATCCTTAGAGACTCGATAGTCACTTTCTCTCTTTTGCAGTCTGTTGAAAAATAATTCTACATTTCTTGTAGATAAAATCTTAGGCATGTTTATAAGAAGTGGGCAATCTTCTCTTATAGAACTGGGTTTATAGATGAATTAGGCGCATTAATTTCTTCAAATAACCCTTCCCAAAAAAAAAAATCCTTTGGGCTCTAGCTCAGTCAAAGATGACTACGTTAGGCCCCAACTCAAGGCACAATCTCAAGGTTACCTTTTATTGGACTTTTTAAAGCCCAACAAGTTTCATGTCCCATTATGAAAAACATTGCCTGCGGCAGTTATGGTATACACGATGGTAGTTAATCTTAATCACAATTGTCAGTCTCGTTTTCCGACATACTAACAAGCCTTATAATTGGTTTGGTGTTTAGAATTGGTCTTATAGTAGTTCTTATTCTTAACCCGATTTGGGTGTGCCATTTTTTTTTTTTTTACTGAATTCAAGATTATAAATACGGAGAAATTTGTTTTTTTAAGATTATGTTTGGATGGTTTAGAGAATATGACATAAATTAGAAAATAATTAAAATAGAGAAGGTGCACAATGTGACATATGTCACATGTGTTTCATTTCAAGTTTTGCTTTTCTAAGTTCTAACAGTTAGATCAATTTTTTTTTCATGAATGATTTAACACTTGCTAATGTGTTACTGCATTAGAGTGTTCATTATGCATCAAATGAGACATGTAACATATAATAAACAATTAACTAAGACAGTAAAATGATGAAAGAACCTTATTCATATATTTATTTATTGAAATAAGATTTCTTACCAAAATCACATCACAAATACAAGCTGGAATTTCTTCCAACCATATTCTATCCATGACTTAGTTTAGTCGCTTTATCAAATAAACAATATTGTGTTTGCATTAAAACGTTGATGGAACAATTAGAAGGTCCACACTCACCAATATATTTGTTGGGACAAATACAATTATGGGCACAATGGGACTTAAAAAAACATATTTCTAATATGTTTATATATATATATATATATAGTTCGGTAACCCACATAATTAATTATGCCAGGCTGCAAAGTTGAGGACATGTACCATATATTTGTCCTCCTTCGATTAAAATATGTTGATAATTGGGTAATGAGATTCTGAATTGGGATGGAAATCTTCGTTGGGTTCAAATCTATCCCAACGTGTTGCCAATTTTCTGTGGGATTGAAGGCAAAGGTTGAAGAACATTTGGCATGCCATTATCAAGAGTGTCACTACCGAATGTTGCACATCTATTAGAGCATCTTTAGCATATGATATAAAAACTTTAATATTGTGTATATTTGGTAAATATTGATTAACCTTTGATATGCCATTATTAAGGATTGGGATCTAGATCTGTATCTAGCCATTCAAATAGTAAATATGAGAGAGCTTTTATAGCATAAGACGAAAGGAAAATAACATAAAATAAAGATGGATTCAATATTGAACAAAGTTTCATCGGTCAACAATTAAGTTTGGCAGAGTTTCCATTATCAAAAGCAAGAAGAGTCACACCTCAAAAAAAGAAGTCGCATCTCTAACAAGAGTAGTATATCTCACTCAAAAAACATGGTTCTTCATTAGTTCATTATAAATCATATATATATATATATATATATATATATAAAAGCCGAGTTTTGACGTAGAAAACGCTTAAAATTGCGACACATGTCCATATTTTTTAATATCTAAACCTTTTTTTTTTTTGTCTTAATTCTCTCTCCCTCTATTTTCACTTTAAATGTCTTAACTATTTCTCTCTCCCATAATTTATATGTGAATCGTTTTTTTATAAATTAATTGTATTAACTCTCTCTATTTAATTTTCTTTTTATCTTCTCTTAGTTTATGTTTATATATCAATGCATTTAATTGTCTTAATGAAAAAATTAAAAGGTTTCCAAATTTTATCTTTCTCACTATTTTTCTTTTTATCTTCTAATTATATATATATATATATATATAAAAGCCAAGTTTTGACGTAAAACACACTTAAAATTGCAACATGTCCATATTTTTTAATATCTAAACATTTTTTTGGTCTTAATTCTCTCTCCCTCTTTTTTCACTTTAAATGTCTTAACTATTTCTCTCTCCCATAATTTAGGAAAAGGATCCTCTCCAGTTCATATGGACAGGAGAGTATCCAGTTTGCAGTCAAAATTTAATTAGAGATCTATGGTTAAAAATAAGACAACTCATCCCTCAATTAATTAAAAAAAAAAAAAGGAAAGGAAAGAAAAGATAACATGTGTAAACGGACGTTATGTGAGAAGCAAAAAGTCACAGAGCACAGATCGGCTTAGACGGAGGTCACAGAGCAATAGGAAGTGACCTCCCCTCCTTCGTCGGCCGACTCAGAATTCGCCGCCGGCAAGCCGGGGCCCATGGGTCGTATGGTTTGGGGGGCCGTCGAGGGGAAGGATCCGAATGGGGTACCATGGCTCCGACGTTTGGGGTTTCGGGGGCCGGGGTCGATCTTGCCGGTGGAGATAAACATGAAGCTAACTTGGGAGCTGCATTGGTGCCGTTGAGTTTTTTTCTGGGTTTTTTTGGACATTTTCCGATTGCGGGGGTGCCGTTGAGTTTTTTTTTTCTGTGTTTTTTTGGACTTTTTCCGATTGTGGGGGTGCCATTGAGTTTTTTTCTGGGATTTTTTTGGACTGTTCCGATTGTGGGGGTGCCGTTGAGTTTTTTCTGGGTTTTTTGGACTTTTGCCGATATTTACTGGGGGTGCCGTTGAGTTTTTTTCTGGGTTCTTTTTGGACTTTTCCGATTGTGGGGGTGCTGTTGAGTTTTTTTCCTGGGTTTTTTTTGGACTTTTTCTAACTGTGGGTGTCGTTGTTTTCCTGGGTTTCTTTTGGACTTTTCCGTGTAACCTCAACTCATGCGTTTATTGCACTTTAACCTCAACTCAAGCCGATTTGTTTGTTTTTTTTTTCTTGTTTGGCGAGACTTTTCCTTTTGTCTTTTTTGTTGAAGTTGCAGACTTGCAGACTTATTTTTTGACCTAACGTTCGTTACTCACGTTATTCTTATTGATGTTATCTTTTTTTTCTTTTTTTTTTTTTTTAATTGAGGGATGAGTTGTCCTATTTTTAACCATAGATCTCTCTAATTAAATTTTGACTACAAACTGGATACTCTCCCGTCCATATGGACCAGAGAGGATCCGGATCCCATAATTTATATGTGAATCATTTTTTTTTAATTAATTGTATTAACTCTCTCTATTTAATTTTCTTTTTATCTTCTCTTAATTTCTATTTATATATAAATGCATTTAATTGTCTTAATGAAGAAATTAAAAGGTTTTCAAATTTTATCTTTCTCACTATTTTCTTTTATCTTCTTTTTTTTTTTTTTTTTTGAAAAAATCATCTTAGTCTTATTCATGAATCAAGAGCAAAGCTCTTACAATACAGGGCATGCCCTAAAGTATCCGTAGTAAAACTACAAAGATACGTCAAACAAAACGTATTACAATTCATACTCTTAAAATAGATCCTCTAACCTATGACTAATCAACTAATGAAATACAGATTTGTACTAGACAAAACCAATTAATGCATATGTAGCAATTATTTCTTGACACTGGGGGTTGAGAACCCCAGGCCAACACTTATTCCTTGACACTGAGGGCTGAGAACCTCATGCCAACATTTTATTCCTTGACACTGAGGGCTGAGAACCCCAGGCCAATACTTATTCCTTGACACCAATCACATGCAAGTAGATCTCGTATACTGAAGGACGCGTTGGAAGTGCAAACGTGGTGAAAAAAGGCCCAAGAAGGATTGAGAGGATGAAAGCAGTAAAGAAGATCGGCGAAGCAGAAAACTAAAAACACACGAAACAAACAGAAAGAAACAATACAGGAAAATACTAAAGTAAATACAGGGAAACCCAACAAAAACAAAATATAAAGGAAAATAAAAACAAAATAAAATAAAGGAAACAAAATACAGGGAAACCAAATAAAACATAAAACAAAAAGCAGAACGATCAACTGGAGAAGGCTCAGGCACAATCTGGCTAGAGCACCGCTGAGGAAGGTGACGATGGAAGAATGACGCGGTGGGGCGCATAGAGGACCTACCTCAAGCAAAGGGTTGTGAAACGGCGAAAGCTAAAGACCCAAACAAGGCACAAAGACCCCTAAAAACAACCGGAAAAAGAAAGGAAGCTGAAGAAAACAAAAAAACCAAAGAAAGTGGTGAAGGGGAACCCGGTTGGGACTAGATCATTAGGTAAATCGCTAGACCCTAGGGGTGGAGAGACTGCCGTACAAGGAGGAGGCCGGAGAAAAGGAAAAGGAAAGAGAGGGGCACCGGGACTAGGACATTAAGGGTCTGTTTGGGAGTGCGTTTTTAAAAAAATAATCTGTGTTTTTAAACAAAATCGTAATTTTGGAGTGTTTGGGATTGCGATTTTGAAAAGCAAATTTTAAAATCGTGGAAAATCTAGATTTGAATAAAATATAGCGATGTTTTATTTGAAAAAGTCTTAATTTAAAAACCAAAATCACGATTTCACTTAAAAGGTAATATTTACCTATTTGGTATCGCAATTATATGCTAATTTTACCCAAACACTGATTGATAAAAAAGTACTTTTTGCTGTTTACCAAATATGCGATTTTAAAAAGTAACGATTTCAAAAACACAATTTTTAAAACGCAATTTTATCGCACTTATTGAAATCGCACTAAACGGACCCTAAGTAAATAACTAGAACCCCAATAAAATTAAAGGAGGGATGACGGTATCCCTTCTCCTCGTAATCTAGATTGCTAAAACAAAGTAGTTCTTTTTATCTTTAATCATATATATATATATATATATATATATATATATATAAAGTGCTTAAAATTGCTACACATATCCATGTTTAATATCTAAACCTTTGTTTATTTTCTTAACTCGCTCTCCTCAGTATTTCCACTTTAAATGTCTTAAATCTCTCTCTCTCTCCCATAATTTATGTTTGAACCGGTTTTTGTCTTAACTATTTCTCTCTCCTATAACTTTATATGAATCTTTTTTTTTTTAATTAATTGTGTTAACTCTCTCTATTTAATTTTCTTTTGTCTTATCTTAGTTATATATCAATGCATTTAATTGTCTTAATGAAGATAACAAAAGGTTTCTAAACTTTATCTTTCTTATTTTTCTTTTTGTCTTTTGTTGCTTTTTTATTTCTTGCTTTCTATTTATATTCCAATGTTATTTGTCAATTTTAACTCAATTTAGGAAAAAGACGAGAAAGATTCCAATCGTTTTTCCTAGATGAAAAAAAATACTACAATTTTTTGTTTTGCTACAATAGTTCTTTTCAACTATATTAGTATTTTCATTTTTTTTATCTTTTTTTTCTTATCTTTATCATATGGTTATGTTCTTCCATTTTTCGTTTGTGTCCCTTATATCTTTTTTCAAATATATATATATATATATATATATATTTCAAATTGATTATTTTCCTTTTGTTAATTTTACATTTAATTCGGTAAAATTTACAATTAAAACTTAGGGGTTTTATTTGTAACATATTTAATTGTCTTATTGACGAAAACAAAAGGTTCCCAAAAATTTGTCTTTTTATCTCTATGTTTCTTTATATATGATCTCTTGCTTTCTGTTTATATCCTACAACTAAAACGTATAGGTTTTTATTTAAGATGCATTTAATTGATGTCTTAATGAAGAAAAACAAAAGGTTCCTAAATTATCTCTCTCTTTTCTTTTCTTATCTTGCTTTCTATTTATAACTCCATGTTATTTTGTAAATTTTACACTCAATTTAGGGAAGAAGAAAAAGAGAGAGAGAGAGAGAAAGAGGGAGAGAGTTTTAAATTGTTGTTTCTAAATGAAAAAATGTACTTTAGTTCTTTTCTTTCTTTTGATTTTTGTTTTTCCTAGAACAATTCTTTTCAATTATATTAGTATTTTATTCTCTCTTTTTTCCCCTTTATCCCGCAATTATATTCTTCCATTTTTGTTATTGCTTCTTTTATATATATATATATATTATAATGTATACATTATTTTATTCCGATTAATTACTTTTCTTTTGTAAATTTTACATTGAATTCAGGAAATGATAATGCGAGATAGTTTTCTATCGTTATTTCTAACTGACAATCTTTTAGTTCACGTTGTTATTTATTGAGTAGTTGATTTTTCTGTTTACATGCTTAATTAATAGATGATATTGGTTTTTAAGGTTTCATTGGAATCGGGAAACATATACTTCAGAAGGAGACAATTCTTTCAATTATATTAACAAATTTAATTTTAGTTTTTTATTTTTATTAATTCATGTGGTTATGTTCTTCAATTTTTTTTTTCCCTTAAATTTTATACTAATTTATATTTATTATTTTTATTCAAATTGATTATTTTTCTTTAGTAAATTTTAAATTGAATTTAGGGAAATGATAGTAAAAGAGAGTTTCCTATCATTATTTTTGCTATGAGTATGACTTTTTTTTTTATTATGTTGATGTTTTTTGAGTATTTTTTTTTTCTTCCTATGTGTCCTAAAAGTTATTCATTTCACGTTATATATGTTCTTATGTTATTTCATTCTTTATTTTGTTTTCCTTATATTTTGTTCTAATTTATATATATTTTTTATTCAAATTGATAGCACATATTTTTCTTTTGTAAATTTTACCTTGAATTCAAGGAAATGATAGTGAAAATGAGGTATGAGGTATGAGGTATGAATTTTTAGATTATGTTGATAATCATTGAGTTTTTTTTTTTTTTTCTTCGGTTTGTCTTTTTCCCCAATATTCTTTCCCCAATTTTATCTTCCTTTTGTGAAAGAGATAAGACTATTCCTATGGGAATAAATATTTTAATATTTTTTATGGGTCTTATGTTTTGAATCATTTCAAAAAAAAAAAATTATTTGTTTACATGATTTACTATTATTTTTTAATGTGCTTAAATTAAAATTATTATTTTATTGAAATATGTATGATAGATTTTTTTTACACAACTTTTTTGACCTATAATAAAAAATGGAATTTATATTGATAGGCATGGGTTGGAGGTCAAAATTATTAAATCGTAAGTTTTTTTTTGACAAATAATAGCATGGGTATATCACTATCATAAAATCCTTTTCCAATTTTGTTAATCGCGTTACATTTTTAAACGCACATTTTTTTACCAATAAAATATTATTTTTTAAAATTTAATTTTAAAATAAATATATTAAAATTAAAAAAAAGAAGAAGAGGGTGGCAACCACCCCATAGGGGGTAGTTGGCCATCCTTTTTTTCATAGATTTAAAGGTGGCTCGGCCACCCCTTACATGGGTGGCCGAGCCACCTTTAAGTCTATGAAAAAAAATAGAGGGTGGTCACTTGGGCCATGGGGGTGGTTTGGCCACCCCGATCGCCGATTTGGGGTGGCCGAACCACCCCATGGCCTAATCCTTTTGTCTATGAAAAAAAATAAAAAATAGAAGGTGGTTTGGCCACCATTTTTTCTTTTTTAAATATTATATTTTATTTTTAAAATTAAATTTTAAAAATAATATTTTATTAGTAAAAAACGGTGCGTTTTAAAAAAAGATAACGGCAGTTAACAAAATTGGACGGAAGGATTTTATGATAGGCATCGATATACCCATGCTGTTATTTGTCAAAAAAAAAAACTTACAGATTTAATAATTTTGGACCTCCAACCCATGCCTATCTGATATAAATTCCCTAAAAAAAAATACAATAGAAATATGTTTTAAGTTTTAAAATTAATTTATAAGGAATAATCATGTGCAACGTGCGGGTTCTAAGTTAGTTGTTATAAAAGAACACTTCCATAAACTTATTAAATAAAAAAAAAAAATTAACTTCAATGCGGATGGGTTGCAAAACCCAACTTTTGCAGCCCCCAATCACCAACTGCCACGTAAGCAAAATGCACGAAACTATCGTACAGCCTAAAACACTAGATTTTTCCTTATTTATTCTTATTCTTCCTTCCATTTCTTTCTAAAACACTAGAAAGAAGAAAAAAGAAAGAAGAAAAGAAGAAAAAATGGTCTAGAGAAAGAAAGAAGTAGCGTCGTGTGACCCAGCCAGACCCACGGCTATTTCTAATGCCTTCCGACTCAAGTTTCCGGCCTTTAGGTAATAAAATCTCCAAGGGTTACTCTTCATTTTTAGGTTTTAGATTTGATTTCAAAAACAAATTTTGATGCATTAGAAATGAGTTTGGGGCATTAGAAACGGGTTTTAAGACATTAGAAATGAGTTATGGAGCATTAGAATCAAGTTTTGATGCAGATTTCAGCGGGTCATGGCGTGTTTGAAGTCGGATCACAGCTGGTTAGAGGCCAAATCCATGGCCGGCATGGGTCTAGACCCATTCTTTTGATTCTAGAATCGGCAAAATCGAAACCCAGTTCTATAGAATCGAAGAAAGGGAGCGACTTTCAGAGAAAATACCCATTCTACAGAAAGGTGAGAAGAGAAAAGAGAGAAGGAGTTTTTTGCATTTGATTTCTAAAAGAGGAGGAGTTTATTTAGTGTTTTAGTTTTATTCTGTATCTATACAATAAGCCAACGTATCTATTAATAATTGGTTGCTGCAAAAAGATGGGTTTACAGACTGAGTACCAGTAGGGGTGAAATTTAAAACCGCTTAACCGCATCCGCTAACCGCACTAACCGTTAACCGCTATCCACACTAACCGCTAACCACTTTGAAAGCGGTTAGTAAAAACTGCTAACCATCTAGGCGGTTAGTGGTTAGCGGTTAATGGATTTTGAAAAACCGCCTAACCGCTAACCGTTAACCACTAACCACCTTTTTTTAAATATAATATATATTAGGGAAAACCTCTCATACGGTTGGTCTGCAAAAGTGTTATTTTGCAGCCACCAATAGAAAAAAGCCACATCACTTAAAGCACAAAAAATGCATAAAATTAATCTACAACCTAAAACACTAGAATTTCTTCTTCTTCTTCTTCTTCTTCTTCTTCTTCATGCCGACAACCAGATCACCAACCTTTCTTCTTCTTCTTCTTCATGCCAACAACTCATCTCCCTTAACAGAGAAAGAGAGATGCTTTGAGAGAAAGAGAGACGCAAAGAGATGCTCTAGGTCAGCATATGGCATTAGAAACGGATTAACCTTCCCCCTCAAGGGTTAACCTTTCCCTCTAGGATTTAGTTTTGAATCCAAAATTGAGTTTTGAGGCATTAGAAACGAGTTTGAGGCATTAGAATCAAGTTTTGAGGCATTAGAATCTGATTTTGAGGCTGGGTTTCGCTAGGTCTCGCCGGATTTTTTTTTTTTGTTGAGTTTGGCGATGTTGGGTTTGGGATGCTGGCCGGTGGTGTGTGGGCATCTCCAGTGTGGTGGTTGTGGTTGGTGGGAGAGGGGGGGAAAATGAAGAAAAAATGGCCAGCGGTGGGTTTTATTTTGGTTTGATGGATTTTGCCGTTGTAGTCGAACATGGATTTCGCCGTTGGGTTTGATGGATTTTGGTTTGATGGATTTCACTGTTGGGTTTTATCCAAGAGCACATGGATTTGGCCGTTGTAGTCAAACATGTCGTGGCACTTGACCACGTTGGGGTGGTCCACATTCCGGAGGATCTTGATCTCCAGTGCGGATCTGGCGACGCACGGAGTCCTTGGTCCCATAAGTGACCTTGAACGCGTAGATGAGGTTCGTGGGGCGGTGGATCACCTTGTAGACGGTGCCGCTGCTGCTGATCCAGTTGGCTCGATCTAGCTCAGAGAAGTTGATGGTGTTGCTGGGGTTAGCGAGTCTCAGCAACCGGGTGGAGTTGGCAAAAGAGCTGGTGAAGGAGCAGTTGGAAGACGATGGGGGTAAAGGGAGAGGCATGGTTGGGTGTTTACATAATGTATTTTATTTTATTTTAACAAAATAAGATGGGTGATGTGTCCATAAATGATTGGATAAAACATCTTATATATATATTTCATATAATACATAACAATATGTTATTGTACCCTAGTGGTTATTGTGCGCCTCTTTTACACAAGAGTCCTGATTTCGATTCTCCTTACCTTTGGGTTTTATATTTTTATTATTTATATAATATAGAAGTGCAAAACGACGTAGTTTTAACTTCTATATATTCATTTTTTCCTAATCCATTTTATTGTAATTTTATTCGTATATTATATGTTGTAAAAAGTAACCAACAAGATTTTGGTATAATGGTCCAACATATAATGCTCACTTTAAACCAGCAATTTTTAATGCTAAAATGGCCATGAAAGAAGAAAAAAAAAATGTTTAAAGTGAGCAAAACAAGAGTTTAAAGTGAGCCCAAAACCGGCAAAAAAAAAAAAAAACTCAATAAAAAGCGGTTAGTAGAAAAGCGGTTAACCGCATCCGATTAACCGCTAACCGGGTGGTTAAGCTAACTAGTTAGCGGATAAGTTAGTAGATTCTACTAAACCTGGTAGGGCTCTCTAAAAAAATTATTACCCTAATTTGACAGGTTACTTTGGGCCAAACCCATTATTGAATTACAAATAAAACGGATGACCTAGATAAGACTAATAATCTAAATAAAACTAAAATTCCAGATTCTTTATTTTTCATCCTACGTATGTCACTTTATGGAGCTCATGTATCCTAATAAATGGATGAATTGATTGATACCTACCCGAAAGAATGAGTATCGTATAAATTCTTTCACATTTATAGCAATCTAAACCCTAAAGATTGAGACTACCCAATACCATGTATCTATTTAAAAGTTCTTGTAAATAACTCCATGATGAAGATTGAGACTCAGCTTTTACAGAGATGGCTTATCAAGTAAATTATGATATAGGAAGAATGGTTAAAGTAGTAGCCAATAGGTTAATCGAGGGCCACCTCCATCGCCATGTACGTCGGGCCGCGCTCGCGATTAAAAGAAATCTGAACAGGCATTGACCAAAATCAACTTGCAAGTAAACAACCTACTACAATTTGCCAATTCATCCACTAATATAATATTATTGCAAGTACATTGACAACTTATAAACTTGATTTTTTTTTTTTTGGTGATAAAAAATTAGTTGCCCTTTGATTTTTTTTCCTTCTATTTTGGTGATTAAAATAAAATAAAATAAGAAAAATGCCCATATATTTGGATTAGTTTAGCCTTCTACCTAGATAGATCTATTAACTATGGCTAGTAGACCTTAAAACCAATATATTTGGATTCGATTAGGCTTCTACTTAGATTTTTTTTTCTTTTCGACATGTCTACACAAAGGAAGAGAAATTAAGGATAAAATTCGAACTAGTAACATTTGTTTCATGAGGCATAGCCCTCAACTGATTGAGCATCCCTTTGGGAACCTACCTAATTAACTAGATAGATTTATTAACTTTCTAACCCAATTAACAAAGAGGAATTGGAGCACAGGACTATGTCATAGCACAAAATTATAAACTATTTAATTTGAATACAATTACAAAATTAATTAGAAAGCTTGGTGATAATTTCATGCATGGTACTAAGTTAAACCTTTTGCATTACTTATGGTTTATGTCCAAGGCAAAACAAAAATATATGCTTCTCTAATTTTCTATTCTCTTTTACATTTTGTTGAAATATATAATATGAAAAAAGAGAAGGAAAGGAGAGAGAGAATAAGAGATAGACAAAGACACTTATGGCTACATTTTGACTGTATTGGATTCAGTGTATCATCTGTATTACAATGGTTTCTATTAATAAAGAGACTGAGAAAATGGAATAAAGCCTCAATATAGAGAGTATATATAAATGTATTCTAACACATTTAAATATCAATTTATAAGTTTTTAATTGGATTTTGGATTGATTCAATTAAGCCTATGGCCAGCTCATTCCAACAAACTCCAGCGAACATCTTATCCCTTAAATCCCCTTTCACTCTCTCCCTTCACCACCACCACCACCTTCAACCACCATTATGGCTTCCACACCTCTTTCTCTCATTCTCTTAACCCTCAACCTGCAACTCCTCCTCCTCCTTTCACCTCAAACCCAAGCCCAAACCCCCTCAGCCCCAGCGCCGTCTTCCTCCGGCCCTGTCAACGTCACCGGAATCCTCGATAAAAACGGGCAATTCACCACCCTCATTCGCCTCCTCAATGAGACCCAAGTAGGCAACCAAATCGTGAGCCAGCTCAACAGCTCCACTGAGGGCATGAGCCTCTTTGCCCCAACCGACAATGCCTTCAACAACCTCCAAGCCGGAGCTATAAACGGCCTCACAGACCAACAAAAAGTCCAGCTTGTTCAGTACCACGTCACGCCTAAATACTACTCTCTTTCCGATCTCCTGACGGTCTCCAACCCCGTTCGCACTCAAGCCTCCGGCGCAACCGGCGTTTGGGGCCTTAATTTCACCAGCAAGGGCAACCAAGTCAATGTCTCAACGGGGGTCGTTGTGACACAAATCAACAACGCGTTAAGACAACAATTTCCATTCGCGGTTTACCAGGTGGACCAGGTGCTGTTGCCGCAGGAATTGTTTGGAGCTAAACCTCCCGCTTCAGCACCGCCGCCGGCAAAAACCCCATCTGGCAGCCCGAACACCACTACAAACAGCACCGGCGGCGCGGCACCGGCGTCTAATGATGCGGGTGGGAGGAATCTGGTGGGTTGGGGTTTGGCTCTTGTGCTTGGCTTAGTGTGCATGGAGGCTCTCTCTTGAGCAAGCGATTAATTTTTTATTATTATTATTTTTCTGTTTTCTTTTCTGTTTAATCGCGTAAGGAGTTATTTGGGTTTTGCGTGTATATCTCTACATTCATGCCATTTTTCTTCCTTTTTTGTTCTTCATTGTTATGATGATACGTGTTTGTTTCCCCGTTTTGGCTCAATTCAATACAAAGTGAGTGTTTATTTGACAAAATTCCCACAAATTTCCTCTCGATCTGTCTTGATCAGTAAGAACATCTCACATGCAGCTGCACATGCAGCAAATATAGAGCGTGGGGAAAGAGAGATAAACAATGCTTAATTATAATATAGAATATGTGAGCTAGTGAACCACCTCATTGTGTGACATTAATTTCTGAAAGAGTGATCAAGAGTTATAAAAAAACAAATTAAGATCCAGTCGCCTCACCTTAATTATTTTTTAGTCAATTTAATTTGTTTAACATGGAATTGATTAGCTGTAGCCTGCAGATCGATGTGTGTTCGAATGTTGACTAAAAATAGTAGATCGATCGAGGACGTACGCACGATTGCTAGCTTGATGATCATCTTGTTCGTGGGATTGATCTTGCTCCATCGATTCTTGTGAATCTTATTATCTAACCTACTTGTCCACCTTTTCCAATTTGGTGAGACCATGTGACATGATTTCTTACTGACTCAAAATTTTTCCATTCCAAACTTTTCTATAATTTTTTATAAAGTTTAATTTCACTTAATAATTATGCAATACGAGACTTAACATTAATAATTATCTTCATAAATTGCATGTGTACACTCTATGCAAGCTACTATTCATCATCTCCATATGAACCCGATTAAAGCATTACATTGTTAGAAATGGGTTTTGGGCTTAACTCAAGCCAAAAGCTAACTTAAAAGTTGAGTTTTCCTCACCCTTATAAAATAGCCCCTCACCCTTATAAAATAGCACATCACGCCCCCTCACGTGTGGCGGAGGATATCCAAGCCAACACGTGCAACAAATGGGAGACGGTGGGGCCACAACTAATTAGGCTCTGATACCATGTTAGAAATGAATTTTGGGCTTAACTCAACCCAAAATCTAGTTCAAGAGTTGAGATTTCTCCTCACCCTTATAAATAGTCTATCTCTTTAATACCCAAGCAATGTGGGACTTCCAACAACAATAATCAATTGATCTTAAATTAGGCGAGCTGAATTTTTCTCAATGTATAATTGATCTGATGTTACTTCAAATGCTTTCAATTTAACTGATCGATATATATATTATACATACATTTAGATTCAGCTTGGGAGTGTGATGTAGATTAGGATGACATATCTTATCTATTTAGTCTTTTATTTAAATTAGGTTTCTTTGTTAGTCTTTTAATTGTTTTAGTTTACTTTTCCTTCTAGTACACGGTTTTAGA
Organism: Carpinus viminea; assembly: GCA_013348765.1. Taxonomy (NCBI): domain Eukaryota; kingdom Viridiplantae; phylum Streptophyta; class Magnoliopsida; order Fagales; family Betulaceae; genus Carpinus; species Carpinus viminea. Next base: position 31,363,783 of record CP054673.1, read on the forward strand.
TTACTTTTCCTTTTAGGATGTGTAATCCTAGTTTATCTTAGATTACTTTTTCTTCTAGGATGTGTAATCCTAGTTTATGTTAACTTCTTTTATGCTTTAGCCTCTAAGCCTATAAATACAGGCTTAGACCCATTGGAAAAAATAGTTGATTATTATTATTGGTTTTGTTTAATAAGAATACTCGAGTTGAGTTTCTTGGTTCTTTTCCTTGAGCTTTAGATAGCATCTCTGCTTAGAAGATTTCTTTGATTTTGTGATAGTCTCACAATCTTAGGAATATTTATCCCTTCTATTCTTGTTTTCTTGATTATTTACGTTCTAACCCGCATCGGTTGGTATCGAGCCCAGTCTCTTTCCATGGCACCTCACAAGGGAAGGGTAACCGCTTTGCACACTCGGAGGATGGGAATGATCAAGAACCGTTAGAGAAGAATCACCGGCAGCCTATCTAGGCACATTCGGAGGCACAATTTGCCAGCAGGAACAAATTGCAGTCCTCACAAAGGCGATTGTCCATCAAGAATGTTCAAGACGGCGTGCATATACCCTCACCGATCGGACTCGGAGGAAGACGCATGTGGAGAATGAATCTGAAACCCTTTTGCGGGCCTTGAGTGCCACAGACATCAACCTCTGGTACAAGCTCGGGGCCAATCGGTGGGAATCCGGTTTCAAACTCGATATTCCGAATTCAGCAGGGTCTCCAACGAGGAATTTTTGGACTGGATAGCGGCGATTGAAGAAGTTCTTGATTTCCAAATACTGAGGATCGACGAGTTTCTTTGGTTGCAACCAAGTTCGGGGAAGAGCTCAGCGTGGTGGCAGCAAGCAATCTAGGACTCGGCTAGGCAAATCAAAATCAACATATGGGAGAAATTGAAGCACATGCGGGCCTTCTTGCCATACAACTACACCGAACCATGTATCGGTCTGAATTTAAGCCAAGGTTTGAAGACCGTGGATGAGTACACGGAGTTCTACAAATACTTGACACGGGTTGAGTTAGCGAGCGGATGATCAATTAGTATCCCGATACATCGGAGGCTGCGACAAAACATTCAAGATTCACTAAATCTTTTGATCCGTTAACGATGTCTGCGGCTCATCAAAAGCCCTTCTATTGAGAAAAGCGGCGCGGAGGATCCACGAGCTTCTTTGGGCGTGTGGCACGCAACACGACTCGCTTCTGGAGGCCGTTCACCTCGAAACACCACCCAATCATCAATCCCAAACAGGGCTCCAACTACAACCGGCCCACCTACGAAGTGCAACGACGAATGGGCCTAAATGCTTTAAGTGTGGTGAACGGGTCACGATTGCGGATTGCGCAAGGGAGATAAATATGGAAAGGGTCTACTCATTGACTGGAAGCGCCCGATGAGCAAAGCGATGAAGAAGAGCAACAAACCTTTGATGACTACGGGGGCGTGGAAGAAGAACTCATTCTGGAGATAGCGGGCCTAACTTAATGGTGAGGAGGATATGTCTTACACCCGAAAGCGGAAGGAGATGACAGCAATGGCACAACCTTTTTCACTCCACATGCACTATTGGAGGTAAGGTTTGCAAACTAATCATTGATGGGCGGTTGTGAAGCGTAGTAGCGAAGAAAGCGGTTGAGTGGCCCTAGACGGAGAAACACCCACACCCTATCGCTTGGAGTGGCTCAAGAAGAAAGCGAGGTAATAGTTTCAAAAGCGTTGCCTTGTACATTTTCTATTGGTACCAAATATAAAGATAACACTTGGTGTGACGTGGTGACCATGGATGCCACCACTTATTCTTTGGAGACCATGGCAATATGACCGAAATCGCACCACGATGGCGGAAGAACACCTCTGACTTCTTAGTGGATAATGTGAAGCTTACTCTCCTACCTAACCCGGAGCGTAACTAAACCACCAAAAGAGGTGGGCCAAACACTTCTAGCCAAAGAGAGTTCATAAGAGAAATGCTCGATCTTGATCAAGTATACCTACTCTCGACAAAGAATGTAGCCCAATGAAGATCGTGCAGAGGGCGTTATGGGTTTGCTAGAGGAATTTGCTGATGTATTCCCAAAAGACCTACGGAGGAGCTACCACCCCTACGTGACATTCAACACCAAATTGATTTGGTACCGGGTCTAGCCTTCCCAACCACCACACTACATGAGTCCCAAAGAGTATGAAGAATTACGAAGACAAGTGGAGGGACTCTTGGCTAAAGGGCACATTCGGGAGAGCTTGAGCCCATGTGCGATTCAGCATTGCTCACACCAAGAAAGATGGGACATGGAGGATGTGCGTGGACAGCCGCCATCAACAAAATTACGATGCGATATAGATTTCCCATTCCACGATTAGATGATTTATTGGATCAATTGGTGGGGCAACTATATTTACCAAACTGGATTTGAAGAGTGGTTACCACCAAATCCGAGTCTGAGTTAGCGATGAGTGAAGACAGCGTTTAAAAGCACGTGAGGACTTTATGAATGGTTGGTGATGATTATCTAATGCTCCTAGTACCTTTATGAGTAATGAACCGGATATTCCGCCCATTCATCGGCAAATCGTGGTCGTCTACTTTGACGACATCCTCATTTATAGCTCCAACCCAGAGACACACATCCAACACATACGGGAGGTACTCCTTGTGCTACGACAAGAGAAATTTTATGCAGCACCGGCCAAGTGTTCTTTCATGACCGACTCGACCTTTTCTTGGATATGTGGTATCCAAGGATGGATTAGCAGTGGACGAGTCTAAAGTAGCAGCGGTTCACGATTGGCCTCTCCCTACTACACTACATGAGGTACGTAGTTTTCATGGATTGGTGTCCTTTTATCGTCGTTTTATTCACAATTTCAGCACCATATTGGCACCAATCACGGAATGCATGAAGGCGGAAAATTCTCATGGAATGAGGCGGCTACTAACGCCTTGAGTTGATCAAGGTCAAATTGACCACAGCTCCATTATTAGTCCTTCCCAACTTTGACATACCGTTGAATTGCATTGTGATGCATCCAAGATAGGCATTGGGCGGTGCTTAGCCAATTGAGCGACCCGATGGCCTATTTCGGTGAGAAGTTGAAGAGCGCACAACTCAATTATAGTACTTACGACATTGAGTTCTACGCATTAGTGCAATCGTTAAAGCATTGGAGCTCCTACCTGTCTATAATGACTTCATCTTGTACTCGACCATGAAGCCTGAAGCACCTCAACAGTCAAGATAAGTTATCCGCTCGACATGCTAAATGGGCGCTTTACGTGCAGCAATTTTCTTTCACCATCAACTTCAATCGGGGCATTGAACAAAGTGGCCGATGCCCTCAGCCGAAAGACATCATTACTCACTACCATGAAATCGGAGGTAATAGGGTTTGAATTATAGAAAGATTCCTTATCTAGTGACCCATTTTTTTGCCCTATTTTAGAAGATGTGTCCACAAGAGCACAATGAGGCTTTGTATTGCATAATGGGTTCCTTTTCAAAGGCACTCAACTGTGCATTCCTGAAGGGAGCCTACGATTGAAAATTATCAAAGAACGCCATGACGAGGGTCACATGGGACGAGATAAAACACTTCAACTGGTGGCCAAACAGTTCTATTGGCCAAGTATGCGGAGAGAAGTGGACAAACTAGTGAAGAGTTGCAGGGTATGTCAAGTATCAAAAGGAGCGGCTACCAATGCTGGCCTATATTTACCTCTCCCTATTCCAGAACAACCATGGACAAATGTGAGCATGGATTTCGTGTTGGGTTTACCAAGGACACAAAAAGATCGGGACACAAGATTTCTTAGCCACTTTTGGCGATGCTTATGGAGGTTATCAAGCACAAAACTTGATTTCAGTAGTGCTTACCACCCACAAACAGATGGACAAACAGAAGTCGTTAATCAATCATTAGGAGCTCTACTTCGAAGTTTGGTGGGGGAACACATTAAGTCATGGGATACAAAATTATTCCAAGCCGAGTTCGCTTACAACCGTTCCACAAACCGGAGCACAGGCTTAAGTCCATTTACCATCATTTATGGGAGTAACCCTCGTGCCCCATTAGACTTGGCACCTATCCCAGACATGACAAGAACAAACACAACAGCAGAAGACCTGATGATCCAAATCCAGGAAGGCCACAAATTAACAATCCAGAAATTACAAGAGTCCACTGCCAAGTATAAGGCAAGCGCCGACAAGAAGAGACGTTGTTGAATTTGAGGAAGGAGATTTTGTGGGCTATCTTGACAAAAGACAGATTCCTGGGAGAATACAACAAGTCGGCAGCTCGTAAAGTGGGTCCGTAGAGATAATCGAAAATCAATCCAAGCATACCGATTGAAGCTACCAAGCCATATTAAGACGTCGATGTCTTTAATGTCAAACACCTTGTTCCATTTATAGAGGACTTATCGAGGAAGATGCAAATTGAGGACTAATTCTCTCCAACTCGGGAGGATGATGTAGATTAGGATGACCTATCTTATCTATTTAGTCTTTTATTTAAATTAGGTTTCTTTGTTAGTCTTTTAATTGTTTTAGTTTACTTTTCCTTCTAGTACACGGTTTTAGATTACTTTTCCTTCTAGGATGTGTAATCCTAGTTTATCTTAGATTACTTTTCCTTCTAGGATGTGTAATCCTAGTTTATGTTAACTTCTTTATGCTTTTAGCCTCTAAGCCTATAAAAGGCTTAGACCCATTGGAAAAACAGTTGATTATTATTATTGGTTTTGTTTAATAAGAATACTCAGAGTTGAGTTTCTTGGTTCTTTTTCCTTCAAGCTTTAGATAGCATCTACTGCTTAGAGAAGATTTCTTTGATTTTGTGATAGTCTCACAATCTTAGGAATATTTATCCCTTCTATTTACTGTTTTCTTGATTATTTACGTTCTAACCCTGCATCAGAGTGGGTATCTACTCGTATTAATTAATTTGCTTGACGATCTATATATGTAGTTGTTTTCTCCGTATAGATCCGTTCAAGTTAGCCCTCTCTCTCTAAATCAAGCTAATTCCAATCATTTATTTGGATTTTGACTCCTGATTTGGAGGAGGGACTTGAGTCTAAGCTTCCTCACAATCTGGTGCGGGTGGTTTTTGGTTTTGTTTCAAAGACGTATATGACATAGAGCTAGCTCTAGGATTGTCAATTTTTGATATAATCCGCGAACTCGATACAAACTCAACATAAAATTAGTGGGTTATGGTTGAAGAGCTTGACCCGTTTTATTTAAATTGGTTGGGTTAGAGTTGACATGCATAGGCTTATATATACTCATGCATTGATATAACCTGAACTTGACATACAATATTTAGGGTTGACTTTTATACAAACCTAACAAAAAATTAACAAGATGGGTTTAACCCATTTAATTAGATGGGTTAGGTTAGAGTTGACATATAAGTCTTATACTAATACCTCGATACAACCCGAACCTGACACAAAACTAACACGAAATTAGCGGGTAGAACCTGACATGTGACATTTAGGGCTGACATTTTTTTACACGACTCACAAACCTGACACAAGCCCAACATAAAATTAAAAAGTTGTGGATGAAGGTTTAATCCATTTTAATTAGATGGGTTGAGTTAAAGTTAACATATATATATGCTTATATTCATGCATTGACACAACCTAAACCTAACATACAACATTTATGGTTGACTTTTTTATATGAACCCAACAAGAAATTAAGGAGCTAAGATTGAGAGATTTAACTTATTTAATTAATTGTGTTAAGTTAAAGTTGAGTTATAAATCTTATATCTATATCTTGACATAATACGAATATGAAGCGTAAATAAGAATTATATAACCCTATGGTCCCTATCAATCAAGCCTAGCATGTTGAAATTAAGTATGTGTTCTATCCTTCGGCTTCATTCTTTTGCCCTTTCAATAAGTGGGAGTGGGTGGGTGGGTACATAGGAAAAACCACTAAAAAAAAAAGTAAACCCATTGGCCATTATCCTATCATATTGTGTTCGTTTCTATTTGGGCCCATAGAAATAATATAAACCTTATAGTCATTGCATATGCGAATATGCGATAGCCCCCAAAAAAAAAAAAGTTGGTTTAGTAATCTACCAAAATTTTTTTCCTTGCAAAATAAAAAGAAAAGAATTTTGTACACAATATCTTGCCCATTTCTCTTAACCATAATAATACTTATCCGCTGAAAGACGTTCTATCAAGTTTGACTGAATCATAGCCTAATCCAACATCATCAAAGCATCAATGAGAATTCAAGACATCTAATACTAATCAGGCATACATGAAAATTCTCTATTGCGAAAATTCGAACCCGTACCTTAATATATGTCTTGATCAGTTAAGAATTTTCTTGAACCATTGAATCACCATCCGTGTGGTAACCTATCTATCTAAGCCTTTTAAAGCCCAAATCCTTCATCTAGATCCTCCACATTTGACTCCACGAATAAACCGTTTATTTAGACTTTGGAAATATGATGATTGAACAATTTGAACTTACAATCAAAAGTTGTATTGAAAATTACTTTGCCATATAGAAAGAGACAAAAATAAAAGATGTTACCTCTTTTGTTGGCACATTCAAGCCGCCTTCATGACTATCTTACAATACAAGTCATAATTGATTAGTGTTATAAAACTATACTTTCTACTTTTTTTCTGAGTTGACTTAAAAGTAAAAATAATTTTGAATGTATTGCAATGAATTAAACATATGGAATGGTTGAACTTTAAAAGTAAAAATAATCTTGAACAGTAAATTTTTTTTCTATTTTTTTGGGAAACTTTAAAAAACCTTCCTAAACTTTTATGATTTTTGAAATTATCTTCTCAAAGTTTAAAAACTCACAATTAAGATTATTGAACTTTCAATTTCTTTCGAATAACCATTTATGTTAAATTTTGTCAAAATTTTAAAAATGCCCATGTTTTTATTTATTAAAAAAAAAACATAAAAAATTGTAAAATTAAGACGTTTTTTGTCTTTTTAACTAAAAAAACATATTTGCAACATTTTTTATTTCTTTATTCAAAAAAAAATTTGTATTTTGAGAATTTTGATAAAATTTAACGAAAAATCCTAATAAAATTTGGTAATCAAATGAAATTGAAAGTTCAATACTCCTAATTGAGATTTTCAAACTTTGGAGGGCAGTGTGACTCAAAACGAGTGAAAATTAATGAAGGGTTTCATTAAGTTTTCCTTTTCTCTCTTTTTTTTTTTTTTTTTTTGAGATGTTCGCACAAGTGGGGGAGAGAGATTTGAACTAATGACTTCCGTTTCCTTAGATGTGATCCGGCCAATTGAATTACCTTTGAGAGACAACAATAAAGTATTTAATCCTTCCGGAAGATAAAAAAATAATGGGCTCAAAACTCAAATCACGTCTTGAACTCAACAACCAGTTTCCAGAATCAAATAACACGCAATGAATTAAACATATGGAATGATTGATAAATTTATGCATACTTTGAATTCAAAAGATCATGCAATTTTGAGAGAGAAAGAAAGTGCAGTGTAAATGCTTTAATCTAGTGGGTTTTAATAGGGACCACTTTTTTGGTTGAGTGGAATGGTCTTCCCTTTGCCACACGTTTCTTTTGGGATTTATTGCACTGTTTATTTGGTGCGAGCTGGCTCCATGCCAATTCTACTTTCAATATTTTGTGAACTCTTGACAAGTGTAGTGGGTCCAAAGCAAACTTTTTTTTTTTTCTTTATTTCTACTGAAAAACTTCCCTCGTGTTGGAATAATGGTTAAGAAGATACATCATTCTTTTTCCTTTTTTTATCGATTTAATTTTTATAAAAGTTGGTCCATTGAAAATGCATATGAAAATTATATGCTCTAAAATCACATGTTAGTTTAGTATATTAGATTAGATAAATTTCTTTTCACATTAAAAAAAAAAAAAATAGAATCATTAGAAAGCTGAGTTAGCCTCTAGCAATTGAAAGTACCGTCGGCCCTTGATGGCTAATCCTGAGGATACTGTAGGTCCTCAACTAACACCTTTAATATGTAGTTTTTTTTCTTTCTTTCCTAGGAAACGAGATTAATTGGCGTATAAGTATTAATAATCCTAAATTTGATTGCAATTATACTCGAAAGATACACTAATTAATATTGGTCAATGATAACTGCATGGTAATTGATCCAACTACAGCTGGACTCAAGTCAGATGGTTTTGTTCATTTTGAACGTGATCACCGACAACATCGTAATTTGACATTTGGCTGGAGACTAATTATGGTACTATGTACATATATTAGCTGTCCTTTGTGTACATGCATAAATCATAATCCCTTGGAACAAAGTCTTCTCTAAATTAAATTGAAATAAGTTTATTAAATTAATATATCAATTTATTTAAATTGATTGTTGAAATTTTAGTTTATGCAAATTACTAGTATCACTTAGAGCATTTTAAATGGAGGAGCTAATTTTTTTTTTTCTAATGTAAAATAACTCATCAAAATTTACTTTATCTAGTTTAGCTAATGACTTTTTAAAGGACCTTTTACATTCAATTAGTTATATTTTTATCTATATCATTTAATTTTTTTTATAAGGATTGTATTTTGGGAATTTATACCAGATAGGCATGGGTCGGAGGTCCAAAATTATTATATACTTAAGTTTTTTTTTTGACAAATAACGGCATAAGTTTACATCGACGCCTATCATAAAATCCTTCCATCCAATTTTGTTAACTGCCGTTACCTTTTTTAAAACGCACCGTTTTTTATATATTAAAATATTAATTTTTTAATTTAATTTTAAAAATTAAATCTATAATTTAAAAAAAAAAAAAAAGAAAGAAAGAAAGAAGAAGAAGATAACAGGGATGGCCGAACCACCCCCATTGGGGTGGTGGCCACCCCATAATAAGGGGTGGTGAGCCACCCATTTTAAAAAATAGAGTCGAGAGAGAAGATGGAGGAGGAGGCGTGAGGCATTAAGGTAGCTCATTTTCTCGCGTTGCTCCGTGATGACCACATCTTTGGCGTGCTCCAAGATTTCCTGTCTGACATGCAAATGGGCCATTGCAGCTCATGATAGTCACGGCCTTGAGAGCTCATCCACGAAGCCATGGTCCAAAGAGGCCGGCGTTCACGAGCACGAGGACTCCGATCCGGCTCTGTTTAGCGTCGGAAATGCGCCATTAACTCGGTTGTATGGCTGGGTGCAACTCCTACCTTAATTTAAAGAAGAAGAAGAAATTGTTGGCTTTCTTTTTCTTTTTCTTTTTTTCTCTCATTGAAATGGAGAGAGAGAGTAGAGGCGAGACTTGGGGCGAGAGAGGAGAGGGAGATTCCGAGGCGGGCGTGGGTTCGGCAGCACCGTCGTCTGAGACGCAAGCGAGCCGGAAGAACGTCACTGGAGGTTGTGTGGTTGGGTGGGAGAAACATAAGAGCCAGAAAAAAAAATATTGCCAGCGAGAGAAAAAAAAAAATTTGCCGGCAAGAGAAAAAAAATATATTGCCGGCGAGATGGGGTGTATGGCGAGAGAAAAAATGCGTATCATGGCGTGAAAAAAAAATTATATATTGGTGGCCGGTGAGATGGGGTGCGTTGCCGGCAAGGAAATATATATATATATCGCCGGTCGGCGAGATGGGGTGCGTGGTCGGCCGGTCTGGGGGTGGCCGACCACCCCATTGGGGGTGGTTCAACCACCCCTGTTATCTTCTTCTTCTTTTTATTCTTTTTTATTATTATTTTATAAATTATAGATTTAATTTTTAAAATTAAATTAAAAAAATTAATATTTTAATGTATAAAAAACGGTGCGTTTTTAAAAAGGTAACGGAAGTTAGCAAAATAGACGCCATGAATTTTAGGGTACAACTCAACTAACCCATGCCTATTTTTGTCAAAAAAAAAAAAAACTTAAGTATATAATAATTTTGGATCTCAACCCATGCCTATGTGATATAAATTCCCTTGTATTTTTCCTAAATATTCTATTTTTCTACTTTTGAGAAAAAAGTTGATGTAGGACAGCTCACCTGGACCCCTTCTGAGTGAAATTTTCTCCTTGCTATCCCAACTACAGAGTATGAGCTATACTCAGGACTGCATTTTTTTTTGTATTAAACTTCTTTTTTTCAAATAGGTTACTGTTTACCATCTGAGAAAATATTGTTCACCCGGGTACTGTTCACTCGAGAGCACACTTCTCTCCCGAGCATCTTCACTGAGCTTCTCACTTGGGCATACACTATTCACGGAACAATAATGGGCATACACCATTATTGTTCACGCACATTATTCACAGGTACTGTTCATCCTAGACATTGTTCACCTGAGAGAACACTGTTCACACACACTCTTCCCGTAGAGGACTCAGTGCACCCTTCCTGCGCACCTTTTTCTCGAGGATTCTTCCCCTCACACCCTTTTCGCAGAGGACCACCTTTCCGCAGAGGACCACCTTTCCGCAGAGGACTCGGCGCCAAGCATTAATGCTATTAATTCATATGTTGACAAAAAGAGAAAACTTCTTAAATGGGCGCAGATAAAAGAGCTGCAAAGGTGTGCTTGTCAAACGGTATTGCAGCACTGTCATTTTTTGTCCTTTGTCCATCATTTCTTGTATACGTTATTTATTAGCCCATCTTTTCCTTTCTAGCTAGGTCAGTAATTATAGCTAGAAGTTAAGTGTTATTAATTGTGTAGGCGGGAGTAGAATATTGTAATTATTTTCATGTTCTTATAAATAGGCGTAAGCTTGTAATCGGAAATCAACTTTTGAAATATTATCAAACCTTTGAGTTTTATCTCATTATTTCTCTACAGAGAACCCCTTCAACCAGTAATGAGGTTAAGAATTTAATATGTCTTTTAAATATTTATAAATACTTGTCACTATTTTATATGGGTTGGATGATATTTCCTCCAAACTGGTTTGGAGGCAATTTTTGTCCATATTTTATTAAATTTGCTATAAAAAAAAAAAAGATACATGTAGCATAGCAGCACTATTCAAAAAACTATTTTCTTAAATTTTTTCCCAAGTCTTTTTTTTTCTCCTGTTATCTCTCCAAAAAATTTCTTTCCACATTTTTTTTTATTGTTTCTCTCACCTGTTTTATATTTTTTCAAAATTTTCTCATATTATTTCTCTCTCCACATCACTTTTGACGTAGTGGAAGACTTGGTAACAAAAGATTAAGAGCTTCTTCGTCTCTTAATCAAGAAAATAAAAACGCAATTCGCAGATTGCAACACAACCCACAGGTTGAAAGGGTTCTCCGCAGAGAAATAATGAGATAAAACTCAAAGGTTTGATAATATTTCAAAAGTTGATTTTCGATTACAAGCTGCCTACTTATAAGAAAATGAAAATAATTAAAATATTCTACTCCTGCCTACACAATTAATAACACTTAACTCCCAGCCGTAATTACTGACCTAGCTAGAAAGGAAATAATAGAGTTTTCTTCAAACTGGGTTGAAGGAATCTCCTCAAACCTAATATGTAAAAATAACATGTGTCCCTTGAACATGTGAGATGCATATTTTTTTAATAACAGGGACAAAGTTGTAATAAATAATATTAAAAACTCATGTGCATCTTACATGTTATTAAAAAAGGGACACGTCCGTAAGAGGTAACTCAATCGACTAGGACTACACTTAATGAAGCGATGGTTACTAGTTCGAATCCCTCCTCCTCCTCTTGTGCGAACATGTCAAAAAAAAAAATGACATGTCATTTTTACAGATTAGGTTGGAGGAGATTTCTCCAATCCAGTTTGGAGGAAAACTCTGTCCAAAATAAAAGTATCATTTAACTCCTCAATTGAGAATGCTCTTATGAATTAGAATTTTTTTTCAGTTTAAATGAATTAGAGAATATCCAATTAGTTGTATCATAAATATATTTTTATCATTTTAAATAATAAAAAGATAAGAATATTTTTAAAATATAAATAATTAAATATTCTCTCATCCAAATAAATTGAAAAAGATCATAATCGCTTACAACTTTTATTATATTTTGGTATAAAATATGAAGCCACCTTAGCAATTAATCAAAGCCTATAAGGATCCTCTCCATCAAAGTCTTCCTCAAAACTAATCAAAGTCCAAGAGCTTCTCCGGTGCCAACCCAAGAAATATCTGCAAAGTTGTGAAGCGTGCAAGTAAGTAACGTCATTAATCTAATTTTTAAATTAAAAAAATAACGTCATTAATCTAAAATAAGTATTGAAGTGATGCATGATTAACGTCAGCTAGTTTGAGTTTTCCAAGTCTTCCGTCTTGCCATTTGGCAATTCCTTGATCTAATTTATTTGTACACATGCACCAGTCTCTGACGTGTTAATGTCATATGCACATGCTGTCCTCACCGCCTTAATAAATATGTTTAAAATGAGTAACGCTACGCGACCTGCTTGGTTGTGCATTTAAACACAATTTTAACAAAAATTTAAAAATAAAATTTTTGTAATAAAAAAAATATAATTTTTAGCTTAAAATTTTTATTTTTCAAACACAAGTTTAAATATGTTCTAAGTGTCCATATTTTGTCTATTAAATTTGGTGTGGTGTGGTTTTTTGAACCGAAAAACTCATTTCTATTAATAGAATATTATGAAGAACAATGCACATCAAATTTAGAAGGTAAACTATAGATATTTGAATGATGTATAGAAATGATGTATAATTTCATAAAATTTTTACATTATCTATAAATTTGATATAAATTTAATATAAAATTAAAATATTAGGATCGAAGAGTTTGACCCAAGATTAACATATATAGTATCTATTTTTTTTCAGATTTTTCAATTATTTTAGGTAAAAAATTGATATTATGTTCGTCTTGGTTCCTACATCTCCATCACTCAGTCAGAAGTAATTTCTCCTTCAAGAATGATTGAAAGGCGATTCCCTGAATTATTATATTTATTTCTTACTTCGTACTTCCCTAGAACATTCTAACTTTTGCTATCCATCCGGCATTAATTCTTCCTTTGTTCCAACAGGATTGTTTCCCGTTGAAAAAAAAAAAAACTACTTTATCATAGAAAAGGAACTATACTAGGTGCCCTCCCAATTTTGTCATAAATTTTGTTGTATTCAATTATTGGACCATGTAACCCTAGATATTTCACCAAATTCTCTTTTAGCTTTTTTGGAATATAACATTAGATAAAAGAGACATGTTGATGTAGATCCGAGTGCTTGAAATTTTATGAGGAAGATTTATGCAAATATGAGTGTGAGAGATTCAAGGAATCAAAACACGATTGCAATGTCCAGACATGACATTTGTGTTAAGAAGTAATTCCAAGATTTTAGAATTTGTGTCTGGATAAGGTGCAATCTGGTAGTTGCTGGAAAGCCCGTCCAGACAAATCCTCTAGCCGTTTGAATAGAATTGTGATCTTGGAGTTGCTAGAAATCTTGTCTGGACATGGCCTCTAACCGTTCGGACATCTTTGTTAATTTCATGCACGTTTTAAGTGCTTGTCTGGACCGGACATAAATTATTTTCTAATTCTTATTTCTCTTAGGTTTAGAATTTAAGGATTTATAAATACATATTCTATAGACCTAGAACTTAATTTATGTTTATTATTTAGTTTCTTCAATAAGAATATACTCATTGTTGAGTTTTTTTATAGTTTTCTTCAAAATTTTGAATAGAATTTATTATTTGGAGAAGATTTCTTTAATTTTGTTAATAATCTTAGAAATATTTAATTTTATTAATAATCTTAGAAATATTTATCCTTTGACTTCTTGTATTTCTTATTTATCACGATCCACTGCATCACGTGTTTGGTGTAAAATTGTTCAACAAGTTTGATGATCAAAGGTATAAAAATGGTTTAATTAACGTGTGACCAAAGGAAAATTGTGCACTGCAAAGCACCTGATGTAAACTCTGATTAGAGTTGAAACACGTGGGGGTACGAGACAAGGGACAACGACTGACATAAGCAGGTGACGATGATTGGCGGTTTAGTATATTCATGACGTCGTGATGGTGTCAGGAAGCGGGAAAGTCGGGTTGTCTCTGCCAGGTGGTAGACAAATACAGGTGGTAAGTGTTCGATCTGGAAACTGGAAGGAACCAAGGCTGGTGACGTGATGTGAAGGTGGAGTTATCCATCCACGTGGCGGGGCCTAGTGGTGACATCACACCACATGGATCATGATGTATGAGTGAAATTAACGTTGCCCTTTCCTGACGTGGCCTTTGCGCACCGTTCCTCGAAAGGCTCTTCTGGCCTCTTTTTTTATTATTATTTTTTTAAATTTTAAATTTTTTTTCACAGAAAAATTAAATAATTTATTTTAAAAAAAAGCTAATCGGTGAATAAATAAAAAAAATTAGCTAGAAAATTAAAAAAAATCAAGAGAAGAGGTAGTAGTGATGAATAACTTGAATATTTAAACATGAATTGATGAAGTCATGGCATTATTCAAAGAAATTCATGATGTTTTTTCTGTAATTCCTGTCATGACTTGACACAATTATGTCATTTACCTTCAAAAAATTCCTTGAGAAAATCTTTTGTACATATATGTCAACGCCTAAATCTACTTGGTTATTATTCATATTCATGAAGTATAAATAATATCACATATTATCATTAGATGACGTAATTATTTATTATTGTTGAAAAGTAAGCTTTATTAAGCAAGATCAAAGAATACGTAAGTAAGCTAATTTAATTATTAAAAAAATAGAGCGTGAAAAATGAAGCTTATGAGGTAATGATGCCTTTGTATGAGTTGTGCTAATTAATAAATGAAAATTCATCCACTCATATCTCTCTCTTTTTTAAATTTATTTTAAAAGAAAGAATAAATTTAAAACATCGGTCTAGCTAATAAGATTGCACCGGAATATCCACTAAAGCTTGGAAAGACAAAAGTTGTTTGAATAGGGGGAAAAAAAAAATTGTCCCCATACTAAACTTTTATTTAATTCTCATTTATAAATTGATGTGACGGTGTTTAATAATTAATGTGAAAAAAAAATTGTAAGGATTAATAAACATTAGTACATCAATTTAAAAATAATTATAAGGATTAGTTCAATAAAATAAAATTAAAACATAGTAGTATTAACCAGTAATACTATAAATTTTTCTTATAACATTTTTGTAACACTTTAAAAATGATGTGTACGTCTTTTAAAATCATTATTGTGCTTGTGATTTGATCATTAATGAATTTTGATTTAATTGTGATTTTAAAAATCATCTATTTTATATCACTGAAATAGCGGGTGGTTGATAACTGCTAAGCGAGTAGCTAATTGGATTAGAGCACGTATAAATTAAATAGCTAGTATTATAGTGATGTATAGATGATAATGTTGAAGCTCTCGATCATTTTCATGCCCACGTAATTGAGTTTTATTTTAAGTAAATTCCTGACTTTAATTTAATTTCCAAGAACTACTACGTCGTCTCATCCTCATTCATGCACCGTGGACGCTTAGACGGATAATTACGTGGAATTTTCCAAATGGCCGGGTACGGGGTACCCACAACCACATCGTCGTTTTCTTTTCTTTATTTGGTGGATGTCACAATACGTTGAACTTATATAATTAAATAGGATTTTATAATTTTTTTTAATCTATTAATATGATACACGTGAATTAGTAAGAAATTATGATAAAAGTTGTACACCAACCAATTTTCATTGTACTCATAAAAATCTTTTGAGTATATCTTTTATCAAACAATGATTTACCTCATTTTTTTTTATATGTCTATTTTATCCTATAAATTTAATATATCAATCATTATATTTATGAATTTTTCACAATTTTTTTTAAAAAAATTCACTATAGAAATAGTTAAAAAAATTATTAAAAATAGAATGAATTCTTTCATTTCTCCTGTTTTACCTATATTTGCCTTTCATCAATAATTAATTGCTTTTTAATTTAAAATTAACTATATAAATAACAAAAATATACATAACAAGGTATGAAATAATATTTTAAGAGTTATGCCATTTAGAGTGTATTTTGGCATTGCAATTATGTAGACCAAAAGTACAGTTTTAAATCAAATTGTAAAAAAATAAATTATTTGATATTGCATTTTAAAAGATTACGATTTAAAAATGTAAAAAAATTGTTTTTTTTTTATATTGTAGGCAAGTGAATATATATCATTTTAAAATCATATTTCCAAATCGCAAATCAAACATATCATTGGTAAAATGTTATATATATAATTACTAGACAACTTGATGAAATCACCATTGGATCAAGGCTTATAAATAATAATAAGGATCGATATTCATTGTTAGATCATCCCAATTAATTAGATAACAACCGTAAAATAATTTCTTTGAATTAAAAAAAAAAAAAACCTCAAAAATAAATAAATACACGTGGCATTTATGATATTGAAAAAGGGGAAAAGAAGAGTCAGCTGCAGCAGTGGGATGTAGCCTGTGGCCGGCGCATACGTACACAATAGAACAAAGCGGTGACACACGCTGAACGTCATCCACAACCAAATGACGCATCACGACGCGTAACCATAGGCCCCCAACTGCCGTTGACGTACGACTCTTTCAAGTCACCCTCTCCCACCCTTACCATTTATATAATTCATAAACTCCTCCCCACACCATCCACACTCCATAGCCAATCTCTCTCTCTCTCTCTCTCTATCTCTCCATCTGTTTCACCATGCAGCAAGCAATCCCTTACAAGTCATGGCAACTGCAACCGCTCAACACAAACACCCACTTCAGCAGCCAACTGTCGCTTACCCTCAACAATAACAACACCAGCAGTTCTCCTCTCAGTAATGCGTCCACGCCGCCGGAAAATTTTGTGAAGGAAGCAGGGAATATGGGCAGCTTGGTGTCGGAGAACGCCGTCATAGTGTTTGGCAGGCGCGGATGCTGCATGAGCCACGTGGTGAAGCGCCTGCTTCTAGGCCTCGGGGTGAACCCGGCCGTCTACGAGGTTGATGAGAAAGATGACGCCAGGGTCGTCGAGGAGTTGGAGTTGATCGGAAATGGGAAAGACCGGGGGATGGTGCAGTTTCCGGCGGTGTTTATTGGGGGGAGTTTGTTCGGAGGCTTGGATCGGCTTATGGCTACTCATATTTCTGGAGAGTTGGTTCCTATTTTGAAACAAGCCGGGGCTTTGTGGCTTTAATTGAATATTCATCATCATCTGGGTCTTTAACTTTTAGATTTACCTTAAATTATATATATATTTTTTTCTGGCTTCCTACTTTGATAAGTTGTATTTTTTTTACACGAAGAAGGGATTCGAACTAATAACTTCAGTTCATGAAGTATAATCTATGGTCGATTGTCTATCCTTTGAAGACCCTGAGAAGTTGTATTAAGAGAAGGAGAAATGCAGGATTTTCTTTTTGGTTTTTTTTTGTGTGTTCATAAATGGATTATAATGAATCAAAGGAGATGACATATAATGGCGGATTCCATGCCCCTCTCTCTCTCTCTCTGTGATGACTTTTGCTCTGTTTGACTTTACTGTTTGTGAAATGCATAGCTGTTTCCAGGGTGGTGTCCAATGAAATTTGTTCTTTTTTCTTTCTTTCCATTCAAACTGGGGAAGGGGGAAGAGGAAATTAAAAAATGCTTCTTTGCATAACAGGGAGGTAACTTATGAACACCTAACTCCTTTTTTCTTTCTTTTAAACAAATTGAGGGTTAACTAATATAGTTGATGCACGCTTTTGGACCATTGAACTCGCGATGGATCACTTGAAAGACGAAGGAAAAAGCTATCCGATTGACGCCAGCTTATGGAAACCGACTGAAACTTATTTTACTTAAATTAGTAAAGTTATTTAATAAAAAAAAAAACTCTTAAACAGATTCTTTCTCTTAAACTTTCTATTTAATTTTCTTCGCCAAAAAGTGATAGTCTCCATCATTTCAATAAGTTTTTTATTTACTTAGCAATAACTGGTCGCCAATCTTGCCGTAAAAAAGATCTCCCTCAATGGCAATAAGAACGGACAAATCTAAGTACTATCTAGTACATTCTTATGTTATTGTCATACAACTATTATGATGTGACAATAAAAATTGGTCGTTGATTTTTTCTTGTTATAAGCACATCATTGATTTATTGACTGATTTTCACTATCATATCATCATAGTTATATGACAGTAGTATAAGAATTTATTAAATATCATTTCTCTTTTAAGATTACTGTGTTCGTCAATGAGACGTGCGCGAGATGGGTTTCAAGTTTCACATGGGCATGATATCATGGAAAGAAAGTAACAACAACCATCACGATGGCTAGCTAACACTTTCCCATTACTTTATAGTCCAGAAATGAATAGCCCCAAAAGATAATAAATTCTTGTTTGTATATGTAATTTGGTTGGGAGGTTGATTGACAGGGAGCCAACAAGTATGCACAGCTGCGGGTGAAGGACATCTTTTGAAGATAAGAGGATCTTATATATTGTCACATCATTTAATATTTTGTATAACAGGAAAAATACAACGAGCACAGCGTGCACCGTTAGATGATTTTTTTTTTTTAAAAAAAAGTGTAATGCTTGAAATATTTACCAACTAAAGACCCACAAATCCAACATATGTGATAACAGTTCTGTTGATTTTCAACCAAGCAGCTTAATATCTTATGATGCAACAATAAATTTACTACCAGAATTCATGCTTTGAATCTGAGAATAACTTGTATAACAAGGT
This sequence comes from Carpinus viminea, assembly GCA_013348765.1. Lineage (NCBI taxonomy): Eukaryota > Viridiplantae > Streptophyta > Magnoliopsida > Fagales > Betulaceae > Carpinus > Carpinus viminea. Next base: position 31,382,482 of record CP054673.1, read on the forward strand.
ATGAATCTCTTTTCAAAAACACTTGTATAACAAGGTATAATGTCGTTAATTTTCCTAGTGTATCATGGTATGAAACTTTCACCACCAGAACCACCATACAAGTGCAGCAGGTAAAGTGGCCGTTTACCATCATCATACTGGAGCTGTTTAATTGCCCCTCAACAGAATTTTACTTTGAAGGTAAAGGGAGAGCTAACCTAGAATAAAAGTTTAATACAAGAGCTTAGCTTACATGAATTTTGACCTAAAAAACCAATCAAATTGTATCTAACCATGAGTCAAAGTCATCTAACACCTGGGACTTGGTTCCAGCATGCGAGAAAGAAGATTGAACAATACCAAAGACGGACTTTCCTTCGGATAAATGATTTTTGTTCGTCACATTGGATGTTTCCTCAAGCAAGTCGTCAAGAGCATCATCAAGATCAGCAATAACTGGATTTTTGTTCGTCACATTGGATGTTTCCTCAAGCAAGTCATCAAGAGCGTCATCAAGATCAGCAATAACTGGTGAAGTTTTCAATGAATCTGGGGCATGCTTTGAAAACGGGGATGGAGCAGTAGAAGCTTCTTGTTGGAAAACAGGAAAGGCATCATTGGACCTGATGGCAGAGGGGCCAGCGATCTTCTTGGTCTCACTATAAGAGTCTAGAAGCATATACAATTCCTCTTCTGCAACTGCTGCCTCAAAATTAGATTCTTCTGTTGACTGTGTGGCTTCACTTTGACTAGATTTGCCTATTTGCCTCAGATCAACATTTACGGCATTCACTGAAATTGACCCTTGGCTAGACAAAGTTCGATCTGCATCGTTGCTGCCAGCGGATCCATATGATGTACGCTCCGTATTTTGATTTGCAATCTCAACCTTCACAGAAAATTCTTCAGATATTGTTCTGGCTACTTCACTATTACATGTTTTTATCTGGTCAGATTCCTGAGATCTGCTTGTCTTTAATCCCTCTGTGCACTGATATAGAAACCATGTCAGATGTAGCATACAGTATCGATACAATAAATCCATGGGCAGGAGACTTAAGTTCGAAAGTCATGAAGATGGCAAATGAAGTCCCAATGTAAAGGTCAACAATTCGGACCTAAAGTTGATTTGAGGACATGATTTGGAAAATTTGTACTAAATAACATATATGTTAAATTGCTTCAGGTTGGCTTGGAACTTGAAACATAAGCTTGAACTAGGTTGGTTTCAAGTTTGTTTCCACTGAAAGGTTAAGGAAAAATTATACTGCATACTAATATGTATGTTATATTGTTTTGGGATTCAGAGTCCTATATGCCCCAGCCTAATTCCTCTTTTTTCTACTACTAAAGGTTGCCCACAAGAGTTGAGACAAACAAGATTCTTTCCCCTCTAATAATTATTCTCTGTTTTCTTTTAATAATTCGTCTGAAGATCTTTCAACTACCAACAGAGCCTTAATGAATGCTATTGTCATTTTGAATCTGAAAAAAGGAAGTAGAATACATGACTCTTTTCAAACAGGTTGCCCAAGATATAAAAGAGAATCCAAGAAGCAATTTCACATTGCACGCAAAGGGTATTATTCCTTTGCTTTTAGAGAAATTGGAATGAGACTGAACATGGAAGCCAACCAAACAGAGGAGCAGCTGCTGGGAAAAATCTCCTGGGAATTTTGAACGAGGATTTTAGAGAAAGAGAAGTTTAAGAAAAGTTTGGAAAATGAAGAGTGATGTAAAAATTGGAATATCAAAGTGGAAGTTCTGATTTGGTTGACTTCAATGAGTTTTCTGTAGGTTGATATAGTATGGATCTGCAAAAACGGTAGATGGGTGGAGGGTCTGTATGGAAATTAGCTAGATGTTTGTTTGTATGTTGTTTATTTGTTGAGCACGTTTGTTTTGTTTTTTGTTTGGTTTTGGTTCACTTCAATGACTTCAAGGGTACTATTCCTGGTTTTCTTACATTGGGCCCAAAAAATCCTTAATTGCATCCAATATCTTGCTAATTTGGCCAGTACAATGGCCAACGCAACCTAAATACAACATATCTCCTTAAAACAGCAAAGGGAAGCACACAATAGACAATTTAAGTACCTTCAAGAGGAGTTCATTTGGAAACATTGGAACCAGTGGAGTACACAACTTCTTCTAGTCATACAGTCCTACCTTATGGTGTTCTTTTAATTTCTTTATGGTGGAGAATGGGAGAGATATGTGATAACATCATGAACCTGTCATAAAAACTGCTCCTTTCCCTCATACAACATCTGACTTGAACACCCAACTTCTAAAGCTCACTTTCTAATACTTAAGATGCCATTGACCTATATGGTTGTTGATTCTTATTCTGGTGACACTAGAAAAGTTATTTATTAGAAATCTTATGCAGATTGTACAGATCTTTCTTTTATCATTTTTTTTTTTACCAAAACAGGAACATATAAATTCTCTGTCAATTTCCAGAACCTTTGCAGAAAATTTGACACTAATTAATTTTTCTTTTTCTTTTTCTTTTTTATAAGCAACCCTAAAAATCTAGAAAAAAATTATGATCAGAGGCAAAGTCTTCCTATAATATTACTTATTGCTCACCTTAATCTATAGATACCATGACGTACAACATCATGCTCATTTCTCTAAAACAATGGCTCCTCCAGACATCTTAGAATGTTCTGGCCCAACATTCTTAAAGCACAAGAAAAACCTTTGCAATGCCAGGATGCCTCTTTATAAGTTTAAAATATTATCTTCAAGCGCATAGGTGATATATTATCTTCCAATGCATGTGTGATCTAGAAGAAGAATTGGAGTAACCATTTGTGCCCAAGTGTATAAGGAAAGAAAAAGAAAGAAAGAAAACACGATAAAACACCCTTTTTAGGAGGTCATGACAGGAGAGACTTTTCATCTAAGGGTTCAAAAAATCAATTAAAGCAAACCTACTATTAGAGCCCAAATCAAATTCACTCCAGATCCTACCAACATTCGCAAGAGGAATCCAAACTGCTATTCAGACATGGTAACTGGTTCAAGTCTTTCTTTCCATCTGAGTTTAAACTCATTATGGAACCAGGATTAACTGGGAAAATATTGCAAACAAATTTTAAATATGTCAGAAAAACAACACATGCTACAATAAAAAGCCATCCAGAGTTATCTAATTCAGAATTTCACAAGCTTAAATAAATCTCATTATTTTTGAATGACAGGTTCCTTCTATGCACATTTATTTTTCCTGATAAGCAATCAAATTTTGCTAAAGTCAAAGGACACACCCAAGCACACAAGGGACATTTACAAAAGCAACACCTAAACAGAAAAAGAAGAAAAAAAAAAAAAAAAGATAAAAAAGGTATGGAAACTAGAAATATGAAAACCAGGCAGCCATCCAATGAAAAAGGGAATTAAATATAAAGGCCTTTAATGGAGTCAAAGGGTCGTATGGGTAGGGATTTGGAAATTCATTAGGAAGGGTTGGGAGGAGTTTTCTAGTTTTACTAGATTCGAGGTGGGGGACAGCTCCAAGGTTAGTTTTTTGCAGGACTTTTGGTGTGAGGTACTACCCATTAAGGGAGCATTTCTGGAACTGTTTAGCATTGCTTGCCTTAGGGATGCTTCTGTGGAAGATAATCTTCAGTTCTTAATAGCTCTTCTCAGTGGAACGCTAATTTCGTTAGAGCGGATCATGATTGGGAGTTGAAATTCTTTACTTTGTTCTTCAATCAGTTGTACTCCATTAGTTTGAGACAGGATAGTGTAAACAAGCTTTATTGGACCACCTCCAAGAGAGGGCAGTTTGAGGTTAGCATGTTCTGTAATATATTAATCCCCCTAGAGATCATGTTTTTTCCCTCAAAGGTGTATTTGGCGGAGTAAAGCCCCTTTGAGAGTGCCTTTTCTTTTTTGCTTAGATGGCTGCTTTAGGTGAGATCCACTCTTTGGATAACTTAAGGAAGTGGCACATCATTGTGATTGATTGGTGTTGTTTGTGTAAGAAGAGTGAAGAAACCGTCGACCATATTTTACTCCGTTCTAGTGCCTTATGGAACTCTAATTTCAGATTGCTCGGCTTAGTGTGGGTCATGCCATCTCGGAAAAAAAAAAAAAAAAAATATGTTCCTCCTAAAACAAAATTAAGAATTATTATAGCAGCTGCAAAGAATATTTGGAGTTCAACATCAGTAGGGAAATGTGCTGTGTAACCAATGCTTATTCACATCTTTACCATAATGCATTACAAACATAACACTTGCTTAGAGACAGTCACTAGATGAGATTCAACATCACAACGGGAAATTAAACATACCAACTCTGATGGTAACAGATCTGCTTCGATGAAGAGCCTCTGTGATAAGTCTATATTTGCAAGTTTCTCAGCAAGTGCGTGCAAATTCAGAGAGAGAAATGACGCCTGTACATTAAAATTATCCAGGTTGGAAAGAAGACAAAGGTTGGAAGATAACATACAGGTAACCCAACTAATGTCAAGAAACAGCTAAAGGTGGCCTGCAGCAAAACTCTAATGAAACAATGACAGGAACAAGAGCATGGCTTAACATGGAACTGCGAAGCACAAACTGGCTTTGGTGCCTGTTATATTTGTATGCAAGAACATGCCATTCTTCATTTGTATTTTCTAATCTATGTGATTGTTCAAGTATAGATTCCTCTTTTTTTTAAAAAAAAAAATTAAATGCTATAGACTTTAATACACTAAGTGTCTACATAGAAGAATAATCATTCAATGTGGTAGAGAGTAGGAACAAATTAAAAGTGCTCTTGGGACTCAGTGAACCTGGAATTGCTTACAAACAAAAGCACAACAGAAACAATGCAAGACAAATATACCTCACCCACTTTTTTTTTTTTTTTTTTGATAGGTAATCAAGAAAGCTTTATAAAAAGCATAGGCGCCCCCAAGCATATAGGAAGTATACAAAAAAGGACAAAAAAGCAACAACAACAACAACAAAAATGAAAAAGAAAAAGAAAAAGAAAAACAGGAAAGAACAAAGAGAAGAACCTTGCACATGCAAGACAAATATGCCTCACCCCTCCCATGCCATGTTGTGTTGTGTCAGACTAAAGTCCCTTGCACATCTTTAAAAGTGTCCACACAACATTGGTTATACATATTTACAACATCTAAACCGACCTAGAGTAAGAAAAAAGCCTGGATAAGAATAATTCATCTGAACATGACAAATTCGGTTGTGTAGCACAGTAAATAACATACTGGAGGGGGGATCGTTATGGCTTTTCATCCATATCCAACTTTCAGAATATATGTAGCCAGGAACATTTCATAATACAAGAAATTCTGAGGCTTACTTCAAATTCCCGCAACAATTCTCAACTCCCTAAATCAACTACTCTCTCCTAGAGCCCCCCCCCCACCTGGTCCCCCCTCCCCCTACTCTCTTCCCCATAACAAGCACAGCCATAGTAGACAGAACCAAGTAAATCCTATAAGCTGTATGGTTGTCTTATCAGAAAGACAAGCACAACCCAGAATTACTTCGTGGCTTGATGTATTGCATATGCCCTTTTTTTTTTTTTTTTTTCTTTTTTGATAACCAGGGTGATGCATATCCATTTTTTTTTTTCAAAATGTGGAGCATCAACAGCAATATTCGAGTAATGTTTAATGTTTTCTTTCTTTTGATTGGTAGGTAAAATGCATTTTCTCTTTCTCACAAAACAGTTGGATTCAGCTTAATATGTGACTCTAACAAATGTACATACAAACAAGGTTAGGTTAATTTCAAGTCAAGAACAGCAACAAAAACAAGTGAAATTCTCAAAGAGAGAGAGAGAAGCCCCTACTCATAGATTGACAAAGCAACTGAAAAGCAAAGAAATCATAAAGCTCCACTATACTCAAGCATGAAAAATGTATTTGAGATGCTTAAACCCCAAGGGGTTGGCCCAAGTGGTGCAGGCCACGGTCTTGGAGGTTTGCTCCCTTCAAGGATCCAAGTTCAACATCTCTTGAGTACAAACAATCCCTTGGGATTACATCTCCTAGTGAAAAACCAGCAATTTACCCAATTCTGTGTAGGGAAACAGGGATGGGTTTGAAGGACCCTACCTTGTAGAGGTTCCCGATATCAAAAGAAAAAAGGCTAGGTTAATTTTAAGTCAAGAACAGCAACAAAAACAAGTGAAATTCTCAGAGAGAGAGAGAAGCCCCTACTCATAGATTGACAAAGCAACTGAAAAGCAAAGAAATCATAAAGCTCCACTATACTCGAGCATGAAAAATGTATCTAAGATGCTTAAATTGTAATACTAGGTTATGCCCAATTAAGAATTAACTGCTCAAGCTCTCCTTTTCTGTCCTTTTTGACATCTAACTCTGGTTTAAAGAGTAGATAACAAGAAAAGCATATATAGTGAACTACCTCATGAGTTGCAGCTATCTTGTCTTCTACAACAAAATTATTATCTCCAATCCACGAAAGAATGCCCTCTCCCCTAACAGACAGCATAGGGCCTAGTCCCTGGTTGAATTCTCCTGTCAAATTAGCCATGAACAACTTTACATCAAGCACTTAAATTTGAAACCTTAACTACAAGAACATGAAAAAGAGGATGACATTTTTAGTTGGACTATAATGCTATACATAAAAGTAATGTAAATAGCCCAGTACAAGTCCACAAATACTTTGGCTACTGTATAAACAGCTAAAGTCATTTAAACAATATAAAAAGTTACACCCAATAATGACAAAGAAGCAAGGACTCACCAGGCATAACATCATCCAAAGAAGGAAAGCCATCCAAATATAAACTTGACTGAGACTGAGACTGAGCCTCAGCAATCAGGTGACGATAGTCTGCTCCTTTACTCTTGGGCAAAATAACATCAGAAGGTTGACCTGCGCCATCACTGGCTGATGGATTTTCAAATTCTTCCTCATATCGGTCCCAATTTGAGGGGAGTTTAGACGCACCCTGGGACCGATGGGTTTTCTCTGTAACTTGCTTTCCCAATGGCTTCTTTGCATTGCCAGCAACGTTACTCCCATCAGATGGGGCTTTTGGTTTTTGATTTGTATGAAGGCCGTGCGGCTTTTTGCTATGGTGTTGAGTATGAGCCCTCTTTGACTTAGCCAGAGCCTTTACATCCATTACAGATTAAACTACTATATACTTTCTAGCACACTGTTTTTCAAATTTTAACTCTCCCCCTGCAACATAGAAACCTAAGAATCACAAACAGCATATACAGTACAAATTGCTAGCTGCTAAGAACTAAACTTCCTTTCTAGAAAAAGAGAAGTAGATTTAGGTTGTGTTTGGCAAACCATTTCATCCCCTCGTTATTGTTCACACATCATTTTCTAAAAAAAAACAATCAATATCAAAACATTCTAATTTTTTTTTTCACTTTTTATATCACATTATTAACTTTTTATTACCATTCAAATTAAAAAATCACTACAAAATTCCGTACAAAAAATTCAAAACTTTATATCACATTAATCCTTTTCTACTATAGTCACAAGAGAAATGTTAGGAGTACTAACTCTTTTACTAACATATGAATACTAATATGATGTAGAGCTTATTCATTGGAGAGGATAAAAAACAATTAATAAAAAAAATGCTACGAATACCAATAAATAAGCTTCACAATCATGTTAGTACTCATCTATTAGTAAACAAGTTAGTACCCCAAGCATTTCTGATCACAAAGGTAAAACCATTTGCCAAACAAGGCTTAACCTTCCAAATCTTATAGAAACCAATAAGATTTGGCATGGGTTAGATTGGGTTTGGCATAAAAGTAATACAACCCAACTAGGAAGATGAAGTAATCAACATTGCTCGGTTCAATAAGGATAATTAGAATGATGCAAATTCTTCTCAAGAAAATTAAAATATTTCAATTGCATTAAGCAAATTGGGTAAAAATACAACAAAATTGGCACATTCAAGTCCAACACTATCCTGGAAGAGAGCTGTCCTTTCATGCTATCAAAGTATGTTGTATATTGAGTAAAAAGCAGCAACTTCTCTATATATTACCAGTCTTATACCAACTAAAAATAGCAAAAGTAGTTTGGATTAAACTGGAAAAAAGAAAATGCACAAACTGATAGGATTCTCGGGGATTCTAGAATCCTCCCCTTGGCTTGCTCTCCATTCTCGGCTTCCTCGCTACGTCAATTTCAGAGCATTCGTTCTTGGGAGGTTCCGTCGGATCCTGAATTTTTTTTTTCCTCCTAGTGGCGGTTTCTCTTTCCCGTTGCCGTTCTTGCGCCGCGTTTTGGTGGTTGGGGAGCCGTGAAGTAGTGGTGTTGCTGCCCAGGAATTTGTGGAGTGACAGCCGCTGGTATGTGGGAATTGGGCGTGAATCCAGTTTGCTTGAAGGTTTAAATGAGGAAGACAAAAGGTGTTTGTCTACAGGCTAATACCAATCCAGGTGAGCATTTGTTCATCCCTATCCCAATGTAAGGATATACTTATCGTCATTTTAAGGCTCGTGCGTATTCTGGTTTAGTAGTGGAACTGTACAGTTTGGATACGTGTTTAAGATAACCTTGGCCCAGATTTTGTTATTCTGTGGATAGCCTATTCTGTGTAAGGGAAAAAAAAAAAAACAAGGGGAAACTTCACTTACTTCCCCTGAACTTTGGCCACTTTTACAAATACCTCCAACATTCAAAATCTCTCACTTAGGTGTATTAAACTTTGGTTTTCTCTCACTTTACTCCTTCTATATGGAAAATCCTTCGCAATGCTAATTTTATTCCTGACTCTAAAACTATACTATTTTGAGTTCCAAAACTACAATACTCATCAGCCCAAAACAAAGTCGTTTTGGCCATTTTTTTTTTTTTAAAAAGAAAAGATGAAAATCTGGAGCCACCCCCACGACCACCCTCATGCCCAAGGGGGTTGTTTGGCTAAAATCCCAAAAGGTCAAAAAAGGGGGTGTTAAAATGGGTTTTGGGCTTTTGGAGTGGCCGGACCACCCCCAAAAGCCCAAAACTCATTTTTCCTTTTTTTTTTTTTTGGGCCTTTTGGGGGTTGCGGGACCACCCCCTTGAGCATGGGGGTGGTTTGACCACCCCCAAACCAGCTATGGGGGTGGCCGATTTTCATCTTTTTAAAAAAAAAAAAAAAATTAATGGCCAAAATGATGTCGTTTTGGGCTGGTAGGTATTGTAGTTTTGGAACCCAAAATAGTGTAGTTTTGGAGTTAAGGGTAAAATTGGCATTTTGTTAGGATTTTCTGTACAAAAGGGGCAAAGTGAGAGAAAACCGAACTTTGATACACTTAAGTGAAAGAAAATCAAAGTTGGATATACTTAAGTGTGAGATTTTGAATGTTGGGAGGGTATTTACAAAAATGATTAAAATTTAGGAGGGTAAGTGAAGTTTTCCCAAAAAAGAATTTTGGTATGCCCTATACATGCAACCAAGAGCAAGTTCTTGGAACTTTTCAAAATTGAAATATATTAAATTTAGAATTTTTAAACTTTAAGAGTAACTACAAAAGAAATGAAAAGTTCATTGGAGTTAAATGAAGTTTCTCTCAATAACTATATACACCATTGATTGAAAAAGTCACCCATTAGAGTGGAAATCATTTCGAGAACAAAATGATAGAAGTAAGAGAGAATAGAATTGTTAGAGAATGATGATAAGTATTCGCTCTGACTTCAACTCTATTTATAGTCATAATATTACTTTTCACCAAGAGTTATATCTTATCACTTTTCATAACCTTCATGAAAGTTATTTACCTTTCATGGGTATGATAGTGTATGGGAATCATGACCATACTTGTTATGGCGTAATCATCTTTAAATTATCATCTCTTACTTGATCACACTATAATATCAAGTAACCTAGTTGAACATTACCACTTTGATAACAATACTAGTTTTTATACATGTCAACTCTCATCTATAGAGACTACATATTGTTGTTATATTATGCCTTTTATAGTGTATAATGTCTCAATCCTATCAATAAAAGCCACAAAAAGTGGTTTAAACACCAAAATAGAAAGCACGGGTAGGGGCAAACCTACTCAAACTCCTGAAAGGTAACAACAAAAACCAATGGGCCGGTGAAGGTTGTTGAAGAGAAAGTACTTTAAAATCATCCGGATCGGAAAAGGAAAGTTCACTCCATATTTTGGTACAATAACCCAAGTAACAAAGAGGTGCATGCATAAACATAAAAACAGCAAAATAACCCAAAGAACACAGCAACTTATTTACTTTGAAATATCTTCCCAAGTATCATTGCTTTAATAACATTACTTCTTAATTGTCACCCAAATTGCTTCCCAAGGGCTCGTTTGAGTGTGCGGTTTTTTATTTTATTATTTTCTTCTATTTTTTATTGAATTCAAAATTATGAACACCAAGATTTTTTATTTTTTATTTTTAAATTATGTTTGAATAGTTTAGAGAATATGAAACAAAATTAAAAAAGAGGTTTGGGAAGATAAATTAAATTGAATATATTTGATAAAAAAATAAAAAAGAAATATATAAATTAAAATTAAAATTAAAAAATTATCAATAAAATAAAATATAAAGCTGGGGTGGTTCAAAAACCACCCTAGGGGTGGCAAAAGGGGGATTGAGATCCCCGACAATAGTGAGAAAATTGGCAGGATTTTTTTTAAATCTTGGCCATTTATTTTGATCCAACAGACATAAACTTGTTACATGTCTCACTTAATATAAAATAATAAAATATTATTTAAAATTTAAAAGTAAATATAAAATAAAATAATAAAAAATATATGTTTTTTAAAACATAGGGTGGTTTGGCCACCCCATTTTCACCCTAGGGGGTGCCGACACCACCTTTAAGGCCTTAAGGGGTGGTTCTGTAATACCCCGATAAAAACAACCATTTTATTAAGCAGAATATTTTTCATAAGAGCAATCAACAAAGGTTTTCAATAAAGGTGTTTTAACGAGACTTAAAACCCTTAGCGTTAACCTAATAACGCTTTGAACCTTTAGAAAATATAAGCCAAACACTAACCTTCGGGAGGCAGATGTACACTAGGTCTGGTGGATGTACGTTGTTGTTTGTAGTACGGACGTACAGGGGGGGACCATCGGATGTATGCTCTGTAAATAGTATAACGGACGTACGCTGTTGTTTGTAGTATGGACGTACGGGGGGGACCACCAGATGTACGCTCTATAAATAGTACAATGGACGTACGTGGGACCATCGGATGTATGCTACTTTTGGGATACCAGACGTCCACTAGGGTTGCCAGACGTCCGCTGCTTTGTTAGAGAGTTGATGTTGAACTTTCCTTATAAATATCCCGTTCCACCTCTTATTTCTCACGCCTATTTCCTTCTCCTAGTATGCCACTAGGCTGCCAAAATCCTTCCTTTGAGTTTTGTGTGAGAAATTGGTGAGAGTGAGCTTTAAGAGAAGTTTCCAAGGAGGAGAGACCATGTCCGTGCTTAGCTTCAGGGTAAGCTCTATTCTCTTTGTACTTAGCATTATTTTAACTTATATTTCTGCTTTGATGAGGTTTTCCAAGTGTTCATTAAGCATTCTTTAAAGAAAATGATGTTTTCAAAGATTTTCTCAAAGTTTCGTTGTGCTGTAATTTCTTCATTGCATGTATTGTTTTGCTAACTTAGAAGAGGTTTAGAGGTTTATAAATGTCATTAGAAACATGTACTATTCGAATTTTAAAATGGTGTAATTAACACACTGTGTGAATGTATGCCATCGAGGCTGGACATACGGTCAGTAGGCAGAGCACCGGTTTTGAGTTTCACACGTGTATGCTTAGGTTTAGCCATATTTCTAGGTTTCGTAAGGCTTAGAATAATGATCCCTTGTATCCGTTATAACATGAATTAGCTTGGTCGGAGGATTCGCTTGAGTACACGAGGTAAGTAAACACTTACACCATTTTTACGTAAAATGTGGGATATGTCAATTGACTGACTACAAGTATAATATGAGTATGCTTACTTTCTATAATTACTTGGTAACTGTGTTATTAATTTCTGCTAAGATGCATCGTAAGACATGGTAAGTCGATATGTGCGGTATGAACAGGTTATGAGCTTACTATATATATTGCATATTATGGTCAAATGTGTGTGTTATATGAGATCTTTGGATCTATTGGTTTTGTGACTACGGTGCAACCATTGCCAATGGTTCGGTCACTATAGGATGGGCATCATTAGTTAGTGTGAGCCACTCGAGGTTAAACTCATTTGTGCCATTAATGTTACGTATGGTATGTTATGCAATGATTGGGACATTGTCATTGTATTATAGGTCCCTCGAGACAACACCAACCTTGTCGAGAAGGGGTAATATCTTGAGTAGACCATATGAGAGTTATGACTTATAATCCATTACCCTTTTTCTGCATTAAAAGCACTTAAGTAATTATCGCCGGTTCTACATCATAAGCTTTGAAAACTCTAAAATCTATTAAATGGTGTATTAGCGGGGTAATGCCCTCTTTTTGGCTACACTCAAATTGCACGTTTACTTTCATTAATTGGGCTCATGTCATACCTAATTTGTAGGGTTTACTTACTAAGTCGTTAGACTTACGTGATTATTATTCTCTAGGTAATCTAGTTTATTGCTATGGAAGTGGCAAGAGATGCTACTGTCCGACTGGTTAACCTTTACTTATAATTACAGGTTTGTCTTTACTATTTAGTAGCTCCATATTCTTACTTGATGAATTATGATGATTCAGATTTATTTACATTCCTTGCATTTACTTTGACAATTTTATAAGGGTGATTTTTATTTGGTCACAAGTTGGCTTAAATGAGTGAATTGCCAGTAACTCTACCGCATTAGTCTAGACTAATTTTGAGGTATTATAGGTTTGGCCACCCCTAGGCCAAACCCATCTATGGGTTTAGATGGGTTTGGCCTTAGGAGATGGCCAAACCACCCCTAAGGCCCTAGGGGGCGGCGTCGTCGTCCACCCCCAAAGGCTGGTTGGGGGTTGCCGACACCACCCCTAGGGCCCTAAGGGGCGGCGTCATCCACACCCAAAGGCCGATTGGGGGTGGCCGAGCCACCCCATTTTTTAAAATTATTTTATTTTTTAATAAATTATTTTATTATTTTGTGATTTTATTTTATATTTATTTTTAAATTTTAAATAATATCTTATTATTTTATATTGGGTAGGACACGTGACAGGTTGACAACTGTTGGATGAAAATGAGTGGCTAAGATTTAAAAAAAAATCCATGTACAATTCTTAAAGAAGAGCCAGAGATCTCAATCCGAGAAAGGGTGGCCAAACCCCTAGAGGTGGCATGGCCACCCTTGAGTTTTTTTTTTTATATATATATATTTTGAGTTGGGTTGAAATAATACCCAAACATGATTTCATAAAATAGTAAAATTTAGTAAAAAATAAATGGACTTCCAAACAAGCAAATCTCTATCACCAATTTCAACAGTTGACAGTTTACTTTGAATTTCAATAAGATTATCAAACTAATAGTCATACACCACCCTAAACAGTGAGTGATAATATATATATTTTAAAAAAAAAAATTTTTTGCTCGTTAAAATTTTTTGTTAAATTTTGTCAAAATTCTCAAAAAATACATTTTTAATAAAAAAAGATGTTGCAAAAATATTGCAGATATTTTTTTTAATAAAAAAATAAAAGCCTAAATCGTTACAATTTTAATTTTTTTCTAATAAAATAATATGAGTATTTAAAAATTTTGACAAGATTTAATAAAAAAATTTAAGAAAAAGAGATAAGTGAAAAAAATTAAAAGTTCAATATCTTTGATAGAAAGTTTTAAATTTCAAAAGGTGTAAAAGTTCCATAAAAAATTGTAAAATTTCTCTTAAATAATATGAACCATAGCATGTTTTTACACTCTTGTGATTGATCATGCTTCACTAGAAAAGAATAGATGAGTAAGTTTACAAAAAGTATTTTCAAAGGCAAAAGTTGAAGCACATTAGAGATTAATGTGGCGGCAATATAAAAAATTTATTAACTCCTAACATATTTCTTATTAAAAAAAAATTAGAGATTTTGGGAGGCAAATGATGTGTCGGTGTATGAATGGATCGACCCAAAAATACATCCTAGTTGGAAGCTTTTTCAATCCATGTCACTGTCGCACACTAAACAAATAATTAAATGTATTAATTGGTGCAAGTTGCAGAATGGATGAGAGAGGAGAATAATGCTACTTTTCTTTATAATTTTATACGGATACATAGCATTAACTCAGGGAATGATTTGGAGTGGAATTGTCAGGAGAGACGTTTGAGTCTTAATTGAAGTTAATAGACATTGGTCAAAATTTTATGTGTTTAATAATATATATGCTGATATAATGGAACAATAAAAAATAATTAGATATTATCCAATTCAAATGAATTAGAGAGAATTGTAATTTTAAAATTTTGAACTTAAAATATAAAGGTAATTATCATTTTTTTCATGAACTATCGCTCAGTTATCATATACTCCATCAACTATCAACTTTACATCACGACTCTATCAAATTACCATTTCGTTACCAAAATCTCCTTCTGTCAGTCAATGTCATTAAGTCAGATGATCAACCCATCATGTGCAAATTACATGCCTTGAATGTGTATGCAATTTTTTTTTGGTAATTATCTTTTTTTTTTTTATGAACTGTTACTCGATTATCATATATCTTATCAACCATCAACTTTATGCACACGTGATGAGTTGAATGTTCGACTTAACAATTTTGACTAATAAAATGAGAACTTTAATAACAAAATAATAGTTTGATGGGATTATAATAAAATTAATAGTTGATGTAAATATATGATAATTGAATGATAGTTTACTAGGAATGATGATTGACTCAAGTATTTAACAACATAACACAAATCTTTAATATAGGTCAGGGCCCACAATAATGCAACCTTATACGAGTAGGCGAGTAATCTTCTCATTCCCAATATCTTCTCACCTCGGTTTTATCTCATTCCCCCTACTCTAAAAGCTTTGTTTGATGCATCAATGGCAGCCAATTGGTATTTGAGAAAATAAAGGCTTATAAAGTGGTATGACGCAAGCTAGGAAGATAATTTGAAAAAGAAAAATATCCAAACAACAACTTAAACCAAAACTAATATTTATTAGCTACACTCTACACTCCCCTCCCTCCATGGATGGAATGAGAAGTGGGTGAGTAAGCTAAAACTTGTAAAGATTCCTCTACCATACCAATATAGTTACCATTAACCTCTACTTTTGTTACCGTTTTTGTAAATGGGTCGTAATAAACCAGCTGCCCCTCGCGGTTTTCCATGAGCAACTCTCCGTTCTTCCAAAAACCCAACGGCCATTCCAGACCCGGAAAAGCTTCAATCCTCAGAAGCGGAGTCCACGATTCCTTTACACCAAATTCAAGCAAAACCCATAAATCAAACGATTTCCCCTCCCATTTGCTTTCATTGCGCACAACAAGCATGGCGACCGATTCGTTTAGCACCGTGAGGGCCCTCACATCACTGGGCCTCCCAAGAACACTAGCGTCCGGCAACGGCGTCGTTCTGAACACTTCCTCGCTCACGTCGAAAGCAATTATCTTTTCATTCTTCACACGGCGTGACGTCCACCAGAAACAAACCCCATTTGCGTATGCCCACCGAGACCGTGTATTGGGTGTACTGGAATGGGGCACATCTCCATTGACGGCAAGCTTTCTCCAAGAACCGCCGCTTCTTAGCCTATACACCTCCGCTACCTGCTTCAGACGAAGAACCGGCACTCCCAGGTTCGTGATGCGAACCGGCGGTTCACGCTCCGTAACATAACGAATCCGCATAACCTTAAACTCATTTCGTTTGTGGTCGAAGCCAAAACTAACAGTGTCCACCATGCACGCGCCAGGCAGGGCCTTCAGCTCTGAAGTGGCGGGGTTCCAGACAAAGATGTCGTCGCCGTTGAAGTAGTAGTCGAAGAGGCACAGCAAGCCATTACAGGAACCCACAATGGTAAGCTCACGTAGGCTTCGTACGGGAAGAATTCGAGGGGTTTGAGAGGCGGAGGAAAGGGTTTGGTAGGGAGGAAAGAGCAAGTGATGGTTCTGGGAATCGAAGCGGTGGTGCGTTTTATGAGGAGGTGATGGGCGGCGGTGGTGGTGAGAATGTACTGGTTGAGGAGGCTTTTGGATACGTAATTGGGGGTGCCGATGAGGAAGAGCCAGGATTTGGAGACGGATCTGAATCGGAGAAGAGACTTTGGAGGCAGCCTGGAGAGGATTTTGAGAACCAGGTCCTCAGGGGATAGGTCGACATGGCGCTGCGCCTCTCCCTCCGAAATGGCAGGACAGTTTGCGCCTCTACGAGATGTTTCCGTGGAATATATATTTCTCTGGAAAAATTACGGTTTACTTGTTTTTGAATTTCATCGTCGAAGCTTTAATTTTTGCAATTTATTCCTTTAAAGTTTTATTTATTTATTTATTTTTTTAATTTGATCAATTATATTTAAAACTTCTTAGATTACCTATAATTTTTTTAAAAAATTCAAAAAAAAATTCGGGATGGTTGTAGTCACCCTTTTAGCAATCTAGCCATTTTTGCACTCCTAAGTTTATTTTTTTATTTATAAAAAATAAAAAATAAGGATGACAATTTTGGAATAATATTGGTCGAATTGAAAAAAATTAAAACTTTGTGGGGGTGAATTACAAAAATTAAAATTTTAGTATTCAATTGAAAAAAATTGTTAACTTTGAGGAGTAAACTATAATTGTTTCTATTTCTTTTAATTAGAGAAATTCCGTGACTTTGTAAAATTGTATATATAATATATTATTGGGTGATTCATAATGACATGAATGCCCTTGATAATGGTACATTAACAATAACACCATCATGCATTATTATAACGGATTTGAATCAGATGATATCTTTTTTTTTTGAATCCGATAATATCTTAGATCATTCATAATGGAAGAGCTAAATGTCATTTTTATCTAAAATAACTCTTTAAATTGATAAAATACCATCTACATTGGATAAGTTAAAAAAAATGTAGAATAAATTTTTTGTTAAATGAGCTAAAAAAAAAGCTACATGTAGCCACAATATTAAAAGAGATATTTTCCTACATTTTCTCCCACGTTTGTTTTTTCCTCCCACTATCTCTCACAAAATTTTCTTCCCAAGTTTTTTTTATTGTTTCTCTCACTTATTTTCTCTTTTTTCAAAATTTTCTCCTACTATTTCTCTTTCGCATCTCATTTTTTCCAAAATTTTATCCTATTATTTCTCTCTCCACATTACTTTTTTCTTAAAAATTGAAAAATAAAATATTAAGAAAAATACAATCATTATAAAAAATAAAAAAATAATTAAAATTAAATGATATAGATAAAAATATAACTAATTGGATGTAGGAGATCCTTAAAAAGTTATTAGCTAAACTAGTTGAATTAAGTTTTGAGGAGCTATTTTACATAAAAAATTAGCTCCTCCATTGTGAATGCCCTTATTAGTTAGAGCATTTTCAATGGAATAGTTAAATGACATTTTTATCTAAAATAACTCTTTAAATAGATAAAATATTCTCCACATTGGAGAAACTAAAAAAAATATAGAATATATATTTTATCAAATGAGTTAAAAAAAAGTCACATGTAATGACACTATTTAAGGGCATTCACAATGGAAGAACTAATTTTTTTTTTTTATATAAAATAGCTCATCAAAACTCAATTTATCTAGTTTATCTAATAATTTTTTAAGGACCTCCTACATCCAATTATTTATATTTTTATCTATATCATTTAATTTTGGGGTTTGCTAGGTTCTCCCTATAGTGTTTTTCAGGTGTTCTTCCAGTCTTATATAGAACATGATTTTTAAAAAAAAAAAAAATTGTAGTATCATTTTTTTGCTAATATATTAATTTTTATGACTTAATAGTTAGGTTCTAATATTTTAAAACTTGTTTTTGAATTCAAAATTAAAACCTAAGGGTGGAAGGTGAATCCTTTAGGGATGATATCACCAAAAATGGATTTGATCATCCTAAATTTGATGCTAATGCCTCACAAATTTGGTGTTAATGCCTCAAATTTGGTGTTAATGTCTAAAAAAATCGGTGGTGGAGGCCACTACAATTTTATTTTTTCTTAAATCATGTTTTACGTAAGATTGGGAGAACGTTAGGAGAACTTACAGGGAGAACCCATAGTATTTTCCTTTAATTTTTAATTTTTTTTTTAATTTTTTATAATGATTGTATTTTTCTTAAATATCTTATTTTTCAACTTTTGAGAATGAAAAGAGAAATAATAGGAGAAAATATTGGAAAAAATGAGATGTGAAAGAGAAATAGTAAGAGAAAATTTTGAAAAAAAAAAACAAAACAGGTGAGAGAAACAATAAAAAAATGTGGGGAGAAAATTTTGGGAGAGATAGTGGGAGAAAAAAAAACGTGGGAAGAAAATTTAGGAAAATAACTATTTGAATAATGCTGCTACATGTAGCTTTATTTTAGCTCATTTAATAAAGAGAAATGTTAAAGGCACAACATACACCCAACAAAGACCCAACTTCTTCCTTTAAGTGTTAGATTTTTTTTTAAAAAAAAAAAAAAACTGTTAGTGGAGGAGAGAGAAAGCTTTAAACTGTAAAATAGGAGAAAAGTTGGGTCTTTGTTGGGTCTTTGTTGGGTCTTTGTTGTGGCTATATCACATCTCATAAATAAAATATCTATTCTACATTTTTTTTAACTTCTCCAATGTAGATGATATTTTATCAATTTAAGGAGCTATTTTAGATAAAAGTGTCATTTAGCTCCTTCATTGTGAATAAGTGTCATTTAGCTAAATTTTATTTCCACGTTTTTTTATTGTTTCTCTCACCTGTTTTTTCTTTTTCTAAAAATTTCTCCTATTATTTCTCTCTCCACATCATCTTTTTCTCAAAAGTTGAAAAATAAGATATTTAAGAAAAATACAATCATTATAAAAAAATAAAAAATTAAATGATATAGATAAAAATATAACTAATTGGATGTAGGAGACCCTTAAAAAAGTTATTAACTAAATTAGATAAATTGAGTTTTGATGAGCTATTTTACATAATTTGAGTTTTGAGGAACTATTGCTAATTAAATATTATCCAGTTCAAATAAACTAAAGAAAATCCTAATTCTTTTAGAACGAGCTTTTTATATTTAGTTTTTTTCTCTCATAATTTAACATTAGTTATTATAGATGAATATTTTTGTCATCTCAAAAATTAAAAAGACAAAAATACTCTTACACTATAACTAATTAGATATTATTATCTATCTAATTGGTTTAAAACTAAAAAATTAATAATATTTAACTATAGTAGAGAAATGTATAGAAAGTTTGATGTTTAACTTATTTTAAATCTGGTTCTCTAAATTTGATAAAGTAATTAACTATTTAAGGAGTCCATTGTGAATGCTCTTAGAGGTCAAATTACTTTTTGCTTTTTATTCAATTAAATTTCATAAATTATAAAAAAGGAGAGATGAAAGAAATGATCGAGAAATGAAATTTTTAAATCCACTCCCATAAGCTTTTATGCTTTTTGCAGAATACATTAACGTTCAAAATCCTCATTTTTAGGGTGCCAATGCGAGGCGTTAATAACCGCAACTTAATATTTAACCGTTATAACCGTCAACCGCCTAACTCTTAGCAAGCTATAACACGCTAACCGCTAACTAACCGTTATAACCTATATTTTATAATTATAAATATAATAATATACATATAACATAATCAATTGATCATTAATAATTAAATCACATTTTATTTTAGATAATTAAATCACAATGTAAGTGTTAATATATTATCACTATAATTTATATGATTATAAGTATGCAAGTTTATGCTAATATAAGTTAAAAGGGTAGCAAAATCTATCTCAATTCTCAATCAAAGAGAGAGGTAAACAAAACTAAATTGATTCATAAAGTTCATATTCTACAATAATTGAACTATTAAGACTAAAGGATCTTAAATTTGATTAAGTAAATATGATTCATAATTTAAATCATTAATCTTATTATCTAATTTAATTATTATTTATTAAGATCATATGACTATATAGTATATAATATCAAATTAAATAATTGATATTAAATTCAACAATATGATACTTATAACAATAATTAAAGTATTAAGATTAAAGGATATCAAACTTGATTAAGTAAATATGATAATCATTTAAATCATTAATCCTATTATCTGATTTAATTATTAAGATCATATGATATGACTATAATATCAAGTTAAGTAATTGATATTATATTCAACAATGTGATACTTAATTACTTATAACAATAATTGAAGCATTAAGATTAAAGGACATCAAACTTGATTAGGTAAATATGATCATAATTGAAATCATTAATCCTATTATGTAATTTAATTATTAAGATCATAATATCATATAACTATATAATATCAAATTAAGTAATTGATATTAAATTCAACAATATGATACTTATAACAATAATTGAAGTATTAAAATTAAAAGATATCAAACTTGATAAAGTAAATATGATCATAATTTAAATCATTAATTCTATTATGTAATTTAATTATTAAAATCATATGATATGACTATATAATATCAAATTAAGTAATTGATATTAGATTCAACAATGTGATACTTAATTACTTATAACAATAATTGAAGCATTAAGATTAAAAGATATCAAACTTGATTAGGTAATTATGATCATAATTGAAATCATTAATCCTATTATGTAATTTAATTGTTAAGATCATAATATCATATGTCTATATAATATTAAATCAAGTAGTTGATATTAGATTCAATAATGTAATACTTATAACAATAATTGAAGTATTAAGATTAAACCATCTCAAACTTGATTAAGTAAATATGAATTGGGACAAAAAAAAAAACACAAAAAAAACCCAAAAAAAAGCCTAATTTTGAAAAAGCGGTTAGCGGGCGGTTACCTATTACACTAACGCTAACGACATTAAGCTAACGCTAACCGTTAGAAGCGGTTAAGCAGTTCTTGATAGTGAAATCTACTACTAACGCTAGAATTAGCGGTTATTGCTACTAAGCTAACCAAAGACTCATTTTGATGTATTAAAGTTTAATTTACTTCCACTTTTCCCATTCCATTAAGATTTTCTGTGAAATCCTAACAGACTAGTGTTAAATTACTAAAATACCCTTATTTTTATTATAAAAAAACTCTTGACCCGTGGGCTTATTGGTAGATGTAACCCACCCGTATTGTGACCCATGAGTCATATTATTATTATTAGGGTAAAGTCCATATTCCCCCCTCAAACTACCATCCACGGACAAAGTTTTCCTCCAAACTAGGTTAGAAGAATTTCCTTCGACCTGGTCTATAAAAGTGACATATGTCCATTTTTTTAATAACATGTGAGATGCACATGAGTTTTTAATAAAATTTATTTCAACTTTGTCCTGACTATTAAAAAAATATGTGCATTTCACATGTTAAGGAACACATGTTACTTTTATAGACCAGGTTGGAGGAAATTCCTCCAACCCAATTTGGAGGAAAACTTGTCCACCACCCAATTAACAATGTCCCTCTCAAACTACCAAAATATTGTCAATGTTCCCCCATAAAGCTAGCAAAAATATTAAAATGCCCCTATATATTTATCAATAAGACAAAAATACCCCTATAAACTCAAAAAAATTATTTAAAAAAGGAAAAATTTTAATTTAAAAAGAATGATTTTTTTTAAAAGATTTTTTTTATTTAAAATATTTTTTTTTTTTTTTTTTCAAAAAACGAAAATTTTTATTTCTTACACATAAATTGTTATTTTTTTTTAAAAAAAAAAAACAGAAATTTTTATCTAAAAAAGTTATAAAAGAAAATTCAATTTTTATAAAAAAATTGAAAATTTTTCATTATTTTCTTATACAATGGATTTGTTTTTGTTTTTATTTTTAATTTTTCACAGTTTGGATTTTTTTAATTTTTATTTAGTTTTATGTTTTTTTAGAAGTTTTAGTATTTTTTTTTTTACTGAGGGTAGTTTCTTTATTAGGGGGATTATTGACAATATTTTGATAGTTTGAAAAGGATATTGTCACAATTGAAAGTTTAGGGGGCATTGCCAATTTGGTGGTAGTTTGAGGGAAGTTTGTGGACTTTCCCCTTATTATATATATATATATATATATATATATATATATATATATATATTAATAAAAGGAAGAAGATAGGTGGACGGTGACCCGCTGTGGGTCTCCAAGTGACCCACTAGGACCCGCCGTTGGTCACCATGGTGACCACAAGTGATCGACCCCCGTGGGTCACTTTTTCTTTCTTTCTTTTTTTTTCTCTTTCTTTTCTTTATTTTTAAAATTTTTTTAATATAATAATTTTTTATTTATAAATAAGGGTAAGTTTAGAATTTTTAAAAAAATTAGGGATATAAAGGTCTTTTACTCATTTGACCGTTTGATTGAACTACAAAAATCCTAATAGAAGGAGAACTGAAAGAAAATAAAAATTGAATACACCAAAGTGAGAGTTTTTGAACATTGAGGAGTATTTACAAAAAAAGACAAAAGTTTGTGCAAGGTAAATGAAGTTACCCCTTAAATAAGTTAATGACAAAGAAAGCAAAAGTGTTATCATTCCCTTAGGTTTTCCTTGATGTAGGAAACATGAGTAATTCTAGAAGTCTCTCTTATGCTACTCTAGTGTCTATCAAAAAATGATGTGGTTCTTAAAATTATCATTCGATCAAAATCTTATAATAATTAATCACAAACCTAATAGTGATTTAAGACTCACATCATTCTTTGAGGGATGCAAGAGTGTACAATAAGAACTTGTAGTATTACTTAAGAAACACCAAGAGAGTGAAGCTTTTTAGGAGTTTTCTCTCTCTCTCTCTCTCTCTATATATATATATATATATATTAAAAAAAATAAAATTTAAAAAGTCTATTGCTAGTGCTCATATATGTATATATATATATATATATATATATAATAACAATATTTCAATATTTATCCTTTATTCATTTCATAAAAATAGAGCACGCTACTCTAACAAAACAATATCATAGATACAATGATCATAAATTTCTTTATCCAAATTTGATCTATTCTTTGTATAATTCATTAAATGTCATCATTCTAATCAATTTCCAGATCAGCAGCATATTCTGGCAAATCACGTCTTTGTCTGCTGCCCTATCCATCACAACTTTCTCAACTAGACAATTTTAGAAATATGATACAACCATAACTTAAACCTAACTAAAACCAAACTTCTATACCCAATTCCTCTCTCTCTTCTAGTTTAAGGCTCTCTTTCTCCTCCACATGCAGGTTTTATTTATTTATTAAAAAAAATCAGTCACTTAAGAAAAAAGTTGGGTCTTAATTGGATTTAAGTTGTGACTTTATCATTTTCTATAATTTTATGGCTTTTCCATCTTTGCTACAAGTGGATTCCCAAAGGCAATCTCTTTCACTACCTCTCCTATATATCAGTGACAATTCTTCCATATATGTGATAATTCATCCGCCATTGATCAATAATTTGCTAAAAAAGAGAGAGAGAGTAAACAAAAGTTAGACTAGATATCTAAGATTAGGGGTGAAAAGGATTATTGGTAAAACTAAATTTCACTAACCTTAGCGGATAACGGTTAGTATAAGCTTTTTTAAAATTGGGCTTTTTGGGCTTTTTTTGGGCCTTTTTTGGCTTTTTTTAAGCACTATAGCATTTTTCACTCTCTCTCTCTTTTTCTTCTTCTTCTTTTTTTTTTTTTTAGGTGTCTTCTTGGGCCAAATTACTATAAAAAGAGCTCATATTGAAAAATAAAAAATATTTGACCTACTTTAATTTTTTTTTTTAAAAAATCCTTATCATAAGTTCATAATTGGTTAACTTAAAATATATATATATATATATAGAAAACAAAGTTCAACACAATATATAAAAAAATATAAAAAAGGTTCGATAAAACATATAAAAAAAGGTCAACACAGCATATAAAAAAAAAAAAAAAAGTTCAAATAAAACATTAAATGATACAAATAAAACATTAAAAGCTACGAGATAGAAATCGGAGAAAGAGGTGACGAGAGAGAGCGGTTCAAGTAGAGTCTGAGAGAGAGACGGCCAAGGGCATGAGTGAGATAGGGAAGGAGAAGAGAATAAGATAAAAATTCCTACCCTAACCCTTAATGCATTTTTTTTTCTCAAAACTGACGTCGTTTTGATGTGAAATTCATTCTTATTATTAATATAAAATAGACAATATATACATGGAAAAATTAAATAAATAAATGCTAGAAGATATAAATATATACAGTTTCAAAAATATTTTATTCAATTACAAACTTATGTCTTTGATATTATATAATCATATGATCTCATTAAATTAGATCATATGATTAATGATTTAAATTATTATCATATTTACTAGTTTTTTTTTTTTTGGGAATTGAACTTATTATCTAATGATAATGCTAAAACTCCTAAGTCATAAATTCCTAATGAACTAATAGTCATACACTCATACTTAAATTAAATGATCATATTATCTCACAAATCACAAATCATATTAATATAATAAAATTATCTTAAATCTAAGATAATGTGATATATGTTTTCTAAGTATAAAGTATTTAATAATACTTTGATTCAATTGTAGTTATAGGTAACACATTGTTTAATTTAATTGTAAGTATCATACTATCATTATACATGAATAATATGAATCATATGATTAACTTGTAGACTATGACTTATGAGTTATATTATATATATATAATTTGTTATTATATAATCAAATGATTTAATAATCAATTGATCATGTGATTTAATCATTAATGATCAATTGATTAAGTTATGTGTATAAATATTATTATAATTATAATTACCAAAATATATTATATAAAAAGCGGTTAGCGGTTAGCGGTTACGGTTATTAAACCTAATAACCGCTAATAGCTAGGCGGTTATAACGGTTAGCGGTTAGCGGTTAAGCGGTTAAACGGTTTATAGCGGTTGGCTTTAACGCTCTATCTAAGATTGTTACTATTAAAGTTTTGTGTAAACAAACTCCTAAAAAACCACTAAAGTAAGTGGAAACTGAAAAAAAAAAAAAAAAAAAAATTCACCTCATAGATCACAAATCTAAAAAGAAGACAAACAAGAACTACTACAATGCGTGATCATTAGCAGACTACCACTGTATTATTTAGAAAAAAAGAAAAAAAAAAGAAAGAGTTTAGGTGTTTCTTCCCTCTCATTGAATGGTTATGTGGCCCTCAGGATTTTTTTAGTGCTTTTAGATACCGTGACTTATTAAAATCATAAAATTCTTTGTCAACCTTACATTCAACTAATCTTTTAAACATTTCCCATCAAATTTTTAATGTATTTTTATTTTTCATTTTTTATTTTACTTTCGTTAGTAAACTTTAATTAATGTATTGTACAAACATAGTAAAAATATAGCAAAACGTTAAATGGATAAATATTATAATATTAAATTGACTATATTTTACTAAATATGACTCAACGGACCAACAATATCCCTTCACACTGCAATCGATCTCTTTGATTCATGTTCTTATTTTGTCTTTCTCTGTTTTTGCATTTGCATATAGTTCTTGGGAACCTGTTTTCCGAGGAAATGGCTTCCAAGATTTTATCTGTGCGTTAAACAAGCTAATATCCTTTCTGCTGGAGCTTTCTTTTTATTAGTCCATGGAGATCTGCTCCAATGTTATTGGATTACATTTTTTTTTCAAACCCATTAAGGAATTGCTTTTTACCATTTTGTCGGAATTCTCGGAAATGCAAATATAATCTAGTGGATTTTGGTTTTTAAGGGTTTGTTTGTATTGCCTGTTTTATTTTCAGAAACCCATTAACCACAGCAAATTTAATTTGCAGCACATAGGGACGAACTCTGTTACATAATCTAACTTTCAATTTGATCACTTTCTTTTCTCTTCCCCTACGAATTTGTAGGCCATGGATTGTGCTATAACAAAAAGAAATACATGAAAGAAATATACTAAATATTAAATTTAAACATGTTTGAAATCAAGTAAAATCAATTGCATAATGGAGGGATTTTTTAATTTATTTTTAATATGGTAAATTTAGTTTAGAGTATGAGAGCAGGCAGAGATTAGCGGCCTTTTCCGTTCACTTGCTTGGCAAGGGCCAAGACAATGCTGCAAAGCTGGCTAAATGTGGTGCCCTGACTGCCTATTGGAGACTTGCCGGGTGTCATTTCCTCGATGCTTTGGTCACAGGTGTCAGCATCATCCATTGCAGCCGACACATACGTACTAATATCGTAGTTCTTGGTTATAAAGGCAGTGTTGGTGTCATCAAGTTGTTCAAGAGCATCTTGGTAGAGCTCATTGCAATCTGTCAGGGCAGCCTTAATGGGCTTGGTCGCTGATTTGAGCAATTTTTTCACTTGGTCATATATTTGGGTTGCTGTAGACGTTGCATTCTTTAGTGCAACTTTGGCTAGGACTTCCAAGCTAGTTGCAGCACGGCTTTCTGGGTCATTTTGAAGAGTTTTTCTGCACAGTTCCTTGTATAGAGTTTTATTACAAGCTGTGATGATCAAATTTTGAGCAAGAATTTGGTTTGGCCAGAGAGTTATAAGCATCAAAACGAAAACCTTTGAAATAGTGTTCATCTTTGCTTTCAAGAAAAGTTTATGTTATGGGCTTCTAATTACATACAATGAAGTGTGTCTATATATATAGAGAGAGAGAGTGAAGGGGTTAGATTGGTGCACTAAAGAAGCGCATGACCACACAATCACTTGTTTAACAAAAGTATCTCTCGGATTCTTATGATGCTGTAGTCTGCACCATCCACTCGATCCCTTATTTAACGAAACAATTACAACTCCACTGTCCTAATTACTTTCTTTAGACCAAAATGCTATTTTAATTGGTAATTAATTTGTTCGATTTTAATTGTATCCATGAACTATTTAATTTGGTTAATCATGCTAAAATAATATTGGAGCATTTTTTAAATACTTATTAAAATGACAGAATTGATAGTTTAATAAGAAAGAAATTGAAATCTTACAACTAGTTAATGAATTATGATAATATTTTAAGTTTGAATTAATTATTTATTTTTCTTAATTGATATGCCATTTGGAATTTTTTTTTTTTGGACATGTTTGCAAAAAAGTGAGAGGGGAAAGGGAATGGAAATTCGATCCGGATGACTTTTGCTTTATGAGATGTGGTTTTCAATTAATTGAGTTATTCCTTGAAAACAAGCCATTTGGCCTTTGGGTACTTGCTTGGATGCTATGTTGGAAAAGAGAGTATTTCAAAGTCATGTTATTGACGTGCCATTATTTCAAACGTTAAAAATTAATTAATTAATAATAAAAATGATTTGTTTATATATATATATTAGGTAACAAAATATATATAGTTATTATATGTGCTTTGTATTTTTTAATTTATTTGGAAATAATTAATATTAGGTAACAAAATATATATGGTTAGTAATTAATAATAAAAATTATGCAATGCTTTCACTATATATGGATATGGATAGGGTTTCTAATAAAACATGATTTAAGAAAAAATAAAATTGTAGTACCATTTTTTTTCTAATAAATTAATTTTTATGAGTTAATAGTTAGGTTCTAATGCTTTAAAACTTGTTTTTGGATTCAAAACTAAAACCTAAGGGTGGAAGGTTAACCCTTTAGGGATGATATCATCTAAAATGTATTTGATCATCCTAAATTTGATGCTAATGCCTCAATTTTGGTGCTAATGCCTCAAAAATTTGGTGCTAATACCTCAAATTATGTGCTAATGCCTAAAAAAACCGGTGGTGGAGGCCATTACAATTTTATTTTTTCTTAAATCATGTTTTACGTAAGATTAGGAGAACGCCAGAAGAACTTACGGGGAGAACCCCTAGCATTTTCCATATGGATATTATATGTGCTTTGTATTCTTTAATTTATTTGGAAATAATTAATATTAGGTAAGAAAATATATGGTTATTAATTAATAATAACAATTATGCAATGCTTTCACTATATGTGGTTATTATATGTGCTTTGTATTCTTTAATTTATTTGGAAATAATTAATATTAGGTAACAAAATATATATGGTTATTAATTAATAATAAAAATTATGCAATGCTTTCACTATATATGGTTTTATATGTGCTTCGTATTCTTTAATTTATGGTTATTAATTAATATTAGGTAGCAAAATTTATATGCCTATTAATTAGTAATAAAAATTATGCAATGCTTCACTATATATGGTTTTTATATGTGCTTTGTATTCTTTAATTTATGGTTATTAATTAATATCAGTTAACACTACAAAAAACCGGCCATTTTCTAACGTGTCAACTGTTCATCAGTTTTTAAAACGTCAGAAATTTCTAACGTGTTACATATTGAAATGTTAGAAAAATAATTTTCTAACGTGTTACTATTCACACGTTGGTAATTTCTGACGTGTGAACAGTGACACGTTAGAAAATGACAAGAGTTGAAAAATAATTTTAAAAAATAAATATTTGAAAAAAAAAATAATAATAAAAAATTGCATTTCCTAACGTTTTACTATTAAAACGTTAGAAAATGACAAAATAGAAAAATTATTTTTAAAAGTAATTTTTGGGAAAAAAAAGCAAAAAAAAAATAATAATAAAAAATTGAATTTTCTAACGTGGCACATATCCCACGTTAGAAATTTTCTGACGTGGCACATATGCCACGTTAGAAATTTTCTGACGTGGCATAAATACCACGTTAGAAAATTTAATTTTATATTATTATCTTTTTTTTCAACTAAAAAAAAAATGAAATAATATTTTTAAATTGCAATATAATTAATACAAAATTCAAATTGAGGTTTAAATATCATTTTTTGTCGGGAAATCCATGCAATGATCGATGACCGTTTTGATAAACCCCGGTCCCGTTCACCGCATGCTCGGAACGTCTGAACCGCACACTTGATTAAAGGGAAAACCGTATCACCTATATATGGTAACCCTAAACCTATCTAGGGTTAGGGTTACAACATATGGAAAATTATTATTTTTTTTTAAAAAAATAGAAATTGAAATAACTTTTTTAAATTGCAATATAATTAATAGAAAATTGAAATTGAGGTTTAAATATTATTTTTGTATGAAAATCCCCATAAATAAGTATGATTTACCTCTGAAGAAACTATTTGAAACATAAGCGGAATAGATTCATCCACATCATCTAGTAAATCATCGAGAAAGCTCCCTTGCAACATTAATGATAGACAAAGCCTCGAGAGCAAGGCGCATATGAAAAACGAACCCATAGTAATTGACAATATTTGTGAAAAAAAGGACAAAATTTAAGTGCCAATTACTTGTGGAAAAAAAAAAAAGCCAAAAAAAAAAATAATAAAAATTGAATTTTCTAACGTGGCATGTGTGCCACGTTAGAAAATTTCTGACGTGGCACACTTACCACGTTAGAAAATTCAATTTTTATTATTTTTTTGGCTTTTTTAAAAAAAAAAAATTTTGAAATAACTTTTTTAAATTGCAATATAATTAATAGAAAATTCAAATTGAGGTTTAAATATTATTTTTTGTATGAAAATCCCCCCATAAATAGAGTACGGTTACCTCTCGAAGAAACTAGCTGAAACATAAACGGAATAGATTCATCCTGTCAATACCGTAAATCATCGAGAAAGCTTCCCTTGCAACATTAATGATAGACAAAGCCTAGAGCAAGGCGATATGAAAACGAACCCATAGTAATTGACAATATTTGTGAAAAAAGGACAAAATTTAAGTGCCAATTACTTGTGGAAAAAAAAAAAGCCAAAAAAAAAAAATAAAATTGATTTTCTAACGTGGCATGTGTGCGTTAGAAAAATTCTGACGTGGCACACTTACCACGTTAGAAAATTCAATTTTTTATTATTTTTTTTTTGGCTTTAAAAAAAAAAATTTGAAATAACTTTTTTAAATTGCAATATAATTAATAGAAAATTCAAATTGAGGTTTAAATATTATTTTTTGTATGAAAATCCCCCCATAAATAGAGTACGGTTACCTCTCGAAGAAACTAGCTGAAACATAAACGGAATAGATTCATCCTGTCAATACCGTAAATCATCGAGAAAGCTTCCCTTGCAACATTAATGATAGACAAAGCCTCGAGAGCAAGGCGCATATGAAAAACGAACCCATAGTAATTGACAATATTTGTGAAAAAAAGGACAAAATTTAAGTGCCAATTACTTGTGGAAAAAAAAAAAAAAGCCAAAAAAGAATAATAATAAAATTGAATTTTCTAACGTGGCATGTGTGCCACGTTAGAAAATTTCTGACGTGGCACACTTGCCACGTTAGAAAATTCAATTTTTATTATTATTATTATTATTATTTTGGCTTTTTTAAAAAAAAAATTGAAATAACTTTTAAATTGCAATATAATTAATAGAAAATTCAAATTGAGGTTTAAATATTATTTTTGTATGAAAATCCCCCATAAATAGAGTACAGTTACCTCTCAAGAAACTTTGAAACATAAGCGGAATAGATTCATCCCCAATACCGTAAATCATCGAGAAAGCTTCCTTGCAACATTAATGATAGACAAAGCCTCGAGAGCAAGGCGATATGAAAAACGAACCCATAGTAATTGACAATATTTGTGAAAAAAGGACAAAATTTAAGTGCCAATTACTTGTGGAAAAAAAAATAAATAAAAATTGAATTTTCTAACGTGGCATGTGTGCCCACGTTAGAAAATTCTGACGTCAACACACTTACCACGTTAGAAAATTCAATTTTTATTATTATTTTTTTTGGCTTTAAAAAAAAAAAATTTGAAATAACTTTTTAAATTGCAATATAATTAATAGAAAATTCAAATTGAGGTTTAAATATTATTTTTGTATGAAAATCCCCATAAATAGAGTAAGTTACCTCTCAAGAAATTAGTCAAAACATAAGCGGAATAGATTCATCCTGTCAATACTGTAAATCATCGAGAAAGCTTCCCTTGCAAAATTAATGATAGACAAAGCCTCGAGAGCAAGGCGCATATGAAAACGAACCCATAGTAATTGACAATATTTGTGAAAAAAGGACAAAATTTAAGTGCCAATTACCCAAAAAAGAATAATAATAAAAATTGATTTTCTAACGTGGCATGTGTGCCACGTTAGAAAATTCTGACGCACACACTTGCGTTAGAAAATTCAATTTTTATTATTTTTTTTTAAAAAAAAAAATTTGAAATAACTTTTAAATTGCAATATAATTAATAGAAAATTCAAATTGAGGTTTAAATATTATTTTTGTATGAAAATCCCCCATAAATAGAGTACGGTTACCTCTCCAAGAAACTAATTTGAAACATAAACGGAATAGATTCATCCTTCAATCAGTAAATCATCGAGAAAGCTTCCTTGCAACATTAATGATAGACAAAGCCTCGAGAGCAAGGCATATGAAAACGAACCCATAGTAATTGACAATATTTGTGAAAAAAGGACAAAATTTAAGTGCCAATTACTTGTGGAAAAAAAAAATAAATAAAAATTGAATTTTCTAACGTGGCATGTGTGCACGTTAGATTGACGTCTTACACTTGCCACGTTAGAAAATTCAATTTTATTATTATTTTTTTGGCTTTAAAAAAAAATTTTGAAATAACTTTTTTAAATTGCAATATAATTAATAGAAAATTCAAATTGAGGTTTAAATATTATTTTTGTATGAAAATCCCCATAAATAGAGTACGGTTACCTCTCCAAGAAACTAGTTTGAAACATAAGCGGAATAGATTCATCACACAATCTGTAAATCATCGAGAAAGCTTCCTTGCAACATTAATGATAGACAAAGCCTCGAGAGCAAGGCATATGAAAAACGAACCCATAGTAATTGACAATATTTGTGAAAAAAAGGACAAAATTTAAGTGCCAATTACTTGTGGAAAAAAACCGAACCTTTTCTAACGTGTTTACTGTTCATCGGTTTTTGCCACGTTAGAAATTTCTAACGTGTCAAATATCGACACGTTAGAAAATGCATTTTCTAACGTGTGAATAGTGACACGTTAGAAAATGACAAAAGTAAAACGAGCGTGCGGTGAACGGGACCGGAGTTTATCAGAACGGCCACCATTGGATGGGTTTCCCAACATAAAATAATAAATAAACCTCAAATTTAATTTTCTATTAATTATATACAATTTAAGAATATTATTAATATTTTTTTTAAAAAAATTAAAAAATTTTAAAAAAAGCAAAAAAAAAAAAAAAAAAAATAATGCATTTTCTAACGCTCCAAAAGTGACGTTAGAAAATTTCTAACGTGGCACTTTTGGAACGTTAGAAAATGCATTATTTTATTATTATTTATTTTTTGCTTTTTTTAATTTTTTTAAAAAATATTAATAATATTTGTAAAGAAAAAAGCAAAAAAGCAAAAAAAGTTCTAACGTGTGGTATGTGCCACGTTAGTAATTTCTAACGTTGCACTATGCCACACGTTAGAAAATTGGATTTTGAAAAGGCCAGCTGTGTTGCACCTTCACCTACCCTTCCCCCTTTTTTTCCTTCCCTTCTTTTCTTCCCCCATTCTTTCCCTCCCCCGCGCTAGCTCTCTCTCCCCTGCACCTCACTCCTCCCTGCAGATTCGGTGTCCCTGCTGCTCCGGCGTCCTCCGTCTCCTGCCGGCGACCCCACAAGCAATCTTCTCGTGCTTTTCTTCTTCTTATTCAGTTGCTGCTCAAAAACCAACTCCAAAAGTCCTTTTGATCTTGTTGGGGTGGTGGGCATTCTGAGAACCGAATTCATTTGTTTATTGAGGGTCAGCTGTTGCTGTTAATTTCAGAAGCTGTTGCTGTTAATTTTTGGTCAGTAATATCTGTTTCATGGTGCTATATATTCTTGCTCATGCGATCTCTGGGGTGTGGATTTGCCAACCTCTTTTAGCGGTTGGCTGAGGATCCTCTATGTGGTGTTTGCTTTCTGCTCTGCTCTGTGTCTGGGTGCTCTCAAAGGTTCCCCTTTCCCATTCCTTTTCAGTTTTATTGTTGTATTTTTTGATTTCCTTGCAGCTTTTGGTATCATCAATTTATGGTGTATTTTGTTTCGTGGTTCTAAGTTCTAATCTCTCTGTTGGGTTTTTTATTTTTATTTTTCATGTGAATTTGATCATGGGTTCTTCAAATCTTTATTGGTTTTTCATTTAGTGTTGCAGGTTTACTTGTGGTCCTATTGCTGGTCTAATACTGGTAATAGGGAATGTTGGCCAATCACTGAATCACATAATCGCTCTCCGCCTCTCTCTCTCACGAGTCATGGCCGTTCTCAAATCTGTGTTTTGGTCGTCGATAGTGAGTAATATTCAATATCTGTGGCTTCGGTTGTTCTTTTCTTTTGGGCTAGTTGTTCATATTGAGGTATATTGAATTTGGGTTTTGGAAATTCATTTCCAAATTCTGCCCCATCTGTGCTCTATTTATAGTGCCTGTTGAGATTGAAGTGCATGGCTTGTGATAGAAAGACATAATGGACTTTGAGGTTCTGGTGATATTATCAAACATCTTCACCGGTACTGGGAGTTCTTATAAGAAGAACTTTGAGTATTTCAAGTATCTTAACTATTTCTCTGTTTTGTGCCCCTGTTTATGTAGTTTGGTTCTTAATTTTAAAGTAAAGGCTTTTTGCATTTGGTTATTCATTTGAAAATCTGCATTGTTAGGGTGTTTCACATATTTACTTTGACATTTCTTTTGCCGTTGTTGTAGTTGTTCTTGCTTTTTTTTTTTTTTTTGGGGTGTGTTTCCTTACTGTTTGTTGGTTACTAATTTTGTGTTCTTTTGGCTTGGAGGTAAAATATCTTGTGTAAAAAATCTGCATGTTACTGGCCTATTATGGGTAGTAGATTCTGGAATTCTGAAGAATATATGTTGGGTGATTGAAACATCATTGTATGATCCTGTTTTCTGCTCTGTCTATTTTAGTTTTACATTTTTTCTTTGTTGGCCTTGCAGGTTTCCTGAAAAGATAACATGGAGGGCAAGTGTGCAATCAAGAAAGATGTTACTGAAGTATTACATTATCATTAGAACTAATTTTTCTCATGTTTCTTTTCTCAAATTCGATCTTAATAATCGTAATTTATGGCTTGTGCAGTTGATAGGAAATACACCAATGGTATATCTCAACAACATTGTTGATGGCTGTGTAGCCCGCATCGCTGCCAAGCTTGAGATGATGGAACCTTGTTCCAGTGTTAAAGACAGGCAAATAACCTGTTATTCCTTTATTAATATTGATTGTGTTTGGCTTAATATTAGAGGTATCTAGCAAGTAAAGGATTTCTTTGAGAATCTCTAATTGGGTGGGACTAATACGTTTGGATAAAATTTTTGGCATGCAGGATTGCACAGTATGATTAAAGATGCAGAAGATAAGGGTTTGATTACTCCAGGAAGGTTAGTATTTAAAATTCCCCAAATCTATAGATGGTTTTTTAGATTGTTCATATAAATCAACTTTGCCTCGCTTGTTCTAGAAGAGCTGCAACCTATTCCACCCTACACCTAAAATTGTCTTTATGATGATAGCTATGTGCTTTTGTCAGTTATACAAGTTCCTCTACACATCCTATATAACCCTCATTATGACTTAAACAGTTAGATAGGAGTATTTCTCAGGGTTTGTTCCCAGTTCAGTGATGCTCATGTTGGACTTCTTTTTTACCCCATTTTTGTTAGAATATATTGACCAGCCAAGCTTGAGATCATCAAACTATCTTGAGTAAAGACGATTAATCTTTGATTTGCTAGAACATATGGATGGGTAAACCAAGACTGGCAGAATTATCTACAGCTGCTGTTGATATATCAAAAGCTAGTAATTACATGGGGAAATAATAAACCTGCTTGTTAAGTCCATAGCGTACTGCTTTTATGAATCACTTCTATATTGGTACAAATCCTGGTAAATTCAGAATTTACATGTTCTGTAAAACTAAAATGACAATTTATCCATTGTGTTCAAACTAATTTTTAGTGTCAGAGATTGAAGAGTCTTTTTTGGTAATGCAGATTGAAGTTGCACATGTTTGGATAGTCAAATCTGTTGTTGAATTGGGTTGCATTAATGAATTTAGTTAAACCTATATGGCTTCTTTCATCTACATTGATTTTCAATGACAGTTCTCTAGCTGTATACATTGCACGCATGCATGTCTCATAGGCAAGCATCTGATCCAAGGAATTGGTGCCGGTATTATCCCTACTCTTCTGGATGTCAACCTGCTTGATGAGGTTATTGAAGTGAGTCTGGAACCATTTAATTGGCCTTCACTTCAACTTCATATTTGAACATATGTGCTTCTGCTATAGTTTTTATAAGTTACTGTTGCATTTCGAATGAAAAGTACCTGCATGAGCATTAAAGGTAATATTTTGTAGCTACATTCACGTCTGTTGTTTCCTTTTTCACAATGTTGCAGATTAAAGGTAATGAAGAATATGTTGATTCTGGACCACCATTTCTCCTCCTTCTGCATCCTGCTCTTGGGCCACTTTGGGAGGTCACAAGACAAAAGTAAGCTTATGATTTTGGCTGTTATGTCTTTCATGAATCCTCTCTCTCTCTCACAACTGAAAATAACGAGTAAATATTGTTAACTACGTTGGATATGTCAACCTGAACTAACTAGAAACTTGATGGCTGGTTGCTTATTTACAATGTGGCATTCATGCATTTCTTGTACTAAATATCAATTTCATCTATGTTCAAACGTGCTTCTTTCTTCTTTTATGCTGTAATGCTTGATCTATTATTTTAAAATCTATTGCTAACTAAGGCTATATTGTTTGCCATAATTAGATGAATGAAGCACTCAACCACTAGAGCAACAAAGATTATTAAATATGATATTTATTATCTCTTGATTTTCTCAGTTTCAAGAAAAAATTATTTCTTTATTATACAGTGTGTGTAAATGTGTGTTCTCTATAATTAAATTATTATTATTTTTGATTTGATTAAATAATAATAATTAAATTATTATTATTGTTAAATTTCTCTCATTTCAGCAATATTTTAACCTTAACATGTTTATTTGTTATTATTTATTTGTTATTTATTAGTTTATTTATTTATTATTATTTATTTGTTTTGTGTAATTATTATTTATTTGTTTTTTGTAATTATTATTTATTAGTTTTTTTTAATTATTATTATTTTTTAATTATTTTTGTCATTTTCTAACGTGTCAATTTTTGACACGTTAGAAAATGACAAATAATTTTTTTTATTATTTTTGTCATTTTCTAACGTGTCAATTTTTAACACGTTAGAAAATGACAAATAATTTTTTTATTATTTTTGTCATTTTCTAACGTGTCAATTTCTGACACGTTAGAAAATGAATTTTTTTTATTATTTTTGTCATTTTCTAACGTCAAAATTTTGACACGTTAGAAAATGACAAAAATAATAAAAAAAAAAAATTTATTTTCTAACGTGTGAATAGTAACACGTTAGTAATTTTCTAACGTGTCAAAAGTTGACACGTTAGAAAATTGCAATTTCTCACGGGAGGTTTACTAACGTGTGAAAAACGTTAGAAATGGCACGTTAGAAACATTTTCTAACGTTCCAGTAGCCCTAAAACGTTAGAAAATGACCATTAGAAAAAATCACATTTTTTGTAGTGTAACAAAATATGTATGGCTATTAATTAATAATAAAAATTATGCAATGCTTTCACTATATATGGTTATTATATGTGCTTTGTATTCTTTAATTCATTTGGAAATAATTAATATTAGGTAACAAAATATATATGGCTATGAATTAATAATAAAAATTATGCAACGCTTTCACTATATATGGTTATTATATGTGCTTTGTATTCTTTAATTTATTTGGAAATAATTAATATTAGGTAACAAAATATATATGGCTATTAATTAATAATAAAAATTATGCAATGCTTTCACTATATATGATTATTATATGTGCTTTGTATTCTTTAATTTATGGTTATTAATTAATATTAGGTAACAAAATATATATGGTTATTAATTAATGAGGTTTGCGAGGGGTTTTTTCCCTAGTATTCTCCTCCTAATGTTATTCTAGTCTTACGTAGAATATAATTGAATAAAAAATAAAATTGGAGTACTTTTTTTTGCTAACAAATTAATTTTTGTAACTTAATGTTTAGGTTCTAATGCTTTAAAATTTGTTTTTGTATTCAAAATTAAAACTTAAGGGTTGAAGGTTAACCCTTTATGGATGGTATAATCAAAAATAGATTTGATCATTCTAAAATTAGTGCTAATGCCTAAAAAAATCGGTGGTGGAGGTCAATATAATTTTATTTTTTTTTAAATCATATTTTACGTAAGATTGAAAAAACGTTATAAGAATACTAGAGAGAAAACTCTTAATATTTTCCTTAATTAATAATAAAAATTATGTAATGTTTTCACTATATGATGACTTTCTTGACGTGTCATATGTGTAGTGGCTACGTCAAGAAACTTCATCGGGAAAGAGCGAGCCCAGCTGGATCCCTTTTTCTTTTCCTTTTATCTTTCCTTTTCCCTCTCTTTCTATCTCCACCCGCGTGCGCCCACAGCCTTCCTTTTCAAATAAGTTTGATGGGCATGTCAAAAAAAAAAAAAGTTTGATGGGGTCTGTTTTGTCATTTTCTTTTTCTTTTCCTCTTCTCTTCCTTTCTTTCCTTTTTCCTTCTCCTTTTAACTTTCTTCTCCCAAATTCCTTGTTTCTGCTTGTCTTTCCGTTCTCACTTATATATATGTCAAAAATTTCTAACACGTCAATAATTTTATTGACGTTTCAGTTTTTAACACATCAAGAAAGTTATTGGCGTGGCAATTATTGATGTGTAAATAATTTTTTGACGTGATAATTTTTGGCATGTCAATAAATTATTATGACACGTCAAAAAAATTATTATTTATTAACATGGTAAACAATGACATGTAAAAAAATCTTTATAAGTGATACTCATTTTTTTAACGTTGGACACATGTCAAGAAGTTAGACATGTCAAAAGACCTGGTCAAGAAAAACTGGTTTTCTGCAGTGTCATTGAGATCATGACCATTGTTAAGAATGAAGGGGCAAGTTCATATTAAATTGATTATATTTTAGCGTTTATTATGGTTATTAACTGCTTAGACAGTTACATTTAACGATTTTAGTTAATAATCACTAATTGTTACTAATAATTTTTTAATTTTAATCAAATAATAATTTTAAAAGCTATTTCACCTTTAAAAGGACACAAGAGTGACACCATAATAAGATGCAAGATGCATTGTAGTTTTGTTTTTGAATTTTTGTGAGCCGGATGCATTGCCGCTATTTGTCAATGTAGGCAACCGCGGGGCAACGAATAAATTATTAAATTCAAGTCAAAAGTTGTCATTTTGATGACGGATGCTGGCGCCGCCAGTGCCCACTGGATTCCACCAAAGTTGAACTCCAACTTCTCATTCCACCTGAATTACGATTTTTAGGTGCCAGATATATGAGCAAAGCACAAGAACAAGAGTTTCACTTATTATTTAATCTTTGTTATTTACTTAATATTATTTATCTATGACTGTGAGAGTCAGCCGTTAAAGAGGGAATAAGGGATATATAGGGTTTATCCTAAGTGATAAAATAGTATTTGAATTCTTAGGAGAAGAGTTGTCTTTCAATTATGTTTTCATTTGGTCATGTAAGTATACTAGGGTGAAAGGTAAAGGAATGCAAAATTGTGATTTTTCTGAGGATAAAATCTCGAGTTTTTGGAGAAACCCAATTTAGATTTTGTTCTACATTGTGTTAATTACGGGTTAGAGAATTAACCGTTCACATAGTCTTAACTAAGTTTCATCATAATGCAATTGAGAATGCATCTTGAATATTTGAGTTAATTTATTTGTTGGAATTCTCGTGATGTGAATATAATCTAGTGGATTTTGGTTTTGAAGGTTTTGTTTGTACTGCATATTTTATTTTCAGAAACGCATGAACCACAGTAAATTTAATTTGAAGCACATAGGGACGTACTCTGTTACATAATCTAACTTTCAATTTGATCACTTTTTTTTTTCTTCTCCTACGAATTTGTAGGCCATGGATTGTGCTATAACAAAAAGAAATACATTAGATAAAATACTAAATATTAGCATTAAACATGTTTGAAATCAAGTAAAACCAGTAGTATACTGGAGGGATTTTTTTTTAAAATTTTTATTCTGCTAAATTTAGTTGAGAGAAGGCATAGACTAGTGGCCTTTTCCGTTCACTTGCTTGGCAAGGGCCAAGACAATGCTGCAAAGCTGGCTAAATGTGGTGCCTTGACTGCCTATTGGAGACTTGCCGGGTGCCATTTCCTCGATGCTTTGGTCACATGTGTCGGCACCATCCATGGCAGCCGACACATATGTGCTAATGTCGTAATTCTTGGTTATAAAGGCAGTGCTGGTGTCATCAAGTTGTTCAAGTGCATCTTGGTAGAGCTCATTGCAATCTGTCAGGGCAGCCTTAATGGGCTTGGTCGATGATTTGAGCAATTTTTTCACTTGGTCATGTATTTGGGTCGCTGTAGATGTTGCATGCTTTAGTGCAACTTTGGCTAGGACTTCCAAGCTAGTTGCAGCACGGCTTTCTGGGTCATTTTGAAGAGTTTTTCTGCACAGTTCTTGTATAGAGTGCTATTACAAGCTGTGATGATCAAATTTTGAGCAAGAATTTGGTTTGGCCAGAGAGTTATAAGCATCAAAACGAAAACCTTTGAAATAGTGTTCATCTTTGCTTTCTAGAAAAGTTTATGTTATGCGTTTCTAATTACATAAACTGAATTGTGTGTATATATAATAAGAGAGAGAGAAGAGTGAAGGGGTTAGATTGGTGCACTAGAGAAGCTTATCTGCTTATGACCACACAAAATCACTTGTTTAACAAAGTTCCTCTCAGAGTTTGATGAGCTGGAGTCCGCACCATTCACTCCCTGGTTTCTAGCAAACCACTTTTAACTCCACTGTTTTAATTACTTTCTTTAGACCAAAATGCTATTTTAATTAGTTATTAATTTGTTTGATTTTAATCGTATCCATGAACTATTTATTTTTGTTAACCATGCCAAAAATAATATTGTTGAATTTTTAAAATACCAATTAAAATGACAGAATTGACAGTTTAATATGAAAGAAATTGAAATCTGACAAATAGTT
Source organism: Carpinus viminea (assembly GCA_013348765.1). NCBI lineage: Eukaryota > Viridiplantae > Streptophyta > Magnoliopsida > Fagales > Betulaceae > Carpinus > Carpinus viminea. The sequence goes on from CP054673.1 coordinate 31,422,798, forward strand.
AATGAACTATGATAGTATTTTTAGTTTGAATTAATTATTTATTTTTCTTAATTAATAAGCTATTTGGCAATTATTTTTGGTGACACGTTCGTAAAAAGAGAGAGAAAATATAATGAAAATTTAATCTAATGACTTTCGCTTCTGAAGTATGGTCTCCAGATAAATGAGTTATTCTTTGAAAACAAGTCACTTAGCCTTTGGATACTTGTTTGGATCCTATGTTGACAAAGAGAGTATTTCAAAGTCATGACCATTGTTAAGAATGAAGCGGCAATTCAATAAGAGGCGGCAACGGGCATTCTAGACTTTTTTGTCCTTTTAAGCCCTATCCGAAAGAGAATCCAATACTTGTCTGATCACGTTGCCAATTTCTAAATGATTGAAATGTTCTTAATAGTTTGAATAGAAACTTAACAAGACATTTTGTAGACATAAAATATTAAAAAAAAACTATTAAAAACCAGGAAAAATTACACTTTACCTCCTGAACTATCCACTTATTTACACTTTTACCTTTAAAGTTTCAAATGTGACACTTAATCTCTCTAAACTTTCAAATTGTAGTAATTTGACCACTTTAACCTTTTTTTTTCCCAAAATACCCACATCACATATTTTATTTATTTAAAAAAAATCCAAAAAAGAAAAAGAAAAAGAAATATGCTGGGGTGGTTCGACCACCCCAACATATTTTTTTTCTCTTTTTTTTTTTGGATTTTTTTTTAAAATAAAATAAAATAAAATATGTGATGAGGGCATTTTAAGAAAAAAATATCAAAGTGGTCGAATTGTCACAATTTAAAAGTTTGGGGGGGAGGGTTAAGTGTCACATTTGAAAATTTGAAGGTAAAAGTACAAATGAGTGGAATGGGTGGATGATTCAAAGGGGTAAAGTATAATTTTCCCTAAAAACTAAGTTGTACACTTATTTTTAGATCATGTAAAAAACTAGAGCTATCATTTTTATAAAGTTTGTGCTTGATTCAATTTTTTTCCTCTTTACCTTTATGAACAGAATTATAGTAAATCAACTGTTCAACCATGTCTGAACTTGGCTCATGCCTGAGCTCAAGTCCAATTACGTATCCATAAACCATTAATTTATTATTATTATTATTATTTTTCAAATCAAGCTTGAACAAGTAATGAGCTATTACTATTCTTATGTCTCACATGAATTATGTCTAATTTTAATTATGTGTATATAATAAGTTCTTGAGCACCGTATCCTTGTAAGCCAGTTTTTAAGGACGAGTTCTACCCATGGTTTGTATTATTTTGTAGTAGAGCCAAACACCATGTTACGAGTTCGAGTTACGAAGGGGGCAACTTGTGCGCTAAATTAAAATACTCACAGACGAGTCAAGCCACTAAAAGAGAAAGTGATACCATCATGTCAGTGTCGATAGTTTGAGTGGGCCGCCGTGGACCTTAGCCGCGAAAGCGTGGTAGTATGTTACAATCCTTATGTCTTACACGAGTTAAGTCTAATATTAATCATATATATATATATATAAGCTCTTGGCACTCTCTCTTTACAAACGAATTTTCGAAAGTAAATTTTACCCAAAATTTGTATCAAATGCGGGGAACTTCAACTTCATTTATTTTGGTAACAAACAAAATCTTATGCTCGAGCTCAAATTTTGGTACTAGAAAACAATTACTTTTAACACGAGATCCATATCCACTAATGTTATATAATTTCCAAGTATGCCTTGTAATTTAATTATTAGATTAAATTCCTTAGTCCGTAGTTCAATTTTTATTTTTATTTTCCTTTTAATGCCTTAGCAGTTAGCATGTTCTAGGTCAGGTGAATTTGTTTTGATCTTTAAATAAATCCAAGAGCTAGAGGGGTTGAGGTCAAAACTCATGGAGTTCACTGGCTCTCCAAGAACAGATGATGCCTTTTTTTTTTGGGTAACAAACCATACAAACAGAAAAAACAAGACCAGCATGCAAGCTTAAGACAGCAAGCAGCAGGCCATACAAACCAGCAAACCAGTAACTACAAACAGCTTGTTTGCACAACAAGCTGCCAGCCAAAACAGCAAACAGGCCTTACTAATGAGGAGTAAATCTTTTCCACTACATATTGGGATCGAACTGGGGGAGGGGGGAGAATGAGGAGGGAATGCAGCCCGGGGGAACCCTTGCTGCAGCCCTATATGCCACATAATGGGCGCATAAATTTCATTTATGGAAATTTTTCTAGCCTCCCAAAGAGAGGAATCTGAGAAACTAAGTAAAGTGTCCTTAATAATATGATCAAAAGGAGAATCTAATCTAAAAGTTGAGTTATGCAGAGCTGAAATTACAATGGAGGATTCCCTTTCCAAGATGAACTTGTTCAGTTGCATTGAGGAAACTAACTTGGTTGCTAGCTTGGCTGCTAGAGCTTCACCATTCACTTGGCTGCAAGGGGGTCTAACTTGAGTTATAATCTGTTTTATCTCTCCCTTGTGGTTCCTGCAAACAGCTGCTTGAGTGGAGAAGGTATTTCTGATGACAACATGGAAAGACACCTTGCTCCAGTCCTGAGGAGGTTTGGTCCAAGTTTCTTTCATAGGATGCAGCTTTTGAGACCAAGTAGCTAAGTGTTATGAGGAAACTCTTTAATCGCTTGATTTTGGAGAACCACAACATATCACACATCACAACAGCAAAGATCTGGAAAGAGTGAGAATCTGCAAGAGGAATACCAAAAAAACAGTGAGGGTTTAAAATGCTTTTGATCCAATCTAAAAGGCTTAGAGAAGCCCATTTCAGAGAATCAAGAGGCCAAAGTGAAAAACTCCAAGTAATCCTAGCAAAAAAGCATATGAAAAAGAGGTGAGAAAGAGAATCCTCTTCTCCATTGCATAGAGGGCAAACTAACTTATCTTGAGGGATGGGGAAAACCTGATTCAACCTACACTTGGAGGGGACAATGTCCCAAGCAATTTTCCAAAAGAATAATTTAAGTATGTCATTGAGTTTTACTTTCCAGAGATGCTTCCAGCTGGAAGAGGATAAAGGGGAAATGGATTGATTTGTTCTTTGATTGCTAATCAGCTTGTAGGCTGACTTGGTTGAGAACTGACCATTTGTAGCAGGGGTCTAAAAGAAACTGTCCTCTGCAGAAGTGGAAAATTTGATCTTTAAAATCTCTCCTATGGTAGTAGGATAAAAAAGGTATAGCAGCAAAGGAATGTTCAAGGTTGGAGCAGATTGGGATTGGTCTGAGAGGAGCAGGTCAGAGATGATTAAATTAGGGTATGGCTGAGTTAGAAGGGTAGATGGAGAGGGAATGAATGAAGTGATGGTGGGAATCCAATTGGAGCTCCAAATAGGGAGAGAGGAGAAGCTATGGATTCTGTAAAGGCACCTTTGGATATGAAAGGAATAGATTTCAGGATGCCTTTCATAGCCATGAGGAAGAAGAAAAAAGAGGGGGGGGGGGGGGGGAGAAAATAGAAAGAGTTAAGATACTTACAGTGCAATTGAGAAACCTATAAGTTGTATGATTTGGTGAGCAATTTCCAGCCAAGCATTGAGACTAGGGCTAGATTCACTTATCTCATTTTCCTCAATCCCATACCTCCCAACTGCTTTGGAATGCAAAGAGAATCCTAGGCCTTCAAAGAGAGGTTTCTTGTCTTTTTGGAAGGGAAACCCCCACCAATTTTTTTTTAAAATCCTGTCTAGCTCATTGCAGAAACTCATTGGCAGTAGAAAAGAGCTTGCTACTGATTTGATCAACACCAATATGCCTGCTTGGAAAAGAGTTTTGGCTTTCCAACCTTCAATTCTGCTGAGGACCTTGTTAATAATTCCTTGAAATGCTCTTTTCTTTGAGTTCCCCATCAGGATTGGAAGACCTAGATAAAGAGAGGTGTTGGTGTTTGTGGGATAGGGGATGATATTGGAAATATGTTCAGTGGTGGTAGGGTTTGTGTTTCTGTTGAAACGGATGGAGGATTTGAAGACATTGATGGATTGACCTGGCCATCTACAATATTTATCCAAACAAGACTTGATGTTTGTTGCTACTGAGACAGAAGCTTTCCCAAAAATGAGCAAATCATTTGCAAAAAGGAGATGATGAATAGGAGGACAGTTTATGGTAATCCTTAGCCCTTTTAAACAGCCATTTCTCTCCTTTTTGAACATGAGTCTAGAGAAGACCTCAAAACCCAAAATGAAGAGAAATGGAGAAAGGGGATCTCCTTGTCTCAACCCTCTGCCAGGGGAGAAAAAACCAAAAGGACTCCCATTTAAAAGGATAGAGAATGAGGTGGAGGAGATACAAATTTTGGTCCAAGAGAGCCAAATAGGATTGAAACCAAGCTTTTTCAAAATTGCTAAAAGAAAGCTCCGCTCCATTCTATCAAAAGCCTTTTCCATGTCCATCTTCATGAACATAAAACTACCCTTACCTCTTTTAGATTTGAAGGTATGCAGGAGTTCATGGGCCAAGATGGTATTATCTTGAATATTTCTCTTGGGGACAAAAGCTGACTACAGAGGAGAAATAATCTTAGAAAGGAATCTCTTTAATCTGTTGGCCTAGACCTTTGAGATAATCTTGTAAACAATGTTACAAACTGAATTGGTGAGTTGTGTGAGAGCCACTAAGTTTGGGGACCAAAGCTAGAAGGGAATGATTCTGATTTCTCAACAGATTGTGGTTCTTGAAGAACTGCTCAATGCAGATCAGGACATCTTTTCTAACCACATGCCATTATTTTTTTGAAGAATAGGGCTACGAAACCATCAGGACCAAGGGCTTTGGTTGTGCCAAGGCTAGCAAGAGCTTTTGAAATTTCCACTTCAGTTAGAGAAGTGCACAGAAGGGCATTCTCCTTTTCTGTAATGATTGGGGAGAATAGGTCCAACATCTCATTCTCAATGAGGGGGTTTGGGGAGGTGAAGAGGTTTGTGAAATGAGCAATGAAAATTTTCACCAATTTCTACTCGAGAGGACACCCAGTTTCCTAAATCCAACTTCAGGAAATTTATTGCATTTGACCTTCTTCTTATAAAAGTGAAGGTATGGAAGTATTTAGTGTGAAGATCTTTACAAGTTAACTAGGTTTCTTTTGATTTGGAACACCAAAGAGTCTCTTTTTTAACCAAAAGATTTTCCAAATCCAACTTCAGACTGAGTTCTTGCTCATGAGAAATGGGAGTAGCAGGAGATTGCTAGACTGAGTCTAAGAGATTGAGAGTCTCCTTAATTCTCTTGTGAGTGTTACCAAAGTGCAAGGAGTTCCACTTTAATAAAGCAAATTTTGTATTAGACAACTTTTTAGAGAGACAGGCTGTAGGATAGTTTGGAAAGTAAATCTGCCAAGCTGCTTCAATAACATGTTCACAAGTTGCTTCTTTGGACCAGAATTCCTCAAATCTGAAAGGCCTAGGGAGAAAACAGGAAGAGGTATTGGTGGTTAAAGAGATGGGATTGTGATCTGAATTGTGAGCAGGGAGGTGAATTAAAGAGAAATCTGGATGTAGATGAACCCAAGCAGGAGAGGCCAAGCCTCTATCCAATCTTTCTTTGATATTCTCTAATCCCCGTCTGTTGTTACTCCAAGTGAAAGGGTTTCCAACAAAACGAACATCAATCATACCAAAGTGATCAATAAAACTTAAAGTAGTGAAAAGAACAATCTACTAGTCTACCACTTTTCTCAGACATCCAAAACTAGTTAAAGTCACCTATACATAACCTAGAGGCTTCAAACCTTCTCCAATGGAAGCAAAGATCCCAAAAGCCCTTTCTATCTCTTTTTGTTGGGAGGGCCATATACACAAGAGAGAATCCAAGGGGAGTTGGGGGTCAAAAACACCATGCGAGATATTGTTTTATCATAAAAAAAATAATCAAGTTCCATTCTCGGGCGCCAAGCAAGAGCCAAAGCCACCACTAGAACGAAGCAACTTGAGACATGAGGAGAAGCCAAGCCTATTCAGAAGACTTGAGGGAGATTTTGGTTTTAGAGATGAAGAGGATGTCGAGATTGGTTCTTGATCAACCTCCTCGTGGTTCTAAATCAGGAGCCTAGCTAGCCCCTTGCGCCCAAGATAATATTTTCATTGCAGGCTTAAAAAGCCCCCTTGATAATCCAATTTAGAAGCTAACACAACTGAAACAATCTTGTTTTTTCCTTTTCTAGCAGCTTTATAAATGGCTCTAGCAGGTGACTTCGCAGAATAACCGATGTTGAACACTGGGATAGTTGTGGGGAATGTGTTAGGAGGGTCTTTAATCACATTAGCTACCCCTGGTTCTTTCTTAGGAGGAGAAGCCAAGACAATGGAATTTAATCTTTTCTAGACACCTGATGAGGGGTGGTAAGGAGAGGGTTATGGATGTAGGGTTGGGGCTTGTCTTGTGGGGAAGTGAGAGGGATTTTAGTAGTTATGGGGGATTTTCTGATTTGTTTGTTGAACAAGCTAGCTTTGGCGGGAACAAGGTTTTTTTTTTTATTTTTTTATTTTGTGATAGTAGTCGTTATATTGGATTTCTTAGTAGAGGAGGGCTCTGAGTCACAGCTGAGGAAGGTTATATGCTGGGAGGGGTCCACCTGATTTGGAGTCAGGGGGTTAGTTTGGTTTGTCAAACTAGTTGAAGAGAACAATTGAATTGGTTTTTAAGTCATAGCTGAGGAAGGTGCACTCAATTGGGGTATCTAATCTATCAGTAGAGGTAGAGATGTGATTGGGGGTGTCTTGAGCATGTGGTTTTGCTGCTGTTGTAGGTTTTTGGGATGCTAGAGAATTTTGGGAACTTGTGAGGATATTTGTCTGGTTTGCATGGGGTTGTGAGCTTTCAATGAATGGTTGAATGAGATTTTTTTTTAGGGAGGAAGATGGAGTTGCAGGGCTTGCAGGAAGGCTTGAGCTAGGAATGGAAGCGATCAAATTTTAAAAAAATTAACCTTGAGGGAGATGATATACTTGGATGGAAACTTGTCTCCTTTAAGGGCTAGGCACGAAGCTTGGTTGTGACCAATCATGCCACAGTTAGTGCAGTAGATGTCCAGCCTCTCATACTTCAAACTGATCCAAGAAGAAGAGCCTTCATTCCTGGAAAGAAAGAACCTAGGATTCAATGGCTTACTGACATCAAGATTGACCAAAATCCTTAGAAAGCTTTGAAAGGTGACTTCAACACCACTGTTTTCCTCCACCATGATCAGTAGACCTAAGCCTTTCCCCATAGCAATGGCATTTTTGATAGTCATATTTTGTAAGGGCAAGCCATGTATCTGAATCCAGAAAGGAACAATCAAAAGAGAAAGGTCTCCTAAGGTTGCAGAAGGGGACCAAGCTTGAATGGATAAGAGAAAGCCATTGACATTCCACACATTTTTAAGAATTCTGGTAGCATGCTCTTTCTTGGTGAACTTGAAGAGAAACAAGTTTGGCCCTAGCATAGCCAATGGGAAAGGAGTCACAAAAAACCAGGCTTTAGTCAAGGCAGCATTCACAAACTAGTTATTTTGTGTTTTTTGGGATATAACTCTGCCAACAAGTGGAAGTAACTCTATGTTGACCAGCTTATGGGGTATTGTTTCAAGTTGAGAGGAGGGATCCTCCCAAGTTAGTGCAGCTGTTTGAGCAATGAAGGAATCAATATCTGGAGTTGCTGTTTCCATGATCAAAGAAGAAATGAGGCAAAAAGGAAAAAGAGGAGAATCAGCAAGAAAAGATTGAAGAGCAGACAAGCAATCAGTAGAAGCAAAAGATGGACAATTTTTTTGAAGATGTAGTTATGTTTGGTGGAGATATGCAGTAGCTAAGAAGATGGAGATAGTTTTGATGAAGATCAGTAACACAGATTAGAAGCAAGCAGGGAAGAGTAGCTGAACAAAAGAGGAAGAAAACTAAGTTTTCTTAGGACGAGTTTTGAGCAATAACAGATGATGCCTTGATATGCTCACAAAATTGATTAAAGTCAAAACTCGTGGGTAATGGCAATAAAAAACTGAAAACTTGCTCCACCCCACCCTGATTTGTGCCCACCCTTACATAAAACACTTTTTTTTTAAAAATTTCTTAAGGCAATATCAGACCAGCCCTTAATAGACCATATCTTAATATTGACACAAAAGCACTTGGTTGGCAACTTTTGTCAAGTTGTTAAATGTATGGGTGAAAAGGTGGGTGATTATTAACGGCCAACTAACCGCTTTTAAAAGTTGTTAGAAAAAACTCTAACCGTCTAAGTGGTTACGGTTAATTAAGAGTTTTTTCTAAAATTGCTAATTGCATATAATTATTAGGGAGAATATAAAAAAGCCCCCCAAACTACTAGCCGTTTGTAATATAGTCCCTCAATGTTCAAAAGATACTAAAGTAGCCCCCAAACTACCAAAATGTATCAAAAATATCACTTTTTTTTTTTTAATATTCCTATAATACCCTATTCTTTTAAAAAATAAAATAAGAAAATAATTGTAAAAGAAAAACCATGGACGAATAAATACAAAAAAAAATGGAATAAATAAATAATTAGTCACTGTAGTTGACCTAAATTACAAATTGTTTCATGTCGTATTAAAATAAAATCAATTTGATAGTTTGATGGGCTACTTTCGTAACTTTTTTTTTTGGGAATATCTCAAGAATCGAACATTTGATTTTACTTTATCTATCCATGGAGATCTACTCCAATGTTATTGGATTACATCTTTCTTTCAAACCCATAAAGGAATTGCTTTTTACCATTTTGTGGAAATTCTTGGCGATGCAAATATAATCTTGTGGATTTTGGTTTTTAAGGGTTTGCTTGTATTGCCTATTTTATTTCAGAAATGCATTAACTATAGTAAATTTAATTTGTAGCAAATAGGGACGTACTCTGTTACATAATCTACCTTTCAATTTGATCACTTTCTTTTTTCTTCCCCTACGAATTCGTAGGCCATGGATTGTGCTATAACAAAAAGATATACATGAGATAAAATACTAAATATTAGCATTAAACATGTTTGAAATCAAGTAAATCCAGTTGTATAATGGAGGGATTTTTTTTTTTTAATTTTTAATATGCAAATTTAGTTTAGAGTATGAGAGCAGGTAGAGATTAGTGGCCCTTTTAGTTCACTTGCTTGGCAAGGGCCATGACAATGCTGCAAAGATGGCTAAATGTGGTGCCCTGCCTGCCTATTGGAAACTTGTTGGGTGCCATTTCCTCGATGCTTTGGTCACAGGTGTCAGCATCATCCATTGCAGCCGACACATATGTACTAATGTCGTAATTCTTGGTTATAAAGGCAGTGTTGGTGTCATCAAGTTGTTCAAGTGCATCTTGGTAGAGCTCATTGCAATCTGTCAGGGCAGCCTTAATGGGCTTGGTCGATGATTTGAGCAATTTTGTCACTTGGTCATGTATTTGGGTCGCTGTAGATGTTGCATGCTTTATTGCAACTTTGGCTAGGACTTCCAAGCTAGTTGCAGCACGGCTTTCTGTGTCATTTTGAAGAGTTTTTCTGCACAGTTCCTTGTACAGAGTGCTATTACAAGCTGTGATGATCAAATTTTGAGCAAGAATTTGGTTTGGCAAAAAAGTTACAAGCATCAAAAGGAAGACCTTTGAAATAGTGTTCATCTTTGCTTTCAAGAGAAGTTTATGTTATAGGCTTCGAATTGCATACAATGAAGTGTGTCTATACATATAGAGAGAGAGAGAGAGGAGTGAAGGGGTTAGATTGGTGCACTAGAAAAACGCAAGACCACACACAATCACTAGTTTAACAAAATTTTTCTCGCATTCTTAAGGAGCTGGAGTCTGCACCATCCACTCCCTTGTTTGTAGCAAAACACTTTTAACTCCACTCTCTTAATTACTTTGTTTAGACCAAAATGCTATTTTAATATGTTATTAATTTGTTTGATTTTAATTGTATCCATGAACTATTTATTTTGATTAATCATGCTAAAAATAATATTGGAGCATTTTTAAAATACCACTAAATTGACAAAATTGATGGTTTAATAAGAAAGAACAAAATGACAAGGTGGATCTATGATAAGCTTATCCACCTTGCCTCCCAAGATGCATGTACGTTAAAATTGTTGGCACGTACCTCCAATGTATCGAGACAACAATTGATGCTTTATCTTCACCCCCTCCTTAGGTACCATCTTTGCCATCTTCCTTGGTACTTCTTTTGGTGGAATGTTTTTATTTTTTTCTGCCACCATGAACTCTTTGGGTTGCACGTAACTTTGGAATTCTCGTGTATCGAGTTTGAAACCGGATTCCCACCGATTGGCCCGAACTTGTACAAGGGGTGATGCACTCGCGGCCCACAAAAGGGTCTCCGCTTTCATCCTCCACAATTGCGCTATCCTCTTCCGATTCGGGCGTGAGGGTATATGCCGACTTCGCCTCACCACTCAATGGACAATAGTTTTGTGAGGGCTGCAATTTGTTCCTCAAGCTCGCAAATTGTACCTTCGATTGTGCTTGATAGGTTGCCGTGGTTCTTCTCTAATCGGTTCTTGCCATTATTCACGCCTTCCAAGTGTGCAAAGCGGTTACCCTTCATCGGGCGCCATGGAAAGAGACTGGCTCGATACCAACCGATGCAGGTTAGAACGTAAATAATCAAGAAAACAAAGAAATAAGGGATATAATATTCCTAAGATTGTGAGACTATCACAAAATCAAAGAAATCTTCTCAAGCAGAGATGCTATCTAAGCTCAAGGAAAAGAACCAAGAAACTCAACTCGAAAGTATTCTTATTAAACAAAACCAATAATAATAATAAACTGTTTTTCAAAGGGTCTAAGCCTGTATTTATAGGCTTAGAGGCTAAAACATAAAAGAGGTTAATATAAACTAGGATTACATATCCTAGAAGGAAAAGTAATCTAAGATAAACTAGGATTACACATCCTAGAAGGAAAAGTAATCTAAAACCGCGTATTAGAAGGAAAAGTAAACTAAAACAATTAAAAGACTAATAAAGAAACATAATTTAAATAAAAGACTAAAAGATAAGATAGGTCATCCTAATCTACATCAACCACCCAAGAATAATTGTGGTAAATTACCTAAACCCATATATGGTTGAAAAAAAAACCCCCCAAATATTTACATTTTTTTCCCTTTTTTTTTTTTTTTTTTAAATAATATTCATTCAATGTGTAACCCAATATATCAATCTAAAGAAGCAAAAAATTGGTATATGCATTTGAAGTGATGGTTGTTGATTCGCTTCTAGTAATATATAACAAATTCCACACGAGACTAATAATACATAACAAATCCCACACGGGACTAATATTACGATCAATCAGACTAATTATCATGATCGATCATAATAATACACTAAGAATAATTGGATGTTCGATCGAACATTCTCCTCTGATAATGTCATTAGAATGTCTTTTTCATTTTTATTTTTTTACTACTTGTATGATGTAAGAGTTTCATAAAAATTAATAATGCAAATAAAAAATAAATAAATAAATACATGAACAATTCAAATTCGGCTCGAACAAACAAAATTAAAGCAATGGCGTCTAAATGGTTGCATACAATTTACTCTGAAACAAAAAGCTTAGTTCTCTCTCCTTGAAAGAACTATCCCCTGAAGAAGTTTCTTCTCAAAAACTTTCTTCTCTTCTTTGCCACCTTGTTACTGGTTCACTGGTTTATCTTCTTTACCAATTGTTTTCTATTTTTGCTTGCTACCTTGTTACTGGTTTAACTTCTTTACCAACTGTTTTATGTTATTGCTTGCTCTCTGATCATCTTCTATTGCTATCATCTTTCTCTGTCTATCATCTGTTTTTTGTTTTTTCTACCTTTTTTCACTTTGTTCTGGTTGTTTCTTCTTGTTATTGTTTTGTTCTTCCTACTCCCTTGTTTTATCCCCTGCTTCCTGTCGTCACCTTTTCCAGTCTATAGTTTTTCTGAAGCTCTTAGATAAAACTAGTTTCTCTTATCCATTTCTTCTCATTTTCTCTTTTTTCTCTCTTTAATCCTGCTTCCTTCTTCATGGATCCCTCTTAAGTGGATTTGGAAGCTCTTATAGCACAAACATAAGCTTTCTCTTGGGAAGATCCCTCTTCCCAACTTGAAACTCTTACTCATGCTATGGATTTTGAAGAAGCTCTTCCTCTAGTTGGACATATTATCTCCCAAAAAACACTCAACAATCAATTAGTCTATGATGCTCTCACTAAATCTTGGCCCTTTCTATCCCCTTCTCCTTTTCTACTCTTGGTCAAAATCTTTTTCTGTTTAATTTCTCCAAGTAAGATCATATCACCAGAATCCTTGACCAAGTGACTTGGAATGTTAATGGTTCCCTTCTAGCTCTTCAGAAATGGTCACCTTCTGCTACTATAAATGAACTATCACTCAAAGTGGTTCCTTTTTGGATTCAAGTGCATGGCCTACCTCTGTTCAACATGACAACCAAAAATGCCATAGCCATTGGAAAAGGCTTGGGGTATCTCTTAAAAGTGGAAGAATCTGGTGGAGCTCTCCCAACTTTTAGAAGCTATCTACATATTTTGGTGGAAATTGATTCCAACAAGCCTCTCAATCTAGGCTTTTCCTTCTCCAGGCAGGATGGAGATGCTACTTGGATTGGTCTCAAATATGAGAGACTTGATGCCTATTGCACTGATTGTGAGTTGCTGGGGCATAAACAACCCTTCTGCCTTGCCTCTAAAGCTGAAAGATTTCCAGAAAGGTACAAAATCTCTCTCAAGGTCATCATTTTTTCTAATCTTCAACCTGCTCTCTCTCTTGTTCCCCATGCAGAAAAATTTTCCTCATTTGCTCCCTCCAGATTAGGTCAAAATAATATCTCTAATATTCCTCTCAAACCTATTAAAAACCTGCCACCTTACTAAACTCACAATCCTACAACAGACCTGTCAACCCACCATACTTACATTTGTCCTTTCCCATCAGCAACCGGGAATATAGGATCCCAATTCACATACCATTAAATGCACTGTCATTATTCCAGAAACCAATCCCATTATTCTCAACTACTCCTACCAACAACCCTTTGGTCCCTAACCAACTCTCAAACCAAACTCAAACCTCTAATATCATGGACCCCACCATCAAAAAGCCCACATCCCCCCATTTAGCTTTCTCAACCCAGCACATACAGCCCACTTCCAATGCACTCAACTTAACTAACCTAACTACCTTTCCCCCTCATCTTTTTTTCCAAGCTGCACCCACCAAAAGAATAAACTCTCACACTGCCACTCATTCCACCAAAAAATCTCCTTACAACATCAGACCACCAGAAAAACCTGCTCTAACTCTCAAAGATGACTCTCATCCTCCTGATATCAATCCCTGATAAGTGCTTAAATATTCATATTTAAGCCTCTTAATTTATATTTGCTATACTTTTAGTTTATGTTATTTTGTTCTATTTTACTTTCTTTGTGTTTTTTCTTTGTTTTGCAGGTCTTTGGAAGAAAATAAGATATTTCTGGAAATTTGGGCTTAAAGAGCAAAAAGAGGAGAAACTAGAGTCTGAGGAGGCGATTGTGCGCAGAAGAATGAGATCGACCGCAGTGCGATTGAACGCACTAAGCGCAATCGAGCACATCTGTGCGTGAAGTCCATTCCAGCCACAGCCCTGTTTTGGAAGTTTTTGGTTCTAGGGTTTTGGCTAATCCTTGTTGCACAAGGATTCAACCTTACATGTTTTAGGGTTTCTAGAATACTCTTGGACTTTATATAAATAGGCCTGTAAACATAGAAAAACACACACGCTATTTTGGAAAAGAATTTACTACTTTCAAGGAAGCGATTTTCCGGGCTTATTCTTTTCCTCTATTTTATTTTATGAAGATGATTAGCATCAATATTATGTGTAACTAAACCTTTCAATAGGGCTAGATTGAAGCCCTAATTATGTTTATATTTTAATTCAATATTGGCGCCTTTGCAATAATTGCATGATAGTATTTAATTTGATTAATACATGTTTCCATGAATTCCTCATATGTGTCTGCCTGATTAACATATGCATGTGATATGGACTTGTTAGTTAGATCAATTTGGATGACCGAGTCCTGGGTTTAACATAAGTAACAAAAGTAATCCACGCCGGGTTTTTGGGTTAATCAACATGGGAAACTGGGAGTATACATTATGCCCTAGGTCTCATGTGGTTGTCGGTTTTCACAGTTCATATGCTTTCTTAGAGAACAAATGCTTTCTTAGAGAACAACTTAGTATACACCATGCTAAATCCTTTAAGAAATAAAAAGAGTTAGAGTATACACCATGCCTAACTCGTTGCTTAGGGAAACCAATAGCTTAAGGAGTATACACCATGCCTTTAGGTTGGTTTTTGGTAAACTTGGTTTCAGCCCTATCTGGATAAATGGGATCAGATTGTGTATATCTTCTGCCTCCTCCATTTTGTTGAATAGTAGCCCATATGGATGCATCTCCCCCGAAAGTGGTTTGAGACAAGGAGATCGATTTTCCCCTTAGTTCTGAGGTCCTCTTAAGGCTGTTGTTCAAAGTAGAAAGAGCAGGATCAATTAAAGGTCTCAAGATTTCCAAACACTGCTCAGCTATCCACCTCCTTTAGTTTGCTGATGATTTACTCATCTTTGGAAAAGCTAGCCTCTTAGAAGCCAGCAACATTAACTCATGCCTTGATAAGTGCTGTAAATGGTCTGGACAATCCGTCAATGCCTCCAAATCTTTATTCATTTCACTAAAAACACTTCCCCCTCCACTGCCTCCTCCATCTCAAATATCTTTCCTTTTAACACCAATCCTACCAAATCCATTTACCTTGGTCTCCCTATTCTAATGGGAAATTCTAAAAGAGAAGCTTTTAAATTCATTCTAGATAAGGTGATCAGTAAAGTGGATGGTTGGAGAGCTAAACACCTTTCTCAAGCTGGTAGATTAGTTCTTTTCAAGTCAGTGGCAACTTCACTTCCATCTTACGCTATGATTTCTTTTCTAATTCTTGCTAGTCTTTACTCTCAATTGGATAGATGATTCAAGAACTTCTGGTGGGGTTTTCTCTTCTGATAAATCCAGAAACCTGTCTCTAAAAGCCAGGATTCCATTTGTCTTCCTAAACTTTAGGGAGATCTTGGAATAAAAAAATGAGAGATGTTAATCTATCCCTTATTACAAAGCGTGGTTGGAAACTTCTAAACAATGCAGACTCATTGTGAGTGGGTCAACTCAAAGGTAAGTACCTCCATTCTTGCTCCTTTCTCTCCCCCCATACCTTTCTACTTGATCTTGGTTATGGAAAGGCATCCTTCACTCCATTCCTGTTATTTCTAAAGGAGCCTATTTCAAAATCCATAACTCATCTTCTCTCCCTATATGGAGCTCCCCCTAGATCCCTACCCTATCCCATTTCTCTCCTCTTCCCTCACCCTCCTTGCCTCAACCTTAGACTAACATAATAGTCTTTAACCTTTTTTCTTTTGACTCAAATTCCCAAAAACCTTTTTGGAATACTCCTCTGTTGGAGTATTTATTTGATACTAATAGTGTTAGAGCAATCTAGAAATCAACATCTCCTTTTCCACTGATTCTTATCTCTGGACTCCTTGCATTAATGGCCTTTTCTCAACTAAATCAGCCTACAAAATCATTTCCAATATTCGATCTTCCTCTACTTTTACTCTTTTCCCATCTTCTATATGGATATCTTTGTGGAAATTAAATCTCACGGATAGGTTAAAACTTTTCCTTCGGAAAATTGCTTGGGATATAATCCCCTCCAAGATTAGGATATGTTGTTTTTCCCATTCTTGTTATAGAATTAGTCTGTCCCCTTTGCAATGTAGAAGAGGATTCTTTAAACCACCTCTTTTTCATATGTGTTTTTGCTAGAATAGCTTGGAGATCTTCACACTGGCTTCTTAACTCTTTGAAATGGTCTTCCTTGAATTTGCCTAACTGGATTAAAGGTATTTTGTCTCCTCATCAATCCTTTGGTATACCTCTTGATGACACTCATTTATTTCAAATCTATGCTGCAGTTCTTTGTGACATGCTTTGGTTCTTCAAGAATAAAGCTATCCACAAAGGTGTTTTGCCAAATGTCTCTAAGTTTGCAGAAGATGTTAGGAGAATCTCCTTAGACCACCAAGCTGCCTGGAAATCAAAAGCTCAACCAGTTCAGGAAATCTGGTCTCCTCTTCAAGAAGGCAACCTCAAAATCAATTTTGCTTCTGCAACAAATGATCTCTTCTCTGTCCAAGCCGCTCTCTGCAGGAATTCTACTGGAACCATTGTCAAAGTCTTGTACTAGTACAGGCCTCCCTATAGAGACTCCTACAATGAAGCTCAAGCAGCTCTTCTAGCTATTGTTTTGGTCTATTCTCTGAAGTTAAACAAGTTCTCTATAGAAGGGCATTCCTCTAGTGTAATATCATCCATCCAGCAGCCCTCCATAGTCTTAGATTGGCACTTAAATAGTATTATCACTAATATAGTTTCTCTCATCCCTACTGCTTCTCATTGGCAAGCTAGGAATGTGACCAGAAGTGAAAACTTTTGTAGCCTCTACATGGCTAATTGGGCCGCAGCCAAAGTCTCCTATGGCTGCATTCCCACCTTTTTTCTCCCCCCTCCCCTCTCTTATCCCATCTGTAGTGGAAAAATCCACCTCCCCTTCTTCCCCTTTGAGGGTTTTTGCTGTAGTTCTGGTTGCTGCTTTCTTAACAGTTTGTTTATTAAAAAAAAAAAAAAGCAATGAATAAATAAATAAAAGCCTAAAAAGGTGACACCGAAACTAATAATTATTATTTATTTTTTTATATGTTTACACAAGAAAAATGAAAGAGAAAATTCAAACTAATTACATTTTTTTTTTTAAACGTAATACACAACTAATTAAGCTAATCATTATAAACACAGAAACTAGTTATTAAGCCAGCAATCTCACCACCCACGGCTATCATTTTCTCATGCTCCTGGCGCTCCATGGAAAATTCGTGCCTACTTTAGTATCGAAAGTTCCATGGAAAACTACTTTTCTCATCTGAACAATAAACTCCAAATATCCTGCTATCATTATGAGCATAAAATTCAAAGATCTAGAAGAACGTACACTTCTACACGCGGGTTAATAATGATTTATGTCGTGAGTTTTTTTTTATTATTATTCTTTTATTAGTATGTTCACACAAAAAAAATAAAGAAAAATTTAAATTAATAATTTTCATTTCATTAAACATAATTCATAACCGGTTAAACTAATTTTGAAGAGTTCATATTTATGTCATAAGTAACACACAAGCAATTACGCATGCTCCACTTAAAAATTCTAGATTGAGATCTCCCCATATTTTTTAAAATATGAGGTTCTTATATTTTAAAATTTGATCTATTCATTATATCTAATAGTTTAAACAAATATAAGAATTTGTGTGTTATTGAAGTAATTAATTTTAATTTTGAATATGTCAAATCTATTTACCTCGATAATATAAAATTTTGTATTTATTTAAACCGTTAAATAAAATAGATGGTTTAAATTTTAAAATATAAAAATCTCATATTTTAGAAATTATGAGTGTATCCAAATCCAAAAATTCTCTATTTATTCCCTTTGCAGTGGTTTGAACCTTCCAATCCACTTGTCTGGTAATGTTTGATAAAAATAAAAATAAAATAAAAATAATAATAATCAATTTTAATGAGAGCTTTTTTAAATGTGAATTTTTAAAATTACTAATAGATTAAAATTTAATAATGATCGTCTTAAATTTAATGATAATTTTTCTTTAATCTTAAAAATTATTTAAAAAAAAATAAAATTATGGTTTTTAGGCATTAACATTAAATTTAGGATGATCAAATCTATTTTGAGTGATACCATTCCTAAATGATTAACTTTCCACCCCTAGGTTTTAGTTTTGAATCCAAAAACAAATTTTAAGCATTATAACATAAACATTAACTCATTAAAATTAATTAGTTGGTAAAAAAAACCGGTAATGAGAGCCACTACAATTTTATTTTTTCTTAAATCATGTTCCACGTAGGATCCTAACAAACCCCATTTTAAAAGCTACATCATATTTAAGAGGAGTCAAAAAAAAATTTAGTCCTCCTTATCTCATTACTTATTTTTTTAATATATATATTTGGTTTGATGTGATAAAAGAAGTTTTTTTAAAAAAAAAAAATTATTAAGTAGTTTATCAACAAAGTTGACCTTTTGAGTACAAACAAAAAATTGATTTATAAACAAAAAATCTTAACAGATATGATGATGCCAAAATACCCTAATACCTCATATTACTCTTGTTTAAAAATTAGAAAACTAAGAAGAAAAAAATGATGCTATTCTGAGTCATTGACCCACGGTTTCCTTATTCTTTTTATAATTTTTAATTATTTAAAATTAAATAATTTTTAAATATAAGGGTATAAAAGAGATACTTTACTTATATTTTGTACAATTTAATCCCAAACTCTAATAAACGGGATAACCTTAGAATAAAAATTACACTTTACCCTTTAAAGTTTGGGTCATTTTCAATTTGATCTTCTAAGTTTTAATTTTTACAATTTAATCTTAAAGTTTTAATTTTTTGTAATTTTAATTTTTATAATCCACTCTTAAAGTTTTAACTTTTTATCATTCGGTCATTTCCCAAAATACCCCCATCTCTGTCAGCGATCCACAAACAAGAGGCTTTATAGCACTGATGCAGCTTTTGGACTAAAAAGAAAAAGAAATTGTACTCCGTATAGTAATCTTTCTTCGTTGAATACTAGTGGGGTTTCTGCATTCCTAATAGAAAAACTCTATAGCCTGCTCTAGACACCTAGAGTTTACACGTCGTGAGTGCCAATCTCTTATCCTCCAAAACTCAAAGTTTCAAAGCTCACAGCAATCTCTCAAACACAAACCCATTTTGAAAAGAGACCAGGCGATGATTTCACAGATGTGAACTCTCTTTACCTTCTCATATGAAATTCATTACCAGTACTTTAAACCCATTTGTGTAGCACTGCCTCAAGTTGCGCCACAGCTCTTCTTATCGCCACTCCATGGTTCAGTTCTCGTTGTGGGTACTACTCCTATAAGGTGTCATGCTAATCCTTCTCTCTTTGATTTCAATTTATCTGAGTTCTACTTTGTTATCAATCAAGCAACACAAAATTTAAATGGGTATCTGCTATTTTGAAATGTTGCCTTTTTAAAATTTGATATAGTTTTAAATTCGAAAGAAATTCAAAGTTTCCTCCTGCTATAAATTTCCACATTCTGAGTCATTGGTAGACAATTCACCGTTATCCCAAGCGAGCTTCTACCAAACCCTGAAAATGGAATTGTGTAAGACTCACCAACTTTTCTCTACAATTGAAACCGACAAACCAACCACCTTTCTCCCTGAGGATTTGGTTCTGAAAATCCTCTCCAGGCTGCCTCCAAAGTCTCTTCTCCGATTCAGATCCGTCTGCAAATCCTGGCACTCCCTCATCGGCACCCCCAATTACGTATCCAAAAACCTCCTCAACCACTCCATTCTCACCACCGCCGCCGCCCATCAGCTCCTCCTCCTAAAACGCACCGCCCCATCGATTCCCAGAACGGACACTTGCTCTTTCCTCTCCTACCAAACCCTTTCCTCCGCCTCCCAAACCCCTCAAAATATTCCCATAAGAAGCCCACGCGGGGTTAGCATCGTGGGTTCCTGTAATGGCTTGCTCTGCCTCTTTGACTACTTCTCCGGCGGCGACATCTTTGTCTGGAACCCCGCCACTTCAGAGCTGAAGGCCCTGCCTGGCGCGTCCAGGGTGGACACTGTTAGTTTTGGCTTCGACCACAAACAAAATGAGTTTAAGGTTATGCGGATTCGTTATGTGCGTGAACCGCCGCCGGTTTTTCGTCTGGACCGGAGAGTGGCGGTTGGTCGTCTGAATCGGGTAGCGGAGGTGTATAGTCTAAGAAGCGGCGGTTCTTGGAGAAATCTCACCCTCGATGGAGAGGTGCCAGATTCCAATACACCCAATACACGGTCTCGGTGGGCATACGCAAATGGGGTTTGTTTCTGGTCGACGTTACGCGGTGTCGAGGATGAAAAAATAATTGCTTTCGATGTGAGCGAGGAGGTGTTCAGAACGACGCCGTTGCCGGACGCTAGTGTTCTTGGGAGGCGCAGTGATGTGAGGGCCCTCACGGTGCTAAACGAATCGGTGGCCATGCTTGTTGTGCGCAACGAAAGCAAATGGGAGGGGAAGTCGTTTGATTTATGGGTTTTGCTTGAATTTGGTGTAAAGGAATCGTGGACTCAGCTTCTGAGGATTGAAGCTTTTCCGGGTCTGGAATGGCCGTTGGGTTTTTGGAAGAACGGAGAGTTGTTCATGGAGAACCGCGAGGGGCAGCTGGTATATTATGACCCATTTACAAAAACAGTAAGAAAAGTAGAGGCCGATGGTAATGATATTGATAAGGTAAAGGAATCGTTACAAGTTTTAGCTTTCACACCCACTTCTCATTCCATCCATGGAGGGAGGGGTTATGCTTTTACTGTTGCTAATACCAACAATCCCATGAGGTGATTTCTTTTTTATTTTTAAGGTTGTTGATCTTTGAAATTTAATTTTCAGCTTGTTTGGTATGCCGTCAATAATGACTTTTTTAGATGGCTTTAGGTGAGATAGGTGGAGTGGGAAGTAGGCAACTTCAACTTGAATTTTTGTGCAATCCCATTGCGCAGGATTCAGTGAATAGATGAGAAGTTGGACCCATCTATTGCAGCCTTCTGCAGACAAGAACAAAAATCTGCATAGGAATAACCCATGTGGTTGTTTAGTCCGATGCCCTTTTTCTTCTTGATTTTAAGTTGCTGTCAAGATAATTTATTTCAAATTTTTAGTTTGTATTTGTTAAAGTGGCCATTTTAAATTGATCTCTTTTTATTAGGTTTAAATTTTTAAGAAAAATTGTGATTAACATGCGATTTATCTCCGTCATTTATTTTCATTAGTTGTTCCTAGTGAAAGAAATCATGTTGGATTCAAGTTGTTAGTGCAATTTTTGAGTCACGGAGCTTGCCAAGCTCCAGGACTGGGCTTGCAGGAGATCACTCTGATACTTAAGTCAGTTGTTGAGAAAGAGCTAAGAAAATTCCTATTAACTATAGAGAGAGAGAAAAAAAAAAAGGTCCTCACATACCTGGTCCTCCTTTCCTTATGTGCCATTCTTTCCTTAAATATCCCTGCCATCCAGGACCATCATCTTTTATGTGGATCAGAGTCCCCTCATATTAGAGGGGAAATATGAGGACTCTCATATTTTCATCCTATCTGTCCATTTTCATACTACTGTCCACAACATGTCATATGTCCCACTTAAATATATAATAAAATATTAATTAATTTTTAAAAAGAAAAAAATTATAAATTATAAAAAATTAAAATCAAATTATAAAATAAAATTAAAAAAAAAAACTGGGGTGGGCCAATAGAGTTTAACACTGAAGTACATGTCTTAACTAGGGTTTGATAATGTCCCAATAGAGTCCCAATGGTGCCTCAACCAAGTTTCGATGGTGTCTTGATGGAATATTGATAGGTCTCGATGAAGTCCCAACAGTGTTCTAGAAAAGTCCCATCCCAGTGGTGTCCCAAAGGAGTCCCATGTGGGGAGCAGTGGTGTTTAGGCCAACTCTCAATGGGAGCCTAGTGGTGTCTCAACAAAATTCTAGCTAGGTCCCAATGGAGTCTTGGCCAAGTCATAGCAAAGTTTCGGCAATTCTTGGTGAAGTCCCAACGGTTTCAAGCGGGGTCTTAGTGAAATTCGGATAGTGTTCCAGCAGAGTCCCTATAATGTCCCAATAGTGTCCTAGTTGGCCTTGGTAGTGTCCGTGGTGTCTGATGGAGTCCCAACGGAATCTAAGTGGTGTCTTGATGATGTTTCAGCAAGTCTTGATGATGTCTCGATAGTGTCCAAGCTGGGTCCTAGCGAAGTCCTCATAGTATATAGGCAAAGTTAACGAAATTTTCTTGATCAAACTGAAAATGTTTTCTATTGATTATTAATTTACATTGCATGAATTACTAAAATATTTGAAAAATATTTTTCAAAAATTATTTTATGCTAAAAACAAACAGAGCTTTAGTGTAACTTAAAAATTTTAACCAAAAAAAAAAAAAAAAAATCACGATATTCTACGTACATGTTTAAATGGACAATATACTCTCTGAATGGAGAGTTTATTTATTTATTTATTTTTTTTTTTGACAAATCGATCTCACATTTTATTGAAAACCAATAATTCTGCAATACGGTGGCACACTAGTCCACGACTTCTCAATTTTTTGTCTCGTTGCCGCCACATGTGAATCACAGCTTGGTTTGCTTCCCGTCGCACATAGCTCAGTTTCCAGTCTGTAAAACGTTTGAGGTCCACTCGAATATCATCAACCAAGTGTCCCTTCCGGCTCCAATCAGTTTCGTTCGACAGTACGACGTCAACTATGATCTTTGCATCCCCTCAAACCAAACTTTGGAATGCCCCAAATCATGGGATATTTGGATTGCCATGAGGGCTGCTACAGCTTCAGCGGTCATTGGTTCTAGCAGTCCTGTACGAGTCAAACTCTTTGCTGCCACCATATTGCCTTGATGGTCCCTTATTACAACTCCCAGCCCAACCCAACCAGTTTTTTCCATAATAGCCACATCCCAATTTGCTTTTACCCATCCTAGAGGGGGAGCCGTCCACATACAGCTCAGAGAGGGAATAACCTGTGACTCTCCAGTAGTAAACGACTCCTGCTCCTAGTGGAAATCGCTGAGCTGTAGTTGCTGAATGAAGTATCTCGTTTGGGTGAGCAAAAATTCCTTCATGAATTAAGGAATTTCGCCTAAGCCAAATCCTTCTTGCAATGCCCACAAAGAGTTTGAAACTCCTCAGGATCACATTTCATCAACATACCCTCTGCCACCTTGATGAAATCAGTAGTAGGAAATAAGCTTTTTTGGAACTTTCTGCATCCCACACTCCACACATCTTGTGCCGATGGGCATTGCCACAAGATATGTGAAGTCATTTCCTCTTCAATCCCACAAACTGGGCAGGAGTGATCAGAAAGAATCTTCCTTTTAAAAAGATTTTCACGTGTAGGCAAAATGTTTTTGCAAGCTCTCCAGAAAAATACCTTGCCCACATTCGGAACATTAAGCTTCCACAGCTCCTTCCATACCTGGCTAGCCTTTTGCCGAGAAGACAACGTATATCCAAGATATGATGTTGATGTAGACTATTGCGAATATTCTGCTGTAGAATATGTTTTATACAGTGGATGTTACTAGGTCAAATTCTACCTCCACCTTTTTTGGACATGTCAACAACAACAACAAAAAAAAAAAAATTGAAAAGAAAAGCTGCTCCAAAGAAAGAAGCCAAAAAAAAAAAACAAAAAAACAAAAAAAAAAAAAAACAAAAAGAAGAAGAAAACGAAAAGCTGCTCCAAAGAAAGAAGAAAGAAGCTCGCAAATTGGTTCTTGTAAGGTATCATCTTTTCATATATATATATATATATATATATATATATATATATATATATTGATCATTTTTTAGTTCCCAACTATTTTCCAATTGAAATAGATAGTCTCAAGTTGAGCAGCCTTTTCCGAAGGAACCAGTCCAAATGGATCCAAAACTGTTGAAGCCTGTTTGGGCCTCCAATTTTCAGCAATTTTTTTTAATAAAAAACAAATTGGGCCAATGTATAAATTCTACTTGCCTGAAATCCAAGTCTTACAAAACGAACAAGGCATGGCATAGGTCTTTGTTTGTTTGTTTTTTTCACTAATTTCTCCAAAATAAAACGGTTTTGAAAGGCTTAAAAATTATAGAACACTTGTAAAATTGTGCTCTAAATACATGATTTCATAATGAACATCACGGAGAATTTTTCAGGGCTCTTCCATACTTATGGGTTAAATAATACATGCAATAAATTATATTGAATCTCAATTTCACTCTCGCAAGCGTTCTATTCTCACAAACTCGTTTCTTCTGTAGTTTATTTTTGCAGTCTCTCTCTTCTCGCAAGTCATATTTATTCTATAAAAATATATGACAATTGTTAATCAATGGGGAAGACATTGTGGCTTGGAAGGACTACAGCCCCAAGCAATCATTTAGTTACACTTCTATTCATAGGTTAATATGATTGAATGAAAAATATAAGAAATATATGTTAATGTTCTTTATGGTAAACAATATTTTTCAACCGAAAACACTTTACGTTAAACCAATATAATTTACCTGCATCAATTTGGAAACTAATGGATATAATAACGATCTTTTCGCGAAAAATAATAATAATAATAAATAAAAATAAAAAACATTGTTTAAATTGAAATATTTTTCAATCAAAAACATTTTATATTGAACCAAACTCCATCAATAGTTTAAAGTGACTTTTGATTAATTTGAACCGATCTAGTGATAAATTAACCAAGTGGAAGATGGGTCTTCTTTTGAATGTTCCAACTCTTTATAATTAATTTTGAGCAAGTCTTTGTCATCATCTGCGAATACTAAAAAAGAAGAAAGAAAAAAAAAAGTCCTTATCATTTCTTTCTTCCCAATCTAATCAACCAATAATTCAATGCATTAACCGTAAATCATTCAATCACCAATCGGATTCTTCTTATCGTATTGCTTAATTGTATGTTCTTTTCCATAGTGGAACAACTAGTGCTCATATAATTTGATGGTAACCTTCCCATCCAAGCACCAATAAATAGAAAAAATAAAAAAAAAATAAAAAGGAAAAGATGATGTTGATCTTGGATTCTTGGTTTCCCTTAATACAGCTTGTCCAGATTTTCATGAATACTTAATTCTTTGTTTGGGCATTATATGTGGACTCTCCCTTTCTCTCTCCATGGGAATTGGATGGTCCCTACCTCTTCTCCATGAATGGATAACTTATGTTTGATTCACCATTATAAATTTATAACAAAGAGAAAGAGAGATAGAGTGGGTGCTTTAGCTTTGCTTTCCAATTAAGCAAAAAGATAATTTGTAATCTTCTTAAACGGCATTGCTTGATGAATAAAATATCATTTGTAATTTGATCTTGTAGTGGGTGGTCCCAGGAGTGCAGTACAAGCCACCGAAGCCCTAAAGATCTTAGAAACCAATATGATTCTTCTTAATTAACATAGAGGATATTAACATCTTAATTAGTAAGAGTGCGCTTGAGATTGCGCTTTTATGTGTGATTTTAAATTAAATAGTAAAAAATAAATCATTTAGGATTGTGTTTTTCTATGTTTTCAAAAAGCATGCAAGTATGTACATGTGCTTTTGAAACACACAATTTTAAAAGCTAAACTGTGATTTTGTCAAAAGTTTAATTGCGTTTTTAAAAATTATGTTTTCAAATTGCACTTTTAAAATCGAAACCTAAAAGGACCTCAAGTATATATATAGATGATACTCAACCTAAAAGGCTAAGTTAATGGATTTGGTACGATTGTTTTATTTTAACCATTTACACTTGGCAAATATCTCCTAGAATTAACAATTCTACTTATAATATCTTTCATAGGATTCTCACTATACTAGAAAGATTTACAATCCTAAGAAAAATTGACTAGTATTTCTAATTCTAAAATAACTAGGGTTATGATATTCTCCCACTTGAAGACAAACTTCAAGAATAGTACAACAAATATACTGTCACCATGCATCAAGTTACAACTAGCACAAGCTGCAAAAGAGAGGGTCTACCTTAAATAAAGTTCTCTCTTGTTATACATTTTTTTTCTTCATAAGAACAAAGTTTTCTTTGAAGTGAGTTAAAGAATTTCTTCCAACCTAATCTATTAAATTGACAAGTATTTTTAAAACATGTGATTCTCACTTGCATTCTAAAAAAATGCAGGTGAGAATCGCATGCTTTAAGAACAAATTAATGTATTTTAGGAAGAAGGCTAACATGTCTAATGCACCATAATAGTACTTGTATTTTTTTCCACTTGTAAAATATGAGTTTTTTTTTTCATTTTTAATTTTTTTATTATTATTTTTTATTTTTGTAGCTAACCTACCTTTAGAGGCTGAATTTGAGTGAGCATGATTTCGTAAGGCTGTTTGATGTAATAATAGTGATTGAATTAACGCATGAGGACTTATCATAAGATTTCAGAGGTCGTTCATGATGATTAGTATTCTTCGGTGATATCGCAGACTTAGAGTTTAGAGGCATGTTGTCTATTAAGGCTTAGTTTGGATATTTTTATCGATCATATGTATAGTACAATTTTTAGTATAGATGTTCAGCTGGTTGTAATAATTAATATCAATAGAAATATCATGTGTTTCCGGTGCTTAGTATTCTCTTTTGAGAATTAGATCCCTTGGTCTTATTCTTTGGGGCAATTAGATGGGAAAACAAACTGTGAAGTTAATTATGAGTTAATTAATTTCTCGGGACGTTGAGCTCTCTTAAGATGACTTTGATTACCCTGAGTTTCAATTTCAGATATATCTATATGCTCAACAATATTATTAACAACTTCAATTGACTCATTATCTTCCTCTTTGGCATATCTTTTTTTTTTTTCTAAGTAAATAAGGAGCAGGTACAAGGATTAAAATACCAAATAAGGGTGGGTTCCTCAACAATACACCCAAAACAAAAAGCACAGTGCAGAAAATATACACAAATAGTAGGCAATGGGTCATAAATGACCCGGGCCTCTCCAATAGGGTCACTAAAAGCGGTTACAAAGACAAAACCCAAAGACACTCGAAGGTATCTACGAGCAAGCAACAAACAAGACATCCAAAAGGATGCCAATGGAAGGAAGATATTGAAAGCATTCGAGATGGATCCGTCAGAGAAACAAACCGGCATAAGGTAGTAAAAATCTCTTGAAACCTTCATCAACTAGATACCATTGTTAGAATTCACAATACATGCATAAGAAAAATAGTAACCAAAAAAAAAATAATAAATCAAGAATCAAGACACAAGAATTTATTAATTAAAAATAATGTTTCTTCTTTATTAATTAGTCCATCAAGGAGAAATACAATGATCATTAACTTCTCTCTCATTCTAAAACCTTAAACTGATTATTTTGATACAATACAAAAAGCCTATTAATTAAAATGAGTTATATGTAGATAGATAGATAGATACGCGCGCACAAGTATATATTCCTATAGAAACTAAAGTTCATGAACTATATAAAAAAAGAATAGAAGTTACAATCTTAGTGGTCATGATTCAGTATAAGGATTTACAAATCCTTTGGAAAAAGAGAGTAAGATTTTCAAGTTGTGGGGTATAATTATGATCGTATGGTGAGTTGCCAAGTTGCAAATTTTCAGTAGTTTTATCCGCGTGGTTCTTTTATTTCCTTGAAAAACATTTCTTTAATGGTCGCACTCAATAAGCATTGAAAGCTACTTCATTTTAAAGTATTTCCTTTAACATATGATCTTTTCATACCGGCCGTAGCCCGTGAAAGACAGAGTCATAGGGGTTAGTGAGTTGGTCGTACGTTTTGGTAAAACTAGAATCCATTAACATCCATCCACTAGGTGACATATACGTACTTTAGTCTCAGCTGGTCGAATTAATTTCTCTCCATGAATATGTTTTTTTTTTTTCTGTAAAGAAGGTTGAATTCATGGAGATGTTTGTCTTGTTCGATACTGTTGAATGGTTTGGTACTCCCACATTAAGATAGGAATGCCAATGAGCAGATTACATCCTTGCCTCCCTTGAGTTTTGTCTTGTCTTGTTTAAATTCTTTTTATTTTCTTCTTTTGGTTCTGCAGAATTTGTCCATCTCATGAACGCTAATCATCAAGTGAATGCCTAGATATAGTCTCAAGCTGGCCAGCTTGAGACTATGATTGGCAAAAAGCAACTTGAAGAGAGAACTATTCCGCCTACATTTCCATATAAATCAATGGATATAAATTTTCTGAAGTTTGGGTTGTATGAATTTCTCAAATTGAGTGTCTAAATTTGTTATGTGTCTTTTAAATATTTGAGAAGTACAAGTTTTATTGATAATGTTATCATACATTTATAACGAGATAAATGATAATTTTAGAGACTGAATTAAAGAATTTTCTTATCATCTTACCATTAATGTTTTGATTTGACCTAAACTCTTTACTACTGGAAAATCAAGCAATTTTCTAACTGATCAATATTATTCCTTTACTATAAGAAACATTGTTAAAGTAAGTCCACGTCAAATTGTATTGTTCATTCTTAATTAGCTAATACCCAAATGGAAAATTATTTCTGTCCAAGCAATTCTTACATCTCCATTTCTTTGATTTTTTTTTAAAAAAAATTGAGTCTATCACTTGTCCCTTTCATTTCATCATAAATTAAAGAACAGTTGCCCATTTTTCCAAAACGTTCTTTTCCCACATTAATTAGTCAGATGCCTCATGAGTCATGAACAGAGCATTTCCCCCCTCAAAATGAAAGTCTTTGATAAGATCAAAAAATAATAATAATTCTAGTGCCCTTAAATGCTTCTTTTTAGAAGATATAGGCTACATTTAATAAAACTTTTTAGATACTATTTTTTGCCGAAAAGTGAAAAGTGTTACGTATAATGTAACATAAAGGCTAAAGTAATGTTAAGTGTTTTATAAGTAATTTGTAAGTAGAATTTTATATTTTTTTTCTTTCTTAAAAAAAAAAAAAACCCTTCTTAAATAAGTATTATCAAACGAGGCAATATCCATGCATCCAAGAGTCCAAGAGTACTTGAATTAGGTGTTACATTGAAAATAAATCGGCGTCTAATATTCAAAGTGTAGTTATTCTTTCCAAAAAGAGGAAGATTTTGATATTAAACTTGGGTTTACTCTAAAGAAAGTGAGGTTAATTAACCCATGGCTACGTGTTATAATTTCATTGGGCTCTGATCGATCAGTTCTCAGCTTTGGGACTGCCTGTATTAGCACTAATTTTCAATTTGACAGTAAACCTAGGGAAGGGGAGAAAAAGGAATTAAATAAAAATCATAAATTTATAAGCCATAAACATTTCCATAAAATATAGCACAAAGCCCAAAATGCAAAAGAATATTCATGCATATACCCCTAGCTACTATTTTACACCTGTACGTAAAAGAATGTTGGGCAAAATGCAAGGGGCTCTTATAGGATTTCGCCATGTGTATCAAGATGATTAAAGAAGTAAAGAAAAAGGAAGGAAAAATAATGAAAAACAAAAAACAAAAAACTGGGTTTGTAGAAAGGCATATATTCTTCCACTTTTGATGAGCCAAAGCATGTGGACTTCTGCAATGGAATCCTGGATCCAAATCACTTACCCTATATCCTATGCAAATTATCCAATCTTTAGTTAGACTAAATTGCCCTTCCTTTTGAACCTATAATTACACATTATTTGTAATAAATTAGACAAACAATATCACAAGCCTTTCGATTTTCATAGTTTTTTTTTTACATGTTCATACAAGTGGAGAAAAAGAATAACGAGAATTTGAACTAGTGATCTTAATTTGCTTCATCAAGCATAATTTTCAACCGATTAACGCTATGCCCCAAGACAGATTTTCGTATAGTTTTTTTGATCTTATAAACCTTACTAAGTAGGGAATGAAGAATTAATAGCAATTAATTATCTGATCATTTAGCTACCAATATCAGCATTCTGTGAGGAATTCCATCTGGAGGCTTGTTTGAATTACACAAAACAATTTTAAAGTAACGTGTTCTTCGAAAGCAAAAGACAAGCTAATTAAGAAAACAAACACACCCTTGTTGACAACGCTTTGCTTTTCCCGAAACCCTTCTATTTCAAATGCATATGGTCTCTTATAGACAAATTGTTTTATAATATAGTTTTTAATTACCTCCCAGAGAGAGAGAGAGGTGGGGGGGTTTGCATAAGAATCTTACAAGGCCTTGAAAGTTGAAGCTTTTGGAGAGTGTTGGAGAAGGAGAGAATATTCTGGAGACACCAAAGTTCAACAGCAAAAATCCAAAGATTATATACTAAACAAACTTAGAAAGCAAGAACATCATTAGATTATGATTAAGGGCTGGGAAGAAAGGTCAGCCCACAAGGAGACGACTGCTCACACTTCCAAAAATTCACTGCCTTTGTCAGCTGGCTGTCTTTTGATTTAACCCTCTTTTCTTGCATAGTAATCTCGGTAATTTTAGTGCAAATTTTAACTAAGTAGCCCTTCATTGGCTTTCTCAAGTCTAGAAGCATATATGCATGTGACTTCTACTTTTTAATCATTTTAAAACATATATTTTCAATTTTCTAAAGGTAAATAGGGTTTTTGGCTAAATTCAATGCATGCATGTAGAAAATAAATGAGTGTTTTTTTTTTTAAAACCTAAAGGCAAACGAGCCACAGTGCAAACCCTAGCTATCATCTCACAATCTGAATAAAATCTCATGTTTCAAATACTCTGTACATTAAACATGTCAGCCAACCAATCTGAAAAAAAAAATCCAGTAAAAGTACACTTGCATGTCAGCTATACAGATCCATAAGCATCTACCATTCCGGCAATGACCAGCATATCAAACATTCCACATTTTGCTCATGCACTATTCATATATATTAATGTAGATTTATTTTTTATTTAATACATAATTTAGGTTTTTCAATGACCCAGATTTAATTTTAGTTTTTTTTTTTCTTTTATAAAATTGAAAATTAAATTTGGACAGAAAAAAAAAAAATTAAAAACTAGCTAGGCCAAGTGGGTAACAGATCTAGCTCATGACATGACTTTGGGGATAGCATAAGCATTCTGTCATGAGGACGAATGTGTTTGTTTCGTCGTATCCGTTGGATTTACATACATTGGCAGTTGGGCACCTGCATGGATCCACGAGCATGCTGATTTAGATCATTAAAATCTAGACAAACCATGGCCGTTTGATCTGATGATGATCAGAATCAATCATGGGGGGATTAACATGTAGTTGGGATGGATACATCAATCTTCCTAGGGAATGCCTTAGCTTCCACTTTTTGAGTGTCTTTGACTAAGCAGTATAAACCGACTGGATCTTGGCCTTGTGGAAAATGAGGATTAAAGAAGGTAGTGTGATTGGATGGCCATGCCTTGCCAGTCACACTCACTCAAGACATGTTTGAGTTGTCTTTTTGACAAACACACACAATCCCACCATATTGCTTTTCCACTCGTACTGAAAATTGTTGAATGATTAGGAAATCCTGATATATCACTCCTCAAATATCATTGGTACGAGTTCACCGTGATTATCTGCTTGAATTGTTAATAATTTGGACGCGGAGAATGTTATTATCTACTCGAATTGTTGATAATTTGGACGCGGAGAACGTGAGACATTAATCCATATGACTATCTGTTCAAATAAATTTTTAAACTAATTGACTATCTATCTAGATAGGCAGATCAGTCTTTCATATTATTTACCCAAATTGTTAGTAATTTAGATAGATAATTATTGTGAATTTCATTCCAAAAATCATATCAAAACTTGAATTGGAGAGACATTTGAGAGTTCCCTTTCATCTATCATTTGAATTGGGGCATTGACATTAGTCTTTAAGAGCATCTCTAGTAAAAGTAGATAAAACAGGTATTAAAAAAGTACAAATTTTTGCTTTAGCTACTTATTTTTTTTCATATACATTCTGACAGATTCTCTATTCTACTCATTATTTTTTAAAAAATTATTTTGTGTGGGAGAGAGTGTGAAAGAAAGAGGAGAGAGAGAGTAAAAGAAAGAAAAATGAGAGAAAAAATAATAAACAAAGTTTATAATGTGAATAGTAAATAGGTAATTAGCCTATTTACTATTCACACTAGATGGAAAAAAGTTGAAGTAGTATATTCTGCCGGAGATGAAAAAGCACCCATAATAGTCAAATTTGGCTATTTTTGTTGGAGTAATACAATGTAAAATTAATCAAAAATTATCTAAAAAAATTAAGTTGATAAAAATAATAAATTTAATCATTTAATTAATATTTTATCAAAACTCATATATTTTAGGAGGAGAATGTTGAGTTAATGGACACTTGGGCCCATTGGAAAGAAACGAATTTGCATAGGGAAAGGTATCTCAATGCATAACCTATCATTTCCTTTTAATAAATAACTTGAGAGCGTTGGAAGTCAAGTGTAATTAATACTTAACGTGTTTTTCCGAGTGAGCAATCTTTGTTCTAGATTTATTGATTAGGACGCAAAACAAATTGTAAATCAGGTGAAAAAGAGGGTAAAAACAAATTTAAAATAAATTAAAACTAGGATATTATATATAATTGGTTTGAGTTTGCATTTAGCCCCTTATGGTTTTCAAATTTTATCTTAATTTTTTATTAATTTAAATACATATATACGCTTAAAAATAAATTTGTCTTATCAAAATTAGGTTTGATAGCTCATTCATATTTTTGTTCTCTCATGACAAAACTTTGTTCCTTATCTTTAGTTATATAATCTCCAAAAGAATAGTCAAATTTGACTATTATGTGTGCTTTTTCGTTCCTAGCATAATAGACAACTTAACTTCTTTTTTTCATCTAATGTGAATAGTAAATAGATAGATTAGCCTATATATTTACTATTCACAATATAACTTTGTTTAATAATTTTTTTTTTCTCTCTCTTTCTTTTACTCTCTCTTAGCTTTCATTCACACAGTTTCCGATACATTAATACTAAAAGAAAATAAAGAGTAGAATAGAAAATCTGTTAGAGTGTATGAAAAAAGAATAATGTTAAAGTCATAATGTAAACTCAATAAAGACCTAACTTCTCTTCTATGTGTCATTTAAAAATAATTAAAAAGAATAAAGCTTAGTGTTTTGAATTTAATTTTGTTCTTATTTTACTTTTTTTAAATAATACATAAGAGAGAAGTTAAATTTTTATTGAATTTATGTTGTGACTGTATCACATCTATGAATATATAAAGTAAAAATTTATACTTTTTTAATAACTATTTTGCCGACTTCAATTGGAGGTACTGGTCAATATTCTAGCTGCAACATTTTGTAAATCTAAAGAAATTCAATAGTTATTCACTTAAATATTATATTTACACACATCTATTACATATAGGATATGAGCTAGCTAGGGTTCCTTTTAAGTATTGTGTTCATGCGTATATATAAATCAAAAAAACAAAACATATCAAATATATATATATGGCGATTGGAAGAGAGTCGATTAGAAAAATGGGAAAAACAAAAAGCAAACAAATTATGGGATAATCATTCCAAATAGAAAAGCGAGGAACTAGCTTTTCTTCCCTCCAAATGATATGTGTCATCATACACCTTTGCTCATCAACCCCTCTCTCTCTCTCTCTCTCTCTCACAGTCCCTGCCAACTTTAACTTTTCACCGCCTCCCCCAACATAATAGTATTCTATTCCACCTAAAAAGTAGAAAACAAAAAATGCGACTACAAATTTTTTATTTTTCAAGAGAGAGAGAGAGAGATCCAATCTTCAATCTTTTAGCATATATCAGCTTGAGTTGTTGCTAGGGCTGGGAGTACCAGTTGAGGCTATAAGAAAGCAACTCATTCTCTGGGTTTTCTCTTGCTTATCTTCACTACTTTGGTGAGCTGAGCTGAGCTGAGCTTAACCTTTTCTGGGTTACCAAGAAAAAACCTCTTTCCACCGGCCAGCTTACTTATAGATTGAGTCAAACTGATCAGAAGAAGAGAAAAAGCTTTGGATATACATGCTAGGAAAGATGGCTGAAGAAACCCTTCCAAATGGTTTTGTCGAAAACTCAATTTCAGGATCCATTAATCCTCCTCTCCCAAAGAAGAAGAGGAACCTCCCTGGCACCCCAGGCAAGCTTTTACAATTCCTTTCCAACCATATATATTGTCACTGTCTCTTCAGCATTTTTTTTTCTTTCTTTCTGATGAATAAAAATTTGGACCGTTTCTCGATTTATGAGTGTCATTTTTGCATAATATCGGCGATTAATTAAAAATCCTAAATGGTTATTTTGAACAGATCCTGAAGCAGAAGTGATAGCCTTATCGCCAAAGACCCTGATGGCGACCAACAGATTCTTGTGTGAAATTTGCGGGAAGGGTTTCCAAAGGGATCAAAATCTGCAACTCCACCGGCGGGGGCATAACCTTCCATGGAAGCTGAAGCAACGGAGCAGCAAAGAGCCGAGGAAGCGCGTTTATGTCTGCCCTGAGAAAAGCTGCGTCCACAACCACCCTTCCAGGGCTCTCGGAGACCTAACCGGTATAAAAAAGCACTTTTGCAGAAAACACGGCGAGAAGAAGTGGAAGTGTGAGAAGTGCTCGAAGCGGTATGCTGTGCAGTCAGATTGGAAAGCGCACTCCAAGACCTGTGGCACTAGGGAATACAAATGCGACTGTGGGACTATATTTTCAAGGTAATTCTAATTTCTTTTGTTTTTATTTATTGCCTCAAACTTTTGTCGGTAGATTTTATATATGGTGAAATTTTTATGGAAAAATCACTAGGAAATGATAGAACTTGTCTTTTAATTTGGCAAATTTCTTCATATCATGCAACAGTGTATATATATATATATCAAACACCTCAAAGAAGACCGAAAATCAAGAAACCAAATGATAAGCATGAAAGTGATTTTTGTGGCTGTTATATATCCATGCTGTCTGTACCCTTTCTCTCTCTCTAGGAGGAAAAGGAGAAGGGCCTAGTGAAGACAAATAACAAATGATGTTGTTATATATATATGTATATTCACCCTGTGAATTAATTCATCTTCTTATGCAAAATTTCCCTCCTTGGAATTTGTGTTGCACTGTTTATGTGTTTTTAAATTTTTTTTCTTCGTTTTTCCAACAAAAGGGTTGGTGCCTTGGTGGGTTCCTCATAACTTCGATGCCAATGTGGATGGTTTTTGCCTCTGGTATTTTAATTAGAATTCTTCCGATTTATTTGAACGGAAAAAGGTTGAATTAATTATACCCTCTGAATTCCTTTTTATTGGCTCCTCTCTTATAATTAAGTTCCTCAATTTATTTGTCGGAAGTGATGATTAATTAACTGAAGTTTGTAAAAAATTTTGTGATCGAGCAGGAGAGATAGCTTCATTACTCATAGGGCCTTCTGCGATGCCTTAGCCGAAGAAACAGCAAGAGTAAATGCAGTGTCCAGCGTCAACAATGTGGTCGCCGCCGGCAACATGAACTACCATTTCATAGCGCCGACCATGGCACAAAATTTCTCTTCCATTTTCAAGCCAATCTCATGCAATGACGACACAGTTAACCCAACGACGTCGCAGGGGCTACCCCTATGGATGAGCCAAGGAATATTTCAAGGCCAGGAAGGAATATTTGGAGATCCACTAATTTCATGCTCGAATAATCCTCCACCGTCAGATTATCATCAGCAGAATTGGGTTTTTGGAGCTAAGCTCTCTTCGAGTAATGCACAAAGAGATGTGAAGGAGGCTGTGGGAGGAACTCAGCATCTAAGTGTTCCTTCCTTGTACAGCACGCAACACCAACCTCATCAAACACCTTCTGCAAACATGTCAGCCACGGCTTTGTTGCAGAAAGCTGCTCAAATTGGCGCAACCTCAACCGACCCATCATTCCTAGGGAGCTTTGGATTGAAATGCAATGATGGTCAGGTTCTATATGGATCAAACACAACACTTTCTAGCCTTGGAAATGATGTAGAGAACTCTGCAGGATGATGTATTACAGATACACCCTGCAAAACGCAGGCACATACAGAGTGAACAAGATGGTGGTGGAGGGCAAACAAGGGACTTTCTGGGGGTGGGGGTACAACCTGTTTGCCACCCTCCATCAATCAATGGATGGATTTGAAATAATAAGGAATTTTAATTGGGTTGCAATTAATGCAAAGCAAATTAATTAAGTTGATAATAAAGTGAAGTTTTTGGGGGTTGGGAGGAGAAACAAGTAATTTGGTGACTTTGCAGGGAGGAAAAGGTGGGCATTGAGTAGTGCTTGATGGGGGGGGCTAAAAGTTTGTGCTTAGAAAACTATTTAAGAGGTGAAGGAAGGAGATCCATGCATATTCTCTTGAACCCTGAAAGCTGATCCCTTTTGAAAATGGTGGCTTTTTATTTTTGATTAAAGGGTGTAGAGTGGTGGGGGAAAAGCAAGAGCCCCTTTTGGGCTCCATTATTGCTTTGGTTCACATTCGTTGTGGTTCTTGCTTGTCAAAACTGGACTTAAAAAGAGAATTTCCAGTGGCAAAAGCTTATTCTAGTACATATAGGCTTTTACCCTATTGCTTAAAATAAAGTATATATATATATATTGTAGCTTTTCAATAGCACAAACTCTGAACACTTGTACTATATGACAAGATTAGCTACAATATATGCAAAATATGGAGACAATAATTAAAGTTTTTGTATTATCCCCATGGTAATGTAATCGATTTTTTTTTTTTTGGTCAAAACATTTTGTGCAATTTTTTTTTTTTTTTAAAAAAAATTAATTTAAACAACATACAACCCAACTACAAGACAGGAAAAACATCGGGGGTGAGTTTTTCCCGCTTATAATAGAAACAAAAGATAAAAGGTGAAAATATATATGTGGAATGCTGTCAGAAAAAGATTTGGTCGTGGCCCAACGTGTTACATGATAAGTACATAAATTTACACTTCTATTGACTTTTTTAACTTCTCAAAAAGAAAAAGCTGGAGTAACGTATGAAGGAGGATTTAACAATGGGGGTATAGGCGAGGGCTTTTATTCTTAATTTCTCTTTGATGAACATATTTTCTCTCGACTCCTTCAAAGTGGGTTCTATGAGGCCTTGCATGAGTGCATCATTCGAATCAAGAAACATGGAAAGGGAGATGAGGATCAAAAGAAAAAGAAACAAAGTGGAAAAGAGAAAAAGGAAGTGATATTCTTGCACCAATCTCTTTGACTTTGTTCTACTTTTGGTTACATGATAGAATGTGAGTGTTACGTGGTGTGCAGTACAATGTTTAAAGACCGATCAGATGGTTACTAATTTAGACAATAAATATGAAATTTTTTTTAAAAAATAAATAAATAAATTGTTATCCTAACAAATAAGCAAACTATTTGAAACATGTTTGAACAAATATGCCTACAAAAATTCTTTTATATTTGTTGTCGGAATTATCAATTTTTCGACGAAGAAAATCAAAGAAAATTCCCTATCAAACCCCAAATTATGATTCAATATGAACAGTTAGGATGAAATAATGATGGGATAAAAGAAAAAGATTGTCATCAAGTGTATGTCTGCATCATGCTCGTGTTAATGTTTGCCTTTTCAACTGTTGCCAAAGAACACAATTGGGGCCTCAAGGATCCTAAAATAAACCTGCCAAAGAGGACAAGGGATAAGAGTTTTTATCTCCTGGCTTATTTGGTCCGAGTATGGTGATTGGTGACCCCAATTTGACCTATTATTGGTTTTTTTTTCATTATAATTACTTTAATAAGTTTTTACCAGGTTCCTTCTATAATTAGTGCTTCACAGCTTGGAATGGTCCATCTGAAGCAAAAAGCAGAGACAATGAGTCATGCATAATTTTCTCAAATTTTCCTTAAAAAAATTATATTAAGTTTTTTTTTAATATATATATAGGCTTAAAAGTAAAAATACTAAGCTTAATCCTAATAAAATTAATTAACCTTTCCCATCATATTAGCACGTACGTAAAACAACAGAAATTCTGAATTTAATAAAGAGGTGTCTTTTTCTAATAAGGAATATACAATTTTCTTAATTATTTCTCTCATAAAAAAATAAAAATTCGTTTCAATTTTAATTTCACAAATAATTTTTTACATCAATTAAATGACTGAACTCCGTTAATTTGTGTCTAACTAACTGCACATGGTATGGTATGTGCGTCACACTTTAATAATTAAAAGACATTTAAAAAAAAAAAAAACCTTTGGAATAAAAAATTATGTTCCATCCGTGACACTCTCTCTCTCTCTCTCTATATATATATATATATATATATATATATATCTTGATCATGTGAACACAATACTGCAGGTACATGTACTTTTGAAAGTTTCAGTCATATGACAAAACTGAGGTCATATTCTCTTCTAAAAATCATTGTCAGTAATTTTGACATTTACCTTCTTCTTCTTTTTTCCCTAAGCAATGCTGGAAGTTACTTAATTGCTAGAGAAATAATCCGAGATTTAACTGACAGTGATCAAATTAGAAATAAGAAACTTCACAATTTTTTTTATTTTTTATTTTATTTTCACTTGTTTTAAAAGTATTATCTTGAAAATCAAAAACTCTTAATTAAGGACATTAAATTTTTAATTTTTTTCAATTACACACTTTCGTTAAAATTTTCCGTTAAATCTTATCAAAATTCTCAAAATGTTAATATTTTTTTATTAGAAAAAAATAAAAATTTGTAAAGATTCAAGCATTTATATATATATATATATAACAACTTACAATGATATTTTGAGAACTTTGACCAAATTTAACGAAAAATCCTAATAGACTGGAGTAATTAAAAGAAATTAAAAGTTCAATACTCTTAATTGAGAGTTTTTAAGCTTAGGCTTCGTTTGTTTCGCCATAAAATGATTTACGGAAATGTTTTATGCATTTTCAGGTATATGGCGTGACGTAAAATAATAGTCAACAGAAAATAATTTATCTTCTTTAATTTTAGGTGAGCATCTCATTCTATAATCGATGGACCTTGTCGGGACCTACCCTGGACTTGATCGGGACCCGCTTGGGACCTGCTCGAGACTTACCTAGGACCTAACCGGGATTTTCCTGAGACTTGCCTGGGACCCCGTCTGGACCTGATCGGGTCCTGCCTAGGACCTCATCGAGACCTACCCAGGACCTGCCTGGGACCCCGCCGGGACCTGACTGAGACCCTCGTAGGACCCCGTTAGGACCTGCCTAGGACCCCGCCAAGACCTGACCTGGTCCCGCCCAAGACTTGCCTAAGACTCTCCCGGGACCTAATTGGGACCCACCCGAGACTTGACCAAGTCCCACCCAAGAACTCACGCATGATGTAACTAGAACCCGTCCGGGACCTTGCCTAGACCTGCCCTAGACCTGCTTGGGATCCCGCTAGGACCCACACGGGACTTGCCCTGAACTTACCGGGACTCGGTTGGGACTTGACCGAGACCTGCCCAACACCTATCAGGGACCCAATTGGGACCTAATCGAGTCTTGCCTCAGACTTGATTGGGACATGCCTGGGATCTGCTTGGGACCTTGTCGGGATTTGACCAGTGTCCCGAGTAGGTCTAGGGTGGGGTCCTGGACGAGTCCTAGTCACATCTTGGGCTAGTCTCGGTCAGGTACTAGTGGGGTCCTAGGCAACTCTCAACGAGGTCTCGGGTGGGTCTGATCAAGTCTTGGGTGAGTCCTGATCAAGTCTCGGCGGGCATTTTTATATTTGATTTCTTAAATTATTGTATATTAGTATTTTTATGTTGTGAATATACAAAATATTTATGATTTTCCATACGCGTGCAAACAACGAAAAATGTTTTCATCACAAAATATTTTTCTATAAAATGATTTTCTTGAAAATATTTTACAATGGAAAATATTTTACACTGAAATAAACGGAGCCTTAGAAAGTAATATCAAAATGAGTGAAAGTTCGAAGAAAATTTTGTGAAATTTCTCCAATTATAAAAATTACTTTTTTTTCTTCTACTTTACCTATTTGATTAAAATTACAATCACTCTTAAGATAACTTTGGCATTTATAAACCATCATCTATTCAAGTCTATTTACACTTTTATTACAGAGAATTCACCAATATGGAACAAACTACTTTCGTTAACTCTCCCTTTTTTTTACTTTTTTCTTTTTGAAAAGTGTCAGTACTCTGAAGATAACTTGGGCATTCATAAGCCATCATCTATCGGTACACTTTTTTTAACATAGAATTCTCCAGCTATAAAACATCACCTTCCAAATTCAACCTTTTGCCACTCGATCTCTTTGGAAAAAGTTATTGCCCTTAAACTAGCTTTGGATTCTGCAACAGCAGATCATTGATATTACCTTTTCCATCGATAAATTAACATCATTAAGGTTGGTTATAGGTTGATCATATCCACATTCAGAGGAGACTGCAAAGTGGCAAGCACCTTCCCTTGGGGAACCCGTACATGCAATCACTCCTACAGGCTACACCCATCTTCCTTATTGCTTTGTAATAGTGCGAAGATGACATTTTAGTGCAGTATTCTTGAATCTTGATTTCTAGACTTTAGAAGAAAAGGTTTAAAAATGTTATATTTACATTTTTATCTGATAACTATTCCACAACATTGATGTTGTAGTCTTAACAAATTTTTTATTTATTTTTATTTTTTTAATAAGAATTGATACTATGATTTATTAGAACTGTCATGTCAATATTGTCAACAGTTATGGGTAAAGATGGAGGGAAGGGAGGCGGTACTGATCCATTAGAGAATCAGATACAACATCACCAAGCCAAGCCCTATGTTCAGCCAAACCCCAAGCTCAAAACCTTTCACGACCATCACTGATGTCCAATCCCCATGCCCCAAATCAGACATGGGCCTACTTATTTCCCTTCAAATTCTCCAAATTGAGGTTGTATTTGTGAATGGGAAACGGATCATCTCTATTTCAAATTCTCTTCATATCCTCTAGTTAGTGCATTTAGAAGGGTTGTCCAAAAATTTTAACCTAAAAAAATTTGGACAATTTTTCCCTTCTAAATACACTAATGGTAGGAAATGGAGAAAATCCTTTTCCATATGACCATAACCGCATCTATGTATTATGTGGTTGCATGTGCATCTGTATTATGTGATTATTAATCACTATTTGTATGGTAATTGGCGTTTTGGGCCTATTTTAGCGTCTTTGGCAGTCTTTGGGTCTATGCTATTAAGATATATTTTAAACAATTTGAAAATGTTTTGAACCTATTTTTAGTGTTTTGGGCGTGTTTTTCTTTTTTTAAAGCCCTAATGTTTTAGATGAAATTCATATCTTGATTCCACATTCTAACTTAAAAATAACAAAGAAAATAGAAACATACAAATCACAAAGTGCGGTTAGTAAATTTATTTATATATATTGTTAAATATATTGAAGAGAGAGAGAGAGAGAGAGAAAGCACATGTATGACTACATTGTAATATTGAATATTGATTATTATTGTATGATTAATATTACAAAGCCCTCTATTTATAAGGATGCTATAAGTGATAACAAGAAACCTTATAATAATTAAGGTAGGGAATAAAACTTAATAGAAAATACAATATATATTAGGGTTTATTCTCTATGATTTATTGTATTTTCTTTTAGGGTTTATTCGCAAATGTGATTATTAATCACAAACACTCAATTCAGCTCAAAAAATTTCAACCAAACTAATAAAAAAACATTAAATGAAATATTAAAAATCAAGAAAAATAATAATATGTCTATTTAGGGGTGGTGGCTAGACCACTCCCTAATAGAAACTAGTTGGGGTGGCTCAACCACTCCAACCAAGTTTTTAAGGCTAGCTTTGAGACCCCCGTAAAATTCGGGGGTGGCCGAGTTGCCCCAAGCAATTGAGCCACCCCCCATCCGTTTCGAAGGTGGTTGATCTCACCCCTGAGTGGTTTTCTAGAGGTGGCTTAACCACCTTCGCTTGTTTCCTGGGTGGCCGAACAACCCCAAAACTGCTATTGAGTTTTTATTATTATATTTTATATTCTTCGAATAACCCAAACATAATCTCAACTCTTTATTCTACTCAAAATTTTGAGTAAAAAAAAAAAAATGGCACACCCAAAATTGCTAGCAATTAAGTGTTTAATTTTAGTAGCAATTCTGCCCTACCATGAGGCTCATGGATCTCATATACTATTGCCTAAATTACTAACAATTTACGCAACTAATTACGTGGCTACCAATTCTGCTCTAGACTTCCACTGCCTCTCTCTAAAGTCTAAAGTTCTAAACTGCCCAAAATAGCAATTTGAATAAGTGAAACTATGAAAGTGACGTGGATCCGCGTCCCGGGACCACGCACAAATTGAAGCCCACCGTTAACGGTGTTGGAAGTCAGACCGAGCAACTGATCCCGACGAAGAAAATGAAGTTCACAGACTCCCCAGAAATCGAGCTCCCCGTGCGCAACTCCCTCCTTTCCATCCAGCAGGACAACGGCTCCTTCCACGTCGGCACCTCCGTGTGGCCCTGCTCTCTCGTTCTCGTCAAGTTCGCTGACCGCTGGGCCCCACCCACCCCCACCCCAACCCCGACTCCAACTCCCATCAACAACAACAACCCCTACTCCGACCTCCTGGACTTCCGCGGCAAGCGCGCCGTGGAACTGGGTGCCGGATGCGGGGCCGCCGGCATGGGTTTCCACCTCCTGGGACTCACCGACCTGGTACTGACCGACATAGCCCCGGTGATGCCCGCGCTGAAACGCAACCTCAAGCGCAACAAAACCGTCCTCGCCAAAACCCTCAAGCACTCCATCCTCTACTGGAACAACCCCGACCAGATCAAGTCCCTTAACCCGCCCTTCCACTACGTCATCGCCACCGACGTCGTTTACATCGAGGAGACCGTGCGCCCGCTCGTGTCCACCATGGAGTCCCTTATGGCCGACGACGGCGTCGTTTTGCTCGGCTACCAACTCAGATCCCCGGAGGCCGACAAGCTCTTCTGGGACCTGTGCCAGACCGTGTTTGATATCGAGAAGGTTCCGCACCAGGATCTTCACCCGGATTACGCGTACGAAGAAGCCGATGTTTATGTTCTGAGAAAGAAGAAGAAGGAGGGTTCGTAGCCCTCTGGCCGCGTTTGGTAAATTTTGTGGAATCTTGATGGAATTTGCTATTTGATTTTTTTTATAATTGTGAATTGCAAATCGGAGATGAATTGGGTGTTGTGATTTGATTTTCTTAGAGTGTGTGCAATTTGATTCTGGAAATTTCTGATAAATTGGAATCAGTGGGAGCAAAATTAAGGCTATAGCTAAATACATTACTTCCACCTTAGCCTTAGGACAACAAATTGATTAGCTAAGTAAATAATTCTTCCTTTCCGGTTCCGAAGCTTGTTCCAAAAATTGTAAGTTTGATGCTGTTGGGTTTGGTTCTACACTTCTGTTTGAGGTCACTCTGATTCTAACCGAGTGAATATGATGTAGACTAGTTGGCGTTTGATTTCAAGAAGAAAATAAGGACGGACATTGGTGTCTGGAAAGAAGTCTAAAACCAGTCCGAACGAGTTTATTGGGAGAACCCTAGAAAGGGTCCAGCTAGCTTTGTTTGGAATGGATCCAACACTGTCGTTTGATAGCTCATTCGGAACAAGTCCGAACGAGGAGAAGTATCGTGCTAGTCATCCGTGCGAGTTAGTAGTCCTGTTTGGATGAGTTAAAGTTAAATAAGTAATTTTCTATCTGTTTTTCTTGGTTTTGAGAAGAATTGTTAATCTAGTTTTGTTTGTTTTGTGATCCATCACACCCAGAGGCAGCATTGGAATCTCTAATTGAGTTTGCAATTATTTATCATATTCATACATTTATTATACATGCTAGATGGTGAAGGATAATTGTATGAATTAGCGTAGGATTTCATGTTCTTGGAGTAAAGAAATAGGAAGAAACTAGAATCGATATGATCATGGCTTGTCCTGTATACCCTTTTCTGGTTATCATCCCCTTCAGCTCTAGTTATTTTAATTTAGATTGTATG
Organism: Carpinus viminea; assembly: GCA_013348765.1. NCBI lineage: Eukaryota > Viridiplantae > Streptophyta > Magnoliopsida > Fagales > Betulaceae > Carpinus > Carpinus viminea. The sequence continues at coordinate 31,466,555 of CP054673.1, forward strand.
TTACACAATGGAGTGTTTGGATGCATTTCTGAGGGATTGCTTATAAATTAAAGATCGATTCTGGTGCTTGATTGTGTATGGTGGTGTAGACATTAAACTTTAGAGTTATCCTCAGTCCAGCTCCTGTAAATTGTAAATTTGATGGAAGAGTATCTATGGTAGAAACCCAATTTTTATCTCTCGAGTTTTTTTTTTTTTCATGCTTATGTGGTCATTTACTTTATGTGGATTAGTGATCTGTTTGGTTACTGAGAAGGAAAAGTTAAAAATGAAATCTTTTGAGTTTTTTTATTCTGGTAAAATATATTTATGGCTTGCTTTTATAGGACTGTTTCCTGAAAGCTCTGAAGTTTAATATTGTGTTAATTATGGGTTAGGGAATTAACAATTTACAGGGTCTTAACTAAGTTTCATCAGAATGCAATTGAGAATGCATCTTGAATATTTGAGTTAATTTATTTAGAATGCATCCTGATGAAACTGGAACTAGATCTCTTTAATTTTTTTTTTTTCCTTTTTACTAATATTTATAGGTGTCTAGTAACAAGACAATCCGAGGACATTGTTGTAATTTAACTTTTATATCCTCTCAGCTCTTCTAAATAAGCTCTTCAAGATTAGAGAGACTGATTATGCATTTTTCCCATTATTTTTCGAAAACCCATTAACCACAGTAAATTTGATTTGCTGCTATAGGGACGTGGACGTACTCTGTAACATAATTTAACTTTCAATTTGATCACTTTCTTTTTTCTTCTCCTACGAATTTGTAGGCCATGGATTGTGCAATAACAAACAAAAATACATTAGATAAAATACTAAGTATTAGCATTAAACATGTTTGAAATCAAGTAAAACCGGTAGTATAATGAAGGGATTTTTTTTAAAAGTTAAATTCTGGTAAATTTAGTTTAGAGAAGGCAGAGATTAGCGGCCTTTTCCGTTTACTTGCTTGGCAAGGGCCAAGACAATGCTGCAAAGCTGGCTAAATGTGGTGCCTTGACTGCCTATTGGAGACTTGCCGGGTGCCATTTCCTCGATGCTTTGGTCACATGTGTCGGCATCATCCATGGCAGCCGACACATACGTGCTAATGTCGTAATTCTTGGTTATAAAGGCAGTGCTGGTGTCATCAAGTTGTTCAAGGGCATCTTGGTAGAGCTCATTGCAATCTGTCAGGGCACCCTTAATGGGCTTGGTCGCTGATTTGAGCAATTTTTTCACTTGGTCATGTATTTGGGTTGCTGTAGACGTTGCATTCTTTAGTGCAACTTTGGCTAGGACTTCCAAGCTAGTTGCAGCACGGCTTTCTGGGTCATTTTGAAGGGTTTTTCTGCACAGTTCCTTGTATAGAGTTTTATTACAAGCTGTGATGATCAAATTTTGAGCAAGAATTTGGTTTGGCCAGAGAGTTATAAGCATCAAAACAAAAACCTTTGAAATAGTGTTCATCTTTGCTTTCTAGAAAAGTTTATGTTATGGGTTATACACTGAAGTGTGTATATATATAATAAGAGAAAGAGAAGAGTGTGGGGTTAGATTGGTGCGGTGCACTAGAGAAGCGCATGACCACACACAATCACTTATTTAACAAAGGAGCTGGAGTCTGCACCATCCACTCCCTGGTTTCTAGCAAAATACTTTCAACTCCATTGTCTTGATTACTTTCTTTAGATCGAAATGCTATTTTAATCAGTTATTAATTTGTTCGATTTTAATTGTGTCCATGAACTATTTATTTTGGTTAATTATGCTAAAAATAATATTGGAGCATTTTTAAAATACCAATTAAAATGAAAGAATTGATAGTTTAATAAGAAGGAAATTGAAATCTGACAAATAGTTAATGAACTATGATAATATTTTAAGTTTGAAATAATTATTTATTTTTCTTAATTAATAAGCCATTTGGCATTTTTTTTTTTTTTTTGGACATGTTCACAAAAAGAGAGGAAAAGGAAAATGAAAAGTTTATCTAATGACTTTCGCTTCATGAAGTATGGTTTCTAGCTAATTGACATATTCCTTGAAAACAACTCATTAGGCCTTTGGGTACTTGTTTGGATCCTATGTTGGCAAAGAGAGTTTTTGGTATTCATGACCATTGTTAAGAATGAAAGAGCAAGTTGTTCCTCGCATTTTATATATACTAGTTGGGGAGGTATGGGCAAGGCATGTACTTGATTCCTATGTTCGATAATGATAGAAGTAGTTACCCCAATTCTTAAACACGTGTAAATTCTTAACAATTCAATAGCATAGCATCACCAAAGTTAGTAGATATGATAATCTCTGATTAAAAGTTTAGCTCGTATACATTTCAATTTATATCTCAAAGTAAAAGTTGCGCATTTTTTAAGGTGACTAATTTCGTATTAAAATTCTCAATGACCATTTAATAGTGGATGTTCCATATGGCATATTGGAGCATCTCTTTCATCAATTCTAGAAACAAGTTCAACACAAAAAATAAGAATTAAGAAATTTTTATGATACTATTCTTAGTAGTTCCAGTGAAAATATATGTGAGAAACTTCTAGAATGCTATTCTATAGCAATTCCGATGAAAATGTAAGCTAGAAATCTTAGAGTTAATTTTGAAGAGTAAGCTAGTAGTTTAAGATAATTTGCACAATTCATCATGCTAGGTAACTTAGTGCCAACCCAATTGCTACAATGTTGTATGAACTACTTGGGCAACAAAAAAACAATCAGATAATCACTGAAGGAAGAGCAAAAGATAAAATTGAGCAAATGAGATGTTGGTACGGAATGACTATGGAAAGACTGTTAGTTCTATATTCATGATTAAACTTGAGATGATTTGGGAGCTCATTCAACTGATTAAAAAAATATGTTAAGAATTAGTAAAAATAATCAAAATCCCAAGTAATTAAAAAAAAAAAAAACAAAAAAAAAAAAAAACAACTAAGGCTCCATTTACTTCGACGTAAAATAGTTTTTAAAAAATCATTTTCGCATTTTACAGTATTTACTACGACGTAAAATTGTAATCAAACTGAAAATGATTTCAGTTTGAACAAAAAGCCTTTACATTCTTAGGAAAATGGTTTACACTTTTTTAATTTCATAAACCATTTTCTCCAGCTAAACCCAATGCTCTTTTGACTAGAAAAAAAAAAAAAAACCCGATGAGTTTCACTCTTTAAACCTTTACACAGGAGCTTCACTCCTTCACCTTCACGCTCAACACGCACAGGCTGCACAATTCCACTCTCTCTCGGCCAAGCTTCATGCTTCAAATCTGACGCAGATATTCTCATCTCTCTTTTTTTTTGGTTGAATCATATATATGGAGCGATTCAAATCTACGAATTTTTATTAATTTTTGTTTCTTTTTCTATTGGGCAACCGGAAATCATGAAGCATTTTGATTTAAGTGACAAGATACAGTAAATGTTGTAAAAAACAAAAGGGTGACTGCAAAGACTTGAAAAAGCTTTCTGCAGATGTGTTTTTTTTTTTATTTTTGGCAGTGTGTTGCAACATGTGAAATACAACCACAATCTCTCTCTATCTGTGTTTTTTTTTTAGTATGTTTTAGGGATTTCGACAGGATTATATATGTTTTTCTTTAGTAGAGCACTTACGCAGATTCCCTTTTTATTTTTTATAAATCTGAGAAACAACTAAATACACTCCATTGTTTTTCTCGTTTATACTATTAAAATATACTATTAAAATATTATTTTATTATAAAATAGAAGTAAAAGTTAACACATTCCTCTCAAATTACTACACAATTAACCAGGGCCAAAACCAAAACATTTTGTTTGGGAAGCATAATTATATATATCTTGGGAGGCAAAAGTTAATTTTTAAAAGTATATTTAAAAAAAAAAAAAAAATTTGAAGACCATCCTATGGCTTGGTGGGGCCAGGGTGGTTCCACCTTCGCAATTAACAATGTCTTCCCAAGGCAGCAAAAATGCTCCAATTTTTTATTTTTCGAAATAACATTCTAAAAAAGCAAATCTTTCTTTAACAATTTTCTTTTTCCTTTCTAAATTTTCACTCCTTTATTATTATTATTATTATTATTATTGTAATTTTATTAATGTATTAAGGGAGACATTGACAATTGTTGGTAGTTTGGAAGACATTATTGCAATTCAAAGTTTAGAGGGAACAATTGGGTGGAAGTTTTAGGGGTATATAGATTTTTCCTTAAAATATAAGTTTCCTACCTACCCTCACATTTTTTTACAAAATTTTAACACAATCCCTAATAAAAAGCAAAAAGATGAGAGATAAATTTTTGTGTTAAGATATGAATAAAAAAGTTAGAGCACTCACAATGGCTTAGCCGGTTGATACTTTTATCTAAAATAGATAAGCAAAATACTAAAAAAACTCTCTACATTGGATTATACATCTTAAATAAATGCTAGAAATGTGATTTAGAATCTGACTCTAATACTCCAATTATAATGATAAGCTCTATAAGGATAGCAATCTTAACAAATACATATTTAGTTGAATTCAAATAAAGCTCCATAAGGATGGCAATCTTAACAAATACATATTTAGTTCAAATCAAATAGTCACCGGATAATAAATATATGAGAAATTAATAAACCACTCGATTTATTTATTTATTTATTTCATATTTGTTTTCCTTGTTAAAAAGCCTTGAATGTAAATTGACTTTTTAAAATATTCTAAAAGTAATTATTTGACTTTTGTTATTTATAGCTTATTTGGAATTGCATTTGAAATGCCTAAAATTATTTTTTCATTTTGAAAAAATAAATACTCATTTGATAATAAAAAAAATTTAAGTGCTTTAAAAAGTTCAAAAAACCTAAAAAAGATTCTTCTCCATTTCAAATAAAATTGATAATATTTATTTTATTATCAAAATTTAAAATTGATAAATTTAACAACATACATAATTTTACATAATTTATTTATTTATTTTTAAATAAAGCTCTAATAGGATAGAAATCTTTAACAAAAATATATTTAGTTAAATTCAATAATTAAGTCACCGACTAATAAACAATTATAAATATATGATAAATTTAAGTCAAAGGCCATAGCTCGCCGCAGCCCAAACGAGATCTCCTTCCAGGACGTGGCGCTCTCCGATCGCCGCCACCCACCTCAAAACCCTAATACCCACCCTACCTTCTCCTCCCCCACCGCCATTTCAAGGAGGTTTCAGTGAATTGCGCTCCCCAACCGAATTGGTTAATTCATAGATTCATCAGATCAAAAACTTCTTCAGCCTCTGTCAGCAAATATGACAGAGGCTAAAGAAGTTTTTGATCTGATAGTTATGATAGTTATGACCGTTTTCACTTGCTGGCCGCTCGTTTCAAGACTGGATTTACGTCTCAAGGTCCGTTTTATTCTTTACTCCAATATTTTTCTTGATTTCCAATTTGCCCGCCTCGTTGGAAGAAGATTTATTGATATGCGGTATAACATTGGAAGATCATAGCTCAAGTAAATATGGTTAATTTTCTTTCAACATATGTTTTATTTGCTTTATTGAATCCTTCCTTTTCTTGAATCATAGTAGGACCTGTGTCACGCGAATGTTCTAATATAATTTTTGTTATTTTTCTATTGTTTGTTAGCTGTTCTTTTGTTTGTACTGCCGAATCCTTGCCTTTTGTGCCACTTAAAAAAAAAAAAATCCTTGCTTTTTTTGGTCTAGAAGTACGGTAGAATCTGCTGTACTTGACTAGAATGCATATGAGTGTCCTTGTCATGCTCAATCCTATGCGGGTCAAAGAATGTATCTGGCTGGAAAATTAAATGGATGACCAATTTACCATGTGTTTCGGTAATTATGCTCATTCACTATTGTTTCCGTATACCCTGTTGAGAGGACATAAAATACTAAAGCAAAAGCAAGCTTTTGGATAATAGTAACCACACAATTGGCCCTTTATTACTGGATATTATGGTGGTAAACTATGTCTTATTTTTTACTGGAAGTTAGTTCATAGTAAGTTTTGGTGGCGAGGATCTCAGGCCCTGGGACCTTGGGCGTGAGTCATATCGAAGAAGACAATATATTTGGATGGTTATGTTTTTTTTATTATCTAGTTGTGATGATAAAGCACATAAAAGATTGAGTTGTGTCAAGTCTCTTCCAGGGGAGGATTGGAGAGGGTGATGGGCTTTACAAAGAATGGTGTTGAAGTTTTAGTGACCAAGGATGGAAAATTGTTTTCTAACATACCTACTAGCCAACGAACTTTAGATTTTCACATTCGTAGCCTTCTTTATTTGGATACTTATGTGGAGAGCTTTGTTCTATTGAATGTAGCAGTCTGCTGGTGGAGTTTTTGGGAGGGCAGGCAACTTTGTCTTCTGTTGGTAAGCACAAGGAGAAAGAAAATTAGGAAGAGTAAAAGGAACATACAGATGTCAGCTTTGCTCCATTGTTTTAGCACTTTGAGAATTTTCAGTTTTATAGATGTGTCAGTTTCAGGTCTTGGACTCTGTTTTAGTGATTGGTGGGCTTATGTGAAATCAAAATATATCCCGCATAAAAACTCACTGCTGTATTCGTTTTCATTTCCTCAGTCAGTACGTAACCCTTTTTTTCTAGTTCAATACTCGATTGCAGACTTGCAGTAATACATTTGTTACTTTCTTTTTTTCTTCTTCAATGACAAGGATCATGTAATTCATAAATGTAGAAATAACAAAAGAAAAATGTTAGCAGCTATAAGTCTATTATAATGCTTTTATGTTTGTGATTGGTCAAATGACAAGAATGAGAACATTTAATTGTTTTGGAACTTGGAAGAAAATTAATTGGAGAGATATGCTCAAGCTTAGAGTGTGTCATGTGTGTGTATCCTTGTAAAGCAAAAAGAAAAGAATGTGAAAAAACTTCCATTAGCGGAGTATTTGCTGTTTGACTACAAGTGGTTCATGCAACTACCTGTTTGTTTATTTCAGTGTAAGTTGGGTATGAAGTGATGAAATAACTTGGAGCAAAAAATTGAAGAAGAGGTTTAGTCTTATGCCAGCTACCATGGAGTTTTAGTCTAATTCTTCTTCATCATGTTTGTTGGGTTGTTTTGATACTTAAGAGAAAACTTAGATTATGTGACAGCTAGTCAATTTGCACTTAGATCAAGCACTCCACCTCTTCAACTACTTTTTGATTTTAAGTTACACCCTCCGTTAGCATGGCCTTGAAATGGACCGAGAATGATGACATCAGCACTTGCTGCTCTATATGGTGATATAGACAGATAGATGCTGCCATCGGATCTGTTGTGCCACACTTTTTTTTTATTCTTGTGTTACATAATTAGGTTTTAGACAATCAGTAATCAACTACCTGGCCCCCTCATCCATGCTTGTCTCTTTCTTTGTGATAACAACAGTCCAACTACAATTTTGTTTTGCATCTAATGAAGCTGGATCTAATATCTATCCAAAACATCATAAATAATAATGATCCAATAACACAAATTGAGGCTTTAGATGAATAGAGTGCATGAAGAACAACTATGACAAATGAAATGTTTAATTCGTGGAGGGGAATTAGGCGATGAAATTGATCATGGTACAAAATATTACTTTATTTTTTTTATTTATCAAAAATATATATATATTTTTTAATTTTTTTTTCTTAATATATTGAAACTTTTCTTTGGATGTTGGCAATTGGTCTCTATTGTTGATTTTAGTCATATTGGTATGCATATTTTCCTTGTTAATTAAAATTTTATTATTTTATGTATCATTGTTCTTCATTTTTAAATATGGTTTCATCATATTGAATTCTCAAGATTCTGTTAGAAAAAAATGGGCTCGTAAAGAAAATATTAAACTTGTTTAATTCTTTTTGATATAGCACTATAATGAAGGAAATGATAGACAAAAGAATAAGCTTCAACTAGATTATCTTAGAATCTTGAAGGTGAAGGTCTCAAAGACATTACCAAATGATGGAATCAAAGCAAAATCACATTTAGAATCAAGACTGAAAACTTTGAAAAGGGTCCATGCAATGTTGTGTGGTCCTGATGCAAGTGGATTTGAGCAAAAAACGTTACAAAATGTGTTGTTGCTGAAGATGCTATGTGGCAAGCATGTGTTTTGGTAAATTTTTAACATGTTGTAAATTATATATTTATAGTCTTATTATGTGCATAATATATTAATTGGACATTATCATATTTGATTGATTTTGTAGAGTCATAAATGTAACTACTTTTAAAAATAAATCTTTTCTCCTTATGAGGATATTTGCATTGTCTATGAAAAAGATCATGCTACTGGTAGAGATGCTTAATCACCCATTGACATTTGTAAAGAGTTTCAACATGAAAAATATGATGAAAACAATATTGGCTAGAATGAGAAAGATGGATTGGAAGAGTACCTTATATTGTTTTCATTACATTTTTCATGTTGTAACTCTTACAAATGTCAGTGGGTGCTTGAGCATCTCTACCAGTAGCATGTCTTTTGCATAGAGTCTTTAGACAATGCAAAGATCTCTTATAAGGGAAAAGATTTATTTTTAAAAGTAGCTACTCTTTTATGACTTTGCCAAGCCGTCAAATATAATAATGTCTAATTAATATATTATGCATATAATAAGATTATAAATATATACTTTGCAATATGTTAAAAATTTACCAGTACATATGCTTGCCACACATCTTCAGCAACCACACTTTCTAACATTGTTCCGCCCAAATCCACTTGCATCAGGATTACACAACATTGCATAGATTACTTGAAAATCCATTTTCAAAGTTTTCAGTTTTGATTCTATATGTGATTTTGCTTTGATTCCAACAGTTGGTAATGTCTTTGAAAGCTTCACCTCCAAGATTCTAAAATAACTTGGTTGAAGCCTATTCTCTTGACTATCATTTACTTCATTGTAGTGTTTTATCAAAGCCTGAACAAGTTTGATATTTTCTTTAGGAGCACATTTCCTTCTAACAGAATCTTGAGAATCCAATATGATGAAACCATATATAAAAAAAATGAAGAACAATGATACATAAAGTAATAAAATTATAATTAACAAGAAAAATATGCATACCAATATGGCTAACATCAACAATAGAGACCAATTGCCAACATCCAAAGAAAGGTTTCAATATACCAAGGAAAGACTAACTCATAACATAGTACATCGTCACATGGTCAATTGCCATCAATACATAATATATTTAAATAATTGTTACATATAGCAATATTTTGTAACATGATCAACTGCCTTGCCTAATTCTCCTCCACGAATTAAACATTTCATTTGCCATAGTTGTTCTGCATGCACTCTATTCATCTAAAGCCTTGATTTGTGTTATTTGATCATTATTATTTTCGGTATGTATGTGGTTTTGTTGGTCCAATTCTTCCCTCTAATGGATCTACAGGCATCACTCTTCGTATGTAGTTATGCAGAAAACACGTAATAATCTGATTATGTATCTTAATTTGATAAAACATAGACTCCTTAAAATAGCCCAACGTAATATAAGCAACCCAAAACATCTCAATAGTATTCCTAACGAATGTTTCATGTTAAATAATTCTTCTGCAGTAGTTGGTTGATGTCCAACTTTTTAGTTATTTAAGTTATATCACTGCCCTCTATATGATACAAGAAAATTCTTGCAATTTGTGTAGCTAGCATCAACAAGATAGTAGTAACCTATATATATATATATATATATATATATATATAAAAATGGGTTTAGTAAGGATTAGTAAAATGATAAAATTGGCAAATGTTTTTTTCCTTATCGTGAGGTATTATCAATCTATTTATCATATTTATTGCATCTCGAATCACTCTACCATCTGCAGTAAAGCCTTCCCAACTAGCTAAAATATATATAAAATGTATGTCTTGTGAGCATATGCCTAGTACATTTATGGTGATCTCTCCCTTTTTGTTGCAGTATCTAGGTTTATCATCTAAATGTACCATCACCCTAATATGTGTTCCATCTAATGTACCTAAACCATTCTTTATATATAAAAACAAAATATAAGTATGTAATATCATAGTTGGTGACATAAACTTAGCAAAAAAGTGTATTATAATATAACTTAAAACCATTTTTATCTCTCTTTGCAGCATTATAACATAGCTTAAACTATTTTCATCTCTCATCTATAGAGATTTCGGGAAGTGACTTTGGTTTCTTAAGAAACTTTGCGTGTAGCCATATAACCGCATGTAGTAAGCTTTTGAAATGCCTACTAATGTGCTTATGTTTATGTCTCTGCTTGAACAACAATGTGCTTATGTTTCTGTTTCCCATTCATGTATGTGAGGAACAAGGTGCTTCTATTTCTGTTTCCCATATGTAATTCCCCATGGAGCTCCTTTGTTTATGGGAATAAAAGAAACAGAATCAAAATAGGAGTAGAAAAAATTTCATAATTAAAACAAGGAATAAAAAAAAAATCACATATCATTTGTTTTTGTTTTTTTATTTGGGGTAGAGAAACGGAGAGAGATCGAAATAGAGAAGAAAGAGACAACGGAAGAGAGAGAAGATATATTGAAGTAAGAAAAAAAAAATTGTTCAAAAAAGAGAGAGGGGGCAAGAGATGAGAGATAGAAAAGATGGAGAGAGACATACCTTGCAGAGAAGACGGCTGTGGTTGTCGAGAGGGTGGGGTTTTTTTTGGTAACTTACACGAGTAATTTAATTATACAGGAAAAAATTAGATAAGCCACTCATTTTTTAAAGGATTAGGGAATTAATCTTGTGTGTGAGATTAGTAGAGGAGTCGGTGGCTGTTTTCCAAGTGTCCTAAACAAGATTATGGAAAGATGCACACTGGAGGAGATTGAACTCTTTGCTGTCACGGCAAGGAGAATATGGCTGAGACGGAATTCATTTATTCATGAACAAAATTTTGCCCACCCAACCCAGCTGTTACGAGATGCCCGGCAGTCCTTAGAAGAGTTCTACAGAGCCAATACCAAAGCAGAAAATGAAGAAACCACTGATGAGGATGTGATGACTGTGAAGTGGAAGCCCCGCCGAGAATATGATTAAAATAAATTGGGATGCAGGGCTGAATGCAAAAGATGGACGTGTGGGCTTTCCTCATTGCACGAGATTCACATGGAAAATGTCTTGCTGCTCGAAATATGTCGCTAGGAGTCAAAATAGATGTTGCTGGAGCAGAAGCGATGGCTGCGGCACATGCTGTAATTTTTCAGGAGATGGGCTATAACAATGTTATCTTTGAGGCGATGCTTGCAAGTTATCAAAGCCATTGAAATGGAAGGCCCATGTATGTGTAGCTTTGGTCACATAATTGAGAGTATCCGTGAAGAGCTACGTAATTTTGAATGCTTATTTTATTCATGTAAACCGGAGGCCAATTATGGGCGCATGTTTGCAAAATTGGCTACCACCCATGTCACTTTGTCCACTTGGAGGAGGATGTCCCGCGTTAGTGATATTGTAAGAAGGAACTTCCCTTCTTTCTGTGTAATCTTTTGGATTTTTTGAGATAATGAATATTTACAATATTCCTTCAAAAAAAAAGTAGTCCCAAGAATATTATGTTACCAAATAAATGAATAGCTATACCTAGAATTAGCTAGTCCATTACAAAGGTCTAATATGCAAATCAAACAAGGCATTAATCAAATTGCACAGATTCTTGATGGTCTGCTACAGCCTATCAGCATATGAAGCATTTAGTTATTACGCAGCAAAGTGGCAGGAGCATTTTGCCTTCTTACAACAGGGGTTTGCTTTTCAGATTGTGTCCCTAATGGATTAACGAGACTGTTTCGTGATTGATTATATATTCTTTTGGAATTTGAACATAAAAAGTTTTCGTATGCATATATTATATATGTAACCAAAAAAAAAATGATAAAACATTGATTTATTATTTATCAAATAAAACTATAATGAAGTAAATAAATACCAAATAAACCTATTCTGTTTTTCCAAATCAAAAGATTTTATTTATTAGGTGTACAAAGTTTGAATGCTCCATAATCCCTAATTTCTTATGTATTGGATTTTTTAAGCAATGTAATTTGTCAAAGCCCCTGTCGAAGGCCAAATTGTTTCAACCTTATACATAAATGTGTGAAAGATTAGAGACAAGTAGGACAAGTATGTTTGATCATGAATTTGAAGTGTTTAGATGAGTGTTTTTTTTTTAATCAACATTTCAAAAAGGTTTTCGTAGATTGAAGCTGCTGCTTTCGCGCCTCTCTTTGATTTCCAAAACTAGAAGAATAAGATTCTCTAAGAAAGAAGAAAATCTCCCAAACGAAGTTGTGGTCAAAATGGAAGAAGAAGAAGAAGAAGAAACAAACGAAATCCCAAACGAAGTTATGGTCATACTGGAAGAAGAAGAAGAATCAAAGGAAATGTTAGATTATCTCCCAAAAGAAGTGGTGGTCGAAATCCTCATAAGACTCCCTGTGAAGTCATTGGTGATGTTCAGGTGCGTTTGCAAGGACTGGTTTTCTCTAATCTCCAGTAACGCCTTCATCGCCGCCCACACCAGCCGAACTCTCTCTCGAAGCGAATTACATCAATAGGAGCAGCCGAATTCTCTTTCGGTACGTGCAAACGGTTTTCTTTGATATGGTAGTATTTAGACAGTGCCACAACTTTAGTCTGCGCTCTGATGATGGATCATTTGGTCATAAGAGTAACTTCATCCACTTGAACTGCCCATTCCACACAAATTCTTCTTTTGATGTTCTTCCCGACATGGTAGCTTCGTGGAATGGACTACTCTACTTTGCTTATAGTGATCCTAATCGCAGATATGGAACCCTTCCATTCATAGAGCTCTAAGCCTTCCACAGCCTAACCTCACCTTCTCATCAAAGTCATGCGGCATTTTTAAGCATTTCCATGAATTTGGGTATGACCCCTCTACCAATGATGTTAAGCTGGTCCGACTTGCATATCATGAACGTTCCACCGCTGGTCGAGATCTATACACTTAACGCTGCCTGCTGGCGAGCTGTTACTTCCCCTGCTCCATCATATATTGTCAATGAGCGTTGCTTATCCGTTTTTGTCAATGGGGCATCCCACTGGGTCGCCCATACTCCACCACGTGAGTTAACTTTTTGCAATGTGATAGTGGCGTTTGATATGGGTGATGAAGTTTTTCATGAGATTGAAGTGCCCAACTGCATTGTTGGGAAGTTGTATTTGAAATGACTGATGCGGTGCGTGATGGATTACTTTGTCTTGTCCCGTTTAATCAACGAGACGAGGAACAATCACTTTCTATACGGGTCATGAAAGAGTATGGCATTGGAGAATCTTGGACTAAGCAATGTAATTTGATTAAAGAGGGTGGTAGCCTTCACGAAAAAGGGCGAAGTTCTATGATACTTATACTGCAATTTGACCTAGTGCAGCACACTATAAAATAAAATCAAATATTACACAACACTTTACAACTAAGCAAATCTTCTAGATACTTTTTCGATGCCCAAGCCAACTAATGAATGCTCAGCTTTTCTTATAGAATATGTCACCTTCACAATTTGGAAAGCCTTCCCCATACGTTGTCATAAGTGGACATGAGATTCTCCAAAATTTTTCATATTGGTTTTCTGGTTTTTTGCGGCTACTGAGACTCTCTGTGATTGCAACCGATCCTGTGCTTGATACTATGCTCGAGCGCAGACGGTCCTTCCTACTGGAGCTCTCTATGATAGCACTTGATCCTGCGATCATCCTTGCACTCGATCACAATTTACTGAAACCTTGCTCACTAGCTTTGGCTTTGAATGCTACATTAGCTATCTTCATGTTAACAACTGACAGAAAGGGGGAGCTTCTTTCGTACGAACCAAGCATCCAACTAGTAAACTTGGGAAAATAATATAAGTTTGCAGAGAGCATGTTTTTTGAGGATATATACTTGGAGAGTCTCATTCTACTAGTTTCAAAAGATGGAGTCTCGGCTGATGTTATTAGATAAATATAGGTGAGCAAATACTTCTGATTCAAGCGCATGAAAAATAGGAAGAATAAGAGTTCAAATTACAATACAGTGGGCTTTCTTATCAGAAAAAGGCTTGAGTTATAACATAAAAACCAATGGGCCTATACTAATGTTGAAATCAATCCAATTGGAAAGCTCGGCCTAGCCCACTCCATCACTGCCTGCACCACAAATCCCAATGCCTTCTGGAACTTATCCCTTCTTCTACCTCCCCGTTACCTTATCTCCGTTGTTTCATCGGCAAGTCAACGAACATCTATAATCATTACCTTTCCCAAACTATCAATTCGTGGATTCTCAAGATGTTAATTCGTTGATTGAAGCTGCTGCTTTCGGGATTACTCTCTCTGATTTCCAAAACTGGAAGAAGATTCTGTATGGAAGAAGATCTCTCGAACGAAGTTGTGGTCGAAATGGATGAAGAAGAAGAAGAAGCAAAGGAAATGTTAGCTTCTCTCCCAAACGAAGTGGTGGTCGAAATCCTCATAAGACTCCCTGTGAAGTCACTGGTGAGGTTCAGGTGCGTTTGCAAGGACTGGTTTTCTCTAATCTCCAGCAGCAGCTTCATCACCACCCACACCAACCGAGCTCTCTCTCGAAGCGGTGACAACAATACGAGCAGCCGAGTTCTCTTTCGGTACGGACAAATGATTTTCTTTAATATTTTAGGACATAGAAAACTCCTGCACTTTAGTCTGCGCTCTGATGATGGATCATTTGGTAATAATCGTAACTTCATCCGGTTGAAATACCCACTTCAACCAGGTGCTCTTTCCGATGTTTTTTCCAACATAGTGGGCTCGTGGAATGGCCTATTCTGCTTTGCTTTTGATCAACCTGGTTTCAGCGCCTATAGGCTATGGAACCCTTCCATTCATAAAGCTCTAAGCCTTCCAGAGCCTAACTTCACGGTCTCATCCCACGGCATTTCTGGGCATTTCCATGGATTTGGGCATGACCCATCTACCAATGATGTTAAGCTGGTCAGACTTGCATATCATGGACGGCATTTCATGAAGGTTCCACCGCTAGTCGAGATTTATACGCTTAACACTGGCTGCTGGCGAGACGTTGCTGCCCCTGCTCCATCATATATTGTCAATGAGCGTTGCTTATCCGTTTTTGTCAATGGGGCATCCCATTGGGTCGCCCATACTCCACCAGATGAGCGCACTTTTCGCAATGTGATAGTGGCGTTTGATATGGGTGATGAAGTGTTTCGTGAGATTGAAGTGCCCAACTGCTTTGTTGGGAAGTTGTATTTGAATATGACTGTTGCGGTGCGTGATGGATTACTTTGTCTTGTCCCATTTAATGAACATGAGCAGGAACAGTCTTTTTCTATATGGATCATGAAAGAATATGGCATTGGAGAATCTTGGACTAAGCTATTCGACATTGATATCAGTCAAGGATTAAAGAGGGTAGTAGCATTCAGGAAAAACGGTGAAGTTGTAGTTACTGACAGAAATGGGGAGCTTCTTTCGTACGAACCAAATATCCAACAAGTAACTCAACTTGGATTTCGTAAATATTCATTCTCGGGAACTAAAAATGGGTTTGTGGAGAGATGGTTTTTTTTGGATAAATACTTGGAGAGCCTTGTTCTCCTAAATGCATAAAATAGAGTCTCGGGACGGCTGGCATATACTTCTGATTCAAGTGCAAGAAAAATAGGAAGAAAAGGCAAGTTACTTGATGTTAGTTTTTCTTAATTGTTTTAGCACTTATATACAAAATTTTGTTCTGCAAGATGTTTAACTAACACAATACTATGCTACTGTCTCCAGACTTTAATGTGATAATGGAAACAAAACTTCCTGAAAACATATTATTCTTAAGTAAACAGGTTCATATAATCCCACAATGGGAATCTCCATGCATGTGGTTCTCACTGATGGCCTAGTGTGGCTGGGTCAGGCTATGGTTGCCTGTGGTTCTCATTGATGGCCTAGTGTGGCTGGGTCAGACTATGGTTCAAGTCAAACTTGAAGGAGCGCGAAGTTCTCACCATTTAGGTCCCTCCTGTGCGGCTTCTAATGGGTAGGTTCTATTATAGTTCTGCCCAAATAAAATAGACACAATTGGTCTCCCCCGCTTGCCTTTTTCCTCAAAGAATAGAAAGAAAGAAAAATTGTTAATTTCTCAAATGTGTTCTCCTGTGTAGAACTCTGCCTTGGAGTAATATGTGCTTGATCTTGCTCTTTGATTACTCTTCTTCTTAAGTACTTCTATCATCTTTAGTTGTTTGTGTAATAGGAACTCCTATGATTTGAAATTGTATTTTATCAACTGAAAGTAGTTGATGCATTTTGGTGATCCTTTCTAAAATTGTGGCATTCAAAACTTGTTGCTACCAACATGTTGAAATTTGATTTTTGAACTCTTCTAATTGTCATATCCTTGTCAATATCATGAAGTGCTTTATTTCCTGACCTCCATCTTTGTAGATTTTTTGTCCTTGTTTTAAGCTTTTGTGCTATACACCACTTGAGTAAGACTAGTGCAGATTCCTCAATTGCACTCACCTGAGCAAGCCATTGGTTTGGGCCAATTGGGGCTCAGCTGAAGATACCACCAGCCTAGATTCCCTATCTACCTTCCCATCAATTCTTAGAAATTCCAGTATCTCCGAAAGATTGTTTGGACTCAAATAAGCTACAACTTTGGTTCATCGTCTTGTCATGGACTGGGGATTTCACTTTCATTATAGCTGCTAATATGGTCATCATGAGCCTTCGCACGAATTTTTGTCAACACATATGGAATGACTCAGAAAGCGTAGGAAAAGTTAGCCTTAATATGTCCAATGCCTGTTCCAACTTGTCCCAGAATTGGCCCTATGATATGATACATCTTATAGACTTCATAATTTGTAGAATCTAGGAAGAGAGTTCAAATTTAGGATCTTGTGATTGTAGCCTCTTCTTGTCCGGCAATTCTTTAGTTTTCAGGATTAATATTTTAAATATTCTGATGCCTTTCTAAAGACGCAGGCAGAAAAATAAGTTGGGATCACTAAACATTGGTATGTTTTAAAATGAAAATAAGGAAAATACATATGACTACTCTCCCCACAGAGGAAGGGACCCCTCTCCGCATTATTAATTCATCCTACCTTT
Source organism: Carpinus viminea (assembly GCA_013348765.1). Taxonomy (NCBI): domain Eukaryota; kingdom Viridiplantae; phylum Streptophyta; class Magnoliopsida; order Fagales; family Betulaceae; genus Carpinus; species Carpinus viminea. Next base: position 31,483,663 of record CP054673.1, read on the forward strand.
TAATCTCAACCTTCTTTCCTATGTCAAATGTAGTTGAGATATGGACAAAAGTTGGATGTCAAAGCCACAATAGTTGAAAGAGTATTTCAATAGTGTTATTGATTTTTTTGCAGTTTGCATTTAACAATGGGAATGCAAAACAAAGAACTTTTTTGATAAGTATCTCAACTACATTTGAAATAGGAAAGAAGATTGAGATTAAAAGAACTTATAAAAGAAGGAGAGTCCTACTGAGGGCAATTCAATAGGATAGGATGTTGTTTTCCTGGTTTTTTATTTTTATTTTTTATTATTATTTTTATAACGTGGTTTTACCATTTGATTATGTTAAATGGGTTGAGCATAAGTTTTTGGTTTTTCTATGCTACACGTTTTCTCTCTCTTTTTTTTTTTTGGTTAAAATTTTTCTTTAATTTTAATGTTCAATTTGCAGGTAACAACCATGACGACAATGAAGATGAGTGAGTATGAAGACGTGGACACGTAGGTGTTTGACTATTTGGACAGATGGGTGCTGTAATGGAGTATTCTCATGGCTATTTGGACAATTGTGTATGTGGCTATTTGGACAATACTGAGCAAATGTTTGGATGCTTGGACAGATTTTTGGTTTTTTCCTAGAAAATCAAACTTTTGTAGTTAATCGCTTGTTGTCTAAACATATTCTGTATGGTTATGTTTCCATAAAATTTGCTTTTGTGAAATGAGAGAACAATATACTACAGAGAAATTTTGGTATCCTGCTATTTAAATTTTATTTTACCAAGTCTTGAGGTGATGGTTGTGTTGTACTGTGATGGGATTCCTGTTGATAATGATGATTTTAATGGCTATTGTTTCGTTTGGTTTGATGATTGATTAATCACATTTTACATTGATGAGTTCATTTGTGCAGTTTCTCCTGGAGCTGTTGAGGCTAGACATCGTTTATTTGCATCCATGTGAGTTTCTTCTTTACTCGAATATGGAATATTGAGAAATGTTTGCTTTCATTTTTCTACACATTTCAATCTCTGTACAAGAAATGTGCAAATTCATCATTGAATCTATGGGATCCACATATTCAATAGTGAATTTTTTTAAAAAATATATGGACATGAGATGCGTATAAGAATGACACCAAACGCATTTCATGCAACATGTACACTAGAATCAAAGTATCTCATGCAATATTTACACTAGAATCGAAAAGTTGGCAATGGTAAGCATGAAACTTTCTATTCTATGTCAGAAAATGCTATATTTACCATTTTTTTTCCCAAAAGTTAGTTTTCAAGTAATGTTTCACTATCCCATAAAATCTATTATTTTGGAAAATGTGTCTATCTCATGAGATGGTGACATATTATTTGAGAACTAACTTTTGGCGAAAAAATTTGGTAAATGTAGCATTTTTATCTTTTGTCATCATTTTCTTGTTAGAGGGTTACATAGGCTCGGTTGTATGAGTTAGATTCAAAAGAAGTTTATGCTTCCACTTGATAAAAATGAACGAAATTTTTGGAGTGGTCCATGCAAAGAATACAGAACCCATGACTTGAAAAAAGTGCTATCAATGAATGGTATATATATATTCTCTCAAAATATTAAAAAAAAAAAAGCTTTGGGAATTTTATTTCCCTCATCTTTCATACCAAGCGAAACCCTTGTGTTCTCCCGTCAGCACATTCAACGAGAGCACTAATTTTTGTTTTCTTCTCTATAACAAGTTGTGTCGACTTGGAGTACGGAACCCCTAGGATTTGAAATTGTATTTTTATCAACTGAAAATACTTGATCCATTTTGGTGGTCCTTTCTAAAATTGTGGCATTCAAAACTTGTTGCCACCAACATGTTGAAATTTGATTTTTGAACTCTTCTAATTATCGTATCCGTGTCAATATCTTCGAGTGCTTTATTTCCTGACCTCCATCTTTGTAGACTTTTTGTCTGTGTTTTAAACTTTTGTGCTATGCACCACTTGAGTAAGACCAGTGCAGGTTCCTTAATTGCACTCACCTGAGCAAGGCATTGGTTGAGCCAATAGGGGCTCAGCTGAAGATACCCCATCAATTCTTAGAAATTCCAACATCTCTAAAAGATGGTTTGGACTCAAATAAGCTACAACTTTGGATCGTCATCTACACATGGATGATGGATCCCAAGTATGTTTGTCAACAGAGATGAAATGACTCTGCAAACGTAGAAAAAATCAGCCTTAATATGACCAATTCCTGTTCCAACTTGTCTCAGAATGGGCGCTATGATATGATACATCTTATATACTGCACAATTTAGCATCTTGTGATTGTAGCCTCTTCTCATCCCGCAATTCTTTAGTTTTCAAGATAGATTAGAATTTATTATTTTGATGCCTTTCTAAAGACGCATATAAAGGGAGAAAAATAAGTTGGGATCACTAAACATTGGTATGTTTTAATATGAAAATTGAAAGAAAGTACCTATAACCCCTCTCCCGCAGAGGAAGGGACCCCTCTCCGCATTATTAGTTCATCTTATACCTTTTAATCCCAATCTTCTTTACTATTTCAAATGTGGTTGAAAGTATGGACAAAAATTGGATGACAAAGCCGCAACAATCTTCTTTCCTATTTCAAATGTTATTGAGTTTTTGCAGTTTGCATGTAGAGGATGTTGTTTTGTAGGCAGCTGAAATACTATATTAGTATTCTGTGAGAAGACATGCTGTTTAGTTGGCAGTTTGTGTGGTTTTTGGTCCTGCCATTTTGACAACATTTATATGATTGATTGTGTTTGTTGCTTTTAGTTGTTGGGTTTTGCATCTTTTGCCACATTTTATTGTTGGATTATACCTGGGTGTGGCCTTTATCCTGTTTTTGAGTGTAATCCTGTTGGGAACCGAGTATCATTCTTTTGGCTAGTATAATCTTTTCAATTATTTTTTTGTTGCTCGATATATATATATATATATATATATATATAAACTTTTCCTTTTGGTTATATTAAGATCATGTTTGTAATTACGTTTGATAAATAAAGTTTTTGGACAAAAGCTTCATTTTCAAGCTTTTTCCAAAATTACATTTTGGTTATTTTTAGGCTTTTTAGACTCTTTAAAACGCTTTTAATTTTTTTACCAAACAAATACTTTTTTTTTGTCAAACAGACTTTTTGAGTATTAAAAGTACTTTTAGACCCCTTAAACGCAATTCCAAACAGGCTCTAAGTACAAGTTTTTGGTTTCTCTATGACACATTTATTTATTTATTGTTTAAATTTTTCTTTATTTTTAATGTTCAATTGCAGGTTAATGAGAGTGAGTCTGAAGACTATTTGGACAATTTTGTAGATAGTTATTTGGACAATACTGAGTAAATGATTGGATGCTTGGACAGATTTTTGTTTTTTTTCCTAGAAAAGCAAATCGCTTGTTGTCTAACATATTCTGTATGTTTTCATAACATTATGTAGCTTATAATTATATTTAGTAACATGAAGGTTTAGATTTGCTGAAGAAAAGAAGTGGATTTAATTCATCCAAAAAAAGTGGGTTTAGTTTGTGGCAATATATGAGAATTGATGAGCTTCAGTCATCAACAGTTGTATCTCGTCTTGGGAGATGTGGCTGGCTCGTCTTCAGCGGTGCTCAGTGTCGTGATCTTCGTTGCCGGCTGTCGATGAGGGGAGAGAGAAGAGAGATGAAATGGAGGAAGAGAGAACACTATGCAATTTTTATTTTTTTTAACAAATTATTTTTTAGTTTAATATATTTATATTTTTTTATTATGAGCAACATGTGTTAACATTTTATTAGTGCTGATATGGCATTAACAGAATTTGTCAAATTTTTTAACAGAATTTGATTACAGAGACTAAATCATTTTTTTGGCATACTCCAAAGACTTCTGAGTTCATTTTAATACTACAATGTACGTTTTATAATTTAGGGTAATCATATGTATTGATTATGCATTTATCCCTATTTTTAATGCCCCCAACTTTAAAAAATAAATAAATTGATTGGTAAGGTATGCCTGGTAAGGTATGCCTCCAAGTCAAAAGGCTTGGGGACATGCGATGAACCTGTACCTGTACAAGGTCCTGCTTACGTCAAAGAGATTATATTTGGAATATAAAATAGAAAATTTTAAAATAAAAAGATTAAATTATAACTGGTCAAAACCAGGTGGATGAATCACAAAATATGCAACATAAATCAACTGAAAATTTATTAGTCATCCGTACAAGAAAAGCAGAAAAAAAAAAAAAATCATTAGTTCTAGTTGGCATGCCAAGTCTTAATGTAACACGTTTACAATAACATTATACCCACCGCTCCATTTTCTTATGGAAGATACCTGGTCCATAAGTTGAAATGAACATGTCAACAAGAAGAGAAAACTGCATCAATATGAATATCATCACTGGTGCACTAGCCAAACAAATAACAGAAATGATTATCCACGATTTTCCTTGTAGCATAATTAAAAGAGCGGTAGAAAAGGCTATCATCATGGCTGCAATCGAACAAAAAAGAGTAGAAAGTCCTAAGATCATCTTTCTTGGCAATGATTCAAGGAAATCTTCTTCAGTATAACACGATGTTAAAATCCCCAGGAATATCAATACTGAAGTTGCAGAGGAAAAGAGTGATATAGAATCGGACAATATAAAGATCATAAACAATTTATCATTTAAGATTATCGGAGAGCCTGTGTGCTGGTCATTACCATAAGGAACCTGAAAAGCTATTGCAAACATAATGGTGATAATGAGAGAGCCTACCACTGTACAAGAAGTTGATGTATCCTTCATCCATTTCTCTCCCTTTTCCATCAAATCCTTGTGGTTCTTCGTAAACAATTCCCTAGGAGTCAAATAATCATTGTTCGAAAGTTCCCTAAACCTGGGAGGGATAATACTTTCCACCTCCTGCATTGTTGATTGAAATCTTTTAAGTCCCACTTTAACCCAAAACAATTAAAAAAGTTATGCTTACTCCCTCAAACTTACACCTAAATTGCATTGTCCCCCAAACTTTGAAGAGTTTCAATTGATCTCCCAAATTATCTAGTTGTTTCACATTCGTTAGCATTTTCCATTAATTTTGACAAAATAACAAAGAAATGACATTAATATCCCCACATCACATAATAAATAATAATATATATATAAAAGAAAAAACTATGGTTGAAATCCATGGCTAGTAAATTTTTTTTGTCGAATCGTATTTTTATATAAATTATAAGGGTATAATGGACATTTAACCTACTCCCCATCAGATTTAATAAAAAATTCTAATGGAAGGGGCCAAGTGAAAGGGCTAATTAGTTTGGAGTCAATTGTAACTTCTTAAAATTTGAGAGAACATTACAATTTTAGTATATGTTTTGAGAGGAGTAAGTATAATTTTTGAAAATAAAAAAGGACCCACTAATATATAAAATTAATACCCTATTAGTCAACGACAATAGTATAAAAACAGATCATTTAACCTTATAGGTAGGAAAATGACTATTAACATTAAAGCTCAATATGTAATATAACTAATTAAAATAAGAAGTGAATTATGGAGATAAGATGAATATTATATTAAACCATTAGTTATTCAAAGTCTTAAACTTTTTTTTTTTTTTTTTTTTGTTGACATGTCCACGTAAAGGAAGGAGGATGAGAGATTCGAACTAGTAACCTCCGCTTCATCAATTGAGCTATTCTTTGGGGACCAAAGTCTTAAACTTATAAAATGATGAGTATTGTACTTCGTGATAGTTAGTTGTTTTTATCCCTAATAGATTTTAGGTTGTAATTGTTAAAGAGATGTTTTTTAGGTATTAATTCAGCTCAAATCATTGTTTTAAGACTTCCGTTATTCTATTATATGATAGATGCTAGAATGTAGGATTTTTCAGTTAATTACCAGTTAAATAATTTGGGAGAAACTACCAGTAACGCTCCACGCTAATTATTATTATCTATAAATTTAGGGGTGTTATAATAATTCCCCGTAATTTTTGGGTACAAAAAAGCAAGAATGGGCAAAGCACCTAAGTCATATACAATATAACATGAATTCAATTCAAACAAAATGAATATAAAATATAAAAACAAATTTTATTTTAAAAAATTGAATTGAAATTGGGTTTTAGGGTACTAATCCTAGTTAGAATATATGAGAAAAGTTTGAAGTGAGAGAGATGACCTTAAACCATTGTAGTTCTCTTTGCATCTGCAAAGCTGCCCCCGGGATTCGATTAGGTAGAACCGAAGCCCCTGTCATTCCCGTCATATGTAACATGATATTGCCCTTCTTATCAACCCAAGTTGTCATACTTTTCTTCACAGCGAGCCCATATATAAGGCTAAATATTTTTGATTGACGATGTAGGACAGCATATGAAAATATGGGTGTGCCGTCTACATGACGGCTCCACAGAAGATCAGGATTTTCTTTGACTATACCGAAAATAAATTCAAAATTGCCTTTCTCAATCGAACTGAAGATGGCGCTATTAACACAACCTTTCTTCCTTTGCTCAATATTTGAAATTAATACTTCTTTGGACATGAGATCGAGAAGTTCTTGGGACTGGACGTGGTGTAACTTCTTTTCGTATAAATCCTTGATTCCTTTGTCAATGATGGAAACAATGCCAACTTAGATAGATGAAACTATAATTTTTTTTAAAAACAAAAAAGCAAAAAAGAGTAAAAAAGCTCCACAAATTATTAAGCAAGGTAAGGTATTAATTGAATTGACTTAGCATACCCAAGAAGTTAAAGAGATTTGAAACTAGCTGGTGCAATTGAGCTAGAACTACAAAATAAAAATGATATTTGGTCAAATTAATAAAAAGAACTGACCAATGCTCAAGAATTATACCATCAATCATAATAAACATATCATCAATCATGATAATAATGTGTACAAAAATGCACAAAATTCCACGAACATGATGGTTTGTCGGTACATTAAATGAAATTGTAGAAATGGCATGCATAAGGCATGTCATGTGTTGTGTGTGACTCATTTCAAAATAGAAGACATAAACTTACTTGTGCAAGGGGATAAACACATCTCCTTAAAAAATTAAGATAATCCTTTAGCACAAAGGTCAAATCATTTTCCCTAGGTTTCAACAAAAAGTCAAACACCAATTCCTCTTCAAGGGTCTGTTCGGCAAAAGAGTTGGCGTCAACACTATTGGCGTTTTGACTTTCCGTACACTTTGACTATAAAAATAACGTTAGGTTCAAAATTTATGTAAGGAGAAAATAGACAATTTTGCCCTCAAGCATTCACAAAAGCCTTCAACCCCCTGTTTCTCAACCAAACGATCCAAAGGACTTCATTCCCCTAATCCCCCTCCATCTTTTACCCCCACAAAGGACTTCAACTCCAACCCAAATGCCCTCGCCACCTTCCCAGCCAACATCTCTGACCTCATCCTCCCCCACCCCCACTCCTTCTTCGACTCTCACTGCCACATCATTGCCATCTCTATCTTCGTTTCACTCCTCATTGCGTCCCTCTTCATCGCCTTCATCTACTACCGCAAGCACGTCCTTTTCTCCACCGCCGAAGACAAGACCTCTTGCGCCGATAGCCTTCGCTTGTACTCCTACGAGACCCTCAAGCCTCCTCCTCGTATCGGCCCGTCCAACCCCAACTCCGATGGGACCCTCAAGCGGCAATGGATCAAAGAAGACCCAAAAAAAGCTTCAGATAAGTTAAAAAAAATAAAATAAAATAAAATAAAAACCACAAGCAGTGGTGGATCGAAGAAGACCCGCTTGAGCTCTGCCACAACCCTTTATCCAAAGTCCAGCTCGCCCTCCTCGGTCTCACTCCTGCTGCTCCTTGACTTCTCGCCCTCCTCGCTCCTCCGCCACAGCATATCGCCGCCGTTGACCCCTATATATTCTCGCTACTCCAGAAATGTCGGCGTTTTCACTTCCCAAGCCTCAGGTCGTTGTAGGAGAAGACAATACCTTTATGGGTATTTCAGTAATTTAGCCTTTTGGGTTCTTTCTTGATTGTATATTTTTAAGAAAAAGACAAAATTTGAACAATAACCACGCCTTGAACAATGTCTACCCCAAACGCCAACCCCATTGTCAAACACCACCCAATAGTCCAAGGAAAGTTTTGCAATTTAAAACCGTAGGTGATTCACATTTTTTCGCATTGATTTGACACCGGCTACTTTTATAAGGACTTCAAAGCAAATTTCTAAGTATATGTTTAGTCACAATTTTGATTAACATTTGATATTGGATCATATTTTGTTTGTCATTGAAAGAGGTGATGCTATGAAAAATTAAGCCTCGACTTTGACTTGTGGGGTCAATTTGAACTTGGGTGAACCAAATTTTTACACAAAAGTGTTTATCCAATCTATCACATGTAATGACCTCAAGCTTGTGAGAAAGTGTGCAAATAAGATGAAAATGCTTAGACAAGCCATTATGAACAATTGCGCGCATACATTTAAACACAACCATCATATACATCATACAAGAAAAACATTCCTAATTGACCCAATCACTTCCAAGTGATGCCCAAGTGATTTTCGGGTGATCTCCAGGTGTTGGAACAATCTAGAAGACTTCTATAAACACGTTCAATGCTTTTCCAAGAGCAATGGGAAGATAAAATCATGTAAGAAAAATAAGTTACTAGGGAAACTATATCTCAGGTCATGACGATCATCCAACGGAGACCGAAATCCTTCTTCACGTCATAATGGGAAATGAATCGCGTCATGACGTGGAGAGTAAAACCTTTGCATTCCTGTCACTTCCACATTCTGACGCTCCATCCAATGGGGTTGACAAATAGTAACAACTTAGTCCTGTCACGTCCATGTTCTGACGCCCCCCTTTCTTTCACTTACATTCTTGATCTTGACATTTGAGGACGATGAAAAGGGTTACAAGCAAAGTTTTGTAATCGAATAAGGCTAATTTCAAAAACCTAACAGTTTAGAATTCTCGGGTACACCATCGTCCTTCATGGGTCCTAACACAATTTTCCAATCACACTTCATAGTTATATAAACATTGTCTCACCCTTATATGTGGAATCTATGTCAAATTGCCAAGGTTTCCCAGTACGATTAGTGTTTTCTCTAATGAAGGCAAGTCATGGTTTTATAATTCAAATAATTATCACAAAAGAAAATGTGAAGTTGTCCAAACTACTATTCTTACTCTTACAAGTCAAATCTTTAAGGTAAAAAAGTTTAGGCCATAACATACGATGATGATTTTTACTTGATTGCTTCGTCTTTTTTCTACATTTTCAATGTTCAAACGAATTTCCTCGATGCCACAAGTTGGTTGAATATGTATACCTTTCATCAAGAAATGCCAATTAATCTTGAGTAAGAATTCGGTAACATTGTTAGTATACATGTCTTGCAAGAGTAATTTTCTTTTAGCAACACAAAAGGTTAAATAAATAATTATTCAATACCTTGGAAATTTGGCTTTATCATATAGTGTGTTGTAGGATCGGATATATGGGTGCAAATAAGAAGCAATAAGAGAAAAGAGATTGGTACTCACAGTAGTTGTAGATCCATCGTTTCCAAAACACGAGCCCATCTACACTTGAAATGTATTAGGTGAAGCAGACAAGGCGTACAAAGGGGATGAACCCTCTTTGTCAAGAGCAAGAGCCAGAGATGGACATTGCTTAATTAAATCCAAAGCAATATCTAGAGAAAACATTGAACATCAATGGAAATTAATTATATATATAGACTTTCAGGAAAAGAGTACGTACGTACGTTGCTTCTTACCTAAACTTCGGTTATATATAGCTTGGGTACAAAGTGTAGCGCCATGGATGTGCCTTTCTTGCATTAGATCTTCCAAAGGGGTGAGAGAATAGAGATATCGAGCCAATTCTATATGCCAACTGAAAATAGCCTTATTAACTGGAATATCGTTATTTGAATCTTCAACGTTGAGCAAATTGTTGTTCTTTCTAAGCATGCATGCAACCATCATGTAGTTTTCAGCATCAATTGAAATTGACAGAGCTGTGTTACTAAAGGTAGTTTGTATTGCCAAGTCTTCCTCTGACATTAAATCCACCAACTTCTCCACTATATCCACATGCCCAGCTTTAACAGCCAAGTGAAGAGCCGTCTCGTCAAAATATGAGATTTTTGCACTCATTGAGTCCGGTTGGCGCTTAAGGAACTCCTCTGCAGCGTTCCAATCACCACTTTTCATAGCCTTTTTTAAGGCCTCATACTGGGCATAGTCCACATTATTCCCAGTTTTGCCGCTACCTGCAAAGTTTTTTTCACTCGTTTTCAAGAAATTATAGTGATTGTTCTTTCTTTCCATTTTAAGTTTCAGAATTAACTCAACATTTAAAGGCCATTAGAGTTAGCACCAATAAGAAGCATGCCAAGTCAAGGCAAGTACTTGCCAAAAACTTCTATATATATATATAACATTGGAAACTTGGAAGGAAAAAACTTATTGTAAAAGGAAACTTTTAGTTAGTCAATTCATATATATGTTCCACTTGTATGTGTTTGTTGTGCGAAAACAAGATCACAATTAAGGTAAATAAGGCAAGAGCAATCACTCACAAATAACACCAAGATTTAAGTGATTCCCTCAATATTAGGTATATGTCCACTGGCAGAGGCGATCAAGAAGAAATTCACTATGAAAGATGGAGCACAAAAATATGGTAAAGAGAAAATCACTAAGAACCAAAACCCCAATACACTCAAATCTCACTATCACTCAATAGAGATTATTTCCCAAAAGAAATGCAAACTCTTCTTTTCCTGGGATACGATGATGGTTGGTCTTTCTATTTTGCTCTCTTTCATAGTAGCATCATTTCTTTTCTCTTTTGTTTTGGTGCCTCTAAAACCAAGAAGAAAATAGTTTTCTTCACATTATAGCCCTCTTGTTTATCTCTCAAAACCAAGAAGAAGACACATGACCCATGCTACTATCGCTCATGTGCAGCGCTTGCTGCCTTGTGAAAACAAAAGACTAAAGCTAGCCTTTTATAGGCTGCTTAGGTCGGTCAATCAAATATGCTACACGTGGGTCTTATATTCCAAGTTAAACTTGGAATTCTCAACTCCCAAACCCATAGGAAAAAGGAATATCAGTTGGCTCACACAATTCAATTCATAATGTCAATAATCTCCACATTGACTTGAATTTCATCAAGTCTAACAAAACAATTCTCCTCTGAATGCCTCCACCCAAGCCCCAAAGGACTATCATAAGCCACAAGTGACACTCAAGTCCAAGCTTCTCTTGAACTTGAGCATAGGAAATGGTTTAGACAATCCACCATGCTTCCCTACCAGTCCTCTTGTCCACACAACTTTTTATGGTTACTATTTCTTTCTGTAGACCCATCTACACCCTTTAACCATCTTTGTCTTGCACAATTATGTCAATTCCCAAGCTTTACCTTTCTATAGTAATTCCATGTAACACTCCGATCCCATATTGGAAAGATGAGAAGAATCCTATATAGAGTGGGTGATTTACAAAGATGGTCATGGATGTTAAGTTCCACATTGCCTAGTTACTAGGTGAAACTAGACTTTATAATGAATTGTAAGGAAGCTTCAAATTGACTAGTCATTTTGCGGTGATAGCGTAGATGTGGTTAGCACTTTTCCCTGGGTCGTTACAAGTGGTATCAGAGCTACGTAGTAACGCCAGATCATGTGGTACTAGAGCACTGCATGACGTAGCCCTAACGAGGACATCAAGAATTTAAGAGGAGGAGTTTGTAACACTCCAGTCCCATATTGGGAAGATGAGAAGAAGCCTACATAAAATGGGTAGTTTACAAAGATGGTTATGAGTGCTAAGTCTCATATTGCCTAGTTACTAGGTGAAACTGAGCTTTGTAATGAATTCTAGGAAAACTTCAAATTGACTAATCCTTTTGCGATGATAGCATAGATATGGTTAGCGCTTTTCCTAGGTCATTAGACTCCATCTGTCGGCATGCCATTTTGAATAGACAATGAGTCTTGAGTACTAGATGTAAGAGCAAAGGAAATTGTATCCTCAAATCCATACTTCTCTGGTGCTTTTCGATCACGTTTATCTCTCCATCTTGCTAAAGAATAAGGCTATTCTCGATGCTTTGAATCTCTTGAAGGAAACTGTATCAATGTTTTGATGAAGATAATACAAGGAAGGATTAAACAAAGACCAAACACTACAATCCTACAATGACACATTTTGTCATGAAAGAATGATATGAAATTGTCATGAAGAAAACACATAGCATCTTCAAAACCCTTCTAGACCACTTCATTATGAAACCTTCATAACAGCTTCAAGAACCCTCAATCAACCACTTTTTCCACACCAAACCCTTTGGAATATGAAAAAAAAATGACTAGTTTTGACACACTGAATAATGTCAATTTATAAAACCTATCAATCTCCCCCTTTGGCAATTCGGTGACAACTCCAACTTTAAAGCACCAACAAAACTATAGGGAAACAACATCAAATACAAACCCACCCAATCTAACTAACCACAACTAGACTGTTGAAGGATGCAAAGGAAGGGGTAAAGGAGGAAAATTGTTAGAAGGAATCATTAATCATAAAGGGTATCTTGGCCATAATTTTTTCGTCTGATCTCCAAATGATGCAAACTCAATGGAATTGGAAAGCTCATTCACTTATCTACAACTTCATGTTTCACATGCTTCTTTAGATTCAAAGATTTGCTATGTGAAAATTGGTTTGCCTTTCCAAAAACACTACAGTTTCATCGATCATGACGAAAATCTTTATTATCATGATGAAAATCTTGTTGAACTTACTGCCTAACGTCCTAACGAAATCTTGTTGAACTTATGACGAAATGATGATGAAATGATATTTTTTAGGATTTCGTTAGGACGTTATGATGACGAAAAGATATTAGGTTTATTTCGTTTCGTTATGGCAAAATGTTGACGTTGTCATGACAAAAGGCGAGCGAGACCAAACTACCTAAACTTGCAGTGTTTCATCATGACAGTTTCATGATGAAAACGTAGGGAAGGTTAAAATAAGGAGAAACCTCATAAAGCTCCCCCGATCTTTCACCCTTTTTGAAATACTCTCCTAAAACTTCAAAAACTCTCAATTTAATCCCCTGAACTTTTAATTGCTCTCAATTTGGACCCCTATGTCAATTTTAGCAGTTAAAAATTTAAAAAAAGACCAAAATATCCATGATTTTCATTTAAAAATAAATAAATAACGTTTTGAAAGTTGAAATTTTATATAGAAGTCAGGGGTATAAACCTCATTTTTTTTAATGTTTAAAATATGATGGAGGAGTCCAAATTGAGATCAATTGAAAGTTCAAGAACTAAATTGAGAGTTTTTTAAGTTTATGGGGGATATTTCAATAACAGTGAAAGTTCGGGGGGCTTTCTAAAGTTTTCCCTTAAAATAATGACCAATCACTAAAAGGCTTCATGAACACATTTTGTCACGACGGAATGATGGCGTCCTCATGGCAAAAATACATTGTTGCTTCAAAACCCTTCTAGACCAACTTCATTATGACATCTTCAAAATGGGTTCATGACAATACTTCTTGAACCCTCAATCAACCATGTTTTCCACACCAAACCCTTTGGCATATGAAAGAACAACATAACTAGTTTTGACACAACGAATAAGGCCAATTTATAAAATCTAACAGATTTAAATCAAATGGTAATTTTAAAAGTCATCTCATTTTTTAAGTGACACAACAAAGACTTCTATAATTACTCATTATGAAGCATCAACAAACTACTAGATTTTTTACGTTAATATATCAAATTAATTAAATTGACGGTTGAATTGAAAAAATATGTAGTGACTAATTTGTGGTTAGATAGTTTACCATACCCTGCAATAAAGCCAATTTTAGTAAATTGGAGTACTGATTTTCCAAAAATAATAATAATTTTGATTTTTTCATTATTCTTATTATGCATGTAGAATGTTTGAGCATGTGCATTGTTAAGAGAGAAAGGGAGAGAGAGAGGGACCTGAGTTATACTTTTCTGCCAACGTATCCCAGGCAATTTTTGCGGAACTAATCTTAATAATTTCAGAAAATGCGTCTTGTCCGCATGAAATTTGGATTACACGTAAGGCCATGGAATTCTTCTTATTCCAAGCATTAAAAGTAGCTGCATTATCTTCTTGCTTTGGAGGTAGGGTGGTTGCTTCAATTATTTCCCAAAGATCTTGGGCCATCAAATAGGATTTTACCCTCACACTCCAATCCACATAATTATTTTTCTCAAGAACATGAAGAAACACTTTTGCCAATGTATCCCAAGCGTCTTTTGCAGAACTAATCTCAATAATCTCAAAAAATGTGTTCGGTGCACATGAAATTTGAATTACATGTAAGGCCATGGAATTCTTCTTACTCCAAGCCTTAAAAGCATCTTCACCATCTTCTAGCCTTGGAGGTGGGGTGGTTGCTTCAATTATTTCCCAGAGATGATGGGCCATCAAATAGGTTTTTATCCGAACGCTCCAATCCATGTAATTATCTTTCTCAAGAAATTGAAGAAAAACTACACTAAAAAAAAACCTTTTAGTTTTTTAGTTGCATTAAAAAATGCATGCATGCATGTGCATTTTTCAAAGGGAGAAAGAGAGAGAGAGATCAGAGAGAGAGACCTGCCAAAGTATTCCAAGCAATTTTAGCTGAACTAATCTGCCCAATCAAAGACAATGCGTCTAACCCGCATGAAACCTTGAGCACATATAAAGCCGTGGAATTCTTCTTACTCCAAGCCTTGAAAGCAGCTTCATCATTTTCTTGCTTAGGAAGTTCAGAGGTTGCTTCAATTGTTTCCCATAGATCTTGAGCCATCAAATAGGTTTTTACTTGAACACTCCAAGCCATGTAATTATCTTTGTCAAGAAGTTCAATAAAAGTTGCACTCAAGCCATCCTTTATTTCCATATTTAATCTGTGAGTATATCAGGATAAATGGTGTTAGAAGCACATATAATGAAATACATTAAAATGAGGATTGGCTACCTGTGGTAATAATAGGAATTCTTCAACTGACGTTTTTTTTTTTTTTTTTTCTAAGCAAATAAGGAAAGGGCTACAGGGAAGGATCTTTCCCACTTCTGATCCAAACGGAAGAAAAAGTGAAAGATCCTGAAAACAAACATGGGGTGGGCTCCCCAACAACAAACCCAAATGATAATAAGTAGTGCAAATATAAGGACAAATACTGGATCCGGTCCCAAATGATCGAACAGCAGGCAATAGTATTTGCCAGTGGTTCAAAAAGAATTATAAGCAAGCCGGGCCTATTCCAAGGCCGCACAAGGCGGTGTAAAATGCAAAAGAAACTCCGTGAAGAGTCCGATGCGGGTAAAACAACCATCACAGTGAAATGATAGCTGCAAAGCAAGCACTACAAAGAACCAAAGGGAAGCCGAAGGACGACCACCAACAACAATCTCCTCCTCAGGATCAAACCACAACATGGCAGGGAGATTACAACCCACAAAATACAAATAAAAATACAAATACAGGAAAATAACAATACAAAGGAAATAAAAAAAGCAGAAAAAAGCCCACTGAGCAGCAGTTGAGGACAGAGCGGACGGAGGTTGGCGGGGGAGCTACTGGCACCAGCTTGAGGCGAGTGAGATACACGCGCAGGCGCGTGAGATTCACGCGCAAGCGCGTGCAGACCATGTGGTGGCGCGTGGTGGCTGGAACGGGGCGGTGAAGGCATCGACGGGTAGCTGGGACGATGGGGAAGACCCTGGGGTGCGTCGGAGCTATGGAGGAATGAAGGTCGACAGATCAGGCTTGGAAAAAATGGAACTGAGCACCACCGTAGAACCGGGAACGACGCGACGGCAGGGGGTGGAAAAAGGCCAGAGGAGGCCGACTAGGCAGGGCGAGCGGACCCTAGACGGCTGAACAACAACATCGGAGCTCAGAGGAAAAAAGAGAAAACTGCGACGGAGAGGGGGTGAGGGATGGCCGCACTAGGCGGAGGGGAAGAGGGGAGGAAGGAGAAGACAAAGTCTCTCCCCCCTCCCCCAGACAAAACTGCACAAGGGCGGTGGAAAAACCTCACTGGGAGGTGGAAGGAACCCAACAAAAAAAAATCTTCTCTCAGGAGAGAGAAGAGAGCTTTTTTTTTTCTTACCCGACGTTTAATGGTTTGATACTTCTTTTTTCCTGGTTAATAAAATATCAGTATATATATATAAAATACCACGGAATTAAGACTCAGATTCATTAAATAGGAGATATATATATATATATATATAATGACGCGATAATCACCTTATTCATTTATCACATCATTCTCCAGAAAACCTCATCATCACGACTATAATTTGTTAAAAGATGTACAAATGCTGCCAAAAAATTGGAAATATATGCAAACATAACGTAAAAGTTGATAGAATAATTACTTGCGGGGTTGGACGAGCTTTCTTCCAAAAGTAGTGCCGCTTGTAAGTCCAAATTAATGTGCAGTAGCTAGCTCTCACCCGTAGAGGACAGGAACCAGGAACTTAAAGAAATTGAGGAGAGATCCACGCTGTTAATTTATATGCAAACTAGCTGCATGCTCCCGGCCTTATTATCAGAACAACTTATAATTACTTTTCAATAGATTGAGCAACTCGCTCAGCTCGTTACACAATATATGGTCCATCTGCCGACGTAGAATTAGTCTCATCCAATCAAGTTCGTTTCTCCGTTCAACCTCGTGATACGTAATTTTTCTTTACTTTTGTGTTTTATCCATCTATTTATTTATTTGGTGAATGATGCAAGATAAACGTGTCATTATAATACGGATTATATATGATTCTCTTCTCTAGCTACAATTTTAAAGAATTATTCATGAGTCTTTACTCAGTTCTACAGTTTTGAACGTTGGAATTAATTGTCAAGTTTTTATGGCAATTGATCATTAACATGCAAATAACGTTAATTATTACACTTGGTCATTAACTCATTTTGGTTTTCCGTTTGTATCCGTTGGTCATTAACTATCTTTTTTTACCAAAAGATTTTCTCTAAGATTTATGACTTGGTGAAGTTTAATAGTTTTTAACTTCAACCGTTTGACTTTTGAAAACGTTAGGTATTGAATTTCTTTAAGTTTTTACCAAAACTTAAGTTGACACTTTCTAGCAAAATAGTAATATAAAACACTACTTTTGTTATTGTTTGGTCGGCTTCTTGGGAGAGAAAAAAAAAAATAGTACTATATTTACATCCAATTTTTGGTGACATAATTATCTAGTTTTTGCCCATAAAATAAAATTCCACCTAGTGTTTTTTATTCATTGTTTTCTATGTGTGTTTTTTTCATCAAGAAGATCAAAGAGTTGTTCTACTAGTCTTCATTATTAGAAGTGTGTCATTAACAAAGGTAGACGTTATAGTCTAATCCTGGAAGGTTGATGTCAAGAGATCCGATCGCACCAAGTTATATATTCTGGGAGGCACAAATCAACCTTTGAAGACAACGCTATTACGTGATTCTATAACATATTGTGAGATCTTTCTATATTATACTTTTCATCTCTTGTATTTTATTTATTTTATTGTTAATTTCATATTGTAATTATTTTATAACAATGAGAATTTGTGCACCATCCAAAATTATTTCCAACAGTAGGTATCATGGCATTCTCAACGAATTATATAATCTTCAATGAAAATTTGGCTAAAAAAATTACTTTGCTAGTTTAACTAGCAGCTATGCAAATGTGATAAATAATAAACTCTTTAAATTTTACTTTATTCTATTTAAATATAATTTTTATTCTAACTTCATTTATTTTTATATTTTTATATTTCTCCTCACTAAAACGAAACTTTTTGTATATCACTAGCTTTATTTCTAAATTTTCGGGGTTAACAAATATGTTTTTAGACATAAGTAAACCAATCCTAGTAAATAATTGACTAATACTAATATTGGTGAAGTTCAAAATTAATTTTGTTCGAGATGTTTCACCCGATGCAGGCCAATGGGCTCGGGACCATGTAATTCACCATTCGGATCCAGAAGAAGAAAACGGGTACACGAGTAAACGATATCCTGGGAGTACATGCCCACTAGTTGGATCCCGACTCCACTGTAGCTTGGAATTCACCTTCGCCCGCGAACCCACCTATTATAGTATGGACCTTGGGGGGGCAATTGCCCCATTTTGAGGTTCTCGGGCGTGGTGTACATGTTCTTGTCTAGGTTCACTTCGTCTTCCTCAACCTTCTCGGGGGCTTCTGGTATTCCAGGTCTTTTTTTTTTTACCTCCATTAAGACCTCATAAATGTTGGCATTGAGCGGGGTGAACCTTTTCTTGAAAGGCTTTGGCTCGTCCATCTTCCGGCTTTCCTTCCTCTTCTTGTCTTTGAGCTTCTTAGGCAACTTCCGAGCTGATCTCATTGCCATTAGAGTTTCTTCTTCGTTTATGAACTCCTCCACCTTATCCAACAGGTTTTGGAGATTGTCGGATTGTCTTCGCGCGAGCTTTCTCATCACCGGTTGTAACTGCAATACGCCACTTTGGGGGCGTTACAAAATTAGCCTTGGCTAACTTAGCAGGGTTACTAGCAATTACCCCAATTAAACCAACTTGTAACTAAATGGAAAATCGTCCCTTAAAGCATTATCAGAGTTAATGCATAAAAAAGTAAAATAAATTTGAGAAAACTATTAAGATCCTCGGCGATAAGTTACATTAGAAGATAACAAATTAATAAGGAAAAATACACTTCACCTCTAGTATCCACGATTTCTTGGCGTTTTCAAAGTTTAATGCACTTTTTCTCCCAAACTTTCAAATTGTAGCAATTCAACCACTTTGACCCTTTTTTTTTCCAAAATGTCCTCATCACATATATTTTTTTTTTTTTGAAAAAAAAGTGAAATATGCTGGGGTGGCCAAACCACCCTAGTATATTTCTTCTTTTTTTTTTGGATTTTTTTAAAAATAAAATAAAATATGTGATAGGGGCATTTTAGGAAAAAAAAATGTCAAAGTGTTCGAATTGCCACAATTTGAAAGTTTGGGGGGTAAAGTGTCACATTTAAAACTTTAGAGACAAAAGTGTAAATCGGTGGATGCTTCAAGGGGGTAAAGTGTAATTTCCCCTTATAAATAATAATAATAGTAGATAGGGGCATTTTAGGAAAAAAAAATGTCAAAGTGTTCGAATTGCCACAATTTGAAAGTTTGGGGGGGTAAAGTGTCACATTTAAAACTTTAGAGACAAAAGTGTAAATCGTGGATGCTTCAAGGGGGTAAAGTGTAATTTTCCCTTATAAATAATAATAATAGTATGTAGTTCTACCATTTGCATACTTGATTACCTCATTGGCTCTTTGCACATCTTAGTATATGTTAACCTTTTTCCTCTTTTTGGAGAAGATGTGATTAACTTTATTTGCTGTTTTTATGTTCTTGACACATTCACCATGTTGTTCTCCCTTAACTTGTATGTTTTTTGTCTCCACCATGATATGATACGCTTCCAAATTCTTCTTATTTGGTTCTACTTTTCCTGTTTGGATCTTTTTGAAGGTAATACAGCACTTGGCTAAGACTAGTGCAAGTTCCTTAATTGACTACACTCACCTGAGCAAGTCATTGGTTGAACCAATAGGGGCTTAGCCGAAGATAACACCAGCCTAGATTTCCTATCCACTTTCCCATCAAATCTTAGAATTCCCAGTATCTCTAAACGATGGTTTGGACTCAAAAAAGCAACAACTTTGGTTCATCATCTAGACAGCCTTCCCAAGAATGTTTGTCAAAACATATGAAATTAATGACTCTGCTAACGTTGTAAAAGTCAGCCTTAATATGACCAATTCCAGTTCCAACTTGTTCCAGAACAGGATCTGTGATGTGATACGTCTTATAGACTGCATGATTTGTTTATTTATTTATTTGCTAATTTGGACCGGGCGTGCTAAGCAAATGTTTGGGAAGATTTATTTAGTTCTTTCTTTGTTTTTTCTGCAAAAAAATAAAGCTTTTGTAGAGACATGGTTATGTTTCCAAAACATTTAGTAGGTTATATTTAGTAATATGAAGCTGATAGTTCCAAGCATTTTTATTTCTCTGATTAATAGTCTTCTGTTGAACAAATGAATGATGTACAGAGCAACATTAAATGTAAATAATTTTTTTTAATAAAATACTTGTAAATGCCAAAAATTAATATATTAGCAGCGTTGAATAAACGTTGACAAATTAGCAGCATTAATTTTTAAATATTTTATTTTATTAAAAAATAAACTTGTAAATGACATATTAATACGATTCTTGCATTTATAAAACCCCGATAAATTATGCATTTTTTGGCATTTTTGCAAACACCAAGGGAAAAGCCACTATTTTAATGTCGTTTGTCTTTCAATTATTTGTCTTAACGGTAATAAATCGGCGAAAATCATGTCTTATAAAATGATGATCATGACTAATTCGAATTTACTCTCTCCATCTTGTGTGGACATATCAAAAATAAATAAATAAACTACCGATAGTTGACTTTAGTGTCAACAAATGATTTACAAATGTTTACAAGCGTTGATAAATAAAAACTAACACAATTGATAGTTGGGTGGATATTAATACTGCTTCAACATCTACCAAAAATTATCAATATTTTCTTTGAAAACAAAAATGCCCTTAATTAAGGAGTACTATTATTTGGTGCAGTCCCACAAGAGTTTGTATTTTTTTTAGTTTGAATAATGCTATTTTTCACACTCGTTGATGTAATGTATTTTAAGTGGCACAACAAACTAGCAAAACTATTACAATACGTTGGACTTGGGGCATTCTCATCCGTCTAGTGAAGTAACATTTGGTTAGCAGGAACGCTAACGTAGGAGTAAAGGGAGATGCATTCGTCTTAGCAATTTGAAAAAATATTTGGTACACTCTTTACTCATCCAATAAAAATAAAGCATTTTTTTTTTAATCTTTAATATTCTCAATCATCTCAATAAAGAATAAAGAAGTTATTAAAAATAATATTTAAATGAAACAGTAAAAATTAATAAATAAAATAAAAAGTCAGATATAAATACATTAAAAAAATAAAAAGTTAAGATAGAAAAATATAAATAAATATTTACTAAATCAGGTTTCTTATTTAAAATCAGTCCAATTGAAAAGCTCGGCCCAGCCCGCTCCATCAGCCCAGCCGCAATACCTCTTCTTCTTCCTCCTCCTTCCGTTTACTTTACCCACAAGAAAACTGAATTCTTATAGCTCAATTTCTGCGCACTTGAGCCATAATTCTTAGATTGAAGCTGTAATTTTTCGAAACTAGAGGATTCTCAAAGAAAGAAGAAGCAAAGGGAGAATGTTAGATTATCTCCCAAACGGAGCTGTGTTGGAAATCCTTATAAGACTCCCTGTGAAGTCACTGGTGAGATTCAGGTGCGTTTGCAAGGACTGGCTTTCTCTAATCTCCAGCAACGCCTTCATCGCCGCCCACACCAACCAATCCCTTTCTCGAAGCGATGACAACAATAAGATTCTGTTTCGGTACGGACAATCGGTATGTACTGCTCTTATACCATCTAGAAAATTCGAGCACTTTAGTCTGCGATCTGATGATGGATCATTTAGTCATAATAATAGCTTCATCCAGTTGAATTGCCCACTTGAAAGAGCTGCTTATTTTAATGATTTTCCTAACATGTTGGGTTCGTGGAATGGGCTAATCTGCTTGAATTATTATCATCCTTCTTACGGCTATAACTATACTTTATGGAACCCTTCCATCCATAAAGCTATAAGACTTCGAGAGCCTAAATTGGTCTCATCAAATTCACTCGGCAAATTGGAGCATTCCCATGGATTTGGGTACGATCCCTCTACCAATGATATTAAGCTGGTCAGACTTAAATTTCTACACAACAAGGTTCCAGAGATGGCCGAGATCTATACGCTTAACATTGGCCGCTGGCGACCCATTGCTGCACCTGCTCCATCATATATTGTCAATGACCGTTGCTTATCTGTTTTTGTCAATAGGGCATCCCACTGGGTCGCCCATACTCCGCCAGGTGTGGGCACTTTTCACAATGTGATAGTGGCGTTTGATATGGGTGATGAAGTTTTTCGTGAGATTGCAGTGCCCAATTGCTTTGTTCGGAAGTTGTATTTGAATATGACTGTTGCGGTGCGTGATGGATTACTTTGTCTTGTCCCGTTTAATGAACGAGAGCAGGGAAAGTCTTTTTCTATATGGGTCATGAAAGAGTATGGGATTCAAGAATCTTGGACTAAGCTATTCAACATTCGTCAAGGATTAAAGAGGGTGGTAGGCTTCAGGAAAAACGGTGAAGTTCTTGTTACTGATAGAGATGGAGAGCTTCTTTCATACGAACCAAATACCAAACTAGAAACTCGGCTGGGATTTTGTAAATTTTCTTCCTCGGAAACTAAAATTGGGTATGTGGAGAGCTGGTTTTATTTGGATAAATACATGGAGAGCCTTATTCTTCTAAATGCCAAAAAAAGGAGTCGCGGAAGGGCTGGCAAATACATCTGATTCAAGTGCAAGAAGAAGGCAAGGTACTTTATGTTAGTTTTTCTCAACTGTTTTAGCACTTATACAAGTGTTAGTTCTGCTCTCAAGACGTTATGTTATAATGGAAGCAAAAATTCCTCAAATCATGTAATTGTTATGTTCAAATCTTATGAACCAAAATATGTATATGTTCAATTACTCGACTAATGCACTACTGTAGTGTTGGCATTTTCATTCTACGGGTGCTTAGTTCCTGTCTTCTCCAGGGTAATTGGGGAAAAATAGGGGATCAGCACTAAGGTTGCATAAGAAGATAGATAACACATTGATTACCACTTTGGTTCTTTGTACATCATGATATGTATGTTAACCTTTTTCCCCTTTTGGGGTTAGATGTGATGAACTTATATTCTTGACAAATTCACCATGTTGAAAATAGTTGAAGCATTTTGGTGATCATCTCTGAAATTGTGGCATTCAAAATTTGTTGCCACCAACATGTTGAAATTTGATTTTTGAACTCTTTGAATTGTCATATCCGTGTCAATATCAAGTGTTTTGTTTCCTGACCTCCATCTTTGCCGTGTTTTAAAATTTACAAATACTGTGTGATGTACATGACACAACTCATGATATGCTTCCAAATTCTTCTTATTTGGTTCTTCTTTTCCTGTTTGGATCTTTTTGAAGTCAACACAGAAAAGGTCTTTTTTGCCATACAGCAGTTGAGTAAGACCAGCACAAGTTCCTTAATTGCACTCACCTGAGCAAGCCATTGGTTGAGCCAATGGGGCTCAGCCGAAGATACCACCAGCCTAGATTCCCTATCCACTTTCCCACCAATTCTTACAAATTCCAATATCTCTAAAAGATGGTTTAGACTCAAATGAGCTACAACTTTGGTTCATAATCTAGACATGGTTGGGGGATGTCACTTTCACTTTAGCTGCTAATATGGCCATGAGCCTTCCCATTTATGTTTGTCAACACAGATGAAATGACTCTGCTAACTGCAAATGTAGAAAAAGTCGGCCTTAATATAACCAACTCCTGTTCCAACTTGTCCCAGAATAGGCACTGTGATATGAGACCTCTTATAGACTGCATAATTAGACGATGTAATAAGACGGTTCAATTTTAGGATCATGTGATTGTTGCCTCTTCTTGTCCCGCAATTCTTCAGTTTTCAAGAGTAGAAATTGTTACTTTGTGATGCCTTTCTAAAGACGCATATAAAGAGATCACTAAACATTGATATGTTTTAAAATGAAAATTGGAAGGAAAATACATTTAACTCTTCTCCCCACGGAGGAAGTGATGAGAGTGCTTGAAGGCATTATTTAGACTCCTCTCCACATTGGCAATCCATCCCACTTTTTAATCCCAATCTTCTTTCTTATTTTAAATGTTGTTTGTTAAGCTATGAATAAAAGTTGGATGACAAAGCCTTGACAGTCGAAAGAGGATTTCAGTGGTGTTATTGAGTTTGTGGGTTTGCATTTAATAATGGGAATACAAAAGAAAGAACTTTAAAAAAAAAAAAAAAAGGCAGTCATACTGAGGGCAACTCAATAGGATAGGATGTTGTTTTGTTGGCTGCTGGAATACTATATTGGTAATTCTGTGAAAAGACAGGTTATTTAATTAGCAGTTTGTATGGTTTTTTGTACTGCCATTTTGACAACATTTATATTGCCGTTTTGTGGGAAGATTGATGGCCTATTTTTTCGGTATTGTTAAGTTCTCTTCCGTGTCCAGGTAAGCTCACCCTCAGTACACTGCTTGCAGTTGCCATGTTTCTATTTTCTGTCTATCATTTCCCTTTGTTCCCCATTTTCTTTTTTTAGTTGAATTTCAATCTGAGCCTCAGATTGATTATGTTGTTTGCCGTTGGTTGTTCGGATTTGTGTCTTTTCCCTCGTTTTATTGTCGATTATATACATGTGTTTGCTCGTTACACTGTTTTTGAGTGTATTCCTGTTGGGAACTGAACCTCTCACTTTCATGCTCGGTGCTTGTGGTAAATTCTGTTGTCATTTTATCAAAATAATTTCTGCCTCAAGTATAGTTCAATGTAAGCATTAGAATCATTGGATCGTTGGGTTTTCTTTTATAACAACCTCTTTTGTGTTGTTGGAGATTAATGCTACAAATTCCTCTTTTATAATGCCCTTTTTCCATTTGGTCATGTTAAATGTGGTGTGCATAAGTTATTGGCTCCATTTGGTCATGTTAAATGGGGTGAGCATAAGTTATTGGCTTTTCTACGATACACGTTTCTTCTTCTTTCTTTTTTTCAATTAACATATTTCTTCTTTTTGTAAATGTTCAATAACAGGTAAAAATCGTGACGACAATGAGAACGAGGATGAGTTTGAGGACGAGGACGAGGACGCATAAGAGTTCTTTGAGTGATGGCTGGTTGGCTATTTGGAGGCTGCTGTAATGGAGTATTCTCATGACTATTTGTACAATTGTATATGGCTCTGGAGAGTACTGAGCAAATGTTTTTTATGCTTGGACAAGTTTTTGTTTTCCTAGAAAATAAAGCTTTCGTAGATAATTGCTTGTTGTCTTAACATTTCCAGAATTTTTTTTAATATGAAGGCAGTTCAAGCAGTTTTTTATTTCCATGTTTAATAGTGTTTTGTTGCATGAATGAATGATTGGATTTTGGATGTACGGAGCAAAGTTAAATGTAGATAACAATATTTGTAATAAAATACAAAAATCTTAATAGCGTTTTCAAATGAAAAATATTAGGTGTTCTTCTTTTGTCTTTCTCGTCCTAAGTGAAAATTATTTTATAAAAACTAGTGTAAGAAATAATAGAATTTTTTTTTTTAATGGGAAAAATACATTATACTCCCAGAACTATCCACCCATTTGCACTTTTAATCCAATGTTTAAAAAGTAATATTTTACTCCTTAAATTTTTAACATTGATACTTGACCCTATGAAATACATTTACCCCTAAAGTACTTTAAGTTGACACTTTACCTTCTGAAGTATTTTGAGTTAACACTTTATCTTTAAAGTTTTTGCGGATAAAGTGTTAACTCAAAGGAATAAAGTGTCGATCTAAAATATTTTTGAAAGTAAATTGTACTTTACGGGGGTGAGTGTCAATATCAGATACTTTAAAGGAGTAAAGTGTCACTTTTTAAATATTATGATTAAAAGTATAAATAAATAAATAGTTAGGGTAAAATGTATTTTCTTTTTTTTTTAATAAAATAATTTTCACGTAGAACACCATAAGAGGACACGAAAAAACACCAATAGCGCTTAGCATTCTCCTATTTTTATAGGTCCCGTCCGTTTAACTAGTAATATATTCAGCAAAAAATAAAAAATGAAAAATGAAAGAGAGAGTACAGAATGGGTAGACCAGTCACCAAACCAAGAGTCATTTATAGGGTTATCAAACTCACCGAAGAAGGATTATGGCTTGAGGCCTTGAAAGCCTCAACGAGCTTTCTCAGATTCAGCTCCTCTATTCTCTTCTTCTTCTCTCCCAGGCTCCCAGCCTTTGTCGCCGGCAGATCTTCATAGCTTCAATTCGATTCGACTACCATTTTCCTCCTCTCTCTCTCTCTTAATGAAATATCTTTTAATATATATAAAATTATAATTTAATTTATATAATATATAATATAAAATAGGCATGCATGTGGTATTTGCAACCACATGCCCTTAACGCACTAATTGCATGTATTGGGCTCTGTTTTTTTTTTTTTTTTAATGAAATACCCTACTCTAATCGTATGATATTGTCTGCTTTGGACCTTTAACTCTCACAGTTTTATTATTGGGTTTAACCCAAAAACCTCATATCATTTAGAAAGGGTATATATGCTTTATATAAGCATATCTCATTTGTCATACTTAGGAAATGTGGGATGCCACAATAATTCCCTCTTGGGACCTAGTGTCTTCGCTAATGACCCTCATGGGCTTGTGCACGTTCTCTCAATCTCAAGCTTGGCTTCAGCTCTAATATCATATATAGCACCTCACTCAAAGTGGTTTGGGCTTCAACATGCATGGTTTTGTTATTGAGTTTGCCCAAAAAAACATCATATCATTTAAAGATAGTATATTTTTTATAAAAGAAATGCTTAGTTACAATAAAAAGTCCATGTTTTGGCCATAAATGTCCATATGGTCTCCAAGAGATAGCTCAATCTGTTGGGACCACGCCTAATAAAACGAAGTCATTAGTTCGAATTCTCATCACCCTCTTGTGTAGACATGTCAAAAAAAACAAAAAACAAAAGTCCATGTGGTAAGATGTCACATCAATTTTTCTGTTTTGTCTTTTTCCCTTTCAAACAACACATTCTCTCTCCATTTTCGCCACATAGACATTTATGGCCAAAACATGGACTTTTTATTGCAACGACCAAGCATTTCTCTTTATATAACCGCATCATTTTTTTCACACCCAAGCAATGTGGGAAATCACAATCACCTTCTTTTGGGACCTAGCATCTTCACTTGCAACCCTGATGGGTTGTGCACGTTCCCTCTATTTTAGGCTGGACTTCGACTCTAATGCCATATGTAACACCCTGCTCCAAGTAGTATGATATTAGCTGCTTTTGGTCTCAAACTGCACGGTTTTGTTATTGGATTTATCCCAAAAGGAGTTCATACCATTTAGAGAGTGCATATTTCATATAAAAACATTTCTTTTTTTTTTTACATCCAAACAATGTGAGACGTCACAATCATCCCATCTTGGGACCTAGTATTCTTGTTGGCAACCATCATGGGTTTGTGCACACTCCTCCTATTTCAAACTAGGTATTAATTTTAATACCATTTGTAACGAATCAAGAAAAAACATTAATCGCATTTATATTATCATCCCAAAAGGACTAGCCACATCGAATCACTCTTGAAGCTTTGGGACTGGAGTAACCCACTTTAGCCAATTTGGGGTTGGCCCACTACCATGCCTCCCTCCACCCCTTTTTCTCTTCTTCTTTTTTATATTTATATTTTTATGAGAAAAATGCAATACTCTTCTTAAACTAACACCATATTTACAATGTTTTTCCAACTAAAGATTGCATCAAATGTACGTCTTCCTTCCTCAAAATAATAAAATACCCTTAATAATAATAATAGGGTCTTGACCAGACCCATAGTGGGTATATAGTAATACAACTGACCGGTCTTCACCAAACCCACGGCTGCCATAAATCTTCGCATGACCCACGACACTACCGTGAGTCACAAGGCTCACTTTTTTTCTTTCGCATTTAATGATATTTTAGTCTTATTTAAAAAAAATTAAGGGTAATTATCGTTTCTCCTGATGAACTATTACTCGATAAATTACCATATATTTTTATTAATTACCAATTTTACATTACAACCTCATCAAACTATCATTTCGTTATCAAAACCATCATTTCACTAGTTAAGGTCGTTAAATCGAACGGTCAATCCATTACATGTGCATAACACATGCCTTGAATGCGTATACTTTTTTATTTTTGGTAATTGTTCTTTCATTCGATGAACTACTACTCGATTATCATATACTCTCATCAACTATCAACTTTACACGCACGTAATGGGTTGACCGTCTGACTTAACGACTTTGACTGACGGAATTAAGGTTTTGGTAATAAAAGAGTAGTTTGATGGGATCGTAATTTAAAGTTGGTAATTGATAAAAGTATCTGATAATCGAATGATAATTCATGAAAAAATGATGATTACCCCAAAAAATTTAGAACAAAAGGGTACATGACAAATTAAAAAGAAAAACCACGGTCACTCTACTTGATTATAGAGAACTAATTAACAAGTCATTTTCACCAAGTACATCAATCGTACTAGTTCATTGTACTCCCTAGAAAAAAGTAGTACATGAATATTACACTTTTATTTTAGTCATTACAAAGAGTGAGAAAGTGCACATCAAATAACAAAGACAAAGTTAAAATCCATTCGACTAAAGTCAGCACTGGCATCAAGAGGTCATTACCTCTTTGAATGTACATTTTCTGACCTGAGAGAGAGAGAGAACTATAGCCTAATCTTCAGCAATATTACATGATATTGTCCTCCTTATTCCCCCACTTTTTTGTCCTCCTAAAGATATTAGAAATATATAATGTAGATTAATGTATCACTGCATATATATAAAAGATGGAAGCATCATTTGCTGTGCCTCCTCTTCTTCACTGCCATCAAGCTCTTTCCATTGAGCTTTCTTTCAAGAAACAAAAGAAGACCCATCATGGACTGCAAAATGAGAAAGTAGTTGAGGAGTACTGCTTCCCCTATTTTGGCTGCCCTGATCAAAGGACATCAAAGAAGAATTATAGTACTCAAAAAGTGCATTGTTTCTAAGACCACCTTCATGCCCATTTTGTGCCTTTAGTTTTGAAGAAAGTGAGTCCTTAATGAAGGAACCACATTGTCTCGGTTGGGTTTGGTAGAAAACTTTTGAGACCACTAACTCTCCATCTTTCTCTTCTTCATTATTTCCTATGTGGTATTGGTGCATCACCCAATTTGTCTTTTCAGGCTTTCTTTGCTTCCCATAGTTGGTGTAGAGCACAAGTATCTTTTTGAACCCTTTCACATTGCCGCCAACCGAAATTGGTCGAGTCTTGCCTGTTTTGTGCCACCGGGTCTCGCCACCTTCCATGTCCGTGTGCACCTTTCTCCGTTTTCGAGTTCCGGTTGTGTACGCTTTTGAAGGTCGGTGAAAGAAGTGGCGGACTAGACCATCCTTGCTTACTCCTGCAATATTATCACATGAATGGAGCATCAAATAATATTATATGCATTAATTATGTGTTTCACCACTCTCTAAAAGCTTGAGTTGATAAGAAAAATGGTGAATTTAATCATTAAACTTTAGCTTTTTCTTTCATGTATAAACTTAACTCAACAAATGAAATATTTAATTGAAATTGAAGATAAATGGAGGAGACAAAGTTTGAATATTTGTTCTTATACAATGTTAAATCATAATTTATTTCAAAAACTTAAATCAATAGGAAATAATGTATTAAATAATTTAATTAGTGCTCAAAGACACTACCTTGTCCTATTAAGGTTAGTTGAAGGGTTTTATTTTTTTATTTTTTATTTTTAAGAGGCTATATAAATGGCATGCATATGGTAATTAAATTAGTTGGAAGGTTTATTCATTTCTAATGAGAAATGTGCACACTAGAGTTAGTTGCAGGGGTTTTTCAAACAAAGACATGGATTAACTTTTCAATTAAATTGATGAGTGAGTTTTGCATATTTTCTATGGGAGACTAACTAGAGGTCTTTTCCTTCAGAAAATTGTGGTAATCTATTTCAAATTCTACTGCGCAATAATCAAAGGCCCCTGAATTCATTCAGGGGTGAAATTACTCCTGGGCTTGTGGGGACCCAGCCCCCCTAAGCCAAGGGTTGGTCCCAAAAAAAAATTAATTACCTTTAAAAATTAATTGCTACACTCTAAAGAATTTTTTTTTTTTAATTTTGCCCTCCCAAACTAGATATTCTAATTCTGCCCCTGGCTTCATTGGCTAAAAAATTCACTGAATTTTGAGAAATCGTACTTATATGTTACATGTAATACATTAATCATGCTAATTAGCATCATTGTTTTCATAATATATTATTGCTAAATTCTTTGTTGAAAACCCCATATTGTAAAGTATCAACTTTTCCGTTTGTTTTTTGCATGGGGAAACAAACAACACCATGCATATGCATATAATTCTATACCTTATTTTAAACAAAAACAAAAAACAATGAAGAAGTTTGGGTCATTAATTGTAATAATAATTCACCTGGCAACTTCTCTGGGTGGGTGTAACAAATACCATTCTCTCCTTCAATTGTAGGGATGAACTCGTCGATGAGAGGGTGAGCACAAGCTTCAGACTGCACCTTCCCCTCCAAATGTTCAAGAATTTCTTGATCAGTTGGATCAAACTTCACACCAGCAGGTAGCCCCGGCAAATCATGAAGTCCAGTCTGTATATATATATATACACACACACATATAGTTATTTTTATGATTTATATATATATATATACAACACGTACACTAAAGAAGCTGGTGAAACTCATAAAAAAATAATCTGATTTTCCCAAAAAGCAATAAGAAAGAGAGAGAGGGAGAGAGAGAGATTGACGAATATTTAGAACCTGCTTATCTTGGCATTTGATCTGATGACCGCATGAAGGACAAGCTCTTATGAGATTATCTTTGCATTTTGCAGCAATGATTATTTGGTCATCATCGCATTGAGTCATTTCCTTGTTTAATTTCCTCTTTTGTTCATATCCCACAGAGGATTTTCCCTTCTTTCTTTCCTGGTTCCTCCTCCAGTACTGACACTCTGAAGAGACAAAATCCTAAGAATAGAGAGAGATGGGAATAATTAAAGGGAATGAAAAGCAAAGCTTGTCTCTTCTAAAGCTTGCACCTCTCATGCATGTTCTTCTTGAGGGTTGGGAAGGAATTCAATTCCTCCTCGCTTTTTAGTCCTCTACTTTTTTAATTATGATTGAATACAATCCTCCCTTAAACTTCCTTGTCTTCATTCCTAAGAGAGAGAGAGAAAAATCAAAATGAAAATCAATTTTCTGATATATAGCAAGGGAAAAGAGAGACATAAACAAAACAAAAAAAAAGGTGTGTTGCTTGGATCTTAAGTTTGGGTTTGCTTGCATATATTATATAAGTATAAAAACTTGTGGAAGAATAAAAGTAGTTTTAGGTCCTTTTTACTCTGACTAAAGGCAAATTTCATTTGCTAAAATGGGTTTAAATCTTAAATAAAAAAACAAAAAAAACAAAAAAACAAAAACAAAACAAAAGTTGGGAATTGAAAAGGGTTTGAGTTGCGATGGGGCAACCAAACATGAGAGAGAGAGAGAGTTTAGGTCCAATGTCGTCCTAGAGTGTACCTAAAGCTAAAATATATATTAATTCCATAACAAAACCAAAAAAAAAAAAGAAAAAGAGAAAGAAAATGGCAAATATTAGCAGCCAACCACAATTCTATTCCATTCCTTCACGTTGACTTCTCATGCAAGTGAAGAAACCTCTCGTCTCGAATATTTATCAGTCTCTCTTTCAAACTTCTTCTTAATGTTGGTGTGTACACACGTCATTAATTACAAGAAGCAAGAAAAGAGACAATAATATATAACCTCCTCAATATTCTGCTTCAAATTATATATATATATATATATATAACCTGCTCAATATTCTGCTTCAAATTATATATATATATATAGTATTTGAAATTATTTGTGAGGAAAAAAGAACTAACAACTAAACCCAAGTCTATTTCGTCTATATATATATATGTATACCTAAACCAGGACAACGACTTTCTAACATGCGCTCCAAACAAACAAAACTAATGGATTTGCATTAGGAGATGTGTTATATATCTTAGATTTTTCTTTTATATCAAATTGCAAATTCAGAAGTTTGTGTTGAAATAGAAGTAATTTCGAAACATGTTTAGAGACAATTAATCTCAATTATACCTTCTAATAATTTTGGAAGTTGCTTATTGCTGTCGGGTTGCGAGCGGAATCAGAAATTTTAATGCCAAGGTAAAACTATAAAAATACTGTTTTTGAGGGTTCACTTTATAAAAAAAAATATATGTTTTTTAAAGGAATTTTTAAAATTTTAGGGGGCTTAAGCCCCTAATTAATTAGCTAATACATGGATCCGCCCCTAATTCCATTCTTATATATATCTTTGACAAAAATAAATAAATAAGATTCAAATCTAGGTATGGTAAGAGATCTAGGGAGAAAGAGTAGGAAGGATATTGAAAAAGTCCAAAAATTATACTAGAATGTCATGATAAGGATCAAGACCCTTTGTTATTAGGTTGCCTTAAAATTCACATAAATTCAGGTGGACTAAGAATGGAGAGTTTGTAAGGCTGATCATCGGCTTTGAACAAGTAGACCCTACATTCTAAGTTGTCGAGGACAAGTAAATGTCGCAACTACCAACAGGGCGGAACCACCCAAGCCCCCTAACTCATAAGGTGGTCTCAAAAATATATATATATATATATATATAAAAATAGACCTTTAAAAATTAAAATCCACCCCCTCCCCCCCTAAAATAAAGAAAAAAAGAATTGTTTTCAAATTTTTGTCTCTGCCTCTAACTACCGCTGTTCATCACTTTTTTTCTAAGCAAAGAATTATATCCCTGACATTAATGTCACAAGAATTATATAATGTGCATTTTTTTTTTTTTTTTATTCTCCTTTAATTTGTTATAACCTTCATCAGTGCCATTTAACTTTCTTAGATTTTGGTGATATTGAGGCAAAATTTGCATGCCATAAACATAGTTAATGTAAAAATACAATAAATTAAATAGTGCCTAGAAAACAAAGAAATTAATGAGGTATCTTGGAATTGGATTCCATGATATCCCAATTAATTATAACTTTTTAATTAATTCAGAAGAATTAGGTTTGCAATTTAATTAGGATATTACTCTTTATTACAACGTGTATCATGCCTAGCTCGTGGACCCCAGGCTGTGGAATTTTTAGCCTTTATCCTCTTTTTTTCCCCTTTCGTAGGGTAAAAGCCAAGATCTTCTTCATTCAAAAGAACAAAAATAATAATAATATATAACAAAATACAGCTAGGGTTACGTAGCTTTTATGTGATACATCATTGTCACTTGAAACCAACACAAAAAATATATAATAATAATAATCCATATCCTTACTCGATCTGTGCAGGTCCTTGCTCATGAAACTCTATTAGAAGATTGGTATAATTTTCAACAAGGCTATTTAGTAAAATTATTTTCTTTTTCTATTCCTGCCTTTATTTTTTTCCTTCATTTTTATTTTTTTCCCTATTCCTTCTTTGGAAGATTTAGGTTTGTGAATTTTTTGCAAGACCTCTCTTAGGAATTACAAAATCTAGTACTTATGCAGTATCATCTACTTTAATTCTTTATTCTGTTTTTTTATGAACTAGGATTGAAATTCAGTGCAACGAAATTGTCCATTTCATCTAGTGAGATAACTTAGGCCTCATCCGCTCAGGTTGCTCGAGCCAAGTAAAGCCGGAACAAACTTTCACATTGCATGGGATACCCATCCCATATTTGTTACCTTTCATTTGAGTAGCTAGCATGTATACTCCATCAGTGAAGAATATGAGATTGATCTTTATAGCTAATATTGTTGAATGGCTGGGGTCCTACCTTATTAAAGTTGATTAATAGGAACCTCAGGATAGGATAGATTCATGCAAAGGACAACATAAAGGAGAGGCACAGAGCATCCACATGCATACATATAACTTCTTTTTTCTTTTTCTTTTTTAACCTAAGTATCATCAAATTTTCTTGGGTCTAGTGAACTTTTCGTTTTGTTTTGTCCTACAAGCCTCTCTCTCTCTCTCTTTTGGATTTTGAACTGTTGAATTTGGATAATAACTTAACTGTAATAACTGAACGTTTAACAGGAGTCAATTCTTTGGGACAGTATTGCACAGTGTTAATTAAACTTACTTATTTTTATCAATTTAAACACAAAAAACCTTCGTGGCACTAGTGGTATACAAAAGTCATGGGTGATAATTGGTCCGATGCTTCAGGTGAAAGGTCAAATCCCCAGAAGGTATAGTAAGAAAGTAGGCATGATTTACAGGTATCATTTCTGAGTCAATTCATCTATTCAATGACTGATTTGCAATGCCACATCAATCAAATGAAATAAAAGTATGGCGCAAAACATTTATCAATTTATATTGAAAGTACTAATCAACATCATAGCAACAAGTATGGTAAAGGCCATAGAAAATCAATTCACCCACCTAAACTTCAAAGTCTTTTGATCAAATAACTGTTTCAAGTTTGACATCTAACCATAGAAAGTAAAATAATTCTCTCACAGAAAATTGATAAATAAATAAACAAAAGAGTCACACTTTTGCTTCAAGTTATGTGTACAAGTATTTTTATAGGCAAAATTATACGAAATTGCTTAAAATTTTGAGGGGGTTATTGGAAGGAGAAATTAAGTGTTCGTCATATCAAAATCATACCAACAAGATGCAGCATAATCTCACTTAGAGGGATTTACTGGGATGTAAACATTGTTTGCAGAGGTTCGGGTTTGACCGACAACAATGGGTATACGAAGTGGCCAAACATAGCAAAAGGAGATTGTGAAGGAATCTTTATATATTTCTTTTGTTGAGGTTCAAATACCCAAAGAAATAGAAACCTTTAAACCTGGAAAATAGTTTACGGTTTTCAAAAATACAAACAATTTTCCAAAAATTAATGAGATTTTTTGTCAAACTAAAAATATTTTATGTTGACTATTATTTTTCGACGGAATAAAAGCAAACTTAAAAACTTGTCTTTCTCAAGCGGAAGTCTAAATGTGGCAATGGAGGATTACTTTTTTGGTCAAACTGAAAATATTTTATATTGACTATTATTTCTCAACGAAACAAAAGCAAACTTAAAAACTTGTCTTTCTTAAGCAGAAGTCTAAATGTGGCAATGGAGGATTAAAAAATAAGTAACTTGTTCATCAATCAATAAAAGATGTAATATTCAATGTACAAAATTTATTTTGAGATGACTTCCTGAACTTCTATACCAATTTATCAATCTTGAACTAGTACATGGATCTACAATAATATCGGGTTAAAAGACAATTTGATCCCTATGGTTTACTACCTTGTTAAAAAACTCTGGAGAAGTTTTAGAAGTGATCATACATTAAGATTCCATGGGCTTCACCTTTACCAAGTGGATCTCTCAATATTATATGATGTATGTCGATGGGAATGATGGGTAATAGCCATCAGGCATCAACCCCTAAAACTCTCTGAAAAAGCAAGATTTATTCAAGTAATAATATTGAGGAGGTCAAATGTAATTTTTGCTACAATGAATTACTGCAGCTAGAGATGGAACTACAAGTTTAATTTTAAGGACCAAAAATAAGAAGAGAAAAAACCTAAATTATTTTTTTCTAACAAATTTAAAATTTAAAGTACTATTTTAATAATAAATAATATATATATATATTAGAGATGGGGCTGACGGGACATGGCTGCAAGAAAAAAAAAATTTCTTTTGGTTAATTTGGCAAGCTGCAGACAAAGTAATTATATGGTTCTTTAAGTTTCCTTTTTCTGCGTTACACCTTGGGATTTGATCATCTCCGATTCAAATGAACAGGAGAGAAGCTAGTTCTTGTAAATGAGATTGAGGGCAAATTTGTCCTTTTACATTTTTTTAAGACAAAAATGCCTTCTATTTTTACAAAAAATGGATCATCTCCGGTTCATCCCTCTTGTTGCACCTTTCCTAAAATCTAAGAGTGAGGGGATTGAAATTTACCAATAATAAAATAAAGAGAGCCCTTATTATCAAGTCCTAATGTAAACCAGTCATTTTACAGCATTCAATTACCATGTGATACATTATTAATTTAAGAAAAATACAAAAAAATAAAAGTGAGAACAACTACACCAAATCAAAGAAAAAAAATCGTAGCCAGCGAGACACGGCGTGGGTTTGGCGGCGATGAACATCTCAAACCCTGCCGGCCATGACCCGCCTCAAAACCCATTTTGAATGTTCCAAAATTCATTTCTAATGCTTCAAAAGCCATTTCTAATTCCTCAAAATTCATTTTTACATTCAAAACTAAAACATAGGGGTGAAAAGGTTAACCCTTTAGGATTTTATCACCCTAAAATCTAGTGTATTTTGGTTCAAATTATTTTTGTGCACTTTTTATGTTTTTTCTTATATGTTAGTTATTAATTAAGAGCTGTAAAAATAGGGTTTTAAGACTCATTTTGATATAAGTTAAACTCAAACATAAATGGAAAGTTTATAATAAATTCTTGAGTTAATGCGTGAAAACAAAAAGTACTCTCAAATTTTTTTTTTTTTTTCAATTGTAACTCTCTAAGTCAATCAAAAAGGAGTCTTAAACCCCTTTGTTACATTTTCTCTCAATTTCCTAACATTCGTCCATCCATTTCAAAACAAACCGTTTTGCCCAGGCGGTGAAAATTTCAATCTTATGCTCTGTTCACCCCTATTTTCATGTTCTAGAACACAAACAGTTGAACTTGCCCTACAACCTGTTTGGAAGCTTCAATTATCCCTCCATAATTTTGAAGATAGTAAAAATGTGGGCAAAAAATGAAGTCTACCACCTAAGGGCTTCACTAAAGTATATTTAATGGTATCAGTGTAATAGTAAAGATATGATAACATCGTGTAAAAATGAAATAAAAATATTTACGCTGAGCCTTCACACATTTTACAGGCATTTGACTGCATGTGTGAAAGAACTCTGAACTCTCTCTATATTTTACCACCATGACCACCCTCTGTTGCAAATGAGATCTGTCTCATTTTTGTTCAAATGAATGCATGATGATCCACTTTAAATGATCTCCTAGATGAAAAAAAATTTCCTCTTTCACTGCTGGACAAAACAGTTCGTTTTGGAATCGATGGACAAACGTTAGAAAATTAGGGAGAAAATGTAATGAAAGGGTTTAAGACACATTTTCGATTGACTCAAAGAGTTAAAATATATTGCTTGAAATATGTAAATAGCTGCACCCTCCAAAAGAAAATGCTAAAAGTGATATTTTCCATAAGGAAATGATAATTGTTCTTCTTGTGTTCTCCTAATTGTGATGTGATTTTTAAAATCTCCGTTAAATTTGAGAAAATTCAGGTTACAAATTGTAACTCATTAAGTCAATCAAAAAGGTGTCTTAAACCCCTCTATTACATTTTCTCTCAATTAACCTAACGTCTGTCCATCCATTCCAAAACAAACCGTTTTCCATTAACTCATAGAGTAAAAATTGAAAGTTTTTTTTAAAAAAAAAAAAGGGGAATATTGATGGTGTTCATCTGCTAGACGGAGCCGCCTAGTTCCCCTGAACTCCATCTGCTATGTTCACTGGAACAAGGCTCTCCACATAGGTATCCAAAGAAAAAAAGAATGATTTACCACGAATGTGAAGATCCAAAGTTTGTTGGGTATAAGGTGAATAAGAAAACAACTTTTCATGCTTGGTCAGTAGAGCTTCACCATTCTTTGTAAAGCCTATCACCCTACGCAATCCTTCCCCAACGTCAATATCATACAGCTTCGTCCAAGATTCAGCTACTCCATACTCTTTCATCACCCAAACGGAGTGAAACTCCACGCTGCCATATCTATTACAAGGGGCAAGTGCAAGCAACCCATCAAGTACTGCAACAGTAACAGTCAAGTTTTCCACTCCTTGCAAACTCTTGGGCATAGCCACTTCACGAAAGGTCTCATTCTCCATATCAAACGACACGATCAGATTGCGAAAGGCGCCTTGGTCTGCCGGAGTGTATGCTGGCCAGTGTACTGCCCCATTCAAGAAAACCGATAAAGGCCACGTTATGTTGGTATAGGGAGGACCTGCGGCCTTAAGAGAGCGCCATGTGCGAGTTCGAAGCATATAAATCTCGACCAGAGGTGAAATGTCGTCCAAACGATACACAAGTCTCACCAATTTGTAATCATCGGTTTTGGGGTCATACGCAAATCCAAGACATTGGATTGAATTTCGGTCATACTCATCAAATCCAATTTTAGGCAAGGAAATAATGTTAGTCTCCGGAAGGGAAATGGCTTTTTGAATAGATGGGTTCCACAACAAATAACCCAAAATTGTGACAGTAAGCATCGTAAATATCTTCCACGAGACAAACTAGGCCATTAGATGATCCGGCTACGGAAAAGCCATTGTCGGGGAACTGCAAACAATGCAAATCTATGGAATCTGATGGGTATGCGAAGAAACCCCCTTTCTCTTCTATTTCTTGATCGAGAGAAAGCAAGAGGGTATGTATGGCAGGGGAGGTGTAGTCCAGGTGTTTGGTGAAATGGTTGCGAGGGAATGGGTCATCGAAAGAATGGAGAGTGAATCTTTCTTTCGCGATATTTTCATTGACATGGTGGAGGAGAAGGTAGGGTGGGTGGGGATTGGAAAGAGCACGATTGAGGTGGGTGGCAATGAAGTGCGGGCTGGAGATGAGAGAGCACCATGTCTTGGAAACGCATCTGAATCTGATGAGCGACTTCACAGGCAGTCTTGAGAGGATTTCAATGATCACCTCGTTTGGGAGATAGTCTGACATCGTCTTTCTTTCTGCATAACAAGTCGTTGAAATGAATTCCGAGCCAAAATACACAGACAAAGCTCAACTTTTTTAGTGCCCATGGCCATGAACATAGTTGATATTATATATGGCATAAAACATCAACAGAAATCTGCAACCAACCGTGCATCTAGAACAATTACATTAAAAACTATCATGCTCCAGCTCAGCTGAGCTGAAATTTGCATATTATTAGAATCCAAAACAACGTGGACCCCTAATCCACCTTCAACTGACCGAACGAGTGAAGATCAAAACAAGAAGAGAGTTACCTTTAAAAGAAATTCCAGTCCCCATCAGCCGGCCTTCCACCCACTCTCTTCTCTCTTCTCTCTCTCTCTCTCTCTCTCGTCGTCGCAGCAGAACAGGAGAGGGGGCTGCGTATTTCGTGGCGCTGAAGGAGGAGGCAGGGATTTTGTGAGAAATAGAGCGGGGGCTCCCCTTTATAAACTAAACAAGAGCGAGCGACCAAACTTTAAGGATGTTTATCATTTCTCGTATTTATTATGGAAGACAACTAAAATCAAAATTCTATAACCTGCCATAGACACACGCTCATTTAAGGATCAAAATTCAATTTCTTCCATTATTTTTTTCCCACCAGAAATGGTATGCAAAGTATCAATAATGAAGCCCATAAATCCTGTGTTGTTTAATTGCGTTTTACACAAACAAACCGAAACCAACATATATAAATTGCTATTTTAACATACACTTAATTCTGAAGGGATAGTTCAATCAACTGTAGATTATGCCTAATGAAGCGGAGATCACAAGTTCGTATCCCTCCTCTTCCCTTGTGTGGACATGTCCAAAAAAAAAAAAAATTTATGACAGTTATATTAAATTATATATATGGTCATAATAA
This sequence comes from Carpinus viminea, assembly GCA_013348765.1. Taxonomy (NCBI): domain Eukaryota; kingdom Viridiplantae; phylum Streptophyta; class Magnoliopsida; order Fagales; family Betulaceae; genus Carpinus; species Carpinus viminea. The sequence goes on from CP054673.1 coordinate 31,523,313, forward strand.
GCTCCAATGTTTTGTAACGGGTCCAATGCTTCGCACCATACTAGAGTATATACACAAATGCATAAACATGAGCATTACGTTAAAGCAAATGCATTGGGCCTTATAAATGCCAACTAGATTTTCTATTTTTATCTTGTGAGACTTTCCTTATTTAAATATTTTTTAATAATGCCTTCCATTTAAAAAATATTCCCAAACCACAAAATAAATAAATATATATCCATATTAATTTTGAAAATTCATTAAGAGTAAGTATCCATCTTCTCACTGGTTTCCTATAAACCATTGAGAACATATGTTTATTTTAGAAGAACTCTTCACGGTGCTTCTGTTTCTCATTTTGAGAAAATGCAAAATAGCTACATACCCAAAGACGCCATTTTCTACTTCACTGTTGAAAGTAAAAGTAGTACAGATGGTGAGGACAACAAATGGGAGGATAGTTGAGAACCAAAATAATTTGTGAAGAAAGTCTCCTCTAGTCCTCTTTGTTATTATTTTCTTTTTCTTTTTCTCTAAATTCTTTTTTGGTCTTTTGTTTGGGTTAATTAGAGGTTAGATCCACTACAATCCTCTTCCACTTTCACCACCCCCGCACCACTCTTCCTTCACCGACCTTCACTCCGCCATCCACCGGTCTCGCCCCCACAAGTGGACGACATGCTCTACCATCCCCTTTGGTCTCTTACAACATATCTCCTTCATCAGAATCATCACAGCTCCTCTAGCTCTCTTATGTAGAGATTTTTAATTTGGTGCACGAGAAATTTCATATTTGAATCTAAGCCCTAAAAAAATTTAATCTTGATTTTTTTTCAGTGCCATTACTATCACCATACGAACTCACCCGCCTTCCCAAAACTCTATCTGCTATATTCAGCAGAACATGGCAAACGGCTCTCAATTGATTTTGACTTATAATACCTGGACTTGTAGTAGAGGGCAACTTTAAACCAAATCAGTCAAGCCTCTTGCAAAAGACAAGGGAAAATGCATGCACAAATGTATAATAACAAGGAAATCAAGTGATATAAAGTGGTTTGCCTAGGAATTAATACATAGTTTCACAATCCTAACTAACATCTGTTCATAGTTCGTTGCTGATAGGCAAATACATCTTGCGAATTTGCATACTACAATCACCTAATAAAAAAGGAAAAAGTAACTGGAGAAGTAGATACTTTAATGGCAACACTATATTTAATGCTTCTGCTTTTGATTTTCAGAAACATACCACAGAAAATCCAAATATTTGAAGAAACATCATTAAGGATAAGGACTAATATTTTCTAGCATGTTCATGAAATTATCTTCATCACAAAAATGCATGCACTTCCATGGGGGAGACACAAATGCTTTTCTCTCATTGGGGAGAAAAATGTAGTCTCATGAGGGAGAACACAAATGCTTCTCTTGAGTTTGTTTTTTTCCCTAAAGGCGCAGAAGTGTAACAGCACATTCCAATGATCTGATGTTCTCTTAAGTTTCTTATACTTCATGGCCCAGCAATGATCTCTCGACTTAAAACCAATCTGCTGGTTTTGGCATGATAATGAAAATATATCCTTCTCTATCTGCTGGGGGAAGCAAGTCAGAAATACTTGAATTATGAACTAGCAATATTTACTAGAAATGACAGCAGAAAACAAGGAACCACAGTCACTTTCATGTGGTGACAAGAACCCAAATTAAAGGCAGTGAATAACAGGATGACCTTAAATGAAGAAACTCAGTGGGAAAGAGAGATATAAAGCTTCGAAAATGTGTTCATACATTCGGAATTAACCAGGATATTTGAGCAACCAACAATCATCATTAATACATCCAGGATACTTGACCTTAAATGAGGAATATTTTTCTTTGTAGCATGATTACCTATCATTCAAAACTAGGATTTTATGCAAATTATGCTCAACAGACCCAGCAGCATTTGTAAAAATCCATCCCCCCAAACACAACAGAGCTCAGAACCAAAACAAAAGAAAAAAGTAACACCTTGTAAAAATGAGCATGGGAAAGAAATAAATGTACTTTTAGCATAACACCCACAGCCATATGACAAAGTAACCTCTAAGACTTGTCATGTATCATCTATTTACCTCTCCTTTAACCTTGTGCTTAGTAGAACCAGACTGAGTCACCTAGTTTTCCAGAACTCCATCTGCTATATTCAGTAGAACAAGGCTCTCCACATAGGTATCCAAAGAAAATGAGTCTGTTTGGCCACAAATGTGAAGATCCAAAGTTTGTTGGCTACTGGGTCCATAAGAAAACAACTTTCCAGCCTTGGTCAGTAGAACTTCACCATTCTTTGTAACGCCTATCACCCTCTCCAATCGTTCCCCAAAGTCAATATCAAACAACTTCGTCCAAGATTCCGCTACTCCATACTCTTTCATCACCCACACGGAGTGAAACTCCTCGTTGCCCCTTTCATTAAAGGGGACAAGCGCAAGCAACCCATCAACTATTGCCACAGTAACATTCAAGTGTTCCACTCTTTGCAAACTCTTAGGCATAGCCACTTCAAGAAAGGCCTCATCCTCCATATCAAATGACACGATCACATTATGAAACGCGCCTTGTTGTCGCGGAGTGTGTGCTGGCCAGTGTAATGCCCCATTCAAGAAAACTGATAAGGACAACATCTCGATGACATAGGGAGGACTAGAGGCCTCAACAGAACGCCATGCACCGGTTTGGAGTGTATAAATCTCGACTAGAGGTGGAACAGCATTGAAACGAATATTAGTAGTGCCTTCAAGATACACAAGTCTCACCAATTTGTAATCATCGGTCTTGCGGTCATACCCAAAGCCAAGAGAATGGATAAATGAACCGTAAGATCTAAATCCAATATTAGGCTCCGGAAGGGATATAGCTTTTTGAATAGAAGGGTTCCAAAGAACATATAACCCACCTTTGTTACCGAAAACATCATCCGCAAGACAAAGTAGGCCATTAGATGATCCAACTACGTACAAGAAACGGTTGATGCTCTGATGTAAACAATGCAATTCTATGAAATCTGATGGATATCCGAAGAAACCCCCTTTCTCTTCTATTTCTTGATCGAGAGAAAGCAAGAGGATATGTATGGCAGGGGAGCCGTAGTCCAGGTGTTTGGTGAAATGGTTGCGAGGGAATGGCTCATCAAAAGAATGGAGAGTGAATCTGTCTTTATTAAGTTTGTAGTCTAAATGGTGAAGGAGAAGGTGGGGTGGGTGTTGGGGATTGGAAAGAGCATGATTGAGGTGGGTGGCAATGAAGTATGGGCTGGAGATGAGAGAGTACCATGTCTTGCAAACACACCTGAATCTCATGAGCGACTTCACAGGCAGTCTTGAGAGGATTTCAATGATCACCTCGTTTGGGAGATATTCTGACATTGTCTTTCTTTCTGTGACAATTGAAGAGAGTGGGGTTAGGTAAGCTCAAGCAGAAAAAAGTTAAAATGAATTCCTGAACCAAAATATAGAAGGGGGGAAGGCCACAAAACACACACAGTCAAAGCTGACATGTGAGAATAACATGTGAGATGCAATTCTCCTATGCAAGAAAAAGTACCCATACTCCCCTCAAACTACCACCTCATTGTTGAAGTCCTCCCAAACTACCAATTGTGTCAATGTTTCCCCCCTAAATTACCAAAAAATGTCATTGTCACCCAAATAACCAAAATTTCATTCATAAAATTTGGCCAAAAGGGTAGCTAAGTTTTTTTAATTTTTACTTTTTTGAATTTATAAGTATATATTTGTCTTATTGACAATTTTTATGGTCATTATTGCCTTTTTGCTAGCCTAGTGACACGGGACATCGACACAATTGATGGAACAATCGTGAGGGGAGATATGTGTATTTTTCCTTCACATTTCCCCCCACAAATTAGAATCCAAAAAATCACGCAGAAATACAGAACCAATTATAGATCAAAAGTCATATCACCATCACGAGTAATGCTAGAAGGAGAAGGAGGACTCTCGTCCTCTTTGTGTTCTCCTCCTCTTTGTGTTCTCCTGATGTGGCTTTTAAAAGTGGTTTTTAAAATCACAATTAAATTTAAGACGATCATTATTGATTTTTTATCTACGCATTTGGAAGGAGGACTCCTCCTTCTAGCATTACTCATCACATACTCACCATGATTCAACAACCAAGGAAAGAAACCAACAAAGCGAGTTTCAGAGAGTAAATCATGCTTCTTCTTTTTTTCCTCTATTCTTTTTAACAGAACAAGACAAGAAACCATAAAACCCAATTTCTCATTTTGTTCACTTTCCCTCAATTTCCCCAGCAACCAAACAGTAAGCACACGATGACAGCCCAAAGATATAAACTCTACAAGAAACCCCAAAATGGGTGTCTTTGCAAAGCTATTGCCTTTCAAATTTTCAGATACAAAATACCTCATCTAAACCCCAAAAAGAAGAAACACCCGCAACCCAAACAACACCACCGCAAGAAGAAAATCAGGTTTACAAAAGAAATTGACCTGGTAGTGGAGCAGGCACAGAGATAGACGGAATTCAAAACTGAAGTCTTTCTCTTCTTCGTCTCTCAGCAGCAATGGCGAACCCAGAAGCCACGAGCCTTAGGAACCACCATCAGAAGGTGCACCAGGGAAATAGCGGACTTGGACGGAGACCCCAACTCCACCATCAACCGAGCGAGCGAGTGAATGATACAAACTCACCCTTGAAAACGGGCTTGCAACGGAGGATGCGAAGAGAAGATTAAAACAAGAGAGAGTTACCTTGAACAGAAATTCCAGTCCCAACCGGCCTGCCTTCCACCCACTCTTTTCTCTCTCTCTCTCTCTCTCTCTCTCTCGGCGTCGCAGCAGAACAGGGGAGGGGGCTGCGTGCTTCGTGCGCTGAAGAAGGAAGCAGGGGTGGAGGGGGCTGCGTGCTAAGTGGGGGAAATGCACGTGACAAGGAGGGACCTTGGTCCCCAAGTTACTGATTTTTCTTTTTATCGTTAAAAATAAAATTAAAATTAAAAAATTAAAAATAAATAAATAACCTTTCTTACATCTCGAATTATGGTTAAGAAAATGATATGGTTCTCCCCGTGATGTTCTCCCAGCGTTCTTTCGTCTTTCGTAAAATATGATTTAAGAAAAATAAAATTGTAGTGACTTCCACCACTGTTTTTTTAAGCATTAACACTAAATTTAAGACATTAGCACCAAAATTGAGGCATTAACACTAAATTTATGATGAACAAATCTATTTTTGGTGATACCATCCATAAAGGGTTAACGTTCCACCCTTGTGTTTTAGTTTTAAATCCAAAAACAAGTTTTAAAGCATTAAACCTAAATATTAACTCATAAAAATTAATTTGTTGGCAAAAAAACAGTACTACAATTTTATTTTTTTCTTAAATCATGTTATACGTAAGATTGAGAGAACGTTAGGAGAATATTACGAGAAAACCCTTAGCAAACCCCTTATGGTTAGGCCTGGAGTCGATTAATGCAGTTAAGAATTTGAACTCCGCTAAAGTCGGAGAAGTCAGTAATTTCACCGACTTCTACCGACTATGTTTTGTTCCTTCACCGACTATCAATGACGGTGACGATTGGTAATGTTGGTTTGGGCTGGGCCACAAATTTGTTTTTGAACTATTGGTTCTATCCATTTGGGCCGAATTGGGCCTTATTTTATTATGTTTTCGGGCACAGTTTAAACATTTAAATGGTTTGAGCTTGTTATATTTATGGTAACTTTTGCAATAACCTTAATATTTTAGCTCCTTTTAAACTCTCTCTTATCGTTAGAATATTTTCGTTAACTTAAACGGCTAATAAGAAAAATTAAGTTTTATAAAAATCAAAATTTATCTTTAACTTGAAAATAAAAAATAAAAAACTTAAAAGAACTATTACTAGGCGGCTAGGCCCATGGTGTGGCTATGGGTCAGTTCAAGACCCACGATGGCGTCAAAGTAGAATTTGGATCTTCTCCAGTTCATTTGAATCGAGAATATTCAGTTAATTATAGTGGAATAAGTATTTTTATATTTTCACTTATTAAGATGATAAAAATACCCTTACATTATAACTAATTGAATATGCTCTAGTTCAAATGAACTAGAGAGGATAATGTTCCGTCACAGTGGGTGTTTTTTTTTTTTGGCTTTCTTTGTTTTCTTTTAATTCTATAAATAGGTGTGTTTTTGTTTATTCCAATAAAAGTTAATGAAAAATTTTAAGGGGAAAATGAAAGAAGGACAAAGTTTTTCTCTAAATTGGGCTAGAGAAATTTCTTTCAACCTAATCTATAAAAGTAACATATGTCTTTTTTTTTTTAATAACATGTAAGATACATGAGTTTTTAATCAAATTTATTTCAACTTTATCTCATTATTAAAAAACATGTACATATTATATGTTTAAGGGACACATCTCGCTTTTATAAACTAAGTTGAAGAAAATTCCTTTAACCCAGTTTGAAGGAAATCTTTCTCCTATAAACTTCACCTCCTCATTTTGTATTTTGTCTCTAAAATGAGAATAATGCACAAAGAAATTGTATGGAAGAGAAGAATATAGCTATTGTGTTGTATTTTTAGAGATGGCTATAAGGTCTATTTATAGTGATTTTGGATTCATCTCAATGGTCCAAATTGATTCAACCTAATGGTCATGAACCATAACAGCCATATCCCACTTAATAGCCACCTTAATTAGCATCTTAGTCCCTTCAATTTTTTGTATTGCACTAGTTCAGCCGAACAAACTCCAACCGAGCCTTTCGAGTTTTTATATCGATCTAACTCGGTTGGTCAAGACATTTCATTTTACTTGATTTTTTTATAAAGGTATTGACTTCACTATCTCTCGCAAGTGATGGAGCTATGATTTTTTTTTTTTTTGGGTTGAGGGGGTGAGGGCTGGTGAGATGGAGTTTTTTTTTTCAAAGCTTTCGGAATACTGAAAGCTCATCAACCTGAAGTTTATGAAATTATTTTGAAGAGATATGCATGGGTGCGGTTAATTACGAAGCCCACAAAAAAGGAGAACAAATATCGGTTCACTCAAAACTCAAGGAAAGATGTATCAACAATCTCTCGTATCATTCTCCATATTCTCAGCGATATTCCAACTTTTTTCGCGTAGAAAGCTAGGAAATTTCATAGAAATGCAAACTTTTGTACTCATCATATACCATATTGGTTCGTAGCCAAAAAAATTTCAGGCAGCATTCCCTTTGCTCCACCTTCCCCATCTGTTCCTATTGCCGGTGAGAAAGATCCACCATTCTCTTCTGGTTTGATTTTGTAGGTCTCTTGTACTTATTTATAAAATAAAATAAAACCCGAGAATAGCAAACAAATGAAACATGCTTTTAACTGTTTGAGCCAAAAGCTCACAAAGCCACAACAATGCACTTAAAACGTAGGGCAGAAAAAATCTTTCATAACTATTTGAAATACACAAAAATAAATCATTTTAATTTATTTAATAAAATCTAACATTTCATAAGTAAGTTTTGTACTAACAAGGAATAGGATTCTCTCCATTTAATTTTAAATGGAGAAGCCGGTTCCTTATTTTAAGAGGGGTAAAATTGCCAATTCATTTTTATTTGAATTTGAAAGAATCTTTTTCCTACTAATAGAAAATGTCATCTTCAAAGGTGACTCCCTTACCGTCATAAATACCATCTAGATCAACTATGATCAGATTAACTAGAGGGTAAAATTTGTACCATTATCTTAATAGATGCTTCCCTACTTTAATATAAAACAAGGAACATAAACGGATAATTTTTTTATAATTTTTAACACGTATCAATATGTGATTAAATAATATTAATTTTTTAAAAAAAAAATTAATAATTTGCTAACATGTGTCAATAAGCTAGAAAAGGTGTAGCATTGCTCTTTCCAAATCAACCAATTATGAGAATCACAACTGTTGCTAATTGAAAAAGATGTTTTCATAATTGACATTATTACATTTGCACGCTCCAACCACCCAATAATGGGCGAAGAGCAACTATACAAGATATTTTAGAGAAATGATAAAGGTATAATTTTTTGCATAATTTTGACTAAATTTTTTCTTATGTGGTGATTTTAAAAAATAAAAATAAAATAATAATCATTTTTATGAAGAAAAATATTAATTTTCTTATCTAAAAAATCCCAAATAAAAAAAGAACCATATAAGACGTTATTGCTTTAATTTTTTTTTTATAAAAAATAATAAGAAAAAAGTTAAACCAAAATTGAGCCAAAAAGTTGTGCATGCCTCGATATTTTAACAGTTACTAGGTTGAAATGGGAGAATTAGGCTTTGTTTGAATAGGCCTGTTTTCACTGCTTTCGCTAATGGAAAAATATGTTGAGCTGCAGTGTTTTTTCACAATTGCATGTTTACAATCATCTAGTAGGAGGATTGAACAACTGGAGTACAATAGACAATTCTGCCTCAATCCATGTTATTATGCAAAATAGACAAAAATAATGCAAGAAAATTAAAATAAATAAATAAAAATTATAATTGCATTGTTGAAACACAGATCAAACCCTTGCAGATATTGTCACTGTAATATATAATTATAAAGAGCCAAGTCTGTGGTGAATATAATCAAAACGCTTGCTCTTGCTTATGCCAAAGTTTATAACTTATGGACAGGGTATAAAATATGTCTAAAACCAATTTATGATCTTCCAAGCTTAGGGCTCTTCCCATAATTCAGAATCAGAAAATCTTGTTTAATGTCAAGATTAGAATATAACGAACAAAAGACAATCAAAATATTCTTGATTTATCCACTTAAACCTTTTGTATAGAAGTTATTGTTACCAGAAAAAAATCAATTACAACACACCAATTACCAATAATTGTACTATAAAGAGGTGCATGCTAATATTCTTTTAAAGTCATTTGAATTACAACCATGTATTGATTTTGACTTAATGCTTGGACTTTGCAGCATTGTGGGACTTTAAACCAGATCAGTAAAGCCTCTGGCAAAATGACAAGGGAAATTTTTGCTCTATTTTGATCACCTAACAGAGGAGGAACAAGCATCTAGAGTAATAGATACTTTAATGGTGGCACTGTATACTGCTCTATTTCTGATTTTCAGAAGACGTAGTCTCGTAGAACAGAAACATAACAAAACACTCCATTTTCTAAAAGAGAAATGCTACATACATCCTCACTCCTACATCCCTTGATATGACTTTTTAAATTACCATTGGATTTGATATGAATCACTATTAAATTTTGTTCCAATAGGAATTTTAAAAGCAACATTAAGGAGTGTAGAAGTAGGAGTGGGGGAGTGCGATATTTGTAGCATTACTCTTTCCACAATACCATCAAAAGTACAAGAGTATAAATGGGAGGACCCTACAAAATCAATATTTGTGAGGCAACATCATCAAGGATAAGGATAAGGATATTTGTGAGGCTCATGACTAATACTTTCAAGCATATCATGCAACTATCTTTCAGCGCATTAGATTTTTTTTTTTTTAAAACAAAAACTCCATCAACAGTAACTTCATACTCTGTTTTACTAATGTACAAAGACATTCAACGAGCGTGGTTTTGAGAATTCAGCCTGAACATGTACTGGCCCTTGGAAAATAGGCCACAAGGATGCACTCACACAAATAAGAAACTAAGATAACTCCCAAGTATCAAATCAATCATAAAACATTCTGGAAAATAAGAGTAAACCTCCCTGGTGCTGCAACAAACTTACCCTCACCTTCATCCCATCCCCCAAACGACAACTAAAAACCCAACTCTACGCCCATTAAACAAACAATCAGCAGCATCAACCATTAGAAGGATACTAAGAACATTATAGTACATGTTACTTCTTTAGCGGTGGAACTTCTTTTTGGTCAGAGGATAGACACCTGACATAATTTGAGCATGATTTACCACATTCATTTTCCTCCAAATTCCAACGTAATTTAAGGTTTTGATTCTTGTCAGTCTCCATTGCAGATTACCACACCCAAGAGAACAAAAAATATTTGAGCAACCAACAATCATTCAAACATTCTGAACACTTTTATGTACAACAATTACCTACTATCCAAAACCTTGATTGATGCAAATTAAGCTAAAAAAACCAAGCAGCATCTGTCAAAATTCACCCAACCCAAGACAACAGTGCACAGAACCAAAAACAAACTAAAGTGAGTAACAAGTGGCATCACAAAGAAAGAAAAAAAACAGTGTACTTCCAGCATAATATATCCACAGCATTATACGAAGTAAAAGTATCTCGGCTTTACTTGGTATTCTTTATGCTAAATTAGCACCAGACTGAGTCGCCCGCCGTCCCAGAACTCCATCTGCTACATTCAGTAGAACAATGCTCTCCACATAAGTATCCAAATAAAACGACTTCGTTAGGCCACGAATGTGAAGATCCATTGTTTTTGGCTGCTAGGTTCGTAAGAAACCAGCTTTCCATCCTTGGTGACTAGAAGAACTTCACCATTCTTTGTAAAGCCAATCACCCTCTCCAATCCTCCTTCAATGTCAATATCAAACAGCTTAGTCCAAGATTCTGCTGTTCCGTACTCCTTCATCACCCACACGGAGTGGCACTCGTCTCCACCTTCGATTACACGGGACAAGCGCAAGATACCCATTAAGCACCGTAACAGCCATGTTCAAGAGATACCCTTGTAATTCCTCAGGCACAGCCATTTCACCAAAAGCGTCATCCCCAACATTGAACGACACGATCGCATTGCGAAAAGCATCCTGGCACAGCGGAGTGTGCGCGAGCCAGTGGACCGCCCCATTCACCAAAGCCGAAAAGGACCGCTCGCCAATCACATAGGGAGGGCCGGGGGCGGCAACCGAGCGCCACGCGCCGGTGCGAAGCGTGTAAATCTCAACCAGAGGTGGAACCGTGTTGAAACGAATACGAGTCTTGCCCTCAAGATACGCAAGTCTCACCAGCTTGTAATCATCGGATGCTGGATCATAACCAAAACCCAGAGAATGCATATGCGGGCCATGAGATTCAGGTCTCGGAAGGCGTATGGCCTTTTGAATAGAAGGATTCCAGAGAACATACTCACAGCTCTCGCAACCGGAAACGTCATCGGCGAGACAAAGAAGGCCGTTAGACGAACCCACTATGCTGAAGAATCGGCCCCTGCTCTTCGGCGGGCGATGGAATTCTGTGAAATCCGATGCGCATTCGAAGAAACCCCCTTTCAGTTCTACTTCATCTCTGAGATAATACAGAAGCTGATTCAGTGCTGCGAAGCTGTAGTTCACCTGTTTGTAAATATGCTTGCGAGGGAATGGGTCATCGGAAGAATGAAGTGTGAAGCGCGCTTTCCGCATCTCGTCGTCGTAGTGGCCCAAGAGAAGGTAAGGTGGGTATTGGGGGTCGGACATAGCGCGATTGAGGTGGGTGGCGACGAAGTGGGGGTTGGAGATCAGAGAGTACCATGTCTTTGAAACGCAGATGAATCTGACCAGCGACTTCACCGGCAGCCGAGAGAGGATTTCGACGATCACCTCGATTGGGAGATGGTCTAGCATTTCCAAGTGTCTGGCGGAAGCAGTGCTTCTGAATTCTGATGCCGAAGCTTCAAGTAAAGCCCTAAACCAAAATATAGGACTAAGGAGTAAGGAAATCACCAGAGAGAAAACGGTTTTTCACTGGTACTGGTTAATTTCGCCTTGAGAGAGAAAGAGAAAGAGAAAGAGAAAAATGGGTGTTTATTTATTTAGTTTTTTAATAATGGGAAAAATAATTATCAGAGCCACCAAAACAAAACAAAGTTACTAAATCCAGATTAAATCAAAACACCAACAACCTCATAGAGGGTTCTTCAAGAAAAAAAAAAACAGGGTCGAAAAGCTACCAACGAATCTGATTATAGCGGTTATAGTGTCGTAAACAACATTCAAAGGATTTTTAATTGTAGAAAGAGCCGTGAAAGCTAAGAATATATATCTCTGAGACAAATGACAACAACACCAACATACTTTAAGATTTAAGATTTAGGTCTAGATTTGAAGTCCGACGATATTAAATTATTTAATTTTTTTTTAATATATATATAAACTATAGGGTAAAATTTTCCTTTGATTTTTGAAACGCATTGGAAGTTTTAGTCTAATCCATCAAGTTTTGTGAGGTTGTGAATAAGTCTTCAAATTTTTTTTAAAAAAAATCATAATTAAACAAATTTTCCAATCGGACGTGACATAAAGTAAGACACTTGTATATATATAATATATACCAGACGGATAATTATCCTCCTGTACTAAATGGTGCAAGAAGCTCCTAGAAAAGGAAACCATCAAAAACAAAACGACAAAAACATTCCACAAACTTGATCCTCGCGTACAAAATAGTAATACCATGGAAAGAAACAACAAAACTTTTGTTGCTTCCATATATAAAATCACCAAGGTGATTGGAACAAAAAAAAAAAGGACGTTGAGAGATCAAAGCCTAGAGCATGAAACAAAACTCATAGCTCAAATAAGAAAGGTTGATAAAAGTAGAAAGAAAATCAATTCTATTTTTAATACAAACACAAAATCTGTTCTGTTTTGGGAATATAAAAATCAGCTATATTATCAAAATGGATACAAAAATAGCATGTTTGTGACTTGTCTCATAGTTCCTATTAGAACCCTAAATACATTAATTATCGGCTCATTAGTCTTAATCGCACATAAGAAATAGCTCCCAAGTCTTCATCAACCCATAAAAAAAAATTGTATCTTATAAATATTTGCTCAATATCGCTTTTAAGTTTGTGTGATGAACAATATGAAAATAATACTTCATTGCTCATTTAAATTAAAAAAAAAAAAATCACCAAATACTTCATACGCATTTCAACAATTTTGCACAACCAATTCCAAACCAATTCCTCATTACATAACAAAAGAGTTTACTTCTACTAGATTACTATCATTGGAGCCCTAGACCAAATCACCAAGCAATGTTTAGGCAGCCCTCAACTCCCCAAGCAAAGCACACAGCAGTGCCTAGGAAGCCTTCTCACCGACAAAGGTTAGGTACATTACAACGCACAGAACAAACACAAGGTAACAAAAAAAAAATGGTAAAATTAAAAAGAACTGAAACATAAAATACCTCTAGATATAAGAGATCTTATTTTCCAACATATTTGTTTGAAGATAATTCTGCTTATAATGCTGATATACTGCAATAATTGGACTTACTTCTCAAAAAAAAAAAAAAACTGCAATAATTGGATAGAGTTGGAGAAAAGAAGACAAAATGAAGGGAAGAAAAAGGGTAAAAGAGATTAAGGCATTGTTTGGTTGTTTGGCAAAAAAGCCAAAAACTCTTTCTTTTTTTTTTTTTTCATTTTTCAACGTTCTTATTTGTTATATCATATCAATAACTTTTTATTACTATTAAAATAAAACTCATTATAAACAAAACTTTTTTTAATTTTTCATATAAAAAAGGGTTAGATATTTTTTTGCCCATTATGATTTAACAACTTTATTTTTTGTCTCATCGGTTTCGTTTTATAATATAGATGGTACCTCAATAATAGTTAAAAATAGAGATAGTACATCCGTCTAAATTTTATCCAAAATTGACTAAAATCCACATCAACACTCATAAAAATCTTGACTTGTGTCCATATACCTGATTAAAAATACACAAATAATGATTTTTTAAAATTAAAATGATTAAAAACATTAAACAATTAATTTAATTTAATTTTAAAAAAATGGAAAAGAGGTGGCTAAACCGCCTCCAAAGGTCCTTGGGGGGTGGCTGAAACCACCCTTAAGGCTATCAAGCCACCCCAGACTGGCCGATTTGAGGGTGATTCGGCCACTCCCAAGGACTAATCCTAAATTTTATTTTACTTATTTATTTTTTATTTTTTCAATTGGCCTTTTGGGGTGGTCGAATCACTGAGACACCCTCATATCAGGCCAAATGGGAGTGACCGAGCCACCCCAATAACCTTGAAAGTGATTTCGACACCCTCATTTTACAAGTTGAGAGTGGCTTCAGCCATATTTTTCCTTGGGGTTAATTTCGTTTTGATCGACCGTCAAAGCACAATGTTCTAGTTGTATGCCACATGGCACCCAACAATGACACATGGTATCTATTGTCTCTCTCCTCCATTTATTGCCAACAAAATTGTAGCTTCTCTGTGTCTACAATTTATTGCCCGCCTTAGTCAAATTTGGACCATTTTTTGGTGCCCCTCTTGTCATTTTCAAAGAAAATAAAAGGCACCAGCACCCTTAATCTCACACCCAATGGACTGACAATACACTGCTGCTGAGGGAGAAAGACAAAGGCAAAAGGCTAAATAATGGGCCCAATTCACTAAATGAAGGGCGACCATGGAATCTCTTCAGTGATTTCACAGTATAATCTAGGGCATAAATGAGATATTCATAATTTGGATTCTTTAGATTATAATTCGATAACATGACATAAAAAATTAACCTTTGTTTGTTAATTTAACGGTCGATTTTGACTGTAATATCATTGAGTTATATACTAATTTATATAATAATTTATTAAATAGCATTACTTTTATCACGTCATGGGAATCACACCTTAGCTTTTATTACTTGAAAATAAGTATTCATGTTTTGACAATTCTTACATTTGCATGTTCCAATCACCTAATTAAGAATGGAAAGCAACAGCAGTACAAGGAAAGACTTGAGGGTCACTGCCTTAGCTAACAGGGAAATTATGTCCCCAATAATAACATTTGATATTTTTAGCAGTTGCATGTTACAATCACCTAACAAAGGAGGAACTTACTTGATACTTTAATGGCTACACCTATTAATGTCCTAATCTTGGGCCCTAAGCTATCATTTTCAAGTGAGAGTCTCTTATCTCTCTCTCTCTCTCCCATCAGTTCCATCAATTCCTTACACCCCATGAAAGCATGCACCACCATAGAATCCAAAGAAATCATCGTTATTTAATAGATTGCTATACAACTGTCATACAATTGAACGATGTGACAATGACAAGTATAACAATCTACTAAATAACATTTTCATTCTTCAAACTCTAGCTCCTTGATCAGAGGCCTCTTCATAGTAGTAAGGGGAGAGCTTCCCATCCTTCTTAGCAATCTTTGGCCGGCTCTCTGTGCCAACCTCCTGTAGCAACTTCACCACCTTCCGCATCGAAGGGCGGTTAATGGGTAGCGAGCTAGTGCAAAGAAGGCCGATGTCAATGACTTTGCTGATCTCTTCCCTATACTCGGAGCCCAGTTTGGTGTCGATTACATGGTTGACTCCCTTCTGGTCGACGGTGGTGTACACCCATTTTACCAAGTCTTTCTCTCCGAATTCTTGATCAACTGGGAGCCTTCCGGTTGCCAACTCCAAAATCACCACTCCGAAACTATATATGTCGCTTTTCTCATTCACCCGAAGCGTGTATGCATATTCTGCATCAATTTCAAATTAAAGCAGGTTCAATTGAAATAAGTCAATTTTTTATATGATCCACAAATAAAATTAACACAAAATTAGTATATTAAAATTAAAAGATATAATCCGTTTAATTAAATAAATTGAATGAAAATTAACTTATATAATTGTGTACTCATGCATTGACTAAGTCATGACCCAAACCCGACACTAAGGGCTAGCAAATTTTAACATAACTCACAATCCCAACATGAAGTGTTTGACATGTTTATTTAAAGAAAAATGTTTCTCCCAAACATGAGGGTGAAAATTACTATTAAATTATGAATCCAATATTGATTTTCACTGCCATGGCAAAGTGTAGACTTGAAAGTAGGCATTTCTTTTAATTAAATAAAGGGTTAAATACCTAATATTCTTGAGTTTTTTTTCTAACAAATATTCTTGGGTTTTGAACTTTATTTTTTTTCTCCTTAAGATTGAAAAGATATCAAATTAGTCATCGTGATTTTGAAAAGTGACCAAATTGATCCTTCTGTCAGTTGACCATTAATTAAGTGACCACATCATCACCGATGACATTGCCACTTATGTCAAGTGTCAGATTTTCATTCGTCTATTTATCAAAATCAAGAACTAATTTACTCATTTTTCAAATCCTAGGAGAAAAAAAATAAAAGTTTAAAACTCTAAAGGGGTATTAGGTATTTAACCTTAAATAAATTGAATTAAGATTAACATACGAGTAATGCTATGTCATGTTAAAAAAAAAAAAAAAAAAAGAGTAATGTTATGTAAATATATATAAAAGGTTGCATAATGTGTTAACAAACCTGGAGCAATGTAACCACAGGAGCCTGCGATGACAGACATGGCTTCCACGTCCACCTCTTTGCCGACATGTGCAACAGCCTTAGCAACTCCGAAATCTGCAACTCTGGCTCTCAACTCTCCGTCCAACAAAATGTTGTTTGATTTCACATCCCTATGAACAATGGGAGGAACACAATCATGATGCAGATAGGAAAGCCCTTCGGCCGCATCCAGAGCAATTTTGTACCTTGTCGGCCAATTCAACGTGGCTCCCTTGCTTATGCAGCAAATCCCCCAAGCTTCCATTGGGCATGAATTCATAAACCAGGAGCTTGCAATCGCCGGTGTCATAGCAGCACCATAACCTCACAATATTCTTGTGCCGGATCTTCCCCAATGTTTCAACTTCAGCTTCGAACCCATCTCTCTCCGAATCAACGCTGCCGCCGCCGACGCCGTCCTCTTTCTTCTTTGCTCCTCCTCCCCACAGTTTCTTCACCGCCACCACCTCGCCATTGCTGAGCACAACCTTGTAGACTTTCCCGGAAGCTCCGGTGCCGATCACATTCTCTTCATTGAGACCACCAATGATTTCAAACTCACTGAAACCAAGCTTGTGGAAAGACCTCCACTTGGAAATAGCAACTCCTTTCTTGTTCTTCTTGAATGTCCGATACTTGGAATAGAACAATAAGACGCCGACGACAAAAACAATGCCGGCAAGCATGAAGATCGATCGAAGAATCCACAAACTGCCCTGGTTTTTGCTTCCGCCAACAGAAGGACAAAGATCAGGAAGGTCACCGCACAAGCCCGGATTGCCGACGAAGCTACTCCTGTAATTCTTATTAGCGTACAGAGGAGGGATGTCTCCGGACAATCTGTTACTCGATAAGTTGAGCAAATTGAGCTTCAAATTTTGCAATTCCGTTGGGATTTTCCCGGAAAAGAAGTTCCCGGAAAGATCGAGATAATTAAGCACCGGCAAGCTCCCAATTTCACCTGGGATTTCGCCGTTTAACCTGTTGTTCGCCAAATTAAGCTCATTGAGCTTCTCAAAGCTCCAATTCCCACCGGAATCTGGCCCGAAAGCTCATTATCACGAAGATCAAGCCCGCCCAATTCACTCAACTTCACCAAACTCCCCGGAATTCGGCCGGAAAGCCTGTTTTCACTACCCGTAAACTCAAGAAGATTGCTCAGTGCCCCTATCTCCTCAGGTATCAAGCCAGAAAACTGGTTTTTGGAAATCTTCAACAAAGACATATTATGTGCACCGGAAATCATTGTAGAAATGTTTCCAGACAGCGAATTCTCTTCAAGCTCAAGCAAATACACATGGGGTAATCCCCAGAATCTTTCAGGAACCGTACCCGAAAGCTTATTGTGCTTCAACCGAACCCGTTGTAAGCTCTGGCATTTTCCCAGACTCTCCGGAATTTTCCCAGAAAACGAATTGTATATCAAAAGAAGGTCTACCAACGCACCCTTTTCACACAAATGGTTTGGAATTTCACCATAAAATCCATTGTACGAAAGGTCAACGTACTGCAACGGCGAGTTCCTGCCGAGTTGACTCGGTAAAGGACCACTGAGTTTGTTGTTAAAGAGTTTGAGTTCGTACAACTTTGCTGACCGAGTTATGTTCTCGGGTAAAGACCCTTCGAAGCGATTCTCGTACAGGTTCAGTGACCCGAGTGACAAGCCGCACAACTCGTCCGGAATCGCCCCAGTCAATTCGTTCATCGACGCGTCGAACCTCGACAACGACGTCAAGTTAGACATCCCCGACGGCAACTCGCCGGAAAGCGAGTTGTTATATAGCTCAATCTGGACTACACTTTTCAACTTTGTAATCGAACTCGGGATTGACCCAGTGAGTCTGTTCAAAGACAAATCGAGGTTTTTCAGGCTAGTCAAGCCGCCAAGACTCGCCGGAATCTTACCCACGAGATTACACCCAGTAAGCCAAAGAAACTCTAGACTCGTCAGGTTGCCGAATTCACTCGGAATCGGGCTCGGCGAGAACGGGTTGAAAGCGAGCATAAGCTCCTTCAGGCTCGAAATGTTGCTCAGAGAAATGGGTATCGAGCCATTCAGAAGGTTCTCAGTCAGGTCGAGCGTTTCAAGATGCTGGAACTTACCAAAATTCGCCGGAATCTCGCCGGAAAAATTGTTCCCGTAGAGGTCCAAAACCCGGAGGTTCGGGATTTGAGAGAGGGTCTCCGGAATGGGGCCCACGAAGAGGTTCTGCGACAGGTTGAGGTACTGGAGATGCTGACACGTGGAGAGATCGGGTGGGAGGGCGGAGTTGATGAAGTTGTTGAAGAGCGAGAGGCGAGAGAGAGAGGGGAGACGGCATAGGACGGTCGGGAACGGGCCGGCGAGCTGAAAGTTGGAGAGGTCGAGGGAGATTACGCGGCGAGCGGCGGCGGCGGCGGCGTTGTCGCAGGTGACGCCGAGCCAGCTGCATGGCGTGTCGTCGCGGTCGTTCCAGGTGGCGAGGAACCCGTCTGGGTCGGAGAGACTGCGCTTGACTTGCTGCAGAAAAAGGCCGTCTTGGCTCAGAGACTCAGCCGGCGGAGGAGAGAGTAAGAGGAGGAGGAGGAAGAAGAGAAGTGGAAACATCGAGAGAGAGAGAGAGATTTGAGTGTGGGATTTTGTATTGGGTGGGGCCTATTTGTAGAAGAGGTGGGCGGTGGGGCCTATTGGGAGGTGTACCTGGAGGGCTGGACACTGGACAGTGGATACTACGAGGGTAATAATACGGAGAAAGATAACAAGATTTTATTCTAATTATTAGGATAAAAGAGAGAGTGGGAAAAGAGAGGGAGAGTTTTTTATTAGCTTAATGAGAGGCAGTTGAATAAAAATAAATAGATGAAGGAGCTAAATATTATTAGCAATACGAAGGAACCCTATTTTACTACGTAGAAATATATAATGGGAGCTGTGAGACAAATTTCAAAAGTGTCGGAAATGAATTTTAGAAAAAAGAAAAAATCTTTACTCCCGAGTCCTCCACAGTGGAGGACTAGGAGGTGGTCAAAGTGACAGAGATAAAGAGAGGTTCTTTTTGGGAAAGAGATTGGTGGGACCCCCACCCCCAACCTTCTCCGGACTTGAAGGCAGGAGACTTTGAACACAGAGGTTTGAATCTTCTTTATGGCACCCACCCCCAATTGAAACTTCTTTAGGAAAATGACTGGTGTCTTTTTTATTTTGTATGTTCTATTTTGGGGCCTCTAGAGGAAAATGAAAGGCTTCGATGGGTTGTTTAGAGACAGACAGAACGGCAAATTGGCAACCACATATCTGCCTTATCACTACCAAATTACCAACCCGGACCCGATTCAAAGAAGATGGTTTTATTTAAAGACTAAACAATTCACCCATAAAAACCAAACTGGTTTGACTCTTCAAGTCTGTGGATGCTTTTGGCTTCAATGATTCCTTTGTTTCATATGTATATACTTGCTTTTCTTTCTTCATTTTTTTATATTATCTAAATGTACTTTTTTTTTTTTTTTTTTTAATATTTTAACTGCTTGCCTATTTAGAGTCTCATTATTATAACAATTCGATTACTCTATTCCATTTAAATATTATCTTTCAAAGATTAATTTATTTAACTATTAAAGGAGTAGAGAGGAACAAAAAAGAAAAATAAGGGGAGAAAAACAATTTTTTTTATTCAATTTGTACATACAAAGGAAGGGAGAGAAAGGATTCAAACTAATGGCATTCGCTTTATGAAACATGATCTACAACCGATTGAACTACCTCTTAGAGAGAAAGTGGGTTGCTAAAATATTACTATTAATGTAAATACTCTAAAAAAGTGAGTAATTAAAATAGACAAAAGTATACTTTTGATTATTTTTTGGAACAAAGTTTTCCTCCAAACTGGGTTGAAAGAATTTCTTTCAACCTAATCTGAAAAAAGTGACATGTGTAACATGTGAGATGCTGTTTTTTAATAATCGAAACAAAGTTGGAATAAATTTTATTAAAAAAATACACGACTTTTTTTCTAAACCAGTTGAAGAAATTCTCCAAGGTTTGGAGAAAACTTTGTCCTTATTTTTGTGAATGAAATTTGATAAAAATGCTAATAATGCTCTAAAAGAGCACTAGCAGTAGATTCCTCATTCCTAATTATATTCCTTATATTTAGGGAATAAAACTACTTTTTGATTTCCTAAAAATAAAAACTTCACAATAGATATATATATATATTTTTTTCTATATCAATTAAATACACTTTTTTAATGTTATCTTCCTTTTTTTTGTTTTTCTCTTTCTTCTTTTTTATTATTGCACTATTTTTATGGAACACGTGAAGGAGAAAGGAGAGATAATGATTTGTTTACAATTTAATAAAGTATTGGGTAGCTACAATTTTTCAATGCATTAAGAAATACTGTAATTACCCCTCTTGATATAAGTTAAATATGAGAATTCTGATATAGGTGTGTTTTTATTTATTTAAAAAAAAAAATCTCTAAACATAAAAAAGATAACCGATTATAGGATCTCTGCTACTAATAATGCTTTAAGAGAAAGATAATTGTAAGCCTTCATATTCATGATCAGAAGCATGTGTTGATTTGAATGAAAAACACAAACTCCCAATCACTTGAATGGCTTTCCTTAGGTGATGATTGGAAGGATAAAAAGCAATGGGAAATGTAAAAGCAATGGAATTCCAAAGTTGAAGCACGTGTGTTGGACAAACCTCCCCACAAAGCAAGGCGTGCGGCTAGTTGCTGAAAAGAATACTACACTATAGCTATTGGGACAAAAACTAAGAGAATCGTGAATTCCACGCCATGTGTTCAAACTAAATAATTAGTGATAGACACCACGCACCAATTATATATTATATTCCTATGGTGGTTGATGCTTTTTTGACTTACAACACTCCAATTTCTTAATTAATATCTATGAGGTAGACTAACTACACTTCACCCATTTTTCCTTACTGTTTTTTAATTACTTTTTTTTATCATTATTATTAAAAGACTTTTGGGTTTTCAAAAAGTGATGAATTTGATCAACTTTTTTTGACCTTTTATCATAATGTTTTTTTTTTAAAAAAAAATATAATTTTTTAATCTTTTAAATTTTTTTAAATTAATTATATAACATATTGCGACATTTGATTAGTGTTAACGTGACATTCTGTTAAATTTTGAATGAAATTTTTAGCAAAGGTACCATCTTATTTTTTTTCTTTATAAAAATCACATGTACCTCTTGTGATAAAAATAAAACCTTAAAAGAAAAAATATATATAAATAAAAGTTTAAAACCGTAAAAGGTAAAAAGAGTATTTAACCCTTAAAAAAAAATTTTGGGTTTTCAAAAGTGATGAATTTGATCAACTTTTTTTGACCTTTTATCATAATGGGTTTTTTCTAATTTTTTTTTTTCCTTTGTGTCACTTATTAATATTTGAAAAACTACATATTTTTTAATCACATGTGTGAAAAACTATGTAGGACATGTAGAACATTATTACATGTATATTTTTACCACATTAGCATATTCTTTAAAGTAAAAGTAAAAGAGAAATGTTAAAGGCACAATATATACCCAACAAAGACCCAACTTCTTCCTTTAAGTGTTAGATTTTTTTAAAAAAAACACTGCTAGTGGAGGAGAGAGAAAGCTTTAAACTATAAAATAGAAAAAAAGTTGAGTCTTTGTTGTGGCTGAATCACATCTCAAAGTAAAAATACAAAAAAGTAATAGAAGAAGCTATGGGGAAGGTGAGGTTCTTGATGACTTACCTCACTCCCACTCTCACTCTCTCGGAAGTGGTTTAAAGGAGGAATTAGAATACTTTCGAATTCATTTGAATCAGATAATATTATCTAACTAGTTATATTTTAGAGATTTTTTTGTCTCATCAAAAGTGAAAATACAAAAATATTATTTAAATATAACTAACTGGATCAAATAAACTTGAGAGAATTGTGTTCTACATGAGCCCTTGGATGCGGTTATCAGGGTAAGAAGTTTGAATGTTTTCCTAAGCGTCTAGGAATGAATTAAAGGTTAATTACTAATTAAAGAGGCCAGGAGGGTGACCACCAAATTAATCCTATCCCTTTATCATTCTATGGGCTATCACTATCAATAAAAATAACCACAAAGTAACATGTAAAAACAACCTTAATTTTTTCCCATATTAATCACACACACACACAATATATATATATATATATATATATATATATCTCTTCCAAGTGGATAACGTATATGTGTGTGTCTAAACGAGTTGATCTCCATGCCTCACCACTTATTAGAGCATTCACAATGGATGAGCTAATTTTTTATGTAAAATAGCTCATCAAAACTCAATTTATCTAGTTTAGCTAATAACTTTTTAAGGACCTCCTACATCCGATTAGTTATATTTTTATCTATATAATTTAATTTTAATTATTTTTTTATTTTTATAATGATTGTATTTTCTTAATATCTTATTTTTCAACTTTTGAGAAAAAGTGATGTGGAGAGAGAAATAATAGGAGAAAATTTTGGAAAAAATGAGATGTAAAAGAGAAATAGTAGGAGAAAATTTTGAAAAAAGAGAAAACAAGTGAGAAACAATAAAAAAAAACGTGGAAGAAAATTTTGTGAGAGATAGTAGGAGAAAAAAACAGACGTGGGAGAAAATGTAGGAAAATAGCTCTTTCAATATTACCGCTACATGTAGCTTTTTTTTTAGCTCATTTAACAAAAAATTTATTTTACATTTTTTTTAGCTTATCCAATGCAGATGGTATTTTATCAATTTAAAGAACTATTTTAGATAAAAATGATATTTAACTATTCCATTGTGAATGCTCTTAATTATTACGCACGGACTACGTCAGTTGAAGGAGGTAGTCAAATTAAAGTGTTTATAAAACATGGGGGCAATGATGAAAGTTTGACAATACTTTTTTAAGAAGGTGTTTTTTTTTTCTAGAAATTTTACTTAACCTTTTATAATTGTTGTCATTTTTTTAATTACTTCACCAAACTTTAAAAACTTTCAATTTAGTATTTTATTATTCAATTTTTTTTTTCTTTTAATTTTACCAATTCGTTAGAATTTTATATTAAAGCATATCAACAATTCCAAAATACCCATAATTTGAGGGTCATACCTAATTTTTAAGTAAAAAAAGGAAAAAAAAAAACACATATATATTTAACTTTAAAACTTTTTTAAAAAGAAATTTGAACCTGGCCCCCCAAAAAAATCTTAAAGTGTTTCCTCTCTATTTTGTAAAATAACATGTGAGAAACACATGCTTTTTAAATAAAATTTCTTTCAACTTTATCTTTATAATTAAAAAAAAAAGCATGGGTTAGGTGAATTTTAATGTTATAGATAAGTCTTGAATGTCAGATTGTTATGTATGTATCTATGACTCGTAACCTTGTAATTTTAGTTATAACTTTCTCAGAACTTTTGTTTTGTGATGTAGGAGCATTATGCTTGTAATCGTTCATCAATTAATGAGATTCG
Organism: Carpinus viminea; assembly: GCA_013348765.1. Taxonomy (NCBI): domain Eukaryota; kingdom Viridiplantae; phylum Streptophyta; class Magnoliopsida; order Fagales; family Betulaceae; genus Carpinus; species Carpinus viminea. The sequence goes on from CP054673.1 coordinate 31,547,084, forward strand.
AATGATTTTTCATTCAAAAAAATTATAAAGCATGTACTTCTCACATGTAAAAATGACTTTGAAGGAAAACAATGTCCTAAATTTTATAAACTAATTCAAGTAAAGTAAAAGTACATAATAAAAAATCTGTAAATTTTGATTTTATGAGACAAGTGTAATATGTGACCAATAATATTGGACAGAAATAATAATTAGTGTAAGGATGGAGGTTAATATAGAAATGAGCACTTTTTTAATTTTTTAATTTTTTTTAAAAAAATTCAAACAATAATCATAAAATGGAAATTAATGTGAATTATTTTTTAGGATGACAGAAATGAAGTTGCTTTCTTTCTTGCCCACGGTTCCCGCGCGTTCAAAAACTGGTCTAAAAGAGTAGGTGAAAGCAGATTGAGGCTTTTCACATCACCATGCATATATGCATCATGATTCATGCATGTCAACGACGACCAGATTCAGAATACAACGGCCAGAATGAGAAATATAAAGCAAAAACATGCACATGCATCCATGTGTGCACATAGAAACTAACCCCACTCTACAAATCTTTCTGTCAGCCAGAAATGAAACAAGTTTGGTCGACTGCTGTTCAACAACACCTGTACACACAAAAACAAAAGACATAAATTATAATATTATGGTTGTCAGCTTTTCTCTCTTCTAAAGCTGCATTTGCCTAACAAGTTTGAAAAAAATATCATCTAAATTCCAAAAGTTAAGATCATGCCTCCCTCCCTTTGTTTTAAAAGTGACAGTGATAATCCATCTTGTGAATGGGAGTGATCTGTACGTTATTTATTCTCCATTTTTGTTAATTAATACCCTTTTCTGCTACAAATACTACTAACACATATATATTTTAGGAAAATGCTAGGTATTCTTTTAGTATTTTTTTAGTGTTCTCTTAATTGTGATATTTTTAAAATCATCATTAAATTTAAAATTATCATTATTGACTTTTAATCTATTGATGATTTTAAAAGACACATCGCAATTAGAAGGACACTAAAAAAACGCTAGAAGAATAACTAACATTTTCCTTTATTTTAAGTAATATCTTAAGGTGCGATGTAAAATTCTATTTTTACGGTCTCGATGAGAAACATCAAATAGAAAGAGGATGAAGAGATCAAATCTTTAAACCAAACTAACCCTAAATCTTAAACCCAAGGCGATTGATATCCAAGCTCCTTGTTTTATTTGGATTGGGTTGGCGGGGCTCAGAGTGAGTGCGGAGGGTTTAGTGCACAGTAACTAGTAACGGTGGATGTTGGTAGAATGGGTAAAAAAGTCTATGAGATTGATTAGGTTTTAAGATATGGTGTTTTTATATTCACTGTATTTGATGTTTTTAGCTAATGTGTAAATTTTGTATTAATTAGAGGGTTTTACGCCATTCACATCCAAATGAAAGAGGCTCTCTTTATTTTATCCTTTTAGTATGGAAACAATAAACAAAGTTATCACATATAGTACTCTTGAGTCTTTAACTTAAATTAATGTCCCAAAATAATATGATTTTTTTTTTGAAAATCATTTCAATCTCATTTATTGATGAAGGATCACAAGCATATAAAGATCTCATATTACAATCATAGAGCAAAAGTTACAAAATCATAGTCGAAATTACAAAGTTACAACTCATATATACACACATAATAATCTGATATTCAAAACTTATCTATGACATCAAAATTCACTAACTCATGATTAATTTTTAGTTGTAACAACAAGTTTGTTCAAGACAAACTCAATCCGATACATATGTAGCAATATTCTCTTGCCGAAACTCATTTTCCTCGACTCACAAGTCAGAAAGTTATTCACATCATCAACCCAACAAGCAAGCTAAAGGACTACATGAAATCTTATTAAACCCCAAAGAATGCATGAGATTGGATAATGTATGCATTATATATATATGACAAGAAAACTACCCACATAGTGAGTTTTTAGGATCTTCTTTTTTATGGTAATTGCAATTAATTATTTCTTTGGCTGTGTTTGTCTACAAGACTACATCAATTTAGGAGCACTTCTCTTAATTTCTTTATTTATTAATTTTCTAGGATATTTTTAGTGTGCTTACAGCTGGAGAAACAAAGCTACTAATATTGGTGAACATCGTTCACGTTAGTAAGTATGTAATTTTCTGTGTGCTTGTCTTTACGCAGAAAACAAAAGGGACTTTATTGCAAAGTTAGAACATAAGCTAAGAAACTTACAAATTATAAGTCAAATTCTTCCATCAACAATTAATAGGCCTACTAAATCACTTGGACCGAGCAATATTATATTTCTGCCTATCTTTTCTTGAGGTGCCTTTGTGGGATTATTAATTAATTTCTGAAAAATACTTTTTTTAACCTCGACTTATAACACAGTATTCATATTAGCAAATTCACGCTGAAATTTTGATAACAAAGTGAAATTTTTGGAAAAACTAGATCTTTATGAAGAAAAACAAACTTTGAAGGCAAGCAAACTCCGAAAGTATTCACTATTGAAGGCTTATGTTACAAACTGATAGCCAACTTACAAAATCGCTGTAATACTAGACTTGGCCTTGCAATTAACCTCAGTAAATTAACAATTCGTTCACTTTCTACCACAGTAATACTAGAATTGCTGACCTTTTTCTTCTAGGAATCGCATTCACAAACAAACCTAGCTAGCTAGTTCGCTACAACTCAAAACTCAGGTAGCTGAAGGTTTTCTGTAAGTTGAATGATGAAAATCAAGGAGAGGGTATATATTAGTTTGTGCTCAAAACTGTTTCAGTTTCTCTCAATGAACATTAATGAACAATAGCCTTTGGGTTTTATGAAAATTGTAGGTCATTAGGCTTATATACGTAATGCGAAAATATACATTTTTAAGTCAAGTCGGTTTATGATTAAAATATTATGCAGCTATTTCATTTGAATTTTCATATATAAAGTTCTGTAGTCAATTACCAACATGTAAAACTAAAAGCCCGACAAGTTACTATCTATCTATAGTGCTACCGAAGCAAGAAGACAATTCTCTTTTTTAGAGGCATGTTACCCAAACAAATTACCTAGCCTTCAATGTAGAACTCTCCGTCTTTCTTTTTCACTTGAATATGAGTTTCTTAGTTGTAAAATTTTGTATAACTTGTCTTTATCCTTTAAAGAATTTTTTTACTTCATTGATTTTATCTCTTACTTTGCATTCTATTTTATAATGACCTGCTTTTCCACATTTGTAACATTTTACTTTACTTTTATTATTTTTATTATTATTTTTTTTTGGCTTTTTGTTTTTCTTGTAATATTCGGTTGGTTCAAACTTTTTACTCTTGTAATATATATTTACCTTTATAGTATTTTCTTGATTTGTTTATATGGTTGTTTCTATGTTTTCTTCTAGATGGTGAAAGTGGGGGTAGACCATAATATTGTTCACAAAAATTTACCAATTTCATATTTGAAAATTTTCAAATATGCTCTAAACCAAGCAGACAATTGGCTTTTGAACTTATTATGATCAAAACAAAGATACCAAGAATGAGAGCAATTCTCATTATGATATAGAATTACTTTTTTCCAGAAAGTTCTATGAGAGCCGAGGGATTACTTCGAATACGATCATACAATGGTTTACAATGTTTGCGGAGATTTTGATAGAAATCAGTAATATAATTTAGAGATTCTAAGAATCTTTGGAGTCGAGTTTTATTAAGTATAATATCAAGAAATTTATTTGCAAATTGAATGGCCCGGCCCGATCAATGGGTTTAACCATTCCTCCACATATGTTGATCGAAACCTAAGAATCTTACTTTGGTTTGAAACAAATTAATCTAAGTAGAAGAGACTACTAAGCCTTTAACTTTAATTTGATGATAGTTAGAAATGAGTGAAGATGTTTCCAATGTTCATCAATTGATTGTAAAAAATGAGAACATCACCAATATAGACAATAGAGAAATGAGAGATATGGGATTTGTTGGTGCATTTTTCTGGTCCAAGGATTTGTTATTTAGTGATATTTCTCCATGGTTGAGCTATGAGAGGAATTACTATACAGTAAGGGTGTTCCTGCAAAATAAGGGCACGGTTAGAGGGTCTCCAGTTGGAGTTGGAGGCTCTCCGATGCTTAAGTTAGCATCTTATACGTGGATAAAAAAAATATGATAGTAATTTTTCTCTTACATCCATGAATCAATGTGTGTACGTTGAGTGAAATATACAAAAGAGAGAGACGTGGGACGGAGAGTCCCTGGGGAAGGGTTGGTAAAAGTCATTGATATTTTGATGAAATACTTCTTCCTCTCTCTCTCTAGAAATCTCTTAAAAGATATAATTAATTCTCCTAAAAGAACATTTATATCTTGAGGAAATATGTTTCATCTAACACAACAAGAAAACGCATGTTTTCTTTATAAGCCGGTTAAGAGTATGTGTGCATGCATTGTAAAATATTAATTGTACCCCCACTTCCAACCGTTAGGCTAAGTGTTTTTTATTTTGATTTAAACCGTTAGGTTAAGTTAATGATCTATTGATATCACATATTGGCTGCAATAAATTTAGTCAAACGCATGAATATATTATGCAATGGCAATATTTCTAATGCTTCTACATGACATATGTCGTCTACCTTTGATGCTTCGATTGTTGATTATTGACAAAATAACACTATTTAGTAGTTTGTTATATGATTATCATAGAATTTGATAATATAGTAGTGAAAATTAGCACTTGAAAAAAAAAAATAATGGTTGATTCATTATCATGTCATTCTTAATAGTCATATGCATGTCAAGTTTGTTTGTAATTGCATTAGAGAATTTAAAAAGTAATTTTAAAAGCTGTGCAAAAAAAATGGTATGTTTAGTGACATATTCTAAAAGTACTTATTTGACATTTTTTTTTACTTAAAAAATGGCCAAAACGCATTTTTTAGGGAAAAAGTGCACCATCTGCACCCATACCATATCCTTTCTCTTATTCGCAACCTCCTCAAAAGTAGGAGAAAGTTAGAACAAGTAACCATCAAATATAATTCCCACCCATTAAATCTTAGCAAATATATGCATGAGAAAAACCCCTTAACCCACAATTAAAAACCTCATTGGGGAAACTCCCTAACAAAAGCAGCTCATTAACTAAATCCCTCCTTATTAACGCCATTGTCGACTTAATTTCACAACAGTTACTCATGCCTCTGCACATTAAAAATGAGTAAGAAAATGCCAACAGCTTTCCCCTTTGCCAATTCTAACCAAAACAACCAATCCCACCACTAATTTGCATATAAATATATCACATTTTCATAGAGATTTGTGAAAAACATTCTGCAGAGCCAGTGAGATTAAGAGAGAGAGAGAGAGAGTTTTGATCATGGCTGCAATTGCAAACACAGAATCAAGAAACTCGTGTGGCAGTGGAAGAACAACTGCAGCCACTGCTGGAAAATGCACCAACAACATCCCCCACAGTACCCTCAAAAACGCCAGCACAGAAGGCAATAAGAAAGACGTTCAAAATATCAGCACATTTGGCAAACCTTCTTCCCACAGGGACAGTGCTGGCGTTCCAAATTCTGTCCCCTGTTTTCACACACCAGGGGCAGTGTCACACCACGACAAGCAAGTTCATGTCTCTGGGCCTTCTGGGTGTCTGCTGCTTCTCATGTTTTCTTCTGTGTTTCAGCGACAGCTTCAGGGATGGGAGGGGGAAAGTTCGCCATGGCTTGGCCACATTTAGAGGGTTGTGGGTGATTGATGGGCTGCCAGTGGATGCAGAGGAGGCAGCCAAGTATAGGCTAAGGCTTGTTGATTTTTTCCATGCATTCATGTCGGTGCTGGTTTTTGCAGCGGTGGCGTTGTTTGATCAGAATGTTGTCAAGTGCTTCTATCCGACACCGTCTGATGAGGCTAAGGATCTTCTTGTGGCTTTGCCTATTGGGATTGGAGTGGCCTGCAGCTTGTTGTTTGTTGCTTTCCCTAGCAAACGCCATGGAATTGGATTCCCTCTCTCTCGCCACTAGTTGGATTGCTTAATTAATTCCTTTTAATTTATGACATTTCATGATTCTTTGTTCTTCTAACATTAAGGCCCAGTTTGACTTGCGAAATAGATATTCCAATAGAAAAATGAATAGATATTTCTGGGAATAGAAGAGGTCGGAATAGAATAATTTTTTCAATTCTTTTGTTTAGTAGCAACACATATTTCATAATTAGAATTGAACCAACGTTACTAAAACCAAACGGACCCTAAAGTTGAAAGTGATTGTTAACTACATACAATTCCCATTTCTTTGTGCCATTTGATGCAGCATGGGAAGGATTTTCTACAAAACAGAATCTCACCAACCAACAATAAATTTTTGGTAGAATCCCGTTCACTATCGAAAGGAAGAGGATATATATATATAAATTCGGTAGCTCAATTGGGTAGGACTGCATTAGGACTACGCTTAATAAAGTGAAGGTTACTAGTTCGAATTCTCCTCCCTTATCTGGTGCAAACATGTCAAAAAAAAAAAAGTTAAGATCTTGATAAGAGAGCCATCTAAAGTGTTACCTTGATTGCCTTAATACAATCATAAAATAGCGTGTGTTTGCGTTCATTTAAAATGTTGAATGAAATACATAAAATCAAATCAAATCCTTGATTTTAAACTAATCAAACAATGAGAAACATAGAATATCACCATTGTTTAAATCACATATTTATTTGAAAACAAATCATCTCATCATGAAAACACAACACAAACAATTAAACCACATGGTTACAACATAAATACAACAAGAAACTAAATGATTATAGGTTTTAGGAGAGAAATACAAAAGAAACATCGAAGCTGTAGGCTTACCTTGTGAAAACGGATTGAAATAACACAAAATATGGGTTTGGAACTAATAGAGAGCTTTAGTTTCAAGCTTCTCTCATGTCTCCTCTTTCTTCTGGCACCTGCCATCGATCACAGGAGCTAGGGTGATCAATTCCCCCCTCAAAGGTGATCGAGCACTTAGGCCTAGAATAGACTCAGGTGTCAATTTAGACCCATTTTCCTACCTCTTATATTCGGATCAGTGTATGCAATTATTGCGCAATAGAATAAGGTTTCTATGATCAATGGGCTTCAAAGAAATAGGCTAAACCATATAAAAAATAAATTGCACATGATAGAACATATACTTTGTAGTTTCGACTACCCCCCTAATCTTTTTGCTCCTTTGATTTTTCTTCTCTTCTTGCTATGATGAACATGACTATGAGAATTGTTGAAACTAGTGGCTCATATTCTCTCATGTATAGAGAGTAATACTAGAATATAAGTGGTTGGCCAAGTAGTTGGAGCATAATGAATAGAAGAAAATCTAGGTTTGGGGTATTTTGGAGTTTTCAAAATATGTCCATACAATTAGAATTTTTATATAAGTATGTCATGTTGTAATCTTGAATCATTAATAGTAAAAATATAGATGCACACTTCTGTGGATGTAGGTACATTGCTGAATCAAGTAAATCTATATCTCGATTTTCTCTTTCTCTTTTCGGTTTCATATTATTCATCATTGTTATGAATGATAACAATAAGAATTAAGAAAAATGCAAAATTAGTCCATATGGTTTACCTGATTTACAATTTACTCCTTGTGGTATCAAAACAAACTTAGAAGTCCTTGTGGTATACGAAAAAAAACAATTTAGCCTCTACCATTAAATTACATCCATTGACTTAACGGATTACATTAGTGTGCCATGTCACATCAAACAAAATTATGACACATGTCATGTTTTATTTATGACTTTTAAAAAACATATTTAGATTTTCCACGTCATATTATTATGTCAACTAATACTCCCACCTCAATTTTTTTTTTCATCTTAATTTTACGTTAAAATTATAATTCTACCAAATTATTGATCTAAAAACCTAATTCAAAAGAAAACAAATTTCTACAGGTAGATGTTTAGTTTTTTAGGCCTATCCCCTCTTCTTCTTCTTCTTCTTCTCCATTTTGTTTTCTTGTCGTGGTTTTTTTTCTCCGTCTCTTCCTATCTTCTACTTTTTCTTTTATACTCTTCTCCTATGTTGAAATTCTCTTTTCTTGGCAACTTTCAAGAGGGAAGTACAAAGACGAAGAAAAAAAAAATCATACATAACTTCTTTGCCGACAACCCTAATCAAGATATAGAAATTTAATTTCCAGACTTGCCTTCCACATTTGCTAGTGGAGACACAAACTTGGGTGAAGAAGCACGACGTCCATGAAGAAAAAAAGAAGATGGAGGAGAAAAAGAGAGGAAGAAACAGAAGAAGAAGAAGAAGAAGAAGAAGAAGAAGAAGAAGAAGAGGATGAGGAGGGGATAGGCCTAAAAAACTAAACATCTACCGGTAGAAATTTGTTTTCTTTTGAATTAGGTTTTTAGATCAATAATTTGATAGAATTAGGGTTTTTAAAAATATTTTGACTAATGTGTTTTTTTAAAAAAGAAAAGAAAAAGAAAAGAAAGCTGAGGTGGGAGTATTAGTTGACATAATAATATGACGCAAAAAATCAAGTGTACTTTTTAAAAGTCATAAATAAAACATAACATGTGTCATAATTTTATTTGATATGACATGGCACACTAATGGAATCCGTTAAGTCAATGAATGAAATTTAATGGTAGGGACTAACTTCTTTTTTTTTTGGCATACTATAGGAACTTCTGAATTCATTTTGATACCATATGGAGTAAATTGTAAATCAAGTAAATCACATGGACTAATTTTATATTTTTCCCATAAGAATTATATGAGACCTTCAAGCATTCTCTTCAATAATTTAAAATGACCATGAAAGTACGGGCTCTCAAACATTTTCTCAAACTTTAGCAAAAATAGAAGCAAGAGGCTAAAGAGATTTTTTCTCTCTTGGCCGATTTTCTTGTCTAGAGAAAAATTTGTTTTCAATGGCGTTATTTACATCTATAAGACAACTCTATTTATAAATATGGGATCCTTAAAAGGTATGAGAAATAACCTTAGTCTTGTGAGAACTAGGATTAGTGTAAAACAACTTTTAGTCATAATAGAAGTTTGATCAAGGGGAGACTAATCCCCTTGCATATGGGGAGTTTGGGCTTCTCCTTATGTGCTCAATACTAGGCCTAGCCTATCCCATCTCCTTTTAATTTCAAAAACATGGGTTTGGGTTTTATCCCTTAGCCTAATGCTTATTTAAATTATTTAGCATAGAAATCTATTTTGTAAGTTCAAATAATTTTCAATAACTTTATCACTTAGAAATTAAATTCCATGGCACTTACCTTCCTTGCTCTCTCTAACTGGACTTATAGGAAATAAATTCCTTGTGTAAAACATGCCCATAAATAATAATAAAGGCTAATAAAATAACCATGTCAATTTACATCTGCTTGAAAAGGGTTTGGAATGTAAAAATATAATAGAATATTTTCGTAGTCAGATCAAAGTTAATTATAATTGGCACTTTAATTCTCTAGCTCTTATCCTTGAAGAATTGATTCAATCACTTGATCATTCTAAGTACTTTGTGAAATCATACATTCAATATGTATTCGAAACGTTTTGGTCAATCTTACAAAAATAAAGGGGAAAATTCATTATTCCTTTAATTTAGTTAAAGGAAGTTGGATTCCTTCTTGCAGGTGTAATTCTCACATGCTACATCTGATCACCCATCACACTGAAAATTTTAAACTTTAAAAGGTTTTACTCCTAAATGCATCAAAGTAAAAGTAATATTCACTTGATATGTGAGTTTGCAACCTCCTCAAGATTTAGAGCAAATGTCATAAGTAATCGTGAGTGTACATTATTTTTTAGATAATGTTAAGAAAGAATAATGACTCACATGACCCCGTTCAATGCATTGTTTCTGCACCAACACATTATCTCAAAGTCAACACTTCGCATAATCAAGATAAATCATCATAGTTGATGTCTTATAGTCTTACCAATATGCACAGTTTCATTAGTAACTGCAAACAATCATATATAAGCTACAATAAATTATAACTAAGATCTTTTTGTGTGATCAATTCATTATTCACATCAAAGTCAAGTATAATGTAGCTTAAGGACATTCACATGTATAAGATAAACAATAAGTAATTAATAGAATACATGTGAAAAATCACATATATCCAAGGTTCTCAAAACATATTGGTAAATAAACAACTTTTATTGCTTCATAAATAAAATACCATTGAAGACGACTGGAGTTTAAGGGCTATTCACCTTATGCCAAACATTATTCCTTATTAACACTCAAGTCCTAATTAAGAATCGGGTAAAGTTTACGTACCTCCTCAAACTACTATCCAATTGAGAATGTCCTTCCCAAACTTATAATTGCAACAATGTCCCCCCAAAATTAGCAAAAAGATAAAAATGCTCCTATATCTAACACCTTTCTCTCCTAATAAACCCTAGCCCCCGTCTTTGTGAGCGCCACACAGGTGGGAGGAAGGGTGGCCTTCGTTGCCTCCCCTCCTCCCTTTGTCCTCAACCCTTTGTGCTAGTCAATTTATTTGATGCTCCCTAGCCTTTGTGTGGTGCTTCACCCCCTTCTCTTCCGCCATTTTCCCCCTCTTGTGTCCCGCTTCTTCTATCCCCCTCCTCCCTAGCCTTTGCCCACCGTTGTTTTTCTTGTTTTATTTGTTTGGTTTGTGGGTGCCGCCTTTGAGATTTTACTCAAACTCTTTCCTTCGGTTTTGAGTGTGTCGCCGATCTCCTCCATGCCTGTTTTGCCGCCCACCATCCGCTGGTCTTTTCTCACCTCCCCCCCCACAATGTGCTTTCAACGCCACCTTCCACGTCGGTTTCCGGCTAGCACATGATCGGCTTCCTCCCGGCTGTCGTCATAATCATTGTTAGAATATATTATTCTCTAGGTTTATTGTCTTTCCTATTATAGCTTATTTCCTACCTTAATTAATCTAGGGTTTCTTGTCTGTCACTCTTAACCTCTCTATATATTGAGGTCTATGTAATCATCTTAACATATAAAATAAAACATGTCAAAAAAAAAAAACATATAAAATAAAAGAGATGTAGTCTATTGTATGCTTCCGCTCTCTCTCTTCTCTCTCTCATTCTTCTGCTCGTATATTCCACATTTTTATTATTTTAACATGGTATCAGCTATTTTAACATGGTATCAAAACCACTTTCTTGTGGCCTTCAACGTCCTTGTGTTTTCTCGCATTCCATTCAACAATCTCAATGCTTAAGTCCACCGCCACACTTCACCCAAAACTCTTTGCCAGTTCAACACCATGCGCGTCACGGTCAAGTTTGGTGTGTCGATCTGATAACCACCCAAGTATGCTCATTTTCCTTTTTATGTTTTGGCTCTAGTCAGCCCAGGCCCATTGTCGGCCCTTTTGAAGTTTGGCTCTTTGTCAACCTTGGCCCATTTTGAAGTTTGGCTCATTGTCATTGCCTCGTTGTTGGCCCATTATGGGGTTTGGCCCGTTGTCGGCCCTTTTGGATCTGCATTCACCAGTCACCTGCCACCGTTGTTGGTCACCCGCCAACCTCTATCTTCTCCGGCAGCCTCCACCATCTACGAACCGTTCCTCGCCTCCACCACCACCATCATCATAGTTTTAGATTTCAAACTCAAGGTTGCAGAATATTCCACCTTGAGTTTGAGAGGGGATGTTAGAATATATTATTCTCTAGGTTTATTGTCTTTCCTATTATAGTTTATTTCCTACCTTAATTAATCTAGGGTTTCTTGTCTGTCACTCTTAACCTCTCTATATATTAAGGTCTATGTAATCATCTTAACATATAAAATAAAAGAGATGTAGTCTATTGTATGCTTCCGCTCTCTCTCTTCTCTCTCTCATTCTTCTGCTCGTATATTCCGCATATTCATTATTTCAACACTCATAGTTTGCCTTTCCTGTTTTTTCTTTAGTTGTTTTTCCGATTTTGCATGTATTTGCTTGTTTTTCCATTGCTATTTCCCTTTACGTTTTCTTCTATTTGTTCCTTTTATTTGGTTGTTTTTCCATTTTTGTCATTTTATTTCCTGTACATTTTTTCTTTCCTGTTTTTGCTTGTAATGAGGCTCTATCCTCTCAAATTGTTTTTACTCGTGAGTATATATGCATTTGGTCCAAATCTTTAGGTTGTGAATGTGAACAATATCCTGGCTTTCGGATTGAGGAGGATAAGTATTGGCTTGGGGATCTCCACTGCCGAGAAATAAGTGCTACCGATACATTGGATGATGTCTGTTTGGTACAGATCCGAAATTAAACCTGATGACTAGTCATAAGTTAGCAGATAATTATGTTATGGATGATTTGTGTTGCTTTTGCTATGATTTACTTAAGAGCTTTTACTCTGTTTGTAAGAACTTTTTGCTCGCGAATTTTATAAATGAAAATGAAGGTGTTTTTTTATTTTTTTATTTTTTAAAGCTCCTATATATTTCTCAATAAGAAAAAAATACCCCTATAAATTTGAAAAAAATAATATATATATTTTTAAATTTTTTTAAACAAATATTTATTAAAAATTTTAATTGAGAAATATTAGGAGTTCTCCTAGTTTAGGATGAATTCTAGGCTTGCAAACACATTTTACAAAAAAACTTTTATAAACTGATGTGATACAACATTATTAGATATGGAATAAATTCAAATTTTAAAAAACCTAATCATGTTGTGACACATTAATTTATAAAGTTTTTTTAAATGTGTTTGTAAGCCTAACATTTTTCCTAGTTTTTACACCAGAGCCATCCCACAACAATATATATATATATATATATATATATATATATATATTCAGTTTATAGCAAAAAGGACATAATTGTAATTTTGTATTGTTTTAATTATTTATTGGAAAAAAGGACAAAATTCTTAAATTAAAAATTTTTGTAAAGCTGGATCTTAAATTAGTCAAACTGAAAAATAAGGTTTAAAATATAAAATCGAAAAAAAAGGAAAAAAAAAATTGTTAGAAAAAATATTTAAATGACTAAGGGGAAGCTATATTAGGTATATAGGTTTTTTGACCTGATGGAACATAAAGCTTATCTTATAATGTGGTTAATGTTATCACCACGTGTAATGTAGGCAACACAAAAATCAAATCAAGAAGTACTCATGTCGATTTGTGGAATTACTTCACAATATTTCATACTAATAATAATAATGTAAATTGAATTGTCATTAATTTTATGAATATTTTGTAATATTTACTACTTTAAGGTTTAAAATATGAGTTTGTATGCGGTGAAGATGATATTGCAATAAATTATCCACAATTTCACAAGATGTCAACATTGGATTAGCGTCCCAAGTGGTAGTTCAATTCATTGTGAACTATGTCTCATAAAATTAGTTCGAATGTCTTTTACCCCTTTCATATAAGGGGGAAAAAAAAATCTCTATAAATTAAAAAATGATTATATCAACAGTAAAAAAGGAAAAGATATAGAATAATACAACATGTTGTGGGTAAAGTTGGTCGTGTAATATAAGTTTCCAAGTTGTTCCAACCAACTTTTTATGATAATCTCATTGAAATTTATGATGACAACTTACAATTATATTTCCTATGAAACAAATTCTAGTAAAATTCGTCATTGCAAATCAACTTATAAAGGAATGGTATCTAAAAACTTATATAGTTAAGATTAAGAGCTTGTTTGAGATTGCATTTGAGAAATATAGTTTTTAAATCAAAAAGAATTTTGGGCAAAAACTTCATTTTTAACCTTTTGCTAAAAGTGCGTTTTGATCATTTTTAGTCTTTTTGGACCCTTAAAAACATTTTTTTTTACCAAATGAATACTATTTTCTTTAAACGGGCTTTTTAGTGGTTATTGCCTAAAACTACTAACTCCGCCTAGGCAGTTAGTAAAATCCACTAATCGCCTAAGCAGTTAACTCTAATAACTACTAATTGTTTTTTAAAAAGAAAACATTAATTTTACTTTTTAAAAAATCAAAATGATGTCATTTTTATGGTAATACAATAATATACGACACCGTTTCATGTATTTTTATATATTTAAATAATTCTAAATACTAAATAATGCAAATCTTAAGTAGAACTTATCCTTACAAACTTATATATACATGATTAAAATTTTAGTTAAGTAATATAGAACATTTAGAACACTAAATTTTACATTCCTCTCACTTTCTGACTCGAAGGCTTGAAGAAGATGGTCTATGTAATCATCTTAACATATAAAATAAAAGAGATGTAGTCTATTGTATGCTTTCGCTCTCTCTCTTCTCTCTCTCATTCTTTTGCTCGTATATTCCGCATATTAATTATTTCAACACTCATAGTTTGCTTTTCCTGTTTTTTCTTTGGTTGTTTTTCTGATTTTGCATGTATTTGCTTGTTTTTCCATTGCTATTTCCCTTTACGTTTTCTTCTATTTGTTCCTTTTATTTGGTTGTTTTTCCATTTTTGCCATTTTATTTCTTGTACATTTTTTCTTTCCTGTTTTTGCTTGTAATGAGGCTCTATCCTCTCAAATTGTTTTCTACTCATGAGTATATATGCATTTGGTCCAAATCTTTAGGTTGTGAATGTGAATAATATCCTGGCTTTCGGATCGAGGAAGATAAGTATTGGCTTGGGGATCTCCACTGCCGAGAAATATGTGCTACCGATACATTGGATGATGTCTGTTTGGTACAGATCCAAAATTAAACCTGATGACTAGTCATAAGTTAGCAGATAATTATGTTATGGATGATTTGTGCTGCTTGTGCTATGATTTACTTAAGAGCTTTTACTCTATTTGTAAGAACTTTTTGCTCGCGAATTTTATAAATGAAAATGAAGGTGTTTTTTTATTTTTTATTTTTTATTTTTTAAAGCTCCTATATATTTCTCAATAAGAAAAAAAATACCCCTATAAATTTGAAAAAATAATATATATATATTTTTAAATTTTTTTAGACAAATATTTATTAAATATTTTAATTGAGAAATATTAGGAGTTCTCCTAGTTTATGATGAATTCTAGGCTTGCAAACACATTTTACAAAAAAACTTTTATAAACTGATGTGATACAACATTATTAGATATGGAATAAATTCAAATTTTAAAAAACCTAATCATGTTGTGACACATTAGTTTATAAAAGTTTTTTTATTTTAAATGTGTTTGTAAGCCTAACATTTTCCCTAGTTTTTACACCAAAGCCATCCCACAACAATATATATATATATATATATTTAGTTTATAGCAAAAAGGACATAATTGTAATTTTGTATTGTTTTAATTATTTATTGGAAAAAAGGACAAAATTCTTAAATTAAAAATTTTTGTAAAGCTGGATCTGAAATTAGTCAAACTGAAAAATAAGGTTTAAAATATAAAATCGAAAAAAAAGGAAAAAAAAAATTGTTAGAAAAAATATTTAAATGACTAAGGGGAAGCTATATTAGGTATATAGGTTTTTTGACCTGATGGAACATAAAGCTTATCTTATAATGTGGTTAATGTTATCACCACGTGTAATGTAGGCAACACAAAAATCAAATCAAGAAGTACTCATGTCGATTTGTGGAATTACTTCACAATATTTCATACTAATAATAATAATGTAAATTGAATTGTCATTAATTTTATGAATATTTTGTAATATTTACTACTTTAAGGTTTAAAATATGAGTTTGTATGCGGTGAAGATGATATTGCAATAAATTATTCACAATTTCACAAGATGTCAACATTGGATTAGTGTCCCAAGTGGTAGTTCAATTCATTGTGAACTACATCTCATAAAACGAAAATCATTAGTTCGAATCCTTTTACCCCTTTTATATAAGTGGGGAAAGAAAAAAATTCTCTATAAATTAAAAAATGATTATATCAACAGTAAAAAAGGAAAAGATATAGCATAATACGACATGTTGTGGGTAAAGTTGGTCGTGTAATATAAGTTTCCAAGTTGTTCCAACCAACTTTTTATGATAATCTCATTGAAATTTATGATGACAACTTACAATTATATTTCCTATGAAACAAATTCTAGTAAAATTCGTCATTGCAAATCAACTTATAAAGGAATGGTATCTAAAAACTTATATAGTTAAGATTAAGAGCTTGTTTGAGATTGCATTTGAGAAATATAGTTTTTAAATCAAAAAGAATTTTTGGGCAAAAACTTCATTTTTAACATTTTGCTAAAAGTGCGTTTTGATCATTTTTAGTCTTTTTGGTCCCTTAAAAACATTTTTTTACCAAATGAATCTCGTTCTCTTTAAACGGGCTTTTTAGTGGTTATTGCCTAAAACTACTAAGCATGGCCTAGGCGGTTAGTAAAATCTACTAATCGCCAAGCAGCTTAACTCTAATAACTACTAATTGTTTTTAAAAGAAAACATTAATTTTACTTTTAAAAATCAAAATGATGTCATTTTATGGTAATACAATACAATAATCGCTTTCATGTATTTTTATATATTTAAATTTTTGTTTTGAGTTTAAATTTTTTAAGAAATCAATGTGAGTTTTTTGTTTGGGTTGAGAATTTCAAAACCCAAATTTTGAAATATTAGAAACAAATTTAAGCTTGGAAATTTGAAGTAAGATTATTTCGAAAACCAAAAAATCTGAAACTGAAAACAAAAACAAAAATCAGCTTATCCAAACAAAGCCTAAATAATGCAAATCTTAAGTAGAACTTATCCTTACAAACTTATATATACATGATTAAAATTTTAGTTAAGTAATATAGAACATTTAGAACACTAAATTTTACATTCTTCTCACTTTCTGACTCGAAGGCTTGAAGAAGATCCTATTTCTCCGAATTTTATAAATAGATCATAGTTTAAGGTAGGTGAGAGACTTGAAGATGTTCTTAGCTGGTTGAATGGATTGTGTTATAGTTAGGGAGTCACTTTCATACACATATTGCTCAAAAGAGTAACCTACGTATCATCTTTTTATTCACTGTGGATTTTAAAATTACAGTTAGTATAAATAGTAATTTTAAATATCAACTTGAAAGAAAAAAAAAGAAGAGGGAATAATTTTACTTAGAATCCTTGAACTACTACGTGTTTCGAGAAGACTCATAAATTTAAAAAACTCTCAATTTCATTTCCTGAACTTTCAATTTGATGTAATTGACCACTCTCGTCAATTTTTTTTTTCCGTTAAACCCTAGTGGAAATCATTAAAAAGACCAAATACCCTTCAATTTTTTAAAAAAATTTAATTTGAAATTAGGTTAAATTTGAAATTTTATAAAAATGACACGGGTATAAAGGTCATTTTATCACCTTTAACATCAAGAAATTAATAGAGGAGATATATATATTTTTGACATGTGCACACAAGGGAAAAGGAAGGGTTTCAAACTTATGACTTCTGCTTCATTAAGCGTGATCTACAGCCGATTAAACTATTTTTAGGGACACAAATGAGGTATATTGCATCAAGTTAAAAGTTCAGAAAGTGAAATTGAAAGTTTTTAAAATTTTGAAGGATCTTTTCAAAACGCAGAGTAGATTAAGAGTCTTCTAAGTAAAGTTAAAAAAAAAAAAAAAAAGGGATAAAAAAAATGAAAGAGAAAGAGATATATAAATTGCTCAGTTAAAAAATCTATCTAACATACTCATAAATTACTAAAAGGGCAGCTATTGCCTCCCCAGCCTTTTTTTAGTCTCAAGAAAAAAGTCTTTCTGTAGGCGTTACATGGAAGTTTTGACTTTTGCACCCTTCATATTTTATTCAGTAATTCTTTTGTGCACGAAGCTCAAAAGGCAAAAGCATTCATATTATTATTATTATTATTTAGGCATCAATGAGAGTTATTTGCTTAAAACAAAAAATGTTAAATTATTTAATGTGATTTGGGTCTTGACAAATAGACAGCCCCATAGAGTTAAAAACTAGGGTAAGAAAACAAAAAAATCTTGAAAAAACTGTAGTGAAGATCTTTTAAAACTATGGTTAAAAAACCCTTGATTCTGTAGTTTAAAATTAAAAAAATTAAGATGTCATAATTAGAGTTAAACCCACGATCTATACCAAACAGGATATAGATGAATTTGACATCCAAATTAAAGAACTTCTAGATAAAAAAAATTAATAGAAGAGACAACAGTTCTCATTTAAATCCAACTTTTGTGGTAAGAAACCATAATGAATTTAAAAGAGGAAAAGCCCGTATGATAATCAACTATAAGAGGCTTAACAAGCAATTAGAATTTGACGAATATTTTATCCCACGAAAAGATGTATTGGTTAATCAAACCAAGTGCTCCAAAATATTCAACAAATTTGTCTGTAAGTCAAGATTTTGGCAAATACAGTTAACAGAAGAATCTAAAGCCTTAACAGCTTTTAGTACTCCTAGAGGACATTATCTCTAAAACTATGGAAGAACATAAAAAACACCTTAAAAAATTATTTGCCCAAAATTTCAGAAAAATGAAATAATCCTTTCTCCAAAAAAAAAAAGATTGAGGTAGAAAAAGCATCTATAGATCGACTCTAATTATATGGTGACACGTGTTGCTTAGTCACGAACATTAATCTAAAAACACTGTATGACACTATGACAGTGACACAGACCAGAATGCGAGGGTGCACACACGCGCCATAAAAGCCCACCGACGGGTGGATGCACGGATAATTCATACACTTTCACGACAGATTCGGCTAGCTACCGTACAAAGCCTTGGAGCTATGAAAGCGATAGAAGTGTGTATATATATATATACACACGCAAGAAGATCCAACGCCAACCCCAGCGAAGAAAAGAAAAAAAGAAAAAAGAAAAAAGAAAAAACTCGAAAGGGCAAAAGAAAAACTCACCACACAATCGATACCCACGAAACGAAACCCGTTCGTGAATCAATGATCGATCAATCGCTTCTCTCAAAATTTTCAAAAGGCATCTGACAAATACGTTCAACCCTTTTAAAACCTCAATTTATTATTCTCTTTTCTCTCTCTCTCTCTCTCTCTCTCTTTCTTTCTTTAAGAATTATATTATTTCGGAAAAACAAAAAAAAACCCCGAAAAAAGAAAAGAAAATGGGTGCAATTAGAGAGAGAAAGACTGTTCGTTCGTTTGTTCGTAGTCGTTTGTTAAAATCAAAAATCCCCAATCCTTTTCTTTTCTTTTCTTTTCATCATTTTTATTTATTTTCTTCTTCCTCCAACTCCTCCTTTTTTTTTTCTTTTACTGCTTCTACTATTATATTTATTATTATTATTGTTATTGTTATTGCTATGTTTTGGTGTTCCCCAAATCTCACCGCACATCTCAATCACGCTCTTCGGTTCTTGATCTTAGTAATCTCTTTCGAGAGAGGGGTTTTGGGGAGAGAGAAACAGCAGCATGCTCTGAATCTATTATGTTCGCTATTTCCAGCTTTTAGAGCCAGAAAGTGGAATTTCGCTTTCCTCTACTTCTGAGGGGGATTTTGTTGTTGTTGTTTTTAAAATTTTTTTTTGGGTTTGTATGGTGGTGAGCTTGATCTTCGGTAATGGAGGCTGCTGGTTCGGAGGGAGAGAAGAAGAAGCCGCCAGAGGGGGAGAACAAGACGAAACGGAAAATGAAGACCGCTTCGCAGTTGGAGATTCTGGAGAAGACCTATGCCGGTTTTTTTTTTTTTTTTTTTTTTTTTTTTTGAGCTTTATTTTAGCTGGTTATTTTTTCATTTGTGTGATTTTTTTTTTTTTTTTTTTTAAAAAAATAATAATTTAGTATGAATGTTGTGGAATTTTGGTTTGGTTCAGAGGAGGCCTACCCGTCGGAGGCGTTGCGGGCTGAGCTGTCGGTGAAATTAGGGCTCTCGGATCGGCAATTGCAGATGTGGTTCTGTCATAGGCGGTTGAAGGACCGGAAGGGGCCGCAGGGAAAGAGGCAGCCCAAGGACTCTTCGGTTGGAGAGGAAATGGTGGTGGGAGAGGTGGGAAGTGAGCGCGCGTTGGGGTCAGGTTCGGCATTAAGTCCGTTTGTGGAGTCGCGGCGACTTGTTGGGCGGCCCGGGGTTGCGGTTGCGAGGATTGGAAGTGATGTGGCGGCAATGAATAGGTACTATGAGCCACAACAATCGATAGCAGAGCTTCGAGCGATTGCCTTTGTGGAGGCGCAGTTGGGGGAGCCGCTGAGGGAGGATGGGCCCATTCTTGGGATGGAGTTTGATCCCTTGCCACCGGATGCATTTGGCGCGCCAATAGGTAGAGTTGGATTTTTGGGTTTTGGTTTTGTTACTGTACCTTTAATTGCTAGCATTGCTGGAAGAACATGAATGCAGTTTTTTTACTGGGAAAATATAATGCAAGTTACTTATATTACTAGTTTATTGATCTAAGCTAATGATACCAGTTGAGGTTAATTATAAGATTTTCTGAAGATGCAATCTTGATGGGATTATTTCTAGGTGTTAGGATCAGTTATAGTTACAGGAATAGTTTAGAAATTGCTACCTGCTAGAGCTCCTTATGATAGGAATTCAATGCTTTCATAAGCTATTTCTGGCTTAGGAGAGAGAAGGCATAGATTGCAAGGTTAAAATTGGTTACTCATGACTACTTTCTGGCATAGGAGAGGGTGGGCATGGAAAATATGCATCCTTTTTGTTCAATGCTGCAAATCCTTTTTTATCTTTAACATACATCCATAGAAAAAGGGAACACAGGATTTGATGTAAGAGGTTTTGTATTTCTTATGACATGCTCCTTGTGTCGCATCATGTGTTAAGTCTTGAAATCCTTTTCTTATATTCTTATACTAGATTTGAAGTATGCTCTTTTAAAGTTCTGCATAGAAGAGGAATGATTTGATTTGATTCAATTCATACAACTTTTTAAGTGATAAAGATACTCTAAACTGGTTGGACCCAGCTAACCATTTTAAATCATTTTAGGAGTGGCGACTGTGGGGCAGCAGAAGCAGTCTGGACGGCCATTTGAACCAGAGCTATATGAGCGACCTGATGCTAAATCAATCAAGGTTAGACTGTTCATTCAAGTATTGCATTGCTGTGATATTAATGCCTATGATATTTACATCCTTGACTACCTTGTTGGGTGTCCCATGTGGAGTCAACATATCATGCTGCTGCTATAGACCTGAATAATTCATTGCTAGTCTAAACTTGCATTAAAGAATCATGTTAAGATAAAGAATTGATTTGCCCAAGTTCAAGTGTATGGTTGTTTTCAATTATATAAACTATACCACTTGTGATATTTTAGTAATTAAGTGTCAGTACCGATTCCAATAGAATAGGCTCTGTTTGGCAAAGTTTTGCAAAGCTTTTTTTTTAAACACAGAAAAGCACCTTTGAAACAGTTGATATTCAAATGAATTTTCAGATGTGGCCTCCATCGCCAACACTTTCTTAAAAATAAACACAAAACACTTTTCAGAAAACTTTCTCTACCTTTATGTAAGGATGTTTTGAAAACACACTCTCACCTTTTCAAATATGGAGGCTGACCTTGTTACTTGTAAAAAGAAATTAGAAAAAAATTGGAGGCTATCCCTTCATGAAGGTGAGTCCCCCTTTCCACCTTCGGTCCATGCCCACATAGGCACATAGGGTGGCGGGGGTATAACTTCACATGATCACCTCCCTCTGCAATAGTGAAGTGTTTGTCTTGTGGTTCTGGATGTATTGGTTGCATCGCTTGTTGTGGGCTCTGCTACTTCCCTTTTATTCACTTATCTTTTTACTATTTTCCACCCTTTTATATTTATTACTCTGTTTTTGACATATCTGAGGTTCTCTCTTTCTCTGTGTAGAATGTTTCTGCTGTACCTTCATTTTCCTTTGACATTTGTCTTTTGAACATGCTTATTTTCCAAGTTGGATCATCCTTTTGTTTCTTTTATTTACTGTGTCTCTTTAACCAAAAAAAGAAAGAAAAAAGCCATATATATTCACATGGTTCGTCCTCAGGGTGCTGGCCGGGCTCTCCATGAATACCAGTTTCTTCCTGAACAGCCAACTGTTAGAAGTGATGCATACGAGAGAGTTGCCCCATCTTACCACTATGGTGCACCTGCTGATGGTCCAAATTCGAGGACTTCTTCATTATCATCTGGGCGCTCATTCATGCATGGGAATGAACAAGTACCTTCTGGATATGGTTTTCAAGGTCAGGTGCCTGGTCTAAATCTTTTGCCTCAACAAGGCATGCAGGCTCACCTCTTGCCCTCTGTTTCGGTAGAGAATGACACTGTTGCACGAAAGAACACCCTTGCAAACATTAGAGATGCTCATTTTGGTGCTCACCCAATCACTCGAATGGAAAATCCATTCATATCGCCTGACAGGAGGGTCACCCTGGAAGAGGATGTTTCACGGATGGAGAGGAAGCGCAAGGTATCTCACACTATGAATCATTTCATTCTTTTCAACTACTGATCAGCAGTTAATGCAATTGTTATTCTCCTCCAGCAGAGTGAGGAAGCAAGAATAGCACGGGAAGTTGAAGCCCATGAGAAAAGGATTCGGAAAGAGCTTGAAAAGCAAGATATTTTGAGGCGTAAGGTGTGGCGCATACTATTCCTAAATTTTGTCTATAAACCTTATTTGTTGTAAACTAATATATTTTTCTTTTGCATTAGAGAGAAGAGCAAATGAGGAAAGAGATGGAGAGGCATGATCGTGAAAGGAAGAAGGAGGAAGAAAGGCTGTTGCGAGAAAAGCAACGAGAGGAGGAAAGATACCAAAGGGAGCAAAGGCGTGAACTAGAGCGGAGGGAGAAGTTTTTGCAGAAGGAGTCAGTAAGAGTAAGTTCAAGAATCTTACGTTATAGCTCCTTATAACTAAACACGTGAGGATAATTTATAATTATGTTTGTAACAGACTGAAGAACTTAAAAAAAAAAAGGAGTTGTTATAATGTTGGTTCTTGTACTCACTTATAAAAAAATGTTTGTTCATACTCAGGCTGAGAAGCTGAGACAAAAAGAAGAACTTCGCCGCGAAAAGGAGGTAGCAAGGCTTAAAGCTGCTAATGAGAGAGCTATTGCTCGTAGAATTGCAAAAGAATCTATGGAACTCATTGAGGATGAACGCCTGGAACTCATGGAGTTAGCCACCTCCTGCAAGGGGTTGCCTTCAATAGTCTCTCTTGACTTTGAAACTTTGCAAGATCTTGAGTTGTATAGAGGTAGACTTTGACATCCCTTATTTTCTGTTCAAGTTTTTTAGGTCTATGTATGGACAAATCTGCAGATTTTGGCATTGACTTATGCATCATGAACTTAAAAGACTCCTTTGAGCTGAAGTTTGAGATACAAAACTTTATTCTTAGGGTTTTGGTTGAGCAACACTGTATAGAAGTAATGTTCTTGTGATCCACTTGTTTCGTAAAAAAGAAAGTGTATAACTTGTTCTGTTGATAGAAGTTACATTTTGAGGAGAATTTTGACCAGAACAATATTTCATTGTCTTGAAAACCTGAAAGATACATACTTAGATGATGATAACTTATCCCGATAATAATAGATGATGATATAAGTAAAAAGAGTACTGATTTGGGCATACTGGTGTCTGGACAGCCAATCCATCCTCTCAGTCAGATAGGAGTGTTGAATTTAAAAGTAATTATTATGCATTGACAATTTTTGTGACTTGAGTTGAACAATCAAAAGATCTTTCTCTAGGTGAAAAAAATATATATAAAGTTATTCATATTAGTATGAACTCACATCCTTTACATGGAAGTCTAAAATTATTACTTATGAAAAAAAGTCTAAAATTATTTTTTATCTTGTCTATACGACAATATAAAAGTTTGACTAGTTTGATAATTATAAGTTTTATTAATTGGATTTGGCTTAGGTGCAGGGGCGGAACTAGGATTTTAGATGGGAGGGGATTTTAGGGCTAAACAAGTGTTTATTGGACATGTTTATAAGCACCTTTAACATGTTCACTATCTTAGATTATTACAAATTGTCATTAATATAGAAAAAATTAAACGAGAACAGGTTAATATTGCTAGGACGCTGCCCTATCATACTTTGGCGGTTATGTTTTCGGTTAAGTTGGTTAAGTCATTTTTGGTTCAGTTCGGTTTGGTTACTGACGTCGGTATTAATTTTTATTTTGACTACCAGAAGTCGGTAGGCGGTTTGGTGACAGTTGATAGGTGGTAATTGGATATTTTGTTCACCGGACATAACTAAAAAAGAAGAAGATATTTTAGGGTAAAAAATTAATTTTGGAGAGTTGAAGTCATAAAGAGACATAAAATTTAGAGGGATTTTTGTGTGGCTCTTGTATTTATCCAAGAGACAAACATGGTCAGAACATAAAAATGGATATAGTTAGAATAATTGCATCATTGCACTTGGTCATATTGTCAACTTCCTTATCATGTAAATTCTTTTGTTAGTATGCAACCTTGCATTAATAATTTCTGTTTTGCCACTCAGTTGCTTAACTTCAATATTGACTACCTGAATCTTATATTTTTGGCATGATATGTATGGTTGAATTTTGATCTTTGGAGCAGCTAACATTGTCTGTGTTTTAGATATGCGGACTGCTTTCCCACCCAAACCTGTCCAATTGAAAAGGCCTTTTACTGTACAACCTTGGTGTGACAAGGAGGAAAACGTAGGAAATCTTCTTATGGTGAGTCTTAGCAAATGTATTTTCTCAGGTTTCTTCTACTCAGCTTTTCCTGACATTACCCTTTGCTTTGTCCTGTCATATGCACCTTAATTCGTATCTTGTCACCAGCATGGTGCTCTGCTTATGTTTAGCCAGTATTGAACCTCCTTTTATTATTGATGTTATTTTATTTATATAGCACTACCCCTATTGGTAACTTTTTTTTTAAAAAAAAGCATCATCGAGGGGGGGAATTCTTGTGCTGAAATCCTCTGATTATTTTAGCAGCTTGTCAGTCTAGAATCTATATCCTTGCTTATACAAAATATATTTTCATCTTTTCAGATGTACTGAATTGTGACATGTTTTTAGGTTTGGAGGTTCTTAATTACTTTTGCTGATGTTCTTGGACTTTGGCCGTTTACTTTGGATGAGTTCATCCAAGCTTTTCATGACTACGTAAGTAAAGATCTGCGTGCTTGTGTGTTGAAAGCATTTTTTGTGATAGGATTCTATGTTGTTTGTTCTTATTGGCATTCAAAGCATCCTTTGGTCTCTGGAATCCTAGGATCCGAGGTTGTTGGGTGAGATACATGTTGCTCTTCTGAGATCTGTCATAAAAGATATTGAAGATGTTGCCAGGACACCCTCTAGCGGGCTGGGAGCAATTCAAAATAGTGCTGCGAATCCTGGTGGTGGGCATCCGCAGATTGTTGAAGGGGTAAGTTATTTGAGTAGTGGCTGTAACTTCTGCAATTTTGTTCTCTTTTTTGGTTTTTTTTTTTGGTTCTTTCTTTGTTTGTTTCCATCAAAATTCTTAGATATTTTGTATTTTTTTTTCTTTCAAAATGGCATTCTTCACAGGCATATGCTTGGGGTTTTGATATACGTAACTGGCAGCTCCACTTAAATCCCTTGACATGGCCAGAAATTTTGCGGCAATTTGCTTTATCAGCAGGTTTTGGGCCACAACTGAAGAGAAGGAATATTGAACAGACTTATCATCGTGATGACAATGAGGTGACATCCTTTTCCATTCAGCACTTGTATCAGTGTAAAAGCTGGATGCTTTTTGTTGTGTAATTTCTTCCTACAAGTGATTAACTTTCTGATGCTTGTGTTAACGGCCCTGATGGCTTGATTTCTGTATGTTATTATGTAATAATCTTGGTATTGAGTGCATTTGACAAACATAGCTCTTCTACATTTTAAGATAATTTAGCTCCAGGTGTTTGATTTAACTTTTCTTTGTGCTAAAACCTTTCTATTAAGAATGCCATGCTGAATTTTGTGAATGGTCAAATTTTCTATACTTGGGTTGCAGCTTGGTTTAGGTCATGCTGGTTCAGCCTAAAACCCAGAATAGATGTGACTTAAGTCTTTTTTTCCCCCCTCTTTAATGAACCAAGTTGCATTCGACACCAAGCCACTTTGTGGTTTGTTTTGAGTTGGTAGAAAGTTTTCTGATGATCATATGCCTTTTCTTTCTTTCATTCTTTCTTCTTTTTTTTTCTGAATTTTGTTGATTCAAATATTTGGATGAAGTGCCTGAAGAGATCCAGATATGTTCATTTAACTCTTTCCAGTTGTTTTACAATTTTATTCCCCTGGTTCAATGCAGGGTAATGATGGTGAAGATGTAATTTCTAATTTGCGCAATGGAGCAGCTGTTGAAAATGCTGTTGCTATAATGCAAGAGAGAGGTTTTTCTAATCCACGCAGATCTAGGCATCGTTTGACACCTGGAACTGTCAAATTTGCAGCATTTCATGTTCTTTCTCTTGAGGGAAGTATGGGCCTTTCCATATTAGAGGTTGCAGAAAAGATTCAGGTAACTCTAGTTTGTGATTGTATGAGCTCTGTTTATGTGTATTTAACTAATTCGTTTATTAGCTTATCTATTTTGTTATTAGAAATCTGGGCTTCGGGATCTCACAACAAGCAAGACACCCGAAGCTTCTATTGCTGCTGCCTTGTCTAGGGATTCAAAACTTTTTGAGAGGACAGCTCCATCAACATATTGTGTACGTCCTCCCTATCGGAAGGATCCAGCTGATGCTGAGGCAATACTTTCTGCAGCCAGGGATAGAATCCGGATATTTAAAAGCGGGATTGTGGATGGAGAAGATGCTGATGATGCTGAAAGAGATGGAGATTCTGAAAGTGATGTAGGAGAGGATCCTGAAGTTGATGATTTAGGTGCTGAAATAAATCCAAATAAAGAGGACCACAATTCCGAAGAAGCTATCAAATTCAGTGCAACTCCTGTGGGAATTGGTAAGGGGAGTGATGATTTTATGGAAACTCCACAAGGCGGTCTTGGGAATGTTGATGAAGGTTTGTCTCCAATGCAATCTAGAGTGTTAAATGAGGATAAAGATACTAGTTCTCTTATTGCACAGTCCATTGATGTCTCTGGAATCAGCAATAGTGTGGCCATTGTTAATCAAGAAGATACAGATATTGATGAAAGCAATCCTGGTGAACCTTGGGTTCAGGGACTTATGGAAGGTGAGTACTCTGATCTGAGTGTTGAGGAGCGCCTTAATGCACTCGTTGCTTTAATTGGTGTTGCAATTGAAGGAAACTCAATTCGCGTTGTCCTTGAGGTATCATTTCCTTTTTTTTTTTTAAGTAATTTGTTGAATTGCTTTTGATTGTCTGATCTGAAATGAGAAT
Source organism: Carpinus viminea (assembly GCA_013348765.1). NCBI lineage: Eukaryota > Viridiplantae > Streptophyta > Magnoliopsida > Fagales > Betulaceae > Carpinus > Carpinus viminea. The sequence goes on from CP054673.1 coordinate 31,574,364, forward strand.
GGTTTTCAGGAACGATTAGAAGCAGCAAATGCTCTAAAAAAGCAAATGTGGGCAGAAGCACAACTTGATAAACGTCGTATGAAAGAAGAGCTTGTAATGAAGATGCATCTTTCACCATTCACGGGGAACAAGACAGAACCAAACCTTACAATTTCCTTGGCTGAGGGTAGGCAAAGTCCATTTCCTACAGGCAATGACAAAAACAATGAGACGTCTGTGGCCCCTGCTGTCCAGCAAGAACAGTTAAATGATGTACAGAATGACCAAAATTACCTTAGCCGTTTGCCTTCTGAAGAGAACCTGCAAATGCAAGATTACTCTGCTGGTACAGAGAATCTTCCATATCAGCAAGCGGCGTATATCGCTGAAAGGTCACGCTCGAAGCTAAAATCTTACATTGGTCATAAGGCAGAAGAGATGTGTGTGTATAGATCACTGCCTCTTGGTCAGGATCGTAGACGTAATCGATACTGGCAGTTCATTACATCTTCTTCTCGAAATGATCCGGGCTGTGGCAGGATCTTTGTTGAATTGCATGATGGATGTTGGAGGCTTATTGATTCTGAAGAGGTACTTTTCTCTTTGATGAGCCATTATATGCTTTAGCAGTCTATTTTCTTATCAAAAAAAGATTATTACACTGTAATGCATGTATCTATTTTTTATATGATTTTTTTGTGCTTTTATTTTTGTTTGTGTAGTACCAGCTGTTCTGCATTCTCCTTGCCCTTTAGTATTTGATGGAAGTAGAGGCAAGAGATGTTTGCTACTTTAGGATCTTGGTTGCTAAAACACGGCATTTTTGCCATGTGCAGTAGTTGATGGGTGTTTTATATTTTATTTTATCTTCTAGTGCTACTAATCCTGAAACATTGACTGGTTGAATTTTTCTAAGATTGCCTACGCATGCATATTCCATATTGCTCATGCTGGTGTTCATCACTTTCTATGATCTACATGCAGGGTTTTGATGCTCTGTTGTCATCTTTAGATGTACGTGGGGTTAGAGAATCTCATTTGCACACGATGTTGCAAAAGATCGAGATGTCCTTCAAGGAATCTGTTAGGAGGAATATGCATTGTGCTAACATGAGGAGACATAATGGGGACTCTGTCAAAACAGAAGCCATTGAAATGCCTCCTGGCTCTGATTGCAGCATAGGTACTGATAGCCCTAGAAGTACTGTGTGTGTCTCTGATTCTGATATGTCAGAGACCTCAACATCTTTTGCAATTGAGCTTGGAAGAAATGAAGGTGAAAAAAATGATGCATTGAAGAGATATCAAGATTTTGAAAAATGGATGTGGAAAGAATGCTTTAATTCCTCAGTATTATGTGCAATGAAGTATGGGAAAAAAAGGTGTACACAGTTGCTGGGTACATGTGATTATGTCATGATATTTATTCTTTTGAAGACAACCACTGTCCTTCCTGCCATAAGACATACAGTTCATCTGGGAGCAGCTTAAATTTTTCTGAACATGTGTCTCAATGTGAAGAGAAACCGAAGGTGGGTCCTCATTGTACTTGGCGTGGTTCACTCTCAGCTCCTGTCCAGATACGATTACTTAAGTTGCTGTTAGCTTTGGTTGAGGTATGCCTGCAGTTTATATGCTTGTATATATTTTTCAAGTTATTAGAGTTTATAACAGAAATATTGTATTTTGAATGGCTGTTTGCGAACTTTGTTGGCTGATTATTACTTTTTTTTGTGGGGTTAAATGTTCATGCAGCTTATACTGCCTTTATTCTGACTTGGCAGGTTGCTCTTCCACCAGAAGCTCTTCAACCTCTTTGGACCGACAGTCATCGAAAATCATGGGGCATGAAATTGCACTCCTTATCATTGGCTGAAGACCTTCTTCAGGTTATAAGTTAGCCTTGCTCGAAGGGATATGCATTAGAGTTTCCAAACATCATTATCGTTATATTTGCTTGTGATTTCAAATTTCTTCATTTTCTTGTTCATTCCTGGAGTATGAGAGTTAATGATACTGTAACTACTTAGTGGGCTTTTTCATTAATAAATGGATACTGATATTAGAAACCACATGATATTTTATGGTGTGGGTTCCAAATTCCATTTACATGTGTCTACTCCGGGGAAACAGGAGTGACTTGAGGAAAATCTGGGAACACCGGTGGCAGCCATGGGGAAAAGGTCAAGTTGCTCTCTTTAGAGTGATTTTCAGTTTTGCCAATTTAGAGTTTTTCTTGTGTGAGGCTTATGTGCAACATCATATTGGGACAGGTCATAAGGTTTCAAAGATCGTGTTTTAAGGAGTCTAGGGTTAAAACAGCTTTTTATTTTAGATGTTATGGTTATTTTTGTAATGAGGAACAGATCTGTAATTTTTTGCAACTTCTAAGAATTTACCCTTTCCATTGTATACTTGAAACCCTAAAACCCCAGCCTTCAAATCCTTCAACAGCTTCTGCTAGTAAATTCCAACCATTTTGTTCACTTTTCCAAGCATTCTCTGCTATTGAATCCTATATTTGTTTACCCTGGATGGCATTGGCCAGCCTAAATCCACAATTTTTAAAGCCTTAAAGCTTACCACAACCACAAGGGTTTCCCAAAAACTGTCCTACATTAGCATGGAAATGCAAAAGTTGCAAAGAGGAGATTTGAAATGGTCGACCAAGTATGCTGGATGCTTGTACACCCACTGATATTGGAAAATGGAAAGACACGAGAATCAAAGGGAGGTGATGCTGCTGGGAACAGAAGTTTAAATACATATTATGGCAAGTTTTTGCTCACTGGTTTATTGACGGCTTTTCTATGTTGCCTTGTCATGGTCATTGGAAATGATTTTCATCAGTTAATAGTTCGATCACTTGTTATCAAAAAATAAAGGAAAATGGAAGCACATGTACAGTGTCTTAGCTGGGTTTCTCATTTGTAGTTGTATTGGTTCTGAATTTCTAAAGCAGAAATTTTGAGAATTTGACCAAGGCATTTGCTGGTAAGCTCTCACCTCCCCCTCCAATGCACTGGCACACAAAGGGGGATATTTTGTCCACGCTTTGAAGTTTCCTCCCTTATGATTTTAGTCATTTTGTACTTTGGTTAGATAAACCAATTTGGACACCCGCGCTCATACTTTTCTTGTACTCGTACATTACTTGTTACATATAACAAATGCGACTGTGATAGCCAACATTTTTTTTTTCTCCTTTTTTCGTTTTTTATTATTATTTTATTTTAAATTTTTTATTGAACTCTTTTAATATACTTTTGGAGAACTTACCAAGTAGTAGAATGTGTTTGTGTTCTTTTGCAGATTATGACATCATTGGAAGGTGCCATAAAGAGGGACTATTTGTCTTCAAACTTTGAGAGCACCAGTGAGCTGTTGGATTACTCTAACCCTGCAGGATGTGCTGCAGTTAATTCGTTTGGTCCTGAAACAGTTCCTGCTCTTCCATGGATACCACATACAACTGCTGCTGTGGCTCTAAGGTTCATGGAATTCGACTCATCAATCTCATATATTCTGCAGCAGAAGGTGGACTCTCAGAAGGACAAGGGTTCTTGGGTTATAGTGAGCATTCTTTTCATATTACTGCTGAATTATGTCAAATGGAGTGTTAGAAGAGTTATTAATATTAGGGTTTTGTGTCATTAGGGTTTAAGGGTAGTTTAGTCTTTATGTCATTAGGGTTTTGCCTATATATTTGGTTGTTTGTATTAGGTTAACTAAGGTTGAATAATATAGAGAGGCGGCAGCCTCCATCTCTTTCCCCCTCTTACAAATCTTAACATGGTATCAGAGCCTTAGGGTTTGAATCCTTTGTAGTAGTTCCTTTTTCCTCTATTTGTGTTGTTTTGTTGAAGTTTTTTTTCTGGTAGTAGCACCGCCCATGTGGGCATAATGCCCACATGAGCAGTACCCTCGAAGAGCTCTCTAGAGCAATTTTGTTTTCTTGTTTCATGTAGACCGGATCACCTTCCGGTAAGAAAAAAAAAAAAAATTGTTTGTTTTTGGTGTTCTGTGATGTTTCCGGTGTGTTCTGTGGGAGTTTTCTGTCGTGTTTGTGGTTGCCGGCGTTGTCTGGTATGGTTGATGTAAGGTGGCCGGCGTGGTGCAGCGGCCTTCGGGAAAAAAAAAAAAAATTCCGGCTGTTTGATTTTGTGTTGTTAAAACGTTGATCTGTGGTCATCGTTTGAGTCTGTTGTTGCTGTTTTTGAAGTGGCCGGCCTGTTCTGTCTTCTCCGGCGAGTCTCCGGCGAGCCTCCAGGGACTGTTCTGCTCTGTTTTTCAGTGTTTTTGTTCTGTTTTTAGGTATTGCTGGCCTGTTCTGTGTGTTTTCGGCCAGTGTTGAAGCTCCGACGAAGTTCTGAATTTTCCGGCGAGTTCCCGGCGATGCTCCGGCGATACTCCGGCGAAGTTTCCAGTAGCTGTTTCCGGCGAATCTTGTTGGTTAATCATGTAAAAAATAAAAAAAAATTGTTGTTTGTTGTTGGTGATTGATGTATCCGACCGGCCTAGGTGTTTTTCGGTGAGAACCGATCAAGTGATCGTTGCATCCGACCGGCCTAGGTGTTTTTCGAACCAATCCCAAGATCGTTGCATCCGAAGCCTTGGTGTTTTTCACAGAACCGATCAAGTGATCGTTGCATCCAGCCTTGGTGTTTTTGAGAACCGATCAAGTGATCGTTGCGATCCCACCTTGGTGTTTTTCGAGAACCGATCAAGTGGTTATTCAAGTTTCGCAAATTTTCGATCGTTGAAGTTTTATTTAATTTGTTTTGAGTCTTTATTGTTGTGCTCCAAGCTATTCCAGCTTGAGGGAGTATTAGAGTATGTTTTATGTTTTTCGCTTGTTTCCAAGTTGGATTCATATGATGTATATGCTCCAACTTGAGGGGGAGTGTTAGAAGAGTTATTAATATTAGGGTTTTGTGTCATTAGGGTTTAAGGGTAGTTTAGTCTTTATGTCATTAGGGTTTTGCCTATATATTTGGTTGTTTGTATTAGGTTAACTAAGGTTGAATAATATAGAGAGGCGGCAGCCTCCATCTCTTTCCCCCTCTTACAAATCTTAACATGGAGAAATAAATAAATTCAAATAAAGAAGGGTTACATGCCTTCACCAGTAGCTTTCACTTCGGCACTAGGTTTCATATCTTGATAAAGGAAGTTTGTAAAGCAACAATTCTAGTAGGCTGGAGAGGTTTTATCTCCCGCAGGATGGATGGTTTAAAAGGGCAAAGAGTAGGGAAAGACTCAGTATGGAGGTTAAAAAAAGAAAGATCACTCTTTGTTTTCAAGTGTCATGTTGTAAAAGATCTGTCGGTGCAAGGTGGAAATTGGAACACATTACCTATATAATAGAAATCGTTCTTTTAACTTAGTAGCTCAATCCTACCTAAATACAAAGGTCAGACTTGACATGTACAGTGGTTTTAATTAGAAGAATTTTGGCTGGAAAGGAAATAGCATGGACATTTATGCCGGTGTACCTGTGTAGGTGTGTGAATGCGTGCGTGTGAAGGTCTTCCTATTCTACCATTTCTTAAATCCCCTATAGTGTGTATGTGTGTGGATTTGTTATGTGCTACAGTGGTAAAGATACCAACTGGTGGATTGTCATATAGTGGCTAATATTTTAAGATTTTTACATGGATAATAAGTGAAGTTTGAAGGAGATTTTTTCCCATCTCTTTGCTGTCCCCGTCCCCCCTTCAAAGTATGCCCCTCTTCCGCTATCTTTTCTATTAACATTTGCTGAGCATTCTAGATATTAGTACCTCTTGATAAAAGAAAGTAGGAATATGAAGTTTGAGTTACTTGTTAAAGAGTGAAAGACATGTGAGCATTCAGTTGAAGAGTAAAACTGTATATCTATAAAGATTCAATCTTATATTTATGGAGGTGCCAATTTATTGTGGCTGAAAGCATGGTGAGCTGTGAGGCATATGGTCCTACGTGCCTCACAGGCACATCGGTCTTAGGGAATATGATTCTTTGGCCATGCCTTGGAGGTGCATTTTGGGCCCACTTTCCAAATATGTCTTGGTCTTGACAGAGTTTGTGCCGCTTACAATGGAAGTATCTGAACATAGATTTCTGGCATATGTTAAACGGGTGGAATGCTATGTACTCCAAGTCCAACCAAATGTCACAGATGCAGGGGCCTGACTGCTCCTTTTGATTAAATTTGTGCTTTGATTGATTAATGTTCGTATTAACAAATATACTCCTGACCTTGTTCTTTTTTTCTTCCCCTTTATTTCTCAGAAGCTTCCATCAAAATATGCTATTGGCAAGAATTCAAAAGATGATGGTACAGCTCATGCACCATATAAAGATGACCATGTTAAGGAAGAGAACTGGGTTGATTCAACTATTGGGCTTACTAGCTCTGGTCGTGGACGGGGAGCCATGGAAGGGGCCGTGGTCGTACTCGTGGTGGAAGATCAGAAAGAAGGGTCGTTCGTTCCAGAGCTGAATCTCGCAAAAGAGGTGCAACCACTAACAGCGACAGATTTGGGCAGATACTGGGATGGAAAGGGCGACCACGTGGACGAGGAGGGCGTGGGCGAGGTCGTCGGAGCATTAGAAGCAGGCAGAGATCTGCAAAGGTGGTTATGGTTGATAGAGAAAGAGATAGTCCCAAAGAGATCATCCTTGAGAAATCACCAAGTGACTTGGTCAGGGAAGAGTGGAGCGGGGATGAAAACACGCGGTTACTAGTGGAGGACGGTGGAAATAGTAGCAGTTCGGAAAGATCGGATTACAATGATGAAAATGGTCTGGCAACAGGAGATGAATATGATGATAATGTGATGGATGAGTATGCCCCTCCCTATAATGGCAGGTCTGATGACTTGCTGCAGAGTACCTATTATAACGTAGATGTAGAAGAAGAAGAAGATGATGATGATGATGATGATGATGATGATGATGATAATGATGATGATGGTGGTGGTGATGACAATGAAGGGGTTGCGGAAGATGTGCAAGGGGATGTTGATATGGAGGAATATATAAATGGAGACTCAAATGAGGAGGGAAACGGGTATGGAGACACAGGTGGAGAGCCGAACGTTGACCAAGATGAAGCTGCAAGATATACATCCTCAGATTATAGCGAGTAAAGAAAGAAATCACGACATTGTTATTGTATAAGAGACGTTTCATCATTGTTTTGCCTTCTTTTTATCTGTAAATGGTGCAGAACCATCCCTGTAATCCAACACTCTCTATAAAGGTGCAAAGCAAATTCACTGAAATTGAATATGAATGGATCTCTCTCTTACCTTTGAGCTATGGCCCTCTCTGTAGTAAGGTAGAGGCTGTGTCGTCTTGGATTCGAAGCATATCGGTGGCTTGTGTAATTTACCATTCGAAAAAGGGGAAAAAAGAAAAAGAAAAAGAAAAATATATATATAATAATTACTGATAACGATAATGATAGTAAGCATAAGATAGATGTTCAGAATAATGATTAGGATAAACAAAAATTGTGAAAGTATAGAGCACAAGTAAATCAGAAGTTAAATATACTGAAAACTGATAATCATAAATAAGCATAGATTAATAGTGATAAACGGTTACAAATAACTTGTTGACTAATAAAGATGCATGCTCTTTAAAATCATTTCAAAAGTTGTTGGCTCAAAGGTTTACACAAAGGAAATATAGTTTTAAGGATCACAAAATCAAGAAGATTGTATTGTGCAGTCTGCCTGATCTCTGCAACTGGAATCTCTTATATAGGTTTGAATGACTAGGCTCAGCAGATGCTACCTAGTATGCACCAAAATTAGATGCATGACTCGACTCATCAGGCATTGTCTGGCATGCATCAAAAATAGATATATGACTAGGCTCATTAGGTGATATATGACATGCATCGAAAGTAAAGTGAATAGTAACTTGGAGAATATTATTAGGAGAAACTTCACTTACCTTTCATTCATGTAAGCGTCTTTTGCAAACACCCACCTAATATTCAAAATATTTCACTTTGGTATATCGAACTTTGATTTCCTTCCACTTTTCCCCTTCTGTTAGGATTTTCTGTTAAATCCAAATGAAAAAGTGTAAAATTACTAAAATACCCTTAGTCATTTTTTTCATTTAATTTAATTGCAATATTTAACGGTAATGAGATATTTGAAATGAATCGAAAGTTTGATACATTGAAGTGAGAAATCTTGAATATTGGAGGGTTATTTGTAAAAGGTGCATAAGTTTATGGAGTAAGTTAAGTTTTCTCATAATATTATTATTATCTTGACTTCTTCTACCAACAAAATAGTGCTGAAGGGTAAATCCATACTCTTTTCTTTCTTCTTTCTTTCTTTCTTTCTTTCTTTCTTTCTTCTTCTTCTTCTTCTTCTTCTTCTTCTTCTTCTTCTTCTTCTTCTTCTTCTTTCTTTCTTTTTTTTTTTTTTTTCACCCACTGTCCAGGTTGTAAGCCTCATACTGATCCTGGGCATCTTGGTAGAAAGGATCAGGCTGGGAGTCCTTCTTCTTGACTTGTTTACTAGAAGATGAGGCTTCAGAAGATGCTGGAGAATTGTTCTCTTCATCTTCATCTTCACCCATCTGAGAAACTTGAATCATTGGCTGTCTTGCTAATTCTTTTAACTCAGTTTTGGACTTTCCTTCTATTTGGAGGGAAGAGGTCGAAGATTGTGATAAAGCTGGCTTAGGTGTCTGTGCTTTCACCAGGGGAAACTCAATGGTAACTTAACTAATAATTCCATCAGGCCCATGCTGCTTCTACCATTTTAAGAACCACATCGGAAATTTCCGTTGAAATTCTTATCAAAATTAATGAACCAAGAATGACCAAAATCTCCAGTTTGGTGCAAGACAGCAAGAGTATCTTGGACCAGGACTCAGTGTAGTTGTAGTAACAGAACGAAATCCCATGATTGAGCAGGTGTTTGGGAGAGTGAGGATGTGTTCCCCAATCTGACAGACAATGTACAAGGAATGATAAAGTATTTTACTTTCATCAGCCATGTCTCTGATTGGCTTAATTTGAATGGACTCAGTCTCAAAGAGGATATCTCTGTAAAAACTCAAATGTTGTGCTGGGTGAGCCGGCGCATAATGGAACTTAGAAGGAAAAAAAGGCTTTGGCCATTTTTTCAGGGGACTTAAGGTGACCCAGGGAAGGCTCAATATAAAACAAATTTAAACTAAAGGGCTTTTTTGGTGTAGCCTGAGGTTTTGGAGGACTTTCAATCAAATTTCCTATCGGTCATGTTTTCTCTATATGAATTCTCGTGTAAAAAAATCAAGAATGCAATTTTGGGCTCCTTGTATGCACTCAATATCAAAATCAAATATGCTCAAAATAGCTTGCCATCATGCAATAATTTGTTCTGAACATCTTTTTCTAAAACATGCTTTGAATTTTTGCAATCTACTCTGGCCAAATTTTTTTGATTCAAAATATCATCTTGAAATTTTGAAATGCATAATACTATAGATAAAATCTCTTTTTTTATAGTACTATAATTATTTTGTGCTTGATTCCAAACACCAGAATGGAATCGAACAATTTGCTCGGGTTGATAAGTAGTTTTTTGCTTAAGAATGCTGCTATAACCAATGTATGATGCATCAGTTTCAACGATTTTGAAGGAGTTCACTGTGAGACTGCCGAGGCAAGGAAGAATCTTGACATATTGCTTGATTTCTTTTACTATGGAACTATGAGCAGACGTCCAAGGAGTAGGATTATCTTGTTTCTATCAAAGAAGATTCTGCACCTTTTTCTCAGATTTTGATAGAACTCAGCAACATAATTGAGGGATCCTAAGAACCTTTGGAGTTGGGTTTTCTCAAGAATCTCATCAGGAAACTTGTTAGCAAATTGAATTAATCACTAGGACTTATTTGTGATTCATGGATATTGTATCCAAGGAATCGAATTTTGTAAATGGACATATTTTTCACTCCTGCATGTGGCTGGTTTTCATTTTCTTTTCTTTTTTTTTTTTTTTGGTGACATGTCCACACAAGAGAAGGAAGAAAGAGAATTCAAACTGATAACCTTCACTTTATAAGTGTGATCCACAGCTGATTGAACTACTATTGAGAACCAATTTTTATCATTCTAATAGACAATGTAAAGACATGTTTAATCTCTGAAACATCATTGAATTTTTCATATCATCCTTTGAAAATTCTGTGTTCCAAATTAATCCAGTTTTTCAAATGGAAATTATATGATTAGTTTGGAACATGAAATTTTTTAGGGATGAACTTGAAATTTGGTTGATTTTTCCAAAATATAAATATACTTGAGAAAATTATTCTTTCCCCCTACGAACTAAATACACAATGATGATTTTTCCTTATCAACTACCAACTTTACATTACGATCCTATCAAACTACCATTTTGTTACTAAAACCCTCATTCCGTCACTAAAGACCGTTAAGTTTGACAGTCAACCTTACTGTTCGCGACATTGTTCATGACATCTGTACTGTTTATGATACCATTCATGATTGACTGTTTGACTTAACGACTTTAACTGATAGATAAAAGACTTTTGGTAACGAAATAGTAGTTTGAGGAGATCGTAATGTAAAGTTGATAGTTAATTGGAAGAAATGGTTATCGTGTAATAGTTCATAAGGAGAAAAAATAATTTCCCCAATATACTTCAACATAAAGATGAAGATCGAGAGGGAAGCTTTTAAAGTCCATCTTATAAATTATAACTGTGCTAATGTTATGAACTTTTGCCTAAGAGGAACTTCTAAGTTCACAATCACGATCCCCCATATGAATACTAACATAAGCAGAGCTCCACAAAAGCCAGAAGGCATGGGCAAGAAAGCTGTTTTATTAAAAACTATTGAAAAGATAACACCAATCTCAGTGTTGATAACACCACCAATATGCCAACCTCGACCCTTTATCAATAATGAAAAAAATATATATAAAAAAATACAAAACTATCATATTAGTTTTACCAAAAATACAAAACTACATATATATTCACAGAAGTGCTACTTTGAGTGTTGAGTAGTAGTTGCTCACTGACCCAGTAGTTTCCTGATTCCAGCTTTCTGCTCTGCCGTAAGCCTTGTTGGGAACTTGATGTTGAATTTGATTCGCAAGTTCCCTCTTTTTGTAGGGTCCTTTTGGATTGGCATCCCTTCCCCAGGAAAAACTTCCTCATAGTTTGGATGAATCACATTAGTAATTGGGATGGTTAACTTTCTGCCGTCTAAGGTTGTCAGGTGGACAGTGTAACCTGTGAGGGCATCAGCCAAAGATATGTTTTGCGTGACAATCAAGTCATTTCCGTCTCGAGCGAACACACTATGGGGTTTCTCATCAATGATGAACACAAGATCTGCAGGTATAACATTTGGCTGCTCATTCCCTTTCTCTGGAAAGGTGATCTTTGTGCCCTTTTTCCAACCAGGCTTTATGTTGATGGTAAGAATCTCCTCCACTTTCATCGTCTTACTGCAAAACAGAATGAGTGAGAAAATATGCATGACATCAAGCAATTTCAATTGAGTAATGATAAATGCTACACCCCTCATCTTACTAAACTAATGCGACAATGCTCATTAGTTCTTGGATCAGTATAATTTAAAAAATAAAAAAATAAATTAAGGGCTGATAAGAACTGTCATATTAGCTTCGTAAGATAAGAGTAGAATGAGAATGTTGTAAAAAGTAACTAGCCAATAACTAGGCAATGATCTCCATATCTTGTCAGCATCAAGTGGTTTTACTTTGCCTACAGAACTGAAGATACCATACTAGATGAATTCAGGATGTCGTGAAAAGCATGGTTGTTTAGTATTCCCATTCCTATAAAATGCCGAGTAATTAGGATAATACCAATTATCTAAAATGAAAACTCATTAAAACATATTTAAAATTGAATATCATAATCTTAAAACATTTATTTTATTTGCAGCCAGAAAAGCAATTAATCATGTCTAGATCACATCACCGCCACAAAGAGCAATTCTCCAGTAGTTCTTCATAAACCAGCTCAAGTGGCAGTTGCTACTTCAAGGTTCTGTGAAGTAAATATCGACTTCATGAATAAAGCATTTCTACAGTATCATACCATACACACACCAAGAACAAGAAATAAATGATGCGTTTGTAGTGCACTACTCAAAATAACCTTTCTTATGTTATTTATTATTATTTTTTAATTTATTTTTTTTTACTTTTTCTGAGCCAAATGTTAAGGGAATCTTTCCTTCACTTCATAGTGAAATCCCACACTCTTGACTAAAAATTGACTTACAGGCAGCCAAGGACCATACAAGAAGCAATATATTTATAAAAATAAGCAATTTTTCCTCATTATTATCAAGACTAAACGACCAAAAGACAAATTTCCCAGGAAGGAATTTTATTAAATTGTGTTTCTGAAACCCTCCTAATATAGTGGAATAGGGTCCTCTTCAAATTCAAATGAAATGGAGATTGGAAATGGAGGGACCCGGTTCCTTATTTTAAGAGGGGAAAACTTGTCATTTTATTTTTTTGGCGACAATTTTGCCTCTATTGAATAAGGAACCGGCTCCTATCCATTAATGACCCTTCTCCTAATATAGCCTTACTGGTTTTATGTCGTTTTAAGACCCTAAACTGGTCACGCATTTCTGACATTTCTGTGTAAGAATAACAGATAAATTTTTAATTTTTATTTATAAGTAATTCAATCTCATGGGAAAAGGCAAGGGATGCAACCTAAGTACACATAAAGTATACAAGAGAAACCCATATTAAGAAGAAAAAGAAGAACAAAAGTTATATTTCTGAAAGGCATATATTACATCTACACAAGCATTCTATTAAAAATGTTATTATACCTTGATCTGTTTACATAAAATGATCTAAACATGACCTTGCAAAATTTGTTTGAACAACCCTGCTTTAATAGATCACAACAGGGCAAAGGACGTTTTATACTCCAAAAGGAAGAACATATCCCCGATTATCAGCCAATTAAAAACAAAACAATTCATTAATTTGAACAAACTTAGATACCGGCTATCACTCAGGTTAATATATGAAAACTACTCTCTAAGCCAAATCAAGTAGAAGTTATCAACAACTCAAAAGTGCAAATCCACTTTTTCCCCCAAAGTGACATATTCCATTAGAACCCAAATGCAAAGAAGCAAACTTTCAAATTGTAAAATGAATAATACTATTTAGTAGACAACTACGAATTTTGATACAACTGGAATGACATGGCAGTAAAAATCAAACTTTAAATCAGCAAGAGCTTGTAAAAATAAAAAATAAAAAATAAAAATCAATGGCTAATTTTCATTGTGATGTTATCCCAATTATATGACAACCGAATAATAATTTCTCTTGCAAATGCAAATGTAGTCTTTTTTATCAAACCAGCAAAACAAATTAATTACAAGGAATCAGAACAAGTCAATTACTCAATTTGATCAAACAACTAATACCCACAAACCAAATTCGCAGCCACGAGTGAAGAATCAAAATTTGAGCAAAGTTAAATAACCAATTAAGAAAAATTACTCACCCACTGATGTCAGCAATTTCTCTAGAGATCTTCATCTTCTTGGTAGCCCCCTTATATAACTCTTCAAGACTACAAGGCAACCTGTTCTCGATGGGAGGAGCTTTCCTAGGAGCACCTTGGTTCATAGACCCTCCTCCTCCTTCCCCAAAAGATGCAAATATATCATCACCAAAAATCCCACTTGAGAATCTTGACCCTCTCATGCCTCCACCACCACCTCCCATGCCTCCAAACGGGCTTGAATGTCCAAAGAACTCCGCAAAAATGTCGTCGGCGCTTCGAGGATTGAATCGAAACGTCGTCGGCCCATCACCGGTCGAAAAGTACGAAGCTCCACCGGGGCCAGCAGCAGCACCACCAGGCGGTGGCACCTGACCCTTTAGGCCCTCTTCTCCATACTGATCATATACTGCTCTCTTCTGGGGATCACTGAGAACCTGCAAGAATTCCCATCAAGAATTAACAAAAACCCAGCAACTTTTGCACGAACTCTGACAATGAGTGGTCGTTAAATTCAAATATTGAGAGAGAAAAATTGCAATATCCACATGTCAAAAGAAGAAAATCGCAGAGAGAAAGAGAGATTCCAAATTCCCAACACAAATTAAATAAAACCAAAACTTTTCAGGATCTTAGACATGAAATATACAAATATGACAAAGCAAGCTAAAAACCCAACAAAACCCAGAAATCCAATATGATTTGTATAGAAGTAACACATCACCCATGTTCTGGTGGAACACACAATACAAAATGGTAAGCTAATGTATAAGGAAAAGCACAAGTACCTCATAGGCTTCAGAGATCTGTTTGAATTTGGCTTCGGCTTCTTTCTTGTTGTTGAGATTCTTGTCAGGATGCCACTTCATCGCAAGCTTCCTGTAGGCCTTCTTCAAGTCCTCATCGTTGGCATTCCTATCGACCTGCAATATCTTGTAGTAGTCCACCCCCATATTTTGTTCCACTTCCCTCTTTCTCTTCCTCACTACTTATCCTTTCTATATTCCAAGTTCAGAAAGGCCAAAGCTTTCTTTCAATTGGACTCGGTTTTTGCTTGTAGAAGTTGTGCTTGATGTTAACGATGACAGCTTAGCTGTGATGCTGAGTATAAGCAGTGTGGTGTTGCGTCACATGTAAAGGAAGTGCTGCGAATGGCGGTCGGTACATTACATCTGATGGTTTGAGAATCCTGTAGAAAGTTCCAGAAATTGCTATGCAATTCTTCTGGACGAGATATTTTCATATTTATTAATAATACAATCTATGATATAATATAAAATAAAATCTTTAAAATTAAAAGTACCGAAACACCCTTTTATTTATTGCATAGGGTTTTGACTTTTGAAAGTGAATTTTCGTTTTGGTTTTGGTTTTGGGGAATATGCATGTGCGGTGCTAATTAGGATTTTTTTTTTTTAAAGGAATGCATGAAATGCAATGTAGTGGTTAAAATTTAGGAAAAATTTCATTTACTCTTATGAATTTATGTGTTTTTTGTAAACACTCTAATTTTTAAAGTCTTTTATTTTGGTGTATCGAACTTTCGTTTCATTCCAAGTACCTCTTACTGTTAGATATTAGAGTTAATAGAATGAGTAAAAAACTTTTATACGCTAAATTTTTAAAAACTTCAAATTTATCTTTATTTATAAATAAAAATTATTATATTAAAAAAAAAAGTGACTCACTTTGTGATCCACGACGGGTCACTTGTGACCCATCGGGCAAGAATGGGTGGTCCAACATTTCGAGAATTTCTCTCGGTCCAAACCCGGCCTTCCTTGCTCTGGCTAGCCTGCTCCTTCTTGTCCATGACCTTGATGGCAAAGAGGCAGTTGTCGAAGGACTTTAGCTGGGGGAGGTAGACAAAGTTGAGGTAGATTGCGAACCGGAGGTCCGGTAGGGCAAGCTAGCGAGTCGTAAACTCAGACCGAAAACTCAGACCGAATCTCATGGATGCCGTGGGTCGTTGGTGACCCAGTGACCCTAGGTGGTGACCCACCATCATTTTTTTGTTTTTAATAATAATAATAATATGACCTAGGGGTCACAATACTGGTGGGTTAGATCCACCGATAAACCCACAAGTCAAGAGTTTTTTTTAAATAAAAAATAAGGTCATTTTAGGAATTTCACACTTTTCCGTTAAGATTTAACAAAAAATCTTAACGGAATAGGGTAACTGAAACGAAACGAAAGTTCGATACACTAAAGTGATAGACTTTGAAGATTGAAGGGATGTTTACAAAAAATAAATGAGTTCAGGAAGATAAGTGAAGTTTGCCCTAAAATTTATCTTTCTTAGCACTCGTTTCATATCAAAGCTTTTCGCAGCCCATCTTTACGACTGTTAGACCTCCAACTATATAAATTTTACTTGTTTGCTACTGGAATACCTCTTGTTCTAGCTTAGTTATTTATTAAAGGCCTTTGGACTACTACCACCTTGTCCATTGGCTTGCCCTTAATTACCCATTGCTACAATCCCCAACTTTATTGATGGCTATTATCTCGTCTGTTTTATTTTCTTGTACGCAACATGCATTTCATAAACAGTTATCAAAAGTAGTAACCAAACAACGATCATTATTAATGAAATACAACGTCATATCCCAATAAGTACTTCTACGCTTACTCTCCTCTACGTGGAGTTTACTTCACTTCTGCAAATTGTTATATCTATACGAACAATATATATGGTTCATCGCCACATAACTCATTGTTTAGAGGCATCATCATTTTATGTTCATTATTATAGATTAAGACCTTGTGTAATAATCCCGTTACTCACATCATAAACCATATTCAAAGTAATTTAAAGATCTTTCATATGCACAATATATATAATCACAATAAGCATGCAAAAGATCATATGTCATATGCTCAAATAATTTATCACCAAATAACAACCTATTTTTATTCTCCCCATGACGCTCTAGGTAATCCCTCGATGAAGTCCATTGCTATTTTGTCTCACTTTCACTTGGGCGCGTTCCTTCTAGCCTCTAGTGCTCCGCCTTGACTAGTTGACAACTAGAGCATTGCTTAACATACTTTGCAATGTCCTGCTTCATGTTGCTTCGCCAATATGATCTATTTAGATTCTTAACAACACAGGTGCTCCTCATGGTGACGTACTTGGGCAAATAAAACATTTATCCAATAATTTCTTTAAGTGGATCTTCAACTCTTTTGGAGGCGCCTTCAATATATGTGTGGTGCTCGAACTACACTATATTCTGAACTCTTCCCTTCTCGAAGGCAATACTGAAAATTCCATTGAGAAAACGTCTTAAAAATCTCGCACCACTAGAATTTATCATAAATCCTTCTCGACCTTCTTCGAGGGTTCAACAGTGAAGGCCAGAAACGCTTGGTCTTTGTTCACGATGAGTTTTTTGGCGTGCACATGTAATACCCTTAAGTTCAACCTTGTTTAAATATTCCACAATTGGTATAATTAAGATTGGTATTGGTTGAATGTGGAAAGATGCAATTTTTGGAACTTTTTAGAAAAATTCTTGTAGGACCAAACGTTCGATTGGAACATCGAATGCTCGAGTCTGGACATTTGAATTCAACTTTGAACATATTCTAGTGGAACATCGAACGTTTGATAGTGTGTTTGGCAATTTTTTTTTTTTAACCATGGACACCTCAACCCTATTAGACAACCATGAGAGGTCTATAAATTCATCGTTGTCCAGACTTCCCATTTTGGTCGTCCTTTTCACCTCAAAACGTTAGATTGGAAAAGAGAGAAGGCTTGGAGAGAGAAAAGGAGGAAAACCTGGTTATTCCCTTCAAGATGTATCATCTCAGCTTTTACCTTTTTTTTTTTTTTTGACCTCTACTTCATGAAGCGTGATTGAATGGAGATTGAGAATGACCTCTACTTCATGGCGTGCAAATAGTCGATTGTTATCTCTAAAACGACTTTTACCTTGTTGGTTTCATTGTTAGTTTGTATAGTTCTTTTAGTATTGTTTCTATAGCCTTGTGAGCTATATATTAGTAGATATAGGTTATGGGTTTCAGTGGCGGATACACAAGGGGCAGGTGCCGAAGTATTTTTAATCCCAACCGAAAAATTGAGTAAACTCCCTATTCTTCTCTTATGTCAATTTTTTTTTTTTTTTGTATGGCCTCTCCAACACACACTGTGTTCCGGAGCAAAACAAGGAATAAAAGAAATGTAAGTTGATTTGATTTGATTTACTTCACACTGCACAAGGACAAGCTTGGAACTTTGGTGAAAATGGAGGTTCAATGATATAACAGGACGTTCGGTAGGGTTACCGAACAGGCCAAACAATCGACACAGTACGACTGAACATAAAGGTTTTAAAGTATTCTTCGTCTAGGACAAGGTCTGATATTAGAACCTTTGACGAATTTGAATGTTGGCAATGGATTGGCATGGAGGAATTACCTAGTGGGAACTGGGAAATTATGTGTTACTTGAAGGGGTGGGAATAGGCTGAAGGGGCTTAGGGGGAGGCCAGGGGTGTTTATAGATGCCCAAGGGTTTGATGATAAAGATGAAGCTTTATCTACAGTATTGCCATTTGTCAAACATTTGGTGTACTTTCGAACGTTCGGTGTATTGTTGGACCAATAATCCTAGGATTTTTAATCGAATGTTCATATCGTACAGTTTGAACATTCGGGTCTAGGATTACAGTTGACCCTTTGGACATCCAACATTTGAATGTTTGACATTGGTTTGACTCGAATGTTCGGCTATTCCACTTCGAACGTTTGACTGGAACAAAAGTCAAAATTCTTGCCCCCAACTATCCCTCAAAAGAAAAATGCTAGAAACCATCTTTTTATCTCATTTTTATTATTTTAAAGTTGATGTGGTTTTTAAAATCACAATTGAATTAAAATTCAAGTATAATTCATCTAAAAGTAAATGAAAATTTTAAAAGGCATACCAACTTTAAGAGGATAAGAAAATGGTTCATAGCCCTTGCTTGGCATAGACTAAATCTAAATCTTTATTTCGACATTTTTAGGGTTTTTTATTTTTCTTTTCTCAGAAAGAAACAAGGAGAAAAAGCACAACATAAATTAATAAGAACGATTTTCCCTAAACCACACAGAATCTGGAATTTGACCAAATATCACTAAATGAAATAGTGTAAGCATAAATTAGAATTACACACTAATAAAGCAATGAATTAATGTCTAAAAATAGCCATTTAAGCAAGAAAAAAAAAAGAAAAAGAAATAAGTCCTAACAAGGGATCTGTTTAGTGAACCATCTGAGAATTTTCACAGGAAGCTTCACAAGAGCCATAGCCATATTCGCAAGTCCTGTACAACATATGCAACATGGGCACAAGCAACTCAGCACAGACCTGAAAAACAAATCAAACAGTTGAAACATAATAACGTTATTTAGTATACTTTCATACAACTAAAATTAATAATATTACAAAATCGACAAGAACGAACTTATAAAACAAGGTCTATGCATGGTGCGTTTTTCTTTGATGATTTAGGTTTTGGCAAGGGAATCAAGTTCACGAGGAAACTATATTGAATGAAGAAACAGAGAAAAGATGGAGGAAAAGAAGATGAACAACTCACCCAATAACCCAAAGAACTGCACCCACAACGGATAAAAGCAATGCCACCAGCGCAAAAGGCAGCCCCAGCAAGAAACCCAATGGCCTGCAATCTCCCATTCTCTCTGAAACTTCTCTGTTTTGATTTTTCGGTGGATTCGTTGAAGACAAATTAAATGGCCTTTTCAAAGGAAATATTAAATATATACAGCGATGTGCCGCTGCAGACGCGAACATAACTGCCGCGTAGATTTCTATTTTGACAGAAGTGCCCTTGTAAAAGTATCAAGGAGACTTTCTCTTGTTTCCAGAAGTTGTTGGGTATTTTGGGAAGTTGGGTTTTCCGAAGCTTCTCCCCCTTTTCCTTTTTTTTTTTTTGGCCAACCAATCAGAATCCCGCTACGTGCCAACACTTCCCAGATGTTTTTCTTTTTCTTATTTGCTGCCAAAATTGAAATATGTTGAGTCTGCGTTGGGAATTGAAGGTGGGTCAAGGAAATGCAACTCCATATTCTTCTTTTGACCAAGAAAAATTATTATTAATTTTTTTTTTGAATTGACCAAGCACAATTATTATTATTGTTGTTATTATTATTATTTTTATTATTGTTATTATTATTATTATTTAATGTAATTTTCTAAGTTTTGGGTCTAATAAAAGGGGATAGATCATGGATAGCAAACTAAATATATTTAGGGTTAACTTTCTTTAAACTTCTAAATTAATATGTGATTTGACAAGTCTTCTTCAAATTTTAAAACCTCTCAATTTAAACCTGATAATTCAAGACAAGGATCATCTTCAATCCAAAATGGACTAGAGATAATCCATTTAAGGGTGAGGATGGCCCTAGAGGGGTTATAAAAACGCAATGTGTTCCATCCATTTAAAAATAATAAAATATTATTTAATATTTTAAAAATAAATATAAACTAAAATAATAATAAAATATAATAATTTTTTTTATTTTTGGGCTCTTGAAGTGGCCAAACCACCCCCCAAGGGCTATTGATTTGGCTTGGGGTGCCACCTCGAGGGTTGGGTGGCGCCACCTCCATGGCCTCGAGGTGGATCGACCACCCCAAGGGCCAAAAACAGAAAAAAAAAAAAAAATTATGAGTTTGGCCCTGCGAGTGGCCAATCCACCCCTAAGGGCTTTAGCCACCCCCCAACTGCCCTTGGGGGTGGCTTCGCCTTGGCCCTCAAGGGTGGATCGACCACCCTAAGGGCTAAAAAGAAAGAAAAAAAATTTTATGGGTTTGGTGGGTTTGGCCTGGTGACCAATTCATCCCTAAAGGTCATAGTGGTGGCTGAAGCCACTCCCAACCGCCCTTGGGGGTAGCCAGACCAAATAAGTGGCCTCACCCCAACCGCCCTTGGAGGTGGCTTTGGCCACCCCAGACCCACCCCCAAGGCAAAAAATATATATATATTTTTATTATTTATTTTTAAAATATTAAATAATATTTTATTATTTTTAAATGGGTGAAACATATGGCATTCAGGTCTATCATTTCCTTTTAGTATCTTATTTTTGGGGCAGAAGTTGGCGGCCCAGCCCATGTAAATTCACAGCTGCTTGGGTTTTGTATAGTAGAGACCAAAATGAAGTGGCCCATTAAAATGTTACGCGCATAAAATAAAAAGTCCAATTGCAGCCCAAGCATTCCATAAATACAAAATAGCCTACATCACGACCGAGTACCCAAAAACATACACCTGGCCCAAAACAAAAAGGAGAATCAAGCCCATTCAACAGTCTTGTTCGAGGTTTATTAAAGAGATCACATTTGTTTGTCATTGATCATTTCCAAAGGCAAAGCTTTTTTTTTTTCTTTTTTGGGGGAAGGCAAAGTTTACTTAGTGCCTTCAAGATTACCATTAATTAGTATAAAAAGTGGTAAATGTCTTTTTTTCGGTCAAAATAAAAAACAAACCACTTTCCAAAAAACATTTAATAAATAATTCACTTTTCAAAAACAAAACAGAGAAAGAGAGGTGGCCACGTGACCACCCCCAGCAGAGAAAAGGGGTGATTGCCCAACCACCATCCAAGAGAAGGTAACCATGTGGCTACCCTTATCCTCCACTTAGGGTTGCCGCACCACCACACTCTTTCTAATTTATTATAAGTAAGAAGCCAATTATTTCATACATGTTTGTGATGAAAAAAAAATACATGCATTTTTATCAAATGGTAAATATTACCCGATGAATGTAATATTCCATGATGGTCATTAATAAAAACGGATTTGTAATCCACAACAATTAGCTGCCTAAGACAAGGAGGAGAGACTAATTATGTTATCTTTATGTTAGGATTCAATTGTCTTCATCTTTAAGAGTTAGAGGTGTGCACGTACGTATATGTGTTCATCATGTAGGGTTATTTATTGAGCACTAGCGGTCGGGATGCGGCAATATCGAAGAAATTATAAATGGTGATCTCGCACCTCAAGTGGATTACTATCAATCATATCTTCTTTTTCACTTTAATAGTTATCAACATTCCATCAATCCCACAGTCCGAACCTATCAACTCTCTAATTATATTTTAATTAACAAAATTGTTAGCAATTTAAACAAGTGATCATTAAATATCGGGAGTCTCTGATTGAAAAGCACTTCTCTCCGAACACCAAAGTGGAATATCTCGGTGTCAACAACAGCTAGCTTTATATCCTGCTTTTGCTATGCCCTACAACATGTAGTTGCTCATAAATGTGATGAGCCCCCCATGAGTCTACTTCTTGTTGACTTGTGGTTGGTTCGAGCCACCATATGTACTTCCCTTATCCTTATTATTACAAGAGAAAATGAACTGGTAGCTCTCTCTTTCTCTCTCTCTCTCTCTCTCTCCAGAGTACACATGCAATATATGGACTGATCATTCTCAAACAAAACACTTGCTACCACAAACACAGTCAGAAAAAACCTGCATGAAAGACAAAAATGTTCTTCTCCACCACATATATATCTTCAGCTGCTTTCGACCTTGTCCTTAAAATATCATTTTCTCTTACAGACAAACAAGCCCCGGCCGGCCTGTTCTATTATTTATTCCTGTTGGAGATTCGTGAACTTGATGTAACAAGTAAGATGAAGTATTCATTCATGAAAAAAAAATATTAAAAAAAAAAAAAAAATCTACTAATCATTGCAGCATATGTATATGGAACTTATATTTCCCAAGAATTCAGTACCCATTACTTGAATTCACTGTCATTTTAATAATTTATTTGTAACTCTAGGTTACAGATTATAAGTCATTAAGTCTTAGAATATGTTTGGGATTGTGTTTGATAAATAGAGTTTTTAAGTCAAATTTTTTTTTTTTTAAAAGCTTTTTAGTTATTTTTGAGTTTTTTGGACCTTAAAAGCGCCTTTAATTTTTTTTTTTTTTTACACTGAACTGTTTTTTTTTTTTTCTTCAAATAGATTTTTTTAGTGTTAAATGTAGTTTTAAATACCTCAAACGCACACCAAAACATACCATTTTTCTTGAATAATCTAGGCTTTAAAACAGAAAAATCACAGTCGATTTGTTGCTCCATCCGCCTACGTTTTTGCATGAGATATATACATTCACATCAAATGAGACAAACATTTTATAATGGAAGAAGCCCCCCTTCTTCTGTTGATACAGAACTTTTACTTAAATCATATATATAAGAGATTTTCGTATATTATGATTGCATGTAGTTCTGCATGTCAATGAATATATATGTCGTTCCTGTACGATTAAGGAAACATTAATAGGTCCCACCTACGTAGCAAACTCAAAATGGTGGAGACTTTTCAAATACGCTGCAATTCGTGTTGATGTGTAGAATTTGTGGTTGGTCGATTTACTGGTTAATTTGTTAAAGGTAAATTTCAATATGAGCTATTAATTAGTTAAACGGGTTAAATTGTTAAATCACCACTTGTCACAAAAGTTTAAGCTTATAAAAAAAGATAAATTTAATCACTTAATCATCACTTTAACACTCTCCCCTCATTTGTAGGCTCAAACTTCCTTTTAATAGGTGAGATCCAACATGTGAAGTATTTAATTTAAATAAATGTGAATTAACGGAGTCAAAGTTCGATCCAAGGACTTTTTGGCTCTTATAAAATGTTAAATTCCCAATTATCCTAAAAGTTTAAGCGTATAAGAAAAGATAAATTTAATCATTTAATCATCATTTTAATAAATATGATTAAGTGAGTGTGGGCTCAAACAAATATCTTAATCTTAATACGATTCATTTAATTGGTAACACGACATGAGCCCCATAATTCATTTAATAAACAAGTCGTGTTGAGTTGACCAAGGCAAACTTGCATAACCCAAGTAATGAATTAACAAGTCATGTTGGATGATCTAAGCATGACCTGTTTCGACTTGTATATAAAATTTAAATGCAAAATTTATATCAATTTTTGCCTTTTAGGACTTTGTTTTTTAATTGTTAAAAACAAAAATCTAATTTAATTTATAGCAGGTCACTTATGGGTTAAGCGAGTTGACATGGGATTGATTCGTTAATAAACAAATTAATTCGGGTTGACACCAAATCTGATTATACAAAATTGAACCTGTTAATTTTGTATTAAATTCATGTAAGGTTTGTAAGTTACGTCAAAAATTGTTAACCCTAGTCCATACTATAATTATCAACTAAAACCTCCAATCTAATTTTTATTTTTATTTTTTACTACATAATATCATCATACTGAAATTAATTAATTCGGAATAAAAAAAAAAGTTAATATATTATATAAGGAAATATATATATATATATATATATATATATATATATATAATGACTGAAATAGGGTCCAGAAATGGAAAGGGAATTGAGATGCATGAGATGTAGAGAAATTGAGGTTTGAATTATTGAAGAGGTAAGGTTGGTGGGCCAGGTGAGGGCTAAGAGGGGTTTGGATTGTGGTGACGGGTGGGGGGACCGGCCGCTTTGGAATTGACCCGATTGATTGAGAAGTATGGATTCCGATTTGGAACATAATTACCAGCAACAACAATTATTGCCGTTTTGAGGACCCCATTAGTGACGTGTATGTCCATGTCCAGCAGGACCATTCATGATTTATGTCCTTCTTCGGAGTACGTACAGAAGAGTCAATTTGCAAATTGTTCGTTTCATTCATGGTCCCACTCCCTTCACATATATATATATATATATATCCATATGGCCTGGCCTAGAATTAAAGATCATTTGTTTTAATGGGAGTTTTTAATGATAATATTTCTAAAGTAAAATTGAGGGTATTATATATGAGAGAGAATAAAGACTGAAAATGAAAAAAAAAAAAAAAAAAAAAAGAAAAAAGAAAAAAAAGAGACTACTTCTATCAATTTTAACCTCTAATGTTGACATAATGATCATTGTTTTGACACAAGATGGTAGTTTGACGTATATAAATGTCATTTTTGTTTTAAGAGTTTTGTGATGTAAATGAAAAGGCGATAGTAGTTCGGCAAGGCAAAGCGTATTATTTTTTTAAAAAAATATATAAATATTTTGGAAGCCTAGCTAGCTACCAATGTAACGCACCATTCATATGTGGTCATACCTAGAAGTTTGTAGCATTTTATACGACTTCTATGGTCGATACGTCTTGATCACATATGCCATTTTTCTAGGCATTTTTGTAGATAAAGACTCATCTTGTTTTGTTTTGTTTTATTTATTTATTTTTCTATAATTGACCATTTGTCCTATTAGAAGCGTTCCAAAAAATTCTCTAAGTAAATAGCTTTTAGATACAGAGGCCGCACACCGCCTAGCCAAGGAGGAGTTGCAAAGAAAGAATAAGATAGTAGAGGGTGGACGGGGGTGATTTTGGCATGATTGCTTCGATGCTCAAGTTGATGATAAAAGGAGAACATAAATTCTTGGAGAATTAGAGCAAGAAAGGAATACCACCATAATACTTGAATTAGATCAAATCGAAAATGATTAGATTTGTAAAAGTTAATCTCAAACATGGTTTTAAAATTTGAATTCCAATGCTCTTTTTTTTTTTTTAACATATCCGCATAAGAAGAGAGAGGAAAATTCATACTAATAACTTCTGTTTCTTTAGACGTGATCTTAAAACCGATTGAGAGGTTTAATGATGGCAAATAACAATACCTTATACCAACAATACATGGTTTTTTTTTTTCACAAAATTTAGGTATTTTCTCAACCGCCTATGAAAGTAACCCAAACCAAATTAAAGTGAAATAAAGATGTCTACAAATTTAGGTACATGTAGGCATGTAGCCACGTAGATCGACTTGTCCTAAATTAACTCATCACCTCATGCATTGACATGACGAGTGACAAAAATGTCTCAAGAATGTACCTCTTTCTCAAGGAGACAAAATTTAGTTCATCAACATCTAAAATCCGTACAAATTAGTCGTGCTGTCTAAGGGTGTCAATTAACCGTCTGTCAACTACTAACTATTATAATCGTTTAACCCCTTAACCGCTATAACCGCTTAACTGCCCAATCGCTATAACTACCTAACGGTTAGCGGTTATAGGGTTTACTAACCATAACCGCTAACCGCTTTTTATATACTATATTTTTATAATTATAATTATAATAATATTTATACATATAACATAATCAATTGATCATTAATGATTAAACTCATTTTTGTTTTAGATAATTAAATCATAATTTGAGTATTAATATATTATCATTATAATTTATATTATTATATTACATGATCAATTAATCATAAAATTATTTGATTATATAATAAATTATACATACATATTCATAAGTCATAAGTTATAAGTATGCAAGTTCATATTAATACAATAATGAACAATTAAGTATCTATAGACTTAGTTCCAATGTATGTTATTAACTTATAAGTCTATACATGTTATAAATTATAATTATACATTATACATATATGCAATTATGTATATTGAATAATATAAATGTAAAAGATCAATACTTAATTATATGATTTAATAATAATTCAAATACTTATTAAAATTAATAATATTAGTAAGGTACAATAATAATGTGATTTGTATAAATTAAATTAATTAATTGATATTGGATTAAACAATCTATTACTTATAACCATAATTGAAGTATTATAGTATTATCATTATAATTTATATGATTATATAATAACAAATTATTCATATATAATATTTATATATATGATATATTTGTAACTTTGTAATAATATATGATATGTTATGTAATAATATATATATATATATATATATATATATATATATATATGATATGTTAGCAACAAGTAACATAAACTACATAAGTAACATAATTATTAATTAGTTTGTAGTTACATATTAACTAGCTTTGTAAGTACGTATATCATATATTCTTATTATAATATTTTGTAATTTAGTATATATTAAGTAATTATGTATATTAAATAATATAAATGTATAAGATCAATACTTAATCATATGATTCAATGACAATTCAAATATTTTATTTAAGTTAATCATATTATTAATGTATAAAGATAATGTGATTAGTATAATATTAAATTAAGTAATTAATATTGGATTCATTAAATAATGTGTTAATTATAACCACAATTGAATCAAAGTATTATTACATACTTTATACTTATAAAACAAATATCGCATTATCTTATATTCTTATATCTAAGATAATTTTATTATATTAATATGAATTGTGATTTGTGAGATAATATAATCATTTAATTTAAGTATGAGTGTATGACCATTAGATCATTAAAAATTTAGGACTTAGGAGTTTGAGTATTACCATTAGATAATAAGTTCAATTAAAAAAAGTTTATAAGTAAATATGATAATAATTTCATAAGGAATGAGACCATTTATAAATTTACTCATCTTAGTATCATAGTATGAGTATATGATATTATAATAATAAAAGCCCAAAAACGCCTAAAAAGCCCAAGAAAAAGCCTAATTTTTAAAAAAGTGGTTAGTGGGCGGTTACCTATTTCACTAACCGCTAACCGCTAACTGCCTAACAATTAGTGGTTGCGGTTAGTAATATTTATTAACCACTAGGGCGGTTACGGTTAGTGGTTATTATCACTAACCACTAACCGTAACCGCATTGACACCCCTAATGCTATCAACAAAAAAAATCTTCAAACGAAATTTTCATTCATAGGCTTCGTTTGGTAACCGGGTTAGGGTAGATATTGTTTGGGTTTTGACTTTTCATACGGTTTGAGGCCGAATGTAAGGTTAGTTTCAGAAATTATTTTAGGCTGTTTATGACGATTTTACCCTTGTTTCCCAACCAGACTACCATAGAGGACGAGACCCCCTGCGAATCCCCCTCCATCTTCACCCCTGCTTAACCATTTCAACCCCCTACAAATTCCCCTCCATTTTTTGACTCAAAAAAAGCTTCAAATAAGTTCCAAAAAAAAAAAAAAAACCAACACAAATCCTATTGTCCAATTCTTGAACCCATATTTTTGTAGCATGATCCAAACAGTCTCAAACAAATACCCAAAAACCAATGACAATAGAAATTCCAAATTTTTCACAGCAAATTTGGAAAATTCTTCAAACATGGATGATATCCCAAGTGTTCCAGAAAAGTGGCGCTAGCGGTGGAGCCACCACAAGCGGCGATGGATCGAAGAAGACCCACCTAAGCTCCACCATAACCCTTTATTCAGAGTCTAGCTCGCCCTCCTCAGTCTCACTCCCACCACTCCTTGACTTCTCACCCTACACCGCCATTGCCGAAAGTGGCTCCTCCGTCAACCTCACCAACTGTGAAGGCTGCTAATAGCCCTATTTCAAGCAAGCACGTGTCCTGTTTCTCCACCATTGCCACAGTCTCTGCTGCCACTACTAGCTTCAACCTTGCTCCTCCACCTCAGCATATCGCCGCCGTTGACCCTAATTGTCGCTACCCCAGAAATGTCATCGTTTCCGCTTTCCCAAGCCTTAGGTTGTTGTAGGAGAATCTTCAGCTGCCTTTCTTTTTCTCCTAGGCTGCGCCACAACCCCCTACGCTTCACAGTGGCTCAGCCGACCTAGGTGGGTGCAACAAAGCCGAGTATTTGTGTGAGCGTGCCAATATACAAGTGTGAACATGTTCTTCTCTTCAAACCAGTGTGAACACGTTCTCCTTGTCTGACTTGTGTGAGAAGACGATACCTTTATGGGTATTTCGGTAATTTAGCATTTTGGGGGTTCTTTCTTGGTTGTAAATTTTTAAGAAAAAGACAAAATATGAATAGTAATCATGCCTTGAACGGTGTCTTCCCCAAACCCCAATCCTGTTGTCAAACACCATCTTAATGTGCTTGGTTGAAGTGGGGGAATATGAATTTAATAATTTAATTGAGTTTAAATTTTATTTTATTTTAGATTCTACATTCGAGACAATACTGCAATTTCAGTTTTGTCGACAATTATATTAATTTATTTACGAGAAGAGTCGTTTACTGATAAACGCTTATCAATGACTATAAAAAAAAACATAATATGATAAATATAAAGTGGACTAATAAGAAAGAGATATGAAATCGAAAAAGTATATAGCCATTTGCAGTAAAACTTTTTATGAAGGTACAATTCACATTTGGCCAGAAAAGAAAAGGTGGCAACCTTTATGTAAGTGGACCGACAGATTATGTCAATTGGGTCATTCAGCAACTACATCAATGGCCCCTCATTTACCACAAGTGATCTCAAAACCAATGGAAATACAAACTTTGTCCCGTGTATTTTGATATTTTGATGAATATCAAAGACATGAAGTTCTCTGGTGGTCGAGAGGTTTATCCTGTTTTTTTGAACGGAAAATATTTTTCTAAAAAATAACCTAATTGAAAATATTACCAAAGATTAACAAATACTTTTTTATATTTTCTTATAAGTTTTATCTAAGGAGATGTGAGGAAGAGAGATTTGACAAAGAGAAAGATATTGTCATGTGAACAACAGAGAAAAAAAATTCTATTGCTGTGTGAATTACTATTTCTTTTATATTTATTAAATTAAAAAAATGCTTTTTTTTTTTTAAAAAAAAAAGGCTTTAATACTTCTCCAGTTCTTCTCGTGTGTGGGTTCAAACTCCCATTTAATAGACGAGGTCAAAGACATAGAATTTTCAATTGAAATAAAAGGTAAATTAAAAGAATCAAGGTTTGAATTATTACCTCATCGTTTACATATTTATTCTTAAGATTGTGACGCCTAAGAATTAAGATTTCCAGAAATGTGACTATTCCCACATTTGATTATAATTAGGAATTTAATAGGATTCCAAAGAATATGATTTTTTTTTTTTTTTGGACATGATTTTCATATGATTTACTTCTAAGCATTATATATGTAGAAATTATTTAATATTTTTCTGTTCAAGTTGCTGTAGATTTATGTCAACCTGATTACCCAAAAAGCAAAACTAATATTATAATCCCATGTTTACCATGATGTTGGTACTTTTTTTCTAATGTGTCAACATAAGATGAGGATGAGAATTTGAACTAATGATCTCCGTTTCATAAAGCGTCGTTCCCAACCGATTAAGCTACCTCTTAAGGACCCATGATGCTTATACTATACACGTATGATGTAGTAGTGCAAGAAAAGTTTGAATTTTTGGCCCATTAATCATATGTCTTTTAAAAATAATATGTGGGTTTATTCATATGTGGAATTGTTGAAGGAAAGGTTAATTTGCTAAGCTGCTCCTTGGTGAATATATGTGGGTGTAGGAAAGAATGTGACATTTTATGATTGATTGACGTTATATGGAGAAAATCAGAAAATCAAGTTCCTGTTAGAAATAGATCATGAACATAGAAAAAGAAATCCTCTTAAGGTGCATTATGTGTCACTTTTTTTTAAGAAATTATTTGCCTCCGCCAAATTTGGATGAATTGGTATATATGCAAAGAGTTACAGTAAATATTCCTATAGAATACAATGGATCTATAAAAAAAACCTATGTTGTTTGGTTACGTTTTGCATAACGAAACCAAACTTGAACACCTTCAAATTTTTTATCGATCCTAGCAAAAGAAAAACTCTAATTTTAAAACTACACTAAGAAATAAAAGAGGTACTTTTTTTTGGGGGGGGTGTATATTAAAAGTGTACAGTAGTGAACTATTTATAGTTGTTAAAATAGCAGTTATTTAAAAATAAATTGTTATTCTAATAGTAATTAATTATTACTTTAGCAATCATTAAAATCTGACCATCACATCTCAACGGACAGATAATCTTGACCATTAAATTAAATTAATGGTCATGATCTGATCGCATTTGAGCTCTAATAGTTTTTGTCAAGCTCCAAGTGCACCATCAAGGTGCCACTGGTGCCCTATAGCCCATTGCCACTCATGCACATATGCATTAATTCGGTGCTCTGCACCATGCTAGAGTATACACACAAATACATACACTTGAAAAGCAAATGTCTGCACAAGGAGAGGAAAATAGGGGAGAGGGTTCTAAACTAATAACTTCCGATTCATATGACGTAGTCCTTAACTGATTGAGCTACCCCTTGGACATGATATAGGAGCCATGCATAACTATGATGATATTAATTCACCATATAACTTTACATAATAGTGAAAAGGATCACGCAATATTTGAAACATTCATGGATAGAACAAAGCAAAATGAACTTTGATAAGCCATCAGTATCAACATATATACGATTCCAGGGGCAATCAGTTGATCGCAAATTTTTAAGAATATCTTTCTCAAACTAATAATCATATATATATCATCAATATTTTCATGATTCACGTTTAGAGATTTTAGATTTTGGAGAAATATAATACCCAAAATAAAACTTTTATACAATGTATACTACAAGAAAATAGGTCTTCAGCAACGATATTTATTGTTGCTAAAAGTCCAAAAGTCTTCGCTAATGACTTTTAGCAACGATATATCATTGTTGATAAGTCTTTGCAAAAAGTTTGACCTTGTTACACACTAGTGACAACTTTTAAGTTATTGTTGATAACTCCTTATGAACAACGACAAAAGTCGTTGATGATAATGTTTGGAGTCATCGTTAATAAATTCAAAACTCATAACAAGAACAAGATGTCGTTGCTGAAAATAAGTTAAGAAAACCAAAACAACATGCATTACTCAAAAATAACCATAACAAAATTATCACATAGTATAAGAAAACCATAATAATATTGAATTAAAAAAATATAATAGAATCAAAAAGTTAAAAATTTCGTCAAGTACCATATTAATAAAATAAAAAATAAAAAAATGGGACGTGGACATTCTTACTAGTTAAAAGAAATAATGTTAGGTGCAGCTCATCGCTCAACGAATGAAGCATTAATTATCCCGTAGTGTAGAACAAGTCCTTATTGACGAAGTTCCTAATTACATTTTAGATATTATCTCTATAAAGTGTTGTGCTTCAAATTATTATGATTTATATATCGCTAGATTTAAAAAATAAATAAATAAATAAAAACTTAAGTTCCAGGGAATTCCCACCTCTCTTGACGGAAAGGAATCAGAAGGAATAATTACAACCAAACAAGCTAATTAATCTTTTAAAATTCTCAAAAATCTTAAAAAATAATCCTATCCTATCCAAAAGCCCCATAATTTCCCACTCAGTCAAGGTGCGTGTAATTACTTGACCAAATCTGAATAGTCAGCTTTTGCCCATGCGGAAGAATATATACATAGAAGGACTAAAGATGAGTAGGACAATATCTTATCCAAACCCATGGGGAGAATGATCCTCTCCATTCTATGGGGAGAACAAATTTGTTTGGACAACTATGTCTCTTTAAATACATTAAATGGATCCTCTCCATTTCACTTGAAATGGAGAGATCCATTTCCCAAACATGGATTCACATCAATAAATGAAATGGGATTTGGGTTATCAATATTTTGATAATTTTGAGGTGCACTGAATTGATGATTATTTGAGAATAAGAATGAGTATTATTGATAGGACAACAATTTTCTCTAAACCAGAAATATCCTTCAACTCATTTAAAATAATGCAAAGTATTTATAAACATTTAAAAAGAACATTAAATTTAGTCTACATTAATAAACCACTATACGAGTAGCTAAAATAAAATGACTATTTTTATTCATCCATTTGATAACAACACATGAAATGACCTAAAATACCCTAACTCTAAAAGAATTTTACCAAAAAAATTATTTTGTTTTTCATGACAACCAAAATACTATTTTATTTTCTTGGCACAAAAAAAAAAAGAAAAACAAAAAAGAAAAACTTATCGCCACATGGTTGGCCAGTGATGTAGATCACCAAGGGAGCTATTTGGAAATCTTGTCCGGAGCACGGGTCTAGCTTGTTTGGACATGCCATCAAATAAGGAGTTTCTGGAAATCACGTCTGGACACGAAAGCTAGTCGTCCGGATGCTTCTATGTTAAGTTATGCACATTTTAAGGTGCATGTCCAAACAGGGGTATGTCCCGTCCGAGCCTCGTAGGATTTCTATTCCGACTTTAATTCGTATTTCTTTTAGTTTATTATTAGGTTTAGAGTTTGGGGCCTATAAATATATGTTTATTGACCCTAGAAACGAAGTTTTTGTTTATGATTGAGTTTGTTTAATAACAATTACTTATAGTTGAGTTTCTTGTTGATTTTCCTTCAAAATCTATAGAGTATTTAGCGTTTTAGAAAAGATTTTTTTGATTACTTGATATAATCAATATCTATAAATAGTTATCAGTTCGTTCTTGTTGTTCTTTGTTGTAACCACTAAGTCACACTATATCAGTCAGTCACCCTCTTGGGGTAGTCGACCAACCTAAGAGAACAATCAGAGATGGTAGCAACACTCTCGGTGGTATTGTTAGGGTGGCCTACCCATTGGGATGAGTTTTTTTTTTTTTTTTTTATTAAAAAAAAGAAAAATTATCATTTTTTTTTTGGGTCAAGAAAAAAAAAGGGTCAAAAGTAATGGATTTTTGAGAAAATGCTATTTTATTCATGAGGGAATAACTATTTGTTACATTTTTCAACATAACAGTTATTCCTCATTTTAAAAATAGGGTTAAATACTTAATTAATCCATAGGATTTGGAAACTTTATTTTTTCCTCCCTAGGGTTTGGAAAGTGATTAAATTAGTCCTTGTGGTTTTGAAAAGTGACCAAATTAGTTCATCCGTCAGTTGACCGTTAGTTAACTTAACAGATTGACACGTGGACCAATTAGAAATTGACACGTGGCCATTTAATTAATTTTTTTTTAAAAAAATATTTTTCAAAAAAAAAAAGAGAAAAAAAAATATGGGGTGGCTACGGCCACCCCCTTGGCTCCATGGGGTGGCCGAAACCACCCCCAATGGGTACTTCAACAATCGCCTTCTCACCATGTCTGAAGATGATTTACCATACCATGTTCGAATTACTCCCGCCGATGACCTTAACACTGTCGGCCGCTACGATTTCAATGGTCACCTTCGTTTTGCAATGATTGCTCACCCAAAACTCGATCTTGTCTCCGGCGAGCTCTTCACTCTCAGCTATGACGTTGTCCAGAAACCGTACCTCAAATACTTCCACTTCTCCTTAAATGGGGCAAAATCACTCGACGGTGAAATTCCTCTGTCTTAGCTTACCATGATTCATGACTTCGCTATTACAGAGAGGTTTATGGTCATTCTGGACCAGCAAGTTGTGTTTAAGCTCCCAGAGATGATTCACAGCAGCTCTCTGGTCGTCTATGACAAGAACAAGATTTCCCAGTTCGGAATTTTGGAAAAGAATGCCGATGCTTCCGGGATCAAATGGATCGAAGCCCTCGATTGCTTTTGCTTCCATCTTTGGAACGCTTGGGAGGACCCTGAGACCGACGACGTCGTAGTGATTGGCTCTTGCATGACTCCTGTGGACTCCATTTTCAACGACTGCGACGGACTCCAAACACCGTTGGGGGTGGTTTCGGCTACCTCCTTGGCTCCCTGGGGTGGCCGTAGCCACCCTAGTTTTTTTCTCTTTTTTTTTTGAAAAATATTTTTTTTAATTAAAAAAAATTAATTAAGTGACTACGTATCAACTTCTAATTGGTTCACGTGTGAATCCGTTAAGTCAACTAACGGTCAACTGACAGATGGACTAATTTGGTTACTTTTCAAAATCACAAGGATTAATTTGGTCATTTTCTAAACCTTAGGGATGAAAAAATAAAATTTTCAAACCCTAAAGACTAATTAAGTATTTAACCCTTAAAAATAATAGCTACTCTTTTCTACAAACCAAGGGTGAACACAAGGTAGACCCCCAAAATTTAATTGTCCAACGCCAAATCAAAATTTATGGTTTTGCTTTGAGTGGAATAATTATTTCATTTTTAATTGGGTCCTTTCTAATTACCAATTATGTCTAAGGATATATTGGAGATTACATTTAAGAGGCTTAAAAATACTTTTAAAACTCAAAAATTTCGTTAGAAGAAAAAAGTACTCATTTGATAAAAATAATTAAAAGCACTTTTGATGGTCTAAAAAGCTTAAAAATGGTCAAAACGCACTTTTGGTAAAAACTTAAAAAAATAAAAAATAAAAGCTCTATTTTTCAAATACAATCTCAAATAGACTCTTAAAATTATATTATATACAATTATTTTAAAATTTAATCTACTCGTTTTATTTTTCTGTTACCAAAAAAAAAAAAAAACCGAGATTCCTGGGCTCTTTCAAAAATGATGAATAATTATTTTTTAAATTTAATAGTTGAAATTTTGTCACACTATTATTTACTATTTTTAAAATGTGATAAAACATGAAAAATAGTAAAGTGGTAAATATTAAATATTGGGTTGGCAAAAATAGTAAAGATTGATATAACAAAATCAAAATAATTTAATTTTAAAATGATTGTGTATAGTAAAGTATCCTGAAAATGATAGAGGACCATAATGCAAAGTAATTGGTTAAGGTACGTACAATGGAATTATACAAGACTTATTTTTATGCTCTAAGGAATCTATACAATGATTGTCATAATAATAGAGGGTGTCCCACTTTTATATTGTTGGATCGTGACAATGCCTATTAACTATTGAATTCAATTTTTAATAAAAAAAATTATTTAATTGTCACATTATTCTTGTGGTATATATGAGTATGTAGCATTACTTTATCGGAATAGGAGTCTCTCAATTTCATGCTTAGAGTTTAAAGTTTAGGCATTTAACGATGAATATGAAGTTAATATTAATATAAAAATCATAATATGGATAATAGCATTCATTTTATTTGAAATGAAAATGACTCTTGTCCACATGCTCAAGTAGGGCTGGCAGTAAAAGTTGCCTTGTGTGCCATGCTAGGGTTTTCAAGTTTCCTTTGTGGTTGATGGTGATGTTCTTTTACTTTGTGGAAGCAGAGAAATAATTAGTTGTTTTGCTATTTGTTTCTTGTCTTATGTATATATGCTAGCATTATTATAAGGCGACAAAAGAAAATACCCTTTGATTGCTTGTGCTGGACATTGGGGATGCAAGTAGACGTGGATGTTACCATGTACCCAATTGTTGAACAATTAAGAAAGAATCATTACATGATACCTGTCTCTACATGTACCACACAAATTTTTCGCAGCTTCCTATTTTATTTTATTTTATTTTATTTTTCCCTTTGAGCATTAAAGGTGAAAAGAAGAAAAGAAAAGAAAAAATAATAATGAATTCACAATGAACTTGTACTAATTTCGTGTCGGTCATTCGTTTTATTGATGATTAGGATGACCGAACAGGCCACTTCTGAGCATTAAAGGTGGAAAGAAGAAAAGAAAAGGATTTTGCGAATTTATGTTGAGCTCGTATTAAGCTCGTGTTGGTCATTAGCTT
Source organism: Carpinus viminea (assembly GCA_013348765.1). Lineage (NCBI taxonomy): Eukaryota > Viridiplantae > Streptophyta > Magnoliopsida > Fagales > Betulaceae > Carpinus > Carpinus viminea. Next base: position 31,610,332 of record CP054673.1, read on the forward strand.
TATTGATGACTAGGATGACCGAACAAGCCACCTTTAAGCATTAAAGGTGAAAAAAAAAAAAAAAAAAAGAAGAAAGTTTGCGAATTTATGTTGAGCTCATATAAGTTCGTGTTGGTCATTGGATTTATTGATGATCAGAATGACCGAACAAGCCAACTATAAGCATTAAAGGTAAAAAAGAAGAAGAAAAAAAAAGTTTGATAACTCAGCTTATATTAAGTTCGTGTCGATCATTAGCTCTATTGACAATTTGGATGACGAAACAAGCCAGCTTTCAAATAAGAGGAGGTTGGAGGAAAAATTGGAAGCAATCTTAAGAGCAAGTCAGCTTATATTAAGTTCGTGTCGATCATTAGCTCTATTGACAATTTGGATGACGAAACAAGTCAGCTTCCAAATAAGAGGAGGTTGGAGAAAAAATTGGAAGCAATCTTAAGAGCAAGTCACTTGTCAAGTTGTCACGTTGGTTTGAAGATCAAAGTCATGTATTCGATCATATCGCCTTAAAAGATTGTGATAACAGCTTACCAGCTTGAAAAGCCAGCTTACTTACTAATGAAGGCAAAATAATGTTTCATTTGATCAGGTAGCAGCCACTCACTTGTCATGTGTCATGAGCTAGCAGCCAGTCAACCCCTTTTGTTTTTTTTGCTGGCTACGCATGACTTGGGCATTATCTTTGTTTTCTTAATTTCAAGTTATTATTATTATTATTATTATTATTATTATTTCTTTACTTGGAGTAATGATTTATACCTTACTAGAATTGGATTACTATCTCGTTATGTTGATGTTATATTGTCAATTCATCTTGAAATCAATTATTGTTAAAATAGAAAATAAAAGTCAATGGTGAATTAACAATGCTAAGTCAATATAATGAGATAATGGTATTGTATATAGTATTATTCTTTTATTTTTGAGAAAATGTTACATACCACACAAGCATCTCACAATTATTCCGCAAAGCTAATGTGGCAAGGTCACTAAGCTGTTAGATATATATTTTGTTTAATAAATGCTAATCCAATGGTTACTAGACATTGTCACGTCAGCATAATTTACATGTTATTTGTGAAATTTTTATGTGGCATGTAGCGTTTATCTTTTCTTTTTTATTTATATACATTCTCCATTACTTTTCAAGTAATGTTAAAAACTACATTTTTATCTTACAATTATCTAATAATGTTAATGTAGCAGTTTTAACCAACTTTTAGATTAACTATTGTTAAAAATAAAAATTCAAGAGTTGATTGAGATTGTCATGTTAACATTGTAAAATAGCTATGAGATAAAAAAGTGGTATCTAGCATTAATTTTACTTTCCCTATAAAATAATGCTACAAACTATATTTTTATCTCATAATTATCTTATAATGTTGATGTAACAAACCTAACCAACTATTCCATTAGTCTTTAGAAAGAATATATATATCTAAAAATTGGTTGCTTGTGCTCTTGGTTCTTGTCCTATTCTCTCACTTTTTAAAATTATCATTTGGATCGGTGTTGTCATTTGAGTTTCACATATAGACCTCACAGATCTAACGAAAGAAAAATGTATAGCACATCCTCGATCTATAAAAATTATTCTCCTCTCAAAAATATAAGGAGAACAAGACGCAATGAAAAAGGGAAATATACCCAAAACCAAAATGATGGAGCACCTAGTCCTAGTGGAAGACACATGAATGGTTTTGCAATCGTTTTCTAGCTGGCATGCAGAGTTGTTATGTGAGTCGCGATGCCAATAATGCCGCACATGGTTTAGCCAAGGCGGCAACAAAACAAGCCATAAAGCAATTTTGTATCTGTTGATAATATATATATATATATATATATATATATATATATTATGAAAGTTATAATGATTGTATTTTTTTTTCAAATAAAAAAAAAAAACTTACCATGCAAAATCTTAGTGGGAGACATGTATCGAATTATAATCCTTAATAAGCCAAGAGGAATCTTGGTATTAACCATTATATATATATCTTGGTATTAACCATTAAGTATTTTTTTATTTTTTAATACAATTTAATATTACATAAAAATATAATTAGTTTTGAATTATTACATTATATATATATATATATATATATATATATATTGTAATTTACCTATACTATATTTTTAGTTGTTGGCTTTTGTTAATACTTGGACCACCCTTTGTGAAATTTGACGAAATGGTTAGGCTAGCAGGAATTTTTTTTTTTTTTTTAAAAAAAATTTAATTTTTATTATCCTCTCTAAAAGAGAAGATGTAGCCCAGCCGGCCCTAAAGAGAACATTTGACCTCTCTCTAGTTTTTTTCCTCCTTCCTTCTTTTGTTTTTATGCACTCTTTTTTTTTTTTTTTAAATAATTTTTTTTTTTTTTTGTCTCCTGTTTTTGGTCTCCATCACTGGTTTTAGCAACAGCCACGTCACCCCTCCACCTTGTCAACTCGCCGCCTCATCCGGTCTTCAACTTTTCCTTTGTTCTAGTCGCCTTTGGGGTTTTAGATTCGGTCTAATATAAGCTATATTTGTTCCTTTTGGGTTTGCCAAACTAACGACATGCCTCTCCCCTGCCTTCTCTAGCTTATCCACCACCTGTCGTTGCCCTCCTTGTCGCAACACTGCCACCACGTGCATTGAGTGGCCTACATGTGCCAATGTGGGAGCTTCACTCTCCTACATGTACGGTTGTTGCTTCACCTTCACCAATGCTGCTATCTGCTGGTTTTGTATTTTTCTGTATTTTAAATTATTTTTTTTCAGTTTTATTTTTATTTTTATTTTTTAACTTGTTTGAACAATGATTGTCTAGACCCTTGGATTGTGGATATGAACAGTTTTATAACTTTCGAGTTAAAGAAGATGAGTTTCGGCATTGGATTTTTTGTTCCCAGGGCTGAGATTTATGAACTACCTATGTATTGAGTTAAGTCTATTTGAAACAAATTTGTTGTTACAATTGAAGATTAGTCTGTAGGCTAAATGTCAGATTGTTATATGACTTCAACTATGATTTTCTAAAAACTTTTACTTTGTGATGCATTCATCAATTAATGAGATCGAAATGATTTATTCTTTAAAAAAAATTCTTTTTTTTTGTCGACTTTTATTTATTTATTTATTTTAAGAGTCAAGAAACTATTGGGTTGTTAATTCCCTATGACTAGCATTGGAATTATGGAATTAAAATTTTATTTATTTTATTGTTTTTCTAAAGAATGCCTAATTAAGCCTAATCGATAAAGACAGTCGTAAACTAAATTGGTATGTCGTTTTGGTCAGCTATTGAGCATTCTAATTGGTGAGATACATTTTTGCGCGCGCAGACAACAATTATTGTCGGTCGAAGCTTTTTGTTGGCAGATTGGGGGAGTTGTCGGATTCGGAGGCCCGCACAATCTGATCAGGACCCTCAAAAGCCACCACTCGTGGCATATATGTTTTACCCAAAATAAAACAAGTGGACATTAATTCTCGGACAGTAAAAAGCACACAAGATTTATGGGTGAATATCCACCAAGAATGTCTCTAGACATATATGGAGAAATGTTACCAATATTCTCAAATGTGAATAAATATGTCCCTAAGAGGTAACTTAATCGGCTTGGATCACACCTAATAAAATAGAAGTCTCTAGTTCGAATCCTCCTCCTCTCTTATATAGACATGTCAAAAAAAAAAAAAAAAGTGAATACATATTAATTATTTTTATTTTCATGTCAAAGAATGAGCATTTAAGCACTTGGAAAATGACACTAACTAAAAAGGTGGGCATGATAGGTATAAATAATTTTCTTCCAAAATGACTTAATCTTTACTTTTGCATAGACGCTTATTCTTCACAAAACTAGAAGATAATTTTTGGTTTAAATCTTTTTTACATGATAAAGAGCTTGAACTTGGCAAAAAATATACTAAATTGTCAATTGTACTGTGTCACATTTTTAATATGTGACATTTTTCAACTGTAAAAAGGCATAAATTTTGTAATTTGAGAAATTGTAATAGATGTTACTCCAATAATGCAAGATCCATGTACCCTAACCATTTTTTTTTAGAAATTCTCAGCACAATTCACAATGACATAGAGAAGTGAGGAGAGATAAATATTTATGTTAAAATAATGGATAGGAAAGCTAAAGTGTTATTCAATGTATTAGGTAGTACTGTAGCTTCCGCACAAAATGAGAAAATCGAACTTATGATTTTCGCTTTATGAGGCATGATCTCTAACCGATTGAGCTACCTATTTGAGTGCTTTCCTTGGTTGAAGAAAGGTATAAAGTATCCATTGCATGTAACATTTTTATGGTTTTCTCTATATTTAGGGGAGGACAAAGGCTTTATAGTATCTATTGAGGGTGCTCTAAGCTAAAAGAAACTCTACTGTCTCTAGCAGTTGGCTCTATTTAATGTTTTGGGTATAGCCTTTAGATATCAAATTAGGATTCTTTCTGGTTACTTATATTTGAGGGACATTTTTGTCCCCAAAAAGGTAAAAAGACAAAAAAAAAAACTCCTCAAATATAAGAAACTAAATACTCTCTGATTCATTTATACTGGAGAGGATCCAAGTCCTATGTATTAAATTAAAATAAATTGTAGTGTTTCTCTTTGTACTAAAAATACAAATCTTTATAAAAAAGATTTAGAAAAAATAAAAAATAAAAATAAAAAAATGTTTTTATTTTGTTTCTTTCTTCCTCTTTTTGCTTTTGTTTATTGTTTATTGTTTTTTTTTTTCAAATTTATAATACTATTAAATTATCTTTTTGAGAAATTGTAGGAGTATTTTTGTTCGTTTATGGGACAAAAATGATGCATTACAATTTTCTGATAATGCAAGGGGACATTGCTTCAACTGAAAGTTTAGAAAAACATTGCAAATTATTTGATAATTTGAAGAAGTGTGTATATTTTGTCCTAAATTCTATTAAGAAAAAATTTATCTTCTCGATTCGGAATGCATATATTCCAACAATAAAATTTTTTGGAGTATGCATTTTGTTTTTTGTTTTTGTTTTTGTTTTTATTTTTTTTTATAGAAAAAAATACTATGACATAACACAAAAATGAAAGTAATTAATTTTTTTTTCTTCAGAACTTTAAGTTTGACATTATTTATTAATATTATGGACAAAGTTTTCCTCCAAACTGGGTTGGAGGAATCTCCTCCAACCTAGTCTATAAAAATGACATGTGTCCCTTAAACATGTGAGATGCACATGTTTTTTAATAACAGAGACAAAGTTAGAATAAATTTTAGGGTTAAATGCAATTCTAGTACCTGTGCTTTAAGTCAAAATCAAATAGCTACCTAGGTTTTCAAAAATATCACAAATAGTACATGTGGTTATCAAATAAACCTACTTAATACTTCTGTTAAGATTCTGTTAATTTTTTTAACGGAACGCCACATCACCTTTACACATGGCATGATACTAGGATTTTTAATTGCCACATTAGATTAAATAATATTAAATTATATTTAAAAAAAAGAAAATTAAAAACACCTGCATTCTCTCCATTTTCCTCTCCCCCAAATGGAGAGAACAGGGGACGTGGGTCTTAAGGACCTGGTGGAATTCAGAACAGGGGACCCCTCACAGCTCTTGCAGAGTTACTAGAACATCGATTTCTCTCTCGTCGATTGCAAGAACGACAACTATACACGCTTGCTGAAGTTGCTAGACGTTAACCCTAGAAAATCAGTGGTGGTCGCAAACAACTTGGTGGGGAAGAAAAAGGGATTGGAAGGGCATCTGAGAGGAATATTGAAGGAGAAGGCAGCAGTGAGGTCTATGAAGAATCCTATAGGGAAAGGCATGGAAGTCACCATGATTAATGGCTCAAACTCAAAGGAGGGGACTGGGTGGTCTCAATCTGTTGCTCTGATTAGGTTGACGGACATCAAAGCTGAAACCGAAGTGAAGGAGGAGGAGAGACGATACGGCGGAAAGCGACGGCAACACGGCATTGGCTGGCAACGTTTTGTATCGACGACAAGCAAACCGAAGTTCAAAAGCAATTGTTTCAGCTTTTAGTTTCGGGACGAATCTGCGTACCGCACAGTACAAACGAAAAATAAAAAAACTGTTAATTCAAGAAGTAGAGGAAAGACAAGCGAAAATGGAGAGAACACGCATTTTTTATAATTTTCCTTTTTAAAACATAATTTAATATTATTTAATCTAATGTGGCAACTAAAAACCCAAGTATTATGCCATGTGTAAAGGTGACATGGTGTTCCGTTAAAAAAATTAACAGAATCCTAACAGAAGTAGTAAGTGGGTTTATTTGATAACCACAGGTACCATTTGTGATATTTTTGAAAACCTAAGTGACTATTTGATTTTGACTCAAAGCATAAGTACTGAAAATGCATTTAACCCTAAATTTTATTAAAAACTCATGTGCAATTCACATGTTATTAAAAAAAGTGATACATGTCATTTTTATATACTAGGTTGGAGGAGATTCCTCCAACCCAGTTTGGAGGAAAACTTTGTCCTTAATATATATATTACCAAAAAGCAAAAAAACTTCTCTTATGGGTACTATCTGTCAGGAGGCAGTGAGAGCTAGCTGTTGAATTATAAGTATGTAAAATAGAGTAGATCTTAGGGTATTTTATTTTTTGTGAGTTGTAGATCTTAGATCTTAGGTTGGGGTTGGGATGGAAGATTCCAAATTTCCAATCCATAGAGTAGATCTTTGATTGTGACTTTGGTCCCTATTTCTTGGGCATTTTCATCTAGATTTTTTAATTTATTATTTACTTTAGCTTTTTCTTTCCTTCCTTCTTTCTTTCTTTCTTTCTTTCTTTTTTTCTTTTTTTTTTTAAAAAAAAATTAGCTATCAATTTTTCAAATAACTTACATCCAAATTAGGGGCTCACTTTCACTATATTTTATTTAAGATTTCTTAAATCTTTTTTCAACATTCATATATCTGAAATTTGTATTTTCCGAACATTTATGTATTTGAAATTTATCTTTTTTTTAAAAAAAAATTTAAATATCATATTTTTAAAAATTTGTCTTTCATAACGGTCATATACATTTAATATAAATAAGATAATTTCCTTTCTAATTTTCATTCACCTCAACCAAAGCTCTTTTTGGAGAGGAAAGGAGAAATGAACCACAGGCAAAAAAAAAAAGAAAAAAGGACAGAGTTTTCCTTTAAACTATCTATAAAAGTGACATGTGTCCCTTGAACATGTGAGATGCATATGTTTTTTTAATAATAGGAACAAAGTTGGAATAAATAATATTAAAAGTTCATGTGCATCTCACATGTTATTAAAATAAGGGACACATATCACTTTTACAAATTAGGTTGGAGGAGATTCCTCCAACCCAGTTTGGAGTAAAACTCTATCCAAAAAAAAGGGGGAGGACGAGAGAAAATGGTCAATTTTTTTATTTTTTATTTTTTCGGCATTTGGAGATTGAACAAAGTTTTCTAAATTTAAGGAACGTTATTACTGTTCCCCAAATTTTTCACCAAAGAGAACGAGTGTAACCTAGCTTAGATTAGGCCATTAAATGTGAATGAAAACATATCATGTGTGTGGGGCAAGTTGTAGTGAATTATCAACTAACAAAAATTTAGAGGTTTGAATGCAAATGTGATGTTAGCTAGTTTGGGGAGTAGAGTGTAATTTACCCTTTTTTTTTTAATTAAAAATGAATTATCAACTAACAAAATAAAACCTTTTTTTTGTACTTTCTTTCTCTCTCATTTATAAACCACTCCTCTCCACTCAATCCAATCCAAAACACTTTCCACCTCCCTCAAACTCTCCCTTCCAGTCTAGTTCATGCATATATTATGGAGAAATATTACATGAACTCATTTTATTATATTTTTAAGTGTTTACTCATTAATATGATAATTATCAAGCCAGCTTTTCAGTACAATTTTTTTTTTTTTAATTCTATATGCATACTCTCTTTCTATAATTGTCATGTTCAGAAGTAATCACTTTAATTGATAAATGATCAAGAGAACAACAGCTCTTACATCATAAAACATAAGGTTCTGATAAAACATAGCAAAATGTTATGTTCGTATTGTATTTCTATGCCAATTCCTAGTCCCTAGCTCACACAAAGCAAACAAATTACATATATCACCATTAATTTTATTAGATTGAATTTGGGTGAAACAATGAAACTGAAACATTGTTAAGAATAATTGAAGGATTAACATAAATTGTTAGTTGAAATAACATAATCAAATAAGAAAATTACAAGTCTTAAAACATAAAAATTGTTAGCTATGTTTGGTAACCGTTTCAAATTTTTTTTTCTTCTCTTTTCAAAACTAAAAACACATTTTTCTCAAAATATTTAATATACAATTCTTTGTTAAAAACTGAAAACAATATTTCACAGACAAACGAGCCCACAGATGATTTTCAACTTTTTGTTCTTAAAAAGAGTTTTTGAGACCAAGAACAAAAAATAGTTTTTTTTTTTTTTTTAACCGAAAATGTGTAGGAGAAAAACCACAACAGAATTCTACATATAATACGTACATATCCACAACAATACATAGTCCGGCCCCACTTTAAATACAAATATTACTAATGACATGGTAACTGATAATAACTTGAAAAATGCGTGCTAGGGGTCAATACGTAGTTTACAAATTTAATGGTTAATCTATTGAAATTGTAGAAGAATATGAATCAAATATGAGAAGCATATTTAACCCATAGTCTCTAATAACTTATATATCCACAAGCCACGTCCCATGTCTAAGGCTTTGTTTGGGAAAAGACTCAAAAAATAAAAAATAAAAAAGGACTCTACTATTCCTCTTAAAGTCAACCCCAACACATTCTTACTTTTTACATCACATCAATCATGTTTTATTATTATTCAAGTAAAAAAATCATTACAAAACAAATTTTTTTTTTTTTTACACAAAATATTCTTAATTTTTTTTTTTTTCATATCAATCAAATTTGCTACAATTATAGTCCATGTCACTTCATTTTTCAAGTCTTTTGGCAAACACAGGCTATAATCTCCCATTTAGGGGTGGTCATGGGTTGGATATTGACCGTTTCTACTACCTGAGACGCGCCTTTCAGGTTTCAAAAAGCCTACTTGTGACCCGGAGATAGTTAACCCTATCCGCCGGGTTTCGGGTTTGCGGAGTGGGTTGAACAGGGCAATTAATGCGGGTTGCGCGGGACAAGATAGGTATTATGCGCATGGCTTTTTTTTTTGGTTTTTTTTTTTTTTTTGTGTCTTTCATTTTTTTTCATCTAAGGGCATTCATAATGGAAGAGCTAATTTTTTATGTAAAATAGATCCTCAAAACTTAATTTATTTGGTTTAGCTAATGACTTTTTAATGACCTCCTATATCCGATTAGTTATATTTTTATCTATATCATTTTTTTTTTATTTTTTTTTATTTTTTATAATGATTGTATTTTTCTTAAATATCTTATTTTTCAATTTTTGACAAAAAAGTGATGTGGAGAGAGAAATAATAGGAGAAAATTTTGGAAAAAATGAGATGTGAAAGAGAAATAGCAGGAGAAAATTTTGAAAAAAGAGAAAACAGATGAGAGAAACAATTAAAAAATGTGAAAATAAAATTTTGGGAAAGATAGTGGGAGAAAAAAAAGACGAGGAAGAAAAGTTGAGAAAATAGCTATTTGAATAGTACCGCTACATGTAGCTTTTTTTTTTAGTTCATTTAATAAAATATATATTCTACATTTTTTTTACCTTATCCAATGTATATGTTATTTTATCAATTTAATGAGCTATTTTAGATAAAAGTGTCATTTAACTCTTTTATTGTGAATGCTTTAAGAGATAAGAGTGAGCCAATGATAGAAAGAGAGCGAGACGGAGATAGAGAGAGAGAGTGAGACAAAGGAGAGAGAGAGAGCGAGGCAAAGCAAAGAAAGAGAGAGAGAGAAGAGAGGAAGGAGGTGCCTTAAAGAAGAGAAGAACTAGGGTTTTTTTCTTTCTTTTATATGCTGATAAGCGGGGTAGGGTGGATACCCGCACCCCAAAAAATTTTCTACCCGAAACTTGCCCCGATTTGCGTGGATTGGAAAAAATTCAACCCGAATTTGCAAAAAACAAACCAAAATTCAGGCGGAGTGGGCCGGATCGAGGTGCCCAGGGCGGGTTTACAGGTTAGGCAGATTTTTGCCCATCCCTACCCCCAATAATTTCTCAATTTCCATACTATGTTTTAGTTCTTCCACAGTTCCACATCACATGGGCAGTTTTTCTCCACCAACTCCAAGACCCACGTACGTGTACGTACATCTAGCCATGATAGCCAATTAGCCATGATGCCTATTGGGGGTATGGTGTGACCTCAATATTTGTAACATTTCACCCCTCCATGACATGCTACGCATAATAATTAATGAATACCTTAAAACCTATTGCCTTTAATTATGATGCTCTTGAAATCATTTACGTTCTCTTCATATTACCATAATCTGCAAGAAAAAAAATATATAGGTGGGAGTCCAATATTAATTAGAAGTAAAAATAGGTAAAATTTGACTTAGAGATGGGCTAGCTAGCTAGCTAGATCGAAAAGAAGTACAATAATAACTAACAGATTGGAGTACTTTTGCACCAAAAGATAAGAAAGAAGAAAGAAAAAAAGAAAGACTTTTCAGAATATTATCAAATAAAAATGGGCAGAGATTTATAGAAAATACAAAGTTAATTTGGTTCAGCCATCACTTTCTCTTGTACCGTTGAATAGATATATCTGTTGATATGTATGATGTATCCCTCCAATTCCAGCCCCACCCTCTGACAATCTGCAGCACCTTCTCTCTCCCTCTCTCCCTCCCCTCTTTCCCACTGAAAGCCCTTTGCAAAAATTAAATAAAGCTCACGAGCTACCACTTTTCGAACTTTCAAAACCTTCAAAAAAAGGCCATCCACATACACAAAAAGGCTCAAGAAATTATATTTGTAATAAGCCCAAAAAAACAAACACATAAAAACAAGTTCCAGAGATCTTAGCACAAGTTGTGGTGGAGATATATCCATTTTCTTTTCTTCGTCAACTCACACAGCAAAAAATCACCGAAACCCCAACACTCTCCATCCCTTCCGATTCACTTGGGAAAAAAAAAAATCGATTTTCCTCACACCTCCAAGTATATATATATATATACTTTGGTGGGTGGTTTTGTTTTTCTTCTTCTTTTCTTTTGTGGCTTCATGCAGTAGAAGGAAATTGCACCAGAGAGTATATCCCTTTTAGCTAGGAATTTGGAATTCATGCTTGCTGTGTCACCTTTTAGGAGCACAAAGGATGAGAACCAAGGGGAGATGGAGAGCTTCTCAATCGGTGCAAATGACTTCCCTGACTTCCCCGATGGGAACTTGCTCGACAGCATCGATTTCGACGACCTTTTCGTGGATCAGATCAACGACGGAGACATGTTGCCGGATTTGGAGATGGACCCGGAACTCCTCGCCGAGTTATCCGTTAGCGGGGGTGAGGAATCCGACATGTACACATCCATGTCTGTCGAAAAACTAGACGACAATACAAAGAAAGAAGAGGAAGACAAAGTTTCCGGTTCTGGTTCTGGTTCCGGGTCAAGTCGAGGAGAAGAAATTGTCAGCAAAAGAGATGAATCTGTTGTGGTGGAACCACCACCAAAGGAAGTTGATAAAGGCAGAAAATCATCTTCTCACTCAAAGCATTCTCATGGAAAGCGCAAAGTGAAGGTAATTAGCACTAAGTTCAACCTAAGTGGATGAACTACAGTATGAGGTTTTTTTTTTTCGATAATCGGGTATCCAGAACTTCACCCCAACTAGATCCCGAGACATGAGACACTGTGTTTAAGAATTTTATAAGACATGAGGCTTCAATACTAGGAAACAAGTTCCATAAATCTCTCTTATTTGGGTCTTCACAAATTTCATACACAAGGAGTTTGTGAAAACCCAGATTTTTTTTTAAAAAAAGTAAAAGATTTTTGTGATATTATTTTTGCGGGATATTGAAAGGAAAGTTGTTCTTGAACTGTGTGCATATAGGTGGATTGGACCCCAGAGCTGCACAGAAGGTTTGTGCAAGCTGTGGAGCAGCTAGGGGTGGATAAGGCAGTTCCTTCAAGGATTTTAGAGCTTATGGGAATTGATTGTCTCACTCGCCACAACATAGCCAGTCACCTTCAGGCACATCCAATCTCTTCTCTGTGCTTTTTTTTCTACATTTTTTTTGTAGTCATTATTTTTCCTATTTTCGGTAGAGAAAAAAAGGTTTCTCCAATCAGGACAAGGCTTTAAAGAGAGTTTGAAAGAGCTTTGTTTCTTCAGTAGTTCATGGAAATACACTACTTTTTTGGTAAATATGTGGAGATGAGAACATTTTGAAAACTTTTTGAATTGTAGGTTTTGGTAATAAAAAATTCAGAATTGCTTGATGGAGAGAGTTTGCAAGCTCTTTGAAGTTTGTAAGACTAAGCTGAATATATATTAATTAGTTAACAATAATTACATGAAGAAAAATTAAATATACAAGAGAATAATACTGGTGCTTGTGAAGTTTGTGCTGGAAGTAATACTGTTAGTGATCAAAGCTTATCTTTCTCAAAGCTTTCATTTTGAACTTTTTTCAGAAATACCGGTCACATCGGAAGCACTTGCTAGCGCGTGAAGCGGAGGCCGCTAGCTGGAGCCAAAGAAGGCAGATGTATGGGGCGGCTACTGGTGGAGGAGGATGCAAGAGAGAGATGAGTCCTTGGCTAGCACCCACCATGGGTTTCCCACCTCCTATGCCACCCATGCACCACTTTAGGCCCTTACACGTGTGGGGTCATCCTCCCATGGACCAAACATTAATGCCAATGTGGCCTAAACATCTAGCCCATTCGCCACCTCCACCACCACCTCCGCCGACCTGGGTACCCGCTCCTCCACCGCCAGCACCAGATCCTTCATACTGGCACCCTCACCACCAACGTGTAAGCTCTCATTCTCATTTGGGTACTCTCCTTCAACAAATAAGTCTCAACATACAATATTTAATTGAAATGTGGTGAATTATAGAGTAAGATTTGAACTCGATCATGATATCTTATTTTAATACCATATTAAACCATAACTTATCTAAAAAGCTCAAACTAATAAAGGTGTGTACAAATATAATGTACTGAAACTCCAGCATCAATATAAAATTCTAAACCCTATATGATATCCCTCACTAAAATGAAATATTATTTATTTATTTTTGCAGGTTCCAAATGCTTTAACCCCAGGAACGCCATGCTTTCCACAGCCACTGGCAACAACGGTAATTATTGATCAATCCTTACTCTTTTGGAGCCTTTCATGGTGTCTCTACCCTCAAGTTTTGGATCCACTGCTACTATTTTGGCAGCTTTTTCACGTTTGTTGATATATGTATATATTTATGTATTCATGCAGAGATTTGCCACTCCACCTGTCCCGGGCATCCCACCCCATGCCATGTACAAAGTAGACCCCGCCGGCATCGGTGTCCCGACCACCGGACAATCAGGCCCCCACCCTCCGCTGGACTTTCATCCGGTGAGCCACTGATCTCTCGTTTCTCCAGCACATTTGAAAATAAATAATATATATGTGTCATTTTATGATATTAATTACAATCCAAATCTTATATATTAGTTATATCTAGCTAGCTGGAGTTATTTTATGGTATATGATAGGTGAGATACGTTAGCTAGAAAAGGTAATCAAATCTTATTACATGCAAATAACAAGGCTATCATGAAAATATCCTAGAAATTCTAACAACCCAAATTAATAATAACAATAATAGGTACTAATACCAACTCAAAAGCTTTTAAGAGTTAGCTCAATTGGCTGGAATCAAGCTTCATGAAATGGAAATCATTAGTTCGAATCATCTCTCTACCTCTTGTATAGACATGTAAAAAAAAAAAACCAGCTCAAAAGCATGTGACAACATTTCCAAGAACTATTATTATCTATGAAAAATTATATTTACTTTTTGCAAATTACCGCTCAATTTGTAATATCCCAAAATGTAAAAAAGTTGTAATATGTCTTCTACCGACTTACTAATTCCTTTCACTTAACCTCATTTTTTAGGTTTTTTGGTTAAATGACACGAAACATGGGTTACATGCGGTACATGTACGTGACCCAAAATAACAATAATACCCCTTCAAATAAAAATTCAAAAAAGAAAAGAAAAAACATCTCAATGAAGCTAGTATAACCGTCAATTTGTGTGAAAGAAAAAAGGTCACTTGCATATGACGACCCTTTATCGATCTGTTAGAATTTAATAGAAAATCTGTAATAGAAAATCCTTACGGATGAGGTGAATAAAAGTACTAGATTGATATGACATTATATATAGGTTTCATTAATGGCGTGTTGGAGATGGTATTAATTTGATGCATGCTAATTGTTTGGTGTATTATCTGCATGTGTTGGGTTACAGACAAAGGAGAGCGTAGATGCAGCCATTGGAGATGTATTATCGAAACCATGGCTGCCACTTCCTCTTGGCTTAAAACCACCATCTCTTGATGGCGTGCTGGGGGAACTTCAACGACAAGGAATCCGGAAAATACCACCATCTTATGCTTGAGAAAATCCTAAATTCGACGACATTTCTTGCATTACAGTATGCATTTAATTGTGTCCCCAAGAAGTAGTTTAATCGGCTGGGATTACGCCTAACGAAGCGGAAGTCATTAGTTCGAATCCTTCTGCTCTCTTTCTTGTGTGGACATGTCAAAAAAAAAATGTATGCATCTAATTGCTTTTTTTTTTTCTTCTTCTTTTTTCTTCTTTGAGTTCTTCATGGAATTTAAGTATCTTTCTTTTGTCCTTATTTGTATTCTAGATGTTCAGGAACAGGCTTCGTTTTTATCATCAGCTTATCCATGTGTAATAATAATGCTGGCCCAGCAATTTTTTGTAATATTAATAAATGCAGAGTTAATCAAATCGAAGAGTTTCTTGTTTGTTTTTTATTTTGATTTTGATTTTGATTTTTTTTTTTTAAGTTCTTCACAAAATATATTTGAAAGGGTAAAGAATGAATTCTTGAATTTCAAATTTTAATAGAGGCAAGACACAATCAGTACAGTACTATATATATAGCTAGGTAGATTAATAGGATCATCTATAGTGTTCATAGGATTTACGGATTTGTAATAAGCTCCATATGATATAAAAGTTTGCTAAGATCTCATTGTGTGGTAAGTAGGAAAATATATATATATATATATATATATATATTGCACTCGACTTTGGTCCAAAATTTAAAGTAAAACCGTCAAAGGCCACATTAGCACCAATCATATTTGAATGCATGCATGTCACCAACAATACAAAAAAATATATATAAATAATATTATAAATATAGAAAATAAAATAAGACAACAACTTGAAGGGGGTGGTTTAGCAACCCCCAAGGCCAAAGGGGTGGTTTGCCCAAAAAGAAAAAAAAAAAAAGAGGAAGGGGTGGTCGAGCCACCCCCAAGGCTTAGAGAGTGGTTTGGCCAAACCCTTTGGTCAGCCTAGGACCGGCAAAACCACGCCATGCCTATGAGCATTGGGAGTGAGTCGGCCACATCCAAATGGCCAAACAAAACTTGAGGGGATGGCTATGCCTCTAATGGCTATGGCAAATTTTTGTTTTTCTCCTTACCACAACGAGCTTTTAGTACATTTTTAATAGCACATGGAGCTTATTACATATTGGTGTAATCATATGAACTGATTTTATATCATTTTTACTATATTTTAAATGTGGTATAAATGCAAAGTTGTTCAAATCAAAATTATTCAAATTAAAAATAATAGTGTAGATTTTGAAAACTCCTTCACAAAATTGTAATAGGACAAGTGTACTACCGTATAATGATTCTACAGCCCTAGCAGTTGAACCAAGATCTTGACTCCGCCACAGGTCAAGTGTCACTTTTTATATTTTAGATATACAAGTTTCAAAGTAGTAATATATAGTTTGGGGGGTTAAGTGTGTTATCCCCTTCAAAATCATAAAACGGACTATAGTTGTATTACAAATTAGCTAAAAATTTCATTTTTCCGAGCATATTAAGCAACATGCTTGCATGTTCCATTTGTTTAATTCAATCTTAATCTTGCTTTCAATTCAAATTTAAAACGTTATATGTGAAGACTTCTAGCTACTAGGATGTACTTGATAAATATGACAGATTTTAATTTACTTTTAATTCAATCTTCACGTGAGTTGTAATCTTCTTGAGAATGGTTTGGTCTAATTAATTTTTCTAAATTTTTTCCTAGAGATTTCATTGGTTAGAACTTAGAACTTTAAGCATCTTTAATACCCATAATTAAGGATTGAGTTATTATTATGTATAACCATTTTTTGTTTCTATTATGTGAGAAAATAATAATACTAAGAATATATTCCTATGAAAATATAAATCGTCCTGACAATAAAATTGCAGAAAATTCAGATTCGAAGCCGGCGCTCAACTTGCTTATTCATTAGGGCCTAAACTTAATGAGTTTCAAATTAAGCTGTTAATATATGTATAGGCAATATTTCAGATTAGCTTTAGTTATTTATTTTGTTAAATTATATATTATATTAGAAGTTGATGTAAAAATCACATATATTTTAGTTTTTTAATATTTATTTATTTAATAAATTGAGTTGATAAAAAAAAATTAAAATCTCGGACCTGCATAAATTAGAGGCAACGTTGTTATATTATGTGGACATGCATTTAAATTAAAGCTCGACAGTCCTCATCATATCCAGACAAACAAAGTCTGTCGCGAATCTGTGCTGGCCACGTGTGGGCCATATTTTAAATGAAAATGTACGTGTCACTTGCTCAGCTGCGACAGGAACTCTGATTGGGTGCGGGTGCCTACCATTTATGATATTCGAATCACGAGAGTTGTCACAAAAACGAGAGAAAAACGGCAGCCACAAGGTTGTCCTACCACCTACGCATTGCATGGGAACCACCAGGGCATCCTATGGAAGTACTGTAAAATCCAACGTTTGACGCGTCTATCGTTTTGACATTGACACTGGCATATCCGCTTGGGTATCGGGCATCCTAAGGAAAACGACACCCCAAAATTCTTGAAAAATCATCTCATAGTTCTTGAATTTTGGCACTAAGATCTAAGTTTTTCTTTTTTTTTTGGCAATGGTTAAATGCCTTTGAGGTAACTGTAAAGTCTATCATTAAACTGATTCCTCAATTTCAAAAATTATTGTAAGTGGTGGTTAAATGTAAGGGCGGAACTAGGAATTTATTCTTAGAAATTTTCAATCAAAATTACCAATATCTTCTTCATAAACACTATGAAGATCATCAAGATGTTTTTCAAGTTCAAGAAAAACAGGAAGAACGTGAAGAAGAACAAGAAGGTATGAGTATGTAAGTTTGCTTGAGCTTCAATTGCTCGACCCCACACCATTGAAGAAACAAATGCATACTCGTACATCCCAATGCTTATGCTTATGATGAGAGGCCGAAACTACATGTAAATAATTTAACTTATATGATTATTTTTTAATATAAACATGTTTGTCTTGAAGGCTGCAGGTCTTGGGGGTTGTGTTTTATTCTGCTGCGTAAAAAGCAAATTTTTTGAAATTTATGCAATCGATACATACAAAAAGCTCATGTCCGAATATGGTGTATTGATGTCCAAACATGACCCAAGCAAAAAGTTTAGGCCGACCCAATCGACAAAGCCTGTTAATGACTCCCAACTGCAGTAGTTGGCGTTGGGCTCGACCAATTTCAATTAAGCATTTGCTCAGGAGCAGCTGAGCTCCATAACCTCTTTGACCCACATTGGCTTGGACATTGGGTGTTTTCCATTCCGACAAGAAGGGGTTGGGTTACAGAAGGGGTTAAAAGCCCTAACCTATTCATAGAAATCGCACATTTTTTGATATTTTAAATTAAGTGTTTTTTAAATCACAATGCCAAACACCTTACGTTTTGCGATAGTTTTTAAAAATATAAATTATTCTTATAAAATTGCAATTTCAAATACACTCTTATAGCATGTTTGGGATTGTGTTGAACAATAGAGCTTTTAAGTCAAAAAATACTTTTAAGCAAAAGCTTCATTTTTAAGTTTTTGTCAAAAGTACTTTTTTGAACCCCTTAAAAAAGTTTTTAATTTTTTTTATCAAACAATTACTTTTTTCTTTAAACGGGCTTTTTGAGTGTTAAAAATACTTTTAAACCTCTTAAATGCAATACCAAACAAGCCCTTAATCCCATTAGTCCATATACATAATTGTATTGTGCTTGTACACTACCCTTCCTAGATTGGCTGTGGCCTACGGCCCTACACTTTATTCTAATTACATTATTTGGGCCTATCTTCAATAGCCTTAATGCCTGATGGAGGGGGAGAAGTAGTCCAGTTAAAAGTTGGAGCCATCTCCGGATTGTATCAAATATAGGTCCAATTAATAATTAGGCCGAAAACTGGTTTCAAGCACAATTGGTGTGGCAATTTGAAGTTTTGAACTAATAAATTTTTTTTTTTGTTAATATATTGTTTTAATTTTAGCACATGCAAATGATATAAATTATAAACTATTCTTCCTCTAAGTCGATTGAAGCCGGTGCACTAGTTAAGTGAAAGGAAAAAGAAAAAGGAAAAAAACCTGAATGTATAATCGAAAAAATAAAGAAAGAAACCATAAAACCATTGCATCAACATCGATATTATTAAAAAATTATAAGATAAAAATATATGATATTTAGCATTACTCATTTACATAATTATTTTCCTACATCCAAGAGAAGAAAAAAAAATGTTGTGAGTGACCCTTTATATATATATATAGGCCCGGCTCAATAGTATAGGCAACTGAGGCAGTTGCCTAAAGCGCCCAAGCAATAAGGCCTAAATTTTTTTTTAATAAGGCCCCAAAATTTTTTAAATAAGGCCCCTATTTTTTTTATAAGGCCCAAAATAATTTTTAATTTTATTTTAACTTAAGGCCTAATTTTTTTAAATAAGGTCCAAATCTTTTTCCCATAAAAACTTAAGGCCTCTAAAATAAGGCCCCAATATAATAAGCTTATAGTAAAATAAGACCAATTTATCCAAAAAACAAATAATAAGCCTTTTTTTTTTTTTTTTGTCTTTTTCCCTCACACAAATCTAAAAAAATAAAAAAAGTCATTCTCTCTCTCCTCTATCTAAATGTCAGCAAAGTCTATTTCTCCCATTTAAGCTCTCTCTCTCTCTCGTTTCTCTCTTTCCTCTTATTCCTTTTTTTCTCTTCTTTTTTCCTCTCCGATACAGAATGCTTAGAAGTCAGAATCCAATCCAATATTTACCGTTGACAATGAAGATTCATTTATCATTAACATCCATGTCAATTTTTAGCTCAATTAGACCACAAATGCTCATCGATTGAATGTGTTTTGTTTGGTGAGTTTTGACAATTTTCAGCTCAATCTCTGCCGATTTCTGACAATTTTTTTGATGAGTTTGTTTGAAACCAAGAACCCTAAACATATACCAACAAGATACATTAATATAGATTTGTTATTGTAAGAATTAAAAGTTATAGTAAGATACATTGAAAATTTTAAATATAATAATAATATTAAAAAAAATTATTTAATTAATTTTTTTAATTAATATTTAAATATTAAAAAAATAAGGCATTGCTTATAAGTTTCGCCTAAGGCCCCGAAAAGCATTGAGCCGGCCCTGTATATATATATAAATATTTGGTGATTAAACCCCTTTTTTGTTGTTGTGTATTTTTAGAGTTTTAGAGCATGTTTATGATTGTATTTGAGAAATAGAGCTTTTTGGTAAAAGCTTTATTTTTAAGTTTTTGCTAAAATGCGTTTTGATTATTTTTAAAACAAAAAAGTCAAAAAAAAAAAAAAAAATTTAGAAATTTTTAGCCAAACATGTCAACTTTTTGCTTGGCACAAATTTTGATGTGTTTTTTTTTTTTTTAATTTTTTGATATGTCCACATAAGGAAATGAAAGCAGGGATTCAAATAAGTGACCTTTACATCATGAGGCATGATCCAAAATTGATTGAACTATCCCTTGGAGGCACATATTTTGATATGTTAAAAATAATTTTTAAACTTTCTAACACAATTTTAAACAAGCTCTTAACCTTTAACGGACGACTTGGTTTTAGAGTTAAAAATTTATAAAATTGTTTTTCTTGGCTGGGCCCTCCAACTCAAGCCCACAATAGTGGTTTGTTCACAATTTCGCCTCTTTTTCAGGAGCAGACTTCCAATCTAAAGTCAAATGTTCACCGAACAAAATGGGCCAAATGGGGACAATCAGAATCGTTTGCTTTTTCTTTTTCTTTTTCAACTATTCTCCGGTGATTACGCTGTCGCTGCCCCAAAAGAATTCCCTTCAAGATTACTCACAAAAGTAATCAAGGAGTAGTAACAACCAAGCCTTTTAAGTAATGATATGTCTTTTTTTATCTTTTTTTTTTCAGTGTATGGTCCCTAGTCTCTTAGTATTGTATTTTGAGGTTAATTTGCATTAATTCACATAATTTCACATCATATGCATGGCAAATCTGTAAAGAATATGTCTTTCTTTTTCTTTTTTCTTTTTTATATTCTCTTTCATTTCTTTTTTTTTTGGGACTACTTTTCTCTTCTACTTTCTGGGAGATGGCTAACCAACTCAAAACTGCTAAAGGACTACGGCTAGGGTCCCCCCTCCTTTAATTTCCTCCCTTAATTTCACCCAACTTCTAGATAGAGGTGTTTGTTTTCGTAGCTCAAATAAATATATAACTTCACTTATGACCCTTAAATTACGAAAAATATTATGTGTTCTTCTAGTATTTTTGTGATATTCTCTTAACTATGATGTGACTTTTAAAATTACTAATAGATTAAAAATTAATAATGATAATCTTAAATTCAATAAATTTTAAATGTCATATTACAGTTGGAATGACATTAAGAAAACACTAGAAGAACACTTAACATGTCCCTTAAATTACCATGCGTTTTGAAAAGATTTTCTCAAATTTCAAAAAATATCGATTTTACCCATGGTTAAATCATAACAGAAACCATTTAAAAGACCAAATTACCCTTCAATTTTCGTTTTTTTTTTTAAATTTGAATTAAATTTGAAATTTTTATAAAAGTTTTAAGGGTATAAAGGTCGTTTCATCACTCTTAACAAAAAAAAAAAAAAAAAAACTAATAGAATGAGGTAGATTGCATCAGATTAAAAGTTTGAGGTGAAATTAATTTGATATGTTTTGCAATTTATTTATGGGATCTTTTCAAATTGCATAGTAATTGAAACGTACTTCGTGAAGTTTCAACCAAAAAAAAAGAAAAAAAGAAAAAAAGAAAAGCAAACCTTTTGACCAGGACTCTGAGAGATGGACACTCTTGATGTGTTTCTTGTTCTTTTAGTAAAGATAATTAGGTGTCCCCTTGTTAGACATTTTCATGAAATGCACATGCAGCATGCACTATATGCCATTATATTCCGTACTACCCCACAGGCCACGGTGCTTTTGCTTTTGCCTTTCCTCAATCCCCGCATAATTACCCGCATAGAGAAGATAGATCTATAAAGGGATCAATTGGCAACATGAAAATTTTATCAATAGCTAGAGTCTATTTTCTCCCTAATGGCTACCTTTGCTAAGCATCTCACTGTGTTCTTGTTTATAGTGCTCTTCACTTCTCTGCAAATTCAAGCTAGAGAAAGCAAGTTCTTTAGCAAGTTCACCCATTCCAATGCCAATAGCAACAATGTCGAAGAACCCCAAGTCCCCATTTTTGAAGCTTCTACACCAGCACCAGAAGAAGCAGTGCTAGCACCGGCACCAGCACCAACTTTCTCTGAAAGTGAAAATAGGTATTGTTAAACCACCACTTATTTCTAGAGTTTAAGTTGATAGGAATAAATGAATTTAATCATTTAATATTATATTCTATACATCATTCTTTCACGCCGATGGATTCAAATTGTGAACGCGGAAATAGGGTTTAAATTCAAGATTTCTGTTCTCATACCATGTTAAGAAGAGTTGAATTCAATCATTAGATTTTATATTCTAATATTTACAGGTATGGACTTTACGGTGGTGGATCTAGCGAATTCCCTCCGACAAAGGAGACACCCACCACTACCAAGTTTGAAGATGAATTCTGACCGGAGAGCTCAGCGGCGAACGATTTCAGACAGGCTATCCGAAAACAAACTTGTACAATAGCAATGAGAACAGCAACAATTACAACAACAATGGCTACAACAGCAACAACAATGGCTACACACCCAACTACAACAACAATGGCTACAACAGCAACAACAATAACAACAATGGCTACACACCCAACTACAACAGCAATGGCTACTCCAACAACTACAACACCAATGGCTACCAGACAGAGAGACAAGGGATGAGTGATACGAGGTTCATGGAGAATGGGAAGTATTA
Source organism: Carpinus viminea (assembly GCA_013348765.1). Classification (NCBI taxonomy): domain Eukaryota; kingdom Viridiplantae; phylum Streptophyta; class Magnoliopsida; order Fagales; family Betulaceae; genus Carpinus; species Carpinus viminea. Next base: position 31,632,836 of record CP054673.1, read on the forward strand.
TTTTCCTGTTAACAATGAGAATAGCAATCTTAATGGGTACGAGACAAGGAAGGAGACCACCAAAAATGAAGGCTACTATGTAAATAACATGTATCCGAATGAGTTCAACTCCATGGAAGAGTACGAGAAGCAGGAGGAGAACCAAGAGGAGTTTGAGCCATAAAAGTTTGACCCATGGTCAACGAATAGATATGTATGTAGAGAGAGAGAGTGAGAGAGATCAGAGATGAGGGGAGAGACCTGGTTTAATTTAAAGGCAAAAACAAAACTATGTTATGGTGGATTTTTATGTGTCATGATCATCTTCAAGTTTCATTTTTCTTTTTTAGCACAGATTTTATCCTTTGTAGAGTTAAAAAAGGATGGGAGATTATCCTTTACTTTTGTACTTAATTGGTTGAAATTTTATGAACAGTGCTTTCGCATTGAGATTGATAGCATTTAACACAGAAGTCAGTAATGGATGCACCCATCGATCGCCAGTAAGCACCAAAGTTAGGCAGAAAGAGAAATCCGTTAAGTGCACTTATACTATGTATCTTGTGTGTTAGGTATATCCGGACAATGATCCACAACAATCATATGTCTAATTGTTAGTCATTTGGGCATGGGCAAATAATATGAGAGAGTCTAAATAAGACTCATTACTCTAAATAAATTTTGAGTTACCCAACCACTTATTTGGGCAAGTGCATTCTAATGGAGTCAATCATGCACTCCAAAATTTACTTAAGTAAATGGATTCCAAATTCCCCCCTCTCCTTACCCTTGCATGGACATGTCCAAATAAAAAAAAAAAAAAAGAGAGAAAGGATTCCTAATGAAATATGTCACATTACTTGTCTAAATTGGTAGTAATTTAGACAAGTTATTGGTTTGAAACCATATTCGGGTTTCGTTTCGTTTTGATGTAAAATGTTTTCAACATAAAACAACACAATTATATATATATATATATATATATATATATATATATATATATGGATGGGGACCAACAAGGGACCCCACTAGGACTTGGTCAAAACATGCCCGGGACACAATTGGGGCCTGTCCAAGATTTCTTGGACGAGTCTTGGCAGGATCCCGATTGGGCATTGACGGAGTCTCAGATAGGTTTGGGGGCGAGTCCTAGTCGGGGATCCCAGTTGGGTATTGGGTGGGTCCCAGGCAAGTCTTGGGCAAGTCCCGGTAAGGTCTCGAACGAGTTCCAGTGACTTTTCAGTTGGGTTTATCGATTTGAGAATGAGATATTCAAATTCGAAAAATGTTTTAAGGTTTTCAAAAATGGAAACCATTTTTCAAAAATTAAAGAAGAATTTTTGGTTGAGCGAAAAATATTTTTTGTTGACTATTATTTTACGTTACACCAAACACTAAAAAATAGAAAAATCATTTTTCAGAAATCATTTTATGTGAAAGCAAACGGATCCTTATAAACATAATGTGTAGACGCTTGCAACAAAGGGATAAACTAGACATTTAAGGGTGGGAAAAAAATTGACAATTAGAAAATAAATTTTAAAGGAGATATTTCATATATATATATATAATTTTTAAAAAAATGAAAAAAAAAACTGAAAACTTCAGTGACAATTTTAAAACTTTGAGGCCCAAAGCTATACCTATTACTTAGTTCTGGCCTTCTGCTGACATTCCACTTTTATTCATTTCACCTAATAACATTAGTAGTAAATGCGTTATATGCCATTCTCTTTTTTATGTTTAGAGAAAATTTTTTAAAAAATTATAAAAACTTAGTCACATAAGAATTTCTACATGTAACCAACTCTCAAGGTTGTTACATTGTTTTTTAATGTGTAGGGAACTAAAAGTGTTCCCTATACATTATTTTAATATAAATACTTATTATTTCTCTTTTATCTTTTTGCCTTTAATTGGAAATTGTGTTGGGATTTTGTGAAAAAAGTTAAGATAGACAAAGAACTTGTATTTTGTAAAGAAATTTAATTGTATAGGGAAAGGTAATGAAAATTATTGTGAAATATAATTTCATAAGAAAGTAAAAAATAATTTTGTGCCTTAAACTTAGAAAAAATGAAAGGAAAGCAGAAAGGATTGGCAGCCAAACGAGAGATAGGATTGGGTTGGGCTGAGTTTCCCCTAAACCGACCCGGCCCAATGTATAGGGTTTTAGTAACGTTCGTTCTTTCCTGTAAACAAAATCACCCTCTCCGATCCGGCCCAAAAGAGAGCTAGGATTGGGTTGGGCTGAGTTTCCCCTAAACCGACCCGGTCCAATGTATAGGGTTTTAGCAAAGTTCGTTCCCTGTAAACAAAATCACCCTCTCAGGGTTTTTCTCGGCAAACTGATCATTCTGCTTCCTCTCTCTCTCTGCGAGACGCAATGAAGGTCAAAGTAATTTCACGCTCCACCGACGAATTCACTCGAGAACGAAGCAAAGATCTCCAGGTCACATCTCTCTCTCTCTCTGCGAAATATTTGTTATCTGAACTCAAAATTTGCTTTCTTTTACCTTCTCTCTCTCTGTAAAAAAAATGAACTTTTCTTGTTTGAATTTGATTAGAGAGTGTTCCGGAACTATGACCCAAACCTTCGGCCCCAAGAAAAGGCGGTGGAGTACGTGCGAGCTCTTAACTCCGCCAAATTAGACAAGGTGCTTTTACATTCCAATCAAATTGTTTGGATTTTGTTTGGCAATTTTGGAAATTTGGGTGTTCAATTTCACTGTTTTTCTTTTTTCGTGTATGCGACATTCAACGCCATTTTGTTGGTTTTTGGTTTTGGGCATTTGGGTTTTGAATTGGATTCTTTTTGTGTTTGGATGAGGATATGGGGTTTAGTGTGTTTAACGTGGGCAAATTGTTTTTGTTTGTTTTTTTTTTTTTTTTCGTTGGGGTGGGTTAGATTTTTGCAAGGCCGTTTCTCGGAGCAATGGATGGGCATATGGATGCGGTTTCGTGTATGGCAAAGAACCCGAATCATTTGAGAGGAATATTTTCTGGTTCAATGGATGGAGGTACTTTACTTTTTATTTGTTTTTAAGCCAATAATTATTGAACCTTGTGAAATATATGAGTGATTGATAATGTTAGATAACATTTGTTTTTCTCTTTGTTTGGTTCATGCTGATATTCTTTAAATCCAAATTAGGATACAGCATACGTTTAATCACTGAAAATTATCCAAATTTCAAGTTCTTCCCTTCAAAATTTCACGTGTCAAAACTAGTCTGTATCTTTTTCAAAAAGCTTCATCCTAATTGTTTTCCTGTACCCATCACACCACTAGACTGTGAAAGAGAAAAAGACCAAAATGAAGCCTTTTGGAAAATATAGACCAATTGGACATGCAAAATGTTTAAGATACAGACTTGAAACTTGGGTGATTTTTAAGGGAGGAAACATATATTATAATATTTAAATTGTTTTTGTATTCTAAATTTTCTCTGAATTTTTTAGGGATTTAAGAGTTTTGGAGAATAAGGAACTTCTAGTTTTATAAGTTTGGTGTTCCTAGTAATCGACGACTTATAACGAAGTGTCATAAGTTTAGCTTGTTTTGCACTGCATTGCTTACATTAGCGTGTTCTAATCATGGGGCATAAAACAAACTCCAAAATGGGTTGCCTAATCAATGGTTAGCGAGTTTTCTGTTGGCCTGAGTTTGTTACATATTATTATGTTCTCATCTGCTTTCTTTATTGGAGCTTTGCTCAATATAGTGCATATAACTCGTGGATTATACTTTAGATTTGTTTAAACTTGCTAACTTCTTTCCTTTTTTGATTGTTTTCTAGATATTCGGCTATGGGATATTGCTTCCAGGTAACTCATTAAGCACTGAACTTGAATTTCTTAAATTTTATAGATCAATTATGATCAAGATTCTAGGCCCCCTTTTCATTTCATTCTGAATGTGTAAATGTTATTTTTACATGCATGCACATATCTATGCACGCATTAGCATATTTTAATTGATTTGCTACTAAGAGTCTATTTGGCCTTGCGATTTCATGTGCCAAAAGTGTATTTTTAAACAAAATAGCGGAAAGTGTCCTGTTTAGAAGTACGTTTGAAAAAATTGGTGGTTTGGAAATGTGGAAAAATCTATGTATTCAAATCACAGGTAAGGGGGTTTGTTTTAAAAATGCACGATTTTAAAGACCTAGCTGCAATTTTACCAGACACATAATTGCATTTTTAAAAATCGCGTTCTCAAACTGGTAAACCAAACGGACCGTAAAGCTACTTTTATCTTCAACTTTTCCTAATTATTTTAGAGATTTCTTCTGGAAACTGTGAAATTGTATTTGGATACTTAGTGCTTATGTAATTGATATTTTGATATAGAAAGGCAAACATTGTTTCAATTCTTTAATCATATACAACGGATTGCAATTTCTTTTAATCTGACCTGACCAAACACTTTGATTCCTGTATTTGAATTGGTCAGGCAAGTTTTCTGTCTGTATTCTGGTTCAGTCTCCTTTATTGATCCCTTGTGAATCACTCTTGAGTAATTAATTGAGAAACACAACTGTATTTTTTGTTATTTTGGATGCATATAATTGTGTATGCAGTAGATAATTCTCATTGAAAAACCAAAATTGTACCCCCCCATAGTTTCAGATGTTAACAAAAAACCTGCTTATCAAAAAAAGAAAAAAAGAAAAAAGAAAAAAGAAAGAAGAAAAAAGAAAAACCATAACCATAAAGATACAATAACAAATCTGCTAGGGTTGGGTCAGGCTGAGACCATATAGGCCTTAGTTGTGCATGTGATCCTGAAAAATGATGACATTTCTTCCGTTTCTGTAAATGTAAAATGGACTACAAGGTCCATTGAATTGCTTATTTAGTTTTTATTTTATTTTATTTAATAAACTATTTTTAGTTATGTGTTCCTTTACTGATGCACCAAGTCCTGTGATTTATTGACATTTAAGTTCAAAAAATTTGATTACAAAGGCGAACAGTTTGTCAGTTTCTTGGTCACCGAGGTGCTGTACGAGGTCTGACGGCATCTACAGATGGACGTATCCTTGTATCATGTGGCACTGATTGCACGTAAGGCACAATAGCTAGATATAATTTCAATTTTTGAAGATGGAGCTTTAGGTGTCGATTTGTACATATGGTTTCTTACTTGGTGAATTTGCACATTGTTGTTCAGCGTCAGGCTTTGGAATGTTCCTATTGCTACTCTTAAGGAGTCAGATGACTCATCTAATAATTCTGTGAAGGTAGTTATTCCAGATTTAGTTTGATGTTTTTGAATTTTTCTACTCCTTTCATACCTTCCTGAACAAATTATGATTCATTGTTCACAGCCACTGGACGTTTATGTTTGGAAGAATGCATTTTGGTGAGGTTTTCATCATGACTTGTCAAGAATATGTCTTCATTTTTCAATTTGATATATTTTCAAGAGCTTTTCTTCCTTCTTTTTTTCCCCTCTCTCTCTCGCTCTTGAGGCTTACTTTGTAATTTTCAGGGCCGTTGATCACCAATGGGATGGTGGCTACTTTGCCACAGCTGGTGCACAAGTGGATATATGGAATCAAAATCGGTATAGTTCTCAACTTCTTTATTATTATTTTTTTCTTTTATCCAAGGTGCAATTTTCCAATTATATTTTGAAAATTTGCCTCTTGTAACTAGGTCTCAACCTGTAAGGAGTTTTGAATGGGGATCAGACACTGTCATATCTGTGCGATTCAATCCTGGAGAACCAAACCTCTTGGCAACGTCAGGCAGGTATGCTTGTTGACTTCTAGGTTAACGATTTGTGATTGATGATATGGATATAAGATATAAATCTTAATCCATGTTCATCGTAATCTATATTCCATATTTTATTCAGAGGAAGTTAAACAAAAGTTACTATTTACTTTTTTTTTCATAAGTAATGAAGATATCATTAAAAGCGTAAGGTGCTTCCAGGTATAAAGGGAGTATACAAAAGAAGACCAAACATACTATTTACTGATGCTCACTAGTGTGTGAGCTACAAATAATGGAAGTTAAAAAATGACCACATATCTATTTTTTACCCCCAAATTTGACTTACTTTTATTCCTAAAACGTAGAATATGTTTTACATTGAAAATCTTCATATAGAAATTTTGTTTTGATAAGTAAATCTTCATATAGAAAATAACTTGATGAAACTTGGGGAAAAGTACTTGGGGTCTTGTCATTCTTCAACAAATGGTAGTAAATGAAACCTAATGGAGTAGGGATGCAACTTAGTTTTGGGTAATCTGAGAATTATTCCAACCTGACCAAATTGGGGTTTAGTTGGGTTTGGGTTTTAATTTTCAGTTCATTTATGGGTTCTCTCACAGTTAGGTGATCGGTAAGCTGTGTCAAATATAATTTCAGGTAACTAACGCATAAAAAATTTAATACTCAGCTGCTACATGTTAACAATTTGCATAAGGTGCTTCTTCAGTAAGAAAAGACTCATCAGAACACTAGATAATTGCCAAAGGCCTGCATAAGGCCCAATTATGAAAATGAGGATAGATGTGGGAAAAAGGCTTATGGCATATAACAAAAATGCCATCCCATGGCCTGATTTGCCAAATTTGAAGCAACGGATCCCCAATAATAGTTGTTGCCCAGGCTGTTTTCCCAATGTTGGCTGTGGGTTGGCAGCATGGGTTTGGGCTATAGAATATGCTCCTTCGTGATTATTGTTGTTGCTTCCACCCTAGTTACCCCCGCTTGACCTCCGAGTTAGTTGTTTCATTAAGTAAAGCTTGTTGATACACCTCAGACAGACTAGGGATAAAAATTGAGAGTATCCTGAAATTGTTGTTGCATACCTCTAATATTATTGAAACCAACTGATCTTTTGTTTCAGCTACATCAGTATGAGTTATTGATTAATAGAACTTGAGGCTGTAATAATTGACAGAGTGTGCCCTTGGTGTAGATTTTGGAGATTTTGGTTCAGCAACTGCGTATAGTTTTGGGGCAAAGATGCAGCACATATGTGCTTCTTCAACTTTTCCCATGAGTTAATCTTCTTCTTCCCTTACCATAAGGGTGGAACCACCCTTTGGAAAAATTTATTAAATCCCCCAAAAAGTTTAAAAAGTCCTTTAAATTTGATGTTTTTGTATGAGATGGATCCCCCAAAATTAATTTTTTACCTTCACAAAAATCTTTTTCTCCTGCCTTACCTCACTTGAGTCAACTGTTTTGTAGTCGTCAAGTAGTGGCTCTACCTCGAATTGTCACAACAAGGGGAATCCCTTTGTTATCATCAAGCATCTTCTTGAAGTCCATGATCTCTACTTTGCGTTGAGACAATCTAAAAATTATTCTGGTTGTAAGCTCTCTTAGAGATTATGGGTATAGCAAATTTTTAAACCCAATTCCAAGCGGAAGCATTCACCACTTGATCATCTATGACCTCCTCCATCAATGCTTTGGGGGCTGATCATTGATGTTGCATAGTGTTTGCTATTTTAACAACTTGTTGTACAATGCTTGCATTGTTGTCTCATTCATAGGCTTCTTCCGCAATGGCTTTACCAAGTGTTGATGCATCTCCTTGGTGGCATGGTGCAGGAAAGGGTGCAGGCTTTGATAGCAACTAAACGCATATAGGATAAACAATGTTTGCAAGAAAATAGAAAACTTTGCTTTCTTTTGTTGATTCGCGCATGATTACCAAAAGCAAAAAAGCCTTCTCCAAGCATGTCATTTTTCCTAGGATGCCAAGGTTGTAGGTATCAACACTTGTTGATTACTTAGGATTTAGGAATACTAAGGGTTGGAAACAAAGAGTAACTCTCTTAAAATTTTATTCCAAAACTCAATCATTTGACTTTTTATGAGGGCTATATATTATTGTATGAAGAAAACTCTAAGCAAAACCCTAAATAAAGCAAATTATGAAAAGACCGCTAATTTGGTCTACATGTTATTAGATTAAAAAAAAAGAGAACCTTAAACAAAATCCTAAGTAAAAAATGACTTTAAATTTGCCAATCTAATATGACATTCGAATGGTGCTTTAGGTGTTATCCTTCCTAAGAATCCCATATCTGTTTTGTTCAGATGGTGTTTCAAACAATATCCATCCAGGGAGTTCTAAAATGCTTTGATCAAATAGCCATATGATATGGCGTTTGAAATTGGTCCATCCCAAGGGTTCCATAATGCTAGTTTGAAGCTAGTGTGAGAACAAAGTTAGAATGTTCTTGCACATGGACCTCCTTTTAAATGGCTTTCAAATGATCTTTGGTAATTTCGAATGGTCCACAAATGGCATTAGTCAATTGCTTTATTTTAGCGTCTTTCACTCACAGGTAAATATGTAATCTTTCGTGATGCAACCTGCATCAACCAACTAGGTCATTTCAATTCCTAAAATAAGCAGAACAAGACTTGTGTTGTACTGTACAGGGGAAGATCTTCTTTATATGCTTTGAAGTATTGGATCTCTTGAGTGCTCCACAATTGGAGACTAGGTTACTAATTGAATAATAGCATATAACCCCTGTATGTTCAGCTCTTTTTCACAGGTGCAGGCAATAATCTTGTGTTAAGTAATCTGTATCTAACCAACAAGTTAATTTGCTAGTTAGTAAAGGGAGTGGAATAGTATGTACCTAACCAATTTGTTAATTTACTTGTTAGTAAAGGAAGTGATAAATAGCAGCTAAAACTTGACCTAGGATAATCCTTGCTTGGAGAGATTCCTAAAAGTTAGTACTTCATGTATCATGACATAGGCAATCCAATGGTGATTTTCGATTTCCTTTCTTGATTTGGCGTTTGCTCGCTCCTCCCCTATCACTACCACATCAGGAGTGTGCACTTGGGAGCAAGGGAGCAAGCACTTGAAAGTGTGTGTAGCATTTCTCATAGGTTAATAGTGAAACATTGTTGGCCATTCAATTCTTGCTTCAGTGTAAATCACTGTACATATGAGCTAGTTGTATGTGTTTATTCTAATACTTTCTCTCTCTCTCTCTCTCTCTCTTTTCTTTTTTTTTCTTTTGAATGACTTCAAATTTATCTAAGAACAACTATGGATGTAATACCCTGGCATAGATGCAAGATGTACTGCATGGCAAATGATCTGTGGATGTTATCTGTATGTTTACTTTGAAGCAGATTTTTTAATAAATTTCACTTTAAATATAGTGGTGGATGCTAAAAACTATATTATCTGCATGTTATTTAATCAATTCATGTTCTTTATAACTCATTTGTGGTTCTTTTCAGAATTCAAATTCAAAATATGTAATTCATTTGTTGTTTTTCTTTCTTTGTATAGTGACCGGAGCATAACACTATATGATTTGCGCATGTCATCCCCAACAAGGAAACTGATTATGCAGGTATTATTGGCACATTACCATGAGTTATATCTCATAGATATAGTTCTTAGACTTTTCTTTTTCTTCTTGAAACTTCAATAATAATGTTGTGAAGTTAGTAATTCAACACATCTGTTCAATTCTCCAATTATGTTACTGAATATGAAGCCTTACAGAAATTGTCAATTAGACTAATTCTTGCTCCTTGATTGTTTGCTTGTGTTATTAATCATTTATGGATTTTGAAGGCGTTTTTATTGCTGTAAACATGTGTAGGTTTTTGGGGCTTTTCAATAGAAGGACATAATTGGGCCAGGTTGGCTGGAAGCCAAACCCTAATAATACACGCAGGAAGGGTCAGAAGCATGCCTTTCTTGCTTAAAAACTTGCATAGTTGTAGAGCATGCAAAATTATCATTTGAGAATGCTAAAGTAATAATTACTTATCAAAAAAAGAAAAGAGAAAGTTAAAGTAATAATTAACAAAAATATCAAAACTAAAAGAGAATTAAAAGGTTCAAATGTTTTGCTCAAAATATATCTTGAGGTCTATTTTATTGCCTTATTTGATGAATACAAAATTAGAATTTTCAATGCAACAAATAGTTGAAAACTAATGTATAGAAAAATTTAATTTTATAGCATAACTGCAGAATCACTTAGAATGAAATGGACAATGATAATAAATAATTGTATTATGTTGTAACTTAATTGATATAAATGCGATACTTAACAAATAGAATTAATAATCTAATATTCGTATGTATCAGCGTGATGATTATAATATAAGAAATACAAAAATTTGAGGAGATGCCATGTGATGAAACTTTATTGAAAGGTAAATACTTCTTTTTTATTTGCTTTCAATGAGTTTTAGTTAAACAGGGTAATTTTTAGGAATTGATAACCTTTTATTTCAAAGTTGATGCATTAAATTTTATCTCCTTAAAAGTTGAATTTTTTTAACACGGACATGCAATATGGGATGGAGAGAGTATAATGCAATGCAGAGTACTATTTTTAGTGATCATCATATGGACTTCTGAAATTGTTTAGTTTAATAAATAGGTTAAAACAAAAATACTATTCTAGATTGTCTAAACGTGTCTAAAAATTCACAAGTGCCATTGTAATCTTCTGCTACCTGCCTCTTAATACTTAGTTTCTGAGTAATTCTTATTCATAAGCTGCCCATATTTTTTGTCTTTTCAGTGATGTTTTTATTTGTCTTCTGAGAAGTGAACACATTCTTTCCGTAACTCCAAAACTTATATTATCTGACAATTGACTATAGCCAATCTGACCTTTTTTTCTTCTTCCTTTTTTTTTTTTTGGGTTACAGACAAAAACCAATTCAATTTCTTGGAACCCAATGGAGCCAATGAACTTCACAGCTGTAAGCACAAGCATTAGCTTGTTTTGTTTGAATTATTTTGCTCTTTTGTTGTACAAGTGTGTGGTTTCAAATTATATTTAGTGTCACTGTTGGATTTGTTAAATGCTTGAGATTGCAGTCAATTTTCTGTTGGAAAAGGACCTCTGTCATCGATTGAACTGCCACATTACTCCCTCTCTTTAGTAAGCTGTTGGGATGTCTCTGATAGTGAATATCTGCAGTCAGAGTAGGGCACTTCCCAATGTAAATTGGGAGGAAATACCTTGACATCATACAGCTAGCTTGTGACAGTTACCAGTCTATAAATCTTACCCATCCCCCTATTCAACTTGTGACGGTTACCATTCCATAAAGCATGGAATAAGAGTGGACCTTTTGGAGGGTTGCCTATCGTGAAGTAAATTCATAATGTACTGCAATATTTTTGCTCATGTACCATGATAGGGATACATCAACTTTGTGCTCTCCATATACAGCATATTCTTTTTCCACCTTAAATTATATTCCATGCCAACGCAGGCTAATGAGGACTGCAACTGCTATAGTTATGATGCCAGAAAGCTTGATGAAGCCAGAATGGTACACAAAGATCATGTTTCTGCAGTGTAAGATGGCTTTTGTGTACTTTTGAAAGCAAAATGTTCTTTATGCTTTATATTATTTATCTCATTCTGGAGAACATCTATTTTAACACCTCAATTTAATTTTCCCAGGATGGACATTGATTACTCACCAACTGGTCGAGAATTTGTTACTGGATCGTATGATAGAACAGTGAGTTCTTTCTTGCAGTTGATCATGACTTATGTTCCATACTCAGGATAGAGAGCTGTCATACCGAATTAAATTTTGTTTTCTGCAGGTGAGAATTTTCCAGTATAATGGTGGTCACAGCCGTGAAATCTATCACACACAGAGAATGCAAAGGTTATATTAGTTATGATTCTTATTGACCTTTGTGTTTTTCCCCTCATAATAAATTGATAGGTTTATTGAATTTCCACTACTTGCTTCTGTAAGCAAATCGTACTTTTTATCTATACTCCTCGTTTCAACAAAGAAACCTTTGTAGGCTGGATCTTTAGCTTTTGAGGGTATCTAATTGATGGTTGAAGAAGCACAATTTTACTGTATTACTTTCAATTTTCTTACTTAAAGTTTCCTGTCTACATAGGGTATTCTGCGTCAAGTTTAGCTGTGATGCAAGTTACCTTATTTCCGGGAGTGATGACACCAACCTTAGGCTTTGGAAAGCTAAAGCATCAGAACAATTGGGAGTGGTAAGAATCTCTTCCTGCATATCTGCGGTTCTGTTTTTTAAGGCTTCAATTCTGACATCATAAAATTTTATTTCAACATCACAAAATTCTATAATGCTTCTATTTTTATGGTCTTGCTATTAGACATGAAAGGTAAAAACACGTCAAACATTAAGTGTACATGGTGAATTCAGGCATTGATATTCAGAAACAGACATTTTGTTGTTCTAGCCTTACCAAATTATTGCCCACCTCTGCTTGCTCAACTGCTGCTAGTTCTCTTGCTTAGCCTTCCGCTGCTTTAGATAAAACCTATTTTTTTATTCTTTAGAGATTAATGGTTCCATTGCCTTATCAGCTAATTTCTGTAGTTTAGATCCTTTGACATCAATCCAATTCTCTTGTAGCTTTGATCATCTCTCTTTTATGCTGCAGCTTCTCCCAAGGGAAAAGAAAAAGCATGAGTATAATGAGGCTCTCAAGAATCGCTACAAACACCTCCCAGAGGTCAAACGTATTTTGAGGTATGAAGAGATACAAACACTACGTCTTGGATAGTCATGGGGTTTCTTCAACTGTTAGTGATGGCATTAAGATGATTTGTTGTTTAACTAATGTTAGGGCATTAGAGTATTCACAATGGGCTCTCTACATTTAGCTTCTCTCTAAAAATTTAACTGAACTCCTAAAATGACCCATTTTACAAATTTAAAAAAAAAAAAAAACTAATAAAACTAATAAAAATGATATTTAATTAAAGTAGAGAAAGATATAGAGAGTTTGATGTTTGGTTCCGTTTAAAAGTGGCTCTCTTAATTTAATGAAGTAAATTTTTTTCCTCAAATTTAACTTTTTGAGGAGTCTATTGTGAATGCTCTTAGTAACTTTTCAAGAAAGCATTGTGAATGAGTTGATGAGTGCTCACTATTGATGTTGCATATCAGTTTTAGGGGTTTGAAGGAGGCTCCTTTGGATGTTTGCTTGGTTAGAATTAGCCCAGTTGTTAGGTTATAGACATTGGCATGGTTGCCAATGTGGAGCATTGACATGTAGGTCCCACAACAAAATCAAGTTCTCTGTCTACATGTTTGGCTTAGAGTCAGTTTTTTGCCTAGAAAGATACTAAGTCATGCCAGTGCAAAATTGCTTTTGCATGAATATGCTCCCTCAGTCCAAATTGTCTGTCCACATTAGAAAATCCAACTTTTTAACGGATATCATTTAATGCATTTTCTTTGAAATATAACTAACCAGTTTCCAAAATTATCCTCATAATTTAAATTCAAATAAAATAAATAGCAAGGAGTATGAATTCTCAAATAAAGTAAAGAGAATGTTCGGGGGAGATATTGGAATAATGTTTGTTGACTGCTCAAAGTGGACAATATTTCTCAAAATGGAATAGTGGAAGCTTTAAAAATTGGAAGTATGCAACTGGACTTTTTGCTAATTCAATTTCTGCAAAGAAGCTTTGCAAAGTTAAGTATGCATTGGTCCTTTTGCTTGGTAGAGACCCTTAAGAGTGCAATTTTTCTGAAATCTAGCGACTTTTTAGGCTCTAGGTGAGACTCCTAGTGCTATCTGTTGTGCATGACAGATGAATATTTAGAAATGAATTCTCACTTATATGCTTTATGTTACATGATATGGCTATGCAGGCATAGACACTTACCATTACCAATATACAAGGCTGCTGCTCTCCGACGCACCATGATTGATGCTGCAAGGAAGAAAGATGAGAGACGGAAAGCTCACAGCGCCCCAGGAAGCATTTCAACACAACCCTTGCGTAAAAAACGAATCATCAAAGAAGTTGAGTGAGTCAATTCATATAGCAGGTGCATATTGGTAGCGTGCTTGTGCATAGATGGTTATCTGAGGTTGGAATCTCCTTGATGACCAAAAAGTAGGCATGGTTTCAGGGACTGTTTTCTACTGTAGTCCAAAGCAAGAGAAGTACAAGATTTCTACATGTAACAGTTTATTAGGTAGACTTTTATCTTCACTTATGTAATCTTTTGTATCAGAATTCATTTTGATTTCAATGTGAAAGAAAAAGTTCAGATTCTTCTTATTTGGACGGAGACCTGATTATACACGCTACGCTTTCTGGGTAAGGTCTATAGATTGTTCCAGGCTGCCTAGGCTGAAACCCTAATTGGCTCCAACCTAGTGGCAAGTGCCTCCATATCCACGAGCTAGTGGAAATGTGCCTAAATGGATTGTCATTTGAACTTATATATATATATATATATATATATATATATATATATATATTTTGGGGGGCGCATAGATTCATGGTCTTTAACAGAAAATTTTGGCCTGTGGGAGTGGAAGAAATTTGCCAAAAATTCCCTCCAGCTCCATCAGATTCAGCACCCAGTTGGAACGTGCAATTTTGTTTTTGTTTTATACCAGTGATTTTTAAATGGAAAAAAATGTAAAATCAATCCAAGTTGTTAACTTGATTTACAAATAACTTTTTGTGGTATCACAATGAACTTAGAAGTTTCTAAGTAGGCAAACAATTTATTCTCTATAATCAAACATGTAACTTTATAGCGTCAAGCCAATAAAGTTACATGTTGCACACATAATAAAAATATATAATATGTAAAACCCAAAAAATAAATGACACAAATTTTCTCCAAACTATGTTGGAGGAATTTATACCCCTTTTTTGTATTATTATTATTATTATTATTATTATTATTATTTTAATAGAAGAACACCAACACAATAAACAAGAAATGAGCTACAAAAGATAGACAGAAAGGGGATCAAAAGAGAGGGGATAGATGAGATGGGAATACTGCCAGAGTGAGATCCGGCTGCGGCCCAACGTGCTACTGAATGAGCATAGAAGTTAACACTTCTTTTAATCTTCCTAACTTCTCAGACGGAAGCAATAGGAATAGAATATAAGGAATCTAAAATAATAAAAGAGATCCTCCAATCTCGGATAAAATTTGGATTTTGGAGAGCATGAACCACCACTTCAGAGTCACCTTCTAGAATAAATTTGTCAAATGAAAGAGTGCTAGCTATGGAACAAGCTTGCTGAGCTGCTCGAGCTTCACCAACATTTGGGGAGCAAGGAGAGCTAATTTGGGAGGACATGTGGAGAACCGGCCTTGTGAATCACAGCAAACCGCTGCCTGAGCTGAGAAAGAATTCATAATAGCAGTATCAAAGTTGATCTTGACCCAGTTGAGAGGAGGTAGGGATCATTTCTCCATCGGGACTTGAGATGAGGAATGCCAAGCTTGGAAATGCTCAAGCGAGATTTTATTAATGTGAACCAACATAGATCGTGCATCAATAGTGGCTTCATCATGGAAAGCTTTGTTCCTATAAAACCAAAGGATATCGTAAGCTACAAATGCAAAAATTTGGAATTTGTGATGATCCACAAGGGGGATGCCAAGAGCGACCCGGAGAAAGAATATAAGCGATCTAATCCGACATAGAAGAGAAATGGAAAGCTATTGAATCCAGGGGCCATAAGGAGTGCGCCAAACAACTCGCGCAAAAAAACATTCAAAGAAAAGATAAGACAATGAGTCATCTGCCACTTTACATAAAGGACAATAAGTGTCAAAAATGGGAAATAGTTGACCAAGACACACCTTGGTCGAAAGGATATTCCAAGCAATTTTCCACAAAAATAATCTGAGCCTGTCATTCAGATTTAACTTCCAAATGGACTTCCAGAAAAGGGAAGAAACAGAACTGGAAGAATTATTGGAGGCGGAGATAGGAATAAGACTATAGGCCGAAGAAGTGGTGAATCTTCCTGAAGTAGGAGTCCAAATATACTGGGATCCAAGGTCTGTAGAGATACGAAGCTTGAGAATTTCCTGAGCTGATAAGGAATCAAACAAAGCATGAATTAAGGAGACCTTCCAGCTATTTTGGATAGGGTCAACCAGATCCATAATTTGAAAAGAGGGGAGATTCCAGTTGAGGGGAAATTTAGGCCCAGGCTTGAAGGTGGGAATGGTAGGAACCCAATTTGAAGTCCAGATAGGAGAGGAAGATGACCGAGAGACCCTTAGACAAGCTCCAGCATAGATGATTGGCTTAATTTTTTGAATACCTTTCCAAAGCCAGGAAGCTATAGAAGGGATTGGAGAAAGAGGAAATCCCCATATTTGATATATTTCTCTGAAGTTGATTAACCCACAGGCAATCTGCTTTTGATAGCAACTTCCAGCCAAACTTAACGATAAGAGCTAAATTGAAATTGTGCATCCTTCTAAAACCAAGGCCTCCCTCATCTTTCGAAGAACAAATGGAGCTCAATGACTTAACGATAGATTTTTTTATCTATTTGTAGGGAAACCCTACCATAAATTTTTAAAAATTCTGTCCAAAGAGCAGGAGACAAAAGTTGGTAGTAGAAAGGAGCTCATAGCATAGGAGGGAATTGAAGAAGCCACTGATTTGATGAGCACAGTATGACCTGCTTGCGATAGAGTTTTTGCATGCCAACCCTCAATTTTACCAGAGACTTTCTCTAAAATATCTTTAAAAGTAGCAGATTTTGACTTACCAAGAAAGAGAGGTAAACCAAGATATTTTAAGGAGTTCAAAGCCCTTTTGTAGGGGAAAATTCTCCAAATACTATGAATGATAGAAGGAGCCATATTTTTGCTAAAATGAATAGAGGATTTAGAAATATTAATAGATTGCGCAGACCAACCATAGTATTGATCTACAACTAATTTGAGAGTGTTTGCCTCAGCGGACGTGGCTTTTGCAAAGAGAAAGGTCATTAGCAAAGAGGAGATGTGATATAGGAGAGCAATTCTGCACAATTTTAATGCCTTTCAGAAGACCTTAGGATTCCCATTGGAACAAAAGCCGAGATAAAACCTCTGAGCCTAGAATAAAAAGGAAAGGAGAAAGTGGATCCCCTTGCTTTAGGCCTCTTTCTGGGTTGAAATGACCACAGGGGCTACCATTAATAAAGATAAAGAAAGATGGAGAAGTAATACAGATCCTTATCCAATTTATCCAAGTTGAATGAAAACCAAGCTTGGATAAAATAGCTAGAATAAAATTTCATTCCATCCTATCAAAAACTTTTTCCATATCAATTTTGATAGCCATAAGGCCACCTTTGCCCCTTTTTGAATTGACAGTATGAAAATGCTCATGAGCCATAATAGTGTTATCCTGAATGGTTCTGGTAGGAACAAAAGCAGATTGATGAAGGGAAATAAAGTGGTGAAGCAGACCTTTGAACCAGTTAGCCAGAATTTTCAATATAATCTTATAAATGATGTTGCATAGGCTAATAGGTCTGAACTGATGCACAGAAGAAGCCCCTAGCTATTTAGGGATAAGAGCGATAAACGTGTGGTTTTGCTCTATTTGAAGATGATGGTTCTCAAAGAAATCCCAAATATTAGAGAGAACCACATCTTTGACAATGCTCCAATATTTTTTATAGAAAAGGGTTGTGAACTCATCTGAGCCTAGTGCTTTAGTGGAGCCAAAATCAGAAAAAACTGAGAAAATTTCTTGTTCCGAGGGGATAATACATAGAGAATCATTTTCCTCTGTAATGATGCAATTGTCAAATAGAGAGAGAAGGTCTGCATCAATTATAGGATCAGAGGAAGTGAAAACATTCCTAAAGTGAGTGGTAAAGCAATTTCCAATATCTTGTCTCTTAGAGGACCAAGAGCCTGAAGGGAGCTTAGGAAGTTGATAGCATTTCTCCTTCTTTTGATAATCGTAGATATATGGAAAAATCTTGTGTTCAAATCTTTGCAAGTAAGTCATGTTTCCCTAGATTTGTTCTCCAAAGAGATTCTTCTTGGAGAAGAAGATCATCTAGAGATTTTTGTAGCAAAACTTCTTGATCGAAAGAGAGAGCAGAAGGAGGAGCTTGTTGAATAAGATCAAGTTGATGGAGTGATTTGGCAATTCGCTTCTAAATATTCCCAAAATGATTTGTATTCCAATATCTCAAAGCATGTTTTGTGTTTTTGAGATTTTTGGATAAATTGAAAGGGGGAGAACCAGTGAGAGTATTATTCCAAGCATAAGAGATAACTGAATCACACGATGAATCATAAGTCCAAAATTCTTCAAATCTAAAAGGGCGTGGAAGAGACAGATAAGAAGAAGCAGTATCGAGAATGATGGGATTATGATAAGAAGATTGAGCTGGGAGATGCCGAACAGAAAAATGGGGAAAGAGGTGAACCCATTGAGGGTTTGCTATTCCTTGATCAAGGCATTCCTTGATTAAATGATTATCCCGGCATTTATTGGACCAAGTAAAGGGATTACCAGAGAAACTTAAGTCAATCATACCAAAAGAATCCAGAAAACCATGAAAAACATCATTGAAAGAACAAGCATAGGGTCTACCTCCAAATTTTTCATATTGTGACATAATCATGTTAAAGTCTTCAATGCACAACCAAGGCCCATGATAACCCAAACCTACATCCAAAAGAGAATCCCAAAACACAAATTTAAATTGTTTCTGAGGACCATAAATGCAAGAAAGTAACCACGAAGTATTAGAAGGATCAGAGTAGCACCAAACATTTATTATATTAACAGAAGTTGAAATGCATTCAATGTTCACACCATGGCGCCATGCTAATAAAAGCTCTCCTTTAGAACTAGAGGGGGGAGCATGCGACATCTTATAGTAACCTAGACTATTTAATATTATAGAAGCATGTGAATGATGCAATTTAGTTTTAGACAAAAAAAAAGGACATCAGGAGAATGATTTTGGATCTTACCCCTTAAGCTACGAATTGTAGAGGCTTGAGATAAATCTCTGCAATTCCAAGCAAGGAACTTCATGTATGGGGAAGAGGCCTTACCAGGCACTCCTTCTAATTATTTGAGTTCACCTGAGAAAGTGAAGCCTATGTTAAAGCCAGTTGAAGAGACCACCACATTAGTAAGTACATG
Organism: Carpinus viminea; assembly: GCA_013348765.1. Taxonomy (NCBI): domain Eukaryota; kingdom Viridiplantae; phylum Streptophyta; class Magnoliopsida; order Fagales; family Betulaceae; genus Carpinus; species Carpinus viminea. The sequence continues at coordinate 31,651,762 of CP054673.1, forward strand.
TTGCCGCCCTCTATTAGACTTGGAAAAGCGTCTTGGGGTCCCTGAAGAAGCAACCACAGAAGCTGCAAAATGAGAGTTGACCCCAATAGAAACAACAGAGGGATGTTCAATCTAGTCAAGAACTGCAAAAGCCTTTGGATCAAACACCATTGGCTGTGGCAAGAAACCTGAGATATAGCCTTGTAAATCCTGAAGAGGTCATTCCATAAAGTCTTGAACAGGACCTATAGAGGGGGCATCATGTTGTAATTGAGTGAGGGAGTATGCAACAATTTCCAATGGAGAGAAAGAGTCCAAAGATGCAGTGTCCTCATATCTAGATTTCTTTAGTTGGGCAAAAGGAATGTCATCCTCATCATCAATCCATTTCATTTTGCCTTTCCCCCTGGAGTGAGTGACCAAGCATGGAGAACTATTCACTGAAACTTTGGTTGGACAAGTGAAGGGTGGCTTTTCCGGTAGAGAGGGGATAGAGTGTGGTAGTTGTTATAATGGTGAAGTGGCATTAGTTGGAGAGGTGCTGACCGGGGATGGAATGTTGGCCAAATGGGTGGGGGAGATTTGGGGAGGTTCTGGGTCAGAAGTTGGTGTTTGTGTTTTCGATAAAGTAGCAGAATGATTTTTCCTGTCAAGAGCATAAGGCATGAACTGAGATGGTTGATGGGTGTGGATTTGGGTCTCGTGAGGTGGAAGTATGAGTAGTGTATGGGTTTAATTTTGTGGGTGATGAATGATCAACTTGAGCATTCATGGGCTGTGTAGCAAAACAAAGAGGGGAAAGATATAGATTATTGTGTGGCTGGAAAAGGTTAGAAGAGGGATGGGCTTTGTGGTCATTGAAGGGGTACATGAAAGGTTGATTGAGAAGGGGAGGGGAATGGGCTAATATGAAAAGGGGGTGGAGGCCAAAATAAATTAGGATTGTTATTATTATGGGCCCATGAGGAAAGAAATTGGTTGAAGAAGCCAACACTATTTTGATCAGTCTTGATAATTGAAGGTATAAGAGAGCTAGTAGGATCCTGACTAGATGGAACAAACTGGGGGATATTTCGGGAAGAGTAGGCGGAAAGCAAGGGGTAGCACATTGGGTCATTTATTGATGAGTAATGGGGAGTAGAATCTACAAATTGAATGGAGATTTGTTGTACCTTATTTTTGTCTTGTAGTTGGCAAATAGCCTGAACTTGAGTGGATTTCTTCCATTTGTGTTGAGACGTGGCAGCATAAGGACCAAGTATAGAAGCTTGAGTGAGCCATTGGTGAGCTGGCACTATAGAGATTTCGGGAAAATCTAAAGCCATAGGAGATGATTCCACATGTGGGATAACCAAAGCTTGAGAAAAAACTTCATGTGGGGAAAACAATGTATTTTTGTTGTGCACATGAGGAACCATTTGAGAGAGATTTTTGCTGGAAGAAGCTGAAGCATGAGAAGGTTCGATACTTCACTAAGAATTGCCTTCTGAAGCCGTAGATGAAAGCCCAGAATCAGAGTCTTCAAAAGGGACCATAACGTAGCAACCATCCGAGGACCACTTGAAGTAGTTGGTTTAAGAGAAATATTATACTTTTCCGGTGGATCCAAATTTGTGGAGTAGGACATGTACCCTTCTTATGCCCAATGAGCCCATATAAGATACAATAATCATCCAAGTGCTCATACTTAAAGGCTATCCAATGATGATCCATACCCGGACGGGTGATATAGAATCTTAGTGCTAGAGGCTTTGAAGTGTTGACTTCTATTTTAAACCGAATAAATTGACGGCAAATAAGACTCCCTTGAGTAGTTGTTATCAAGCTCCAGAAATTTCCCAATACCTTTACCAATCTGAATGGCATTTTTTATGGTCATATATTGGTGAGGGAGATTATGCACTTGAACCCAAAATGGGCAAAAGAGTAGTTTCCCTTCATCAATAGCAAGAGATGGAGACCATGGATGGAGAATTAAAAGAGAATTTCTAACATTCCATGGCCTTGATTCATAATACGTGTGAAGAAACCCTCATGTGGAACAGTAAATAAATACTTGTCTGAAGATAAAACCTCAATAGTAAACGGAGCAGCAAAGTTCCAAACCGAGGAGTGTTTGTCTAACATGATGAGTATTAAGAGGTTTAAGAGTTAGAAGCTTACCAATAAAAGCAAACCCTCTCTGGAAGCTGGGTTGCCCTCATGAGTTTCTAGCTGAATCAGGTTGTCCCACCCCAGCACTTCCATCTCTTCAATGAGAGCCTGCACATCGTTTAGAGACGACATAAAATCACTCATTTTCTGAGGCTACGTAAAGGAAAGGAGAGAATGATGAAGAAAAGAGGAGAAAGATGAAAAGTCATGTGGTTGTACGTAGGAAACTATTAACAAAGAAGTGTAAAGGAGCATTGAGAGGTTAACTGAGGTTTAGAAATTGAAGAGAACTGGGAGGCTAAGTCCTAGAGAGTTTCCATAGGGAAAGGGTGAGAGCTCTAGAGCGGAGAGCAAGTTTTTTCATAGTTTTAATTTATGTTTTACATATTTTTATTATGTACCATATGTCATAATTTATTGGTTTGACATGGCACACGATTAAAATTTGTTAATTCAACTAATGACATTTGATTGTAAGGAGTAAATTGTTATATATATATATATATATATATATACCTCCAGAATCTCTAAATTCATTTATTTTGATATAACAAAAAGTTAATTGTAAATTAGGTAAACCATAATAATATTTTTTTTATAATTTTACCTTTTTAAATTCCCAAACAATTTTTTCAAAGAAGATAATTAAAGGAATAATAATAATAAAAAAAAAAATCAAGTGGGAAAAGGACCCTACCCCACTTTTTTCCTTATTTCTCTTGGTATGGGAAGCGAACGATAAAAAAATAAATAAGACGATGAGTGATCAAAAAGTATTTTCAAAGGGCTAGTGAGGTTGAGTAAAATACATTCAAATGTATTGAAAAGTGAATAATTCTAAGTCATTTTCGTGTTCCTTAAAAAATGATGACCAATTCCTGCCTCAGTAGCCAAACGCATTGAGTCGATTCATTGTGATTTCCTATGGGGAGGTATGGGCGAAGAATTCAAGCACCATCTTGTGAATTGGACTAAGGTTTGTACTCCTATTCATGAAGGGGGATTAGGCATCCGTAACTTAAGACTGTTCAACCGTGCACTGTTTGGGAAGTGGCAGTGGCGTCTTGCGAGTGAACCAGATGCCCAATGGCGAAAGGTGATAGAGGCTAAGTATGGGCGGTGAGAGGGGAGTGGCGATCTAGAGACAATACCGGCTACCATGGGGTGGGGTTATGGAGGTTTATTAGTAGGGATTGGCATCGTTTTTCTAGTCACACCAAACTTATTCCAGGAGATGGTTCTAGAATTAGCTTTTGGGAGGAGTTGTGGTGTGGTAATTCGACTCTTAAGGAGGCTTTCCGGGCTGTATAACATAGCAAGCAATAAGGAGGCTTCCATAGCGGATAACATTGATTTGTCGAGTGGCTCTCGTTAGTGGAATGTTAGTTTCCTTCAGTCGTTGAATGATTGGGAAGTGAATGATTTGGTTTCTTTTCATAATCTCCTTTATGCTCATAATTTGGATGGTGGGGTCGACAAAATCTGATGGATTCCAGATAGGAAGGGGAAGTATGCAGTGAAATCTTTTTATAATGTCCTTATTTCCAAAGATTGCAGCCCGCTTCCTTGGAAGAGTATTTGGCGCACTAAAGCCCCGCTGAAAGTGGCTTTCTTTGTTTGGTTGACAGCTCCTGGCAAGATCCTCACTCTTGATAATCTGAGGAAGAAAAATATGGTGTTGGTCAATATGTGTGGGATGTGCAAAAAGGATGAAGAATCCATTGACCATTTGCTTCTTCATTGTGAAAGTGCTCAATTCTTGTGGAATTCTTTCTTCAGTCATTTTGGTTTGGCGTGGGCTATGCCTCGAGGGGTTGCGCATCTATTGAGTAGCTGGTGGTCAAGGGGTTGTCCCTGTAATGCTGTGGTTTGAAAAATGGTTCTACTTTGCATCATGTGGTGCCTTTGGTCTGAACGTAACGAGAGATTTTTCGAAGATTCCGAAAGAAGCTTGGAGAATATCTTACATTTCTTCCTTACTACTCTTTTCACTTAGACAGAAGCTTTGCTTGCCCCCTTAGTGATTAGTTTTTCTGATTTTCTTTCTCTTCTCTAGCCCCCCTTAGGCGTTCTCTTGTATACTTCCTGTGTACTAGGGTTGCGCCCCTTTGCGCTTTTTTATAAAACATTACTTATCCAAAAAAATAAAAAATGATGACTTTTAAACCATCATTTTATTAAAAAATTTAATAATTATCAATCACAAACATAATGATGATTTTAAGAATCATATTATCAATAGAAAGATGCAAGAGTAACATAAGATGGACTTATAGCATATTAGCATTACTTATTGAACAGTACTACGTTAAACGTGGTAACGGCTGCATTTTAATTTTTATCGTCTCCCGTTCATCTTTTCTGCCTTGAATTCAAGAACCAGGCTTAGGGGAAAAAAATACTTAAAAAGAAAAGGAAAAACCTGTTTCACAGTGGTTGCAATGCCCGCCAGCAGGATCTCCGGCATTAGGCATTCGAAAGGTGCTTAGTTCCAGGAGCAATTTTAGGCATTCACAGGGGGAGAGGGAAAGCCAAATCTGTTGTTTTACAGTTTTTGCACCATTACATGAAACAGCCCACCAAATTTGGGAGCATCTCTTGTTATCAAAGCACAGAAATGCTATTCTATAGATCAAAATACAGTAGCAAGAATCTGGCTAAGATCGTCGTTTCCGGTCATCTTCCTCGTCATCATCAGAATCGCCACTCTCACGAAATCGTGGATTCTTCTCCTGTCACATTAAAACGATTAAAATTGAGACACATAACAATAGTAAAAAATATTGCAACAGAAGCACACAGCATGCGGTATCTCTGGCCCCTCTACTAATGTAAACAACTGTCATAGTTGCCGCCTTCTTGCCAATCCAATGAAATGGAAACAAATTAGCAACAGAGATAACACTCTTTTCAGTTGCATAAATAAACTCTTCACATAATGTGTGCTGTTCGCAGCAGGTTGGCAGTTGCAGCCATTCTACAAAAGCATGCAGATGAATAAGGCTAAAAGCATCATTTGGAAATTACCGGTCTGGATTCGTGATCAGAACTTCTTCTAGATTCATGATCTGAGGTTCTCTTTGAGGTCTCATGCCCATGGCGGTCATCATCTCGGTGTCGCTTCCGATTGTAATCTGCCGCAGAAAAGACATCAATTAAACAGAAGAATCTATGTCTGTATGCACGACCAAAATTTTTTTAAAAAAAAGTCCCAAACTGCATGGACCTGATACATCAGATAATAGTTGACACGTCAGATAATAGATATATGTTCATAAAAAGGAATTACCTCTACGATAAGAACCCACATGACCATGACTTCCACCATGTCTACCACCACCATCTGCAGGACTAATAGTCAGTGGCTGATGAAGCAGAATCAGAAACTGAAATGCATATAGATTGAACTTTATGCCAGCCATAAAGCTTCTCTAGGGGCCCAATATACAAACCCTATATTAGTGCATGACTTGGAAGTACAAAGAAAGCCGTAACAGTCAGTTAATCTAATGGCATCTGAGAGCTCCCCAAGTGACCTTTGTGTAAGATGGGGGGGTTCATGCCACTCCATGTCACGTAAAGGAGGAGTCAGTTTGGGACCAATAAAATTTTCTGAAGATCTTTTTTAAAAAAAAAAAACCTCAGACCAAATAAAATTTTCTGAAAATCTCTTATAGAACTTTGTTTTGTTGGTAAACAGAAATAATTTGTGTGTTAGAAAGTAGGTGAAAAGGAAATACGAGCACTCAAAAACTGTGTTTTAACAACTCAGGAATGATTTATATGTTTAGAAGATCAAATGCATTAGTCTAGCTGGGTGCTCCAAACCAAGGTAAATGATTTATCAACTGAAATGTTACAATTATGGCCCTCTCTGAAGTCCATGTTTCCTCCTTAGAATATTGCTACATACTATACAAACATCCCACAAATATCTCACAAAGCTTAAGTGGCAAGGTTTAGTAGCCATTGGATTTTTTTTTAAAAAGGATTGATCTAAGGACTACAAGACCTTGCTATGTGAGCTTTGTGGGGTATATGTGGATGTTTGTGTGGTATGTAGCATTACACTTCCTCCATGTCTGGTTAACCTTTTTCCGATAATGCTTGAACCTCCTTGTACGCATGTGGCCCATTTTCCATTGTTGAACAAGAATCACATAAAAATTAAATTGGACAAGGAACACGAATTTTATATAAGCAAAATTTTGACCATGTATTTACAATGGCATTTTAAACTACAGGCATGCATGTGCCCAGACCTATCTACTCAACCACCCACAGTCAAAGACAGCCTCAGGGACCTGTCTATAATTGAACATGATTGCACCTCGCCAGGCTCAGCCCCATGTATCATTTATCAAATTATGAAGTTGGCCAATTGAAAATACACTTGTGGCCACAATGTTCTAAGTACACCTAATTAATACAAGTAAACAAGCCAAAGAGTGGAATGGTTCCAGCAGACAAAAGCCAAACTATCAAATATGGTCATTGTTTATCAGCTATAGATCTATATATGATAGCTCTGAATAACTTACATTGAGGTGGCATAACAGGTGGGAAAGAGCCCAATGAACCACTACCATAATCGACAAGTTGCCTTGCTTCCAGCTCCCTCTGAACTAATTTTCCATAACCGCCTCTAGGTATAACATGTTAAGGAAATTAATTGAGCACATTAACAAAATATAAAGGCATCAATTGGCCAGCATTGTGGAACAATCTTTCCCCAGGGGCACAAGTCAAATGAGTTTAATTTGCAAGACATATCACAGACAAATTTGAAGAGTAGAAACAAAGTACTGAAGAGGAACTCAACCATGTTCAGGTTGACAGAGCTAATATCCAGTGTTACATAATTCCCAAACGATGATGAAAGAAGTATCTTTGATCAGCTATCATCAGGCTAAACGTCAGATCAAAAGTCAACCCTCAAGTAGTTTCCACCGACTTGTTTCAATAAAAAACTCTAACTAGTGGGAATTTTGTGACATCTCTTGGGGGGAGAGGATCAAATGAAAAAACCCACTCTAAGGGCCAAATGATCTGCCTAAATATAATGGGAAAAAAGAAATACATACACATAAAAGAGAGGTGGGGGGGGCAGAACCTTCTAGAATTGCCATGAAACAATCATTTATATATGCAACTCTACCACCCTTAAAATAGTAGGATTCTAACTCCTAAGGAACAACCAAGAAAAATTAAGGAGTAAAACTTTTGTGCTCCATTTGGAAAAAGCAAAGTGGCTCTATAAAGTGAAGAAAAAAAAAGTTCTAGAAAAAACAAGAACAAAAGTTAAAACTAAAGCTGGTTTGGCTACAAGCAAATAGAACAATGGTATGTTGGTGAACTTAATAAGGATATGGGTTAGGACCATTTGATGGCAAAGCATAAGTGCCACAAGGGATGCTGAAAGGGAGAAGATGAAGGGGAAGGAGCATTATTATTGGAAATAGTATAATGTGTATGGGATAACAAGCTCCCCCAAAATATTCAACCTTTTTCTTACTTATTAATTGACTTTAGGTCAACAAGTTCAGGAAACACAAAATTTAAAATCCACCCAATTTATACACAGCAGTCTGACAGAATCTAATACCATTCAGTAGCCAAAATACTCACAGGACAGCATAACCTTCAGCAGATTTATCTGTCCATCCATCCATTTATTCTCCAAATCAAATATGTACCCATCAACATAGATATTTCAAGTGCATGTGATTAAAATTCCAAATGAATCCTCCATTTCTCACATATTTTCCAATAATGTGAAGGGTTAAATACCTAATTATCCTCTAGGGTTTTACTTCTTTATTTTTTCCCCCTTAGGGTTTGATTTTTATCACAAAAGGTTCTTGTAGTTTTGATAAAGGACAAAATTGGTTCTTCTGTCCGTTGACTGTTAGTTGACTTAACGGAAATGATACGTGGACCAATTAAATCTTGCCATATGTCATGTAATTAATTTTTTTTATTTTAAAAAAAATTAAAATATATATTTTTTTCAAAAAAAGAAACAAAGGTAACAAAAATTGGTGGTGGCCAGTGGAGCCAAGGGCCAGGCAACCCCCAACTTTTTTAATCCTTGAGAGCCCTCCGCTCGCGGTAAGGCCAAGCTTTCTGGCTTTGTTTTGCCAACCGACACATCCCTCCCTCACGACTCTACTCCCACCCTTCTCTTCTCTAATGGGTATTCTTCAATTGCCTTTACTATCATTATCATGGGCGTTGATTCTTTTTTTTTTTTTTATTTCTTCAGTTCAAACCAAATTGGGGGTGGTTTCGGCCACCCCCTGGCTCAATAGGGCCACCCCCAATTTTTTTATTTTTTATTTTATTTTTTTTATCTTTGTTTTCTTTGTTTTTTTTTTTTTTGAAAAAATATATATTTTTTGAAATTAAAATAAATAAATAAATTACATGATACGTGACAAGATTTAATTGGTCCATATGTCATTTTCGTTAGTCAACTAACGGTCAACAAACGGAAGGACCAATTTTGTCCTTTATCAAAACCATAAGGACTTCCTGTGATAAAAATCAAACCCTAGAGAGAAAAAATAAAGAAATGAAACCCTAGGAGGTAATTAGGTATTTAACCCTAATGTGAATCAGAAACCAAATGATAAAAGCACAATATATTAACTGAATATAAAAATAAGCAAACAAAAACTTCTAATAACTGTAACCTATTCATATACCAAATAAAACAGGTTCCTACCCCCTTCTAATCTCCAGAAAAAAGCAGCACTATAATCGCATAAAACCAGAGTAAGATGTTATAAACGTGTTAAATTTAAACACCAGAAGGATATCAGGATCATAATTGGTACGATATTCGTCACGCACCTGTATGAAAAAAGATAAGACAAAAACTTAAAGCCAGTAAAAGGATGGACCTTAGGCAATAAATGGCAGCGACAGCAACTCACCTGTCCACCACTTCGACCACGGCCCCATTGCCTGCCTTCCTGGAATCCCCAATCAAAATCCACACGAATAGGACGATCATCAAGAATTGTCCCACTTATATACTTCACAGCATCCTCAGTATCTTCTCGAGAGTAGTACCTGATAAACACAAACTAAATTATCAAAGAGAGATCTAGTTATAATCAATCGGTTGCAGCAAGTAACCATGCAAGCTTCTCCAGAAGTTATGAACAATTTAAAGCAGCCATACAATTCATGACAAATCACACCAAGAAATGACAGTGCCAGGAAAGCTAATCACAAAGAAATAAACATAACAGAAGCAATTTGTACCATCCAATACTAGACTAAAATTATAGAAATGCATGGCAAGTACAATCTTTTTTGGGTACCAGCACTACCCAAGTTTATAAAATAAACAATTTGAAATATTGTTTCAGAACCGTATTGCAAAAGACATTAGTTTAAGAAATAGTTTACTTCTATCAAAGGATGTGAAAGAAACAACGATAAAGGGTGATATATGAAGGAAGAGATCGAACAAGAAGACCAAGTTAGTTGAAAACAGATACATTACTAAACAAATAATGCCTGAGTACAATTAAACAGGAGGGAAACATGAAGGAAATACTAGCTTCAATTTTTTTCATTAAGAAATAAAACTGAATTAATAAAAGCAAAAGGGCATGGACCTAGTACACGGGAGCCATACCAGATATACGCAAAAGAAAAAACTAAGATCTAAGGGAAATTATTTTTGCTCATCAATAAACTATACTTTTGATGATACAATTGGCATACATGAAAACAGTGTACAGATAACTTGACAAACCAGCCCCAACCCACTAGAAGAGGGATCTACATGCTATAATGAAACCAGAGTGGATTCAGGAAAGGACAAGTGGCTTTCAAGTACATGTCAAGTTGACAATAACTGAGTAATCTTATAACTATTCAATTCAGATTATCCTCAATTCTTAGAAATCATTGCATAAGTGGGTTGGCACGCAGTAAGAACAAAAACATTACTTGGAAAAAGTCAAAAGTATGTGACAAGGGAAATTTGAAGTGGTGAAGCATGAACCAACTTGAACATTTTAGAGAGGCACACTAGAAAGTCTTAGCTTAAGAGAGCATAAAAACAAGCAAAATGAAAGCGTCCTTGAAAAGTCGCTTGGAAAGTGTAAGTAATAATATAAGATGGAATACTTCAGTAAATTTGAATAACTGTCAACGGTAATATCAGGACTCATCAGTCAACTAAATAAAAAACTCATTGTAGTTTTTTGTAAATCTAAAGCTGTGCAAATTTTTGTAAGCACAAAATTTGAAAAGAAACAGAAGAAACGGTATAACACAAGAAAAATAGCATACATGAAGTGGTTCAAGCTGCACTGCCAGTGTATATAAGAGCACTTCCCGTTTCAAATGGCACCTAGGCATTCACACAAATGCCAACATTTTTTTTGAAGGTGTGAGATTCAGTATGAGACTAAGAGTTCTTGAGCATCAGATCTTAAAAAAGTCTGACGTTCCACATTTAAACAGGGTTTATTTTCCAAGAACTGTTCAATAGAGAAAAAGAGAAAACACAAGGCTTCATTTTAAATTTTACCACAAAAGACTGGGACAAATTTATCATGCATCTGCAATTAGCTTTGGTTAAAAATATGCATTAAACTTAAATAGTTATCTTTCCCAAGAGAAGTCTTTTTCAAGGAAGATTCTCCAAACCCTCATGTTTAAAGCCTCACCAGTTTCTGTATAAACTGTAGGTAGGTCTGTACCGAAAGAGGGAAAAAGAAAAGAAAAAACATCAAAGGCAGTTATGCTTAGAGCAGATGATAAATAAAGGCAAGGAAGATTGACTACTTATACCACTAACTGTTATCCAAAATGTTAGAACCTATTGAGACGAGACAATACTTACAAGACAAAACAAAAGCCGCAAGGAGTTTTTGTGTTCTTATCCAAGCCCATAATTATCTTCTTGATTTCTCCAGCTCGGGAGAAAAGCTCGTAAACTTGCTCTTCCGTTGAATAAAATGACATATTCCCCACATAAACGGTAATTGATGTCAGGAGTGCATGTTCAAAGTCCTCTTGTGTTCCAGGAAATCTTCGATCCCTATATGCTGAAAGCTTCGATGGATCCTAAAAATAATGCAAAGTAAGATAATCAATAAGTCACATAAACAGATGAAGAAACGATGAGTAATAAGTTGGTAATATATAAAGCACAAGTGTCTTGCAATCATGATCCTTTTTAACAATGCATATACATTTTTACTTTATTTATTACTAGATTATTTGATAAGAATAATCTAGTTACTTTATTTATAACCAGATTATTCTTATCAAATAATCTGTTAATAAAGAAAGTAAAAATATTTTATTTTCAATATAAGCACTAATGCTCTTTTGTTTCCTTTTTTCTTTTTGGGAGGGGGGATGCTGAGGGAGGTGTTAATGCTTAATTTTAGTTTCATTTCTTCCTTTTAACAAAGCACTTAAAAATATAAAATAAACCTCACACATATAATTTAAAATAAATCTGGGAAAATACATTAAATAAGAAACCTAAAGCAAATGCACAATATATATATAGCTCATTAAAGAACAACCCAAGCTGGCCTATATATATATATATATATATATATATATATATATTTGGCCAGCTTGGGTTGTCCTTTAAAATTTGAATGAGCTCATTCATATTTTCTACAACATATAATAAGAAATCAATTATTTTGAACAGAGCCATCAAAAAGGTTACGATAATTGATCAAATTACATTCATCCTTAAAAATCCATGCCAAACTCTTGTTTATTTTTTTTATGATGATAGTTAACCACCTTTTGTTTTGTATGTATAGTTAACCACCTTTGAATTGCCTCATTCATAGTTACAAACGTATGTGATAAGATACTACCATCACAAGGTCAAAAATTGCAAGGCACAACAACACAGCCCCTCTCAGAATACATCTGAACATATTTTGTACAAACTTCAAACTCATCCCACTTCAACTTACACAACTCCTTTCACACTCCCACACGAATCACTTCCAAATTCCCGAACAAGCCCACGATTTCAACATGGCAAGCTCTCTAAAACATATGGAAAATCACTACTTCTCTTTCAACTTATGCATTTTATGAGCATTATTCTCTTTCAAAGCCAATAAACGAAAACAAAAGCAGGGCAGAGATTTACCTTGAAAAGAGAAGCCATCGCTCTCCGAAACTCGACGCAGATTGGTCCAACTAAAATTCCAAAATCAACTCCACAAATTATCAATCTGCACAACAATTTTCACAAACCTACGACACGAATATACGCGTATTTTGTTGTAAATAATGATCAGATTATCGAATTTCGTGACGAGCGTTCCAGGAGCAAAAACAAAACCCCAGTTCACAAAAACCCTAAATCTTTAATGAAACGCACCTACAGACAGAGAGAGAAAGAGTACCAGACAGCTGCTGTGACTTCGAGCTCCGGCTACGTTGTCACGGCTCGAAATACTTATTCTACACACGACACCGTTTCGAAAAAAAAAACTTCAAACTTTAATATATATATATATATATATATGGAAAATGCTTGGCATATTACAATATGATATGGTACATGATAATTTGGTTTTTCAAAATTTGAATTTATCTCTTTTAAAAAATAAGTGTTAAAGATCTAAATAAATGAACCCAAAAAATTTTTAAATTGTGACAAGGGTATTTAAATTAAATAAATGCAATTCTCTTTCCTTTATCTGCCACTCACGGTCTACTACGTCAGTTCGAAAATTTTTCTAGATTTATTTGTTTGGTTTTCTAGCACTTTTCATTTTCGAATCATGTTGTATAACATCAATTTGTAAAAAAGAAATTTGTAGAATTTGTTTGTAAGCCTAATATTTCTCAAAAATATACTTATTCTTTGCACCGACACTGTTTCAAAAAAAAAAACATCTTCAAACTTTAATTTATGGCGTTTAACTCTTTTAAATTATGGATATAGTTTTTCGTTCAAACTGGGACGAAGAAACTTTTTATAATTCAATCTATAAAAATGACATGTATTATTTGAAAATGTAAAATGCATATGTTTTTTTAATAGCAAAGAAAAATTTTGAATAAATAATATCAAAAACTCATGTGCATCTTAGATGTTATTAAAAAAATAAACACAAGTTATTTTTATGGAAAATGATAAAGGCACAACTTAAGTCCAACTTTGACCCAACTTTTCTATTAAGTTTTTTAAAAAAAAACTGATGTGAATGAGACATTCATTTTTGAGATGTGATACAGTCACAATAAAGACCCAACTTCTTTCCTATTTTAGACTTAATTTATAATTTAAAACTCTCTCTCTCCTCCACTAACAGTTTTTTTTTTTTAAAAAAAATATAGCACTTAAAGGAAGAAGTTAAATATTTATTGGATGTATGTTATACCTTTAACATTTTTCTTCATTTTTATAAAATAGTTTTGAGAATTTTATTCCAACCTAGTTTGAAGAAAAACTCTCTTCGTTTATTATTGCTATTGAAAAGGCATTTGATTCTCATATGAGCACTTGATCCACGGCCCACGTCTCACCGAACGGTGTTACTTAAAACCTCAAAACCCCTACGCAGCACCGTCTTCGAAACCTCCGACAATCAATCTTCGATGGCCTCAGCCGCTGCCAAGTCCATTTTCCGCTCATGCTCCATCTCCGCTTGCCGCACCGCGGCTCAGCTCAGCCCCAAAGCCAAAGCCGGCTCTCCCTTTCGCACCGCAGCCAAAAAGCCCGTCTCCACCCCGACCCTTAGGTATATATATATATGAAGATTCTAGAACTGTTTTTTTTTTTTTCCCATTTTTGTTTATCTATGGGAGTTTTTGATTGTCTAGGGTGCCAGAAAACGGTCTTTAGTTGAAATTAGAGCACGTCTATTTCTTTTTTATTGTCTATGAGAACAGCACTGGACATTTTCTCGGAAACCAAACAGAGTTTAGAGTTAGTATTACGATGGCACATTGTTCAGGGTGCCAATTTGTTTTGCGGTTTGGATTTGGAGAAAATGTGGGAGAAGAAAAACAGACGGAGAATTTTAATTTGATGCTTTTGATGGTCAGCCGGGACGAGATAAATATGTAATCTTTGAATAAATGTAGTACACATAATAGGGTTGATGAAAGTTAGGCTTTCATTTCCTGTAAAACAAAGCTGCGATGAATATAAATATAATATTCCGAATTTTGATTGCTTTTTTTTCCTAGATTTTTCTCGGTGTCCAAACGGAGTTTAAGAGTAGTTTAGTCATTAATAATGTCACATTGTTTAAAGTTGAAGCAAGATAATGTGGATAATGTATTGTTTGTGTTGAAGATGCCCTGTTGAAATGAGCTTCTGTGTGGAGTCGATGCTGCCATACCACACTGTAACTGCATCGGCATTGATGACTTCGATGCTATCAATCTCTCAACGCAGTTATGGTTGGCTCTCTGAAGGTATGATTACTTATTCTATTCTCAAGAATATGTGATATTATAATGTTTGGTGCTGAGCAATCCATTATAATGGCGTTGGTTACTTTGGTTATGGAACTTGGCTATGTTGGTGTGAAGACTTTCTGCATTTGTATATTTTCAAATTTCCTGCATTGAGAATAGGTGGATTATGTTAATGGAGTGGAAAGAGATTAAAGAACGAGTAATATAGCTCAACTTGAGCTCATATTTATAAGTAAAGAACAAGTAATATAGTAATATAGCTATATAATATAGCTCAACTTGAGATCTTCTAACCAAGTTGGAGAAGGAAAAGAGATTAAAGAACAAGTAGCTGTCATAGGCACTATAGGTTCTTCAAAAACCTTAGATAGGGCATCAACTACTTTGTTTTCCTTGCCCTTTTTATATTCAATCACAAAATCATACCCCAAAAGCTTTGACATCCATCTCTGCTAAGTAATAGTGCCACCTTCTGCTCAAGCAAGAATTTCGAAGACTGTTGATCAGTCTTAATCTTAAAAGATTGTCCCAGCAAATAGGGTCTCCATTTATGCAATGCTAAAACTAAAGATAATAGCTCCTTCTCATATGTAGAGTAAAAAAGAGCTTTACCTTTTAGAGCTTGACTCATAAAAGCAATAGGCTACCCTTCTTGCATCAAAACAGCACCAATACCCAAACCACTAGCATCACATTCAATAGTAAAGGGCTTAGAAAAATCTGGCAATCTCAAAACTGGTGGATGTGTGACAGCATATTTAAGGGAATCAAAAGCCTTTCCTGCTACTTCATTCCACTTAAAACAATTTTTTTCTCAACAAAGCTGTAAAATGAGCTGCAATCACCCCATAACCTCTAATAAACTTTCTAGAATACCTTGTTAAGCCCAAAAAAACCTCTTAGAGACTTAATTGTAGTAGGTATAGGCCACTTTGACATAGCTTCTAACTTGGAAGGATCTGTCCTTACACCCTGGTCAGAAATAAAATGTCCCAAATAGTTAATTTCATCTACCCCAAATCTGCACTTCAACATTTTAGCATATAGCTTATGATCTTGTAAAATCTGTAAAACTTGACCCACATGAAAAACATCATCCTCCATAGTTTTACTATATACCAAGATTTCATTAAAAAAAAAATAGTACAAACCTCCCCATGAATGGTTTAAACGCCTCATTCATTAATCCCTGAAAAGTGGAAAGGGCATTAGTAAGGCCAAAGGGCATCACTAAAAATTCATAGTGGTCTCATGGGTTTTAAAAGCAGTTTTAGGGATGTCCTCCTCACAAACCCTAATTTGGTGGTAACCTGACCTTAGATCCAGTTTAGAAAATACCTTTGCCCTAAACAACTCATCCAAAAGTTCATCTATAACAGGGATTGGAAATTTATCTTTAACTGTCACCAAATTCAAAGCCTTATAATCCATGCACATCTTCCAACTCCCATCAGCCTTCCTTACTAGCAAGACAAGGGATGAGAATGGCTTTAACTAGGCCTTGTAACCCTTGATTGTAATAACTCCCTTACAATTTTCTCAATTTCTGTTTTTTGAAAATATGGATACCTATAGTCTCACACACACTGGTGTGGAATCCTCCTTCAACAAAATTATGTGGTCATGTGATCTTGTAGGTGGTAAACCCTTAGGTTCCTCAAACACATCCTCAAAATTCCCTAACAATTCTCTCAACAATTCAGGAATAGGTACAGCAGCCTTAATTGATGTTCCCTCAATCAATTGTAAAACTACCCCTTTGTTAGAAGATTTAAAAAAATTAGAGTTTTATTCCAAAGATAAAGTATTAGGCTGTAAACCCCTTAACAAAACTAAAATACCCCTCCAAGAAAATGACATTGTCAATTGCAAAAAATCCCATATAATAGGGCCTAAGGTCTATAGCCATTGAACCCCCCAAACAACATCACAACCCCCTAAGGTAAGCACAAAAAATTTTGAGCAGAAAGTATTACCTTGGAGTTTCAAACAAACATCTGTACACTTGCCCTCACTTAGCATCTCTTCTCCATTAGCCACTGTCACCTTGATCATTTGCTTAAAAATTCGAGAGATTCTTGTTCTTTTAACAACAAAAGGGTTTAAAAAATTATGAGTACTTTCTGAATCCACCAAAATCACTACTCTTTGTTGTTGAATAGTGCATACAATTCTCATAGTATTAGGTGTAGAGGTTCCTGAAATAACATGTATAGAAATCTCAGGATTTCCACCATGTTCCCCACACTGTTGATCCTTTACAACAAGTATTCAAGTTCAACTGAATAAAAAAAACCATCTGCATAATCACCCTGTTGTACCTCTCCACCTTGCATCATATAAATCTTAAGAACTTTACACACATGTGCAGGGTTCCACTTCCCATCACAAGTATAACAAAGTCCTTTAAACCTTCTTTCCTTCATAATTGCAGGAGAAACCGTCTGGATAGGTAATGTGCTGATTGGTTTTCTAATCAAGAATTATGTCCATCATCCTTTTTAGAAAATTGACCAAAGTTACTTGAACCTCCATGAGTTAAAGGTGCGGACACCTTTCCAGAATGGTGTCTATAGGTCTTATCTCCTCCCATATAATATGGCTTAAAGGTTTTCCTAGCAGTAGCCACATACTCCTCTTGTATTTTTGCTAAAGTAAAAGCTTGTAATAAAGTAGTAGGAGCCAACAACCTTACAGGTAGTCTGATTTCATCATTCAGGCCACTCAAAAAACAACTTAGCTTATAACCTTCAGACAGCCCCCTTACCCTATTAGACAATGCTTCAAATTGAGCTTTATACACTGCTTTAGTGTCTGGTTTGTCTCAACCTAGTCATAGATTCCATTAGATCATCATATGCAGTAGGTCCAAACCTAGTGATGCAAGACTTAGAGCATCCACAGTAGCCTCTTCAAATTTTACTTTTCAAAATAACTAAAAGTACACTTTTGGTTATTTTAACAACTCACCTTTTTAGAGCATCAATTTCAGCCTCACTACTTTAACAATTCACTTTCACTATTTCATTTAAATATTATTTTTCAAAGATTTGTTTATTCTTTCTCTAACTTTTATATTTTTGAATGTTTATATTTTTCTAATGGTTTATTTTAAGAATATTTGTCTTATTCTAACGGTAATATTTTTAAAAATTTGTAATTTTTTTAACGGTCATATTTTTTAATTTGTGTCTTATCTTAGCAGTTATATTTTCAAAAATTTTGAAACCAAATGCTACCGAAATGCTGAGAGAGAAAAAAAAATAGAGAAATAAACCAAATGCTAAGAGTGAAAAAAAAGGGAGGGGTAGGGGTGGGCAAATTAACCAGTTACCAATTAACCGACCGATTACCAACATTAACCGAACCGATATAACCGTTACCGATAGTTATCAGTTGGTAATCGATTAAAAAATTTATATCAATAAGCTTATCGGTCGGTAATCGGTTGGCTAATTTTTAATTATCGGTTAACCGATATGATCGATAATTATTTTTAATATTTTAATTTTTATAATTATATATAAGTTTGTTTCAACCAAAAGGTTTAATGGTTATCATAGAGGCCCTGCAATCATTGTCCAGATTTTGCTTTGATTGCAGGGCAGCCATGGCCCATGCCAATCAACCCATAAACCTCAAATAAAAAGAATATGCAAAGCAACAAATGAAAAAAGAATATGCAAATGATTGCAGGGCCTCTATGATAACCGTTAAACCTCAAAAAATAATATGCAAATGAAAAAAGCCCAAATAAAATTGGTTCTAGCTTAAACCTCAAATAAAAAGCCCAAAAAAAGGCCCAAAAGCAGAAAAGCCCATGAAAACCAGTATAACTGACCGGTTTAACCAGTTACCATTTTGACTGATAACTTTCGGTTAAATGGCTTATCGGTCAGTTAACAGTTAATATTCAGTTAACGGATAGGTTATCGTTGGTTAATCGATAACTCTATTAACCGGACTAATATGACCGATACCCAAGACTAGGAAGAGCTGCAGAAAGAAAGAGAAAGAAAGGAAAAAAAAAAAGAGAGAAATGAAAACTAAAAAGGAAAAGAGAGAAAATATATTTGTTTAATGAATAGGTGAGTGAATAGTAAATTTTATATTTGATGATTTACTGTTCATGATATTATTTTTTTAGTTAAAATGGTGAGGCTGAAAAGTGACATTTTAAGCCATTTTGATTAAATTGCCTCTTCAAAGTAACCAAAAAATGGCTTCGAAGAGGTTGCAGTGGATGCTCTTATAAAATGAATCTCATGTATTGACTTGACCTATCCCTTCAACATCTTGAAACCAAATCAATACCTCTCCTTCTAAATGGAAATAAGCCATAGAAATCTTGTCATTATCTTGAGTTTGATAAATATTAAAGTACTGATTGGCTTTGTACAACAAGCTAGAAGGATTTTCACCATCAAACTTTGGGAAATCCATCTTCACTCTAGAATTAAACTTCTTGTAACCTCCATGACTTTCTTCCTTATTGAAATATTGTCTTTCTCTATGATTTTCTCCCTGTTTTTCTCTATGATTTTCTTCTTGTTCTGAGTTGATTCCTTTGTCTTTGATCAGATTGTTGATGTTGGCTGCCAGTGCCATGATTTGAGACTTTATCTCCGGAAGCTCATTGCCTATGAGATCTATTTCCTTTTGCATTTGTGATAATCTAGTGCCATCTGCCATTGTTGCAGCCTTGCAAAAAACTTGTCAAACACAAATGGGATAGAATCGAATGGCTTTAATACCACTTGTGAGGAACTTTCTGCTTTTGTATATTTTTTGTATTGAGAATAAGTGGATTATGTGAGTGGAATGGAAAGAGAGATGAGTCATGGAAATGGAAATCCATTGAAATATCAGAGAAAAAAAGAATTGGTAAAAATTTGAATAAATAACATAAAAAAAGAACATGTGAAATGTTTATGTTTTTTTAACAACAGATAAAAAATTTGAATAAATAATATCAAAAACTCATGTGCATCTAAGATATTAAAAAAATAGACACATGTCATTTTTATAGATTGGGTTGAAGGAAGTTAAGGAAAAAGTTTTCTTCTAAATTAGGCTGAAGAAAATTCTTTCAACCTATTATGTAAAAATGACATGTGTTACTTTTCATATGAGAAGCACATGTTTTTTCAGATGTGTGATACAACTACAACTTAAACCTAATTAAAACTCAACTTTTAAACTTAAATTTCTTTCTTTCTTCTAGTCTAAGGCTATTTCTCTCAATTTTTTTATTATTTTTTTTATTTTAAATTGCAACTTAAGAGAAAAGTATTTTTTTAAAAAAAAGCATTTGATTCTCACTTGTTAAAATATTTATATACATATTTCTCACGTGCTAAGGTCTAAGGGACACATAATTTTTATTTATTTTTTGTTCTTTATATGGAGCAAAGTCTGTTTGGCTGTCTAGGAAGACCTTGTTCCGGAGTACAGGCTAATAACGCACACCTGGCATAGGCTGGAGCATCCATACAGCCAAACAAACCCTCAATGAGGACTTGATCCACGGCCCACGTCTCACCAAACGGTGTTACTTAAAACCTCAAAACCCCTACGCAGCACCGTCTTCGGAACCTCCGACAATCAATCTTCGATGGCCTCAGCTGCTGCCAGGTCCATTTTCCGCTCATGCTCCGTCTCCGCTCGCCGCACCGCGGCTCGGCTCGGCCCCGAAGCCAAAGCCGCCGGCTCTCCCTTTCGCACCGCAGCCAAAAAGCCCGTCTCCACTCCAACCCTCAGGTATATATATATATATATATATATATATATATATATATATATATATATCTATATATCTATATGAAGATTCTGAAACTGTTTTTTTTTTTTGTTTTTTTTTCCATTTTTGTTTATCTGTGGGAGTTTTTGATTATCTGGGGTGCCAGAAAACGGTCTTTATTTGAAATTAGAGCACGTCTTTTTCTTTTTTATTGTCTATGAGAACAGCACTGGACATTTTCTCGGAAACCAAACAGAGTTTAGAGTTAGTATTACGATGGCACATTGTTCAGGGTGCCAATTTGTTTTGCGGTTTGGATTTGGAGAAAATGTGGGAGAAGAAAAACAGACGGAGAATTTTAATTTGATGCTTTTGATGGTCAGCCGGGACGAGATAAATTTGTAATCTTTGAATAAATGTAGTACACATAATGGGGTTGATGAAAGTTAGGCTTTCATTTCCTGTAAAACAAAGCTGCGATGAATATAAATATAATATTCTGAATTTTGATTGCTTTCTTTTCCTAGATTTTTCTCGGTGTCCAAATGGAGTTTAAGAGTAGTTTAGTCATTAATAATGTCACATTGTTTAAAGTTGAAGCAAGATAATGTGGATAATGTATTGTTTGTGTTGAAGATACCCTGTTGAAATGAGCTTCTGTGTGGAGTCGATGCTGCCATACCACACTGCAACTGCATCAGCATTGATGACTTCGATGCTATCAATCTCTCAACGCAGTTATGGTTGGCTCTCTGAAGGTATGATTAGTTATTCTATTCTCAAGAATATGTGATATTATAATGTTTGGTGCTAAGCAATCCATTATAATTGCGTTGGTTACTTTGGTTATGGAACTTGGCTATGTCGGTGTGAGGAACTTTCTGCTTTTGTATATTTTCTGTATTGAGAATAGGTGGATTATGTGAATGGAATGGAAAGAGAGATGAGTAATGGAAATGGAAATAAATTGGTCTAAACCGAATGATGTATTGAGTTTTCGAGATACTCAACAATCTCTAGGTTATAGGTTCAAGCAAATGCTTCAGTCTAATTCGTAACTATTATATTCATGCTGATTGCCTTATATATGCAATCAGCCTAACAGCTTGTTTAACAATCAACTAACAAGCCCAGTGTAGTTACAACAGAAAGCTCAACAGCTGCAACCTACACCTAACAACCCACAGGCGCAGGCCCGTTATTAAACAACCCTTATTCAAGAGTGCATGCCAGCTATTGACCACGTGCACTTATTTACTCCACTTATTCCTCAAGCGCTTTCCAGCTATGATATATGTGTCTCTCAAACCTCAGCCTTCTCAGCTTCAACATTCACGTGCCCCTTATCTCCAAAATAGCTCCACATCTCTGCGCCCCTTCCTTCTTTCTTCATCTCTTCAAAAAGTCTCCACTCCTTCAACTCTCCAGACCACATCGGCCACAACCTTCCCTTAAAACACCAAACAGTCGGTGTTGCTATGAGTTATTGTGGTTTTTCAAGATTTTCCAATTTGAATTGATTCTATTTTTTAGAGCTATCCCACATGATGTTGCCAATGTTTGTTTTTGTGGGTTAGCTTGGCTTCTTTGGGTGTTTGTTTTTGCGGGATTTTGGGTGGGTTTGTGGGGTTTCTTGTGTTGGGTTTTGGGTGGGTCTTTTTTCTTTTTTTAGTTAGGTGTTTCTGCTTGTATACTTCCAGTGTACGTAGGGGCGCCTTATGCTTTTAATAAAACTTGATTATTACTTATAAAAAAAAAAAAATGTTTGTTTGAGTAATTTGGTTCCTTTGTCAGCTGTATTGAGCTATAGTCTCTTATTAGGGATATTCTAGTAGTTCCTCATGTGATGATTACTTGGGCAGGCTTCTAAAGAGTGTACTTATGTTCTAGTAATGTGATTGCAACAACATTACATATTTTTCTTCTTCTTTCTCGTTGCACTGTTAGCACTTAGGTAAGGTTTGCATATATTTCATGTATCCTAGTCCAATTTCCTTTTGGTTGTAAAAAAGTATATTTTCTTTAAGGCTTAATTTTTTGGATAAGAATGTAAAATACAAGGACACATATCTTCTGTATCTTTTCTGATCTCCGAATCTGGAATTCTTTTCTTTCAACCAAATACAATTGCATTATCAAGTTCTTTTCCCTTTATTTTCTTTTCATTCAAATTTTCAGGACCAAATAGGTTTCCTACTCTTGACTTTGATGTCTACTTCTTCAATTGTTGTTCTTTTGCTCTCTTATTCCTATTTTTGTTTTAGTAGAAAAAAGCACACTCCTCTTTTAATGTTGTAGGCCGAGACAAGACTAGATGAAGATCAAGAAGCAAAGATGGAATGACTTGGATTTGTTTATGTTTTCAAGATTTTAAAGCTGTAGGGAGTGCTATCGGCAGTATGTTAGGCAGGATAGCTATCTTTTTGAAGTAATGATGAAATGTGATATAAATCAACAGATTTAGAATAAGAATGATAGGAGTTTTTTTTTCCCAGAGGATCCATCAAATAATATAATGTAGTGGCTTTTGTGAGCCATTTTATTCTGGAAAACTTGTGCATTGCTTGTCATTATAATTTTTCTACTTTTATAAGAGTCTTATCGTATCATTTGAGTAATCCCACATCCCCAAGACTGCATTAGGATTGTGGTGGCCTTGCAGTATGCAGTTGTGTGGTTCATAGAAGGAGATTTACTGATAAAGAAAATTTAAGTCTACTTACTACACACTTTAGAAGATGAGCTGAGACTTTCCTAAATAGGACTTTGAATTGTCAATTGTTTTTTTAAAAGGTTGGAGTCTAGTCTTTATAGATGTTTATGGATGCTATATTTGAATAATGAATGCTTGAGTCCAATATTGGAAGGGAAGCTTTCTTTTCTCCTTTTGTCTTTTCTTGCTTGATTTTTCCTCTGGGGCATAATTTTTGCAGAATTTTATAGACTTGTAGAATTTTATTGTTAAATGATTTGTACTGTGCTACATAATTTTTGCACGTGACTTTGGTTGTGCACTATTCCATGCGGTTGATTCTTAATATTGTACTTGAGTTGTTACCAATCTTAGTCACTGGGATCATTTAGCACTAATCATTTTCATCCAACCAGCTTGCAATGATGATGTGTAATGCATGCCCGAGGATTCAAGCAAAGTTTTGTGTGCAAAATTCCTCATTATAAGACAGTGATTGCTGATAAGTTAGAAGTTTTGAATGAGCTGCAGAAGAGACAAGTTGAACATCCTGAGCTCCAAAACTTAGTGAACTAGTAGACTTTGTTGTTTTTATCTATGGCTAAGACGTTTTCTCCATTTGTCTGATGCTTGATTTTTTATTTATTGCTCATAGACTTTAATTGGGAAGATGTATTGCAGAATAATGTATTAATTTACTTCCTTTTTTTTTTTTTCCTAAAATTTGCTGAAATGTTTGCATCGATGTTAATAAGGTCAATAAAGCATGATACTAATATCTCCTATTCAATCAGCTGATAATGGTGATTCATGATGAATATCCCATGGGTTCGGGAGAAGTTTTATCCAAAGTTCTTGCTTTCTATGAGAATGATGCCAATAGTATAGAAGTAGTGGATAATTCTGTTCTCAAATTATTTTTTTCCCCGCTTTTTCTGGCTCTAGCCTAAGGCCATAAGAACTTGATGTAAAACATTTGAGCACTCTCCTAATTATCTTTTTCACCCTGCCAACAGTGAATCGCGTGAAGCAGTGATGTATGTCTATTTTGAATCATGTGAAGCGGTGATGTATGTCTATTTTCATTCTCTATTTGTTGAAGTTTTTTTTTTTATCACATATATGACAGTGAGCAGTAGGTATCTTCTTGATACATATGATGAACTAAAGAAGAAAAAATTTAAAAAAAAGGTCCTCCCATGATGAACCTGTATCATAGTTTCTCCCATCAACTGCTATTGGGGCTAAGTATCAGGGGAGAAACTCTCACCAGGTCAAGTGCTTGTGCGTTTCCTTTGTAGTTACCCTGTGTTTGAGCTGGGCAGTCCTGTTCTAAATCTCTTAGGACTAAAACAAAAAAGTAAAAAGTCCATTTCTAGGTTTATCGATATGTAGGTTGATAACTATGGCTGCTTTTTTGTCTTAACTTTAGCTCATTGCAGGAATTGTTGCTGTATTGTATTATCCTCGAATGTTCACAGGAAAAAAAAAATCTTGAAATTATGTATAAACATGATGATAGTAAACATCCATGTGAGATGATTTCTAATGATACCATTCTTGTAGTTTAGCATATCCTTGTCTCAAATAACTCAAGGGACATGTCATTTCTTTCCATCTGGGTGTTGCAATGAGCCCAGCATTTTGCGACTCAATTGATAGTTTTATTTCTGACTCCATCTTTTGTTTGTTTAGGGCTGTAATCTCCTCTAATTGTTGGCAATCCTGCCTGGAGAAGGACTATGATGATCTTTCCTTGCTTTCGTCTATAGTTTTGTTGCTATTTCGTGGTGGACATTGGCATATTAATCGTGGCTACTAGATTAGTTATTGAACACTTCTTTTTTGAAGTACTTTTTTGTCTAATAATTATATCCTTAATGATCTTTATACTGTTTTGCATGGTAGACGGCTGAATTGTATTTGCAAACAGATGTGCAATGATAGCAAGTTTTGGTTGCCATGGAATTTGATTGCAGCATTTTACTGTCCTTATCTATCAGATGTAATCTGCTCAAATCTTGGTGATGTTTTTAACAGTTCCTTTGTCTTGTAGAATTGCCTGTATTTACCATTAACGTAATTGTTCTTCATCAGAAACTTAGGTCTGCCTCAGTTATACTTGTCAACTTTACCTTGACATCTTACTTTCTAACATTGAGATTAATTTTTTCCCTATGTGATTGCAACATATTCGTAGTGCCTTTTCTTTTTCTCATAAAATTAGCCTTGCAGAAATGTTTTCTGTGGTAAGCTTCCTGAGGGCTATGTATTCAATATCTGTTCGATGTCTTCAACTGATCTGTTCTTGACTAGTTGAGCCCTGTAAAAAGCAAGTATTGTAAGTTGGGGTTGGTGCAATGGTATTTATAGTGAGATGAGGATCTTAAAATGCCTAAAACTAATGTAATTGACCCCAATTTGGGTTGTAAACGAAACAAGTTGTTCTTCAATGGTTTGAGCTCGACTCTTATAAATTTGACTCCTTAAGTTCTAAGCTTGAATAAGAATTTAAACTCGTCTATTAAACAAGCTTGAATTCTTGTGATTGCCTATCTTGATATAGATATATGTATGCGTGTACTATAAAACATACATATAGACTAAAGGTTTCATTGTCTATTATTCTAAATATGGTTATAAGTATTAAAAATAGTTCATTTCATAAGAAAAGGAAAATTTATATTTGATTTATTACAAATACAAGGTTTGGTGAAGTTAATTTTAAGAAGTTTTAAAAATAAAAATTAATTTATCTAATTAACTTCAAATGAAATAAAAAAATCTTAATAGTAATTAAATAAATAATTATAATATTTACTTAATATAAGGAATGAATAAGTTTTTTATTTTGACATGTCCATGCAAAGAGAGGCAAAGAGGAGGAGGATTCGATTTAAGTATTTTGTTTCATGAGGTGTAGTTTCTAACTAATTGAGCTACCTCTTAGGGACAATGAATGAATAAGTTAATTGAATAGTTTGTGAACAACTTGAATTCGTTTTAAAAATAAAATGATGAGTTAGCAAATGATGAGGATCAAAATAACGACTGGATTATGGTGCAAGGTTTGTTTTTTGGGGGTTCAATGCTTTTGAAAGAAATTGTGGAAATAAATACATCTTTGAAAGCAAAAGACTCACAAAAAGAAAGGCAAAGCATACAAGGTGGCAAAAGCATTTTTAATAGAGTATGTGATTTTCATCTACGATCTAAAATTCATGTGATTCATATGGAATGTGATTCTTCTATGTATTTTTAAAAATGTATATGAGAATTATATGCATTTTGAATATATGTTAATTTAATAGATTATATTGCTGAAATTTTTCAAATCAATTTGAGAAACTTTTTGTCTATTATTTATTATCGAGAAGCGAGGAAGAATAATCAATCCCAACATACAAGAGGCTACTCAAAGACTAACTATCGAGCGCTAGCGGCAGATACTATCCTTTCTTTATATTTAGGAAATGTTTTCAAAAAACCACAAAAAGACACTAAATTTAACCTACACCCAGGGACAGATACCATCCTTCATATTCTTTCCGCTCCCATTCTCAATCAAGAATGGGACTGAATAAACAAAAAATGGAAGAACAAAATCCTCAAAAAGCGTAAATCACAAATCCACAAAATCTTCAACTAGAATATTACACCACTCAAAATCAGCAGAAATCAACAAACAAAAAATGGTACCTAGAAATCAACAAACAAAAAGAGAACATGAACCTAGAAATCTACGAAGACGAGATTAAGATACAGAGATGAGAGAGAGAGATTCAGAGACGGAGACGAGAGAGCGAAGACGCAAATCTGAGAGAGAGATTGAGAGATCAAGAAGAAAGATTCAGAGAAGGAGATGAGAGAGAGGGAACCAGAGTCAGAGATGAGAGATGAGAGAGAGAGAAGCGGTGAAACGGAGAAGAGAGATATGGGGAGAAAATACACGATTTTTCTAGAATAAAAAAAAAAAGTAAAAGTAAATAAATATTATTTTAATAATATAGGAAATATTTAGAGAACTTATTGTGGAAAGTATTTAGATAGGGAATAAAAAAATAGTTTTATTCCTCAAATTTAAAGAAAATGGTTGGGTATCTGCTGCTTAATGTTCTAAGAGCATCTTCATTGAGCACTTTAAATTTAGCTTTTCTTCAAAAATTTGAAAAAACTTACAAAAATAGTCATTTAACAAGCTCTCTATTTTATTTCAAATTTAACGGCTTTTCAAATATCAAGTGCCAAAAGGTGAAAGTTATTTAATTTTTTAATCTTATATATTCATTTTCCTTCTCTCTCATCTACCAAAGAAAAAAAAAAAGAATTAAAAAATAAGAAAATAATAATATTTAACTTAATTAGAAAAAAAAAAAAATTTGATATTTGGTTCATTTTAAAAGTGACTCTTTAAATTTAAAAAAGTGAATTTTTTTCTTCAAATTTAACTTTTATTTGAAGAGTTAAATATAGATGCTAGGTGGCTACCTAAAGATACAAGGACAATTAAGTTATTTCTGTTCAAATGGAAAAAATGAACCAAATATTAAGTTATTTCTAGTTATTTTTATTCAAATGGAAAAAATACATTAAATTGTTTTAATAGTTCTTTAGCTGTAGAACCACAAGCCCCATATGCACCTAAACAAAAAAACCCAAAATCACTTTTGTCAAGTGAAACTACAACTTCGTATCTCAGCTAAAAAAATGGAACATTATTATTTGGCAATCAAAATCTCATAAATTTACAAGCAAGCAAAGAAACAAAAATTGAAATTGAATTGTTGACAATATGAGATTGTTTTGGCCTGAGTTGAAAATGTGATATTTACTTTTCCAAGTACAACGATGGAGATTGGAGAGTAGACAACTTTTCCAAATGCAATCACATTCCCAATTTCACAATTACTTGCAGTAATCATAGACATATTAGGGCTAAAAACAACTTCAGCAAGACTTGCATACCACATATAGAAATCGGAACCAAGATAATAATGTTCATTGCCAGCAAACAGAAATCAAAACCCTAATGTCAAAACATTGACTTCCACATGATACAATCATTCTTCAATAACATTAACTAGTTCATACTCGACTAGAGAAAGATTGTTATCCTCTTTAACTTCAAAATTAGCAGGCTCAGCAGCTTCAACACGACCCCATTTATCAACTGCTAGCCTCATAGAGCCTTTAAACATGTCAATCTTTGCATTCCGAATGATTACAGTGGAGTCTGGATTCATGATATCAACTGCACATAAATAAAACAATAAATTAAAACAATAAAGAGGAGAAATACTTTGTAACCCTTTATCTGACTGCTCAAATTATATGCAAGTATAGGCGTTCGATACTCATCCAACTAATTAAGAAAATAATAAACCAATGGAAAACCTAAAGGTTCACATTTAACGGATGAAGTTGCACCAGGCACAATTAATTAAAGGATTTATCATTAACATGCCAAACAAATAGAGAAAACGAAAAACTCAAATTTACAAATCCTTTCTGTTCCTACACTTTCTCAGCTACCAAGAAATCATAACAAATACTCCCAACCTCCATTGCAACAGAGAAAGTAGGGTCATATACATTATACATGTACAATTATCAACATATGCACATACGTGCATGGTTTCGGTGCAACTAAACACTGTACACACATAATATGTTAACACTAGCAAATGTATTTTTCTAAGTAAATCAGTTTTATAAAAGCAAACTAGCAATAACTACACCTTTCTCAGTTTTTCAGAACCAAACCTTGCTACAAATGCACAAATAATATGTTTACGTACATTAATCCACACATTAATATTCAGGCACGGATATCCGTATGTGCACGCACACACAAGTGTGCACAAACACATTATTTTGATTTCCAGCAAATCCCCAGAATTGCACCAATCCCAACATAAACACCACCAGAACAACCAAAGAAAAGCTTCACATAAATAAACATACATAACTAAAACCCAGTAATTACTTACATAAATTTAATTTTCTTAAAAAAAAAAAAAAAAAATTAAAAAAAAAAACCCAAGAGTAGCACATAGTAGCCTTCCCCAGGGCCCAAACAATTCATAATCCAATACCCAAACTAACAATATTCCCCTTTTCTCAAATTAAGGCAGCAACCGAAACACCACCTAAACCAGAGGAACCATGTTTGTTAATATTGGGATAAGTGTTTTTAGTTTTGCTGTTTCAAAGAGTGTTTTAAACCTAACCTGACAAAAGGTGAGAAAATTTTTCGATTTTTTTTTTGGGATTCACATTTAAGAAAATGTTTTCTGTGGATTACTCCTTATTTCGAAAAATCAAAAACAAATGTAGAGCTCTTTACTTGACCGTGTGACTACTCTCGTGAAGAATCAGGTGGCCACGCAGCCACCCGGACCAGGACAGGGGTGGCTGCGCAGCCACACCTCTCCATGAGAATAGCTTTTTTAAAAATAATAATGATAACATCGCATATGATCCTCCAAAATAAAGAACTCGTTTTTTCAAAATATTGTTACAAAAAATAGTTTGAAAAGTTCTATAAAAAGCGTTCAATATTTTTTTTAAAAATGTTTTGTATTATGAGTTGGTTGTTAATATTCGAGGAAAGTGTGTTTTGCTATCCACCCAAAAACCCAGAATCAGCCATTTCAAAAAAAAAACCCAGAATCAGCTACTATTCTGCTCTCCGATCAAACACCCAGAATCAGTTTCCCAAACAAAGCATGGAAACGAAAAACCAACTTCTTCCATATTCGCACAAATTCTCTCGGAATCTAAACACAACCATTTATTTAAAAAACAATATTTATCAAACACACGTACTATATACCTTGTTCATTGCGGGCAGTGAAAACGATGGTACCGGTCTCGTCGCCGACGAGGCACTCGGCGATACGAGTAGGTTGGTGAGGGCGAGAGAGAAGCATGGATGATCGGCCAGGCTTATTGTTGCCGACCTTGACGGGCTTGGAGCTTACAACCTTGACAATAAGCGTGTGGCCTTGCGTGCCGGGCTTCAACTGGTCGACCTTGATGAACACCGGCTTCCTCTTCCCTATCGGATTCCCTGTCGCCGTCGTCGCTTGCGCCATTGTTAACCGTCCAAAAAGCTCAAAACCCCTACACACTTGAGAACGCCAAAATGGGGGTTTGAAGCTAAACCCTAGGCGTAGTTGTGACCTTATTTTGAGGCAATTGGGATTTTTGGGGACCTCGGGTTTCTGGGCTTTTTTTATTCTTTTGTTTTTTGTTTGGGTTTATGGTTTGGGCTGATAAAAGTTCTATTTGCAAAGGGAATCCTAAAAATCAGAAAGTCCATTTGACTCATTCCATGGTTATTTCTCTGGTAGATATTAATTGTCCGCATCTGCTTTTAACAATTATTTGTTATTTTTGTTGATATGTTCACATAAGAGGCAGAGAGAGATACGAACTAGTAATCTTTGCTTTATTAAGCGTGGTCCAGCCGATTGAGTTCTTGGGGGTCGGGGTTTGAGTTCTCCCCATAGTGTTCTCTTGGCATTCTCTTAGTCTTACGTAGAACATAATTTAAAAAAAAAATTGTAGTATCATTTTTTTGCTAACAGATTAATTTTTATGAGTTAATAGTTAAGTTTTAATACTTTAAAACTTGTTTTTGGATTCAAAACTAAAACCTAAGAGTAGAAAGTTAACCCTTTAGGATGGTTTCACCCAAAATGGATTTGATCATTGTAAATTTGATGCTAATGCCTCAATTTTGGTGCTAATACCTCTCAAATTTGATAATAATGCCTCAAATTTGGTGTTAATGCTTAAAAAAACTAGTAGTGAATGTTACTATAATTTTATTTTTTCTTAAATAACGTTTTATGTAAAACTGGGAGAACGCCAGAAGAACCTACGGAAAGAACCCATAGCATTTTTCCTTGGGGACCATTCTATGGTTATTTCTCCGGTAGATATTAATTGTCCAACCGATTGAGCTCTTGGGGACCATGCTTAAAATATAAAATTTGTTGAATTATTTGTTTGTTTGGTTATATTTTTGGAAAAACTTGGACAGGCTTTGACATGACCACTCAAAGTTAAAAAAACTCTTAATTTCACCTCTCAAACTTTTAAATTTATGTCATCTTTTCCCTTGGGTGTTAATATAGGCAGTAAAAATAATAAAATGACTTTTATACTCCTAAATTTTTTATAAAATTTCAAATTTGGCATTAATTTTCCCAATTAAAAAATAAAATAAAATAAAAAAGTGGAAGGAATTTTAGTATTTTTCATAGCTTTCATTAGGATTAAACACCAAATCCTAACAAAAAAGGGTAGAATACATCAAATTAAAAATTTGAGTAAAATTGAGAATTTTTGAACTTTAAAAAAGGAGTCTTCTGTGAAGTTTGTAAAGTTTCCCTTATATTTTATTTTTTAATCTTGTACATTGTAAACCAAAATCTTAACTCCGCCACTGACCGTGGTTTCATGTTAAGCTTGTTAAACCAAGTAATCACCTGATGTTATTAATAATTTATTTAAAATCTTTTTGGTGCGAGGAAGTCGATAAATAATTAGAGATTCATATGGAATGCCAAACCAAAACAAAAATAAACACATTTTTCGTGCACCCTGAAGAAAATAGGAGAGGGGCACATAAATAAACACCAAATCGTCACTTCCACATATTTCACTCACTATCACGAGCAAAAGCCTGTGTTTGGGCATAGAGGTTGACAAATCCATCAGAACAGAATTGTTAAACAAATTTTGATAAGAATGTGTTGCAGGAAACGGAAAATGGTGAGAAAGATTAAAAAACCACTACACCAAAGTCCCCTGCTTTTCAGTAAACCAGATTTTAGGCCACATTTTTTAACCTACAAATGATAAAAATTCACGTTAAAACCACCAAAATAATTATCTAAAATCCAAAAAGGAGATTTTATGAGAAAGTACCTCACAGTCAAAGTTCTACATGCTGATACCAATGCTGATACAAAAGCATTAATTGAACTCTTGTGTGGATCAATTACTTGTTCATAGTTGAAGACAAGCAGAAGTTCCAGAATATGGAGCCCGTGGACATGAAAGCGACACGAGCTTGAAGAGGCACAACCCTGTAAAATGTCATATGTATGGTCAAGGCATGTTGAGCAGCTAGATCTTCCGATCACCAATGTACTAATTTATCATAATAATGGTGAGAGAAGTTGGTGCTAGAGTACTTTGAAAAAATGTTTGTCATGAGCCAAAACAAATATATGAAATGAGTAATGATATTTAGTAGATTGTTATACAACTATTATATAACTAGATGACGTGTTAATGAAAATCAGTCAGCCATTTTTTGTTTACAAGTGCTGATCTAAAGGAAAATTATATATACTGGTGTGTTATTCAAGTTTCAATTCATTGTACTCAGTTTTTAGTTTCAACTTCCAGTTAAAGTTAAGTAATATCAGAGGTTGTATCATCAACTGGTAGAGCATCTGCATCAGGGAAGTAATAAACTCCCCAAGTTGGTAATATAGGGGTCAAAATCTTTCCTCTCCAAGTTGAACCTCAGCAACTTTGGAAGTAGATCAGAAAATCCAAATTCAAGTATGAGCTTATTCAAACTTTTTGAATTAGAACATGTTGGTTTACTGGATGTGGATCAAATGTCTTTTGCGTCTATATATTCTCCCAAAACCTTTTTTAAGAACACAAAGAAGTAATTCTGTTGTTTAGGACTTCTAAAGACACAGCTTAAAGATTTCAAACACCTTGGCCATTCCTAATCATGAGTACTTAATAGAAGGGTGAAATAAAACAGAACAGATGTAAACGTGTACCAGAAATTCAATGCACTGACAGGGATCCAGAATCTAAATCCTGCATAAAATAAAAAGGGAAAATCAAATTGCATGAAATTTGGAGCTCATCATCAAGCCAAGAAAAGACAAAGTCAAAGATCTTTTTATACCAGAAAGCAATGTCGGAAGAGCATCTTTCTGGTACTTGTCTGGAAGCTGTGAGAGCTTCCCTTGCCATAAGTTGTTCCATGCAAAAACAACAGCAATCACACATGGACCAAGCACAATTTGGTTTAGTAGCACCTGGAAGTAAATGAAACTATAAAGAATTTCCCCTTCATTTTCCAATTAACTTATATTAATCAAAATGCTTGTTGTTGAAAAGTGAAATTCAAAGGAAGTATACCTTCAGCACTAGATTCTGCACCGTTGGCTTCGGCAACGAACGATCAAGATACTGATACCACACATAAGAACCAGGACCATATAAAAGAAACCCATAAGAAGTCATCCGCAGGGCACGGAGCCAATCATGGTCTGAAAGGAGGGTCCGCATTATATCCTAAGGGAAAGTTTTTGGTTAAAGATGAAACTCAGAATAGCCCTATGCACTGACTAGATACAGAGGGAACATAGGAAGAAACCATCTCAACATGTCATAAATGTACTGAGAAGGCTTTCAACCACATAAAAACATAATTTGCAAACTAGAAGAAAACTTCTCCAGAAAATGCAACTACCATTAACAGGGTACCAGGCTGATAGGTCAAGCTACCAAAACCGAGAACCAGCCCTTGTTCCAGTAGGTTTGATAACTATTCTAGGACCAGACAATCAGAGGCCATGAAGGATGGATGTACACAAGGAATACAGATACAACATAGTAAAGACATGCCAACATGAAAAATCAAGTAAAAATCAGAACCCCATTTTGTGTCTGTGTGGCAGGGGCCATGGCCACTCCAAAGTTTTTGAAAAAAAGAAAAGAAAAAAGAAGGCATTTGTATTGTTTACAAGTGCATTGTAATCAGTTGTCACAATATCAACCACCATGTTAACTCTTCCAGTTTCAAAAAGTTACTACAAAACAAGCATTTTCGGCCATGAATATCATTAACATAAGACTTTGAAACAAGACAGTAGATGATTTTCTAACAAATTATTTGGTTATCAACACAAAGGAAGAAATCACTGAAGATTTTAGCACAAAAATGTTGTTGGATGATTTGTATTCTCTAAAACATCGTTAGGCTCCATTATAATAAGAAGCTTGTGAATTTTTTGTATATATCTAGGCCCAAGTTGACTAGATGTACTTTTATATACTCCTCTTTAGTTCAGAAATACTATTTATAGATAAATAATCCTGTTTGAATATGTTTCTTCCATATAATGTTTGAATTTTATTTCTAATAGAATTATTTCATTAGTCCCCCACTGCACCCAAAAAAAAAAAAAAAAAGAAAGAAAGAAAGAAAGAAAAACCCTGAAATAAAGTCATCAATCATACTAGAAGTGTCAAAACCTATCTCATGAACCTTTCTTAGAGTGCATTTGACATTTTGATTTTGTAGATAAAAAAGTGCGATTTTAAACTAAATTGCGTAAAATAAATTGTTTGGAATTGTGTTTTTAAATGCCAAACAGAGATTTTGTTAAACACTTAACTGCATTTTAAAAAAATTAAGTTTTCAAATTGTGCATTTTAAATCATTATTTTCAAATCACACTTTTTAAATCGCAAACCCAATCGGAACCTTATCCCTCTAATTCTAATTCAAACGCTTAGCTTTTCTACTTCCATTTCAGCTTAAACAGGAAAAGGAATTTGCAGTTTTGAGCAATTAAGCAGAACATAGAATAGTTATTTGCTGAAACACCAAAGAAAAGGTAATTTAGAGAACTTTTAACTACCAACAGCAAAGAAAATTTGAAACAACAATGACATCAACAGATTCAACGCCTCAAAATTCATAAAATTGTAACCGAAAACAGCAAAAACAAAAAAAACAAAATCCCCAGAAGACGCAGCAACAAATTTCTCTACTTTTAACGACATTTTCCTAAGCAGCCGAACGGTCAGATAAACGCTTCCAGTGGCATGCAAACAGATGAAAACA
This sequence comes from Carpinus viminea, assembly GCA_013348765.1. NCBI lineage: Eukaryota > Viridiplantae > Streptophyta > Magnoliopsida > Fagales > Betulaceae > Carpinus > Carpinus viminea. The sequence goes on from CP054673.1 coordinate 31,686,670, forward strand.
AAACATAACCTCACAATATTCAAACCTTACTTTCCCTACATTTTCCCAGCAACCAAACACAACATTAAAAAAAAATACAACAAAAAAAAAGAGAGAAAAAAACATAAAAGAAAATGTCAGTGCTTGTCTGACCTTAGAGAAGCCATCAGGATCAGAGAGAGACTGATCATGGTTCAAAGCTTTTGCTTTTCTCCAACGCTCTGTGAGCTGAGCGATTGTGTCGCCGGATAGAGCGAGTGAGCCAGCTATGACGGCTTGCTTCAAGGGGAACCGCAAACCGGCTCCGCTGGTTGCCTCCACGGAATCAGAGGATTTGGATTTGGATCCGTGTTTTGCTCTTCGCCGGAAGGGATAGTTTAAGCTCCAGATACCGCCAAGGCCACCGCCCAAAGCGTCCATCTCTGAAACCGGTAGACTAACAAAAACTTATGGCGTGCGTTCACTTCATTTGTCCGCGCTTTACTAAGCGAAAAAAATCCAAAAATAATAATAAATAAATAAATAAATAAACTTTTTCCTTTTAAAATTGTCATTAATAAAAATAGAACAATTCTTAATTAAAAAAAAAAAAAAAAAAAACCCATACACATACATACATTGGACGGCCAAACTACCGCAACACTCGGGGAAGAATTGGCCACCCCTCCAAAACTCAAGAGGGTGGCCTGAGCATTTTTTCTGGGGTGCCCGATACACCCTTAAACAATTTTTTTTTTTTTAAGTTTTATTTCCGAATTTATTGGATTTTTTTTTCTTATGGAAAATTTTGTAGGCCATATATATCTTTTTTTATTTTTTTTTTTTTAAACATGTTCGTACAAAGAAAGAGAATTCAAACTAACAACCTTCGTTTATTACGTATTCTTATTGATTCTTGAAGTTCTCTTTTTTTTTTTTTTTTTTTTTTTAACTAGGATGAGGGATTTGGCGCAATCATAGTTTAAGGAAATATTGAGTAGTAATTTAAGGAGGATAAATAAACTTTTTGCAAAAGAAAAAAAAAATCTTTAAAAAAAAAAAAAAAAGAAACAAGGGGATGGCCAAGTTGTCGGCCCCTATCCCACGTTTGGCAAGATAGGAGTGGCCAAACTGCCTCATTTCTAGACAATTTTTATTTATCTTAGGCCTCAATAGAGAGTATAAAAGATAAATCATGTTCACTAGGAAAATGACATAATCCAGTTCTTGAAGTATCCAAAAACAGAAATTTAATAAAACAAAACAAAAAAACAAAAAATGAAGGAAATATGAGCAGCATTCCTATCTCCAATGAGTTTTGGGGTTGTTCCACTCATTTTCCTTAAAAAATATATTAAGAGCTCGTTTAGTTCGCATATTGGATATTCTATTAGGAAAATGAATAGGTATTACTAAGAATAGAGAAAGGCAAAATAAAATAGTTATTCATATTTCTTAGTTTGGTAGCAACATATGTATTCTAAGGAAAGTTAAACCAAAATTACCAAAAATCTCACACTTCTTTTAAAAAAAAAAAAAACAAAACAAAACAAAAAATTAAAAAACTTAAAATTATAGGGGTGGCCGACCACCCCATGCATGACCTGGGGGTGGTCGCACCACCCTCGGAGCACCTTGGGGTGGACCCCAAGGTTAGAGTTTTGGAGATCCGGGAAGATAGGCATTGTTTGGAGGGTAAGAAAATGTTAGAAAACAAAATGGAGAAATCTTTCATAAACCCTTAAACGTTGTGGGTGATGAAAGATGACGAATAAATTTTTAGGTTTTTTTAATTTTTTAAAATAAAAATAAAAAACAAATTTTAGGGTTAAAATAAAATAAAAAATAATAAGGGGTTTTTTGAACAAATCAAAGGTAAAATCCACTCTAGGGTAACCAAACTCGAGAAATCACAAAATGAAGATTCAGAATTACAGATTAGACAATACTCACAACCTTGTGGACTCTAGACTTAATAAGAACAACAAGATTTTTTACTTGTCTCCGTCCTGACCATCTTCACTGAGTGCATTTCCTTAATGACCCTTATGTAGACTTTTTTTTTTTTTCAAACAACTAAACCAACGATCTTTGTGTAAGTGAAATGAACAAGGCAACACGCCAAACTAAGAGCAACGCTTTATCATGTATTTTCTTAAACAAACACTCCCGAGACACAACGCTCAAAGAGAAACTTTGAAATTATACATAGAAAAATCTCCCCCTTAAAAAAAAAGAAGTCTGTTTGGTTTATGACAGTTGAACATTTGATCCAATGCCATGGAAGGTTTGATGGGCACTAGAATGCATCGAAAACTCTAAAACTCCTACCTAACACATATCATCCTTAACTAAAACTTATAACTTAATAAAAACATGTTAAATCATATCAACATGATACATATTAAGAAACAAGAGTAGGTTCATCACCCTTTGAAAAAAATGATGGTCTTTTAAAAGGAGTAAATTATAAATGCATTTTTTTTCATTAAAAATCATGGTAAATCATATGGATAGAGTACAAGGAGTACAAGGAATACAAGAAAACAAGTATGACTCAAGGTTTTACCTTAATTAGGGGCGTTTAAATGGTTATAATCGACGGTTATTTATAATAACCGTCTCTGTCTTAGGTGGTTATAAGATTTTTAATAGCTGCAATCGCCTCCGCCTAAGCGGTTATTCAAACCGCTAATAAGCGGTTATAATCGATTTTTCAAAAATTGGCTTTTGGACTTTTTTTATATTTTAGACCTTCATTTTCCATATATTTTGGGCTTATTTTGTCCTATTGGCCGAAAACATGCTATTTTTTGGACTTATTTCACATACATTATAATGCCCAAATCCATTAAATGGCCCAAAACCAAAACATATTACAAACCATTGAAAGTCTGACACCAACAAATGTAAGCAAAACAAATATTATAAGCCTTTAACATATGGCACTCAAAATTCCTCTAGCATAGGCACAAAATCCTTCAGCACAGTTTTGGATGTTAAACACCAAAATGATGCCGCTTTGGATTTTTTTTTAATATTTAATTAATATATATTTTTATATAATTATATATAAATAAATGCGGTTAACGGTTATAACCACTTTTTCTTACCCCTAAAATCACTAACCGCAATCACCCTAGATGGTTAGTGATTTTTAATAACCACTTTACAAAGCGGTTATTAAAAAACAATTATAAATTAGTAGGTGGCATTATAACTATCTCACTTTGAACACCCTAACCTTAATGAAGATGGATTAACACCAATAACCTCTTTCTCTCTCTCTCTAAAATCTCATTCTTTCACTAGATTTGGTGTGAGTGAAATGCATGGAAGTAAATGGAGTCTAAAGGGTCGTGAGAGGTGGCTTTACATAGGAGTGGGTGGATAGATATGATTGAATGAGTTTGCTAATAGGTTAAATTTATTTTTCAGGTTCATCTAACATTTGGTACGGTCTTAGGGTTTCCATTGAATGTTCGGTGGTCCACAGTCGAATGTTTGGGAATAAGGTTTTACTGAACGTTCCAAGTTTTATATCATAAACAATTTAAAATCAGATGTTTAACAAAAGTAACTAATGTGGATAAATACAATTTTTTTATTATTACAATTATTCGGGAAATTATACTAACATCTTAATTATTTAGCATATAGTTAAATAAGTTATAAATAGTTAATAATATATTAACCATTTAGTTAGTTTACTATAGTTAGTATATATTAACCAACTAGTTTGTATATTAATACTTACACGCATATTCGAGTAGCTTATATAATATACTTGTTATTTAATAACTAATATACTTACAATTAATATATCTGAGCGAGTTAATTAGCCAAATTTATATGAATGTCTCGTTTAATACTCAAAAAATATTTTTGTGTTCACAATCAACTCATACTTGAGGCTTGTCTATTGTAAAAACTTTCACTCTTGTCTTTTACACGATGGATCAATTTGATTTTCAAAAAAAGCCGAGATAGCAACCACAATATAAAGGGTCGGAACATAAAAACTAAGCTAAGTTCAAATAAGACCTCACAAGGCTCGACTTGAAAGCTATAATTGTTGGCCGATGCACCTTAAAGCCACAGCAATCCCATTCAAAAGTCTAAAAAGGTAACGCTTTGCAATTCAATATAATGACGAATAACTAGTACAGAACCAATTACATCTCAATCTTCTAAAGCTTTGTTGATGTCCATAGCTGGAATCCGAAGCATGTAACAAGCATCTTACCTGAAAAACCCCCAGTTCAATGCTATCTAAGCCTAAAGCAGAGAATTTTCTATAGAAGTACAAACAACAAAAGCCAAGATATTTTGATAATGTAAATTGTGATGTCCAAGATACTCAACAAACAAATGGTAAAAAAAAAACTATTGACAAATGGTTACATCTACTAAGCCCAACCTCAACGTTTGGAGAACTGTGGGGCTTTGCGAGCTTTCTTGAGACCAACTTTCTTCCTCTCAACAATTCTGGAGTCCCTGGTCAGAAGCCCTTCCTTTCTTAGAGGCCTCCTGTGGTCCTCACTCACCCGTAGCAGCGCACGAGCAATGCCGAGGGAGATTGCCTGGGCTTGACCAGAGAGGCCACCCCCATGAGCTTTGACAAACACATCATAACTACTTTCGTATCCCAAACTTACCAATGGGACTTTGACATACTGAAGCCACAATGGATTGCCTTGAAGATATTCCTGCACAATCACCAGGAACATGTAAAACCCAATAAAACTGCCTGGAAAGGAGAATAGCTATTGCAATTCACAAACAAATACACCATGCAAGAGCCTGCTCCAAAAAAAAAAACTGAGAGTACATGACTATAGGGGTTAAAGGCATTCCTCAGATCATGTGTGATTTCAGAAGACCTACAGCAATTAAGTAAATATTTCATGGATATGATTGCAAATGACATAACCCTAATGGATAGCTCAATCGGTTAGGAACCATGCTTCATGAAATGGAGGTCACTAACTTGAATCTTCCCTTCATCCCCCCTTGGGGAAAATTACTTAAAATAATAATAATAATAATAAAAGGAGAAAAAAGAGAAGAATGCTTGATAATGGATTCAAATGCATATATGGAAAAAATAGTGTCTCATTCATGATTGAGGGTTCACAGATTTTTCTAATCTTTTTACCAGCTATAGATCAGATATATCTAAACTTTCACATTCAGTATGCTACACCCTACAATTTGTTTCAAAAGGTTGTGAAACAAGGGCAATGTTTCCAACTAACTACCATCAATTCAAAATCACAGTTATATCAACAAAAAAGATCATGCCCTGAAGCAAATATCAACCAAAGATGGTAGTTCCTGAAAACAGAGACATAAAGTTTAGACAAGTACTTGGAAGGGTGATAAGATACAAATTGAAAGAGGTAGTACACCTTTCACTTAACTCCCCTAAATTGTCATCACTTTTGCAATGTCTGCCATTTCTCTCAATTTAGTGTATCTATCTTTCAATTGTTTACAATCTTACCCTCCGTTAACTTTTCTCAAAATACCTCCATTTGTTTTTGGAAAAAAAAAGAGAAAAAACTGAAAGGATTAAGGCGTTGGTTCAAATTTAATGGTATTTGCAAAAATACTCATGCCTCAATCTTTGGAAAAAAATCTAAATATATATATTTTTAAAAATGAGGGTATTTAGGCATTTTGTTGGGATTTATGAAAGATCCTAATGGAGGGGGGACATTAAAAAAAATTAAAAGTTTGATATACTATATTGAGAGGTTTTGAACTTTAAGGAAAATTGCAAAAGGGGTGACAATTCAGGTTGTAAGTGAACTTTTTCCCCCTTATTATTTTTTTTTATTATTATTTTTTTATAAGTACTCAAAATATATCATTAAAAGTGTAAGGTTTTTCCAGGTATACATAAAGTATATAAGAAAAAGCATCTAGCTAGAAGGAGCAAAAAGAACAATGAAATCAATGGGTCCATTTGTGAAGAGAACGGACCGGTACAATAGCTAAACCCACCTCATTTCCAAAAAATTCTTCTTAAAATCAATCCCAACATTCTTACTTTTTACATCAAATAAATCACTTTTTATCATCATTCAAATAAAAAAATCACTACAAAACAAAATTTTTCACTTTTTTATATAAAACATTCTTACTTTTTTCTCTCATATCAATCAAATCTACTACAGTACCATTCCACTTCCAAATCCCATTCCATTGCCAAACATACCCAATATAACTATTCGTCAAAGGAGAAACATAAGCGGTTGTCCAAAGATACAAAGTTTTGAAAAATAAGGATTTAATCTTCTTCAATGTCCTCTCACAGTTCTCATAACTTTTGCCATTCTTTTTCTTCCATAAACATCATAAAAGGCATGTACGCACCATCTTTCACATGGCAGCACTTTGTGTACTGCCAACAGTCCAAAAAGCATACAAGTTGACTATACGTCTAGGTATGACCCAAGACAGTCCAAAATGACTGAAAATAGTAGTATACTGATGATTGGCAATATAACTAAATGGCAAAAAAATATAATATCTACCATTTCGCATTGAAATAACCATCCAACAAGAAAAAAGCGAGGTGCCCAATGCTGTTCCTCTCTATCCTACTTCCACTAAATCATTTTCTCTAAACTTGAGATTAAGTAATTCATTAGTTGGCAAAATCCTACCATGTCAAGCTTATCAATTTCTTATCAGCCCCCTCATGTTATCCATATACTTTGACAGACTACCACACAACATCACTCATTCATTCGGAGAACAATTACCATACAAAATAATCTAGCCAATTAACTGGGCAAACCATATAAACATGTAACCCATTAAGAGCGTGCTTACATTATATTAAGCCATTATAACGAGGCAAATTGCATACAAGCAAGAAAAAGAACCAATATATCACGTAGATTGCACAACTAACAACTAAAAATCAAACAATTAACAAACTACAATGAAGCCATTTTACTGCATTTCCTTCCATTTCCAAAAACCCTTCAGCAACAAAAATTTCACCTTGGAAAACTCTTTGATTTCAGTCTACAAAATTGAAAATACTGTACGAAACCTAAACTGAAATCTCAAAAGAAAAACCTAATTAACAATCAATCAACATAATACATACACACACATACATATATACATAGATACAGTGGGAACCTTGGCGTCGCGGTAGTTGATGATAACTTTGCCGTTGCCTTCTTGGAGGACGACGCGAGCGATGGCACATTTCCGGCGGCCAGTGCCGATGATCGTTTGGGCTGCAAAGCCACCGGGAAGCCTTGATTTCACGTACTTCTTGAGGTTCGTCGTCTCCAGCTCAGCCGGGGGAGCGGCGGAGGCGAGCGCGACGAGGGAAGGGGCGGTGGCGGTCACGCGGGAGAGCGAGAACGGCTTTGGCCTAGGGAAAGAGAGGCTGTTTGGGTTGTGGGAAATTTGGGAGGAAAACGAGAGGGAAGAGAGGGACGAGGTGAGTGAAGATAAGGAAATTGACATTTTCGTTGTGCTCTCTCTAAAGATTTCGCTGAGAAAATCGGAACTGTGATTGAGTGAGCGAGCGAGTGAGTTGAAGCCTTGAAGGAGATAATGTGTTCAAATTGACGATAATGTCCAGTTGGTGGGCAGGGATAGTCTGTTTCGTTTCGACGTTCTCTATCTACTAACCCCAAGACACGACGTCGTTTAGATATAATGCTTTTCATTAAATCAAAGGCCACTCGGGGTAAAATAATTTTTGAAAAATATTTTTCATATTTCAAGGTATTTTGTGTAGCGAAAAATAATAGTCAACACAAAATATGAGATAGTCTGTTTCATTCTGATGCTACTAACCCCAAGACACAACATCGTTTATATATAATGCTTTTCATTAAATCAAAGGCAATTTGGGGTAAAATAATTTTTGAAAAATGTTTTCCATATTTTAAGGCATTTCGTGCGACAAAAAATAATATTCAACACAATATTTTGGCTTGATTGAAAAAATTTCTTTAATTTCAATAAAATTGTTTCAGTTTTTTTTTTTTTAAGGATATAAACTATTATCTGAATTTGAACATCTCATTCTCAAATTAACAGACCCAGTTAGTACGTTGTTGAGATCCTGCCAAGACCCAATCGGGAGATTACTGAGATGGTGCCAATTAGGATTGGGCGAGGCCTAGTTAGTATATCGTCAAGACTCAATTGGTAACTATTGAGACTAAGTTAGGATAACACTAGAACCTAGTCGGGGACTTGCCAAGACTCAAACAGGACCTGTCTCAGGACCTGTCTGAATTTGAATAGGTGGCCGTCCGTTGCTAAGGTCTTAGATTTAAAATATTTATAAACTCAGATATTAAATTTGCCAAATTAAAAAAGTAAGATTCTATAATATTTTCCTGTGACAGATAAGAATGAATTAGAAGATAAGAAATTCAAGCCTTTTATTATACATGTTGAACATGGATGAGCCACTTTTTATGGTTCAGCGTCAAGTATATAAATTACTATTAGACAATGCCCCATCTGTCTATATGTAGTAATGAATAAACAAACACATTGGTGTTAGATGAATGGAACTATTATTTTGGGCAAACCACAACCAATGCCTGCTGTTGTTGCTGCCCTTGTTCCCCTTCTTCTTCACCTTCTTCCAATTTTGGTGCTAGGTGCTGTCGGCAGTATCGGAGTATAACCAGAGATATAAATGCTGCAAAGGAGATTAAAACTAACATAAGAATATAGCACTCCACTAGCATGTGTGCGAGGTATTAGACATATGCACATCTATAGGCAAAAATCACATATTTCACAATTATCCAACAAGTATTGGAGTAACGATAAGAACAAACATATCAACACTCACAAATTGAAGGATGATCCATATTGGTGTACAAGTATAAGTGGTTAAATCTCATATGGGATCACAGGAATAAGTAGTTGATATAATGTTATATAATAAGGTTTTTTATTAAAGTGTTCCCAATGCAATTTGTGTGTAAGTTTTGGTTGATAGCCGTTTTAGGCTGGTTGAGCTTTTATGAAATCACTTATTCATCCAAAAAAAAAAAAAAAATGTATATCAAGATCTTACTTGGAGACTTTCCTAGGGTTCTTATCTCCCAAAATACTAGAATAGGAACTAATGATGATGTGCAACAAGGTAAATGATTTTGATCCTTTTCAAGGTAGATGATTGTTGAGGATGATGCTGCATTTGCATAGATGACATTTACATGGTAACTGGCATTGGATTCAATATAATGAGTGTTAAAGTGCACGGTAAATTGATAGATGGCGGTATGCAACAAAAGTGAATGATGATGATCCATTTTAAAGTGGATGATAGTGCTCCCTTTCACTTGTTGGAGTAGGGATGGTAAATGTGCATAGATGAGATCCATAACAAAGTTGCTCATTACTTAGGCTGGTTGTGAGCAAATTCCTACATCAGTTAGCAGAGATAAGAGTGAAAAGGTGGACAATGTTGTGGGGCATGGTACATCATATCCCATTCAAGGTGGATGGTTAAGTTCTCTTTGCAATTGGAATGGGGATGATGTTCATGCAAAGATGACATCCATGAGAGTGGGGAGACTCTTAAAGTTGGTTTGTGAGCACTCAATTTTGTAGGATAGGTAAATATGCTATACATTTGTGAGAATAACAAGAGCGACAAGGTGGAGGATGATGGCGATTCATTTCAAGGTGGATGATGATGGTCTCTTTGCAATCGCAGTGGGGAGATATAGTACATGCATAGATGACATCCATAATAATGGTGATGAATCCTGTGGCCGGTTGTGAGCATTGGATTCAATATAGGAGGAGCGTTAAGACTGCGACGGATCACTAATTATATTTACATCAATTAGTGAAGACGAGCGGCAAGGTAGATGACAGTGTGCAATAAGGTGGATGATTGTTGTCCGTTTCAACGTGGGTGATGATGATGACAGTCTCTTTTGTAATTGGAGCATGAATGTTGTGTGTGCATAGACGACATCCATGATAGAGTAGTGGCAACTCTTTTTTGATAAGTAAATCAATTTCATTAAAAGCACAGGACACAACCTTAAACTCTTTTTTGATAAGTAAATCAATTTCATTAAAAGAACAGGACACAACCTTAACCTTAGTACACAAATAGTATACAAAAGAAACTCCTACTCATAAGAAAAAAGACGAAGCATTAGACTTAATATGAAGAGCATTAGCATGTGATGGATTGATATATAAGTGTCAATGTAAGTAGCTAAATTCCACGTTGGATGTAACTGGTTAAATCCTACATCAAGGCATACTGACAAGAGCTATACAAGGTGGATAATGAAGAGTATATATTGATATGGAGCAACTGCATAGATAACACTCATAATAAAGTGGTGGTGAATCTAACTAAACCCATAGGCACTTCAGGTCCAACATGTCGAGACCTAACTTGGGGAGATTTTTTTAGGTGTTTATATCTCTAACAATTTATACCAGCGTGAGATGCCTCCATGATCTTTTTGTTTTGAACTTGCATAAAATGATTGGAACTAATTCAGATATCTCATAAGGTGTGAACATTGAAATCTATCAATTTGCTGAAGCTTAACAAAATTGTCTGCAAATTACCTGTGAAAATACGGGTTTTTAGAGTAGACAGATTCCAAAAGGCTGTGACAGCTGATGCAGCCACAATCTTCTTGTGAGAGCAAGCACCCCATGTTTCCAACACCCACCATTTCAAGAACACAACTGCATAGCCAAAAGCCACTTTAGTGAAACATGGGCGTGAAGACAGATCTTACACATATAAGTTTATTGTTTTTGGAATACCTTTTTGGTTTATCTGAATGGAGTAGCATGAATATAGTTTTGGGATAGTGAAGCTGATCAAAAATCCTGCTCAGCCAAACAATAACCGAATGATATCTCATATCAAAAACTAAATAAGACCAAAATTAAAAAAAAAAAAAAAATTCATATTTGTGTATTAAACCAGTTAAAGTAATGCTATTTATTGGACTGTTATATAACTACCGTACAACTGAGATGATGTAGTAGTGTGAAAATCCGCATTTTGATCAATAAAGACTTGTAATAAATAAATAAATAAATAAATAAATAAAAGGGTTGATTTTCATCGTCACCTTATCCTAATCGCATAGTATTCCTACAGTAGTCTACTAATATCATTTCTCAACCAATAATTTGAAGATATCCATGAGTATTAGAGTGAGCATACCAATTGCGCAGAGCCTCCATAGTGTTATAAGGTGCCCATACTCAGCTCCTAAAACTAGGAATGGAGCTACCTGTGACCAGAAAATTGTGGGCTGATTTGAGTCAAGCAATCTCAGACAACATGGTGTCAAATGTGAAAAAAAGATTCTAAAATTGTTACTTTGAGGGTCATGGATGGCTCTCCTGAGAAGAGCTCTCTTGTCTTTGAAATTGCAAGATTTATAGCTGGAAGTATCACTTTAGCAAGACGAAAAATGTCATCTTCTTTAAGCTTAAGACCATGCTTCTTTTCGACGTTATTTCTGCAATTTCATTACATCCTTTAACTTAGAAAATGGAGAAAATTACATTGGAACATAACATGATGAAGAACTTGGTGTAACCTTTGATTGATTGAATTCGAGAAGAATGATGCGCCCAAAAGCAGAAGTCCCAGTTGGGATATTGCCGAGAAAATGCTGCAATTATGATATGGGACATGTCATAATTCTTGCTATTTCAGTTAAATTGGGGAGAGAGAGAGAGAGAGAAAATACACACCTAAAGTTAATTCCTCTGGTAAAGCAACAAGACAAGATACAAAGAGTTCCAAAGCCGAACCAAAGGCTTGACTTGGCAACATCTCTCCACATAATCAAATCAGTAATCAGCTGCCCAATTCGATCAAGATTGCCTCCATCTTCATCTTCGGTTTCTAATTGCACAAACCACATATAAAAACAAGCACAAATCGGTCACTAAAATCCCAAAGAAAGAAAGACAAAGAAAAATTTATAGAATACAGAAAACAGATTTTCAGACTTACTTGGAGATGAAGTTGAGGAAGGCATAGAAGGGACTAAACTCAGCTTCTCCTTCTTCGACCGCCCACTATGCCTCCTTTTCCTTAGCTTTCCAATCTCCTCCATCAAGCCCAATTCCTTTTCTTCTCGAATCTCAAGCTCCGATCGCCTCCTGGACCTCCGAGCATTCCTCGGCGAGGCACAACCTAGTAGACCCATTTGAGTTGTCCTACTTTTGCACTGCCTCCGGCGAGAACCAGCTGGATCCACCGGCTCCTCACCCATGTCGAGCCGATCCGCGAGACGGGTCCTGGATTTTCGTCGCGGAGAGCCTGAAAGAAGCAAGAGCTCGTGAAGGGGAAGAGAATTGGGAGTTTTTATAGACAATTTGGACGGCGATGGGGTCTTCTTGTGTGTTGGCGAAGGCACGAGATCAAGCGAAAGATGGGAAGACTCTTCATTTTCTACAAGATCTCCGATTCTTCCGAGACGGGAAGCCGATTTTATTCGAGACCTGGGCTCAGATCGATGAGTAGGTGGTGTTGAATCCATTAATGGGTTTGATTTTATGTGATCAGACTATTAAAAAAAGCAAGAAGATTTCTGGGTTTTCTTCTGAATGAACGGAGTGATTAATGGGTATTGATTGAAGAGAGAATTTTTGGGTTTTGATTGGGTGGATATCTAAAGGCGGACAGAGGGTTTGGACAGATTCGCTTGGTTCTTGAAAACAAGTTCGAGGTAGAGTAGCCGTTAGAGACTTTGATTTTTTTGAATTTTAACGGCGGGGACAGTGGGACCGTGAGCTACAACGGTAAGAAATTATGGGCCGTTTGTTTTGTGCCGTTAGTGGGGTTCACATGATGGGCTAATAATCATGGGCTTGGGAATAAGATAAGCTTCTTTTGGATGGTTTAGGGTCAAAGAGCAAGATTGCTGATGTATTTTGGACGTATTTTTAGCCGTTGGATTATGTGCTGTTGCAGAGCTCTACAAGAGGCCATCTATAGAGAGTCGGAATAGTATTATACTATTTACTATTTAGGGTTGGTTTGAAACTGAAGGGGGAAAAAAAGTAGCCTTGGTTTAAGGTTTTTTTTTTTTTAATTTTAATTTTAGTCTATTAAGTCGGTGTTTGTCTTTAACAGATATTATTGCCACATGCATTTTCAATAAGATTAACAACATATGTGACATCTGTTTTAAGAGCATATGATTATTATATGTATTTTTATCCTATTAAATTATTAGTCTAAACCCTAGGTTCGAGGATCCTAAGTGTCATTTTCTCAGGCTATTGAACATTGGTAGAGAAGTAGCATATTCTAGCACTAACCTCCTTATGAGACTTAGGATTTATTTGGGTGTGCGTTTGAAAGGTTTAAAAGTGCGTTTAATACTAAAAAAATTTATTTGAAAAAAAGGACTATATGTTTAGTAAAAAATACACTTTTGACAAAAGTTTAAAAATGAAACTTTTGTCAAAAAACATTTTTTGACTTAAAAACTCTATTTCTCAAACATGCTTTTAAAGTATATATATTATGTTTGAAAAATAGAACTTTTAAGCGAAAAAAATACTTTTTGACAAAAACTTTATTTTTAAGTTGTCAAAAGTGCGTTTTAGCCATTTTGATGATATTGTTGTTAGCTTTTGAGTTTTCGTTGTTGTTGGTGATGGGTTCTTGTTTTGATGATGTTGATGTAAGGGATTTTTTTTTTTTTACTATTCAATGTTGATGTAAGGTTACTGGTGAGTGGTGGTTGCATCAGAATTTATAGAGCATATTGTGGTTGTGTTTGTTATTGATGCTATTGAGGTTGTGTGAAAGAGGAACCTCAGTATTTTGGGAGTTGGGATATGATGTTGTAGAGTGGTATTGGGTTGGTTTGTAAAGCATGGTGAGAGTGTTGAAGAAAGTAAGGGTTTTGGAGTGTTTTCAAATGTGGAGAACATCTATCAGGGTGTTTTGATCTATGGAAACTAGGTGTTTTTCGATTGAACCTAGAATAGAACGATTTGATCGATATTTCGATCAAAAGTCGATCGATCGATCGATCGATCAAACCCAGATTGATATTCCTTAGTAGGTGAAACTAGTTATTTTAGAGTGATAGCGCAAATGTGGCTAATATTTTCCATATATCGTTACATAATCACTCAAAATTATAAGCATCAAATCAGTTATGTTACTTTAACTAGACACGATATCTTAAATTATTCTCTCCCATTTAACTAGCATCAAGCCATTCACTCAAAACTTCAAAATCTGACCTATAGCATCAAAAGTTCTAGTCCTTAGTGACTTTATTTCATATCTAGTAAACAAATTTATTTATTTAAATTAAAACAAGTAGTTCATACATTCAACCATTTAATTGAACATCATCATAATGTACATAAACCAATGTCTTCTCATATATATATATATATATATATATATATCATCATCATCATCATCATCATAACGATATTTATTAAGCAACTGAAAATGCAAATACAGCCTCATTAGGAGGAATTAACCAAACTTAAAATATACTAAAAATGATTTTATTGCTGCACACAAATGAACCTTATCCATTCTTGGCATGCCTCCAGTAGAAGGCTTTTATCCTTCCAAGTGCATCGTCAAGCGAAGAATGCTCAACAGAAAAAGAAATTCGTAGCCAATTCTTCAGTCCAACGGTAATCCCTGGAAGCAAATATAATCGTGAGCAAGGAGGCAATCATTTTGTTTTTCCATTTTCATGTTATTTCCCAGCTTAAACTGATCTTGCTTGAACAAAGTTTGTCATAAACTATGATATGATTCAAGGGTAAGAGGATACCATCACATGCCAAAATGTCATATATATATTTTATAAAATTTGATCGATGTGGGATCCATCATATAATATCCCACAAATGTCTTATATAAGGTACCAAAAATCCATTAATAAGGTCTTTGGATCAGCAGGATTAAATCTTGCTTTAACTAGAGATGGTGCGCGTCTGAAAGATAAGGGTGGTTATATAAACTTTGGGTAAAACTCACATTTGAAAACCAGTTTGCAAGGGGAGGGTATCCAAGAACTTATATACACAAATATTGTATTAAGCGATGTACGTGAAACCCTTAGAACTGTAACAGGTGGCAATTCGTGTTTGACTATTGGGTTTGAATCGTGTTGAGACATGGATATAAAACTATATAAGTCAGCTCTAACTACTTAATTTTGTATTTAGATCATGTAAAAAATTGTTAGCTCCAAATGTCATATGTCATAATCTAACCTATTTAATTAAATGGGTTAGATCCCTTAATCATATCTGTTTTTTTTTTTTTTTTTGAGATTCTTAATCATATCTGTTAATTTCTGAGACTCATGTTAGATTCGCAAGTCATATCAAAAATCAACAACCCTACTTAATTTTAGGAAATAAGCAAACTCTACTTCCATTTGGTAGCTTACAAACTGTCTTTGACAACAGAAAAAAGAAAAATGAAGTCCAATCCAAAGTAATTGAACATCCAAATGACGAAAAACAATTGATATTAAGTGACATTGATCCAAGGCATATATATATATATATATATATATATATATATCTTTATATATGTCTCAAATTCAAACCTTTAAGATGCATGGTTGAAGATTTATATATATAAATATATATAAGGTAACTTCACTCAGCCTCCCTGAAATATCGCACCTTTTGTAAACACTTTTTCAATGTTTAAAATCTCTCATTTTGGTATATTGAACTTTTATTTTATTTCAGTTACCCCCGCCCCTTCCATTAGATATTGAGGTTAAATGAGACGGTATAAATGGTAAAATGCCCTTTATACTCTTAAAATTTCGCACCCCTTCGTTAGATTTTAATGGTAACTAGAATGAAATGAAAGTTTAATACACTAAAGTGAGACTTTAAATATATATATATATATATATATATATATATATATATATTAAGTTCATAGAAAGAAAGAAGACCTATATATATATATATATATATATATATTAAGTTCATAGAAAGAAAGAAGAAAAAAACTACAAGAAGTGGCGGGGGGATCTTTCCCACTAACAATTGGGGTTGGAGGAGGAGAAAAGGGAATGCTGCAAGAAAAACTACAACCAGGGGTAGAGGCAAAGTTTAGTATGGGCAAGGGCCAATAGGCAATAGCCAATATATTGTATTGCTATAGGCCAATATGCAAATATATATACCTAATAAATTTTTTTATTTCCTTATGAGTTGGGGGGTGGCCATGGCCTATACCAGCCACTTCCTTCCCTCGTCACTAGCTGCAGCCCAACATGGCACAAAAGGGGCACATAAATTTGCAATTCTAATAACTTTTCTAGCTTCCCAAAAGGAAGCAACATGGATAGTGTCAAGAATATCATACGTTTATATGTTAGATCTTAAAGGTTTATATATGCCGAAGACAACCACTCAAGAAACATCCTTTTAGCCATGAAAGTAGTAGGAAAACGTTCTGAATTGTTGAATTCTTACCTGGGAGAACTCACGGATTCCTCCCTGGCCAACTTCATACATAAGTCAACATCATCTGTCACCCCTTCAAGTAGTGATAGATTTAGCTTCACCTGTACGTTACATACTCAAAAAAACAAACAAACAAACACAAAAACAAAATACAAAATACAAAATCATTTTTTTTTAAATCTTCAAATGTTTATGTTTATTATGTTGAAGCATAATATAATAATTTCTAAGTGTCTATGTCCTTACCATTACAACCATGGACCCTTCTGGTTTGTGTGGACAAGTCAGGCAAGGAATCTCTTTAATTCTCTCATATAAAAAGTCAGCATCTTCTCTCATTATGTTTAGAATTTTTGAAAAGAAATCCTCCTTTGTTTGCTCAAGGATTTGGGTGAGTGCCCCCTGAACACATAAACCCTTTCGTAAGGCAAGAAAATTAAAGGATAAAATAAAATATATATGCCTGTTGTTATATACTATATTTCTAATTAATAGAGCAAAATCCATAAGAAAAAATATTTGCATATATATATATATATATATTGGAAACACCAAGAGAATATAAGATATATATATGGATTTAATACATAACTTCAATAAGCTATTGTCAACATCTTTCGCACAATTTTGTTTGTTCTGAATCACTACTGTACTTATCCTACAAATTTATCTTATAGAAATGGGTAAATTTAATAATTTAAGGAAAAAATTCACATACCCTTCAAACTAATCACCCAATTGACAATGTCGCCTAAAAACTACTAAATTTTTATTTTTATTTTTATTTTTGAATTTGTAGGGGTATTTTTTTCTTATTGACAAAAAAATTAGGGTTATTTTTGTCTTTTGTTGGCATTAGGGGGACATTGTTCTAATTGAAAGTTAGGTAGAGATAATGTCAATTGAATGGTAGTTTAAGGACTGTGGACCTTCCCATTATAATTAACGGCCTGTCAATGTTTTTTAATGGATTAAAGCATCACCAATAAGCTCTCTATTATGCGCTTTTAGCCAAAATTTAGACAATATTCTAAAAAGCTCTCATTTATCAAACTCTCCATTATTTCTCCAATTTAGATTTTGTCATAATCTCTCTCCATATTTGATGATCTTTCTAGCTTTAGCCAATCATTATTTTGTTACTTTCATTGTTTTCTCTCTCTATATTTGAACTTGGAAGTCATTTTTTCTCTTTGGTCGTTAGTGTCAACCAAGTAACAATTAATAAAATAATATATATATATATATATATAGATATATATAGTTAAAGTAGAGAAATATTTAGAGACCTTGATGCTACAAGTAGTTAGATAAAATAACAAAAGTAGATTTTTTAGCTAAAATTTGGCTAAACTTTAGAGAGAACTCAAGGTCAAGCTCTTAGTATAGAGTTCTATCATGGGAGTTTATTATTGTGCGCAATAATTCATACAAGTTGTATGCATATCCCAATAAGTTTTTTGAAAATAAAAGGCAAAAAAGGTACTTGCATGAAGGTTGGGGGGCCAGAGGTGATATCGAGATAGCTCTTGAGGTTCTCAACAAATTGGGAAAAAGAAAACACGTATAGGTACTAATTGTTATTAATTGTTATATATGCACCTATGAGGTTTGCGTCTCACATTGAAAAAATATAAATAAAATGAGTACTTAATATATTTAAGTGAATCCAATTCCAAAGCCCATTAGCTTAGATTTTTGGATTAGAAGTGATCTCTTAATATGTATATTATTTACTCTTGTTTGACTACATTAATTAAGTTCATCATGAAATCAAGGTAAAAACATTAAATTCATGTAAGCAAGAAAAAAGTTTCTTATTGAACTATTAATAGAATTCGAAGGTGATGCATATGAATCTAGGGTTAATGTATAGGGTTAATACCAGAGAGATTTATGGGTATACATTCAAAGCAAAAGGGTAATTCCATCCCTAAGGCACAACCACATCTAGGAATTCATTTTCAATATTTTTTTTTCCTATAAGCAATTGCATGAAGAACCTCCACTCAAGAGAACCTTATCATCTAGACCATATAGAGTAGTTTAGAAGTGGTAATTCATGTGTAGGAATTGAAGGAGAATCCTTTTCATCAAATGGGACTTTTAGAACTTTTGCTGACGTGGCATTGGTTTCCTAGAGGTTGTTAGAGTTGGATGGTTTTTCTTGTCTTTCAAGTTTACGCGCTTGTCTGAAACCGCATGGGAGGGCACATGTTTTCTCCGGTGACTAGGATTCTGGTGATAGTGTCGATATTTTC
Source organism: Carpinus viminea (assembly GCA_013348765.1). Classification (NCBI taxonomy): domain Eukaryota; kingdom Viridiplantae; phylum Streptophyta; class Magnoliopsida; order Fagales; family Betulaceae; genus Carpinus; species Carpinus viminea. The sequence continues at coordinate 31,705,383 of CP054673.1, forward strand.
TTCTAGATTACTAGTAGTATGCTCAATTGGTAATTCATGGCTAGGAGAGCAAATAGGGGTTGGTGGGAAGAAAAATTCAAATTTGAGTGTGAAGAGGGTTTCGTGGATTTGGATGATGCTTCACGGTTTTTAGATTGTGAGGCGGATTTGAGCATTGAGGAGGTGAATTGTGAGGCTTTGGTAGCTAAAGATATGCCTTCTTCGTAGCTGGTTGGGCAAGTTGGATCAATTGAAGGTTACTTTAGATTTGGTGAGACATTTGAGGGAAATTGTGATCCGGCAAAGAAGCTTCTTAGGAGTCCTGTTGATATTGGAGGTTTAGTAGGGCTTTTGGATGTGGTTCCTATGCCAGTAGATTAGAAGAATTTTGTTCAAGATTGGAGGAGTTTGTTAAGACCGGAGAAATCTTTAGAGCTTTGCAGTATTTTGCTCATTCGAATGAGGATGGAAGAATTGTAGTGAAACCACCAAATGAGGCAATTGTGGAAGGAATTTCGAAATGGTCTCCTTCTCTGGTGGGTCAATTTCTTGACAAACCTCTTCCTTCTATGTTGTGAAACGAGCTGTTGATTGCTTATGGGCACAGTATGGGAAAGTTGAAGTGTTCTTATTGGAGAATGGTTTGTATCTGTTTCGTTTTGTGGATATCAAGGCTAGAGATGAGGTTTATGGAGGCAAAGCTATGGCATATAGCTAATAAACCTTTGATTCTACGAAAATGGACCCCAAGTATACAGTTTCTTAAGATTTGTTTGTCTGTTGTACCTGTTTGGATCAAGATGCATAACTTGCCTTTGAATTTTGGAATTCTACATGCTTGAGCTATGTAGCTAGTGGTGTTGGTAAGCCTTTGTGTGTTGATTTTATTACTGAGGAGCAAATCAAGCTTGGATTTGCTAGGGTTTTGGTTGAAATGGACATAGATTCTGTTTTCCCTAAAGAAGTTGAAGTTATTGGTGTGGATGGGGGTAGAGTAGTGGTGGGAATTGAATATCCTTGGCTACCTGTTAAATGCAAGAAATCTTGGTCATTTGGACATTTGTCTCATTCATGTACTGAGGTTGAAAAGAAGGTATGGATTCTAAGAAAGTGGATACTATCTAAAAGGAGTTTGTAGTAAATAATGGAGATATAGCGAGGAAGGTCACTCTAGTTAAGAGTGCTACTCCTAGTGTTGTTGATGTTACGGATCAATGGAAAGTGGTTAGATCTGCTAAGAGAACCTCAGTATCTAAAAATTCTATTAGGGATAGTCAGAGCCATTGGACCAATTCTTTTCCTTTTTGGCTAGGGCTGATGGTGGAGCAATGAGAGGTTCAGCTGGTTTATCTTCTTTTCAAAATGGTTTTGATACTGCTTTGAATAAGGAATGTGTTAACCAATTAAAGGATAAAGGGAAAGGTAAGATGGATGGAGAGGAGAAGATTTTGATGAAAGGTTTTTCCCCTACCTCATGAATTTTTTGATTTGGAATGTAAGGGGTCTGAACCACCCCTTTAAGCAAAAGGAAGTTAAGAGTATGGTTCAAAGGCATAACATTAGTCTTGTTTGTCTTATTGAAACTATAGTGCAGGAGCATAAAGCTGAAAGGGTTAAAGCTTGTATAGTTCTTGAGTGGGATTATGTGGCTAACTATGATTGTCATTTTTGGGAGAATTTGGGTTTGTTGGAAGAAATCTATTTATGCAGTTATTGTCATTGACAAGAGTGAGCAAAGTATTAATTGTGAGATTAAATCTTTGCATAATAATCACTGCTGGTTTTATTCTTTTGTGTATGGAACTAATAGTGGTGTTGATAGGAGAATGCTGTGGGGAAATTTAAGCTCTATGAAAGGTACTGTTTCTAATAACCCCTGGTTGATCTCTGGAGATTTTAATGTGGTTCATTCTTTGGCTAAAAATGGGGATCTTCTAAGTTCAATTCTTATGAAACTGAGTTTGGAGATTGCTTAAATGACATTGAGGTTTTGGATTTCAATTTTAGTGGTTGTTATTACACTTGGACTAATAAAAGTGAAGAACCTCGGTTTGTTGCAAGAAAATTGGATAGGGTTTTGGCAAATGAATATTGGATGAGTTTGTTTGGGAGAACTATTGTTGATTTTTTGCCTGGGGGAGTTTCTAATCATTCTCCTGCTTTCATCGCTATTGGCATTATGCAGAGTTTTGGCCCTAAGCCTTTTAAATTTTTCAACTATTGGTTAGAGCATGAAAGGTTGCTGAATTGGGTTGAGAATGGGTGGTCTGCACAGGTTGAGGGGTTCTTTATGTATAGGCTTTATGTGAAGCTTAAAGCTGTGTTAAAGGAGCAAAATTTGGCTTGTTTTGGTAATCTAAAGCAAAGAGTCATACAAGCTAGAGATAGCCTTCACCTTGCTCAGAATGAGGTTCTGAATTCTTTTTGCAGGGTAGATAGTTTACTTAAGGAAAAGGAGTGTTTACATGCCTATGTTTCCATAACTAAGGTTGAGGAGTGTTTCTTGAAGCAGAAGGCTAGAAATCAGTGGCTGCAGTTGGGGGATCAAAACAATAGTTTTTCCATTTGTTCTTTAAGGATTCAACATGCTAAGAACACTATTACTTATTTGTGGGATGAGCAAGGTAGTAGAGTGGAGGATGTGGAGTAGATTAAGCAAGTGGTTGAGAGCTTTTACAAGAAGCTCTTATAAGGTTACTGCAAAGGAGATTAAGGATACTCTTTTTCATATGAAGGCTAATAAGGCCACTGGCCCTGATGGTTTTCCTGTGGATTTCTTTAAGTCCACCTGGTCAGTTGTTGATTAGGATTTTGTTGCTGCTATCAAGGATTTCTTTCTTTCTGGTAAGCTTTTAAAGGAGGTGAATGCTACCATCCTTACTTTAGTCCCTAAGAAAGTTAATCCTTCCACAATGGGTGACTTTAGGCCTATTGCTTGTTGCAATGTTGTTTACTAATGTATTAAGATCATTGCTAATAGAATGCTTCTATTTTGAGTGATTTGGTTAGTATGAACCAATCTACTTTCATCCCTTCTAGAAGCATTGCTGAAAATGTTTTGCTAGCTTAAGAGCTTGTTCGAAATTATCATAATAATAGAGGGCAGCCTAGGTGTACTTTGAAAATTGATTTGATGAAGGCCTATTATTTTGTTGATTGGGAGTTTCTACTTTGCTGTCTTCAGTGTTTTGGTTTCCCAACCAGATTCATTAACTGGATTAGAGTGTGCATTACCTCCCCCAGGTTTTCTATTTGCCTTAATGGTACTATAGTTGGTTATTTTGAAGGAAAAAGAGGGTTAAGGCAGGGTGATCCCCTCTCTCCTTATCTCTTTGTCATAGCTATGGAAGTTTTTTCCAAAATTATGGTTGATTATACTAGTGGAAATTCTGGTTTCAAGTTCCATCCTAAGTGTGCTAGTTTGAAGATTACTCATCTTTGTTTTGCAGATGATCTTCTCATTTTTTCTAAGGCCAATCTTAATTTTATCAAGATTATTAAGAGTGCTTTGTTAGAGTTTGAGAGCTTATCTGGTTTGAAGTCTAATCATTTTAAGAGTTCTTTCTTTTGTTCGGGTATTTCAGAAAGAACTAAGCACATTTTGTTGACTGATTTGGGGATGATTGAGGGTCATTTTCTGTGAGATATCTTGGGGTTCCTCTCATCTCTTCTAGACTTTTTGTAGCAAATTGTGGGGCTTTGATTAATAGAATTACTGGTTAGATTGACTCTTGGTTGTCAAGAATTCTTTCTTATGCATGCAGGCTTCAACTGATTTCTTATGTCCTTTACAACCTTCAAATGTATTGGTCTAGTATTTTCATCCTTTTAAAGAGAGTCATTAATTTTTGTGGAATGGGAATAATGCAGGGTTAGCTAAGGCTAAAGCCTCTTGGACTGATGTTTGTTTACCTAAGAAGGAGGGTGGTTTGAGGTTGAAAAGGCTTGATGTTTGGAATCATTCTTCTATGCTTAGGAATATCCGGAGCCTTTTTGCTAGATCTAGCTCCGTTTGGGTGGCTTGGGTTAAGGAAAATTTGTTAAAAAAAAAAAAGAAGAGTTTTTGGAGTATTGGAGTTTCACAAAACTGCTCTTGGAATTGGAGGAAAATTCTAAAACTCAAGGATGTTGCTAGGAGATTCTTGAGGTATGAGGTTGGAACAGGGGAACATATTCATCTTTGGTTGGATTGGTGGCACCCAATGGGAGTCTTGTTTGAGAAATTTGGTTATAGGGCTGTGTATGATGCTTATAGTACTTTGGAAGCCAAGTTATCTTTTGTTATTTAGAATGGCAATTGGTTTTGGAGGCCCGCTAGATCAGAGGCTTTGGTTGAGATACTAGCTAGTTTATATGAAGTAAGGTTGGGTTCTTGAGATAAGCCTATTTGGGGTGCCTCAAGGAAAAAAGTTTATGCTTGTTCATAGACTTGTGAGGCTCTTAGGGTGAAGAATGATGAGGCTTTGTGGTGTAAGCTAGTTTGGTTTCCTCTTATTATTCCTAAGCAAGCTTTTATTCTTTGGTTGGCCATGAGAGATAGACTTACAATTGGGGAGAGGCTACTAAAATAGGGATATCAAGGTAATGTTCACTGTCAGTTTTGTCATCATCAGCTGGAGACTAGAGATCATTTGTTTTTTGAATGCAGCTTTAGTTCTAGAATATGGAATTTTTGTATGATAAGATGTAGAGTTGCAAATTTTCCTGTGGTTTGGGATGACATTGTACAACAAGGATGTAGTTCCTGGTTTCACAAGTCTTTGAAGTGTCTGATTTGCTGTTTGGTGTTGGGCTATACTGTTTATAACCTTTGGCTTACTAGAAATGACTTGATTCATGTTGGTCATCCATGCTATAAGGACCAAATTCTGAAGAAGATTGTTTGGGAGGTTAGAACTCGAATTGTAGGGAAAGGGAGATTCCCTAGTACTCGTGAGAACATTATTCTTTGCTCTTTGTGGAATTTGCCTGCAGAAATCCTTGTTAGTTGATAGCTGCAATGTATTTCTTCTGGTTTCTAGTTTTTGTTGTTGGTCTTCATTAAGTCTTGTTTAGGTTTGTATGGGTGGTTGTTTTGCCTACTGTGTTCAGGTTTCTTTTGGCCTTTTGAAAGGCTTGTAAGGAGTTTTATGGTTGTGTTTTGTTTTGTTTGAGCTTAATGAAATCTTTGATTCATTCAAAAAAAAAAAAAAAAGTGGTGAGGTCATTTGTCACGATCCAACCAAGTCGCCATCCAGAACAATCCATCTCTTTGATAAAGACCCAAGTGTTGAAACAGGCACAATTGATCCGAACACTCCCATGGGCACAAATGGATTACTCCCAAAAGCTAGATGGCCATAAACTTCATCTGAAATCACAAAAATCCCAAGTTTTCTAGCAGTCTCTGCAATCTAAGTTGACAAAAACACAATGACAGAAACTTTTAGTTAGAAGGAAGATTGTTTTCTTCAAAATTTAGAACACGCAAATATGCAAACAAACGTACCTTTTTCAAATGTTGGTATGTAAAGACATTTCCACATGGATGGCTGGGATTGATAATAACCATAGCCACTATATTCTCATCCGCAAGAGCTTCAACAGAATCAAGATCAACCTCCCAACCTTTTTCGGGAGTAAGATCGAAATGGCGAGCTTCAAGGTTACTGAAACCCGCACGAGCTTTATATTGCGGGTAGCCTGGTCTAGGAAGTAGAATGTTGGCACCAGGATGTGCAAGAACAGAAATTACAATTTCTATTGCTTGGTTGCAACCAACTATGAGATACACATCATCTGCTAACAATTGGTATGGAAGATCTTCAGAAAGATGTTCTGCAACAGCTCTGTCATGAATTGAAGCAACAAGATTATCATTTTCATTGGATAATTACACATTGCAGCAAAGGTTTTTATTTTTCCTATAAATACTTAAGGATGTTCAAAGTTTAAGGGAAGCAAACAAGAAAACATTTTTAGAACCTTTTGAGAGGTAGCTTAGCTTCACCTTTGTTGTCTACCAAGAGAAGCTATTGTTGAGAGCTTTCATTGATTTCCGTCTCTTGGAATTTGTATTTCAAATCACATACCATTACCAAATGTTCAACCATTTGAAGTCTACTGTTAAGTTAGCAAGGAAGTCACTTATAAATCATTGGCCAGAGAGGAGCTGGAACTATCAAGGAAGTAAGGAGCTTATATGCGTACAAAGTATCTTAGTATTTACAAGGGGGTTTGTAAGTTTACTTTGGATGTACTTTGAATTTTTTGTAGTAAATGATTTCCTAAGTATATCTGCTCCAAAGTTGTTTTACCTTTGTATGTTTAAAGGATTTTTACTTTGTCACCAAAAATCTGGTGTTATTGTGTGATGTGTTTTATGTGTGGTTGGTATGATTTCTAATTGCTTTAGAAATTTTGTTTATTTGCTATATAATTAAGCATTGGGGTTGATTTCGGTCCTAATGTAGATCAGGATGACCTATCTTATCTTTTAGTCTTTTATTTTAATTATTTTAATTTGTTAGTTTTTTATTCTATCTTATCTTTAAGTTTTTTTATTTGAATTAGGTTTTTTGTTAGTCTTTTATTTGGTTTAGTTTTCTTTTGTAGACTTCTAAACTGTCTTTATTTCATTATTATCTTAGAACTAAGAGTCTTGAGGCTATAAATAAATGTTTAGAGCCTTGAAAATGGAGTTGTTGTTTATTATTGATATTAAGTTTATTCCTCTATTTTCCTTCAAAATACTAGAGAGTATCTAGATTTTTAAGAAGAGTTCTCAGATCTTTAATAGAGTTAAGATCTAGATTAGTTATCTGCTGCGTATTTGTTGTTTTTCTGCAGTCCACTAAGTCACGCTGCATCAATTGGTATCAAATTCAATTACTTTCCATGAATGGGGAGGAGCAACTGTTTAGCAAACATGAACAAGGTGTTCGTGCATACGAAGATAGCACGTAAGAAGCAATCGATGATTCGTTTGCGGCACATGGAGGAGAAGTTTGGTGGTCTAACTGTGCTTAAGAAAGCGTGTGTGCACTCAACACGGGTCCCTACCGATCACTTAGCTGACATTGATGGTCCGAACATTCGTCATCGTCAACCAAGACCGTGGTACACGAGGGCGGAAGACAAATTGATCACTGAACATCAACACATGGAGCAATTCACGGTTTTGGGGGATCAAATCAAAGCCCTCGCTACCCAAATATCCAACATGTATGGTCACAATGGGAGTGAATCTAGAAACCCGTTCGTGGAGCTCTGATACCAATTGATGCAGCGTGATTAATGGGTTACAGTGAAGAACAACAAATACGTAGTGGATAACTAATTCTAGATTTTAATTCTATCAAAGATTTGAAAACTCTTCTTGAAAATCTAAATACTCTCTAGTATTTTGAAGGAAAATAGAGGAATAAACTCAACTATGAGTATTCTCATTAATTAATATCAATAATAAACAACAACTCCATTCTCAAGGCTCTAAGCATTTATTTATAGTTTGAAGACTCCTAGTTCTAAGATAACAATGAAATAAGTCTGTTTAGAAGTCTATGAAAGAAAACTAAAACAAATAAAAGACTAACAAAGAAACCTAATTCAAATAAAAGACTTGAAGATAAGATAGTATAAAAGACTAATAAATAAACCTAATTCAAATAAAAGACTAAAAGATAAGATAAACCATCATGATCTACACCAAGTCCACTCAAATTTATTAATCTGGGTTGGAAAATTTTCATCTAACCTAGTTTTGAGGGAATATATGTCCTAAAATGAATGTTAAATTAGTGTTATTACATCTCGTACGTGCATCAATTGCATAGCTAGAAATTAATTTTTGGAGGGGTCAAATTAAAATGTAATTACAAGATAATATGTCTATCATAAAGAGTATATCTATCAAACTTCATAATTAAATGTATCAAAATTAATATATCCGTAACATAACATGTATGCATAAGTGTAAAAAGAAAAATTAAAAAGTGTTTGAAATTGCAACCTACGCTATTCTAGAGAACTAATTTCCCTTTTAATATAGACAACTAATTTTTATGCAAGAAATTCAGCCTCCATCTTGTAATGAAGTCTTGTTTTAATAACTCTCATTACTGAAAATGCTCGTTTGGTAGTCAACGTAGACATTAGAAAAGTCAAATAATACAAATTAACTTATCAATAAGATGGTGTACGCCTTGATTTTATTTTATTTTTGTCTCTATTAGTCATCGACATAAACAAATTTTGTTATTTTAGATGATTAAGCACAGCAAGTAAGAATCAAGAGAATATAATACTTTTCCAGGAGATCGACTACATTTATCATCAATTTTAAACAATTTATAATAAGCAATCCAAATCTAAATTAAGTATCTTAAGTTTAATCACTCTTCAACTTTAACTTAATTTAAGGAAAAACTTCACTTTGGCCCCCTGAACTTCCATGTGATTTTACAAACCCTCCTAAACTTTAAAATCTCTCACTTTAGATCTTGAACTTTAAATTACTCTCAATTAGAACAATTTCGTTAATTTTAGCCGCTAAAAATACAAAAAAGACCAAATATCATTTTGAAAGTTTATGCAAAAGTCAGGGGTATAAACGTCATGTAACATTAAAAATCTGATGGAGGGGTCCACATTGAGAGCAATTAAAAGTTCATAGGTCTAAAGTGAAAGATTTTAAAGTTTAGGGGGAGTTAGTAAAATCAAGTGGAAGTTGAAGGGGCAAAGTGAAGTTTCTCCTTAATTTAATATATCTTTCTTAACATCATTGTTAGAGATTCAAGATTTTGGTAAATTATTGTGTCAATAAAAAAATTTCATCTTCTATCACTTTGAAAGTAAAAAAACTACAAGCTTGGTTGGGACCACACTTAATAAAGTGGAGGTCATTAATTCGAATCCCCTTCCCCTATTGTGTGAACATGTCAAAAAAAAAAAACCTACAAGCTTGACATATATATATATATAACGTGATCAGCTATTTGACTCCTTTTCATGATAACTTTAAAATCATTTATGCTGAGTTAATGAACATTAATTTGTTTTCAAATTAAGATCACTTCAAGTAACATTCACCAAAAAGCATATGTATGAATTTAGGCCAATGATTTGAATGAACGATCAAGTAGTTTTGAATTGATTGTAAATGTTTTTATTAAAAAAACAAGAAGTTTTATCAAACATATATATATATATATATATATATATATATATATACCTCCTTGCCTCGGCTACACCAACGGTGGGAGGGTAGCAGTTGAACTTAAAGGACCGGACATCATCAGTAATGGCCTTTGCTGCCGAAAGTGTAGTCCGATAGCTGGGAAACATCGTAGGGTCGGGACGGGCGATAGGAATTGTGGACCATTGATCGTCCTTGTTACGATTTGCCATCAGCTGGTTTAGAACACCTCGGAAGGCAATGGAGGAATCGTTTAGCTCTTGGTTCACTTGGAAACCCCATTTCTTGTTTCCTTGCTCCATATCTTGGTAGAAGGAAACAACGTACAAAGGTTGTGTGTATGTGGTGTACATGTGGTCGCCTTTGAATTATATAGCCATGACTAATTACTTTATATTTTTTAATCCATACAAATGCTAATTATTTTATTTCTTTTTTCAAACAGGAATATTAATTAATAATCATGATAATTTGGAAAGGACAAAAAGGGAGAGATTTAATAATGGCCATGTTCTCTGTTTAATTATGTGGACAGACAAAAGTTTGCTGTCCTTGAAAGAAGGACAAAGAGGGAGAGATTTAATAATGGCCATGTTGTCTATTTAATTATGTGGACAGAAAAAACTTTGCTGTCCTTGAAAGTTTGATATGTGATAATTATTCCAAAACAGAAAAATGAATGCTTTACATGGATGCCATTTGTGTTGTTTTATTTTATTTTTGTCATTTTTTTGTGTTGAGTCTTTATGTGTGAGTGAAAGAACATATTTGGATTACTTTAAAAAAGTATTGTTAGAACAGTTTTCAACATAGTGGATGCACTTTCTTCGAGGCCTCTTTGATCTTTGATACTTCGTCGTTGAGTACTTCAAATTGCTACAAAAGAACAAAAGTGACAAAGGTCTACCGACGTTTGCACAATGGAAACTCCGATGCCAAAGTCAGTTTCTAAGAAAAATACTATGCGTTGATGCACAATAAATCAATGTGCTTCAAAAGACTAATTGAACTCAATTCTTTCTTTATCAACTCCAAGAGATAGAATCCCTCTCACCTTTGTGAAGGAACTTCATTTATAGGCTTTGATGACCCTTTAGGTAAGATCAAAGACTTTGGAGGTAAGCTGATGGCTTTGGACCATTCACTTCTTCTCATATTTTGAAGATAACAATCATTCCTTATAATATTATTCATATAAAATCCCTTTACAGTGTTATATCTATCTTATAATACTATATCCTTCAATATCTCCCATATGATGATATCATTCAATATTCATCTTATACTATTATATCTATCTTATAATACAATATCCTCCAATATCTCCCATATGATATCATCCTTCAACTATCCTTCATATAATATTATATCCCAATATCTCTCATATAATATTATATCAACATTATAATATTAAATCATAATATCTCTCTTATAATATCACATCCAAAGCTTGAGATAAGGCCTTCTGTAGGGTTTGAGATAAAACATGATAAATTAATGACTTTCCTGTAGAGATTGTAAAGAAATTTTTAAGGTGTGAATTTATTCTTAACAATTACCCCCCAATTCCCTTAGCCAAGGTACTTGGATAATGGGAATTTAGTCAAAGCCTTTTGGTGGCTTGTTGTTCAACTTTATCAAAGACTCGTGTCTCCCTAGTGAGTGTGTTTTGAGTTCGTCAATTGGAGCTCTTTAGCTTGATTTTTGGCATCATCTGAGTTCCCATGAGTACCCCCAACTATATCATTTGCCTAGAGGTTAAACCTATCATAGTCTTGAGACACCTAGGGATCATGCCCGATTCTTTCTTAAATGCATGTTTTGACAAACTAGGCTCTGAACCTATATAATAATCTTCAAATAATTTACAAGTCTTTCAACAGACTAATCTTTGTTCCCCGTTCGCCTTGGGGTGATCCTTTATTTTTATCCATGGTTTTCTCCTTATCCTTGTTTCAAAGGCTTGTCTCCCTATCAATTGTTTTTGTCCAAGGTTTTCTCCTTGTCCTTTTTTTATAGGATTTTTCCTATCATTATTTTTCCCAAGGTTGTCTCCTTGTTTGTTTGTTTTTTATCGAGTTGTCTCTTGTTCATTTTTTCCCAAGGTTGTCTCCTTGTCTCCAGTGTTTTTTGAGTGAACAATACCTCAGTGAACAATAACTACATGAACAGTACCTCGGTCGAACAAGAGCTAATGACCTTTGAATAGTACCTTGGTGAACAATACCTCGGTTGATCGAGGGTCGAACAAGGGATCGAACGAGAGCTACTGACCTTCAGCATTTTTTGCGTGAACAATACCTCGGTGAACAATAACTGTGTGAACAGTACCTCGGTCGACCGAAGATCGAACAAGAGCTATTGACCTTCAGCATTTTTCTTCAATAGTGAACATTGTCGGTGAACAGTACTATGAATAGTACTGTAATAGTGCCCGTTCGAATGGGTTCCAAATGGTCAACACTGACCTTTGTCGTTAATTGTCTTTATCTAAGGTTGTCTTCTTGTCCTTGTTTTAGAGGGTTGTCTCCCTATTCTTGTTTTTGCCCAAGGTTTTCTCTTTTTTCTCGTTTTGGAGGGTTGTCTCCATATTCTTGTTTTTGTCCAAGGTTGTCTCATTGTCTTTCTTGTTTTTTTACCAGGTTGTCTCCTGTTTCTTTTTTTCCTTCTTTTTTTTATTTTTTATTTTAGCCAGGGTTGTCTCTTTGTCCTTGTCTTAGAGGGTTGTCTCCCTATTCTTGTTTTTGCCCAAGGTTTTCTCCTTGTTCTTGTTTTGGAGAGTTGTCTCCATATTCTTGTTTTTGCCCAAGGTTGTCTCCTTGTCCTTGTTTATTATCAAAGAGTAATTATCAAAGTGTGGTCCCTGGGAGTTGGGATACTCCGATGCTTGAATTAACATTTTTATTCAACTCAAATTTATTATGGAAAGACAATAACATAATGAAAAACCATAAATAAATCAAAATGATGGTACCCGAGTGTGCTACTGATAACACCCTACCAAATCTTCTTTTTGTCCAAAGTTTTCTCCTTGTCTCTAAGAGGTATGAATCTTCTTGTTTTTACAGAGGGTTTTCTCCTTGTCCTGTCTATCAAAGAGTAATTGTCAAAGGGTGGTCCCTTGGGGATCGGGGGCACTCCAATGCTTAAATCAACATTACTCTTTATTCAAATCAAATTTATTATTGAAGGACAATCAAATAATAAAAGCATAAATAAACCAAACCCTAGTGTACTACTAATAGTACTTATTTAGATGCTTCGCGCTCCTTGCTATTTCTTGTCATTGCTACACCCGATCTCGAAGTAGTCTTCCTTGTGGAGTTAGTCTTTCCTCTTCCAGTGAATCCTCCAACTATTGTCCGGATCTCACCTATCATATTATAGTGTCTCAACTCTCCGAGCTGCCGGCTCTGGCTTCTTTCTCTTCTTCTATCACCATTCTTCTGGGGTTCATCTTCCCAGGGATGGCTCTCCCAGCCTCTTCCATCCTGGCACGGGTGGTCTTATGTACAATATTCCCGGGCGTGGTTATTCTGGTCATTCCTTGGTTGATCCCTCTGACCCCCCAAGAATTGAACCAACTTACCATTCTTGATAATTTTTTCTATTAAGTGCCTTAGTGCTATGCATTCTTCGGTGTAGTGACCTCTAGCCTTATGAAAATTGCAATACCGATCTTTGTTCTTCTCTGAAGGATTGCCTAGCACCTTTGGTGGCTTGACAAACTTTGGATCCTTCTTGACCTCCATTAGTACCTCTGAAATTTTAGTATTGAGAGGCGTGAAATGGTAATCCTGGAATTTTTTCCATGAGGGCTTAGCTTCATCCACAACCTTTCAGGTTTCCTTCTTTTCTTCATTTTGCTCTAGCTATCTTGAGCTCTCTATTGCTTCCAGAGTGTTAGCTTCATTAATAAATTCTTCTACCTTGCACATTAGGCTTTGGAGATTGTTTAGTGGCTTCCGCCAACTTCTTCATTACTGGCTCTTTGGTTGAAAGCCCATGATAGATTGCTAAATATATCAAATCATCTGAAGGTTTTTCGATTCCCGTCTTCTCTAGGTTGAACCGAGTTATGAACTGCTTCAAGGTTTTGTTGTTGCGTTGCTTCAAAGTTAACAAATATGATGGTGGTTTCTTCCGGGTCCGTGAAGTCATGAACTGTGTTAAGAACACCTGACCTAGATCTTCAAATTTGTCAACTGAGCCAGGGGATACCTGAACCAATTTTGGGCACTTCCTGAAAGAGTAAGTGGGAAGGCCCGGCAAGCCACCTTGTTTAGGATGCCAATGAAGTGTACATGTGAATGGAAATCCTCCAAATGCTCAACCGATCTCTAACACCCTTATAACTCATCATAGGAAGAGCTTTGAATTTTTCAGGCAACTGATACTCCTCTACCCGTGGGGAGAAAGGTGAACCAGTTCCTTGCAACATCTTCTCCACAATGGTATCCTTACCTTTATTCTTCTACTCCATCTCCATGTTGATGACCCTATTATCAAACTCTGCCATCCTCTAGTTGAGTTCGTCGTCTTTATCTCGGGCTCCACCATCTTGAATATCCTTCACCCGGTTCTTTTCTTCTCGATTAAGATGTTGGTTGAAGTTGTCTTCTTGATGTCCTCCTCCGGGTTGACTATGAATGTTTACTTGGCTGTTGCACTCTTCCTCTTCTCGCCTACCACGACTTTTCTCACGATGAGATTGCCCGAGCACTTGTAAAAGGAGTTTCGCATTCTGCCGCATCAAAGCTTTGACTTGCGTGGTCATCGCTGCAAAGCGTTTTGGATCTCCCGGTTCCAATGAATGAGGAAGTGGATTGTTTTGGGCCGGCCTCTACTGTGCTGCCATACCCCCCAAGTTCAAGTGATTGGTTGTATTTGGTTGTGATTTTTCTTGCCGAATTGCCAAGCTTCTTGGTTGTGTGCTGGCCACCATGACAAATATATTTTTATATGAGAAACAAATAATCGTTCTCATAGACGGCGCCAAACTGTTAGAACGGTTTTCAATATAGTGGATGCACTTTCTTCGGGGCCTCTTCGATCTTTGATACTTCATCGTTGAGTACTTCAAAAATTGCTACAAAAGAACAAAAGCGTCAAAGGTCTGCCGACGTTTGCACAGTGGAAACTCCAATGCCAAAGTCAATTTCTAAGAAAAATACTATGCATCGATGCACAATAAATCAATGTGCTTCAAAAGACTAATCGAACTCAATTCTTTCTTTATCAACTCCAAGAGATAGAATCCCTCCCACCTTTGTGTAGGAACTTCATTTATAGGCTTTGATGACCCTTTAGGTAAGATCAAAGACTTTGGAGGTAAGCTGATGGCTTTGAACCATTCACTTATTCTCATCTTCTGAAGATAACAATCATTCCTTATAATATTATTCATATAATATCCTCTTATAGCATTATATCTATCTTATAATACTATATCCTCCAATATCTCCCATATGATATCATCCTTCAAATATCATTCATATAATATTATATCCCAATATCTTTCATATAATATTATATTAACATTATAATATTAAGGGTTAAATACCTAATACCCCCTTGGGGTTTCACAATTTTTTTTTTTTTTAATTTTCCTTAGGGTTTGATTTTTATCATATGAGGTCCATGTGGTTTTGATAAAGGACCAAATTGATTATTCTGTTAATTGACCATTAGTTGACTTAACGGACTGACACGTGGATGAATAAAAATTTAATATTTGGCATAAGTGGCCAAGTCATCAGTGATGATGTAGCCACCTAATTAATTAATTTTTTTTTAAAAAAAAAAGAATTCAGGGTGGTTTCGGCCACCCCCTTGACTCCATGGGGGTGGCCTCTTGGTGCCCAAGGGGGTGGATACGGCCACCCCAAATTTTTTCTCTCTTTTTTTTTTCTCAATTTTGTTTTGATTTTTTTTAAAATAATAATTAGGTGGCCACGTCATCACTGATGACCTGCCCACTTGTGCCAAGTGTTAAATTTTCATTCATCCATGTGTCAATCCGTTAAATCAACTAACGGTCAACAAATAAAATGACCAATTTGGTCTTTTATTAAAACCACAGGGACCTCCTATGATAATAATCAAACCCTAATGGGAAAAAAAATAAAGTTATGAAACCCCAAGGGGATATTAGCTAGGTATTTAACCTAAATCATAATATCTTTCTTACAATATCTCATCTAAAGCTTGAGATAAGGCCTTCTGTAGGGTTTGAGATAAAACATGATGAGTCGATGACTTTCTTGTAGAGATTGGAAAGAGTTTTTTAAGGTGTGAATTCATTCTCAACAAATACCATGATGCCTCAAACGCTTTATATTTATATATTTATTTATTTTATTTTTTGGTATCATCTCATAACATAATTATCCTTTAATTTAGTGTTTTTAAGGAATAGTTCAATTGATTGGGGACCACATTTCATGAAATGACAATCACTAGTTAAAAATAAAAATAAAATACTTTCATAGCTCGATGCTTTATATTTTTATATTTATTTAATGTTTGATTTAGGAATCCCAAAGTTTATTTGTTTATTTGTTTTTTTTTGGTATCCTTTTATAAAATAATTTGTCTAAAACCATACCGCACTTTTGTTCTCCCCCTCCCCCTCTCCCTCCCTTCCTCGACTCTTTCCCCCTTTTCTTTTTGCTTACTTTTCTTTTGTTACAGACTCAAGTGTCACCGCGTTGGGTGTGCCGTCCACCATTTTTGCTATGTCTTTTTCCACGGTTGATGAGGCTCTTGAATTGGATTGTTCAAAGCTCGATCTACGTCCCTCTGCCAGACCCACCTCAAAACGCTCCTCCACTGCGCACATCAGCCCCGCCCACTTCCAACCACACCTGCTGCTTTTGATTCTGGCAAACCCACGACGGATCGTGACTCACACATGCTTGCACATGGTTTTTTTGTGCTCTAGCTAGAATCATTTGGTAGCCTTCCTCCAGTGGTGTTTTGTGGGCTTGTGTGCTTTTTCTTTATTTTTCATGTATTTTTGTTTTCCCTTATTTTGTTGTCTTGTCCTATTGGGTTGAGGATGTGAATAATTTTCTAGCTTGTGAGTTGAGAAGGATGAATTTCGGTCGGAGGATGTTGCTACCTATATATCGAAGTGAGTATGTCTTGATACCAATGAACCATCACCCTCGATGGTTATTATTTTGTTCCTTTTGATCATGACAAATCATCACATTGTTCTTGAAAAAGGAACTCTACCATTCTGTTTCAATTTAAGATTAGGATAGTGTTACCGTTAACAATTTATTTTGAGTTGCAACTAATTCATAAGGATGCGTGTAATCAATGACACCCTAAAAAGTTTGTCCTATATTGGGTTGATGGATTGCCATGTAATCTGTAACACTTAAAAGTTAGTTCTATATTGAATGGGTACATAGATTATAAAAGTATTCATTTGAATGCTAAGTTTCAAAAAGTTTTCTCACTGGATGAAGCTTTATAAGTGATTTTATGGTTCCCAAAAAGTAATTCAATCAGCTAAGAACTATGTCTTATGAAGCGAAAATCATTAGTTCAAATTTCTCATCTCCCTCTTACGTAAACATGTCAAAAAAAAGAAAGAAAGTGCTTTTATGGAGTAACAATTATAACTTAATTAATCATTGGGAGGAATGAATTACGTTTTCCCTTATCATTACATAATCACTTAAAATTTTAAGCATCGGATAAGTTATATTACTTTAATTGGACATGATTGAAATATTTTGTCCCCCTTTTAACTAGCATCAAGACATTCACTCACAACTTGGAATTCCTGACCTGTACCGTCAAAAGTTCAAGTCCTTTGTTACTTAAATTCATGTCTAGTAAACAAATTTTGTAGGGATAAGTTAATATCTGAACTTTCATGTGTTTTGAAAAGACCCCAAAAATTTCAAAGACTCTCGATTTTACTTTATAAACTTTGAATTTGATGTAATTGACCCACCTCCATCAATTTTTTTCCGTTAAACCCTATTGGAAACCACTAAAAAGACCAAATTATCCTTCATTTTTTTGTTTTATGTTTTTAATTTTCAATTTGAAATTAAGAGTAAATTTGAAATTTTATAAAAGTTTCAAGGGTATAAAGGTTATTTCATCACATTTAACGTTCAAAAATTGATGCAAGTCGGGGGTAGATTGCATCAAATTGAATGTTTAGAGTGAAATTAGATTTTGAAATTTAAGAGTCTTTTCAAATCGCGTAGTAGTTCAAGGATTTTTTGTGAAGTTTCCCCAATTTTTTATTTAGAACAAAACAAGTGGTTCTTACATTCAACTATTTAATTGAACATAAATCATAATGTGCATAAACCAATATCTCCTCATACATAGAAGGAAATGCAAATACATCTTGATTAGGCATTAACTGCACATAAATGAACCTTATTTGTTCTTGGCATGCCTATAGTAGAAGGCTTTTATCCTTCCAAGTGCATCCTCAAGGGAAGAATGCTCAATCGCAAAAGAAATTCGAAGCCAATTCTTCAGTCCAACGGTTATCCCTGGAACCATATATAATCATGAGCAAGGAAGAAAAAAGAAAAGGAAGTCATGCCAAAGTATTTGGACCTATAAATGCTTAAAAAGAATCGATATTAACCTCTCATTTGTTTTGGCGTAAAATGTTTTTTAGAAAATGTTTCCTTATTTTTGAGTGTTTAGTACGATATAAAATATTGTTCAAGCTAAATATGTTTTAATTAGTTGACCAAGTAAAATAACATTTTTGAGACGTAAAATGGTTTACACTTCTCATCTGCGTAAACCATTTTTTATCACTTTCTCACACCACCGAGTAAGCAATTGTTAGAGAATCTCGTATGAGACCTATTTTTCGAATAGGTCTCAGGTTGCCTGAACACCTACCTGGGCAAGTGGCCCAGAATGACCCTCTCACAATTGTCTGCCCAAATTGCTAATAATATGGGTAGACAATTGCATTGCATCTCAATCCCACCCCCAAAGGCTTTTCCTCTGCAAGCTCCTCTTTTCCCCCACTATCTCCCGAGATCTCTTCCTTGCAGTTTCTCAGATTATGTGACCACGTGTGATCATTGTTAGTCAATACTTGTATACTTTAATTACATGTAATTTTTAGGTTGAATTTTTTTAGTTGTTTTATATTAACATTTTTATGTTGTGAATAAAAGTTGATATTTGTAAGTTAATATGGTTGAATGAAAATATAAGACATATTTGTTAACTTTAAAACCATTTACCAAAAAAAAAAAAGGGTAAAGTCCACTTAACCCCCTCAAACTACCACTCTAATGACAATCTACCCCCCAAACTATCAATTGCGACAATTTACCCCTCAAACTACCAAAACAATGACAATGAACCCCAAATTTTACAAAAATGACGAAATTACCCTTACTAAAATAAAAACAGAAATACTAAAATATAATTTTCTTTTCAAATCTTTAAGGGAATTTAGGTCTTATTGAAAATTTTATAGGGATAATTTTGTCATTTTGCTAGCATTGGGGGGTACATTGTCATTGTTTTGGTAGTTTGTAGGATAAATTGTCATAATTGATAGTTTGAGGGGCAGATTGTCATTGGGATGGTAGTTTGAAGGAGTTAAGTAGACTTTACCCAAAAAAAAAAAAACTCTAAAACAAACCCTGATAAAAGATGAAGATTTATATGTTAAAGCATTAAGTGATACTATCAAATATATGTATATGCAAGAGACAACCACCCAACAAACATCTTTCTAGGGGAAACAAACAATTTTAGGCATGAAAGTATTAGGAAAATGTTTTAAATTTGTTGAATTCTCACCTGGCAGAATAATCACGGATTCCTCCTTGGCCAACTTCATACAGAAGTCCACGTCATCAGTAACTCCTTCAAGTAGTGATAGATTTAGCTTTACCTGGTACATACTCAAAAAAAAAAAAAAAAACAAAACAAAACAAAAACAAAATAATTTTTTGTTAAATCTTCAATTAATGTTTATTTTAAAGCATAATAATCTCACAGTTTCTATGTCCTTACCATTACAACCATGGACCCTTCTGGCTTGTGTGGACAAGTGAGGCAAGGAATTTCTTTAATTCTCTCATATAAAAGGTTTGCGTCTTCTCTCAATATGTTCAGAATTTTTGAATAGAAACCCTCCTCCGTTTTCTCAAGGATTCTGGTAAGTGCACCCTGAACAAATTAACCATTTCTCAATTTTAAGCTTTATGAAAATAAAAGGGCAGAAAAGGTATTGCATTCTTTTTTGAGTTTTTTTATTTTTTATTTTATATATATAGAAAAATAAACTGAAACTAGGTACCTGTAGGACGGTTGGGGGGTCAGAGGTGATGTCGAGATAGCTCCTTAGGCTCTCCACAAACTGGAAATAAGAAAAAAAAACAGGTACTAATATTAATTATCTTCATCATGAAATCAAGGTAAAAACATTAATCCATGTAAGGATGCATAAAATTTCTCACTGAGCTATTATTTTACTACATGTATAGGGTTTATACTGTAGAAAAATACAGTGCCAAAAAAAGGGACAGCCGTTTTTCAAGTAGTGCAGCAAAATTACAAGGTTACAGGTATCTTAAGGACTCACAATCAAAAGCAGAAGAAATATCAAAACTAAATGAAAAATATACTTCTTATTTATGAAATATTACAGCAATATTAGAAAAAACTTGGGTTAGATCACACTCATACAAGATATAAGAGGGTTTTGAAGAGATATTATGGAATAAGAGGCTTAGAAGCATATATAGGGTATATATAAAGGTTAGGGAAGGACCCACACTTCACTAAACGAATTTGTATTAATAAAAATAAAAATGATAATAATGTTTCATAGGAAGGTATAAGGTTGCATTGAAATATGAAGTGAGTTGAATGAGGATAGTGATTGTCAGATGACTGAGTTAGAAGGTGATAAGGTGAAAAAACTAAAAATTAGAGAATGACACGTGTCCCTACATTCAAAATCACGCAAGTTCCTCACTACGTCACTAAAAACAAAATGACCACAAGTATGGTAATAAACCCTTAAATGGTGGATATTCTAATATCAAAAATGAAAAACATATATTCTAACATCATCAAAAATTGACAACTCTTATATTTTGTATTGGGTTTAGGTTGTATCGAAGCAAAGGTTTAAAATTATATAGATTAACCATAACCTAACTTATTTAATTGTACGGATCAAACTGCATTAACCCTAATCCACCAATTTCATGCAGGGTTCATAAGTCATATTAAAAATTGTAAGCCCTAAGTTGAAGCTTATGCAAATCGCTATAGAGGCAACATTCTAAGCTAGTGAAACCAATCATGGCCACTGCATTACTATGTCAAATAGGTCAATTGTGAGATATAGATTGATTGGAAGCAGAGAATAACAACCCCAGATTCTTGAAAGATGCCATTGGGGTCAGTTGTCACGATCCAACCAAGTCGCCATCCAGGAACAATCCATCTCTTTGATAAAGACCCTAGTGTCAAAACAGGCACAATGGATCCAAACACTCCCATGGGCACAAATGGATTACTCCCAAAAGCTAGATGGCCATAAACTTCATCTGAAATCACAAAAATCCCAAGCTTTCTAGCAGTCTCTGCAATCTAGGTTGACAAAAACACATCAATAATTGAAACTTTTAGTTAGAAAGAACATTGTTTTCTTCAAAATTTACAACATAGATATATGTACACACGTACCTTTTTCAAATGTTGGTATGTAAAGACATTCCCACATGGATTGCTGGGATTGATGATAACTATAGCCACTGTATTCTCATCCACAAGAGCTTCAACAGAATCAAGATCAACCTCCCAACCTTTTTCAGGCAGAAGATCGAAGTGGCGAGCTTCAAGGTTGCTGCAACCCACACGAGCTTCATATTGTGGGTAGCCTGGTCTTGGAAGCAGAATGTTGGCACCAGGACAAGCAAGAACAGACACCACAATTTCTATTGCTTGGGTGCAACCAACTGTGAGATAAACATCATCTGCTAATAGTTGGTATGGGAGATCTTTAGAAAGATGTTCTGCAACAGCTCTGTCATGAATTGAAGCAACAAGATTATTATTCTATGGACAAAGTTTTATGCGTGATTGTTTTGTCTTATTTACTATAATTGTAACATTTTACACAACATTTCTATATGCAAAATATATAGTAATTATACGTAATGTGTCTCCAAGAGGTAGTTGTAACTCAATTGACTAAGATCACGCCTAATAAAGTAGATGTCACTAATTCGAATTATACTTCTCCTCTTGTGCAAACATTTCAAAACTTAGTATGTGATCTTAACCTTTTAAGAATTTTGATTAAGTAGAGGGCTTTTCTTTTTCTTTTTCTTTTTTTTCTTTTTTCAAACTTGGTTGGATGAATAAATTTGAAGGATTTTTATTTTTTATTTTAAAATAACTTGGGGTAATTGTATTTTTTTGAACTACAGCATCTTGGTATTTTTTCCTATAAACTATTAATATATACCTGATCCAATCAAACTATCATTTTATGACAAAAAGCCCTTATCCGTCGGTCAAATAGATTAAAATTGATGGTCAACAAGTATTGTGCAAGTCATGTGCCCTCACTTTTCATGTATTGGATTAAGGTTTAGAAAGATATAAGTGTCATTTTCTCGATTTGAAGTAAGGGCAAAAATAATTACCCCAAATAACTTCCTTATATATTATGAAAACTGAAATAAATAAAAATAAAATCGTTAAATGCATTTAGCCAAAAACATTTAAAAGGCCATTCAAAAAAAAAAAATACATTTAAAAGGCAGGACACCAGAAAATATTGGAATCTTTATAGAGGAACTGCAGGCCAAAAGAAAACAGTCGTAGAAAAACCGTCTTTTGTGCCGACACGACAAAAAGAAAAAGCCACGTGACTCTTCTTGTTGACCGCACAATGACACCAACTCGAATATTCTTGCTTGAGACCCCACAACTTGAATTTGGAATCTCGATCAATTTTTTTGTTTAATATTTATTTTTTAAAATTTTTTTATTCAATATCCAAATTGCAAATAATTTTAGACAATACATTTTAGAGTTAAAGTACTTTTTTAATACCTTGGTTTGTACTTTTTATTTTTCTCCTTGAGTTTCTAAAATAGTCAAATCTAGTACATTACTTTGTTAGTTTTCGTCTATTTCAATTAACGAAATTTTACGTTATCGTTATATAAATGAGTTGTAAGGTCGATATCTGTCCCTAGTTTCATGTTGGCACATGTAACTAGTCATATCATTTAACTAGATTTCTCCTAAATTCTAGTTACATCATCTAAACCCAAATCGAGCTTGAGTTTGAAAGGGAGGAATCCAGTTAGATGATGTTCTAGATTTTATTTTGTATTTTCTCATAAGTAAGATACTAAATCTGTGACGGAGGGAGGGGGGATCGGCTGGAGCCATGGTTCCCCCAATTCTAGAGAAAAAAAACAAAATTTGCCGTAAATTTTTTTTTTAATTCTAGTCCCCCATTTAAAAAAAAATTTGTTTTGGCCTCCCATGAATATTCCTGGCTCCGTCCCTGTACTAGATTTAACTATTTTGAAAACCTTAAAAAATAAAAGTGTAAACTAAGGTACTAAAAAAATATTTAACCCAATATTTTAAGAGAATTTGTATAAAATTTATCTATTCAAATAAATTTTTATGGTAAATTCAATATGAACCATTTCATATATGAACCGTGATCCTATGACATTGCGTGATATGTTAACTACTTTTTCTAAAACTTTTTCTCTTTTTTAATTATATCCGCCCCTGCTTTCACCCACCACACCGCCGCTCAGCCTAATCTATCACCACCCACCCCCATTCGATGTATTAGACATTTATAGATTGATGGGTGACGTCGGCGGCTAGAAAGAGAGAGAGTTCGAGCCAAGCCACCATTTTATTACGTGGCCATTTTCTGCAATATCTTAGATATAACACAAATCTGAATCTGAATCACAGATTAATTAACATCCCTTATTTCTTAATCTAACACACAATTACATCTATGTAAACATCAACAGTTTTCTGCGTGCCTTTTGCTGTTGGATTGTACAGTTTATATTCATGTTTTCAATGGAATGATTTGTGGAACAGCTAAAATTTTAGCCATGAACAATCAATTCCTTTCCAAAAAAAAATAAAAAAAGAATTAGAGGGTAATGGAGGTTGAAATATTTGAACTAAAAACCTCTTGCTTTCAAACCATTTTAATTTTTAAATAATAAATTTAATCAACATTTTAATAATAAATAAATGAATATATATAGAGAGGGAGGGAGAGATTGAGAGAAGGTTGAGGGGTTTAGAAACATACCTCCTTGCGTCAGCAACACCAACGGTGGGAGGATAGCAGTTGAACTTAAAGGATTGGACGGCGTCAGCAACGGCATCTGCAGCTGAAGAGGTAGTCTGATAGCTGGGAAACATGGTGGGGTCAGCACGGCCGAGAGGAATGGTGGGCCGTTCATCGTCCTTGTTACGATTTGCCATCAGCTGGTTGAGAACTCCTCGGACGGAGATGGAGGAAGCGTTTAGCTCTTGGTTCCCTTGGAAACCCCATTTCTTGTGTCCCTGCTGCTCCATGCTTAATTTGGTGGCCGGAAGCAAACAGCAAGGTTAGCTCGAGTATATATAAATAAGATAGTAGAAATACTAATTAATTCATAAGTACTATTATGAAAATAATAATAATAGTAATAGTACTTTGGAAAAGGACAAAGAGGGAGAGATTTTGTGATGCCCATGTTGTCGGTTTGTGTAGACAGACAAAAGTTTAAAGTAAGGGTGTCAATCCAGTCCGATTTTCCGGTTTTTGACTAAAACCGAACCGGAATCGTTCCTTGTTTTAAAACCGGAACGGAACGGGACCCGGTTTTTAAAAATTATTGGCCATAATTTTCTGTATTGTTGGGTTTTTCTATGATTTGCAGTCTATTCTTGTTCTGGAAGCATTCGGTAATGCAAAGACTGTTGCAAAAATTAACTCGAGGTCAGATGGTTTAAAAATATTACTGTATATATTGCAAATTTGATATGATGCGTACTTACTATGATCTATTTGCTTAATTTGGTACGATCTTTGTGTAATGTGCATGCATGAGTTTTGGCCGGTAAGTTCATGGAGATTCAATTTGACAAGGAGGGGAGAATTTCTGGTGCGGCTATCAAAACTTATTTGCTGGAAAGATCATGTGTTTGCAATGTGTCTCATCCTGGGAGAAATTATTATTGTTTCTACATGCTTTAAACTGCACAACCCGAGGTAATGGTTTGATAAATATATATATATATATATATATATATATATTTCTCTCTTATACATTTGACTAGATTTTCAGATGTACAAATTGGAAGAACCTACAACATTTCATTATCTGAATCACTCAAAGTGCAATGAGTTGGATGGTGTGGAATATCTCTAAAAAAAAAAAAAAATGTAAACCCTAAACATCTAAAGCCCTAACTAAAAAAATATATATAAAATATAAAAAATATATATTTAACCCGGTTCCCGGTAACCAGTAAAATAGTAAAAACTGGTACGGAACTGACCGGTTTTAGTTTTCCAAACCGGGACCCCGGTTTCCCGGTTTTCCGGTTCCGGTTCCGGTTCCCCGGTTTTTTTTGACACCCCTAGTTTAAAGTGTACTCAATTTTGAACCGTACCGTTTCTCTCCTTTGAAAGTTTGGTGTATACGTAGCTTTTTTTATTTTTTATTTTTTTAAAGGGTACATATATCGGCTGTAAATCACACCTTTTGAAGCAAAAATCATTAGTTCGAACTATTTTTAAAATTTTTCTTGTATGAACATGTCAAAAATATATATACAGCTTTTTTTCCAAAAGAAAAAAAGAGAGCTTGTGAAGAAACTTCATGGTGATTATAATAATGTTGAAATTTTAAGCAAGATTTTACGTATAATGCAACAAATATTTGAACACAGTCAATCACAACAAAGTAGAGATAGCATTGAGAATTCAAAGTTTAAATTTAATTTAAAGTTTAAATTTCTAATACTATCTCTGCTTTGTTGTGATTGGTTGTGTTTGAATATCTTGCATTATACGTAGAATCTTGCTTTAACAAAAATATTGTACAATGAATGTTTTACATCAATGTCATTGATCATGTTGTTTTATCTTATTTGTTTTGTCACTTCTTGAGTTTCTGTTGAAAAAAAATTTAAACATGCAATTGTGAGAAGATTTTTTTTATGGGATTTACCTACCCGAGTAAGTTTCGGGCTGTCCAAACACCTTTTTGAGCATATAAGCCTCACACTGATTCTCATAATTACTCGCCCAAATTACAAACAATAAGCATAACAGACAATTGCACTAGATTTTAATCTCACTTTGGATGCCTTCTAATCTCACTCGTTTTCTCTGTAACCCTTATCGTTGTCTCTTTCTTTCTCTTTTTCGCAACTCCTCAGATTATATAAAAAGTTTGTTAGTATGTGTATGTTTTAATTAAACAGAAATTTTAGATTCGTTTTTATTTATTTATTTTGTTTATGATAGTACTTGTATTTTGTGAATAACATTTTATATTTATGGATTAATATGATTAAATGAAAATATAATAATTGTTGATTTTTCGTACAAGTCAAACATCTGAAAATATTTTTTAAGAGAAAACATTTTATGCCAAAACAAACAAAGCGTAAGAATAATTATTTTATTTTTAATCCATAAAAAATCTAATTAAATAATTTTTTTTTCAAACATAATAATAATAATTTAGAAAGGACAAAGAGGGAGAGATTTTATTTCATGCATACAATTTTGATTGCATATCATCATAATTAACGACATAAAATAAATAAATAGAGTATCTACACCCAAGCAACTGAAAATGCAAATACAGCCTCATTAGGAGGAATTAACCAAACTTTAGAATATACTAAAAAATGATTCTATTGCTGCACACAAATGAACCTCATTCCTTCTTGGCATGCTTGTTGTAGAAGGCTTTTATCAAGTGCATCGTCAAGCAAAGAATGCTCAACAGCAAAAGAAATTCGAAGCCAATTCTTCAGTCCAAGGGCAATCCCTGGAAGCAGATATAATAATGAGCAAGGAAGAAGAAAGAAAAAGGAAGTCATGCCAAAGATTATATGAAAATATATTATCATTATTAGCCAATACATGTATATTTTAATTAAACATAATTTTTAGGTTAATTTTGTGAATAAAAGTTGATATTTATATGTTAATATAATTGAATGAAATATATATATATATTAATAAATTTTCCATACTATCTAAAAAATGTTTTCTGAAAATTATTTTAGCTGAAAGCATTTTTCAATAATGAATATTTTATGTCGAAACAAACGAAGTTGATGATTGAAGATTTATATGTTAAAGCATTAAATGATATTGTCATATATATGTTGGAGACAACAACTCAAGAAACATGATTTTAGCCATGAA
The DNA here is from genome assembly GCA_013348765.1 of Carpinus viminea. Taxonomy (NCBI): domain Eukaryota; kingdom Viridiplantae; phylum Streptophyta; class Magnoliopsida; order Fagales; family Betulaceae; genus Carpinus; species Carpinus viminea. The sequence continues at coordinate 31,732,007 of CP054673.1, forward strand.
AGTCGTAGGAAAAGGTTCTGAATTGTTGAATTCTTACCTGGCACAGGACAATCACAGATTGTTCCTTGGCAAACTTCATACAGAAGTCCATATCATCAGTCACCCCTTCAAGTGGTGATAGATTTAGCTTCACCTGTACGTTACATACTCAAAAAAATTAAAAAATTAAAAATCTTCAAATGTTTATTTTTATTATGTTGAAGCATAATATAATAATTTCAAAGTGTCTATGTCCTTACAAAGATTTAGGCGATTTGCAATGTCCCCCCATTCGTTAGGATTTTTCGTGATATTTTGTCAAAATTTTCAAAATACCCATATTTTTTATTATAAAAAGTTAGAATAAAAAAATTATAAAGATTTAGGCGTTGGTCTATTATATATACGGAATTTGCAAAAATACATACACCTTAATCTTTGCAATTTTTTTTTAAAAAAAAATTATAAAAGCAATTAGGAATATTTTGAAAATTTTAACAAGGTTTAACGAAAAATCACAAAGATGAAGACATTTCAAAAAATTAAAAGTTTTATAATTGGAAAATGCTAGGGGTTATCCGCCTAGTGTTCTCCTAGTGTTCTTCCAATCTTACGTAGAATATGATTTAAGAAAAAAATAAAATTATAGTGACCTCCACCACCAATTTTTTTAGGCATTGGTACAAAATTTGAGACATTAGCATCAAAATTGAGGCATTAGCACTAAATTTAGGATGATCAAATCCATTTTTGGTGATACCATCCCTGAATGGTCAACCTTCCACCCTTAGGTTTTAGTTAAATCCAAAAATAAGTTTTAAAACATTAGAACCTAAATATTAACTCATAAAAAATTGGCAAAAAAAATTTACTATAATTTTATTTTTTTCTTAAATCATGTTTTATGTAAGATTGAAAAAATGTTAGAAGAACACTAAAAAGAAAACCCTAACAAATCCCTTTATAATTTAAGTTGAAGGTTTTTGAACATTATGGGTACGTAGTAATTTCAAAATTCTGACAGGTTGTATGAAATTCCTCCTAAAAAAAAAAATAAATAACAAACAATTAATACTTCATTCCTTTTTTTTTTTTAGTAATATTTGTGAATTCCAATGTTTGACCAGTGGGAGGCCAGCCGAATGGTTGTTTTAGCCATATGTAAATATTTGAGCACGAAAAGTTGACTCTTGCTCTTTACATAAATTAATGGTATGTCCCACAAATTTAATAATTAATATATTAAATCTGTAAGAGATTATGAGCTAAACCCTAGTGCTTCTCTTTATAAAACGCTTGCCAGCTAGTGAAGGGGAACGAGAAGTTTTTTGGCCATTTTTCTTTTTGAAGGAAATAAATGGTACTTTGTTTTCTTTCTCTTTTTCAAAGTGACGCGTCAATACTTAAGGAAAACAACTTAACACAATACATCCATGAACCGTAGGATTTTTTTTTTTTTTTTTTTTTGACATAGTCACACAAGGAAAGAGAAAGGTGAATTTATTTAAAATATGACATAATAAAGACCAAAAAAATGTCCAAGAGACTAAAATAGGCTCTTTAACTAAAATACAAATTATGATAGTAACCGCATTCAATAACTACAATAACCGTATAGATGCAAATAATAAAAACATATATAATTCGGATGCAAATATATAAAAATGATCTAATAATGGATTAACACCGTTAGGTCAACATATATATATATATATATATATATATATATATATATATTAGCATAGTAGCAGGATAGTGTAACACCTCACCCCAATAACACATAATATTGTCCGTTTTTTGCTTCCCCAAATTAGACTTCCCAAGAGGTCACCCATTTTAATATTACTCTCGTAAAAGCACGCTTAACTGTGGAGTTATAATGGAATCATGATCAGGGACAGAGCCAAGACCATAAATGGGGGGAGACCAAAGCAATATTTTTTCAAATGGGGAGGATCAGAATTTTAAAAAAAAAATTATAGCCAATTTTTTTTTTTTTTTTGGAATTGGTGGGGGGGACCATGGCCCCAGCCAGTCCCCCCCTCCCTCTGTCACTGATTATGATTATCACAATTTTAAAACGCGTTGTTGTCATTAAAGTTGTAAGTATACATATAAGCACATGTACATCTCTATACACAGGCAATGTGGGGTGCCACAGACAATGGTGGAGCCAGAATTTTTGTTGATAGGGGGCAAACATGCCAACCAATGGCGAATTACATGCCATGATGCCTTGGGGGTTATGTTATCCATTTTATTATTTTTTTTAAATCCCTCTATAGCCCTTCAAAAATTAATTTTTTACAAGCTCAAATTTTTAATTTTCTTATTTTTACCCTGTCAAACTTCAAATGCTAATTCCCCCCGATGCCAACATGCCCCTTTTCTTCTAATTTGGTTTTTCACAAAGAGAGGAGTGGAATATAGGGTTTGTGCAAAAATTTGACAAAGTACAATATTATTTTTAGTAAACTTTTGGCCAAACTAGAATAATTTACTCATTTAGAGAAGTTTCATCAAACATTTTACACACAAATTTCAAAAACCAAGAGTAGCATAGAAATGAAGTTTTTGACTAAATTTCTTATAGATTAATGTAATGAAAATGATAAGAAAATAGTATAATTGATGGAATAGTTGTAATGTTTTGGATGGATTAGTAAAGTAAAATGGTTGAATGCATGTTGAACTTATTTGTGGAGACACTCCAAGAAAGAAAAGAAAATTAGAATTATGAATTATCTCCTATTGTTTTTCCAATATATGAATTATTTCTCATGGAGTCATGGGCCTCTTTATTCACTACAATATTATGTCTACAATTGGTGGCCCAAGGTTCATATAAATAGATCTAGAAATTTTCAGCTTCCCTACCTGGCAATCTCCTTATCTAAACATAACCGGTACTTAACTCTTCTCCTCCAACCACGTGTCTTTGCCTTCTCCTCCATCTTCTTTTCAATCTACTACCCTCTCATTCGAATGTCTCTTCGTCTTCTCCACTTTTTTTTTTCTTCTTCTTCTTCTTTGTCACTTCATCTTCTTCCAAGCTTTATCATTTCGACCAGAGAGGGTATACCAGTTGTTGAGGGGCATAAGAACATTTAGGGGCATTTGTACCTAGAGTAGGAGAAATTTTTGGGGATCAAAGGGGGGCATATGCCCCCTTTAGACCCCCTTGCCTCCGCCACTGGCCACAGATAGTAGTGTGCTATATAACATTACTCAATACTAAATAGAGCAATGCAAAATACTACAAAGTTGATATGACAATGTTCATCCACCCTTAAATTTTTATTTTTATTTTTGTTAATAATAATTGATCTAAGGACTCAGCCTAATTATATAGGATAAAATTAAGGAAAATGCTAGGGGTTCTCCCCGTAGGTTCTCCTGACGTTCTCCCAGTCTTACGTAAAACATGATTTAAGAAAAAATAAAATTGTAGTGGCCCACCGTTTTTAAGATTAGCACCAAATTTGAGGCATTAGCACCAAATTTGTGAGGCATTAGCACCAAAATTGAGGCATTAGCATCAAATTTAGGATGATCAAATTCATTTTTAGTGATATCATCCCTAAAGGGTTAACCTTTCATCCTTAGGTTTTAGTTTTGAATCAAAAAACAAGTTTTAAAGGATTAGAACCTAACTATTAACTAATAAAAATTAATTTGTTAGCAAAAAAATGACACTACAATTTTATTTTTTCTTAAATCATGTTCTATGTAAGACGAGAGAATGCCAAGAGAACACCATGGGAAAAACCCCTAGCAAACCTCTAAAATTAATGTGTTTAGTATATTACATTAATCTATTAAATAAATGCTAACCCTACATGTTTATTCCAACAAAAAATAAAAAATAAATTGGCACATCAATAATGTTCATAACAAACCATGCATCCTAGCAAAATGACAAATGTAACCCCACACTTGTATAAGATACAAACACAAAATAATTTATACCATAAGGTTATTCGGTAGTTTTACCCGTATTAGGTGAGGGGCAGAATGTGATAATGTAGTCGGCGGAGGCACACGTAAATAAGCCAATCTTAACTTCGAACGGCTCAGCATACGCGCGTGGGCAAGCGGACTTAAAAAACTGCAAGTACAACGACCGCGTATGGGTGGGCGCCACGCCGGGGTCAGTGAAATCGTCCTCGAATTTTTCGTTCCTGCAAGCGACCACACCGTCCCTTCCATCCCCACGCGTCACGCTGAGCTGCTTTGGGCACGCGCTGTTCAAGTCCACCAAACACCCTGTACCAATAGAGTCGCATGCGGCTGCACCGCTCGTACCTTTGGGCACGACGAGCATTGGGAGGTTGAACCCGTCGACCACGCTCACGTTGTAGAAGTACAACCCTGCCAAGCCGTTAATCGAGAATTCTGCCAGCGTGACGGGTGGCTGGTACCCACCTCCGCCGCACTCTAGGGCCCCGGACCCACAGTCGCCGGTCAGACACTTGAACTTGTCACTAGAGTCCCGGCCACAGTGGGTTCGACCCCATATCCGACCCACCCAGGACTCGAGAATGGATATGTTCTTCGATTCGCCGCTCTTGAGAGCGAACCCGGTGGTGGGGAGCTGTCCCGTCGCGCCGTTGGATTGCAAAGCCGGCCATATCGTGCGCCGGCAGTTGTTGACTATCTTCAAGGAAGCAGAGCGGACCTCTGTGCAGACCAAAAATGTAAAAAAAAAAAAAACCAAGTGGGTTAGCACATAGCAGGAAATTGAAGAATTTAGAGAAGAAGGAAAAAAAAGAAAAGGGTTTTTTTCGTTGTGGGTGTGAGTTTTGTGGTCACCTGAGAGGGAAGAGATGGTGACGAGGGTGAGTACGGTAGCGGAGAGTAGCAGACGATGACGACCCATAGGATTGAAGGAGAAGATGAAGCTGACGAAGTGAATGTTGAAAATTGAGGAAGAAGATGGAGGAGTTTGACTTGGACGTACAGGCCCAAAGAACACTATTTACTTTTCTTGCTTTTTTTGCTTAGGGAAAAATATAAAAAAGTCCTCAAACTACCGGTCATTTACGATTTAACCCCCTGAAATTTCAAAAGTGATAAAGTAGCCCCCAAATTATCAAACAATTACATTTTGGCCCCCTCCGTTAGTATTACTGTCAAATGGATGGAAAAATCAAAACTACGTCGTTTTGGCAATGATAAGTTACTAAAATAGCCTATTGGAGAAAAATATATATATTAAAATAAGGATCAAAACGGCGCCATTTTGGCTTAAATTAGGGTTTTCCACACACGCCGTTTTGGTAAGTATTAGGAATAATAATAAAAAATCCCTAGACCCCATGAAATCGCTAGACTGCCTTTGCTCTCTTCGAAACAACCCAGGTTGCCGAACCATGTCCGTGATTGCCATTCTCAAATTGCCGGACCTCGCTTTCAATGTGACGACCCATACTCGGCTCCATCCTACTGACCCATCCTCGGATTATGGGTCAATGAACCTGCCACAGCCTTGGTATAGGGTTGACACCCCAATAGGTTCGCCGACCCCTCCTCAGCCTACCCATACACTGGTTTGTTGACCCTCGCCACAATGGTCGTCAACCCAAAAACCACCAACCCGTAGTTCGCCCACGAACCTGCGAACCCCACTTCAAGTTTGCCGAGTTTGTCATGTTCGCCGACCATGCCTTGTCACCGAGTCTACCTTGAACCGTGGGTCACCAACCATGCCTCGTTGTCAAGCTTCGCCTCGCCCATGGGCGCCATACTTCGCCATCCTCGGATCATCGAGCCTACCAAGTTCACCGAGTCTAAGCACCTTGCCTAGTCGCTGTCAAGCTCACCGAGCCTCACATCGCCTAGGGATTTTTTTAAAAAAATCCTAACACTTACCAAAACGGCACCGCTTTGGTAAGAGTGGAAAACCTTAATTTAAGCCAAAACAGCGTCGTTTTGATCCTTATTTTAATATTTTTTTCTCCAAGAGAGCATTTTAGTAACTTATTATTGTCAAAACGACATAGTTTTAATTTTTTCATCCATTTTTTACGGTAATACTAACGGAGGGGGCCAAAATGTAACTGTTTGGTAGTTTTGGGGGCTACTTTATCACTTTTGAAACTTCAGGGGGTTAAATCATAAATGGCTGGTCGTTTGGAGGGCTTTTTTATATTTTTCCCTTTTGCTTTTGCTTATGTTTTTCTTTTTATTTTTATATGTGGTTATTATTATTATTTTTTTTTTTGACATGTCTAAGGGAAAATTTGAACTAGTGACCTCCGCTTTATTAGGCGTGGTCCACAGCCGATTGAGCTGATTAATCAATTGGTTATTTTGTTTTTATATTTGGTTATTTTTGTTTTTGTTTTTTGTTTTTTTGCTAATTAATCAATTAATTTGTTATATTGTTGAATGAAGCCAGATGTAGTTAATGGTAAAGAAAAAGCTATTTAGTCAAATAATTATATTTATAATTTTTAAAGACCGAAAACTTTTTCAAATTGATAAAGTTTTCTTCCAAATTGGGTTTGAAAAATTTCCTTCAATCTAGTCTATAAAAGTGATATGTGTCCATTGAATATGTGAGATGCATATGTTTTTTTAATAGTAGGGACATAGTTAGAATAAATTTTATTAAAAACTCATAGACATCTCACATGTTATTAAAAAAAGAAACACATGTTACTTTTTATAAACTAGGTTGAAGGAAACTCTTCCAAACCAATTTAGAGAAAAACTTTGTTCGTGGTCATAATGGTGAATTTGCTTCCTTTTTTATTTTTTTGGTTTTAATAGATGAAATAGTACCAAAACAACAAAATAGTGCATAATGTCATGTCATTGATGGAAATAACTTCAATATGGAGGTGGCAAAAAACATGGATTTACTGCCAACCACTTAACAGCTGACACCTTAGCTTATTGCAAAAAATTAAAATGAGAACAAAAACCACATTATTCCTCTTAACATTTTTCTATGCTCCTCTCTCTCAGCAACACCCACGCTCCTCTCTCTCTGTTTCCCCCTTTTTTCCCTTTCTCCTTGTTTCCTATTCTCCTGATTTCTCTCTTGTTTTTATTTTTTCTCTTTTTCTTCTCCTCCCCTACTTCTCTGTGATCTCCGTTCAATGCCATCACCGCCCCATCTCGTTGCTCCGCCTCTGCCTTTGCCATCCCTTCACCGCCACAAATCCGCCTCAGATCGGTCGACCTTTACAAAAATTGAAGGACGTGGGTTTGGTTTTTGCATTGCCACCTTCTATGGCTCACCTTCTCCAGCGCCGACAGTCTTATTCTTCGGCGTTAGGGTGATTTAATCCTCTAAGAGTTAACCTTCCACTTCTAGGTTTTATATTTGAATTAAAAATTAAGTTTTAAGGCATTAGAGTCGACATTTTAGGTTGAGTTTGGTGAAAAAGTCGTCGGAGATGGTGACCCAAAGTTGCTGAAGACGATGACAGAAATGGCTGGGTCTTGCTCTGAGAGAGAAACAGAAATGGCGATAGAGAGAGGAGGCGTTGGGGTGGATCGTGGCCACCCCCAATGGCCGAATCTCTCTCCTTTTTTTTTTTGTTCACCGGAAAAGTTGCCGAAGGTAGGCGATGGGTGGCGGGTTCTAGGTAGGGCAGGTGGTCTTTTATTTGGTTTTTTGATTGGGTGTTTTGTTCTCATTTTTAAGTTTTTGCATTTTTATTGAAATGTTGAGGTGTCAACTTGTAGATGATGGGCAAAAAACCCTCCCTTTACGCCATGACCGTATAGCAACAGCACCCGTCGTGGATATGTTATGCATATCGCTTCAATTGCTCCTAGTTTAATAAGGAAGAGAGCAATTGGCAACATCGTGGTCATCGGGCGGAGACTATGGGTGGTATTTTGTGTATATTATCAGATTCTAATTATGTTGAGGTGTAAGTATAAAATTATATAAGTTAATTTGAATTTGATTTATTTAATTAAATAAGTTAGACACTTAAATTACAATCTATTAATTTTATGTCGAGTTTATAGATTGTATCAAACATTAACCATCTTAAATGTTAGGATCAAGTTCAAATTGTATCCATATAAAAATATATGGTCAGCTTTAATCTGAACGAGACGTAGTAAATGGTTCCGACACCCTTGACTGCCAGAAGTTTCTAACAAGTTTCTAACAATTAAAGGAAAGGGAGAGGAGGACCCCAGAAACGTGTGCTTCAGGACATTGACGAGGAAGCCTACTGATTAGTGATTACTGAGGGTCTAACCAAACCGCGTTTCTTGCTTTTTGAAAAGTCAAGAAACCCACGAATTTTCTTAGCCGCCAACCCATCAGCAGCTCCACAATAATCATCATTTTTCGTCCCAAATTGAACCAAACCCTTTGCTCCTTCAATTTCATGTTGCTCGGGTGTCTCCCGTTACCCCCTCCAATGAAAATTTCATTCTTTTCATGGCTTTTCTTGATGCCCATATGTTCGCTTCTCCTCCACTTTTGTATCTCTGTGGCATCTGGTCAATATCTTGGTGATCAGCAATCCAGCTTGATGCTCCAATTGAAGAACAGCCTGGTATTCGACAGTGGTAGGTCCACAAAACTGGTGAACTGGAATCATAGTGTGGATTGCTGTTTGTGGGAAGGTGTAACCTGCAGCGAAGGGCGTGTTACTGGTGTTGACCTGAGCCGTGAATCCATCTCGGGTACACTTGACAATACGAGTAGCCTCTTCAGTCTTCAATATCTCCAATTTCTTGACTTAAGTTATAATTCACTAGTAGGAAGTATTCCAATTTCTCTGTTTTCCCTTCCATCATTGTTGGAACTACAACTTTCTAATAACCAATTTTCTGGTCAACTCAATGAATTTCCAAACGTTTCTTCTTACTTGCTTGACACCCTTGATTTGAGCCGAAACAACTTGGAAGGGCCATTACCCATGTCTGTTTTTGAGCTCAAAGGTCTTAAGATCCTCTCACTTTCTTCAAACAACTTTAGCGGCTCCTTGCCGTCTAGAATGATTCAAAAGTTGACAAGTCTTTCATATCTTGATCTTTCACACAACAGCTTTTTGACTGAATATGATAAAACTAATTTTTCGTCATCCTCCCTTTCCTGGTTGTGGACATTCAAAATGGCTTCTAACAAGTTGGAAACAATTCCCGATTTCTTGAGAAACCAATCTGAATTAGTTAATCTAGACCTTTCTGACAACGAGATTCAAGGGGAGATACCCAAATGGATATGGGGACTTCGTAATCTTCATTCATTGAATCTTTCTCTTAACTATCTCAAGACTCCAAATTTTCCTTTACTCAACATGTCTTTTGTAAGTGTCATAGACCTTTTCTCCAACCAGCTCCAAGGGAAACTCTCGGTTCTCCCATCATATGCTATATACTTGGATCTCACAGAAAATAACTTCAATTCTGTCATACCAACTAGTATTGGTAACTCCCTTACCTACACTTATTTCTTCTCTCTTTCGAGGAATAAATTTTATGGGAGTATTCCTAGATCAATATGCAATGCTACAAATCTTTTTGTTCTAGATTTGTTTGATAATTCCTTGAGTGGCATGGTTCCACAGTGTTTAATTGAGATGAGTAAGACTTTAGGGGTACTGAATCTAAGGAGAAACAATCTCACTGGCGCAATTTCTAATTCGTTTCCCAACAATTGTGGCTTACAATCTTTAAATCTCAATGGAAACCAACTAGAAGGAAAGCTACCGAATTCTCTAGGCAAATGCACATATTTGGAAGTTTTAGAGCTTGGGAACAACCACATCGAGGATGTCTTCCCATGTTACTTGAATAACATATCCATGTTGCGAGTCCTTAATTTGCGATCTAACAAATTTTACGGGCCCATTGATTGTCTTGATCCTAACACCACCTGGCCAATACTTCAAATTCTAGACCTGGCCTCAAACAATTTTGTTGGTAAGTTTCCTATAAAATACTTTTCTAGTTGGAAGGCAATGATGGAAAATAACAATAAGACCCCATCTCAGCGCATCAATCAACTCCGATTTAAAGGTTTTCTTTTGGATGCTTATTATTCAAATAAGGTTACAGTTGCTGCCAAAGGTTTACAGGTGGAGCTAGAGAAGATCCTAACTATCTTCACCTTCCTTGACATCTCATGCAACAATTTTTACGGGCCTATACCTGGAGAAATAGGAGATCTTAAATCACTTTATACCCTCAACTTGTCTCATAACGCTTTCACAGGCCAAATCCCACCATCTATTGGAAAATTGAGTAATCTTGAGTCACTAGACTTGTCAAGCAATAAACTTATGGGTGAGATTCCATTCCAACTTGCAGACGGTCTTATTTTCCTATCAGCCCTTAACCTTTCATTCAATCAATTAGTTGGAAAAATTCCACAGATAAAGCAATTTGCTACATTCTTGGAAACTTCCTATGAAGGGAATATAGGATTATGTGGCTTTCCTTTGAAAGAAAAATGCACACATGAAGAGCCTGGATCATCACCTCCAACATCTGAAGAAACTCATTCAAATTCTGTGAATGCAATTGATTGGAACTTTTTAAGTTCGGAATTCGGATATGTTTTTGGTTTAGCAATTGTTATTGGTCCTCTTATGTTTTGGAAGAGATTGAGAATATGCTACTACAAACATGTTGATGATATTTTTTTCAAGATGTTCCATCAACTTTATATTAGAATAAAAAATCACCAAAGACAAGCATACAAGAATCATGGATGGAGAGCACATAGAAATCAAGGATAGAGGCATTAGTGATCGATATGACAAGTACTGCAGTCAGGTTTGAGTTTTCTTGTTTCTTTCAACTTAAAGTTAAATGAGAAAAAAAAAAAATCATCCATGCAATTGGATGTGAATGTTGTCTTCTTAAGTGACTATGTACTTATCAATTTATATATAATACTGAAATAGTTTTCTGATATTAGATCCGCAGGTGACTTATGAGACGCTTATGGGGATGTGGAAGCAAAACGGACCGATCGCTGTTGTCACACTTGCCTAAGTGGCCTTGATCACTTTTGTATGTTTGTTTTTAGCCTTTTTATTGTGTGATTTGATTTGTATTAAATGAACCTATTTCCATCTAGGAGGCTAAATTTACACTTTTTCTTTATTCCTTTTAGTTCTTTCGAAGTTTTTATTGGATTATGTCTATATCCTTCACTGACCTTATTATCTATTGAGTATTGGTAATGCTGCTACGTTAAGCGTTGCTAATAACAATTACTGAGCCTAATAATTCGAGTTATAAAGGTGATTTGTAAGTAGAAAACTAATTTTGGTAAAAGGCTGCATGTTGCACATCATTCTCTCAACTACTTTCAACTATTTTTCAACCATCTCTTTTGATAATAAGGATTTTGAATATCATAACTTTGTGCTAATTCTTGATTCAAGACTTTTAAAATAAATAAATAAATAAAAATCATATAACCGTTCAGATATAATCACCAATAAACCCGATTATTTTCAATTTTCCACAAAGTTTTATGTCATACAATTGCAACTTTCCTCATCCCCTTCTCATTACGATTTTGAGGTGGAAAGATCCCCTTTAGCACCTTTTCCTATGTTGAATTAGATAAAAATAAAAATAAAATTAAAAAAATGAGATTAAACGGTGTAGTTTTTAGGTGAGGGTATAATGGGCATAAAAATATTCCATTTGAGTTTAAAGTGGAAAATTAACATAGGGGTTCAAAATGATAGAAATTGAAAGTTTAGGAGTCCAAAGTGAGATATTTGAAAGTTGAGAAGGGTTTGTAAAATCGGGTTAAAATTCGAGAGATCAAAGTGAAGTTTCCCTCTTTTTTTTTCTCTCTTTTTTGTGTGTGTGTGTGTGTAACATTAAAAGAATCGTATTTTTATTAGCAAACACAGATGCCATGCTTAGTATTGGCTAAGAAAGTATGTCAACAGGTTTGTTTAGATCACCTCTAATGCTGTGGTAGAAATGTAGAGATGAGACATTAATGTTTTTTGGCATTTTGATAGCGAGCAAGTTAAGATAAGTTTGTGCTTAGGTGAGGCACATTTAAAAAGGTTGCCTTAGTTGGTGTTAAGATGAGATCTATAATGAGTATTTTTTTTTTAGGATTGTGCATGAATATCTCACAATCCATGAAGTTTGTGTTTAGCCAGATGCAAGTCCTTAATTTGATGTTTGAGGTGGTGAGCAAATAGAGGACTCAGGTCAGACACTTGGGTAACAACTAGTCTAAGACTTGTACGATGTTTTTGAGCTTAGACATACACTCTTTTGGAAAGAGAACTTCAATGTAACATGTATTTCATACTACATGTGCTTGTTCAACCAATAATAGAGGTGATTGGATCGATCCATGCTTTCTCATCGTGTCAGTCCCATGGATCATTATTAAGACCCCAATTATATATGCCATATCTGACCTTTGACTATGTTATGAGGAAAATGATTCAATGTTTGCTACTTTAGCATGTTGCCTATAGCCATGAATGATGTTGTCTAAAGAGACATGATTGGGAGAGCAATTGAACTTGATCTAAGTAATTAACATGAAGGTGAGGGAAGTCTATTTGGTAATTGTTAATACATTCACATTTTGTATTTGCAATTGACAGATTATGCCGCTTCTAAATGTTGCGACATAATTGTGAATACATTACAGTTAGTGGGGGTTTAACATAGTTATGAGAGATTAAGTTCAACAAGAATCCGGGATGTTTAATCTGATGGCACCAAATGAGTTTGGGGCATAAACAAGACCTTGTTTGTTTTTAGGAATGTTGTTATGTTAGTCTCTAACAAGACTTAGTGTAGTGCTCCCAATCTTTATACATATGTGCTCAACAGTTGCTCAACCTATTTGCTAGTATGAATGATGTTAGAGATTGATAAGAGAAATATATTGATATGAGAGATTTATGATTATTGTTTAGCCCAAGCTCACTGCATGTAAATGGGTTGGGCCTTAATAGTGGAGCTAGTCTATATTAATATATGGGATAATTTATTCTTCCTCAAACTTTAGATTTTTCAACACTCCCTAATATTTAAAACTCTTATTATTGAACTTTCAAAATTCTCACTTACAATCCGTACAAATTAGTGCACAAATTTTTTTAAAAAGACCAAAATATTTTTATTTTTTTAAAAAAATATATATATATCTTGAAGTTGGAATTTTATACAAAAGTCACCGTTTAAAATTCATTATTTAAAATGTTAACTTCCGAAATGTTTTTTTATTTTTTTTTAAATGAAAAACGGGTATTTTGGTCTTTTTAAAAAAATTTGTGCCCTAATTTGTACGGATGGGGGTAAGTGAGAATTTTTGAAAGTTCAAGGTGGGTAAGTGAGAGTTTTTGAATATTAGGGGGATGTTTGCAAAAGTGGTTAAAGTTTGAGGGGGGTTAGTGAAATTACCTCTTAATATATTTCCAAGCTTTGTATCTCTTGGATTTGTATGAACTACTTATTTTATTTAGAGCAAAACATGTAGTTCATACATTCAACTATTTAATTGAAGATCATCATAATGTACATAAACCAATGTCTTTTCATACATACAATTTTGATTGCATATCATCATAATTAACGACATAAAATAAATAAATAGAGTATCTACACCCAAGCAACTGAAAATGCAAATACAGCCTCATTAGGAGGAACTAACCAAACTTTAGAATATACTAAAAATTGATTTTATTGCTGCACACAAATGAACCTCAATATTCCTTCTTGGCATGCCTGTTGTAGAAGGCTTTTATCCTTCCAAGTGCATCGTCAAGCAAAGAATGCTCAACAGCAAAAGAAATTCGAAGCCAATTCTTCAGTCCAAGGGCAATCCCTGGAAGCATATATAATCATGAGCAAGGAAGAAGAAAGAAAATGGAAGTCATGCCAAAGATTATATGAAAATATATTATCATTATTAGCCAATACATGTATATTTTAATTAAACATAATTTTTAGGTTAATTTTGTGAATAAAAGTTGATATTTATATGTTAATATAATTGAATGAAAGAAAAAAATATATATATATTAATAAATTTTCCGAACGATCCAAATGGCAGAAAATGTTCTCAATTGAAATCATTTTCCTGAAAAATTATTTTAGCTGAAAACATTTTTTAACGATGAATATTTTATGCCGAAACAAACGAAGTTGATGATTGAAGATTTATATGTTAAAGCATTAAATGATATTGTCATATATATGTTGGAGACAACAACTCAAGAAACGTGTTTTTAGCCATGAAAGTAGTAGGAAAAGGTTCTGAATTGTTCAATTCTTACCTGGCAGAACAATCACAGATTCTTCCTTGACCAACTTCATACAGAAGTCCACATCATCAGTCACCCCTTCAAGTAGTGATAGATTTAGCTTCACCTGTTACATACACACCAAAAAAAAAAAAAACTTCAAATGTTTATGTTTATTATGTTGAAGCATAATATAATAATTTCAAAGTGTCTATGTCCTTACCATTACAACCATGGACCCTTCTGGTTTGTGTGGACAAGTCAGGCAAGGAATCTCTTTAATTCTCTCATATAAAAAGTCAGCATCTTCTCTCATTATGTTTAGAATTTTTGAAAAGAAATCCTCCTCTGTTTGCTCAAGGATTTGGGTGAGTGCCCCCTGAACACATAAACTATTTCATAACCTTTTTGAGGATATAATTAATAAGGCAAGTTGTATGCATGCATATCTCATAAAGCTTCACTTGCTAGCTTGTCGATGTTTAGGTACTTTTGTAACCGTTCCATTAAACTTTAAAAATTGTTAAAATCATATTAATTGTTCTGTTTAAAAAATTTGCAATGTTACCCCTCCATTAAGATTTTACAAAAATCCCTAAGAAGGAAGTTAAAATCCCCAAAATGCTCCCCTTTTTTTCTCTAAAAAAAACCTTATTATTATTATTTTTTTTGACATAAAACAAACTTATATTAAAAAAACTTAAACTAGGTACCTGCATGAAGGTTGGGGGATCAGCGGTGATTTCGAGATGGCTCATGAGGCTCTCAGCAAACTAGAAAGAAGAAAACACAGGTATTAAAGTTCATGATCACGAAATCAAGGAAAAAACATTAATTCATTTAAGCAGGCATAAAGTTTCCCATTTAGTTGTTATTAGAACTTGAAGGTGATGCATCTGAATCTAGTACCAATTAACAATTTTATTGTTGATTTTTTTTAGTACATGTATAGGGTTTATATATACTTGAGAGATTTATGGGTATACATTCAAAGCAAAAAGGGTACGTAACTCTATCCCTAAGGTATACCTAATGTAGGGATTCATTTTCACTTTTTTAATATATATATATATATATATAAGCGTGCATGAAGAAACGCCACTTAAAAGAACCTTATCATTTATGCTACATAGACTGGTTGAAGGGTTGCAATTCGTGTTCGCGTGTTGGGTTCAAGTCGTGTCAAAACTTGAATATAAGACTATATTGGTCAATATTAACCCGACCCATTTGATTAAAATGATTCAAACCCCTTAACTCTAACCTTCTAATTTCATGTTGGGTTTATTCTAGGTTCGTAAGTTATATAAAAAATTGTTAACTCTTATATTGTATGTCGAGTTCGAGTTCATGTCGAGGCATGCGTTTAAGATTGTATAATTCAACCTTAACCCAACTCATTTGATTAGATGGGTCAGACACCTCAACCCTAAGTTGATAATTTCATATTGAATTCATGTCGAATTCACGGTTCATGGGTTGTCTAAAAAATTATCAACCCTAAGTGTTACTATGTCAAATAGGTCAGTTGTGAGATATAGATAGATTGATTGGAAGAAGAGAACACCAACCCCCGATTCCTGAAAGATGCCATTGAGGTCACTTGTTACAATCCAACCAAGTCGCCATCCAGGAACAATCCATCTCTTTGACAAAGACCCAAGTGTTAAAACAGGCACAATGGATCCAAACACTCCCATGGGCACAAATGGATTACTCCCAAAAGCTAGATGGCCATAAACTTCATCTGAAATCACAAAAATCCCAAGTTTTCTTGCAGTCTCTGCAATCTAAGTTGACAAAAACACAACAATTGAAACTTTTAGTTAGAAAGAACATTGTTTTCCTCAAAATTTACAACATAGATATATGCAAACAGACGTACCTTTTTCAAATGTTGGTATGTAAAGACATTTCCACATGGATTGCTGGGATTGATAATAACCATAGCCACTGTATTCTCATCTGCAAGAGCTTCAACAGAATCAAGATCAACCTCCCAACCATTTTCGGGCATAAGATCGAAGTGGCGAGCTTCAAGGCTACTGCAACCCACACGAGATGCATATTGCGGGTAGCCTGGTCTGGGGAGCAGAATGTTAGCATCAGGACGCGAAATAACTGATACCACAATTTCTATTGCTTGAGTGCAACCAACTGTGAGATACACATCATCTGCTGATAATTGGTATGGAAGATCTTTGGAAAGATGTTCTGCAACAGCTCTGTCATGAATTGAAGCAAAAACATTATCAGTTTCGTTGGATTAGTCTGATATTTTGGCATATATGAAACTCATTTTCTGAATTTTATTGAACAATCCTATTTCTACGGACTATGTTTCCTTCAAACTGGGGTATAATAAATTGATTGGACGTTTGTAATTCTCACTTGGCATTTACTAAAATACAATAATCATTTGCTCTAAAAGTGCAGCTTTAGACTCCGTTTGTTTCGACGTAAATATATATATATATATATATATATGAAATGCTACGTGTTTTCCTAGTATTTTCTCAACTGTGACATGAGTTTTACGATTACTATTGAATTTGAAATTATCATTATTGATTTTTGATCTATTGATAATTTTAAAAGGTACATCATAGTTAAGAGAACACCAGGAGAACACTAGAAGAACATATATTAAATAGGCTAGAAAGATTAATTGTGGTTATCTTATCTGGATGTGACTATAGTAGGCACCTACTTGCTGGGAATTGCACATGAAGGGTCTAGCAAGGAACATAGCGTTCCTCAAATTTGATTTATAGCGACCCAAATTTCATCGAAAGCATCAATGAAAATTCAATGTGGCTAATACTAATTAGATATATGTGAGATTTTTCACTGCGGATATTCGAACTCATAGTATCCTAGTACATGTCGTGACCACTTAAAAATTTATTTGGACCATTGAACTGTCACCCTTGATGGTGATTGTATAATTTATATTGTTTCAATGGAATGAATTTGTGTAGCAGTTAGAATTTTGATCATCATACCCCATGAGCTAGCCATGAATATATACATTATTTTCAAAAGGTAAAAAGAATTGGAGGGTTACGTGTGTGTATATATACATATATAATAATCCTTTAAGGTTGTTGTTAAATGGTCTAATGAAATCCTCAAAGTGGTAGGGTACATCCTAGAGTATAAGTTTGAATCCCGCAATAAAAATCTACATTTCTCATTAGTGTAAACCGGTCATCCTAGTAGGGTTAAGTTTAGAATAATCACAGTTTGTCTCTTCCGTTTGCCTTTTCTACTTATATATATATATATATATATGTTGAGGGTTTCGAAACATACCTCCTTCCCTCAGGTATACCAACGTTGGAAGCGTAGGAATTGAAGTTAAAAGACCGGACAGCATCAGCAACGGCATCTGCCACAAAAGGGGTAGTCCGATAGCTGGGATACATTGAAGGGTCAGCACCGCCAAGAGGAATTGTGGACCGTTGATCCTCCTCGTTACGATTGGCCATCAACTGTTTGAGAACACCTCGGACGGAGATGGAGGAAGCCTCTAGCTCTTGGTTCCTTTGGAAACCCCATTTCTTGTCTCCCAGCTGCTCCATCATGCCTTGGTCCAAAGCTAACAACAAATGTTAAGTACATGTTACACACTAGTAGAAAGATATACAGATGGGTATTTATAATCATAATTAATTATTTCTTTTTTAAATTCACTTGCCTCCATAACACACAAAATTCTGCATTTATTTGAACCATTAGATATAATGAAACGAAGATCATTAGTTCGAATATACATCTCCTCTTATACAAATATTTAAAAAATAATAATAATAATAATAATAAATAACAAAAAAACTCAAATTCTAAAATTTGAGAATCTTATATTTTAAAATATTTAAAGGGATTCGAATCCGAATATATAATAAACATAATACTTTGGAAACGACAAGGAGGGAGATATTCTATAATTGACTATGTTGTCAGTTTGTCGGGGGACAAACAATAGTTTAAGTGTGATCAAATTTGAACCGTTTCTATGCTTTGAATGATGTAATGATTCTTCCAAAAAAAGAGAAAGGGGAGGTGAACCAACATCATAGTGATTTTATTAATGATAAAATATTGTAAAATGAATGTTTTACACCAATGCCATTCATTTCCTTTTATTATATTTTTTTTTTTGTCACGTCCTTTTCATGTGTTGAGTTTCCGCTGCCCTCCTGCACTTTGGGACATGTAATTGTGAGAGATTTTCTTCTTCTTTGCAACTCCTCAAATTATATGAAAATATATGATTACTATTTTTTGAATATTCACACAAAAGGGAGGAGAAGGGATTCAAACTAGTAACCACCGCTTTATTAAACGTGGTCCCAGTCAATTAAACTATCTCTTAGGGACAAAATATATGATCATTATTAATCAATTTCCATGTATTTTAATTAAACATAATTTTAAGGTTAATTTGTTTTAATTGTTTTATATTCATATTTTTATGTTGTGAATAAATTTTATATTTATGGGTTAATATGAATGAATGAAACTATCATAAATTAATATTATTGGTTTTATGTATGAACTAAACGTTTAAAAATGTTTTACGCCAAAATAAACTGAGCTTAAAGAATAATTATTTTATTATTAATCCATACAAATGTTGATTAATTAATTCTTTCTCAAACATTAATAATAATAATAATAATAATAATAATAATAATAATATGAAAAAACTTCATTTTGGCCCCTTGAATTTTTATGCGATTTTACAAACTCTCTTAAACTTTAAAATCTCACTTTGAACATTTGAACTTTGATTTGCTCTCATGAATTAGAACCCTTCCCTGATTTTTGCTTTTTAAAAATTTAATAAAATAAAAAAAAAACATTTTGGAAGTTGAAATTGTATACAAAATTTAGAGGTCTAAATGTCATGTAACGTTTAAAATATAATAGTGGGGTCCACATTTAAAGCAATTGAAAATTCAGGAGTCCAATGTGAGATTTTAAAATTTGAGGGGATTTGTAAAATTGCGTAGAAGTTTAAAGGTTCTCATAATAATAATAATAATAATAATAATACTAATAAATTGGAAAGGACAAAGAGGGAGAGATTTTATATGACCATGTTGTCAGTTTGTTTGTACAAACAAAAGTTTTAGGTGTATTCAAATTTGAACCGTTTCTATGCTTGAAAGTTTGATATTTAGTAAGTCTTTCAAAAGAGAAAAAGGAAATATAAAAGCAACAACACAAAGTGTGGTACAAACAACACAAGGAAAATGCCAATTCAGAAATTCAAAAGAAGAAGGAATAGCAATTCGTGTGGATCAAGCAAGAATTAAAATGCAGCAAATTGCATTCTTACGTGGGGCCTAGTTGAAGAAAATAAATAAAATGTCCTCATCCATAATTTACGAAAATATCCAAAAGACTAAATCTTTTTGCGATCTTTATTATGATGATTCCCTTAGAAAAAAAATATTATAGTGATGTCGTTGATTCGATAGGTTTATCGAATTCTTTGAAAATATTAATTAATATTCTTTTTTGATAACCAGGACATTCAAGGCTTGGCCCTGACTAAATCCTTAGGGTGCACAGTACAAAGCATCCCCTCCACATAAATCGAGTAAAGCTTGAGCTTTCGCCCACTTTGTGGCCCTAAGAAATTTTCTTCCACTTTATTTTTACACGATTCGCAGAGGCTTTTGATTCCCTCTTGCTGGAGACAATGTTATAAAATTAACAATATTTTCTATTCCAATAATCAAACATCATTGTACACATGGAGTTCAAAAACATCTAAGAACTCCTTTATGGTTCAAGGAAATCAAATAAAAGCATGGATCAACAACAGGACATTGTTGATTACAATTCACCAAAAACAACATAACATGATCGGATCAAGCAACAGGAAGCTGCAGATCACCACCCCTTCTTCATTATGTCTTGCTTTATTAGCAAGACTTTCAAAGAGGGGATTTTATTAACAAACCCTATCACAATTATTATTTTCAACATTCATGGACACCACCATGAGAAACTAGCTTGAGCTTATTGTTTCTTGGCATGCCTTTTGCAGAAGGCCTTAATCCTCCCTAAGCCATCTTCAAGATCTGAAGGGTCGATTGCAAAAGTGATGCGCAGCCAATTTTTCATCCCAACAGCCAACCCTGGAGGAGGAAAAGTCCGAATTAAATTATTATCGCATTTTGATTGTGAGGGAGAGACTTAAAAGCACCTAAATTATTACTTCTAGTCCTAAACTACAAACAATTTTGTTTGGTAAGATAGAGCTTGTATAATTATTAGGTAGAACGATTAGTTATGATGATTTCCTCTTGTTCGTTTTTCTTTTTCTAGTTAGGTGATTCCCTTTGTATACTAAGGGGTGCCTACGCTTTTAAGATTTGTTTATTACTTATCAAAAAAGAAATATTTAAAACGTCAAAATTATTACTTCTTCGTCTCAAAATAGATGGGTGTTTTCTTTTTTGGACTGTTTCAAATTTTATATATATATAAATTAAGTTTCTAAAAATGACCATTCTCATATCATCCTCAATTTTGAATTCAACTTTTTTGGCCACTTAAGGATATTTTAGAAGGCTATTTTTATTTTGTTTCACAAATGCATGACATTTGCAACCTTCCAATTATTTTGAGATGAAGAGAGTAATGGTATTTTAGAGTTGCATTTACTTAAACTCTTAAAGAACGGTATTTTATGAAACTTTTCTTTACATAATTTAGGTTTTAGGGTTTAGGATAAAATTATTAGACACAATTTTTTTGTTAGTATATAATTTATCTACCTTTGGAGTTTGGTGTTTAATTGAACTTGTAAATTGGATTTTGTCTAGCTCAAGGAATCTTAAAGACCTCGTTGCATACCTGGTAAAATAATAACTGATTCCTCTTTAGCCAGCTTGAGACAGAACTCCATATCATCAGTAATGTCTTCCAACAAAGACACGTTTAACTTGGCCTGTGACAAAATTTACAGTCAAAACATCTTCAATACATTTTATTTATCTGTGAGCACGAATATGTCAAACATTTGATGCCCTTACCATCACAAACATGGATCCTTCTGGTTTATTTGGACAAGTAATGCAGGGGATCTCCTCAATTCTATCATAGCATATGCATGCAGCCTCCCTTAGGATGTCAATAACCTTTGAGAAGAAATCTTCGCCAGTTTTTTCAAGGATATGAGGAACCGCACCCTGATAGATTAAGACATTGCTACATTCAAGAGAAGGAAAAGAGGAATGCATGGATGATTACAGTATTTCTCTATTACTATGTCACAACTCAAGTTTGTCCAAATTAAGTTTGATTAGTAGACCAAGAAGCTGGTGCTCACACACAAAAAACATGGATAATGGCCCAAGAACACTATTGAAAATTATGCATTTTAGCAACAAGAAGGGGGAAAAGAGAAAAAGAGTTATGGCACCAGGCTGGAAATCAAAACCAAAAGCACAGGAAACTTTAGAACGGTGTGTGAGAGTGCATTGGGGATCCTCAAGGTGATTGGAATCTTCTCCGGTGATCAGAGGCCAGATATACCAGGTATTTGTACTAATTTTGCTTGCTTTCCTTCTTGGGATAACCTCAGCCATATGGAGAAAAATAGAATACATAGACTTAATACAAGTTTCTTGGAGATATTTGAAGCTGCACTAGGGAGATAGGTGTGGATGACGAAAATAAGGAGAGGTTTTTCTCCTACACTCGTATGTTGATGGAAGTACTAGCTTGGAACACACAGGGACTAAATGATCCCCTTAAACAGAAAGAGGTCCAGAGTAGTGTTAGGAGGTTGAAGGTAGCTATCATTTGGAGACTAGAGTTAAGGAGGTGAATGCAAGAAGGATAATGGAGAATATTGTGCATGGATGAGATGTCATACACAACTATAATAGTCATTATCTTGGCCGAATATGGGATTGTTAGAATCCAGGTTTGGTTAATATTTGTACTGTGCAGGAACATACTCAAGCCATTAGTTGTGAAATAACTAAGCTTAATGGTAAGTTGAACTGGTTCCACACAATTTGTATATGGAGCAAGGGGGCACTTTAGCTGTGAAATGTTCTTTGTGTGTTCTGCAGAAGATGCATTGAAGGAAGGGGGCACTTGTTTTTTTAAGTATAACTTTTGTAATAGGATCTGGAAGGAGTGCTTGAGTAGATGCATCATAGATCATCCTCCTGTTTGGGAAGATATTATCGAGAGAAGGTATAAAAGAGTGGAAAGGTAAGGGATTGAAATATGCGTTTGGGAGCCTCAGTCTACAATATCTAGAAGGAAAGAAATAACATTAGACATGGAAATCCAGTGCAAACTGAAGAAAAATCATCCAGAAGATTAGATGGGAAGTTAGAATGAGAATATTAGCTAAAGGAAGATTTAAGAGAAGCAGAGAAAATGAAGCTTTGTGCGGTAGCTGGGGTCTGTCAATTTTTGAAGTTCAGGACTTTTCTTTTGTTCTTTTTTTTTGTAAAGATGAGAATTCAGTTTGTAAATGTTACATAGGTGTCCCTTTTGTAGACAGCAGAGGTTGTTGTTTTACAAATGTAAATGTGTTTTCATTGAGTAGCTGCTAATTTGCAGCTGGTTTCCAGTTTTTTAAAACCTGGAACTGTTGTAAACTTTGAATTTTCTTTAGGAAAAATACTCATTCATCCAAAAAAAAAAAAGAAAAAGAAGCTCCTCCTCAGTATCTTAGGGACCCCAAAGGGATATCATGTTAGTATGCTAAGGATTGGGAAGCCAATAGAATCTTCTGTTCTTGTCTTTTTTGAGCCTCTGAGGTGTCTGGGCAGAGCTAATTGGCAACCACATAGTTCATGTCCCACAAGCACTAGGTAATTCTTCTAATAAATGGTGGGGCTTTCCAAGTAAATTTTCTAGTCTGCTATTGAAGGAAATTCTTCTAAAAATTTATTCTAACAAGAACACAGGATAAAATACATGTTAAGTTCTATTGAAGGAAAAAACTGTTGCATTCTTTTAAAATGGTATATTTATTTTTCTTTAAAAAAGAATCACTATTTATAAACCTGAATAAATGTTGGTGGATCAGATGCCATATTGAGACAGCCTGTAATACATTCCACAACCTGAGAGGAAAAGAAACGGATTGGAGAATACTATATGTGTTATGTTATTGTTCACCCACTATCATATTTTTCATGCAAGCTTAACACACACTCACACTCAAACGTAGAGAGAGAGAGAGATGACCCCCAATTTACGAAGG
Source organism: Carpinus viminea (assembly GCA_013348765.1). NCBI lineage: Eukaryota > Viridiplantae > Streptophyta > Magnoliopsida > Fagales > Betulaceae > Carpinus > Carpinus viminea. Next base: position 31,755,464 of record CP054673.1, read on the forward strand.
ATGCCATTAGGATCAGTTGTCACAAGCCAACCAAGTCGCCAACCTGGTAGGATATATCTCTTTGATATAGACCCTAGTGTGATAACAGGCACTATTGATCCAAATACTCCCATTGGCACAAACGGGTTACTTCCAAAAGTGAGATGGTGATAAACTTCATCTGCAACAACCAAAATGCCCAGCTTTCTTGCTGTCTCTGCAATCTAATATTCATAAAAACAACCACCACTAACGTTAAAACAACAAATCTAATTACAAAAAGTTTGAACTTCAGAAAATTCATGCTTATTACTGTCCAAATTTATGATGAACAATAGAACATGGATTAGATTTAATCTTGCCAACTTATATAAAGAAAAAAAAAAAAAAAAAAAGAGAGAGAGAGAGAGAGAGAGAAAGAAGGTATCGTATAACCTACCTTCTTCAAATGTTGGTGTGTATAGACACTTCCACAAGGATTTCCAGGGTTTAAGATGACAATGGCAACAGTATTCTCATCAGCAAGTGCTTCAACGCTCTGAAGATCAACCTCCCAACCCTTTTCTGGATTAAGATCAAAATGACGAACTTCAAGACGTTTTGATTCAGCATATGCCTCATAGAAAGGGTAGTAGGGTCTTGGAAACAGAATGTTGGCACCCAGGCGGTCAAGGACTGTCAGTACTACTTCAATTGCTTGTTTGCATCCAGTTGTGAGATAAACATCATCTGGCGATAATGCGTATGGAAGATCACGAGACAGATAATCTGCTATGGCCCTATTATAAATATATTCAAGCTTCAAATCCAATTAGATTGACAGGATATGATGACCATTTAAGTAGTTCACAGCATTTATATGATAATGACAGTTTTCAAAAGTGTTCATTGCTTTTTATATTCCGTTTTTTTTTTTTTTTTCCAAAGGGAAATAAGTGAACTTGATCATCTTGTTGATTTTGGTCACAAAAAAGGCTAACCATCAACTTCTGTCAAAAAGCTGTCTACACTGCAACAGAAAACTTTCCTTTCTGGATGGATAAATATTACTAAAAGGAAGAAAATAAGAATACACAAAGCAAGGGGAAACAGCATAGCTAGAAAAAAAAAATTTACCACCCTGAGAATACAACCAGCCAGGCAAAGAAACAGCACAAGGGGCCAAACAACACCCTAAGAAAACAATCAGCCTAGCACAGATAACCATCATCTAATTACATTATAAGAAAAACCACGGGACCAATAGGGAACTATCATGATATGTTTTTCATAGGTAACATGGATCCAAATTCAGAATGATTTTTTTCAAAAACACATAATCACCATATTATAAGAGAAATTAGTTTAGAAACAAAAACCTGCAAATTGGATATTCATTTCTTCACATAATTTTACACTTTAATAAGAAGAAGAGGTAGAAGTAGGAAATTGTTTTCTTTCTTACAAGAAGTTAGAAATGTTTTTTCTTCTAGACTTCTACCATCATTTCTCTAGTGATACAATTTACCCTCTCGAGTTTTAGGCCGGTTTTCAAAAGCTCACTAAGTGTCAAATTTTCGCAATAATAGTCTTGGGTTTAAATCATCTTTCAATTAGATATTTCTATAAGATTTTCTGTTAATTTCTTAACAAATGAAATATTATGGATTTTGTTAGGAAATCAATGAAAATCGGCTGATTGAAAAATGACTGCACTATTTGTTAGAACAATTTTCATTGTGTCAAACACCAACCAAATTGTATTTGCAAACAAGAGAAAATGTAAGCAATGAAGTGTGCCGGGCATGCCGGCATGGAATAACTCTAATGCTTACGTCAATAAGTGTTTAGGAGATGGGAATTGTAAAGTGCGAGTCCCAAAATTCCTTTTTTACCCGATCATAATTTACCCTTTATAGTAGTTATCATGCAACTGTTTCCATGCTTTAATCCCTCTTCAACGTGTAATTAACCTCATGCTGACCTTGATTGAAGCAAAATTTATCCTCTAAATTACAAGCGTATCTTACATCGTGACTTGAATAGTTGTTATTTTCCTTATAGCACAATAATAATATGGGTGCTGATTTCCTACTTTGCACATGAGAATTCAAATACTCTTCTTTTATCCCACTCTCATAGTACTAAGTTAATGCGACAATAACCATCAAACACTAGAAATTTTATTTTATTTTTAAAATAAAGGATGATTCAAGGGTTAGCATTGTCGCATCAACCCAATAGTACAAGAATGAGATTGGAGAATAAGTACATTTGCATGTGGGATGAACCCGGGTTAATATGTTAATTATGGGCCTTAGGGTACAGGCTGCACAGGTCACTTCCCAACATTATATATATATGTGTGTGTGAATAAGTACATTTGCATGTGAGATGAACCCAAGTTAATATGTTAATTATGGGCCTTAGTGTACAGGCTGCACAGGTCACTTCCCAACATTATATATATATGTGTGTGTGTGTGAATAAGTACATTTGCATGTGGGATGAACCCAGGTTAATATGTTAATTATGGGCATTAGAGTACAGGCTGCACGGGTCACTTCCCATATATATATATATATGTGTGTGTGTGTGAATAAGTACATTTGCATGTGGGATGAACCCAGGTTAATATGTTAATTATGGGCATTAGAGTACAGGCTGCACCGGTCACTTCCCAACATTATATATATATATATATATTGTGTGTGTGTGTGAATAAGTACATTTGCATGTGAGATGAACCCGGGTTAATATGTTAATTATGGGCCTTAGGGTATAGGCTGCACAGGCCACTTACCAACATTATATATATATATATGTGTGTGCGCGCGCACGCGCACACGCATCTTTTTGGGTGGGCTCATATAATATATTATCCCAAAGACCAGAACATTGTCTTCGTTCGAGCCAAACTAGGGGAGATTAAGTGTACTATCTAATTATATAGTGTGGCAGAACCATATTATATACTATTTCACTTTCTTCCCTACAACTAAATGACTGCGATTTGGACAGTTATACGTAGCAAAGATACCACCAATAAGGAAAATTACATATCAGCTTGTTCTATCGAATTTGTAATGTTTTCATCAAACTTTCAATTTAAGTAACGTTTATAAATCTAATGGTTGATATGATGAATCATTTCTAATGAAGGGTACGTGTAATTTTCCAAGAAAAATAGCCAAGTAAATTAAATAAAATAGGACACAATAACACGTCACCGAAGGGAAAAGAACAGGAAAGAAAATCTAGAGAAGATGAACGAAAAGCCATGGTATCTCATACTATAACGGAGAAATTACCTCCTCGCCGGAAGGATCCCAACCGTCGGCGCGTAGCCATTATACTTAGCGGAGCGGACAGCGTCCACAATGGCATCCTCCGCTGCAGTGGCGGCTCGAAAGGACGGAAACGCCGAGGGGTCGCCGTGTCCGAGAGGCACGGTTGGCCTTGGATCATCTTTGTCAAGATTTTCCATTAGCTTCGTCAGAGTGCCTCGGATGGTGGTTCCCGACGCCACCTTCAGTTCTTCGTTCCCACGGAAACCCCATCTCGCCGACCCGTTTTCCATCTTCTGGGTTCGTTTGATGTGGTGAGGGAATCAGCTGGTTGAGTTGGGTCGTTGGGATTCTATTAATAGTAGTTTGAGTTGCCATTTCTTGAGAAGCAAGCTCTCGCACCGCCGCCGGAAGAACTCCTCTCATTTGTTCTTTTAATATGAGGTGACATTTAAAATAATTATTTAATTAAAATTTAGTAATAATTAATTAGTAGTTTTTAAAATTATTATTTAATTAAAATTTAATAAGGAAAAATTAGTTTTTCTCATCATAAACTATCACTATCTTTTTATTTGTTTACATGAATTATCAATTTTACATTACACCCCTTATAAACTATCATTTGGTTACCAAAGATCCTACCATCAATCAAAAACGTTAAGTCGAATAGTTAATTGTACTGTTTACATTGACCGTCATATTTGATGTCTTTGACTAACAGTAAGGACTCATTGATGGTGAAATGATAGTTTATAAGAATGTAATATAAAATTGATAATTTATGGGAGCAAATGAAAAGAGAGTGATAATTCATAAAGAAAAAAACTAATTTCTCCAAAAAATAATTAATTAAAAATTTAATAATAATTTTAAAAATTACATCATTCTTAAAACAATATAAAAAATACTTGTAACATTACTCTAGTCAACAATAACCAAGGTTCTTCCTTTTATATATATATATATATATATATATATATTAAACAAAAAAAAAATATTAGAAAGCCAAAGAAAATTATCCAAAATTGTTTTCAAAGTAAAATTCCAGCCGAATTTTTATTTTAAAATTCTATTTTCTGTCACGTCAATTTGTTTGGCTCTTCCACTTTTCTATTTTAAATATACAAAAAAATTAAAAAAATTAAAACCTTATCATCTTCAGGAAACGACTCCCCAAGAAATTATTTTGAAACCTTTTATTAATAGTAGTTTGAGTAGCCATTTCTTGACAAGCAAGCTCTCGCACCACCGGTGACCAAGGTTCTTCCTTATATATATATTAAACAATCACACCGGTGACCGGTCACACACGTGATTTTTTGTATACCCAAGAAATATAAAATATATTAAAAAATTGAAAACCTTTATCATCTTCAGAAAACTACTCGATCCCCAAGAAATTATTCTTGAAACCACTTTGGCAGGCGGCACTCCCCCAGTTTTATTCCCTCAACGTGCGGCGACCGGCTCCACCACCGCCGGAAGGCCGAGCTCTCTGTTTTCGAAGTGGGTATTTTGTGGCTGTAGCATCTGGATCCTGGGTACGTATCTTCTTCAACATTTATAAAAAATTTCCTGTTATGGTAATGATTTAGGCCGCCGGGGTATCTGAATCTGATTCTGAGAGTAGCTTTTTGTTTGGATAAGGAAATTGTTCAGAATTACACGTGGATGGCTTGATCAGTGGACAGTGGGTACGATCGGATGGGCATGGCCAGGTGTCCATGCCACGCGGTGTGATTGTGCTTCTACGCCAGCATTACTCTTCAATAAATAACTAGCCTATAAGAGGAAAAATCCAGTTTAATTTTTTAATTTTTTTTTCTTACGAAAATATCTTAGAAGAAAATAGAAAAAAAAAATAGAAATGTGAAAGAAAATTATAATTCATTAAATACAAATAACTGTTGATTTTAAATAAACATTAAAAAGAAGAAGAAGAAAAAAGTTATAAAATGCTACTTGTTACACATTCAGCCATACTTAAATCATTTTATATATATTAAATTTTAATTATTTTTTAGCCTACTTTTTATTAACCATTTGGTTAAGGTTGAGCAATATTAAATTCAAGATGTATTCAAGATACTTAAATTAATTTGATGTGACCAAATGAGACGAAAAATAATGAGACACTTATAAGACGCTATTATAATGGTCTCTAGCAACGCTGATAAAGTCAAGAGCAAAGACACGTTGAACAACTATATCAGATCTTGTTTTTAATACATGTGAGGGACCATATTTATGTTTCCGTTATATTATATTTCAAACAATAACAATCATCATGATATAAAAACATCATTGAATAATATTTTCTATTCAAATTATAATCGAACATCATTGTACACATGGAGTTCAAAAGCATCTAAGAACTCCTTTATGGTTCAAGAAATCAAATAAAAGCATGGATCAACAACACGACATTGTTGATTATAAGTCACCAGAAATAACATAACATGATCAGATCGAGCAACAGGAAGTTGCAGATCACCAGTAATCACCACCCCCTTCTTCATTATGTCTTGCTTGATTAGCAAACTTCAAAGAGGGGATTTTATTAACAAATCCTATCACAATTATGATTATTAACGGCTAGTTGAGCCTGAGGACCAACAACGGCTAGTTGTTGATCACCACTGCTCCATGTAATTGTTTCTTGGCATGCCTTTCGCAGAAGGCTTTAATCCTCCCAAAGCCATCTTCAAGAGCTGAAGGGTCAATTCCAAATGTTAAGCGCAGCCAATTCTCCATCCCAACAGCCACCCCTGAAGGAAAAATCCAACAAAAAAAAGGGAAAACTTTCAAGTGATCAACAACCAAATAATTCCACACAAAGTGTTAAGGGAGATCATAATTAAATTACTATTGCATTTTGATTGTGAAGGGTGGGTGTAGGAGAGACTTAACAGATCTAGCCTACCCAGATGTCATCCCTAATAAACATAGTTGAATAATGCTAATCTCTACACCCGTTTAACATGCTCATGCCACAATGGTTGACATTGTGTGTTTTAAGTGCTTTACAATATCAACCACTTAAAAAAAAAAAAGAAAAAAAAAAAGTGTAATCCACTTAAAATACGATATGTCAGTTGGTATTTTTAAGTGGCTTATAATGTCAACTATTTAAAAAAAAATAAAAGTATAAGCCACTTAAAATACGTCATGTCAATCGACGTGAAATGGTTACATACCAAGAATTTAAAGTCTCTTAAATTTGATACTTTATAAGACATGAGACGAGATCATAAGAGTAGGTAGGAGGAGAAATAGCAGAAGTCAATAGTTCAAGGAATCTTAAAGGCCTCATGGCATACCTGGTAAAACAATAACCGATTCCTCTTTAGCCAGCTTGAGACAGAACTCCATATCATCAGTAATGTCTTCCAATAAAGACACGTTTAACTTCGCCTGTGACAAAATTTACGGTCAAAACATCTTCAATACATTATATTTATCTGTGAGCACGAATATGTCAAACATTTGATGCCCTTACCATCACAAACATGGATCCTTCTGGTTTATTTGGACAAGTAATGCAGGGGATCTCATCAATTCTATCATAGCATATGCATGCAGCCTCCCTTAGGATGTCAATAACCTTTGAGAAGAAATCTTCGCCAGTTTTTTCAAGGATATGAGGAACCGCACCCTGGTACATAAAATACATTGCTACATTCATGGATGATTGGGACAGGAAAGAACAATAAAATGTTTCAGATGCATATGATAATAAGCTACACATTTATGTATCGAGGAAAACGGCATTCTACTAGGAGTCAAACAATGAATGAATGAATGATTTATCCAAATTAAGTTTGATTAGCAGACCAAAAAGCTGTTGCTCAGTATTTTAGGAACCCCAAAGGGATCTCATGTTAGTATGCAAAGGATCGATTGGGAGTGGAAGCCAAGAGAGTCTTCCGTTCTTTTCTTTTCTTGAGCCACTGAGGTGTCTGGGCAGCTAATTGGCAACCACGTAGTTCATGTCCCACAAGCACTAGCTAGGTAAATATCAGAATTAACTCTTGAAAGTTGCCACATAGTTAATGGTAGATTCAGCTACTTCAGGCTGAAGAGCCATTCAGCCAAACCTTGAGAATGTAGCGAAGTCATAGTCGGCCAGGTAAAGGGATATCGGGGCTTCCCAAGTCATTTTTCTAGTCTGCTATTGATGGAAATTCTTCTATTGGCTTTCAGATAAATTTTCTCAACAAGAACACAGGATAAAAATACATGTTAAGTTCTAAATGTGCCTGAAAGAGGAAAAACTGTTGCATTCTTTTAGAATGATATATTTCTTTTTCTCTAAAAACGAACTGCTATTTAAAAACCTGTATGAACGTTGGTGGATCAGATGCCATATTGAGACAGCCCACAATACATTCCAGAACCTGAGAGGAAAAGAAACAAATGTAATGTTATTATTCATCCAAGAAAATTGTAATATAATCCAGAACCATTATCATATTACTTTTGCATGTGTGTATGGACACACAAGCTTAACACACTCACACTCAAAGACACACACAGATAGAGACAGAGACAGAGAGATGACCCCAAGTTTATGAAGGATGCCATTAGGATCATTTGCCACAATCCAACCAAGTCGCCAACCTGGTACTATCCATCTCTTTGATATAGACCCTAGTGTGATAACAGGCACTATTGATCCAAATGCTCCCATTGGCACAAACGGGTTACTTCCAAAAGTGAGATGGTGATAAACTTCATCTGCAACAACCAAAATGCCCAGCTTTCTTGCCGTCTCTGCAATCTAATGTTCCGAAAAATCGACCACCGCTAACGTTAAAACAACAATCTAATTACAAAAAAAAAGCAGGAAATCAGGATTAGATTTAAGCTTGCCTACTTATATATACTAAATTAATTCTATAAAGAAACAGAAAAAGATAATGTAACCTACCTTCTTCAAATGTTGGTGTGTATAGACAGTTCCACAAGGATTGCCAGGGTTTATGATGACCAAGGCAACAGTATTCTCATCAGCAAGAGCTTCAACGCTCTCAAGATCAACCTCCCAACCCTTTTCAGGATTAAGATCAAAATGACGAACTTCAAGATTTATAGCTGCAGCACGCGACTCATAGTATGGAAAGCCGGGTCTCGGAAGCAGAATGTTGGCACCAGGGTGGGCAAGGACTGTCATTGTTACTTCAATTGCTTGAATGCATCCAATTGTGACATGAACATCGTCCGGCAATAAAGCATATGGAAGATCACGAGACAGATAATCTGCTATGGCCCTATTAGAAATATTCAAGCATTAAAACTAAATTAGATGATTACCATTGAATGTGACTATATGTGTAACTACAGATTCTGAGTTCCATAGCATTTTCTTTACAGGCTCATAGCATTCATATGATCATCTTGTTGATGGTGGTCACAGAAGAGGAGTTAAAAAAACATGTGCCTCTCACATGTGGAAATACACCGGGCACTTTGTTAGATGGGTTTGAAGAATTTTCCTCTAAACTGAATTTTTGTCCTTTTTAAAAGTGGCTTTCTAAATTTGATAAAGTGAATTTTTCTACTCAAATTTAACTTTTGTTTGTGAATTGGTACAAATTGGTGCAAAATTTAGCTTCCTTTCCTATCTGGGCATGATAAATTGGTGCGAAATTTCTCAGAAACAAAAGCCTGCAAATTGATTATTCGTTTCATAGCATAATTAATAAGAAGAAGAGCTATAACTGGGAAATTGTTGTCTTTGTTACTAGAAGTTTTAGATATAATTTTTCTTCTACCTTCATTTCGGTAGCTATACAATTTACCATTATGAGTTTTATTAGGCCCTTTGAAATCCTCTTTCGATAAGATTTTCTGATAATTTCCTAACAAAAGTCTCGTGAAATATTGTCAACTATATATATATATATATATAAATATATAAAAGGGTAAACTCCACATACCCCCTCAAACTACCACTAAATTGATAAGGGGTTTGCTAGGGGTTCTTCCCGTAGTGTTCTCCTGGTGTTCTTCCAGTCTTACGTAGAACATGATTTAAGAAAAAAATAAAATTGTAGTATCGTTTTTTTACTAATAGATTAATTTTTATGAGTTAATACCTAAACCCTAATACTTTAAAACATGTTTTTGGATTCAAAACTAAAACCTAAGGGTGGAAGGTTAACCCTTTAGGGATGATATCACCCAAAATGGATTTAATCCTCCTAAATTTGATGCTAATGCCTCAATTTTGGTGCTAATGCCTCACAAATTTGGTGCTAATGCCTCAAATTTGGTGCTAATGCCTAAAAAAACCGGTGGTGAAGGTCATTACAATTTTATTTTTTCTTAAATCATGTTTTACGTAAGACTGGGAGAACGCCAGGAGAACCTACAGGAAGAACCCCTAGCATTTTCCAATTGATAATGTCCTTCAAAACTTTCAATTGTAATAATGTTTCCCCAAATTATCAAAGCATTGCCAATGTTTCCCCTAATGGCATTCACAATGGAAAATGGAAGAGCTAATTTTTAATGTAAAATAGCTCCTCAAAACTTAATTTATCTAATTTAGTTAATGACTTTTTAAGTGTCTCCTACATCTGATTAGTTATATTTTTATCTATATCATTTAATTTTTTTTTTAAAAAAAATTATAATGATTGTATTTTTCTTAAATATCTTATTTTTCAACTTTTGAGAAAAAAGTGATGTGGAGAGAGAAATAATAGGAGAAAATTTTGGAAAAAATGAGATATGAAAGAGAAATAGTAAGAGAAAATTTTGAAAAAAAAAACAGGTGAAAAACAATTAAAAAAAAAAACATGGGAAGAAAATTTTGGGAGAAATAGTGGGAGAAAAAAAAGACGTGGGAAGAAAATTTAGGAAAATAGCTCTTTGAATAATGCCGCTACATGTAACTTTTTTTTTAACTCATTTAATAAAATATCTATTCTACATTTTTTTTTAACTTCTCCAATATAAGAGCATTCACAATGAAGGAACTAAATAACATTTTTATCTAAAATAGTTCCTTAAATTGATAAAATACCCTCTACATTGAATAAACTAAAAAAAAAATGTTTTCTCATACTATTTCTCTTTTACATCTCATTTTTTCCAAAATTTTCTTCTATTATTTCTCTCTCCACATCATTTTTTTCTCAAAAGTTGAAAAATAAGATATTTAAGAAAAATATAATCATTATAAAAAATAAAAATTAAATGATATAGATAAAAATATAACTAATCGGATGTAAGAGACCCTTAAAAAGTCATTAGCTAAACTAGATAAATTGAGTTTTGAGGAACTATTTTACATTAAAAATTAGCTCTTCCATTGCAAATGCCCTAAGAGCATTCAAAATGGATGAGCTAAATGACACTTTTATCTAAAATAAATTATTAAATTAATAAAATACCCTCTACATTGGAGAAGCTAAAAATAATGTAAAATAGATATTTTATTAAATGAGCTAAAAAAAAAACTACATGTAGCGACACTATTCAAAGAGCTATTTTCCTAAATTTTCTTTCCACATCTTTTTTTCTCCCACTATCTCTCCCAAAATTTTCTTTCCACGTTTTTTTAATTGTTTCTCTCACCTGTTTTCTTTATTTTCAAAATTTTCTCCTATTATTTTTCTTTCACATCTCATTTTTTTCAAAATTTTCTCTTATTATTTCTCTCTCCACATCACTTTTTTTCTCAAAAGTTGAAAAATAAGATATTTAAAAAAAATACAATCATTATAAAAAATAAAAAATAAATAAAAATTAAATGATATAGATAAAAATAAAACTAATTAGATGTAGGAGGCCCTTAAAAAGTTATTAGCTAAACTAGATAAATTGATTTTTGATGAGCTATTTTACATTAAAAAAAAAAATTAACTCTTCCATTGTGAATGCCCTAAAGGGTATTTTATCAATTTAATGAGCTCTTATGAATGCTCTAAGGGCTAACAAAAAGATAAAAATGTCCCTATGTTTTTCTCAATAAGAAAAAAATACCCCTATAAATTCAAAAAATAAATAAACAAATATAATTTTTTTTAAAACGAAAATTTTAATTTAAAAAGAACGATTTTAAAAAAATATTTTTTTAAACGAAAATTTTCAATTGATATTTTATAGACCATTAAATTTAAAATGAAAAATCGTTATTAACGATGAAAGAATCTCAAATTTATCTCGAATTGGATTCAAAAAGGGCTGAGGTGTAGACCGACTACCCCTTGAGGCCTCAACTACCAAGATATTTTTTGTGTTCTCTCTTTGGTAAATAAATGCCAAAGTGAGATGTCTTTTTTGGCGGCATCATGTAACATATTATGCCAATTTTGTCCTCAATCCATAAAACCAATTAATAAAGACTTAAGAAGAAATGGTTTAATCAATTGAAATTACATTTTATAAAACCAAAGTCACTGGTTCGAATTCTTTATTCTTCTAGTACGAACATGTTAAAAAAAAAAAAAAAATTGTTTGAGATTGGCTAAAAAGTTTAAATAATATTGTAGTATTTGCAATAGTAAAAAATTTAAATTTTTAATTTTCTAATGCAATTATATATAAAAATAATAATATAAATAAATAAATAAAAACTTAAAAATAAGAAAAATATTAAGGTGTCAAATCTTTTAATAAAATAAGGGTATCAAAATAATGGGAAGCTAGTTTTTTTTTTTTTTTTACATCTTCTACACAAGATAGAAAAAAATTTAAATTAGTAACCTCTATTTTATTACGCATGATCCTAATAAATTGAAGTAACATCGGAAAAACTAGTTTATTGGTGGCAGTGGATGTTACATTTCTGTTGCTTCAAAGTTGCACAATATGCGGCCAAAGTTACACCAAAACTACTTTAAAACAAATTCGGTTTTAATATTTAAAATAAATAAATAATTTTAAAAATACATCTCGACTTTTTACGCTAAAAAAAAAACAAAAACAAAACATAATAATAATAATGATGATTATGTGACCCGTTATATTTTCCTTGAGAATAGGACCTAAGGTAAACGGAAGACGTCACCAAAGAAAAAAAAAAGTTCTGAATAAAAAATAATAAAATAATAATAATAATAATAAAAAAAAAAAGAACAGAAATTACCTCCTCGCCGGCAGGATACCAACCGTGGGTGCGTAGCCATTATACTTAGCGGAGCGGACAGCATCAATAATGGCATCTTCAGCTACGGCGGCGGTTCGAAAGCACGGAAACGCAGAGGGGTCGCCGTGGCCAAGAGGCACGGTCGGCCTTGGATCATCTTTGCTAAGACTTTCAAATAGCTTCATGAGAATGCCTCGGACGGTGACTGCCGACGCCAGCGCCACGTTCAGCTTTTCGTTCCCTCGGAAACCCCATTTCTCCAACTCCGATCCGTTTTCCATGTTCTTGACACGTACGTTTGCACTGGCTGGGGAATCAGCCGAGTTGGAATTTTATAAAATAGGAGTTGGAAAAGGACAAACCATTCTCAATTATTGATTGTGGATCCCTCCAAATTTACACCTTCTAATATAAACTCTTTACATTATAAATTGGGGTTTGTTAGGGTTCTCTCGTAATGTTTCTCGATCTTTCGCCTCACATGTAATACGTGATTTAGAAAAATAAAATTATAAAGACTGTTGCTAACAGATTAATTTTTATGAGTTAATAGTTAGGTTTTAATACTTTAAAACTTGTTTTTTTATTCAAAACTAAAACCTAAGGGTAGAAGGTTAACCCTTTAGGGATAATATCACTCAAAATGGATTCGATCATCTTAAATTTGATGCTAATACTTCAATTTTAGTGCTAATGCCTCACAAATTTGATGCTAATACTTCAAATTTAAGGTTAAAGCCTAAAAAAACCAGTGGTGGAGGTCACTACAATTTTATTTTTTCTTAAATCATGTTTTATTTAAGACTGAGAGAACGTCAGGAGAACCTACGAGGAGAACGCCTAGCATTTTCCTTATAAATTCTTAGGTCAACATGCTAAAAACTTCCTAAAACTTTCTTTTTTCTTTAAATTTTTACTCTATTGGCCAATAGAAAAAGCAAATTAATTCCTACCACTACAATTTTTTTCAAACGTTTAATACCAGTAAGCTTCAACCAAACACACCATTTGGCCATTTCAACATATTAATTTTTTATTAATTTAATTTAAAAATTAAATCGAAATTGGGGCGGCCACTCCAACTTTTTTTTTTTAGAATTAATTTTTAAATTAAATTAATAAAAAACTAATATGCTGAAATAGCAGAACGATATGTTTAGTTTGAAATTGACAGGTGTTAAACCTTTAGGGGAAAATGTAACGGTGATTTGGCCGAGTAAGGTTTACGCCCTTGTCTCCTTTGTGGCTGGTGCGGAAAGTGGATCCAGGGATGTGGGTGGCAGCCATTGTTGTGTGGGCGAGGGAGAGAGAGAAAGAGAAGGGGGCAAGAGAAAAAAATAATAATAAACAAATTTTTATAGTGGGAATAATAAATAGGTCACAAAGCCTATTCACCATTCATACTAGAAGAAAGTCCACGTATCCTTCTTAAATTATAACCCAATTGACAATGTCCCCAAAACTATTAATACATTGTCAATGTTCCACCAATGACAAAATTACCCTTAATAAAATAAAAACAAAAAAAAATACTAAAACTTCTAGAAAAAACATAAAACTAAAAAAATATATATATAAAATCCAACGGGTAGCCAATTTTTTTTTTTTAAAAAAAAAATTCCTTTTATACGAAAAAAAATAAAAATAAAAATCGATTTTTTTTTTATAAAAACTGAAAATTTTCGTTTTTTTTTTCAATAAAAATTTCCTTTTTTAAAAATTAAAAATTATTATTTTTCAAATTTATTGAGGTATTTTTGTTTTATTGAGAAATCTATAGGGATATTTATATCTTTTTGCTAACCTTATGAGGGATATTAACAATGTTTTATTAGTTTGAAGAAGACATTATTACAATTGAAAGTTTTGGAATGATATTGTCAATTATGTAGTAGTTTGAGGAAGTATGTGAACTTTACCTAAAGAAAAAACTACAAAATGGCTATTTTGCTGGATATGAAAAAGCAATCATAATAATTAAATGGGACTACTAGGGAATTTTTTTTTTTTTTTACTATTTTGGAGATGCTATAAAAGGGGAAAATTATCTCCCCTCAAACTATTGGCTAGATTTCTTCCCCTTTTTTCTTTATTTTGACTTTTTTTTTTAAATAATAATAATGAGGTGTAGAAAAAATAACCAACTAGGCTAGGTGTTGTTTATTTTATTATTCATATTGAATATGAGATACATCTTTATTATATTTTGATCTAATAGTAGTTTTAAAAGTTACCTATGGTTTATCCAAAAAAAAAAAAAGACCTATAGTTGTGAGAAAATTGTATAAAAAAGTAGGAGTAAGTGTAGTATTCCTCCAAAATAATTGAACCATTTAAGCCAAATAATTTATCTTCTCTTGACAAAAAACCTTATAGCCAAATTATTCATTAACAAAACCACTAAAGCCACCACCCTGATTGGCTTTGAAGACTCTGGTGTCAAGGTCTCAAAGGTAGCTGAGGGGTTCCGCGATGGTGGAGAGCATTTGAGTTAGAATGAATAGAAAAAATTTATGAGATTGATTTGAATTAAAGATACAGTATTTTTCATTTTCATTGTATTTTTTTGTTTTAACCTAATATATCAAATTTCTATTGAATGCTGTGTAGTGAAATTTTACACCAATTCTGATAAAAAAGGACTCTAAAAAAAAACTCTCTTGTTTCCTATTTGAGTAATGCTGTTATTTATACCCATTTCATATAGGTGATATGTATTTTAGTAGGTAACTCTTCCTCTTTACTTTGTTTAAAAAATTTCCTTTTTTTTTTTTTTTGTTTTTTTCAAGCAAATGAAATATATTGATAAGAAGAAGATTAAAAAAAAAAAAAATTATATATATTACATCAAGCGGATGAAATCCACTCTCAGTCAGTAATATACTTAGGATGAAGATGGGTAGTTACAAGACCACATTTGTAAATGACCTATTTGTTCGTACTAGGACAAAGTTTTAAACTGGGTTAAAAAATGTAAAATCAATCCCTTTAATTTATCTGATTTACAATAAGGTCTTTAAGGTATCAAAATATTTTGAGAGTTCCCTATTGTATGCATAAATAATAAATTACTCAGTATCAAATTCTGTCAAAAAAGTGACAAATTTCATTAGTGTGTCACGTCATAGCCATATGCATTTTTAATACTGGTGCAAAAGCATTTTTCCTAGTCTTACATGTATTTTTTAAAAATGCATCTAGAAATTACGTGCATCTTAAAGACATATCAATTACATATAATAGATTGAATTGCAAAAACTTTTCTCTACCCAATTTGGAGAAAAAAATTATCCCTCAAAATATGGGCGTATTGGCATTTTAAGGTTATTTTTGAAGGATTTGAACCGAGAGAAACTGGTCATATTTGTCATTCTGTAATAGGAAATGATATGAGCCCTCTCAGTCCTGTTGTTGGGCTCGTGGGCTTCTAAGCCTTCAACAAAGCAAGTTGCTCTCGCTTTTGATTACAAGCAGTCCCACACCGGAAAGAAGTAACAGAAACCTCAAAATACAACACCTATAAAAAGGAGAGGTTATGCATGGTCCAAATCACGCAGCCGCGCGGTGAGCACAAAGCGAACTATTCTTTCGCCTTTTACTAAAGAATACCGTGTGCGCGCCGCAAATAGCGGCATACGCCTATTTTTGGAGGGTTCTTCCTTTCAGGAGGGCCCCACAAATCTTTAGTCTAAAATCGTTCTTTATGTCCTACACGGCTGGTTGTAGGAACTGGATTGCTTTCTACTTTCTGTCTTTTCATCTTTTCCTTTTTACTTTTTTCTACTATAACGTGGGCCGAGAATTGTGGGTTTGTGATTGGAAAGTTTTTTATTTTTTTGTTTTTGTTTTTTTGAGTCTAATTAGAAAGTTTGATACGAATAAAATTGTTCAATTATAAGTATGTCTCTTTTTACTAAAAGCAAAGGACATAAATTTTCTTTGGAGGAAATTTTATTCAACTCACATAAAATGGTGTCATATGTCTAATATTTAATGTACAATATGTACATTAAATATTAGATGGTCATTAATAGCATGTTACTAACTAAGGTTAGTAATAGCATGTTACTAACTAAGGTTAGGTTAACTCTTTTTTTTTTTTTTTTTTTTTTGTTGAATGTTAGACTAATTTTTACCAAGATTAAAACTAACCTTAAAAATGGAATCTAACAGCATGTTTTATTAAAAAACCCCAAAAAAATAACATCTAAACATATTAAATCACATCTAAGCATATTTTATTAGAAGGGGAAAAAACAAATACATCTAAAAAACCCCACGTCCAATAAAAAAAAAAAAGGCCCCCGGCTTGTTCTTTTTTCTTTATTTCTTTTTTTTCTTAAAATTGATATGTTTTTGTGCTAATACAGATTTAGAGACCAAGTATGATGTATGTGTTGTAATAAGAGATCTGTTGTGGAGCCTGATTTCCTTAGGTCACAATGTTGAAAAAATAAATGACTTTTTTCTTCTTTGTTCTGTACCAAAATGAGCATGTTGGGGATTCTAATGAAACCGTAAAAACAAAAAGGGGTAATTATCTTTTGCCCCCATGAACTATAGGCACTTGACATTTTCCCCTTATGAACTACCAACTATGACACTTGACCTTATCAAACTACTAACTTATGATACTTTCCCCCTTCCGTCAGTCAAAAGGGTTAAATCTAATGGTCAATAGTCATATGACTTGCATGTGCCATTTTATTATTTTTTTCCATTTTTGCCCTCACTTTAGATCAATTAAATGACACTTATACCCTCCTAACCCTAATTTAACACATGAAAATATCTTCTTATTCCTATAGATGAAAATGCCATTAAATTTTTTTAAACTACCTAAAAAAAAAAAAAATATCGGCTTGAAGGTAGAGGACGAGGGAGAAGAGAAACCAAAAGGGGAATTCAGTTTGAGGCTTGAGGAGATGATTTTTTTTTTTTTTTTTCAAACCCCAGAATCCAGATATTGCTTCACTACACCTCAATTCGGCTTGACAAAAAAAAAAGAAAAAAAAAAATCGGCTTGAAGGAAGAGGACGAGATAGAGAATGAAAAAAAAGGAATTTGCTTAAGGAGAACGACGACTGATGACCGGGTAGTGGTCTTATTTTTTTTTTTTTCAAAAAAATTGTTAAACCCTACATGTGGCCAATTGTGGTCCATTGATATGAAGTAAGGACAAAAATGAGAAAAAAAAAATTAAAAATGGCACATGTAAGTCACATGACCATTGACTGTTAGATTTAACCTCTTTGACTAACGGAATGAGGGAAAGTGTCATAAGTTAGTAGTTTGATGGGGTCAAGCGTCATAGTTGGTAGTTCATGGGGGGAAAGTGTCAAGGCCCTGTAGTTCATGGGGGTAAAAGATAATTACCCCAAACAAAAAAGGAAATATCTAAATTTCATCAAAAAAGTTAGATATTCCCTTTTTAAGGTTAGTTTTAACATTGGTAAAAATTAGTCTAACATTTAATAGAAAGAAAAAAAAAAAAAAGTTAACCTAACCTTAGTAATATGCTATTAATGACCATCTAATATTTAATGTGCATATTCAATGTTAGACACATGGCACCATTTTATGTGGGTTTGATGAAATTTCCTCCAAACTGGTTTGGAGGAAATTTCTATCCTTAATGAAACACAATTTCAAGGTTTAAAACACTCTTTACTTGTCCCTATGAGGTAGCTCAATCGGCTGGGACCATGCTTAATGAAGTGGAGGTCACTAGTTCGAATCCCTCTCCCCCCCCCCTCTTTTATGGACATGTCAAAAAAAAAAAAACACTCTTTACTTTAAATGCTGCATTAACTGCATGGATGCGGATAGTAATCGAATGATGCGGATATTAGCAATATTCGCATCCGTATTTTCACTCCTAATTGCTAAAGCATCTCTAATGGTTAGTTTAATGGGAAAAATGTAAAGTTCATGTATGTAGTTTACCTGATTTGTAATTAGTTCTTTGTGATATCAAAATTAACTCATAGGTCCCTAGGTATGCCAAAAAAGTAATTTAGTTTCTATAGTCAAATTTCGTCAATTGACTTAACAGATTCTGATAGCGTAAAACTTTAGAGTTAATAAAATTGTTACTCACGTCCTATTTAAGTAAGTGCCACACTAACAAAATATGTTAAATTAATGGACAAAATTTAATTGTATGGACTAAATTAGTTTTTTGGTATACCTCAAGGGACCTCCGAGTTCATTTTGATACCACAGTGAGCTAATTGCAAATCAGGTAAACCACAATGATTAATTTTGTATTTTTCCCTAGTTTAATCACTTACACTATTAACAATCTTATTATTATTATTTTTTTTAAGGAAAAATTTTACAAATGCTTCTTAAATTTTTACACTTTTTGAGAAGATCCTCTTAAAGTTTAAAATTCTCAATTTTATTCTTTGCATTTTTAATTTGATGCAATTGACTTTTGTACCCATATAACTTTTATAAAGTTATCAAATTTACAAATTAAAAGCTTGATAAATGAAATTGAGAATTTTTTAACCTTAAAAGATCTTTTAAAAACGTGTGAAAATTCAGGGAGCAATTGTAAAATTAACTTTTTTTATATATATAATTATTTTTCCACATCTCTCTCACTCTCTCACCACCTCTCTCTCTGCCCGCTGATTTTTCTCCTCCATGAGCAAAGAATCTAAGGCACCCAAGGACTGATTTTTCTCCACTGATTTGGTCCCTAGGCTTGTGAAGATTGATTTTATTCTTTTTTGCTATTTTGTGTGCTTAGTTTGTTCGTCTTGTGACCTAAAATCCACACAACAAATGGCCACAACCCACTTCCAATTATCAAAACACAGCCTCCAAAATCAACCCCAATCACTGAAAATCATTCAAACAAAAATACCCATTCTTCTCTATAGGAAATTAAACCCAAATCAACAAAAAACCCATTTATCTTAGCTCCGATCCCCCCCCCCTTTGGCGACCGGTTGTGCTCGAACAAAAATAGTTGTACTAAATAGGAAGAAAGCTTAAACACCATTTTAATAGGTAAGGTTTACCACATGAAATATTTAATTTAAATAGAAGTCCTTAAACTTTTGACTTTTTTCTTAAACTTAAGCTGATAAAAAAAATATAAATTTAATTACTTGATTATTATTTTAACAGCAGCATTAAAAAGAACAAATACAGAGGATAGAATTTGGGGTCTTACCAAAAAGAAAAAAATGTTTGAGAATAACTTCTATATGGACTTTAGCACAAATTAAGACTTTTATGCTCACCATTGAGAGGATGACACATCAACATGAAACAACAAAAGTGAGTGCTATGAAAAATATCAAATCTTTACTTTTTTCTATTTTTTGTCAACAAAATTCAAAAAATAAATATGCAAACACTCCGATTTCATATTGGGAAGATGAGAGTAGCCTAAGTAATTTATAAAAGATAATTATGTTATTTAGTTATTAAGTAAAACTGGGCATATCATATGATTATTTTTCCTGAGTTTTTACAAAAGAAGTGTAAAATAAAAATCAAATTCTAAACAATTTGAGCAAAATTTACCATACCAACGATCAAATTCTAAACAATCTTGACCATCATTGATAAACAAAGAACCTTCCAAATTTTTGGTAGGACTACAATAGGTTCTTAAACGACGTCGTGGAACGTTTTTAGGGAATTTTTAGCCCAAAGAAATACCCATGGATCTCAAAGTGGTCCCAACTTTTTGGTAGGACTACAATAGGTTTAGGCTTCATTTGGTCTAAAACTTTCACTCAAAACACTTCTAGGCTAAGAGAAAATCAAGTGGGCCTGAATCTAGCTTAATGGGCCCATAAACTTTTATTGGTTACTTTGGGTTCCAAGGGCCCAAAAAATTTTGTTAGGTCCAAAATATTTTCTAAAACGTTAGAAATAAGTTTTATAATTTTCTGTGCCCATTTGATAATTTGTCGAATTTATTCATTCCTGGCCTTATGTGGAACATTCCTTTCACTAGTAAAAACACCATTTTAATTATTGATTTTATGATAATATTTCATTCAAAACCCACTTTGGTGAATTTTATGATATTGACCCTAAAAATTTTAAAATTTTTCTTTTTATGGTCGACTATGTAAAATATTTCTAATAAATCCTATAATTATTCTAAAACATTAAAAATTCTAATAATTTAAACTCCTGAGAGCTCCTAAAATAAAATAAACATTTCCAAGGTTTAAATGAGTGTTTCTAACCTCAAGGCTTTTCTTAATTGGATTCCTTGTCGTTTGAACAAAGTGAAAAGGCACAAAAGAAGAAGAAGAAAAAAAAAAAAAGTTAATTTGTACCTATTTTGCTTATGTAACCGCCTTGTGCTTCCCTTTAAGATATCTCCTACCTTATGTAATTATTTTTGCACTGTTTTTATTTGTTTTGGGTCTGTTGGTGGGAGCCCACATCTTTCTCGGTTTTAAGATTACCCACTCTTTCTTATTTTCAAGTCAAGAGTGTTAAGGATCTTCTCTTGTAACCTTTTTTCCTTATTCAATTTTTTTTAAAATTAAAAAAAAAAAAAAAACAAAATTCTAACCCATCATTTAATTCAACCATAAATTAATATCAAAACATGTCGATCTACATGTAATCTCTTTAGTCAGAAAGTTAACCACAAGGAAATGACTAGATATCACAAGCTAATTGGATCCATAACCTATATAACCATTAACCAACAGTAAACTCATAATATCCAACTTAAAAGCTTAGAACTATTAACCCACATTTAAATCTACCATTATATAGCTTAATACAAAAGATAAACAAAAAGAGAACATGCTCATAACAATAATAGAGATGAGATTAGAGTAGGTGATTACCTCACTAGAAGGTAAATGTTAAGATCCACCTCCTCTCCCTTTCTCTCTTTAGCTACTTGATTTTTTAGAGGCAAGGGGTGGCGAAAACGGGTGCTAAGGGTCATAAGGATGCCTTTATAGTAGTCTGTGCATGCACGCAATGCTGAGATGTCTAGTTTTAATTGCAAAAACCTGTTGGTCAATCTTTTGGTCCTCAAATTGATCGTTTGATTGTTAGGGTTTTATCGTTCGAATTGATTGTTCGATGGTCTTCATCAATAGTTTGATCAACCCTAGAATCCACAATTCCCAAACATATCCCATGCTTGACCCACTTGAAACCAAATTCTAACACCATTAGGATGTAAGTAGAGAATATTTAACCTAATTGAAGATCAGGGTATTATGGAGATCGATAGTTGATGAAGTAGAAGATCGGGGTATTATGGAGACATATATGATTTTACTTTAGTACTAAATTACTAAAGTCCTAAAGAGATTAGATATATCTTATGGTTTTCTTACTTCAACTTTTCAAGAGTAAGTATCATACCCAACAAATACAAAATCAAAAGTAATTAATTAATCAATTTAAAATGGTGGCATAATAGGCAGACCCAAGGTCAATTAGGGAGAGAGAGAGAGAGAGAGAGTGATTTTTTTCGAGAGAAAAGTCCATGTGCCTCTCAAAGTACCACCCAATTGATAATATTCCTCCAAACTTTTAATTGCGACAATGTCTCCCACATGGTCAGCAAAAAAAAACAAAAATAATCCTAGATTTCTATTAAAAAGACAAAAATACCCTTATAAATTTGGGAAAAAAATTAATTGTTTCTTTATTAAAAGTTTTTTTATATTATTATTAAGGGTATTTTTGATCATTATTAGGAAGGACATTGACAATTTTTTGTAGTTTAAGGGGGCATTGTCAAAATTAAAAGTTTGATGGGACATTGTCAATTGGATGGTAATTTGATGGAGGTATGTAGACTTTTCATTTTTTCCTATTATTGCCTTTCCTAATAATTGTATTTTTCCCCTGTTTTCTTTTTCATTATCATCGTTTGAGAGGACATTGTCAAAAAGAAGGCTTTTACTAATTAGATTTATTGTCCTTGGAACAAAGTTTAAAGGCATAGGAAAAAAAAAAAAAACATTGTGGATAACAACCTCACTACTCCATTAATCTTTTCGATTGGTTAATGTGTGATAAAAACAATCCAAATAAAAATACTTTAAACCCTATTTAATTACCATTAACCTCTTCGTAATTGGATAAGATTTTAGGCCTATAACACAGTAAATGGACGTATCCCTTAAGTCATGATTGGATTGCTCCCCACTCCCCTAGCTATAAATGGATTATTGGCACCCTCAAATACATTCAATCCTTTACAAATTCCTATGGAAATCCTAAGTAACCATTTCCCATGACTCCAAAACTCGTATTTCTCCTTCCAATTCTTGCAATATTCCTTACAAGCATGGCTTTGGGCTGCAATCTCAACGAGAAAAGCATTGCTATCATGAACACCAATTAAACAAGGTGACAACATGTGCTGCATCATGGGGATGTTTTTCTGCTGCCAAGTGCCAACCCACCAATATCCATCTCAAAAAGAACACACCATGGGTGTTCTCTAACGTTATTGATGGAAATATCACCACTTCTCAGCATTGAGGTTGAAGGATTCGATCTCCTACTATATGTAGTGGTGTATATATATGTGTGTTTCATTTTTAATCCAAGTTGTGTCGTGCTTTGGAGCCCTCAAATAATGTAATAGCTAGCTTCAACTCTTTCAATAATGTAATAGCTCACTTTATGTGATCTCTTGGATCCATTTGATGCTATGTTTTCTAAGAATAATTAACCTAAGTATTAAGGAAAACTACAAGAATGTAGGTATATGATATTTGGGGTTAAGTCCTATATATATGTGTGTGTATGAGAGAGAGAGGCATGCGATCGAATTAGGATTCTTACTAAAATATGTGATCTCTTGGATCCATTTGATGCTAGCAAATTGCATTTACAAACATAAAAAGTATGGAGTTAAACGTCAAAATTTGCATGAATGAGTTACATAATTTGCATGACTAGCTTTATATTATATATAAGACTAGGCATTACAAGAGCAATTTTCATTAAAAGAATATATATATATATGGCCAACCATCCACTACCAAAACAAATTTCATTTCACAAAATAATTAATCCAAAGTGGCATTGGGAGCAAACTTAAAGTGGTGAGAGAATACAACAATTGCTTTATATATAATAGAAGCATGACCAACCATCCTTTGTTAGAATATTTTATATTTCTCTCATTTTATTTCCTTTGTAAGGTAGCCTTCCAGAGGATCAAGATCCCCAGCAATTTTGGGAAATTGCTAGCCAGTTTTTTTGAAAATCTCAGTCATTAAAATGATCTAATGGCTCAAAATTAAACACTCATTTAATATAGGAGAGATAAACTTAAAATTTTGAATTTTGAAATTCAACCTCGAAATCTATATTATCCACTAAAAAAAATAGGTGTTTTATTTTGAGTCATTAGATTACTTTAATAGCTGAGATTTTCAAAAAAATTGGCTGACAATTTTGAAAAAATTGCCAGGGATCTTGATCCCTTTCCAGAACCCATCACCGGTTGATCGATCTAGATACATTCCGTTTGCATTGGATGCTTTTGAGTTGTTGGAGTAAAAATGTTTACTCTTGAATTAAAAAAGGCAAAAAAAAAAAAAAAAGGCTTTCTAGATCTAGAGGAGATTATGAAAATAATCAAAAGAAACTCGAAGATTACAACAACCATTGGCAAAAGTGACTCCAAGCCCAAATTTGTGTTCTCTTGAATTAGTGGCTGTATTGAAAATTTTAAAGAGAACGAGAGAGATAATCATAAAGTGGGAGGAAAACTAGAGACTAGCTGTCATCTTGTCCAAGCAAAAGAAAAGTTTGTATTTTTGTCTTTTATATTCTCTCTTTAAAAATAATCTCTATTGCATGATAATGAAATTTTAGTGTATTAGGACTTTAGGTTCTAAGTAATTTTCTCTCTATTATATTTTTTTACTCCATATTTCGTAGTGAATTTCTTCATGATTGTTTCCGTTAATAGACGTACCTCATATTGAAGAAGTCACTTGAATCTTGGTGTTATTTTGTATGTAATTGTTCTCGTGTTATTTACCATAATTGTGATTGTTTATGCACAATAATGTAGTTCATAATCAATCGAGCATCAAAATTCCTAGATTATCTTTCAATTATATGCAATGGGGTGTCCTTTCAGGGATATTCTATGTTATGCGCATTTAACAAACTCTAGCTGTTACTCATTAATGGGAATATAAAATCGACTTTCTTATTGTTTTAATTGATAAAGTCTTTCGCTGTGAGCTCATGTCTTAGATTCCTTGGTCTTATTCTTTGAGAGAATTAGATGGGAATGAGCATCCAGGAATTAATTATTAAATTATGAATTTTTCGATGCATCATCTCCTACTTTGCTTCCTAATCTAGAGATGAGATGTTGAGATGGTCCTCAATCTCGAGTAGGGGTCATACTACTATTACGATTGTCAGCTGCGAGTGGGGACGGAGGAAGGGGGTAGCCCATATAAAATTGAAGGTAAAAAAAAAAAAAAAAATTTATAAGTATCGACCCCTAACAACACAATTTATTGACCATTGCCCCTGCCCATACTAAACTTTGCCTCCACCCCTATCTACGGGTGCTTTCCACTAGTTTAATCGTGCAAAAATCAGCATAAAAACAAATGATAAAAAAAAAAAAAAAAGATAAAAAAAAGGAGAATGTTCTTGTGACTTGTGAGTAGGGCAGTCAATTTTGACACAACCCGTGAACCCGACACGAAATTAACGGGTTTAGGTTTACCTTAAATGGGTTTGGGTCGTAAACGGGTTGACCCGTTTACGACCCATTTATCTTACTTAAACGGGTCGTGTCGTGGGTCACCCGCGGGTAACCCGCTAGACCCGTTTATGTTTTTATGTTTTTTTTTTTTTTTAAGGAAAAAGGATTAAAAAAAAATAACTGGAGGAATAAGAAATAAGAATAGTCTAGAAAACAAAAAGAAGCTGTACACGCAGAAAGAGGTCAACAAAAAAATATAAAAAAACCTAATTTTTTTTTTTTTCCTTCACGCTTCACGGCTTCAATCTTCACACTTCAGTTCAGCACCGCACCGCCGTTCACCCCTTCTTCAGAAATGCCCATTCGCCACTTAGCTCTTAGCCTCTCAGTCTCACTCCCGCTCACTGGCCACCACTCTCTCTCCCGCTTGCCAACCATCGCTCCCTCTCCCGCTCGCTGGCCGCCGCTCTCTCTCCCGCTCTCCGGCTGCCACTCTCTCTCCAGCCTCAACTCTTTGCTCGTTGCCGCTCTCCGGCTTGTCCCCCTCTCTTTGCTCTTTGCTCTCTCTCTCTTAGCAATTTGTAGGTCGAGCAGTAAGAGGTTTTGACTTTTGATAATAAACATCAAGCTTTTACAAGGGGTTTTTTTTTTTCTAATCAAGCTTTTACAGGGGGATTAAATTAACCAAATACTTCTGCTTTGTGAGTGATTGGCTATACTTTGCATTGTTTGGATGAATCTTGATTTTTTTCCTGAGTACTTAGCCTCTTTTTTTCAGTTTTTGTTTCTCATAGGCACAAAATAGATGAGTTGTGCTGGGTCGTGTGGACCCGTTTAACATAAACGGGTTCACGGGTTCGTGTCGGGTGACCCATGAAATTTCATGGGTCTACTCGTTAGACCTGTTTATTTAAACGAGTCATGTTTGAATTTATGTTAAACGGATTACGGGTCATAAATGGGTCGTGCCAAGTGACCCGTTTTGCCAACCCTACTTGTGAGATGATCATTCTAAGAAAGTCTTAAAATTTGAAAATGAGTATCACATTGCTAATAACCTAATAACAAACAAATATGGAATAAAGAACATCTATTTATTATTTACTATTTTTGAACGAATCTTAACTTATCATCAATTTCTGCTACATTACTCTTAACAAACTTTATCAACCGTCCCCACGCGCTTGCCGGACCTCACTCTCCCCGTTCTCCAATCCCACCTCGGACAGGCAGCCACTCTTATTCCCACTTGGCCACTTGTTCGCTCGGGTTGATGCACGGACTGTAACCGCGCGTGGGGATAACATGGCATAAAAACGCGCACAGACAAAGCAAAACTCAAGACGGAGACAGAAAGGGCGATTAGGTGATCGCACCGAAACAAAAAATGATGCGCACAACACGGCTGCTCAGTACGAACGCGTTGGGCGCAAGACAATGACACGCGTCGTGTGGCTAGTGGGCTTGGTTCGCCACCTGTTGGTCCAAAAGCGCGATTCAAAAGGCCACGAAGGAATATGTGTGTGAGAGAGAGAGAGAGAGGCGGCGGTATGGCGGACAAAAAATACATGGACATGGTCGTACGATATGCCAAGATCTCACAATGGAGCGTATAATGCACGCTACTGTGTTTCTTTCGGATGTTAATTAATTAATTTATTTTTACTATTATTTATTTTTTTTAAAAGTTGTTTATGGCTTTGTTTGATAATCACGTTCCACGTAGGTACTGTGCAGATTTTGACCTTCCTTATACTTTGACCATACACTTTAGTCATTTTCAAAATTTCGGTAAGGGAAAAAAACCCGATTTTACCCTCACATTTGTTTTCATTATTCTCGGTCCAAACGACCACTCGACGTCTTCAACCCCCTGCTCTTCTTCCTCAGCATTAAAATTGTGGAAAAGAAAAGAGACAGAGCTGTTAAATGAAGGATTTGGGTCAGAAAATGAAGGGGAAGATGATTTAGAAAATCCATCTTCCTCCCTCTCTCTCTCTCTCTCTCTCCGAGTGAGAGTAACAAGCAATCTTCAAATAGTAAATGTGGTTTGGAGGATTGGCTAAGCTTCCTCTCTTAATTGAGAAAAACTAGTACTGACCTTTCGAGTAATTGCTCATGAAAACACTAAAACCGCATTGAAAATCTTGGAAAGAGAGGAGGTGTGAGTGTGGGTTTGTTAGAGACCGCAGGTTGAGAGGAGTGCCGAGTGGAAAATCAGGAGCCAAAATTCTTCACTCTCTCTGTCTCTTTGCCTCTCTCTGGCGAAGAAAAAGTGGGAGAAAGAAGAATCCAAGAGCGAGCGAGAGGGAGTGGGTTGACGCCAAGGTCGGTGTGAGCATGCCTATATACTTGTTTGAGAAAATGACTCTTGTGGGTATTTCAGTAATTTAGCCTTATGGGTTCTAACTTGTTTGTAGATTTTTTTAAGAAAAAGATAAAAAATAAACAGTATCTACACCAAAATGAACAGTATCTACCCCAACCCAACCCTTTTGCCAAACACCACTTATGATTTTTTTAGAGTTTTTTTTTTTTTTAATTGTGATTGGATATGAAAGTAAAAATAATTTGAAGTATTTTGTATAATTTATTAACCATTTATTTTTGGGTTAAAAAGAAAATAGTGCTAAAAAGTATTAACAAACTAATTTTATCTTAGTCCAATGTTTGATAAAGGAAATTAGCCTGAGCTTTCATTTCATTAAGAGAAATGATAAAGTCACAATTTTTTTGTCCATTTTTTTTATGTGGTCATTTTAAAAAATAAATAAATAAAAAATTCTGAAGTGATAACATCTTATGTGGTATTTTTTTTATTTTGTATTTTTTATATAAAAAAATGGTCTTTTCCTTCATAATAATTACCATTTTTTAAGTGTTCCCAAGAGGTAGTTCAATTGTCTGGGATCACGCCTTACGGTTCAAAAAAATAATAAGTAATAACCATTTTTTAAAAAATGACAATTTTTACGAAGAAAAATACCTTTTTTTTTTTTAAAAGGACCACATAAGATGTTATTACATTAGATTTTTTTTTAAAAAAAAATAATAATAATAAGAGAAAAGTTAGGCTAAAGTTACACCAAAAAGTTGTGTTTTTATAATGTCTCTTAAAATAATGCTAGAATGAAGTTTTTCGTCATTCAAAATGTGGTGTGACTTTTAAAACTATTGTTAAATTTTGATCTATTTGTAATTTTAAAAGTCACATTTATGAGAACACAAAGTCATCTTTTTAGCATTACTCTTTTTATCTATGCGTAAAACTAAAAATCACATTTTTATTTTATAATTATTTTACAATACTAATATGACGGTACAAAACAACATTTGAATTAATATTGGATAATAATTGTAAATAAAAATTATAGTATATAATATTCCATCTATATACATGAACAAGAACAACTAAAAAAATTCTAGTTGTGGAAATTATTGACAACTATATTCCATGATTCCATCCAATTTGATCGAGTGCTTTATACGCTCTTATCCAAAAGCGTGAGCACCAGCCACAGTACAAAAAGCCGTAACTACGGCTCGCTCAGGATGAAAGCCGGCACGGCAACCACTCGCCGCTTGCCCCGAAATTCCTGCGTGCCACGTAATCTCCAGACAACATCATCATAAATCTCACCCCTCCCAACTTCCACTCTCTTGCCCTTGGGCGGCGCCTCTTTCTCAGTCAAACCCCTCGTTGACTGCTCCCCTCTCCTCCGTTTTTTCTCTCTCCTAATTAATTAATTAATTAATTAAATCTTAATCACACACAACCCCGCCTATAAATACAACCCCCCTTCCATGTCTCTCAATCACACACTCGCTTCATCGTCTGAATCTGATACCTCGTTATTTTCGTTATTTCGTTTTGCTTGCCGGAAAAAAGCAGAAAATGGCTCTCAAAGAGAAACTTGGCGTTAAAAGGGGAAGCAAGATTGGAAAGGCTTGTGGAAATGAGAAGGAGGTGCATTACAGGGGCGTTAGGAAGAGGCCGTGGGGCCGATACGCCGCCGAAATCCGCGATCCGGGCAAGAAGAGCCGCGTCTGGCTGGGGACCTTCGACACGGCCGAGGAGGCGGCGCGTGCCTACGACACCGCCGCCAGGGAATTCCGCGGCGCCAAGGCCAAGACCAACTTCCTTCTGCCGAACGAGGAACCACCCATTAACCGCAGCCCGAGCCAGAGCAGCACGGTGGAGTCGTCGAGCCCGGATGTCGCGGCGCGTGAAACCACGCGCTCCCGGGAAATCGGCGGTGTTGTTGAGAGTGGTTTTGCTTCTGTGGGTCGTTTTCCGTTTCTCAATCAGCAGGCGTACGTGGTGGCGGGTTTTCCTCACGCGCGCCCGGTTTTGTTTTTAGAAGGGGTTGGGAGGCCAGGGTATGTGACTCAGAGCTACCCGGTCCGGTTCGATGCGGGTCCGGCCGAGTTCAACTCCGGTGGGGTCCATAGCGACTCGGACTCATCATCGGTCGTTGATTGCAAGCCGAGAAGGGAACATCTTAATCTTGATCTTAACCTTGCTCCCCAATGGACGCTTGATTTTGCACCGCCAATTTTGTGATAATTGCAAGCAAAGTAGTGTTTTCCATTGGAGAGAGATAAATTGAATTTATGTGGAAGTTGATCCTTCTATGTAAATAAATTAGTTAGAAATTTAGTGGGGCCAAGGCTGCCTTGATGTGTTTTTATTTGTTTCCCTTTAACAAAGGGAAACTATCACAATCCTCTCCAACTTGTTTATGTTGTAACCTCTCATTCTACTAACTTCTTTATTCAGTATTAAAAAAAAAATTATTTCTTCTTCATATTTTTGTTCCCGAGTGTTATTTGCTTGCATTAATAATTAATTACTCGAAGCAAAAAAAAAAAAAAAAGAGTACCTCGAAATTGCAGTCTATTTTTATATTTTTGGTAAAAAAAAAAGGTAGTTATATTAACAAAGAAAGCTACTGTTGAGAAATTTTAGGTAGAAATAATTCTATTTAATAAGTGACTTATTTAGTAAATTGATAAATTAATTAATATATAAATATTTTTACAATTATTAACTAATCATATCATCAAATAGTATTTTGCCTATACTAAGCTATTAAATAGCATTATTATTTACTACTTAACCAATGGATTCAGATCCTATAGTTTAGATTGAGTCAATAAAATAGATTAATTCTAGAACTGAAAGTTTGCATATTGGTTAAGGGATGATAAAGGATCTTTGAATTGATTCAAGCAAAGCAAATCAAAGTAGTCATGGGCATTGTGGTACTTTTGGTGGATCAATAAAAAAGAAAAGAAAGAAGTGGATCTGTGGATGAGATAAGGCAGAAACAGTCTTCCTCCTAGTCCCCCACCGAGTGCAAGATATAATAATGGGTAGCAAATCACGAGAAGCGGGGCCCGCAAAAAGAAATTCCGTGTTGACGGGGTGCATGTCGTGTCTGCGGTGGACGGCACCTGTACCTTTTGCCGTCCAATTCATTTTTTTTTATTATTATTATTGTGGGTTTGAGTTAAGCGGTTTCTTCGTGGTAAGTGAAAGGAAGCGTAGCCGAGCGGTCGTGGGGACCACGTGGTGCCGTCGATGCCGCTTTCGGGTGGGCCCCCCCCGTCTTTTGCGTCGGCGGAATCAATTTCAGCAATTTATATTTCGTTTGCGCGTAGATCACTCTTTTCTTTTAAGCATTACCAAAAGTCCATGTGCATGAATCTCATCACTCTTCCTAAGGCTTCTTATCATTTTTTTTTTTTTTTTATATTTTGAATATATATAATTTTTATGTAATATAAATGTAAAAATACTTTTAAATATTTTACAAGTTTTTATGTGACGGGTATTTTTTTTTATATATATAAAGAGAAAATTTGAATTAATAATCTTTAATCAGACTAATTAATTATTGTCAAACAGCGGCAAAAAGAAAAGTGCATAGAAAATAAAAAAAATAAATAAATTTGAATGACAAAGTACACTGTGTAAAGGAAATGGAGCATTTTTCCTATCAAGCTGGTCATTAGCCACACGTAATGTTGAAAAAAATAATGATAATTACCTTTAAATCGGCTTTTTTTTTTTTAATTATATTTCTAAAATAGATCTCGTTGAAGTTCGTTTACGCTCACCGCACACGCGTGGCAGAAAACTGTGTGGGCGGGACCCATCGCAGCACGTGAAGTACTGAGTACGGTGCTCAGAGGCCACAACGAAGTGCCACGTGTTTAGGAATGGAGACAAATAAAAAAAGGGTCTGCCGCCAGGGTTGGCGGCTTGGCGTGGATAACTCGCTTGGTTAGTTGTGCTGTTGGGTCCCACCACGCGCACAAGGCGCGAGATCACTCGCCGCGTGTCATCGCCTTTATGAGCGACCGTCAAAAGCTGAAGGTTGACTGCTGGCGCCGATTGCCTCTGGCTCTGCCACACCGCCCCCAACCTAATAGGATAGAAATTTCTAGAAAGTTGATACAATCCGCCGGCTTAGGTGATTTGCCATTCCTATCCCTTTTTATTTTTATTTATTTTTATTTTTTTATGTGTCCGCCATTCCTATCCTTTATGGTTTTTTTTTTTTTTTGTTTTTTTTTGGTTTTGTTTTAAAAGAAAATTTCACTTTAGCTTTTTGAATTTACATGCAATTTTATAAACCTCTTCAAACTTTAAAATTTTTTACTTTGAATTCTTGAATCTTTAATTGCTTTCAATGTGAACTTTTCCATCAAATTATAAACATTATATGATGTTTATACTCCTAACTTTGTATAAATTTTTAAAAAATATTTTTTTAATTTGAATCTTTAATTGCTCTCAATGTGAACTTTTCATCAAATTATTTATATGATGTTTATAGCTAAAACTTTAATAAATTTTAATTTTAAAATATTTGTTTATTTAGAAAAAGGAAAATAAGAAATATTTTAGTCTCTTTTTTTTTTTTTGTATTTTTAATAGCTAAAATTAATAGAAGAGTTTTAATTAAGAGCAATTTAAAGTTTAGAGGTCTAAAGTGACAAATTTTAAAGTTTTTAAGGATTTGTAAAATCGCGTGAAAGATTAACCAAAGTTATAGTACCCATTTAATATCTATAAACGCTTAAAATTTTAATTTGAAATTCAACCTGAAATATATGTTAGTTCCACTAAAAAATATGTTTTAATTTTGAAAACTTGTCAAATTGCGTAATAATTCAAAAGTCTAAAAGTGAAAATTACCACAAAAACTAGCTATTGGATCCATCTTAGGTGTGTCATACAAATTTCACCGTTTGTTTGTTTATTTGTTTTTTTTGTTTTAATATATATGTAAAAGGAAGGATGAGATTAAATTTTCTAACATTTTCTTATTAAAAATAAAAATCTCTGAATAGTAGATGTACGTAAAAAAAATATTAATATTATTAAAAGAAATATGTGAGAATAAAAAGATATGTGAGGATGAATTAAAGAAATTCACACACAACTTAATTTTGTATGTAGTACTTGCTGTCAATCGTAGATGTGGGCAATGTGCGCTGCCGTTTTAGTAACTCCATAAAATGAACAAATTATTTAGCGTACTGTTCACTTGACTGGACGGCTTTTAATTTTCTCTCTATTTAATTTTCTTTTTTGTTTGTGTTTGCTAATGCAATTTTGTGGCAAAACGCCACATTATTTCTATTTTTTTATGGATAAATTTCTCTTTTTAATTTGCTTCTATAATTAATAATTCATGACTAGTAGGATTTTATTTGTAAAATCATGTCCTTTTAGTTTTGAAAAGTAGTAGAGAATTTCGAATTTGGATATGAGAAAAATCTTAGGTAATATTGGTTTCGTTTCAGTTTTTTGTTTTTAGTTTTATGTTCTAAAAAAAAAAAAAAATCATACTTTTTGTCTTTTTATTTTGCTTATATTTTCTTAACACTCAATAAATACTGATTTATTTTTTATAAGTTGATTTAATCTTAATATATTTTTCATCTATTTTTTGGTTCCATGTTTTATATATTTCTCTTTCATACTTTGGCTTCTGTTCAATATAAATTCATAGAAAATTGTTTGCTAAACAGTACGTGTGATATTCAAAATATTTATAGATTTGTGTGCTAAAGGTTATCCCTTATTCAAATTCAAATAAGTGTTTAATACAAAAATAATGAAAGTGTGATAATGCAATACCTTTTGTTTAATAGCACATATTGACGCTCTTTCTCTCTCTCTCTCATTGCCATATCCATCTCACTTGTTCTCCCCAAACCCCCATGACACTCTCTTTGAGCCCCAAATCTCAATTAAAATATTTTAAGAGTAGGACAATGGCTGAGCAAAGCATGTGCATAATTCAAAAGTCTAAAAGAAAACTACCACAAAAACTAGCTATTGGATCCATCTTCACTAGTGGGTGGTGTTACAAATTTCATGTTTGTTTATTTGTTTTTTTTATAATATATATAAAAAAGTCAAGGATGAGATTAAATCTAACATTTTCCTATTAAAAAAAAAGGATATTGATAGTAGATGTACGTAAAAAATATTAATCATGCTATTGACAATATGTGAGAATAAAAAGATATTGAGATGAATTTTGATTAACACACAACTTATTTGATAGATGTTGTTTTGGTCAAATAATCTTGTCCCGTAACTCGTACTATAAATGTAGTTGGAATTGCTTACGTACTGTTATATTTAGGTTTTGCTGGACGCTTCCATGGGTCTTTCTATTTACATTGCTTTCTAGAAATTGTTATTAATTAAAGAAAAAGAAGGCCAATTAGGTTTCTAAGTGGATAAATTTCTTTTAATAACTATAATTAATAATTCATGACTAGTAGCATTTTGAGTCAATCATGACCATCAAATTTAGTTCAATCAAAAGTAGTAGATTAAATGTTATGACCATTTTAGTCTGAGAAAATCAATGTTGATAACATACACAAACTATCAATGTGTTGGTTCACCTGTTAACCTAAAAAAAAAATATGTTTAGACATTGAATTTGCCAACACTAAAAATACTGATTTATTTTTTATAAGTACTCTTCAAAAATAATTTTCAAACAAGAAATTGGTCCCATGTTTTATATGGCCTTGCCTTCATATGAGCTCCGTCAATAAGAAAAAAGAAAATTGGTGGTGTTTCAGATGGAGCCAAAGAGAATAATTATAGATTTTGCTAAAGGTTATCCATTCAAATTCAAATGTTTTAGGATCAGGATTGTGACTCCTAATAATGAAAGGAATATTGGTGGACTGGTTGATTAAGATTGCATGGCATGGAAGCTTCTTCTCTCTCTCTCATTGTTCCATTTCCATCTTGATAGTTTCCCTTTCCATGACACTCTCTTCAATACGCAGAAACTTCAACTGCTCTCTCTCTCTCTTCAATGCTCATTGCCATCTCACTTGCCTCAAATCCTTGAAAAAATGTTTATTTCATTAGTATGGGGTTTCCTCTTACTCTCGAATCTTGAAAAATGTGTAGGAACTATGAAGAGATTAGCCCTCAGAAGGTGGATGATTTTGTGAGATATCAAATAATAAATTAACTAAAAAGGAGGTGATTACTACTTCATGCATCCTTTTCCCATTTTGGTCTTAGTTTTTCATTTTACTGGTTTAACGGTGATCCTAAAGGTGGTGGAGATGGAAGCTGATATTCTCAACTCCCTCAAGTTTGTGATGGGCAATAAATTTTGATTAACTCGTAGATTATTTGATAGATGTTGTTTTGGTCAATAATCTTGTCCCAAGTACTATAAATGTAGTTGGAATTGCTTACCTCATGTTATATTTAGGTTTTGCTTCAACGTTTGATCATGGGCGTTGACATTAAGGCCGGGATGGAACTAGAAATTCTTATTAAAATTAAAGAAAAAGAAGGCCAAAGGTTTGGTAACCTTGAGTAGGCTAACATGAACATAACAATATACACAACTATGTTGTAGCATTTTGAGTCTACTTTTCAATGCCATCAAATTTACTTCAATCGGAACTTGGAATTAAATGTTATG
This sequence comes from Carpinus viminea, assembly GCA_013348765.1. NCBI lineage: Eukaryota > Viridiplantae > Streptophyta > Magnoliopsida > Fagales > Betulaceae > Carpinus > Carpinus viminea. The sequence goes on from CP054673.1 coordinate 31,790,504, forward strand.
ACCATTTTAGTCTGGTAAGGTCAATGTTGATAACATACACAAACTATGGTAAACATGTGTTGGTTCACCTACTTAACCTAAACCAAATATGTTTAGACGTTGAATTTGCCGAGACTAAAACCCTAACAGCCTTTACGTACTCTTCAAAAAATAATTACCTAACAAGAAATTGGTGCACAAAATGGCCTTGCCTTATATGGAGCGGTTCCGTCGTAAAAGAAAAAAAGAAAATTGGTGGTGTTTCAGATGGAGCCAAAGAGAAGGCATTTACCTGACTACTAGCTCAGAGAAGGTTCAGGATCAGGATGGTGTGACTCCTAATATGAGAGGAATATTGGTGGACTGGTTGATTAAGATTGCAGTGGCATGGAAGCTTCTTCCAGACACTCTGCATTGTTCCATTTCATACGTTGGTAGATTCCTTTCCTTGAATGCTGTCAATACGCCGAAACTTCAACTGCTGGCCATGGAGTTTCTTCAATGCTCATTGCCTCGTAAGCTAGCCTCCAAATCCTTGAAAAAAAATGTTTATTTCATTAGTATGGGGTTTCCTCTTGCTCACGAATCTTGAAAAATGTGTAGGAACTATGAAGAGATTAGCCCTCAGAAGGTGGATGATTTTTGTGAGATATCAAATAATAAATTAACTAAAAAGGAGGTGATTACTTTTACTTCATGCATCCTTCTTTCCCATTTTGGTCTTAGTTTTTCATTTTTACTGGTTTAACGGTGATCCTAAAGGTGGTGGAGATGGAAGCTGATATTCTCAACTCCCTCAAGTTTGTGATGGGCAATCCTACTACAAACACATTTCTAAGGCAAAAATACTGTGAAAATACGACTACTTTCCTTAATGTTACCAGATAATTGACTCACTTGGCTGACTCTAGCTACCTTTTTTTTTCCCATTTTGGTTTGCAGAAGCTTCACTAGTGTTGCTCAAGAGCATTTCAAAGTAAGCCAAATCTCTCTCTTCTTTCTCTTTGACCCTTTGACGAATATATGTTTCCAGTTGGGAATTGACTAAAATTGTTTTGAGCTTTCTACAGACAAGTATGCTTTTTGCAGTGCCGACATTGCAAAATATTCTAGATATAAAGCAGGTGATTTAAAGGAATGTGTTCTTATCATACGTGACATGTACCTTAGTATAAGAGGAGGTTCTCTTCAAGCTATAAGAAAGAAATAAATGGTTAGATTATGTAGTGCACTTCATTGTGTACGTTATGTAGTTTGATGGGCCGCTTTCAACCTTTGGGTTGGAAACATTCTCAATTAGTTGCTCATTCTTTACTCCATTCGGATCAAGAATGAGAATGAGCCACCTTATATACTGTTTTCCTTATTTGATTTGAAAAAAAAAAAAGTTATGGATATCCTTGTAGTAGAAGATTTGGGTGTGGGATGGAAATTAAATGGTTATTTCAATCACAAGAAGATTTGGCTTTTATCTGCACTGGCTAATGTTGATTGCAAGGAAGGGTCCTGTAGTGGTATACTACTTCTCATGAAGACAGGCAACATGGTTGCAGTGGTAGCAGGTTCTGTTGAAGTTGCTCATTTATGTCCTCGGAGAAATGCACTCCCATTCTCCCAATTTAATCGTGAATTTAGCGTCATGTCAAAAAGTGTGCATTTAAGAGTATAGCATTTTTCTAGTATTATTAAGATTTATGCCCTGAAAACTAATTTATGTTGTATGGCATTTTAGTTTATTAGCTGAATTATTTCAGGAACATTGGGCATATATATTGCCATATACATGTGTATAATATTCATTACATGCATGTATGTCCTCGAGTTATATTGAATACGGCTTAGGTGTGAGACATGATATTATTACAAATAAGATCTAAGTCATAAACTTTTTAACTTATAAATTGTAGTTCGTATTCGGTATGGAATTAGGCATTCAATTTTATAAGGTTATAGCATATCAATCATGATGATCTATCTTATTTATATATAATGGAGACTTTTGATTGATATGTTAGTGCATATATAATGCATTGAATGGACCACGTGGGTGGGCTGTAATTTTTATAACTAGGGATAAATATGCTTCGCCTCAACTAACAACCCTTTTATTTTTTATTTCGTCTTGTGAACTGTGATACTTATATATATTAAACTACACTTTTTGGTTGTTGTAATTGAGCCATTATGTTAGTGTTGACAGTTTGTTTCACTGAAAATGTCACATTTGACCAAAGTCTTCCCAAATTACCCTCGTTTTGACCAATAAAAGAGCAAATCTACACATTAACAATTATTAATAAATAATAGACCTTAAAAAAAAAAAAAAAAAAAAGAAAAAGGAAAAGGAAAGTGGAAATAAGGGAGGCGGCTCATATGGGTTAATTGGGGGTGGCCAAAATCCACCCCTAGCCACCATGAGTTTGGCCACAGTTGGTTTTAGGTTTTTTATTTTTGTTTTTTGTTTTCTTCTTAATTTCATTTTGTTTTTGTTTTTGTTTTTATTTTTTACTATAATTTTATTATTATGTTTTGTAATTTATTATTGGTTTTAAAGAAATGAGGGATATTATAGAAAATTTGACAGAAAAGTAGCCATGTGCATGGCATGTGGCAACTTTTCATCCAAATAGACGGCTGATTCTAACAGAGTGGCTTAAATGCAATAAAATTGCAGTTCGATGTATCTAAGTATCACACATGTCGGTTCATATGGCAAAATATAAAAACGCTTAGCTTGTTGATTAGGGGGCAAAATATATTTTTCCGTTATAAATATTATTAATATGAATAACTTGAACTCATGATTACTTATAACATTGACTCTCAATCTTAAGAGGAATGTGAACTCAAAGTTGAAGTGGATGTTAATTACTTTAATACATTTAGGAGTAAGATTTTTCGTTGTCATCACATGTAGTTTGTGGGAACACCACCACTCAATAAAAAATCCACAATATTTCTGTCAACATAAATCTTTGATAAAAAATCATTTGGAATTTAGGGCATAATCCCCAACACATTTTAGATGCATAGACCTTAGTGTGAAGGAATTAAAGGTACAAATAGGCTAACACAGAATAGTATTGATGCCCAGATAAGCTTTGGTGGCGTTGGTGGCAAACTCCAGGAATTCAATTATGATTTATTTTTGTTTAAAGTTTTGTACCTGATTCTCTGTTTGGCTTCTAAGAAACCTAAGGAATTTCTTTCTTCTTCTTCTTTTTTCTCCCCCACATTAGATATTCATGATTTGCTTATTTTCCTACCTTTCTTTCATCTACCAATTGACTCAACTGAACATTACGTACTAATTTTGAGCTGGGAATAATTGGAGAACACTCACCTTCAATTTTGTTTGTATAAAAGACCGAGGAAAAGAGAAGAACAAATCTTTTAGATTTATATATTTTATCAAATTATCACCTAATTGACAATGTTTTTTATAAACTTTTAATTGAGACAATGTCCTCCAAAATTATTAAAAATTGTCAATATCCCCCCCCCCAAATGGAAAACTTCACTTACCACCTTTGGTCTTTTATTAATTTTATAAATATTAAACTTAAAAAAAATGTCAATTTAGGGTTATCATTTTCACAAGTTTGCAATATCAATCTTACCATCAAAATTAAGAGTTAAATCAAACGTTTGATGAGTGAAATTTCCAAAATACCCTTAAAATGTTTATAAAAGTACTACAAAAATACCGTGAATTTGGACGGAGGTATTTTGGGGATTTCACTTCCTCCGTTAGGATTTAACACTATATTTGAATGGAAAAGTTGACATTGCAAACTTTTGAAAGATGGCAAACCTAAACTGACAGAGTAAAAAAAAAATTTGCAAGATATCCAACAACACTGAAGAGTTGTTAGGGAAAGAATTAGGCATTGAAGTTGTAACTATCTCTTCTTTGGCATTGCCGAGAGGTTGAAGAAATGATGTGGAACACATTCATGCATGCATGCATAATATTGCATATCCTAACAACTACATAATTAACTCGTAACGAATCGAAAAGACACCAACAAAACAATCAAGGGAAGTTATTTTGTAGCATTTTTTCATGTGTTTTCCATGGAAATAAACCCACCACATTTCCTGCAACTTTTTCCTCTCCATCTCTCTCTCTTTGTATCTGTCTCTGTTTCTGTAACAAATCTCCCCAATATAAAAATCCATTGAAAGAAAAAATAAAAAATAAAAAAGTTTGTGAAGAAACCATTGGAAAAGATGACTTCTTTGAGTCATTTTCTTTTTCTGTTTCTCTTATCCTTCTTTCTTCTAACGAGCTTGGCCTCCTCTTCCACCTTCCTTTCAAGTAAATTCTTTTCTATTTTCCATGTAATTTTTTTTTTTTTGACATTTTCTTTATGAATTCTTGATTAATAACACAATTAATTGGCCATTATTTTCTTTTGTTATGATTTTTTTTTCTTGTTTATTGTTGCAGACGAAATATTTGAATCAAGTGGATCCTCTAGTCGTGCCCTCCTTCAGACAAAAACATGTACCACTTTCTATAACTTTATATTCCTGTTTTGTTCTGTAGTTTTTGTTTTCCCATTTATTATGATACTAGTAATGCAACTGAAAACATGTGTGCTAATTGTTCTCAGTGGATTGAGATTCGGTATAATAAATTTTATATGGATCATTCATTTGAAATAGACGGCTCAAATTGTGACACTGATTTTTTTTTTTTTAAGGAAAACCTGAAAAAAGATGGGGGAGTAGTACTTGTGAATATTAGGGTGGCCAATCAACCTTAAAATTTCTCAATTTCATATTTTGAACTTTCAATTCGATGCAATTTACCTAAAAGTAATAAAATGACATTCAATTTGTTTTTTCTTCCAAATATATAGTCCTTACATTTTGTTTTGTTTTGTTTTTTTTTAACTTGAAAGGTAATTTGGTCTTTTTAATAGTTTTCGTTAGGTTTTAACGTAAAAAATTGACAGAGAGGTAGATTGTATCAAATTAAAAGTTTGAATGGTGAAATTTAAAGAGTCTTTTCAATACGCGTGATAGTTCAAGGGTACTTTATGAAGTTTCCGGTATTATTTTTATATTTTCATTATAACATGATTGAGTTAACCGTGAAATTTCATGTTTGATTAACTATGTGCAGCATGCAGCGTAGAATTTGAGTTTCAAAATTATACAATCCTCACAAGCCAATGCAAAGGACCCCAATTCCCGCCGGTAGCTTGTTGTAAGGGTTTCAAGGACTTTGCATGCCCTTTTGCGGATGCTATTAATGACATGGCAACTGACTGCGCCATAGTCATGTTCAACTACATCAACATCTATGGAAAATACCCACCAGGCATGTTTGCCAACATGTGCAGGGAAGGAGAGCTTGGTCTTGATTGCCCCATTGTAGACCAACCCACAAATACAACACAAAACTCAAAACTAACATGACATGTAGTTTGACTTATGCATGAGAGAACATGAGATAGTGTGATAAGTGAGCATGATTAATTAGTGTATGGATGATTTGAAATGACGTTTCGCATTATCGTGTTATAAACTGTTTTACTGCTCCATATTATGGGACGTCGATGTCGGTTTATTTACATAGCACTAGTTTAGGTATATACTTATTTGTGGGCATGCTTAGAGTAGTTATGTGGTAGATCAAGTTACAAATGGAGTTTTTACTCAAAGTAAAACTATGGGGAAAATATATATTTTGCCCCCTTAAGTATTCACGCATATGCGTTTTAGCGTTCAATGTTTAAAAATAGACGATTGACCCTCTCAAACTATTTCATGTTAGGAAAAAAATTACCATTTGTCCATCAAACGTGACATTTTTCAACCAAAATTTTTGAAAATTCCCTCGTTGGATAAAGTGTAAATGTGTAGACATAAAAAAAAAAACAAACAAAAAGCCTATGTAAAAAATAGAAAATAAAACTTCATCAAATCCGCCTATTCGAACACATGATATCAAAGAGTCTACGAAAGAACCTATACTTGAGAAACTGAAAGAACATTTGCACTATGCTGCTAATCTCATTGTTATCAAACTTACCATTGACCACACAGACTGAATCTATCGAACCTTTCTAATTCCTTTTATTTTCTAGGTCTTGTTTCATCAACCTACAAAATCTTATTTAGTGCCCTTTTTTTGTGATAATAATAGCACTCTACATCTTTTGCATCTATTTGAGATTCTTCACCCTATTCCGATCATGACTAAGACCAAGACTACTTACCTCTTCCATTTAAAATTCAACAACCGTGTATTCAACATGTTGAATTTGTTGAGGTGCTCTAGTAGATTTCTATTTTCCTCAATTTGTAACCCATATAGTTGTTTTTTCATGTACAATTTATTTGTCAAATTTTTCGTTATATACAAACTTTCTAATTTTTGTCAAATTGACTATACTTTTTCTTTATCAATCACATTGTGAATGACTTTATTTGACAAATTGAGACGGATCGCAGTGTAGCTTTTGCATCCATCTCTTCCTAATCATCATTGTCCATTTTCTCGGATTTCTTTGCCTTTCCCAATAAGGCTTTGTAGACTCATTTTTGAACCAACAAATCCTTCATACTCATTTGCAAAAGAGAGAAATTGTCTTTCCTGTTGAACTTTTCCACTCCATACTCCATACTCGTCATATTTAGTGTTAATTTGAATCCTGAATCTTAGTTCTAATACTACTTGCTGTGCAAAAAGATCACAATTACGGTAAATAGCAAGACAATGACACAGAAATAACATCAAGATTTAAGTGGTTCCCTCATTGTGAAGTACGTACGTTCACTGGTGGAGGCGATTATGAAAAAATTCACTATGAAAGATGGAGTACAAAAATATAGCGGAAAGAAAATTACTCAAAACCTAAAACCCCAATACACCAAAATCTCATTATCACACAGTAGAAATTAATTCTCAAAAGAGAATACAAAAGAAAAGACTAAAGAACAAACTTATCTTTTGTTAAAATAGTTTGCGGCTAGTCTCTCTATTTTTCTTTATTCCACATTAGCACCCTATGTTTTTCTCTCTTCTTTTGGCTCCTCCAAAACTAAGAAAAAAACACACATGCTGCTCCTCTAACAATTGGACAGCAGCCGACCTTCTCGCTGTGCTTTTGCTTTTGTTGTTGTTGTTTTTTTTCATATCATAAAACCAAGTTGAAGTGTGCCTTTTACTATGACTCAAAGTCAGTGCTGAGAGAGATACATTTGGTGGAGGAAAAGAATTCTTCACCCTACTACAAGTCAAACTTTGAGAATAATATGTAAAACCAATTCCAAATAGGAGAAGAGAATTGCATGGGTTTTAAGTAACCCACATCAACAAAATGGCATATCATCTCAAGAAAAGTTGTTTCGCGCAAGGTACAGGAAAAGCACCAATACGTACTGATGTATATAGTAGAGTGTGGAATATAATTTAAATGTTCTAGGTATGGTGAGAGTTTTCCTTTGGAAGGCTCGTAGCAATTTATTGCCAAACAAGGAAAATTTATTAAGAAATGCCATTGTACAGGATCCTTTATGCCCAATTTGTGGATTGGATGTGAAGACCATGCATGTGACATATTTTGTGGCCCTGTCTAGGGATGAATATGCGGATAATAGCAATATTCGCAATTGTAAAATGTGGATAATGGGTTTTAACATCCATCCACATCATGTGATTACTATCCGCATTTGTGCGTTTAATGCAGATAATAAATGTGAGTATTATCCGCTATTCGCATTTGAGGTAGCTTTTTAGACCATACAGTTGTAATTCACTAATAAAAAAAAGAAGTTTGCTAGGGGTTCTCCCCGTAATGTTCTCATGGCGTTCTCCCAGTCTTATGTAGAACATGATTTAAGAAAAAATAAAATTGTAATTCCGTTTTTTTGCTAACAGATTAATTTTTATGAGTTAATATTTAGGTTCTAATGCTTTAAAACTTGTTTTTGGATACAAAACTAAAAGCTAAGGGTGGAAGGTTAATCCTTTACGGATGATATCACCCAAAATGGATTTGATCATCCTAAATTTAATGATAATGCCTCAATTTTGATATTAATGCCTCAAATTTGGTGCTAATGCTTAAAAAAACATATGGTGGATGCCACTACAATTTTATTTTTTCTTAAATCATATTTTACGTAAGTCTAAAAGAACGTCAGGAGAACACTATGGGGAGAACCCCTAACATTTTCCTAAAAAAAACAACATTATTAATAGTTGAACACTATTATTTAGATCACACTTGCCAACCATTTTGTCAAGAAATTTTCATCACATATACTATTTAATATTTAGTTTCTAGTAAATCTATAGTTGGTGAAGAGAAAAAAATATTTTTAAAAATAATAATAATAAAGGAAGAACATATAAGGCAATTAAATTAGAACGTACAAATCAAAAGAGTTTCCTAAAAGTGAATTCAACAACATTACAAATCCAATAAATATAAGAAACATAAATTAAAAAAATATTATATATACAAAATATATATTAAATATACATCCACATTTCCTAAAATCGCTATCCGCATCCGCATTTAGGGATCTTAGTTTTTGATATTCTTATCTGCATTCGCATCTGCATATGCAGATAGCGGATGTGGGCAATTATCATCCGTCCACATTTTCACCCCTTGCCTTATCCAATCTTCAAATGATGTATAGGGGGATTGCTCTATGAAGATCAAAAAAATTCCTTGTGGGGTGTGCTAGTGGAGAAACTAGAGAATGAAGAGGTAGAAGTAGAAGTGTAGAACTTGTGGCAACAATAGCGAGGGAAATTTTGACTAAGCAAAAATAAATAGGTTTTTTTTTTTTTTTATTTTAGGATAATTCCTTCGCCATTCTCAGTTAATTAGAAGTGCTAAGGAGTCTATGGAAGATTTTAATGCAGCAGTACAAAAGGTGCAGACTATTTGAGAGCAAAACCGAAATACAAAAGTTCCAAAGTGGATGGCTCCACCTTGTGCCATGAAAAAAAAAAAAAAAAAAAAAAAAAGGAAAAAGAATAGGATTCAGCAATAGACAAGTCAAGGAAGATAATGGGTGTGAGAGTTATATATTGTTAGAAATCAAGAGAGGAATGTGTTGCCATCCATGTATTCCTTAAAGCATTTCATAGTTGATCCAATTATTGGGAAAGCATATGCAACTTGGAAGGTGGTGGAATTTAGCAGAGACTCGGGTATCTTGAATTAATATAATGTTGGAGGGAAATGCATGAAGATTGTAAGCGCTTTTCCGATGGAAGAACAATCTTAAAGTTTATATGGCCAAATTAATCGAGAATGCGAAGATGCTACTTAAATGCCTTCGATTATGGAGTGTGAGACACATTAAGAGGGACAAAAATATGACTGGTCATAGACTAGCGAAGATGGCAATTCATCAATCTATGGAAGAAATTTGGATGGAAGATTATTCAGTTTATATTCACGATATTCTATTTGCAGAGAAAGTTATGTTAATTATTTGATATTAATGAAAAGCTTGTATTTTCACTCAAAAAGAAGAAGAAGTGATTTAATGCATTTTAAATCATATTAAGTAATTTGATAAAATGTTATATGCTTGTACTTGTAGTAATTTTTTTTTAAAATTTTATAAATAAAAAAAGAAATGGTGGTTTATATTCTATACCTTTTCGCTGGAGGATGGAGCATGTCATCTCAATAAAAATATTCGTGGAATGAACCACAAAATACAAAGAATTATTTCTTTTAAAAAAAAAAGTCTTAATGCAAGCTGACATGGCAAGATCAAGGTTTTATATCTTTAACTACAAATTGGTTGGTAACTTATCCAAAAAAAAAAAAAAACGTACAAATTGGTTGGTATAAATTTATACAAACCAATTCTATGAAGTGATATGCATAGCATGTGATAGAAAATTTTTTGGTGTTATTTTAGTGTTTTCTTAGTATTTTTAAATTTAACAGTAATTTTAAAAATCACATCACAATTATAAGAACTTCAGAAAAATACTAAAAAAAATCTAGCATTTTATATATATATAATGTCGTTTAAGTATTTTTTATGTGTCTACACAAGAAGGAAGAAAAAGAATTCAAATTAGTGATCTCTGTTTCATTAAATATGATCTCAACCGATTAAGTTACTTTTTTATATTTATTTTTTGGGAGTTAACGAAGTAGTTACCGTTCATATATCTCTTTACGTCTGATATACCTAACGGTTAACTCCCCTTTTTCCACGGGCCATCCAAGGGTGCATAGTGCGTTTCTACAAGTCAATCGGTAGAAACAAACGCGCACTAGCTTTGCCCGACTCGTTCAAACAGAGCAGGTAATTGTGAGATGGGAGAGAGACCAAAGACCCGAACCATCACCAACAAGGAGCACAACAACAACAGAGGTATGATCTTTGACCATTCCATTTATCTATCTGAATCAATATTTCAGTTTTAGGTCTGAAAACATAATACCCAAGTGAAGGATTCGATGAAATTTCGTTGTATTTGGATCTAATTGGGTCGAATTTGAGTCAAATTTCGATGACCCTTTAGTGGAAACTAATTTTAATTAATGGGTAGGTTTGGTGATTGAGATTTTAAGCTTGTATGATAGTTCCTGTGGAAAGTTTGAGTTATTTGACGTAGATGATTTGGGTGATTGGCAATTGTGCTATTGGCTGAGACCCATTATAGGGATTTGGAATACTTGTATACCTGAATCTGAATGTGATATCTAAAAAAATCAGGATTGGGTTATAATATTTAATTGTAGTATACTATTGCATTGGCTTGCCGTTTCTTTTATGAATTACGAATTGAAGAAACTGCAATTGAGTTGAATTGCATGAATAACTGTCTTACTGGGAGTAAATAAGTTTCTTGCCCCACTGACTTTTTATTTCTCAGCAATGTGTCTAGGAACTATTTTCAAGATTTTTTAGAGTAGTTTGGAAACTTAAATAAGGTTTAAAACTAGTTGAATCCTGAGGACAGTGTTACCATTTTCCTTGAATGAATCAGAGTAACAAATTGTTTTTTTTTTTTTTTAAATTATTTTTATTGAAATATTTTATGATTCCAATTGCATGCATTTCTAATCATATGGTTGTAAATTTCTATTTCATTGTTTATCTTTTGTGATGTGTCTGCATAAGCATAAGCATCCCTGCATGTGTTTTTGAACACGTGGTTTTTATTTTTATTGCATTGGCATGTAAAGGAAATTTGGTTCTATTAAATCGAAATGGTATTTAAATAGAAGTCGTCATTGAAAGAAATATTTTCTTAAAATTCCCACAGAGAGATTCAGGGTGTTTTGATTTACTCATAGAGTTGTAAAATTATGCACCACATGCACATAGCTTGCCTGACAACATGTTGATTCCGCTAACTCAGCTCCAACTATTTTGGTCTCTATAAACCCCAGCTATGTGTTTTATTGATGAAAATAGTGATTTATGCAGTATTAGAATTTTTTTTTCTTTGTTTTTGCAGGATAGGAATCTTTGAACTTCAATTGAGCTTCTGTATTGAACCTAGAAAGAACAGTTAAACATGATCAGATGCTTCTAATTTAACAATGAAGCGCTACGTCTACATCAATGATGATGAATCATCGCATGATCTTTACTGTGACAACCGCATATCAAACAGAAAATATACTGTATTGAACTTCCTCCCAAAAAATTTATGGGAACAGTTCAGGTGATTCTTCGATTGACACTGTTGATTTCATGTTGATTCTCATCATGACTTCTATGGTAGTTTGCTGGAGTAAAATTGTGAACATTCTGTACAAGTCATTAACTGAGTGCCAAAACTTTCTAGTGATTTGACTGAGTCTCTACTCTATTAATTATCTTTCACACTCACTATCTCCCTCTCTCTCTCTAGACATCTTGGACATCCTCTTTAGCAATTAAGTTTTTGGTTAGTCTTTGTATGTGTGGAGATCTTTCTGCATGTGATGGTTCATTTCTTGTGGCTGAGTATGACCGACTGTTCAAACATTTTCTTTGGAACATGAGCCAACCACATGTTCTGTTGCTTAGCACCTCTTCTGAATTATATCATGGACAAAAACAAGTGCATATTTTTATGTTTGAATAGTTTCTTATCTAGTAAGATTTTATGAAAAATTATTTCTTCCTCTTTTCTTTGGTTTCATAATCTTATCAACTTGATTTCTTCTGTTTCCAGCCGGTTCATGAACCAATACTTTTTGTTGATTGCTTGCCTTCAGCTATGGCCACTAATCACTCCAGTGAATCCTGCCAGTACATGGGGTCCCCTTATCTTTATTTTTGCAGTCTCTGCAACAAAAGAGGCATGGGATGACTACAATAGATATCTATCAGACAAGAAGGCAAATGAGAAGGAAGTCTGGGTTGTTAGGCAGGGGATAAGAAAACTTGTATGGAAACTTTTCCTAAATTCTCCTTCTCCTTTTGTGGTTTGTTTTGTTGTTTACATTTCAAATTAAAATAAGTGAGCAAAGCTAACTTGCATTTGTTGGCAATTGATCATATGGGTTGGCTTGCTCAGCATCTATTGTTCTACTCTGTAGTTACTTGGAGATGCCCGCATCAGCAGTTAGTTACCATTACTAGTTGGTTCATTATAAGATTACATCATCTATTTTCATTGTATGTTGGAGCGGATGTTTTTCTCAGGATGATACCATCACTGCACATGGTTGGAGATAACTTGAAACATTAGAACTACCATTGAAGGGTTTCTCTCTTTATGATTGTCGATAGATCTGTGCAAGTACCAGCGATGTTACATGCTTTTGCATATTGCTTTTTTGTGATAACTGAAGTACTTTATCTGTTTAGTGATAAATGATTATGTGGTATACACAATGAGAGCGGTCTATTTTATTCCAAGGAGCATAATATTGTGTTTTGTTTACATGGAGGAGCCAACCAAGAGGTAAAAGGGTATGCTATGAGACAAAAGTAACAGAATTTTATTAAAAGAGAGATGTTGTCGTCTGCAAGGACTTCCCAACACTCAAACAGTTATCAACGGGGGAAGCAATCTGAGAAACAACCCCTCAGTTTTGGGAATTAATATTTACTATCTTCCACTGTAACATAACTGCAAACACCATTGACCAACTTTAAAAGATTGATGACCTCTCCTGTCCTCCATGTCTAAAAAATTTGAAAGATTTAACTAGGAATAAGTCCCCTGGTAGTTATGAGAAGCCAATCCACCTTTCCTGATTTTAGTGATAACACCCTGTTCTCTTTTGCCACACCCACAACCTTGCATTCTCACAATTCCCACTCTGGAACAGTCTAGTCTCTGCAACTGGCTTGTGTTTAAAATGTAGTCCTAAAGGCATTCTGACGTCATTGCTGTGCCAATAATCAGAAACATTACATGGAGAAAAATGAACTTTTATGCCTTATGCAATAATGCTTTGAGCAAAACTTCTAAAACTGTTTCCAAGTAAAGTTGATTAATAGGTATTAGCTATCTTCTTCTCCACTGTGAGTTAATAGGTGGTTAATAGATGTTGCTTGTGTAAGCTAAACGGGGAGTCTGTTGATCATCTTATTCTCCATTGTGAGGTCGCTAGTGTTGTTTTGGGTTGTCTTGGGTTATGCCTTAGCGTGTGGAGGATTTGTTTGCTTGCTGGCGGACGGGGGATCGCTGTCGGAGTGCTATCGTGTGGAAGATGGTTCCTCTTTGTCTTATGTGAAAGCTTGTGGAGGGAACGAAAAGATAGAAGTTTCGGAAACCAAGGGAGGACTTTGGAGGAGCTCAAATCCTTTTTCTTTTTTTCACTCTTAACTTGAACAGCTGCTTGTTTAGCTCCCCTAGTGATTACCTTTTCTGACTTTCTTGTTCTTTTCTCTCATTCTACTTAGCTCTTGTATACTTCCTGTGTACTAGGGTTGCGCTTTTCTGTGCTTTTTGATATATATAACATTACTTATATATAAAAAAAAAGTATTAGCTATCAAAGTTTTGGCCTGTCATCCGTTATTTAGAAGCAAAACAAATTAATGATCAGCAAATGGTAGATGAATTTGTTGACATGTCCCAGTCTCAGGTGGGGGTGGGGGGTGGGGGAGATACTAGTCACAAAACATTAAGCTACACTTGAAAACGTGAAGGTTCTCCGTGGAGCCATTTTAGTTGTGTGCGAAGTAAACCCCTCTACAGCCTGCTACAACATCATACATCGTCATATTAACTGGAGTGAAGAGGAGCAGGGAATAGGGATAGATGACTATCTTGCCTCAATTCTCTGGAGCTACTGAGTGATCCCAGTGGGTTAGCAACAAACAATATGGAGCAATTGAAGAATAGGTAAGTTAGTTGATTTCACAAGTACTTGATTATCTTAGGATTAAAATGTGGTTGGTATTTCTAGTGATATTCATTTAGTGGAGTTTGTTCTCTAGAGTTGTGCACCGACTTCGTCGAAGTTGGAAATGCCCTTCCACTTTCTGCCTTGGCCAGAGTTGGAAGAGTTGGAAAACCCCTGACGAAGCTTCCAACGGAGGTGATTTTGAGCAGAAGTGTTGGAGGTACTTCTTCATCTTAGATGAATCTCATTTTTGGAACCTACACAATGGTGGAGATGGTGTTGGCTGAAGAGATTTGAGAGAGTAGCTGAGCAGGGGCTGTGGGGACATGGGGTAGGTTTTTGGGCCTTTTGGCTGAATGAGATGAGCATATATACCAAAAGATCCCATGTCTTAGCTGATTTCTAAAGTTATGTACAAAACAATGCCGTTTCAGTTACTTCTTTCTTTTCTTTTTCTTTTTTTTTTTTTAAAAATTTTTTTTTTTAAAATTTTTTTTTTTTATTATTATTTTTTAAAACTTAGATTTAATAATCAGGTTGGAATTAATTGGAATTTTTTTACCTATTCCCAACTTCCTATCTGACTTTTGTCGGAAATGAATTTGGACTCCTGACTTCTGGCCCAATTCTTGTCCGAAGCTGAGCTGCCCAAGTCGGAGCCGGGTCGGAAGTTGTAGTGGTATTTTGCACACCCCTATTGTTCTCTCTCATGGGGCAAAACTAAAATGACCATTTGTAGACCATCATTGGTTCCTAACTACAAGAATTAAATAGGCTTTGCAACTGGAAACTACAATATACATTATGAAGATGAGAGTCCAATCTTTTAGTTGTTCAACTGATTTTTGTCTAATTTGCCCATAAAACTGATTTTTTTCTAATTTAATGTCTCCTGGATTAGACATATGCTATTTCTTTTTCCTTCAATTTTTAAAATTAACTGTATGATGTTCATCTCTCATTGGTGCATTTACTTGTAGGTCCAAGCACAAGACGTTCACGTGGGTAATATTGTATGGATCCGGGAGAATGATGAAGTACCGTGTGATCTTGTTTTGATTGGTACTTCAGATCCACAGGGCGTTTGCTATATAGAGGTAAATCTACTGCTCCATATATCATTCTGATTGAGAGTTTGCTTAGGTTGAAGTCATGAGCACTAGACCTTTTTACTTTCACTTACTGATTTTTGTTTTAGTGAATTGGGAAAGTTGTGCTATTAAGTGTTAGCTGATTATACTTATCAAAAAAAAAAAAAAAGAAAAAAGAAAAAAAGTGTACCTGGTTATAGAAAGTAAGGCAGGACAATGAAATTAGAATTGCACCATACTATATTGTTACATCAATTGGAATTCTTGGATGTATGTCTTTCTTTCAGTTTGCCTGTCCTGTGTCAAGTTGAGAAGGTGATGTTTTTTTGCTTATTAATTGCTCTCTAGAAGAATTCTATATTTTGAGAGTGAGTCGCTTCTGATGCTGTTTGCTTTTGGATTAAGGCCCCATATAATGTGGATGTTAAGGATACTAGATTTTGATTGTTTGGTTGGTGGATGTTACGTGTCTAGAAGGAATAGCTTGTATCCTTTGCTCATCATGATGCATGTAATGTTCAAATTTCTTTTTTTGAGCATCATTGCTTTCTAATGCCATATAATTTGAAAATATAAAAGACTCCAAAATACACCTAGAGAGGGGGTTGAATAGGTGTTTATCAATAATAATGTGGAATTAAAATTAAGAAGCATGAAGCAATCAATCACCAAAATATGTAAAAGTAAATCATAGAGATACAGATATTTTGGTGACAAAAAGGAAACCTTTCAGAAAACTCTCTAAAAGTAAAACCTTTCTAGGGCTGCCAATTTTAGGAAATCACTATAAGAAAATCCAGATTACAGGCACAAGGACACTTACAACCCTTTACAACTCCTAGGCTTTGTAAGATCAACAAGCTTCCCGCTTGTCTCCTAGCTCGACAATCTTTTTGTAGTGATTCTTCTTTATTAGATCCTCCGATAGGCTTTTTATCGTTGATGAACAAAGCGGTTTCTCAAACACAGCAACACTTTTAAGAGAAAATAGCTCTGAAACTTTGAATACAGATAATCCTCTCTTAGCACAATATAGCAATATAGAATTTGCCTTCTCAGTTGCTTAGAAAAATTGTGCTCCACAGAGTCCTATGTATAGGCAACTGAGAATTAGGTTTCCTTGCTGAAGTAGAAAACCTTATTATGGAAAAATCTGTGGCAGTGTTCAGACAGCTGACAGCCACCGTTCAAATGAAACTAGGGTTTTGTAGAAGTACAAGCTGAAGTTGCACTTATCGAAAAAAAAAAAAAAGTCTGAAGTTGGAAAACCATAATGTGGCAACAGCATACTGCTGTTTGGATGGAACTGATCACTGTTTGAACGTGGCTTCACACGTTTGAACAGACTTGCGAATGTGCAGCAAATGAAGCTCTCGGGTTTTACTATGTACTTTATCCGTTCGGACAGTCCAGCAAACGTATAACGAACAGAGCTCTTGGGTTTCACTATGTAATGCAGCTGTTCGAACCCAGCAAACACTCTTGCAAATGAAGCTTCAACTTAGAAGAAATTACATTTTTGGATGCCGAATCAGCCAACCTAAAAACTAACATAATCAACCACTAAAGTTTGAAAGTAGCGAACAACTATTCCTAAGTGGCTGGCTTAAGTTGTATGATCCTTGGTTTTGGTGGCATTTCCATCAGCCCTAACCTTCGAATCTCCTTGGGGTTCAAACAATTCCTTAGAGCCAACCCGCCAGTGACTTGATCTGTGTGGAGGGGGCGCTTTGCATGGGTCTGAAGTTTATCTGACATGGGTGAGTACATGAAATGACCCTGCCTTGGAGGGGTTCCTCCTCATAGAATAAAAAGAAATAGAAAGTAGCAAACAACCACAATTACTTTTTCTTTAATAAGAAAACAACCACAATTACATGGTGCTTTATTGTGCAATCAATATGGATTTTAATGCTTCTTTCTGGCTTCTGCTTATCAGCAAAGGCGTGAAAGACCTTATTTAGACCATTGTTTCATTAAGATTGTCTAAGTAAAGTGTGACAGCAGTAATTGGCCTGGACCTGGATGTGAACCCTAAATTTGGTGGAGCATGTTGGAACAGGATTAATGCTGCTATCTGTTCTTGTTATGCCGTCTAGCCTGTAATTTGTATTTGTTAGGTTCTGTTGGTTAGATGGATAGTGCTAGAGAGTTTCAAAAGTAGTAACTTTCAGTGATGTTACATTTCTTCTACATTTGGTTTGTGTCATAGTTGCTCTTTTTCATCTGATTGAGAAACTCTTGGCTGGCTTGTAGATTAAACTGTGATTGACAAGGTCATAGCTAACTATATTCTAGGATGATTAGATTGCAACTTGGGTATTTTTGGGTTGAGCTAAGAATCATCTGATCTCAACCCAAATTAAGTTGCTGCCATCCAAGTTAAAATGAAGCGTAGGGCAGAATTGTGCTTGTTCATTTTATTTTGTGGCCAGGCTCTTAGGGTTCCTCTGTTGTTTGTTATTATTATTTTTATGTTCTCTTATACCTCATATCTTCTGACAAATTTACAGAGTCCTGCAATATCTGAGAAAAGATAAATTGTTTATATTCCCATACCCTTGAATATAACTGAGTGGAGTCCCTATATGTTATGTTGTGAAGGATAGTATTGGGGTTTCTTTTTGATTGGGATGTCCTTTTGAACATTTCAACATGTTTTGCAGACTTCTGCCCTAGATGGTGAAACTGATTTGAAGACAAGGGTTATACCTTCTGCTTGTGTGGGAATAGATTATGAACTATTGCACAAGATCAAGGTAAGTTTTTAGTAACTCATTAATGTTGGTAATTTACCTTCATATTGCAACCTTGGTGATTATAATGTTCTTGCTCTCATTCTCTCTCCTTGACAGGGTGTTGTTGAGTGTCCTAGCCCAGATAAGGACATTAGGAGATTTGATGGAAATCTTAGGTTGTTCCCCCCATTTCTTGATAATGATGTGTGCCCTTTAACAATAAAAAACACAATTCTTCAGTCATGTTACTTGCGGAATACAGAGTGGGCTTGTGGAGTAGCTGTATACACAGGTATGTTTTTATGTATAAGAAACTTCAAGGCATAGCAAACAACATATTAGTTTGTTTCTTATGTGTGCCCCATATTTTTTTATCCTTTTTTGAAAATTTAAAAAACTGGAAAAAAAAACAGTAAAACGAAAGGTTAAAAATGGTTACATAAACATCAAAATGCATTCACCTGGTATTTCTTTGACAAAGATAGGAGCAAAATAAGCATGCAATATTAGAAGTTTCGCATAGCAGTGAGGCAGGCAGTTGGGCTACTTATTTGGACCTATCTTAGCGGGACAAATTTAGTATTGACTTATTCTTGTCTTGTTATGGCATCAGAGGTTTAAACGGTTTGGTGGTTTAGGCTTTTCATCCTTTTATTCTTGGTTGTTTGTGACCATTTAGACTAATGATGCGGTAGGGGTCAAATTTCTCTGCCTGACTCTCTTTTAGGAAGGAGTTGGGATGTGTTTATTCAGATTCCAGTCAATTTTGTGTAGATTCTAAGGAGCTTTTGTAGGTATGCTGTATCAGATCAGACCTAATAGGGCATACTTCCTATGTCCGGAGATTATTGCCTGGGTTTTGGTCAAGAATGCACATTTATGATTTTCTGATAAGGTACTTACAGAAAAAGAATTTTGTATACAGGTTAGTTTTAAAAAGAATAAATTGTGAAGGGATGCTGCTTCCTTGCCCTTTTATTATTTTATGAGTTGTTATTAACGTAAACAAATGAGCAAGATATTACCAAAGAAAAAGAACAAAATGACTGGGGTTGCTGGTTGCTATTTTCTGTTGACCTGTTGGATGTTGCAAAATATTCTGAAACAGAAAACTTGTATAATCTAATGCTGTCTAACTTGGACTCTAGCTACTGTCAACATGACAAATACATATTCTTTTCATTGCACCTTTTCATTTTTCAAGCAAGTAATATATGTCCTGAATCATAGTGACAATTTCAGTACCTGAAGAAGTTTGGGGTTGTTTAGCATTGGATGCATGCAACCTCTAGAGAAGTTAAAAATTGCTGTGGGTGGCTTGGAGCAATTTCTGAACCCCATGAGTTGCCATGATGTTGTTAAGAGCAGTTGCAGCAATTTCTGGATTTGTAACTTCTAAATTTTCTATTTTTCCAGGCAATGAAACCAAGCTGGGCATGAGTAGGGGGATACCCGAACCAAAGCTTACAGCTATGGATGCCATGATTGACAAGTTGACTGGAGCTATATTTGTTTTCCAGATTGTGGTTGTTATTGTTCTAGGCATAGCTGGTAATGTTTGGAAGGACACAGAAGCAAGGAAGGTATGTCACAACTAACCTCTTGTTTCATATGCAGTTAAATCTGTTTTATGTGCACTTGATGCCATTTTTAGATAAGAGTTTGCATGTATTTCAGGGATGTATGGTATTTGTCTTTCTTGTCCGCTCAGCATTTCAATTATCCATTATAACATCCTCATTGAACCTTCCTCTGTTGAAGACTTGTCCCTGATAGCAAGCATTTATACTGCTGCTTGTTGAATAGAGACTTGTTAGTATGTCCTTTAATAAGCTGTGCTATTGATTGTGACGTTGACTAATACCCTGAATTTGTCATTCTTTGGCTTCTGAAAGGACCTATTCACTGCTTCCGTTGAAGTTAATCTTGTAATTTTGAATACAATGATGGATCAAGAATACTGCATGAAATTGCTGGATTTATATTTAATGTTTGCTAGTGGCGTCGCCTTTGATTTTTCTTCTTCTTATTCAACGTGGAGCATAATTTCTGCAAAATGTGGTGGGTTTAGGAATGAATACTTTAGCCGAAAAAAATGTTTCATGCATACTGCATTAATTTTGTAAAAGTGATGATCTATTGTTGTGAGCACCAACATATTTAGCACTTGGTTGAATTCTGTTGACTGATATCATATATCTTTTTTCTTTAGTTGATTGACCTAAATAAATAAAAAGTATCTAAACCATTATTTAGATTGTTAAAAAGTGGGATCATTTAGAATATTCAAGTAAAACGATTTAAAAATTTATTTACCCACCCTGCCATGCTAAATAAATATAAGTTAAAAAGAAAATTCCCATTAGATAAAGATAATGTACTTTATAAGATATGTAAACTGATAAGTTTAAAAGAAATAAAATTGTGGAAGTATTTTTGACATGGCATATCCAAGTACATGTATCCATTTTGTATCCTTGTGCCCTTGTCCCAACTTTTAGATGAGTCAGGCACTTAGACACATAATTCGATGCTCTTACACGAGTCCAAGTAATAGGGAATCAAAGTGAACTGGTTTGTCCTGTGCATGTTGACGCAATCTTGAAGATATAAGTACAGCGACTTTAATTTATTTATTATTCTGGACATTCATTTATTATTTTCTTATTTTTTTTTATTAGTGAAGACTCTCCATCTTTGGAATACTTCTTTTGTTCATTTTTTTTTTCTTCCCTCTTGATTTAGTTTCCTTTACTTCTATGCGACTCTTGATTCATGTCATTATCTAGAAGCACATTGTCCTTCTACTTGAAATCTGAAATTTTAGATGAGTTTGATATTTAGTATTTTCATGGATTGAACTTTTATCTTCAAACATATACCCACTTTCATTTTTTTTATCTTTTTTTTTTGAAGCAATGGTATGTAGAATATCCGAACGAAGGCCCATGGTTTGAACTGTTGGTTATCCCTCTTCGCTTTGAGCTTCTGTGCTCTATCATGATTCCCATATCAATTAAGGTAAGATATTGCATATCATGCTAACAATCTTAGATTGTCTACATTGTCATTATCATGGTTTGGCATGTTTGCTATTATTATATTTTAATCTGAAGCTAAATGATATTTGACAAATTCAGCAATATGAGAGTAGTTCTTTGGAGTTTGGAGAGTATAAAGCTAGAGAGTGAGAGATAGGGAGAGAAGGATGTTAAATCATTATTTTTCCTAAAAGTTTAAGTTGATAGAAAGAGATAAATTTAATCATTTAATCAATGCTTTAACAGATGGCGATCAATTTTTGTGGTCTTAATGAAATATCACTCATGTTGAAGTTCCTCTCAAAGCTATAATTTTTATATTGGATAGGTCCTTGGCATTGCATATATTCTTGCTAGTGCTAGATAAATAAAGGGAGACCATGATACTAACTTGCAAATTGTCAATTAGACGATTTTGCTCCGTGTATGTTTGTTTAATGATTGATTTTCAGGATCATTATGAGGTTGAGTATAGATGTGAAGTACAATCATACCTAGTAATAGGAAAAACTGAAGTGTTTTACTTCTGCAGGTATCTCTGGATCTTGTGAAGAGCTTATATGCAAAATTTATTGATTGGGATAACCAGATGATTGACCGAGAAAGTGGTACTCCAGCCCATGCAACAAAGTAAGTGTTATGAGGTAAAAGTTCCAATGAAGTTAACTGTAAGAAAAATGTAGTTATGTTGCATATATCTTTAAGAGGTTTTTGTTATATGTGGCAGTACAGCAATAAGCGAGGACCTGGGACAAGTTGAGTACATTTTAACTGACAAAACTGGTACCCTAACTGAAAATAAAATGATCTTTAGAAGATGTTGCATCAATGGTGTTTTCTATGGGAATGAGAGTGGGGATGCATTGAAAGGTTTGGTTTTTAACTTTGCAGCAATGGAGCTCTTCTTTATTTTCTGTCACATGTACCTGTTGCATTGCAAACTTTTTTCCATCCACCACGTAAATGTACTGAAATAAAAAAAGGGGAGATATAGTTAAGTCAATATTACTCCTAGATATGTTTTTAAGCTAAGTTATTTGTACGCCTTATATTGAGTGACCTGTTTGGATTCCTGTCATGAAGGGTGCAATACTGTTTCAGAATATAAAATAACACAAGGTTCTTTGTTGTGGTTCACATTACAGCCAGATTTGAGTTTCGTATTTCTGTTCCAAGTAGAAAGTCTATATATGAAGTTGGATCTTTTGTTTTATTTTCAACCCCAAGCACTTTTTGTTTTTGTTTTTTCTTGGATAAGTAATTGGTGGTAATTTAAGTCAAGCATTGCTGTGTTAATCTTATGCTGTGGCCTTTGGTTATGCTTAAGCTTTTCATTGTTTCTTTTTGATTCTTTGTTCAACCAGTTTCCTTTCACCAAATTTCATAGTCTTTGTTTTTGTAGGATTGAGTCACTTGACTACTTGCTTCACATGAACATGTTGACTTCTCTGGATTATGAGCTTGAATTTGTCACTTTATAATGCCTTTATTTGTCTATCCAACAAACATAACAGATAAAAACCAATTTTATATAAATATGCAGGATTTTTATGCTAATGCATTAATTCATCAAGCTTAGCTGTTTATTTACTTTTGTATTTTCTTGATTCTCTTGTATTTGTGTGTCTCAAACATCTAGAAACTATTTTAGATTGCAAAACTTTGTCTTCTGATCAGTTCCATGTTTTCACACACAGATGTGGAGCTGCTCGATGCTGTTTCCAGTAGCTCTCCAGATGTTATACGTTTTCTTACGGTTATGGCAATATGTAATACAGTTATACCAATACGAAGGTGTGCATAGCTTCATTTTGTGGTTAAATTCTTGCAGGATTTTGAGATTTACCCCAGATTCAAATCATGGAAAGTTTTCATTTAGTGTATTTTAGGGTTTTTTTTTTTTTTTTTAATAATTTAATTTAATTTTTTTAAGTAAATCAATTCATTAAAAGCACAAAGGGTTTTAGGGTTGCAACCCTTTGCGCTTTTAATCTTTTCAAAAAATTAAAAGCGCAAAGGGTTGCAACCCTAAAACCCTAGTGTGTTCTAGATTTACATGCCATATTTCATAGTCTTGAAATCTTTCCTGTCTGGTTCTTCTGTTGCCTATAGCAAAAGTGGAGATATATTGTACAAGGCACAGTCTCAGGATGAGGATGCTCTTGTTCGTGCTGCTGCTCGGTTGCATATGATTTTTGTAAATAAGAACGCTAATATTCTTGGTAAAGTCATTTGCTTTTGGCTGTCATAGAAAGACGGTGCTCATAGTGGGGTTAATGATACAGTTCACATAACTATATTGCAGAGATCAAGTTCAATGCTTCAACAATTCAATATGAAGTCTTGGAGACTCTCGAGTTCACTTCTGATAGGAAAAGAATGTCTGTAGTTGTGAAAGATTGCCAGAATGGAAAGATCTTCCTTTTGACAAAAGGAGCAGATGAATCTATTCTGCCTCATGCATGTGCTGGTAACCCCCACCTATTGTTGCTTTTTATTTCTCTTCCACATGGACTGTAGGGAAACATTACAAGATGTGCAGTTAGGAAGTTCCTTCCAAACTTATGTTCCATATGAGAAACATAATTTATTATGTATTATGTAATTTATTATTGAACGGTTTGCTATATTGAATCACTGCTATTTGGTTAGTGAAAGTTCATGTGTAATGACCCACTAAAAGCAATAGTCACATTTGGGCTATCACTTGAAAGGACTATTTTAAGTTATAATTGAAGCTCCTTAGAATCAATTATAAAACTTAGTCTCACCTAGTTACCAATGTGAGACTTAGCACTCACAAACACCTTTATAATCCACCCACTCAATATGGGACTAACTTCCTAGAGTGTCTCATAACGTGTGTTCTAACATGTGGAAAGCTTGAATTCTCTCTCTCACTCTTGAAGTTGATAAACTCTCTTACATTAGGAACAGAATAGCAAATACCATTTTATCTAAATAAATTGGGTCAGAAATCTTTGGTAAGCAGCAATGTTGCTGGTGTTTATTCTTTCTGAGAAACGAAATGAATGAGTCATTAAAATTCATACAGTGCTGTCTGTTTCAGTCTGTCCTAGGTTTTATATAAGTTCAGAACTCTAATTCTGTTGCTTGGGCTTTGCGGTTGCAGGCCCCTGCATGGGTGCTGTTGAAAGTGTTGTAATCTGCTGCATAATCCGATTGCTTTTATGTTGCATTCTTGTTGGAGATTTACGGTAATACATCAGAACAAATAATAGGGAACAAAACCCAAAGTAAAGAGGCTTTATGATTCTTGTATGATTAATGGATTATCAACTATTAAGTGGTAGCCAAATACTGATTTTCGAACTGTTAATGTAATCACTTGAACAAGCTCTTCACATGTGTTTCTCCCAAAGGGGAAGTTATTGAATTCACCCATGGGAGGGGAGGGATTTCGGAGGATAAGGCTTACCTCAGATTGTGTAGTCTACTTTTACCCTTTTGACCAAAACATACATTTCATGCATTTGCATGACTTATTCTTTTGCAATGGAATCAGTTATGCTGATTAGTACATATTTATTTGCTTTCTATACCAATCTGGCTCCTCTATTGACTTGTTAGAAAAGAAAAAAAATAAAAAAGGTGCCTTGTTAGGTCTCGCTAGGCATGAATATTGTGTGAAGATTCTAAAGGTGGATTCAGGATAGTAATTTATTGATTACTTAGCTGAGAATACCCTGCTATTTGTACTAGTTCTAGAGAAAATATCAACTAATCAATATCACTTTGATGACCCTGACTTCAGGACAGCAAACAAGGGCAGTTATCGAAGCTGTGGAACATTATGCTCAATTGGGGCTGCGTACACTATGTTTGGCTTGGCGTGAATTAAGGGAAGATGAATATCGAGAATGGTCTTTGTTGTATAAAGAGGCTAGTAGCACCTTAGTTGATAGGGAGGTAAAATGTGCTTCTCAATGTACTAGTTTTTTTTTTGTTTTTTGGTATATATATATATATATATATATTTTTTTTTATCGGTAAAAATCAATATTATTAAAAGCGCAAGGGGCACAACGGTATATATATATATAATACACACACACACACACACACACACACATCTATATATGTATACATATATGTATGTATGGTGTATGACACACATGTATTTGTATGTGTGTGTGGATAGATAGATAGTTAGGTATATCCAATTATATCAACATTTGCTTCCCTCAATCTGCCAACTTTTGCAGTGGAGAATTGCTGATGTTTGCCAAAGGTTAGAACATGATTTGGAAATTCTTGGGGTCACTGCAATAGAAGACCGTCTACAGGTGAATCTCTGTAGTTGGACAGTTGAAGTCTAACTTTCAGAAGCAATGTTGATTTCCTAGTTTATCCTCTTCTAAATGCTGACACGCGATTTATAATTTAGGATGGTGTACCAGAAACAATAGAAACACTAAGAAAAGCAGGAATAAACTTTTGGATGCTGACAGGAGACAAGCAGAATACTGCCATACAGATTGCTCTCTCATGCAATTTTATTTCTCCAGGTAGTTACTAACTTATGGTATTTCCCCTTTTTTCTTTTGAATTTTGAGACATGCTGGTGAATGAGAGAAGCTGTGATCTAAACTATTAAGCATTGTTTGATTCTCTTGTTATAAGGCTTGACCTGTTGACTTTAAGTATTGGGTGTCTACTCTTCTGTCCATCCATCTCCCTATTTGTCACACAAATTGTGTCTGTTTTAACTTGTCCCTAGGGTACAGCAGCAAATTTTCTATTTTTGATGATTTTTTTTTTTAATTTTTTAATTTTTAGATAATAATTAAGTTTATGAAAATTGAGAACTTGGCCTAAAACTTCGAAGGACTATGTGACATCTAGCTGAGTTTTTAATGCCCCCTCGTATTATGGTTTGAAATATTGCCCTGGAACAAATTGTCCTTAAGCTTAACATACTCTTTTAGTTGGTGTTCTAGGCGTGGAACTTTTAATGTTCTATTTTCCAGCACTTCCCTCTTATTTCTTTTTGGTAGTGTTTTTTCTTTTTTTTGGGTGGGGGGTGGGAAGGTTCAGGGTGTGGACCAGGTAGAGTTTTTCTCTTTCTCATGCATGCATGTATGAATATGTGATCTAGATGGTACTTTTGCTTCTAGTTTAACATGTACTGCATTATGTATTGGAATGATTGAATCTTCTCATTAGATATAAATAATTATACAACATTATCAAGTATGCATATAAAATCTTTTGTATTTTTTTTTTTCTGTGATTTGACAGAGCCAAAAGGTCAACTGCTGTCAATTGATGGAAAAACTAAAGATGAAGTTCGTACAAGTTTAGAGAGAGTTCTACTTACAATGAGGATAACAGCGTCAGAACCTAAGGTATAGCTTATACACTTTGTCAATCAAAAGTTCAAATTAAGTCATGGGCTCTTTGCTTCGATTTACATTTTGGAGCTATTTTATTGAAAATCTAAGTAATTTATTAGTGAATGAATAATTGATGTTTCTGTATTCTAATAATTGATTGCTGTATGAATTGGATCTGAATCTAATAAACATGTGAATCATAACATAGTGAATGGAATTGGGTACATATTGGTTTGTGTGCAACATTCTGATCAGGGGGCAAAATTGTTTATACCAACATTCAACATATATAAGATAATCCAGTGGGTGCTTGGAAACAACCTAGATGGGTTTGAGTTGGGACTCATGGTCCTTGATTTCAGGTTGTGCTTTTGAGATAATAGGTGTCACTTTATTGATGTTTTGAACTGTCTACATCCTGAGCAGTGAGAGGTGCTGAAAGTATTCAGAGTTCATTGTACTATGATGATCATTTTTAAGATGGCTGAATTCATGTACAATGGAACAGGAAAGCTCCAATGTTGAAGGGATTCCTTACATCTAAAACCTTTTTTTTTTTTTTTTTTTCTCTCATAAGGAAAGATGGAAGGTCTTACATATTCAGCTGGAAAATTTTTCTTACCCTATGTCGAAAAAAGCCTATTAAAACCTTGTCCATCCAATTATAAATGTATCATTTAAAGGAGCATTTGTAGGTTTGATGACCAAGTCTGGGTGCTTGATAAGTGATGGGGTGATTAACGTACTGGATGTAACGTAAATTTTATAAACAAAGTTGTGGGTCCTAAAAGACCAGTTCCACAATTGTATAAGTATCAATGACATTTTTTTTTGCCTCTCATTTATCGGATGGAAGTTCTCAATGACTAGAAGGAAGTTGATAAATGGTGGGGGATGTATGGTTTGATGTTGTGGAGGAAGGTTTTAATACTTTTGTGAAATTAGTAGCTGAATTTTCTTTTCTAGTAATAAAAACTCATACAAGAGGCAGGCATCTGAAAATGCGTTTTGATAATAAAAAAATAAAAAATTTGCACAGAACCCATGACATTTTTCTTTTTTTGGGACAATGAATCTACGCGGAAAATAAAATCTGGGGATTTTCGAAGGAAAGATCACCATTCTTTAGAGTTTCTGTAGACAGTGGTGTTTCAATTAAACCATTACTTGTGCTTCATCAAACTCTGCTCCTGCTAATCCTACCTTTAGTGCAACAGTAACACATATTTCCTTAAGCAATCCTCTCTTTCTACATTTGTTAGGCTGTATGGTTGTTTGTTTTCCTTTTCCCCTTTAGTGGGCTTTTTTTTTTTTTTTTTTTTGAAAGTTATTTTTCCAATGAAGACTTGTATATTATATATGTCGAGGGAGGTGGGGATAGACTCTCTTTTTATGTTATAGAAATTTAATTACTTTAGAATCATAAGAGGCACTATATCGAATACTGCCCCGCTCTAAAACAGGCTTGCCTATATTGCATTTTTATTTGTGGAAGATATAATATATTGAAGTTGTAATTAATTTGAGTATGATTAGCAAGGTGGTGATGGTTATCTTGGTCGTTGCATTTTTAAGGTAATTGAGCAGGAAAATTATTCTTGTATAGTCTTTAAGCAAGCTGTGCTTTGTTTAGCGTAATTTTTTTCTTCTAATGTGTCTTTGTTAGTGCCTCCAATTAGAAGTTATAATAATCAGTTGTTTCATTTTATGCCATTTTTTAAGCAGGATGTGGCATTTGTTGTTGATGGTTGGGCTCTTGAAATTGCACTTACGTATTATCGGAAAGCTTTTACTGAATTAGCAATATTGTCGAGGACTGCCATATGTTGTCGTGTGACGCCATCACAAAAAGCACAGGTGGGCCCATCAAACTTTTCTGTTTGCTCTCTTTTATTTTCCTCCTACCTATTTTGGCTTGTTAAATTCAGTTTTTATCTGCATACAATTTGAGTACTCTGTATTTAAAGATTTCTTAATCTGTTTTTATTCTTTTTTCTTGCTCATATAGTTTGTCTTTTTTTCTCCTCTCCACTATTGAGGTTTTCTGCTGTACTAATGTGACTATAAGATGGATTAAGCTTCAAATAGATGATGATTGTGAACTAAGGCAATCAAAGGGTTTAAATTCCACATAAAGTCTAAGACCAGGACTCTCCAGATCTTCGAACCTAAAAAACCATCCCAAGAAAAACAATTCCACAGATGTCCCCAAGATGTTTAAATTTAATTGTCAAGAGAAGGTATAAACCCTATGCTCTGATACCATGTCAATAGGTTTGCAGCAAGAAGTTTAGAGAGATGGGGAGGCTAATTCTGTGTATTATTCAGTTTGTTCTAACACTAATAAATTACTGTTGAAAAACTGTTATGGATGGTCAATTGATCATGTCTAGTAATGATCAACATACCCTAAAGCATAGATGGAAAATGAAGTTTAGACCAATTGATTATATGGTGTATAACTCTAACTTCCTGTTCTACTGTTTTGTAGCAAGAAAAAGCATGATATATACAACATTACTTATAAAAAGAAAAAAGAAAAAAAGGGGTGAAGAAAAAGCATGAAAGATTTAAAAAAAAAAAAAAAAAATAGAACATGATTTTTCTTCTAGTTATGGATTGGCCATGAATGTATCATTGCAAGTTTTGATACTAATGCTTAGACGCTGCAGCTTGTTCTTGAATAACTGATTGCTGAAAATTTTGAAGATTTTAAGTGGATGGCTGCTATGTTTTGCTTCACTTGCACTTCTTTGCTTGATTCTTGGATGTTCTAAATATCAGATTTTTTTTTTTTTTGATAAATCAGAGAATTTATTAAAAGCGTGAGGCGCAACCCTTAGTACACTGGGGGTATACAAAGGGAACTAGGGGGAGAAAAGGGAGAGAAAATCAGAAAAACTAATCACCCTCGGAGCCAACCATCCCGCTGTCCAGGAGAAGAGAGTAAAAAGAAAAAAGTGGATAAGTTCCTCAATGGACCTCGAGGAGTCCTCGAAACATCTAATGTTTCACTCACTCCAAATACACCACATAATACAGAGAGGGACCATTTTCCACACAACAACGCTTCTGGACCGACCACTCGACCACCAGCTAACCAATAACTCCTTGACCAAACTAGGCATAACCCAACAAAGACCAAACCGGGCGAAGAAGGCATTCCACAAAGCTCTCGCTGACCCACAATGGAGAAGAAGATGATGAACTGACTCCTCATCCGCTTCACATAAACAACACCTATTCACCACCACCATACTCCTCATCCTCTTTCTTATAGGGTTTGCTTCTTCTTTTTTGCCTTTTTGTGTGTTATTCCCATGTTAAAAAAAGGAAACAAATTTGAAGATTTTTAAGACTCAGTTGACCAAGTGCTTTCAATCTCTTGTTACTGCATCCTCTATATCAGGTGTATTGCTAAGATCTTCTATATCTAAATGATCTTGAAAGGTTTCTGAATCATGCTCGTTACATGCTATGACTATTTTTATTGTGGAAAAGAACCAATTTCAGGAGATTGTTGTACTTATAAACAAACTGTAAAGGTAACCGTTTCAGTCCAGTGATGTGGACATTTAATATTTATGATATTAATTTTTGCAGCTTGTGGAGCTCTTAAGATCATGTGACTATAGAATATTAGCTATTGGGGATGGTGGGAATGATGTGAGGATGATACAACAAGCTGATATTGGTGTTGGCATTAGTGGACGAGAAGGACTCCAGGCAGCAAGGGCAGCTGATTATAGTATTGGGAGTAAGTTAATGTATAGCAGTCCATGCATGCTTGCTTGTGTTGAGTGCATATCTGTATGAGAAAGTTAATTTAGATAGAATCTTGGAGGCATTTGCCTTTATTGAACTTTGATAAATTTTTTTTTTTGATAAGTAATGTGAATTTTATTAAAAGCGCAGAGGGGCGCAACCCTAAAAAAATATATATACAAAAAAACTTCTACGAAATATACAAAGGACACATATGCAAAAATTCTTCAATTGTTGGTATCTCATTACGGTAATGAGCCATCATCCACCCATGTAGCATAGCAATCATATTCTTTCTCACCTCATCCACCGAACACTCCTTATCCTCAAAAATTCGTGCATTCCTCTCCCTCCATATGCACCATATGACGCACAACGGAGCCATCCTCCAAATAACTCTAGATAGATCCCTCCCACCCCCTTGACTTCAACAAGCAAACAAATCTATGACCTTTTGCGGCATCACCCACTCCACACCAAACAAAGTAAATACATAATGCCATAAATAAGTTGCCACTTCACAATGAATCAATAAATGATCTACAGATTCCCCATTCTTCTTACACATACAACACCATTCCACCACTATAATCCTTCTCTTTCGCAAGTTGTCATGTGTCAAAATTTTCCCAAGAGCTGCGTTCCACCCAAAGAAAGCCACTCGCAATGGCACCTTGCATCTCCAAATACTCTTCCATGGAAACACCTCGTTCGTTGGGTTGGACAAGATCTTATAGAATGATTTCACCTCAAATATCCCTTTTTTAGAAGGGAACCACCGAATACGATCTACATTACCCTGTGATATCTTACATGAGTACAACAATTCAAAGAAAGATGATATCACATCCATCTCCCAATCTTGAATAGCACGAACAAAGATGACATTCCATTCAACAACTCCATTCCTCCATATAAAATTATCCTTCACCCATGCTTCTTTGTATCTTGTCTGAAACAAAGAGGGAATGCCTGCTGCAATGGCTGATTTCCACACCATGTGTCATGCCAAAATCTTATTTTCGAACCAATCCCCACTTCAAACCTCACATTTTCTGCAAACAAATCCCACCCCCGTCTTATGTGCTTCCACAAACCTACACCAAAAGGCCCAGAAACCTCCTTTGAAACCCACCCACCATCTTGTTCTTCATACTTCTCTTTGATTATCTTATACCAAAGTGCCTCACTTTCTGTCGCATATCTCCATAGCCACTTTCCCAACAAGGCTTTGTTGAACTTAAGAACATTTCGAATGCCAAGACCACCAGCCCGTATAGGACGGCAAACTTGGTCCCAATTAACAAGATGCATTTTCGGTTCATCTCCCATTCCTCCCCATAGAAAATCTCTTTGTATCTTCTCAATCCTATTAGCCACACTCACAGGGATTGGAAATAAAGATAAATAATAAGTTGGAAGATTAGACAACGTACTCTTTATCAATGTTACCCGGCCTCCTTTTGATAAGCACAATTTATTCCAACCTGCCAGCCTCCGTTCCATTTGCTCCGTCACCTCATTCCACATCGAAACAGCCTTATATGCAGCCCCTAGCGGCAACCCCAAATATTTCATGGGCAAATTTGCCACTCTACACCCCAGGTATGCAGCCAAGGTCCCAATACTACCCACTTCCCCTACAGCCACCAGTTCTGATTTTCCAAGATTCACTTTCAGCCCCGAAACAGCCTCAAAGCATAATAGGATTAGACGCACATAACGAATTTGCTCCGGACATGCTTCACAGAAAATTAGCGTATCATCGGCAAAAAGGGAATGAGAAACCACCAAATCTGAAAACACCCTTTCTCCCACAGAAAAACCAGCTATCAAACCTTGCTCTACTGTCGCATTCACCATCCTACTCAAAGCCTCCATGACCATCACAAACAATAATGGTGATAGTGGGTCCCCTTGCCGTATTCCCCTTGAACTATTGAAGAATCCTTCCGGGGAACCATTTACTAAGATGGAGAACCTAACCGATGATATACACCACTCTATCCATTCCCTCCATCTCTCTCCAAAACCACATCGTTTCAACAAATACAGCAAGAAACTCCAATTGACATGGTCATATGCTTTTTCTAAATCCAACTTACAGATCACACCTGGCGTACCTGAACGCATACGAGCATCCAAACATTCATTTGCTATAAGCACCGAGTCTAATATTTGACGACCCCTAATGAAAGCATTTTGAGAATAGGAAATGAGCTTGCCCAGAACTGTTTTCAATCTATTGGCCAGCACCTTGGAAACAATTTTATACATTCCTCCCACCAAGCTAATAGGCCGAAAATCCTTCATCTCCACCGCATCTACCTTCTTTGGAACCAAAGACACAAAAGTAACATTCAAACTCTTCACTAATTGCCGTCTGCGATAAAATTCAGCAAAAACAGCCATGACATCATGTTTCACCACCGCCCAACAAGCTTGGAAAAAAGCCATGGTAAACCCATCCGGTCCCGGTGCCTTATCCCCATCCATGCCCTTCACCACTTCCCAAACCTCCATTTCCTCAAAATCTCTTTCCAACCAAGTTTTCTCTTCCTCATCGATGGACGAAAAAACTTGATTGTCCATTCTAGGGCGCCAATTACTTTGCTCCGTATATAAATTTCGATAAAATTGCACAATATGCTCTTTTACCTCGTTCGGATCGTGGGACATAACACCATCGATACACAAAGTCTCTACCCGGTTATTCCTGCGATGAGAATTGGCCACCTTATGAAAAAATCGAGTATTGCTATCCCCTTCCTTAAGCCATAGTGCTCTTGATTTTTGTCGCCAATGAATTTCCTCATACAACAAAGTATTCTCCAGCTCTCTAGACATATCCGCCATTTTCACCTTTTCATCCTCCATTAGTCCCCTATTCTCTGCCACAACATCCATCTCTTGTATACCTTCCAACAACTCTTTTTTTTTCCTCCCAATATCACCAAATACCTCCCCATTCCATTTTTTCAGATCCAGCTTGAGAGATTTCAACTTATTAGCCAAGACAAAGGACGGTAAACCCTCAAATGAATATGATAAATTTGATAAATTTGAGCTTTTCATTTATAGCATTACCAATATCCTTTAACATACTCTTGAGGTGTTATATTTCTGTAAAGGATTCTGGAACGCAAATTGTTAGTGGCTATTCTTATCAGTTTTGCATATGAACATCCTTGATGCTCCTTTAAAGTTTCGATGCTTCTTTCTGAAAAATTAAATATTGTTGCAGATTTAAAATGAATTATCCGTAGCTCTATATGCTGATGCCTTTTTGATTTTGAAACACTCCACAAATTTGAGCTAAGACCTGGAAGCATAAGAGAAACTATTCAAGTTTGTATAGAGTAAAAAATTTAAGAAAGACATCATCGGATTATATTATGAACTTGGTATTCATAATCACAAAAAATGATTCCACCCCTGCCATTCCTCCCTCGCCCTAGAACTATATTTTGATTGAGTTGAACTGTATCAACTGTACTTTTAATGGTTAGATTATGACAGGCAGTGATAACATTCACTGTTCTAATGGTTATTACATAACTAAAGCTACTTAGAATTAGTTAGCAAGAGGTCAACAATTAATAATAGTTGCTCAACAATTAATAATAGAGGTCAACAATTAATAACAATCACTGTCTGGGGAGCATATTTCATGCTTGTGGGGTACTACTGGAAATGAAGTTCAATTCGGAATTTCCTGTCAAAACCTGAAGATTTTGTGAATAGGAGATCTAGTGATCCTCAATATTTCATAAACCAAAAAGCGCAATGTCTTTTGCATGATTTAATTTTGTATCACTAATATTTTAGCTCCTTCAAATGCAACCGTTCTTTCTTGGAAGTAAACCTTGCAAGCATTCCTTCTATTTTGGGAATTTGTACTCATTTCAATGAGCCTTAATCCCAACTATTTGGGGTTGGCTACACGGACCCTTTTATGCTACTTGACCATATTTAGGGCCATGTCTCTTGTTATCTCTCAAAAAATTATATAGTTTTTGGGATTCTATGATGGATAAATTTAGAACTTCACTTAGAAAATAATATGAGGATTTATAAATTTTTTGACAGCATAGGATCATTTGCTTTCATCTTATTTCATTCATTCCGTTTCAAATTGAATGATCTCCTTTTTGATCAAGGTCCTTAAATTTTTGTTTCTTGCTTTTTTGAACTAATTGTGCCATGTACATTAGACTGTTGATGTTAGATTTTTTTTTTTAAAAAAAAATTACGTGTATATATTATTTCTTCATTTAATTTTCTGTTCTAAGTGGAGTTTAGTTACAAATGTTGAGATTTAAGACTGCTTTTTGTTTCCAGAGTTCAGGTTTCTGAAAAGGTTGATACTGGTCCATGGGCGGTACTCATACAATCGTACAGCATTTCTGTCCCAGTATTCCTTTTATAAATCCCTACTAATATGTTTCATCCAAATATTGTAAGTTTACGTATAGTGTCCCTTTGTTTTCATGCTTTTCTCTATTCGGTTCATGATAATTTTGCATGCTACAATATTATTAGTGCATTGGACTTTTTTTTTTTAAAACTGATGAGCTGACATTAGAAAATTTTCAGTTTCTCTTTTATTTCAGGTGTCTCTGGAACCAGCCTTTTCAACTCTGTGAGCCTAATGGCTTATAATGTTTTCTACACTAGTATTCCTGTTCTAGTCAGTGTCCTTGACAAAGATCTTAGTGAAGAAACTGTCATGCAGCACCCACAAATTTTATTTTACTGCCAAGCGGGGAGGTTTGATTTTATGGAGTCATCCACCTTGTTTGTTTATATTTCATATATTTGATTCTGTTTTATTTGTTGGAATGTGATCTTGGCGAGTAGCTGTATTAGGAAATTATGCTTCCTGTTGCAATGGTCTTTGAACTGACAAAGTATCATTTTCTAAACAGGCTACTAAATCCTAGCACATTCGCTGGATGGTTTGGGAGATCTCTCTTTCATGTGAGTTCTGTTTGCTGGCTTAGTTTTCTTCTGT
This sequence comes from Carpinus viminea, assembly GCA_013348765.1. Lineage (NCBI taxonomy): Eukaryota > Viridiplantae > Streptophyta > Magnoliopsida > Fagales > Betulaceae > Carpinus > Carpinus viminea. The sequence continues at coordinate 31,825,792 of CP054673.1, forward strand.
AACTATTATTGTTGCACACATGGCTTGTTAGCTTAGTTTGACCATATTTTCTTTCACTTTTGGTGTTCTCTTTTTAATTTCATGTGTACTAGAGTCATTCTCCTTATTTTCTTTGTGCAATTTGATAGATGTTTAAATAAGAAAATTGAATTCTTTCTTTCTCGTTTTTTCTGGTACTACTCTTGTATGCCTCCTGCATACAAAGGGTTTACATCCCCTCTTGGCATTATTTTTTATTATGTTTAATTGCTCATTGAAAAGAAAAAAAAGGTTCATCTGAGATCTATGACTTTAAGATTTTTTTTCCAAGCAATTGCCTATTAATATTATACCCCCCATCCCACTTCGCTAATGTGGCAATACCTGTCGGCCCTTACTAAAAAACAAATTTTCCAAGGGCTTATGGGCACTGCCGCATTGGTCTTGTGGGATGGGGTGAAGTATTTAGCATCTCTTTTTTCCCCTCTCCAATTGGTGTAGAAGCAACTTAAGTTTCTACCCTTATGAGTTGATTTTTTTTTGTTTTTTTTCCTTTTTTTTTTCTTTTCTGAGCTCCTTATGAGTTGATTCACTTGTGAAAATTTTATCCCTGTTCTTCCTGTTGATGCTGGCTGTGATCTGCAGGCAATTGTTGTATTTGTAATCAGCATACATGCTTATGCCTATGAAAAAAGTGAAATGGAAGAGATTTCCATGGTGGCACTCTCTGGATGTATTTGGTTGCAGGCCTTTGTTGTGACATTGGAGACCAAGTAAGCTTCAATCCCAATACCCATAGTTGCAAATGCCTGTGTCACAGTAGTCCTCAACTAAATATGGCTAGTAGTCTTTATTTAGATGCTTTTGATCTCAATAGAAAATTAAGGCCCCGTTTATTTCGATATAAAACATTTTCTGGAAATCACTTTTGGTGCAACTGAAAATCGCTAGTCAACAGAAAATGTTGTTTTGGTCAACGGAAAATTACATCCAAAAATGGAAAAACGACTTAACACTTCAAGAATTAGTGCACCATCCCTCTCTTCTCTTTCTTTTCTCACATCCCTCCCTCTTCTCTCACAGATTTTTCTTTCTTCTCTTCTTCTGATCTTTCTCTCCCCCTCTTTCAAGTTCCATCTACTTTCATCTCTCTCACACCAAATTCATACTAACACCATGTTGATGTATTGGAATTTTTTAATGATATTGTTGTCATTATTATTAGAGGGCAATTATGCAACTGTATTTGTCCTCTCTTTCTAACAAACTCTCCTTTTCTCTCTTATTGTATCTCTACTTCTCTTCCATATTTTTGAACTTGGTATTAGAGCAAAGATCTTGAGATAGAACCCTAACTATACTATAATTTACTCGCCATTTCAATTAAAATACCTCTTGTTGTTTGGTCTTAGACGTGAGAGGTAGTGTTAGAATATTAATTAAATGATTAAATTCACTATATTCTATCAATATAAGATTTTGAAATAAGTTTTGGTTTAACACCACCTCCCTTAATTCCTCACTCTCCAATCAGATTTCCACTACGCTTTGATGGGCTGCTGTAGGCACCCCGACCCTTTCCTGTCAATCAACAACCTCACTGTCAATAAATCTCACCAGAAAAGCAGCCTAACTCAACTGGTTTTAACTGAGTTAGATCTGAGTCACTCAAGCTTTTTCTCATCGCTTTGAGACTTTCCTAGGCTGCTGGATTGCCCTCTCTAGCCTCAAAAGCTGATCTCGCCTGGCTCTTTTCAAGGCATAACTTGCTGGAATCTGATGAACCTTCCAAAATTTGCCTGTTTTTCAAACCTGATCTCCGGGACCAGCTTCTCTGCACCACCTTCACTTCCCTCCTTTCTCCCATTGTTCCCCTCTGTCGCCAGCTGCTCAGTCTTAATGTTTTTGGTATTTTTCAGTATTTACAAAAAAGTTGTTGTAGTGCAAGAGCAACCACTATAAAAATTATCGGTTGGTTTTCTATGTTCCAACTAAACAAGGGAAAATGGATTTATATTGTCTGCAAATATTTTATATGGAAAAGTTTTTCAGAGAGCTATTTGCATCAAAATGAATCCAGCCTAAAATGATGGCTGTGATGGTGTTTCCTCAATCATCACGAATGGAAGACCAGCATTCCTGTAGTTAATTTCTTCCTGTGTAAATCACTGTACATAAGCTTGTAACATATCCACTCATTCATATGGAAACGATTGGTATTGCTCATGATTTGATGTCCCAAAAACCTTGCTTAGAACTTTTTAGAGTTTAAAAATTATTTGAGTTGCTCTTAACTGCTTGAACTTCCGTTTGATACATGCAGCTCCTTTACAATACTTCAATATATTGCCATATGGGGGAATTTGGCTGCCTTCTACGTCATCAACTGGATCTTCAGTGCCCTTCCATCATCAGGGATGTATACAATTATGTTTAGGTTGTGCAGACAACCATCTTATTGGACAACTGTGTTTGTAAGTTTCCCTTTCTGCCTCATGTCCTCACTAACCTAAGAGGCAATCATTTCATTAGTGCAAAGTGTATATTGATGACACTTTTCAAATTCCATTGCAGCTCATAGTTGGCGCTGGGATGGGTCCAATTCTAGCTCTCAAGTACTTCCGATATACATACAGGCCAAGTAAAATCAATATACTTCAACAGGCGGAACGCATGGGTGGGCCGATTTTGTCTATTGGGAGCATCGAACCACAGGCAAGGTCTTTAGAGAAAGATGTTTCTCCTTTGTCTATAACCCAACCCAAGAACAGGAATCCAGTTTTTGAACCTCTACTATCAGATTCTCCAAATACTAGGTCTTTTGGATCAGGACCACCATTTGATTTCTTTCAATCTCAATCCAGATTGTCTTTGAGCTACACAAGAAATTGTAAAGACAATTGAATTGTACAAATCATTCAGCAGCTCAGAACAAATGGTTTCTAGATGCCACAGATGAACTGTAGTGTCATTTTTTGCTGGAAAACCAGCATTATATGTTGCTAGAAATCTTGTTCATGCCACTTGCAAAAATGAATGGTATATATAATGCTAATTTTTGGTCTGGCATGAGTTATTTTGATCCAGTTTTTGCTTTGTGCCCCTTCATGAGAGCAATAAATCGTGGTGTGCCAAATAAGAATAATTAATCATGCCAAGTATATTTTTGCTAGTTGCAATTCACTGCTTGAGCAGTTGTTTTTTTGTTTTTTTTTTTAAATTTAATTTAATTTAATTTTTTTTTTTTTTTAATTCTGACTTCCTAGATATGTGGTATATAAAGTTACTTGGACTTCTTACCTTTGAAGGATTTGACTGGACATGGCCACAGGCCCACAAGTTAACGTTAAATCCCACCCAATAAGGGTCCCGGCAATTACCCCAAATTGCAGGGATTACAATTCGAGAAATCTTAGCTGTTTATTCAAAATGAACTGTTTAATTTGAGCCACGCCATCTTTCTTTTTTTTTTTTTTTTAATTTTATAAAAATAAAAAAAATAAAAACAAAAATATAATCAAAATAAGTAAAAGGGTAACTGGACTGCCCCTTAGGGAGTCAGCCGACCACCTCAAGGGGCAGTCCAGCCATCTAATGGTGCTTTTGATATTTTATTTTATTTTATTAATGACATGGCTCAATCAAGGCCGTTCATTTTGGATTTATACTTTCTGGAAGTTGCTAGGGACTTTGGTGCATCCCACTAATTTCTAATTGTATAAAGAAGTTGTGAGGCTTACCTATTCTAGACAGCTTATTAACTGTGAGATCTACTTGCTCGGATCAATAAGTCCTATCGCTTTTTAGATAGCTTACTAGGTGTGAAATTTACCTGCTCGGACCGGTAAGTCTTGTAGCTTTCAGCTATGTGGGGCTGCCCGAATTGGGCCCCACATAATATGGCCAGATTTGATCCACCATATTGTTATTGCTTCGGTTGTTGGTTCCCAAGATCTGCATAGAAAGCTGAAGGCAGTGCCAATGTTCTGAAAATATTTTCCCTCCTGTACAGAGATCTGACACATGGTCCTGTAAAACCTTTTTTTCCCAATCGAAGTTTAAGGACACCCATTGATCTCCAGGAACCCAGAATCTTCTCAAAGATTTGGGCATCTCTGGTTGTACCATTCCCAAAGATTTTACTACCAAAACCAATAAAACCCTATTGCCTATTTGCCCCAATGAAGTCAACAAAGCCAACTGTCTGCACAAGCTCTGGGAATTAAATTCTCTACTAGTGTCCATGGATATGTAGATCCACATGCATATGGGTCTCTTGTCCCATGATTCATGAACAATGCATTCAATATATCCCAATAAATGAGAATGAAAAAATGTGACCCCCAAAGCTGAGGGCAGGTAGGGGACCCCAAACCCTATTATGGGTCATTTTAGCATGGGCTGCCTCCCCATCCCCCACCCCCCCCACACCATTTCTTGTGAGTCTTCTGCAATCACCACCTAATCCCACGCCATTGCACCTACCCAAGCAACCAAACCCTACCAAAAGATTATTCCAAACACATCCTTATGGGGTCATTTCCCTACCATCCCAGCTGTCTTTCAGATAAGTACCCCTCCTAGGAAACCAATAATATGCCACCACTGAGTGCTACATTAGCCCATTTAATACTCTTCTTTGGTATAGTTGCTGGACATGGGTGCATGCCTATATTGGTGATGGCCCTTGATTTCATCATATTGGAATGGGTCATAAAGTCTTACAGCCTCCTCCTAAAAATAACAAAGCTATTATGAGAGGATGGGGATACTTGAAATCCTCTACTCAAATTTAGACAGATAATGAGAGAAAATTCAGAGTTTTGAGATGCCTGAACAAGTCCTCAGATAGCCTGGATGCAAATCTCACTTGCTTGGCGTCTCAAGATTCAAGGCTTTCTCTTTCATTTCCTATACAAATTTCAATAAATTTCAATCTATTATGAGAGGGCTCTTGAGACCCTTTTTTTTATTTAAAAAAATTAAAAAAAAAAATGAGAAGAACATTTAGTGCTTGTCAGTTAACAGCTGCATTTTTTTTTTTTTTTTTGAACAGCTTGCATTTGAAGTTAAACAATCAGCTTTGCCCTATCTCCTATCTTTATATGAATTGGTTACATAGTACGGAATGTGAAGGAATAATGATATGATCATTGTGAGGACACTGTTTTCTGGTATTATTGGAATGTTAAAAATAGGGTAGACAAATCTTTTGTGCCTGAGTTCGTTTGAGAGTGAGTCAAACTCGGAAGTCACGCTAACCGAGAAAGCTAGTGACTACTGGGGCACTATATGCCAACAAAAGACTCGAGCTTGAGGTCCAACAAAACAAGAAAGCTCGCTTGAATGCAATCGATAATCATTATATTTAGTTGCAACAATAGAGATAATCATGACTTCAATAGTAACAATAATTGTAGTTCCATTGTCCCAAAAAGATAGTTCAATCGACTGGAATCACGCCTAATGAAACGAAAGTCACTAGTTCGAATCTCCCTTTGAAAGAGAAAAAAGAGTTTCCACAGCTTATTTGAAGGATCTTATGGTGAATGTATTACGTTGTGAATGTTGTCTTATGGTGAATGTATTATGTTGGATTCACTCCTCCTCCCCCCTCTAAGGCTTGGGTATTCTTTAATTTTATAGGAGAGTGTACATTTCTAATTAGAAAGGCAGGAGAAGGTGACCAGAGTGACTACTATACTTGGCGTAACCATAGTAAGAATGACAAGAGAAATCGAACCCATGCCCTAATGTTTACCTTAACACATGTAATTGCCTTGAGACCACTAAATCATCACCTTTGACAATCACGAATTGGCTACATTTAAAATTTTGATATATATATATATATATATATATATATATTCCTATGCAATTGTCTCAATCATTCATGTAAAGGTAAAATTATAAGTTTGGTTTTTTTTTTTTTTTTTTTGGAAAATCCACTTTACTCCTTTGAAGTTTGAGGAATTTTTCAATTTTAACACCAAAGTTTAAAAATTGATAATTTACCCCTTGAAGTTTCAAAAAGTGGCAATTTAAACTATTCGTTAAATTTTTCTGTTTAAATGGACGGAAATTATAAATTAAAAAAAAAAGCCTAAGGGCAGTTACGTCATTTCATAGTTTTTCGTCAAATTTGACAGAAAAATTTAATTGAGAGTTTACATTGCCACTTTTTGAAACTTCACGGGGGTAAATTGCCAATTTTAAAATTTTGTGGTTAAAATTGAAAAACCTCTGAAATTTCAAGAGGGTAAAGTGAATTTCCCCCCCATTTTTTTTTTTTTCTAAATTAAAGGGTGGGAAAAGGGCAACTAGTGTAATTTTTTCCCTTTGGCATAACCATCAGGGTTCCCACCCACTATGAAACGTTTAATTTGAGCCATAGCTACTGGCTGAGAAGGCAAGTTTGTCACCATAGCTCCACCAAAGTGCAAGTTGGTAAAATTCCTTTTTAGTAGATTCTGGTTCGCGGACTACTACCCCAAGCGGATTCGAACCCGTGACCACTAGGAAGAAAGGAGGGGGGAATTGAACCTTATTCTCTGTTGCTTTACCAACTCAACTACCACCTTGATGGTAACATGCTATTTATATCGTTATGGTTTTTTTTTTTTAATTTTAATTTTTTATGTTCATTATTTATCAAATGAAACTCAAAGTATCATTTGTACCAAATAACAATCCCCCTTCTTTATATGATTTATTTTTCTGTCTTATATAGAAGTAGAGCATACACTTCTAACCCCTTAAATTATTACCACTTTTACACTTACATATTTTTTTGGATGAATAAGTACTTGATTAACAAAACAACCAAGTGCAAAAAAAAAAAAAAAAGCCTACTAAACAGGCCAGAAGACAAAGCCTCATAGAGGCCAAAACCACATAGCTAACAAAATTGCACAAACTAGCATAGTAAACCCAACCACCACAAAAACCTTACAGAGAACTTACAAACCTCAAAACAGAACCAGAAAAACATACAACCAAAAAAACTACAGCATACTAAGCAACAAGCAAATCTGTAGGCAAATTCCAAAGAGAACAAAACATAAGGTTCTCCCTAGTTTTTGAGAAAATTCCTTTCCCAACTTTTCTGGTTCGAACTTCCCACATAATCTTCTTCAAAATTTGCTCCTCAGTGAAAGGAAGACCTGCATGCTTAAGTTCATTTCGAGTACACCAAATGTTATAAACAGTAGACCCCAAAACTAGTCTACAAAGAATAGCCTTTAAAGATTTAGAACTCCAATTGCTACACCCCAATTGAAGAATATCTCCCATACAATAGGAGGATTGGCCAATCTACATCTTGCCATACAGAAATTCCAGATTCTATAACTGAAAATGCATTCAAAAAATAAGTGAGCACCATTTTGCACCTGATTTTTTCAGAACAAGCAATTGACATCCCCTTTATAACCCCGTCTCAGCAACCTATCCCCTGTAACTAGCCTTTCTTTCATGACAAGCCACAATATAAAAGCTTGCTTAGGAATGGCCAGAGGAAACTAAACTAACTTCCACCATTCAACTTGCTCATTTTTATCTCTTAAAACCTCCCATGTATCAGAGCTAACATAGTAACCCTTTTTTGAGGCAGTCCAGATAGGATTATCCATAGAACTCAAACTTATTTCAGAAAGTCTGGCTTGAATTTCCACCAAAGCTTTAGATCTGGCAGGCCTCCACAACCAGTCCCCATTACGAATCACAGAAGCTAGTTTTGCTTCCATACTACTTTGGGCATCATAAACAGCCCTATAACCATAAATATCAAGTAATATGCCAGCAGGATGCCAGCAATCCATCCAAAGGTGAATAGTTGTCCCATCCCCAACCTCAAATCTCAAATATTTTTTTGCTATATCCCTTAATTTGAGAATCTTTCTCCAGCACCAAGAGCAATTCTGTGTAATACCAACACTCCAAAAACTCTTTTGTTTCAAAAAGTTTTCTTCAATCCAAGCCACCCAAAGAGAACCAGAGACCTAGCAAACATACTCCAAATGTGTCTAAGCATAGAAGTTTGATTCCAATCTACCAGCCCCTTCAGCCCCAAACCACCTTCCTTCTTAGGAAAACAAACATCATTCCATGCCACTTTTGCCTTAGCAGCCTTAACATCCTTCCCATTCCACAAAACCTATTAAATTTATGTTCAATAGACTTAATAACTTTCTTAGGGAGAATGAAGATACTTGTCCGATAACTTGCAAGCTATATAAAGCAGAGAAGAAAGTAATTGAAGTCTTCTGCATAAGAAAGATTCCTAGATAACCAAGAATCAATACGGCCTGTAATTTTATCAAATGCAGAACACTACAATCTCTGAGGAAAGCCTAGAAGAAATAAGAGGAACCCCAAGGTATCTGGGAGAAAACCCTCCTTCATCTGCAACTCATTCAACAAAATATGTTTAACCCTCTCGAAATTCCAGAGTAGTAAAAGAACTTTTTGAAGGGTTAGCCTTCTGCGACTCCTCAAACTCAACCAAAACAGCCTTGATGACATTTATAGAACTCAAACTAGCCTCAAAGAAAATAAGAAGATCATCAGAAACATAGATGAGTAAGCTTTAACTTCAAGCATTTAGGATGGAATTTAAACCACGAATCGGCAGAGACATAGCCATAAGTCCGGAAAAACTTCCATAACTAACACAAACAAATAGGGAGACAATGGATCACCTTGTCTTAAACCCTTCTTTCCTTCAAAATATCCAACCAAGGTTCCATTAAGACAAGAAAATGGGAGATGTAATACACTCCTTGATCCAACAAAAACTTCTTTGGAAAACCAAAACACTGCAAACAATTGATCATAAAATCCTAATTAACAGAGTCATAAGCTTTCATGAGGTCAATCTTTAAAGTACACCTAGGATTCCCTATGCCCTTATGATAATTTCTCACCATTTCTTGTACCAACAAGACATTCTCTACAATGCTTCTAGAAGGAATAAAGGTGACTGGTTCATGCTTACCAGATCTCCCAATAAGGGCAGCATTCTATTAGAAATAATCTTGGTAATGCATTTATAAATGAAATTACAACAAGATATAGGTCTGAAATCTCCCATAGCAGAAGGGTTTATCTTCTTTGGAACCAAAGTAATAATGGTAGCGTTCACTTCTTTCAGTAATAAACTAGAAATGAAAAAACCACGAATAGCGTAAACCACCTCTTTCCCAACAATAGGCCAAGTAGCTTTAAAAAATTCAACAAAAAACCCATCAGGACCAGGAGCTTTATTGGCTTTCATGTGAAAAATAGTCTCCCTAATTTCTTCTTTTGTAACCTCTTTCTCCAACAAAACAGCCTTATTATCAGGAATAGCCACAGGGATCAGTTGCCTTAAACGAGTAGCTACTCATTAAAAACCAATTGATCAATACCTAGTAGCTTTTGATAGAAATTCTTAGCTACCAATTTAATTTGTTCCATATCATCCACTCTCTTACCTTGCTCATCCCATAAGTGAGTAATGGTACTCCTTGCATTCTTAACTTTAAGAGAACGATGGAAGAAGCTATTATTTTGGTCCCCTAGCTGCAACCATTGATTTCTTGCCTTCTGTTTCAAAAAGGATTCCTCGGCTTTTGTTATAGAAACATAAGCATGAAGGCATTCCCTTTGCTTGAATAAGCACTCAGCCCTCCCAAAATAAGCAATAACCTCTTTTTGAGCTAAATCAAGATTTTCTCGAGCTTGAACAACTTTCTGCTTCAGATTACCATAACAAGTCACATTCTGATTTTCAACAGCCTTCACAAATCTGAGTTTAACGTACAAGCGTCATAGGAAAAGCCATCAACATACACATTCCAACCTTCTTTGACCCAATCTAAGAAATCTTTATGCTCTAGCCAATAGTTGTAGAATTTAAATGGTTTAGGACCAAAACTCTGCAAAAAACCAACTGAAATAACAGCAGGAGAATAATCAGAAATGCCACCAGACTTGAAATTCACAATAGTTCTACCAAAAACACTCATCCAATACTCATTAGCCAAAACTCTATCAAGGTTTCTAGCTATAAAACGTGGCTCCTCACTTTTGTTAGTCCAAGTATAAAAACAACCACTAAAGTTTAAATCCATGACCTCAAGATCATTTAAACACTGACCAAATTCCAATTCATAAGAGTTTAGCTTGTTCGAACCCCTCTTCTTAGCCAGGGAATGAACAACATTAAAGTCACCACAAATCATCCAAGGATTAGCAGCCACCCTAATTTTCATAGAACATAGATTGTTCCAAAGTAGTTTCCTATCCACCCCTTTGTTAGCCCCATAAACAAAGGAATGAAACCAGCAAGAATTATTCTTAAGAGACTTAATAGAACAATTGATACTTTGCTCACACTTATCAAGCACAATGACTTTATAATCTAATTTCTTCCAACAAATCCAAATCCTACCCAAAAAATGTTTATCATAATTGAAAGCATAGTCCCAATCTGAAACAATAGAGGATCTTATCTGATCAGCTTTAGACTCCTTTACTCTGGTCTCAATTAGACAAATAAACCCAATCTTATGCAAATTAATCAAAATCCTTACCTCCTTTTGCTTAGAGGGATGATTCAAACCCCTCACATTCCAAATCAAGAAATTCATATATTAGGGGAAAAACTTTTCATCAAAATCTCCTCATCCTCTCCCATTTTACCTTTCCCTTTGTCCCTCAAGACAGTTTCACTCTCCTTATTCAAAGCATTTTCAATAATTCGTTGAAGAGATTGAGGCTTTGGATCTAAACCTATCACCTCACCTGATTCATATCTACCATCAGCCCTTGCCAATAAATGAAAAGAATTAGTCCAATGTCTTTGGCTATCCATGACAGCAGGCTTAGTTACAGGAGTTTTCCTGGCAGATTTAACAATCTTCCATTGTTCCCTATCCACCACACTAGGAATAGTCTTCACATTAACCTCAGAACCTTTCTTAGTCCCAGAACCCTCTTGATTAGGAAAAACATGAGCATTCCTCTTTGGAATCTAGACCTGCTTCTCAATTTTTGTACAAGTATGAGCCAAATGACCAAAAGTCTTACACTTTTTACATTTTATAGGAATCCAAGGGTATTCCACACCTACAATAACTCTATTTCCATCAGCACCAACAACCTCAACTTCTTTTGGAAATCTGAATCAATATTAATTTCAACCAACACTCTAGCAAAACCAAGCCTAATCTGCTCCTCAATAACGGAGTCAGCACAAAGAGCCTTGCCAACACCACTAGCCACATAACTCAAGCAAATAGAGTTCCAAAATTCAACAGACATATTATGTATCTTAATCCAAACAGGAATAGAAGACAATGAAAGCTTCAAAAGCTGCATACCTGGAGTCCACTTTCGCAAGATCAATGGTTTATTTGCCATATGCCAAATCTTAGCCTCCATAACCTTATCTCTAGTCTTCTCATTTTCAAACCAAAACAAGTAAAGACCATTCTCCAATAGAAAAACTTCAATCTTACCATATTGAGCCCAGATGCTGTCCACAGCTCACTTCACTATATAAAAAGGCAAAGGCTTATCAAGAAATTGACCAACCAGTGAAGGTGACCATTTCAAGATACCTTCCTCAATAGCTTCCTTCGGTGGCTACAAACTTTAAGAAGTGACATTAGAGCTCTCCTACTACCACTATGTGTCAAATTAGACATTCCATTAAGAATTGCACGTTAAAATTAGTGAAAAAGTAGTCAAAGTGTGATAACTTAAAAGGTGACTGAAGCCATCGAACTACCACCAAGAAACTAAGAGTGTTTTTTCTACTTTTTTTTTTTTTTTAATAATTTTGATTTTCTTTTCAAATGTTTATTTTTTAAATAAATTTAAAGATATTTTGACGAAAAAAAATAAAAAAGAGGTAATGTGTGGCATACGTGATGTAACGCCCCTAAAATAAGGTTGGTTAGTTCCACCTATCTTGGTAAGATTACTGTCAATTTCTCTAATGCAGTTAACTGATAACTGACAAAGTGGATCACCCATAAAACAATTCAAAGTAAATATAAAGGTAATGTGAAAATATAAAATTTGATATTTCTATAGCCACAAAGTACCCAAGTATTATCATCAATCATATGCTCCGATCTTCCGACCATAATTAAAACCATAAGTCAAACTTGATATTGTGAATTATTTGTTGGGCACACGTATGCAAATCAAAAATTTGTACAACGAAAATGAATCGTATTCCCATGCCCAAGAAAAACCTTATGAAGAACGAATTGCTATTTGAAAAATAGCAAGAACAAATTACTTTGAAGATCAACAGCCTCGTCTTGGCTTTTGACAAAAAGAACTTTTCTTTTGTTCTTAAAGAACACGAAATATTATATCCTTTAGATCTGCTCACCAATGACTGATTATAACCAAGAGAGTGTAGACTCTTACTTGTCTCTTCAAATCTTAAGCTTTTGTTCTTGTAAGTTAACACAAAGAACAAATATAATTTTCAAAGAGTTTCTGAAAACTATATATCAAGATAATTTGATTGAATGATTTCAAAGCCTTAGGCTTCTCTCTATTTATAGGCATAGCTGGGGAGAGAATTTGTAGATCTTGTAGAACAATGAGCGAAAGAATAGTCCAACTAGGACTAAGAGACAATGTGGTGGATGGCTAGGGTTTCCCCTAGCCTCCACCACATTGCCGCATGGCCAGGGAGAAAATCTCCATGTGCCATGCGGCTCCTTTCCCTTTCTCTTGCAGCCCAACGCATAGGGCTAGGAATAAATTCCTAGCCTTATGCCTTCATAGTTCATGTTTTATTTAAAATCCATGAGTTTTATCACAAGCTCAACTTTAAATATATTATTGAGTTAAATACCTCTTTTCCTCTTGTGGTTTAATAACTTTATTTTTTGTCCCATAGGATTTAATTTTTATTATAGAAGATACTTCGGGTTTACATAAAAAATGAGATGGTACATCCATCTAAATTTTGTCCAAAACATGATGGGAAGCGATTCCAGCACCATTAAAAAATCGACATGTGTCCATATATTAATTAAAAATACAAAATAAAAATTTTTAAATTAAAAATATTAGAAAATTAAATTTATTTTTTAAAAAAAAATACAAGGGAAATGGGTGGTCAACGCTTTGGCCTTTGGGGGTGGTTCAGCCACCCCCAAGGGTTGGGCCATTGGGGTGGGGCCGTGGGGGTGGTTTAGCCATCCCAAGGATAGTTGGCCCTTGGGGGTGGCCAAACCACCCCCATTGCCCTTGGGAGTGGTTCGACGGCTACCCCTTTCCCCTATAATTTTTTTTTTAATTTTAATTTTCTAATATTTTAAATTTTAAAAATTTTATTTTGTGTTTTTAATTAATATTTGGATACGTGTCGATTTTGTAATGGTATTGATGTAGCTTTCTGTCAAATTTTGAACAGAGGTACCATCTCCGTTTTTATGTAAACCTAAGGTACCTACTGTGATAAAAAACTAAATCCTAAAGGGCAAAAAATAAAGTTGTTAAACCACAAGGGGCAAAAAGGTATCTAACCCTATATTCTCTAGCCCATGTTTTAATTAAATAAAACACTTAGCCCAAACATAATAAGAAAGCTTTTTATATGATTAACATATATATCAACTTGGTGAAGGACTTAAAGGAAAAAATAATTATAGGCTTAAATATTTCTGTAAGCATGTCTTTCGACATCGTCATGCAATAATATTTTAATCATAATTAATTCCACTAAATAATTGTGACTGTACTCCAATAAATATTTTTGCTTAAAACAATTAATTTCTTTGACTTAATAATGACTTGTGATTCCTTCATGAAATCTTCCATAGCAGAATTAAGGCTAAGGATAATGTCACTTAATTCTATACCTCTTTTCCTTAAGCCATTGATTATACAATATTCTCATAATGTGAAAATCACATATATATTTTGATATACTAGCCAAAATGCTCTGGCTAGAGACTTGATAACAGTATCCATAAAATCTATCTCAATGGAAAATTTCTTATCTCTTTGTCTACCTCACAAAATATTTGGATTTCTTCTTGAAATCTGTGTTCCCACAATATTTAAATGTGATTACCCAACGTACTAAGTTCTATTGACCGACGATAGGTCCCATTCTTAGATACATCTAAATAATCATCATTTTGGGTTCACAAACTTCTCAAAATTTAGAATCAAAGTCCAAAGAATCCTTTTAAGGAGTTTATTGTATTTTTTCAATATACAGTATTTTTCATGAAAAGACAAATCCTTGGTCCATTTAGTGCTTTAGGGACTCAACACACTACACATCAATCCCGAAGACATTGCTTCGCTCGATCAAGGTAGATCACCTTATGAAACTCTCCCAATCATTATTTCTTATGACTTACCAAGAGGCCAGAAGAGTAGTATGTTAGGACTGTTAGAAGAGCAAAAAGAGACCACTGAGGTAGAAAAATTTCCTGAGTATTCTCCTCATTTTATTCCAGTTTATGATTTCCTTTTGGATGAGAAACTGTTTGAAATATTCAGAGTGATCTACCTCGATTTGCAGACATTCTGAATTACCTTTCTATAGGTAATTTTTTTTTTTTGGTGCAAGAAAAGAAAAGATTGATGCTTCAAATTTAAACTTAAGGTTCAAGAACACTGAGTGCATCAAGAATGTGGATTCCGTTGACTTTGTGGATCCCATATATTTTGACTACATGAGTCAACTTCATAGATTCAAGCGCAGACCCTGTGCACTTGAACCTCACTCCGCTAGTCTACATGATCTCCTTCTAGGTTTTATCTTCTCCATTGTTTTTTCCACTTTTATAGTTTTGATTATATTTTGACAACAATGTGTGTGCATTTGACTATTTCTTGGTTGGAGTATCACTCTTTTTTTTCGGACATGTGTTTTTGCATATAAGTTTTGGGGTATGATATGCCCCACATCAGCCATTCAGGTATTCCTATCCTCTTTTTCTTGTTTTTCAGTTCTATATACACATTGAGAACAATGTGTAATTCAAGTTTAGCGAATGGAAGCAGAACACAACACTATCCAATATTTTTGTTATGTTATTCTTAAGCATGTGGTTAAACTTTGATTTTGATTTGAATTTTATTGTTGGGCTTCAAGTTATGAACAAATGATCATTTGACTTAGAAATTTTAAGTCTTTTTACTTACTTTTGGCAACATGAGATGTTTCTTGTTTCAATTTAGATTTACCTTGAGCACACAAGCACATGTTTGTGAGGTATAAAATTTGAGACCAATTACGTTTGTTTTCAATATCTTGAATACAGTGGGGTGACTTATTGGATGAATAACCTTGGCATACATACTTATTAAAAAAAAAGATCAAAATTGAGTTTTTAACTGAGTAACTAGAGCTCTTGCCTTATTAAGCAGTGACTGTTTGCATAAAAAAGTAAGAAGTTTGGTTTGATTAATAATATGGCTAACTTAGCTTCGTAGCCTTTTTTACTCGAGTTAGTAAGTCCTTAGGGGTCTCTTTACACCTAATGCCCTAAAACTATTTGGTTTGGAAGTCATTGGCTTAACGCTTGATACATGACTCAATTAGAAAACTTAAGCGAGTTAAGCATTGCACAACCTGCAGAAAAGAAAGAAAAAAAAATGTATGCCTTGGCTGTTTCATTTGATAGGTAGTCCAATAAATTCTAATATGTTAATTCAGTTATATTAAAATTACTTTGAAACCCTCAATAACAAAAATGGTTTAATGACGTTTGGGATTGTGATGTTTGGGAAAAATATCACTAAAAGATGTCTTTTCATTGTTCAACCAACATTATTCACATGGTAGAATGTATTGTTCAAACAATGCTAACATACCTTTTAAAATTTGGCACTCAAAATTGCTCTCATAAGCATGACATCTCCTAATATTGGAAATTAAAATCCAAAAAATGTGATCCATAAAATTAATTATTATTATTTTTTTTTTAAAAAAAAAAAATAGAGAGATGGCTGCCTCTCGAGGGGAGGGGTGGTAATGTGCCACCCCCAAAGAGATATGGGTTTGCTCGAAGACCACCACAGATTTGGTTGGGGGTGGCACACGGCCACCCCTTAGCCACCCAAGAGGTGGCCACGCTGGTACTAGATATAGGGGTCCTCATGGGTGGGTGGCCTGCGAGCCAACCCACCCCCTAATGGGATGGATTAGTGTCGTTTAAATAGTCAAGTCACCATTTGATGATGTGCGGCCAAAATGACCTTAAATAGAGTCGTTTGAACAGTAAATGACACTATTTAAAATTTCTCGACCCCATAATTTTCTGTCCTTTAGTAGCCGTCACTAAACCACCCATTTTAGTGATTTGGCCACCCCAATATTCACAATTGTTTGCCCGTCGTATTTTTTACAATTTTGGTCTACTATCCTTAAAAATGCACTAAATGAAAGAAATAGAGAAATTTTGAAATGGAGATAATCATTTTCTTGTATATACATGTTTTCGTTTGAAGAAGGGCATTTTGGTCTACTACCCTTAAAAATGCACTAAATGAAAGAAATAGAGGAATTTTGAAATGGAGATAATCATTTTCCTGTATATACATGTTTTCGTTTGAAGAAAGGCATTTTGGTCTACTACCCTTAAAAATGCACTAAATGAAAGAAATAGAGAAATTTTGAAAAGGAGATAATCATTTTCCTATATATACGTGTTTTCGTTTGAAAAAGGGCACGACTAGCAATATAAGGGCTATTTTACTTATTCTTCGTTCTTTTTTATCTTTTCTGTTTTTAACTAGTTATCTTTTTATTGAAATAACAATAAAATAGAACAAAATGCTCCCTATAATGACCCAAACATACACAATAAACTCTTGGGTTATTATAAGACAATATTTATGAAATGTCACAATAAATTCTTGGGTATTATAAGACAATATTTATGAAATGTCACGAATCACTATTTGCTGCCAAACCAAACTGTGTCTCTATTCGCTGCCAAACGTCCCCCACCACCGCCGCTGAGCTACCGATTTCAAAGGAATCCACCAAATCCAAAATAGGTGGTAGCTTTCAAAGGAATCCACCAAATCCAAAATAGGTGACGGCGGCCGGCTAATATATCAGTGCATTAGCTAGAACACACCTCAAAGATCATTGACACGTGCCCGGTTGATCTACGTAGAGGCTGAAAAGAGGAGAAAAGAGAGAGGAATGAGGAAAGAGAGAGCGGCAGAGAGTAACTCTCTGTCCCTCTCTGCTATGCTCTCTAGTCTCTGCGCTGGGAATCGACCATGTTTTATATTTGTGGACCACAAATTGTTCAATATTATTACCCATAATCTTCTTAAAGGTCGACGGTGAAAGTGGACGTCAAAACAAAAATATGCCTTCAAAATCTGCTCTGAAAAGATCCAGCAGCAGCAGCAGCCAAAAATTCAATTCAATTAGCCACGCTTTCAGAAGGTGCATGTCTGCCATTTGGCCCTTCAAAATTTGCCATGCCAACAAAGTCCCCCCAACTAGATCCTATACCTTAAAAATGATCTTCAACCCCCATAATAAGTCGGTTTATTATTACATGCACCCATTAAACAAAATAAAATAAAAGCATCATATCCATTTCATTTCTTAGAAGCTCAATAAATACATTGAAATAAGATCATCAGATCTAGCTCTCTACTTGAACGCAGAGCTCAGAAAGTAGATTCACACTCAAAAGTACTTGAGAAGAAAATTTCAAAAGAAAAATAAAAAAAAACTTCAAAGACAATTAACATGCAGCAATGACAATAATCATAGCAATATACACCAAATCACATATATATACTCCCATATATACGGCTGGTGCAATATATACACTTCCAAATCCATCACCACTCTCGGTCTTCTACATCAGTAGCTCATTCACCCACCCAAGATCAGGATCAGAGCTTTCGGCGGTGAAGCTTTTGCTCCAGCGATCCCCACTGGAAAAATTTGCAGACCCAGAAGGATTTGGGGTTGAAGGTGAAAGAATAAACTGTTGCTGTTGCTGATCTTCGTTGTTGAGAGAAACGTCGAGCCAAGGCAAATTCGGGCTTTTAGCTGACAATGGCGAAGAGGCCGCTTCGCTGAAATTCATGGCTTCCAAGGAGCTCATCAGTTCCGTCAGCACATCTTTGTAGCTCAGCGCCCCATGATTCACCGACATCGGCGAAAACGCATTGATGGAACGCTGTGAAGGGGAGAGAGGCGGCGAGAGAGGCGGAGAGAAATGGGAGATACCCAGAAGTGTGGAAGTCGGCGAAGTAGTAGTTGCGCAATGGCAAAACATGCAGCAATGGTGATTCGAGGAGGAGCTCAGAAATTTCTTCTTGCTTGCCAGCTCAAGCGACTTCTGCGAATTCGGAGGAAGAACGCGGAGCTGGCGAGGGGTGTGAGCGAAGAAACACACCTTGCGCTTGCAGTTCTTCCCGTCTTTGCAGGCCTCGGTTCGGTACCTGGCTGGGTGGAGCCAACACTCGAACACGCCGTGGGCGAACTCGCAGCTATTGCCACGGCTGCACCCGCCGCGGCGGTACTCCGGGCAAACCTGGCCGGAGTAATGGAAAGTCCGGGGGTCACGCCGGCGGGCCTTCTCACCCGGGTGGGCGAAAGGGCAGTCGGTCCAGTCGTGGCTGCGGCTGCGGGTGCAGTGGCGGACCTTGAACTCGTACATGCGAAAGTGGTCGGAGGAATAAGGGTCGGCCACATCATTGGGATCATCATCGTCGTCGTCGTCGACGCCGGTGTTGTACGGCAAGAACTTCTGCAAGAGCGTCTCTTCGGCAGCGGCGCGAGAGTAATACATGTCGGCTTCTTGGGTGGGAAGTCGGCGGCCGAGGAGCTTTCTAGGTGGGATGTCTATGCTCTCGAGCAGTTTCTTGGAGGACGAGTGGAGTTGGTGGGAGGGGTGGAGCTTGTGTTGGTCAGCACAAACGCTGCTCATCTTTGGCGCAATATGCGTGTATTTGTCCCACACCGAAAGAAAGATGGCGTTTATGGGGGGATGGGAACAAGGGAGGTGGGGATCGATATATAGTGAGAGAGAGAGAGGGAGGGGCCCAGGGGGGAAGGATGACGAGGATGGGGAGAGGTATGGGGAGGAAATGCGTGGCAGCGTAGTATTTGGGATGGGCATGCAAAGGGGGTACGTGGCAGCTTCACAGCTCATGGCACGCAATAGCTTGGCTATGTGTGCTATTGTCGGTTGAAAATTCTTTAGATGGTTTTGGAATTGCTGTGGGTGATGCTGGAGTCACGGTGGGTGTGTGATGGTTCTTGATGAAAGTATGGGTTAGAGGGCGCCACATGTCAAACGACTTGAAGCCAACAAGTTCTGGACATTCCAGAAACCTCAATGCTAATTTGGGAAATTGGAAGAGAAAGATTTCACAATATTTAATAGAAACCGATTGTTCTACTAAAATTGTAAGAAGAGTAGTCTTTTTTAGCAGACTAATATATTACTATTATACAATTTAATATTATGTCAGCATTTATAAAAAAATAAATTAAGATTGTTTTTTCATTGTCAAACCATCTCATTTGTATAACATTTATATAATAGTTTATTAAATATTATTACCTTTTTTTTTTAAAAAAAGAAAGTATTGCTAAGCGTGCATTTGAGATTGCGATTTCTCAAGAATAATACGTTTTTAAAAAATATCGTAGAACGTAAAGTGTTTAGTATTGCAATTTAAAAATCACTTAATCTAAAAAACAAAAAACAAAAATTATAAAAAAAAAAACTATGCTTTTTATAAGCGAGCTAGGGTTGCGAATTTAAACAAAATCACAATTTTGCATAACAAATATTTAATACAAAATTACTGTTTAACATGTGTTGCCAAACACCTTTGCGATTTTAAAAAATAGTGATTTCAAAAATTCAATTTTTAAAATCATACTTATTGAAACATCAATCCTAAACAAATCCTTAGCGTAGCTTTTACTATAATTTTTTTTTTTTTTGAATAAATTGATATGATAATTATGTGATACATATTATGTTAGTCACTTATATATATACATGCAATATTCATTTTCATAAAATGCATGTATACTTAGGGGCGGAACCACCTTGTAGCTTGGAGGGCCCGGTGGTCCCAAAAAAGTTCATTTTTTTATTAAAAAAAAAACATATATATATAGTTTTTTTATATATAAAATAGATCTTTAAAAATTAATTTTTACCCCCAATATTTTTTTTTTCTTCTTTTTATAACATTTTGTTGTTGCAATGAAATGTTTTCGCTGAGCTAAGTTTGGGTGGTCAATACTGGCTTTGTATGCCTCTGATGACAATTGAATATGGATTCATGGATGAGTTCGTTACTTGAAAGCAGTGATACTCTGTGTATGAAAGGCCAATTTAGAGTTTTGGAGTTATATCCTTTATTGCTTTAACCAGTATTTTGGATTTTACATATAAAATAAAAAATAAAAATAAATTAAGGATTTTGGATTTTACTTATTATAAAAATAAATAAATAAATAAAACCAAGCTTTGGATTTTACTTTATGATATAACATTTGGTTTCACTTGTTTTGCGCAGAGGCATATGCAAGAACCACGAAGGTTTTTTTTTCATTTAAATTCATATACACGTCAAATATGTTGCATTTAACTCAACTCAACATGATCAATATTTATTAAACAGATTATATGAATCATGTCATATCACTCTTTAATTTAAACAAATCGTGTCAGAGTTAATAAATTAAACCCGTTTAATTAAATAAATTGCATTAGAATTGATTACTGTCCCGGACATTTTCTGCGTGTTACTTGTATCTGTACGTGATAAATCTGACCTCATAGTTATTCCATGTGACACGTCATTTACGTTTCTGATTGTAGAGAATTAATCAGAAAATTAATATAATTGAATGCAATTAATATAATGGATTACTGCAAGTCAAGCTCGTTTGACTATTCTCATGCACCGGAACTAATCCATTTATGCCAGTTTTTTATTGTGCTCTTATATCATTGAAATTTCAACCTTTTCAATTATTTTACAGAGTTTCTTTATTTAGTTGTTTGAATTTTTGTTGAATGAAGATTGGTGGAACCGCCTTCATGTGATCAGAAAGATCATATGTGGGATGGTTGTTACTATAAGTTTAGAGAACTAGTGAGACTGGTCAAATAAATGATTTGATTCTTAAAAAAAACCGATGTAAATACAAATGACTACAATCAAAAGGCAAAGTACAGGAATACAGAAGAGTTATTCCTGTCAAAATCCTTGCAACACAATCAAAACAACAGAACTAGTGCCGTAAATAGTTGAATTTGAGTCGTATGAATTTTTTTACCAAATTCACTTGGCCTCCAAGTCACCTTCCAAGTTATTGGATTTCCTCGCTTTTGCCTTCCATATTATACGTACTTATTTATCATCTACTCAAACCTTGCTACCGAGCTAGGTTTATTTAGTGATAAAATTTTGTAATTGCTATATGGTTTTCTCAATATCTCATATTCAAAGCATCAAATATATCACATTGAAAAATGTAAGAAGCATCAAATATGTCACATTGAGAAAAGTAAGAATAGTATGATTTATGGTTTTATCCAATATCTCATATTTAAAGTACCAAATATTTTCACATTTTTGCCCGTCTACTTTTAGAATGATAATATAACCACAAAAAATGTAAGAATAGTATGATTTTGTCATAATTATCTCATTTCCATAGAATATTTATGTAAATTTAGAAGTTGATCACAACTTATGTATTATTAGGGAGAGAGGCCATGTAATGACATAGAAAAAACTTTAACTACATTTGCGCTATCACCCTAAAATGATTAGTCAATTTAGAGATTCTTTAAAAAAAAGGGAAAATTACGTACTTTATCCCTCCAAAGTTTATGGTGATTTTCAATTAAACCTCTAATGTTTCAATTTTGCAATGCACTCCTCCAAAGTTTCAAATTTTTGCAATTCAACCATTCTAACTTCTTTTTTTTTCCCTCAAAATGCCTCAATCCCAAGTTAAAAAAATCAAAATAAAAAATAAAGGGTGGCCAGTCTAAGGTGGCCGAAGCCACCCCTAGGCCCAATTAGGGTGGCTGGCCACCCCTTATTTTTTTCAAAAAAAAAGAAAGGAAGAAAGAAAGAAAAGAATTGGCATGGGGGCATTATGGGGAAAAAAAGTCATAATGGTTGAATTGAAAAAATTTAAAACTTTTGGGAGGTGTATTGCAAAAATTGAAACATTAAAGCTTGAATTAAAAATCGCCTCAAACTTTAGGGATAAAGTGTAATTTACCTATAAAAAAAATTATAAGGCCTAGTTTCACCAGATAACTAATGTTAGACTTACCACTTATGATTATCTTTATAAATCATCTATTCTTTAAGAACTACTCATTATCTTTCTAATATAGAATCGGAGCCGGTCTTAATATTCATTGCTAAGTCTAGCAAAAGCACTTGTTCAAATTTTGCAAGCAACTTTAAACATTAAGAGAGTTCATTAAGCTTAAGAAGCTCTAGATTTTGGTATGTATTATGCACTAGTTGTTATCGATTAAAACCAAAGAAGAAAAAAAATGAAATTTCTAGCAATCTTAAGGTTTCCTTTTATTTATAATTAGGTTTTTTTTTTTTTTAAACATGTCCACACAAGGGAAGGGGGAGGGAGGATTCGAACTTGTGACTTCTGCTTCATTATGCGTGGTCTACAGCCGATTAAGCTACCCCATGGAGACCTATTTATAATTAGTTCATTTATAATTGGTTGATGTACATTGGTTGTTGGAGCTTGTTACATAGACGATATCAAGAAGCTAACATGCACTTTCCTTATAAAGAAATGATAAAATTATATTTTTACCTATCTTCGTATAGTGAATAAGTGAATTTACCATTGAATTTGTATTAGACTCATATGAATCCACAAATGTGATGGTAAATTCATTTAATTTTGCAAAAAACATATGGTTGAGAAAATAATGTGTAACATGCCTCTTATATTTACAATTCTTATATTTAGCTATGTTGGGGAGAAAATATCCCTATTGGGTCCCATTTCATTTTACACATATCTACAATATGCCATTACACACTCGCCTAATGGCATGTGTCTATATTTTTTGCATTTTTGGATAAGAGGAGGAAAGAATAAGGAGAAGGGATCTTCTTTTTATTCTTCTTCTTCTTCCTCCCCACACACACCTCTTTTCAAGGGAACACTCAGAGACCCTCATCTCTCTCTCACACATGCATCTCTCCAAGTCTCTACTTTCTTGGACTCTCAAGGGCTTCCATGCCCCTTTCTCCCTCGAAAATCTCTCTTGAAACTTCAAAAAGTCACTCCCTCGAGGACCCTCTCTCCACCTCTTATCCCTCATACCTCTCATACACACTGGTTCGTCAAAACCTAAAAGTAATTTTTCCATTATTTTCTTATTTCACAAATAAATATGTTAACTTAAGCATCATGGAGTCTTCGGTCTCGGCCAAAGACCATTTGACCTTGTTTTTGTCTTGCAAGAAAGCCATTACCATACAAGGGTTCCCTCTTAATTTTGCTATGAAGAAAATCACTGAGGTAGCAAATCTTTGGATAAAAGGAGGAAAGAAGGAGAAGGGTCTCTTATTCTTCTTCCTCCCCACACACACACCTCTTTGAACACCCAAAGGCCCTCACTTCCCTCTCTCTCTCTCTCTCAAAGTCTCCACTATCTTGGACTCTAAGGGACTTTCATGCCCTCTTTCTCCACCTAAAATCTCTCTTGAAACCCCAAAAAGTCTCTCCCTCACACCTCTCTAAGACCTTCTCTCTTCCTCTTATCCCTTCTTCCTCCCCACACACACACCTCTTTGAACACCCAAAGACCCTCACTTCTCTCTCTCTCTCTCTCTCTCAAAGTCTCCACTATCTTGGACTCTAAGGGACTTTCATGCCCTCTTTCTCCCCCTAAAATCTCTCTTGAAACTCCAAAAAGTCTCTCCCTCACACCTCTCTAAGACCTTCTCTCTTCCTCTTATCCCCCCCCCCCCGTCTCTCACATCTCTCATACACACTAGTTAGAACCTAAAAGTAATTTTTCTATGGACTCTAAGGGACTTTCATGCCCCCTTTCTCCCCCTAAAATCTCTCTTGAAACTCCAAAAAGTCTCTCCCTCATGCCTCTCTAAGACCCTCTCTCTACCTCTTATCCCCTCCCTCTCTCACACCTCTCATACACACTAGTTCGTCTAAACCTAAAAGTAATTTTTCTATTATTTTCTTATATCACAAATAAATATATTAACTTAAGCATTGAAAAATCTTCGGTCTTAGCCAAAGACTCTTTAACCTTGTTTTTGTCTTGCAAGAAAGCCATTGCCATACAAGGGTTCCCTCTCAATTTTGCTACGAAGAAAAATCGTTGAGGTAGCAAATCTTTGGATAAAAGGAGGAAAGATGGAGAAGGGGTCTTCTTTTTTATTCTTCTTCCTCCCCACACACACACCTCTTTGAACAGCCAAAGACCCTCTCTCTACCTCTCTTTACCTTTTATCCCTCATACCCCTCATACAAACTGGTTCATCAAAACCTAAAAGTAATTTTTCTATTATTTTCTTATTTCACAAATAAATATGTTAACTTAAATATCAGAGAGTCTTTGGTCTCAGCCAAAGGCCCTTTGACCTTATTTTTTTTCTTGCAAGAAAGCCATTGCCATACAAGGTTCCCTCTCAATTTTGCTATGAAGAAAATTGCTAAGGTAGCAAATCTTTAGATAAAAGGAGGAAAGAAGGAGAAGGGGTCTTCTTCTTTTTTCTTCTTCCTCCCCACACACACCTCTTTGAACACCCAAAGACCCTAATCTCTCTCTCTCTCTCTCTCTCTCTCAAAGTCTCTACTATCTTGGACTCTAAGGGACTTTCCTGCCCCCTTTCTCCCCCTAAAATCTCTCATGAAACTCCAAAAAGTCTCTCCCTCATGCCTCTCTAAGACCCTCTCTCTACCTCTTATCTCCTCCCTCTCTCATACCTCTCATAAACACTAGTTCATCATTATTTTCTGATTTCACAAATAAATATATTAACTTAAGTATCATAGACTCTTCGTTCTCAGTCCAAAGACCCTCTAACCTTGTTTTTGTCTTGCAGAAAAGCCATTGCCATACAGGGGTTTCTTTCAATTTTGCTATAAAGAAAATTGCTGAGGTAGCAAATCTTTGGACCTGAAAACGCTCTAACAAGCTACATATTTGTATTTTGAACTGCTCCTACTATCTTCACTAATCTTGTGGTTTTTGGTTTTGTGGTGATCAGATATTGTCGAGAACTGGAAAAGTACATAGACTTGCCATTTCTACATGTCTTGCATGTCTGAAGAAACTCTTTTGCTAATTGTTTTGCACGTCTGGAGAAGTACACTGACATCTTTATGTCTTTCGAATATGTCTTGGACATCTTAACAACTTTAGGCAAAGCTTAAATTGTGAACTACTGAGTAAAACTCAATCAAGCTATGTTCTCTGTTTTTTTTTCAAGACAAAATGCATTAGCAAACAACTCAAAACAAAGAAACAATTTCAAGAAGCTATGTTCTCTGTTATTTGTTTTCAAGACAAATGCATTAGCAAACAACTCAAAACAAAAAACAATTCCTTCTTTATGACATATCAAAATCATTTTTCAAACCAGAAACAAAAACACACCCAGAAAAAAACCGAATTGCAGCAGCTTTCACAAGAAGAAAAACAGAGGAGTTTTGAGCACAAGGTGCTTTAACGAAAAAAATAATAATAATGGTAAGTGATTACTTCTACATACGACTGTTATAGAAGACGACAACAATCTTTGCAGGTAATAAAAGAAACAAATTTATGTCTCATATACACACACATATGACCCAGTTTTGGACCCACCATTTAAAGAAATCCATGAGGCAGCTTATGCAAAGAATACATATCATTGGAACTTCACAACTATGCAGGATATGTCATCCTTACTCTTCCTAGAAACAGCCTCCTCTATCAAGTGCTTTGCTGCTGTCTGAGCATCCTTAATGTTTTTAATACAATTTACTGCTTCTTCGTTTGACAACACCTGCCCAAATATTGAGAAAACGTCAGAAATCCAACATTTCAAGCATGTTTAAACATATAAACACACCAAACAAATAAGAAAACATAATCCTTTTTTTTTTTTTTTTAAAAATGTGGACCATACCCTTTTGCTCCTGAATGAGCAGAACAATTTGTTTTCATTATAACGAAAAGGGTATATTGCTTAAACTATGAGGTTAGTTGCAATATCCCCACCTAAACTTTGAATTTAGGGGGTCAATTGCAATGTCCCTCTACTGTTAAAGTTTTTTAATTTTGTTTTTTACTTAACCATAAAAATCACGATCTTTTTGCATTAACACAGAATTATGTGCTTATTTTTCTTTTACTTTTTCTTGTATTACTTGATAATCATGAGAAAAGTCCAGGTTAGATATGATGGAAACTGCAGAAATTTTAATTCTAGAGGAAAATTGCAACTAATCACATGATTTAGGAGGTTGATTGCTCGAATTTAAAGCTTACAGGTAGGGAAATTGCACATAATCCCATTGTTTAGGGCTAGAAAGTGCACCATGTCCCAAAGTAAATAGAAACAACATGAAGATGATAACCAGCCTTGAGAGTAACTGACCTTCCATATTCCATCACTTGCTAAAATAATGGATTCAGTATCCTCACTTATCATCTCAGTTGACACATCAGGTTCTGAACTAAGGTGTAACTTTAAGCTTTTATCACCAAATGCCCTTGCTACAGCAAGCTGTCCGTCGACACGTGGGACGTCCCCTGCAAGTATTCAGATATATAGTCCTCAATTCTAAAACCAGATGTTATACTAAAAAGGCTATTCAAGAATGTCATTTACATGGTCAGCCAATGTAGCAAGAAATGCTCTACCAATAAAGTGAGAGAGCTCATTATGAAGGCCATCTTCCATCCACTTAAACTATGCATCTTATATACTATCTATACTAAACATGGACAACGAGGAAATGTTGCAAGTGTTACTTGTGGGAAAATATACATAAGGTTCCAGATGGACTGATCATTGAAATGTCAACTTTTTAACTTGCTAGCCAAACTTTAAGGTTTGTCCTTAAAAATGGAAATTTCAGCAAAAGCTCAAATAACCAAATCCAGAAAAGATGATGTACATTTCACATGACAACTGCAGAAGCCTATACAAAATAAACAATCTTAAGAAACTAGGCCAAAAATAACATTGGTGTCTAAAAAGCTTAACACCACAGCTCAAACAGAAACACCAAAGCACTGATTATAATAGTAAATGTAACACAGTTTGGAATTTATTGAGTCTATCATTTTAATCTTCCCAAAATAAAAAAAGAAAAGCTCTCCTCTTTGGTTATTATTCTGGAAAGCTTATTACCTGGAAGGTTCGACACAAAACCACCACGGCTCTCAATCAACCTTTTCTCCCTGCTTGGCTCATGGTCAACTGAGAGTTGTTTGGCTACACCATTCTTACATATAACGGCCCGAGAGTCTCCTACATTTGCTACCACCAGCTTTTCACCATTGATCAGTATTGCAGTTACGGCTGTTGAACCTCCCCTTCCCAATACTAATGCTTTCTCCAATATCTCATCATCTGTCATACGATAAGCTCTGTTCAAAGCATTCTCTGTTTCAGTCCAGAAGTCATCCTGCTTGCAGCAAAGCAAATTTCAAAAAGATTGGACAGAGCAAATGACCAGAGAAACATAAGAAAATAAAAACTAGACACAAGAACCAAATCCAAGAAAATAAAGCTAAAATCATTTGGAGATGAAATTGATTACCTGTTTTAAGATATTGTCAAACAGGTGGCTTTGCAAGTAGCTTGCAACATCGTGACCTAAATGGCCATCAAATATTGCAAATAAGCCCAACTCCTTGTCATTAAGTTGCCTGAATTCAGAAACTAAATAATCTTCCATGTCATGATTCGATTTTCCCTTTACCATGTGGAAGCCATGTGAGATGTGCTTTGACATTTTGCTTTTGCCTTTTCCAGTGTCAGATGAACCAAAAGCCTTCACCTAGACAGAAGTAACCAAAGAAACCGAAAAACAAGAAAAAGTAACTAATTTAGACATTATCTTCAATCAAATAATATTATAATACAAGGAGAACCTTGGGATCAGGTGCATGTGCGTTTGGTTGACCATAAAAAAAGAATTCAGTTTTTCTGAACCATATTAATGGCAGAAAACCAAATACATAACTAACTTTATTTTTGAATTACCCAATTCGAGTAATACATATGTGATGGAACACTAGGCTGAACTCTATATCAATAAAAATTTTATTTTTATTTTGAAAACTTATCAAAACTCTCTTGAACTTCTACTCGTTTTGACACTATCCCCTCAAAGTTTAAAAACTATCCATTGAGGGTATCAAACTTTCAATTTCTTTCAATCACCCTATTCCGTTAGAATTTTTCGTTAAATCTTATCAAAATTTCCAAAAGACCCATTTTTTTAAAAAAAAAAAATAAAAATAAAAAAATTGCAAAGATGTTTTAAAAATTTTAAAAATTAACAACTAAATCTTTACAATTTTTTATTTTATTTTCTATAACTAAAAAAAAATGGTATTTTAGAAATGAAATAAAATCGATATACTTAATCGAGAGTTTTTGAACTTCAGGATGCTCCCAAAACGTGTGGAAATTCAGAAGATTTTGTGAAGTTTCCTCAAAATACTATGACAATCGTAATATCAATTCAGCACTCTTTCTCAGAATACATGTTCATACATTTCCAAATATGGATGAAGTTCCAAATATCAAAATTTAATTATAATCCCAATCCTTTAAATTGGAACACCAATGACTCAAAATTCAGAGAACACCCAGAACTAATTTCACAATGACAGAGCTTTTCAAACAATGAACATGAAAAAAATAAAAATAATAAATAAAAAAAGGCAGAACCTTAGATCCATAACCTTATTGTACCACTGATGCACATCAAAACATTCATTAAAACATTGTCATAATAAGCTTAAAAAGCTCACTTTTTTTACAAAAATCACTCGAAAGTCACTGCAATTGCAAAAGAAAAATGAAACTACAAACTCACAAGCTAAAATGCATTCAAGAACTGCAACAAAAACATGAAAACAAAGACACCCAGTAAATAAAAAGCACCATTAACACAAACAAATCAAAACCCAGGGCTTAATATGCTTCAAGAAAAGAAGAGAAGTTCACTAACTTTCATCTTGTGGAGGATTTCCCTGCCAGTCATGGTGTGCTTCCGTCGGATGTTTTCAGAGAGAACAGTGGAAGAGAGGGGAAGACAAGCGTATTAAGGTGAAGAGCGTTTGACTTCCGAGACCTGCCGTGGCTTTAAAAGCGCTCCTTTGTCTGCTCACTTGGCCCGCTTTCTTTGAAGAGAACGCGCTCTTGCCGACGACCTTTCTTCCCAAGTACTTCTGCCATCTATTTTATTTCTTTTTTAATTTCATTGAACTTTCTTATTTTTTCAGTATGTCTTTAATTAATTTCGAAATATTAATTAAAAACATCAATTAATATTTAAAGAAGTTCACCATCAAATTATTTTTAATTACTATATTCCCCCTTTTTCTTGGGGGGATTCCAAATGGGTAATTTTTGTGATAATAATCATTAGGACAAGTTTAAAGATTTAAAAAAAAATGTCAACGAAAAGTCAAAAAATTGAAAAGGAAAGACTTTATATGTTTGTGTTATAATATTAATTAAATAATAAAATAATTTTAATTTATTTTTTTTTATCCATTAAAACTTTTGGATAAGTAGTATCTAGTATCTATCACAATTCACAACCAAGGGTTTTTCAAATATATTTGGTTTTAATTAAATGCATGCAATTATTATCATTATTTGTTGTTTTCTTTTCTTTCTTTTTCGAAATGCGGAAGACAAGGTCGAAGAAGTGGGGACATGAAAGATCAAGCGAGCCAAATACAAAATCCATTGCAGATATATAATGAGTTGAGATCTAGCATGCCCTTTTAGACTTTTCAACCAATACTTGCGGTGATAGTCATTCCTAAGGTGCCAACAATTCTTTAGACCAGTCTACGTATTATCCGATCGGTGTAATAGAGCGTTTTGTATTGGTTTAAAATTTTCCTAACAGGAGCGGGTATAAAAAGTGACATTATCTTAAAGAACTTTCTCATCATTGTAAATAAATAAATAAATTTTTTGTAGCCCGCTGAAATGGACACAAACCTAACATTTAAACCCGTTTTATTAATTCTACTTCTGATGCTGATGCAATTTATATATATGAATTTTTTACACAATTATTATGGGTTTCCCATTTTTTGGGGTAATGAAATCCAGGAAAAAGCCAGAAGTCGGAAGAGTACAAATTACTTTACCAAGTTGCCAAATCTTTTTAGTTCATCGACGGAAACTATTTTAAGCTTGTTCAACAAAGTTGGAAGTTTTTTTTAATTATTTTTTTTCAAATACAAAGGAATCTCAAACAAGACCAAATCTATTTTCAGGGTAAAAATTAATAATGAAAATAATATTAAATTTTTAATATGAAATGACTTGTCTATTTCAATCGAGTGATGATAGACGTAATGTCGGCAACGGTCACTCATGCCGGTTTATTTAATAATTAAATATTATTACGTGAATGACCGTTCACTCACGCCGGCATTACATCTGTTATCACTCATTTCAATCTAATCACTAATAGTGAAGATGGCCAATCTAACAAAATTAAATATAAACTAATTAATACTTTAATAAACTTTTCAGAAACGACCAAATTAGAATAGAAAATGTTGAATCAATTGATAGATCATAGATGTGATTAATTAAAAAATAAATAAAAAGGGTAGGTCTGGTTGGATTTGCCATGTAAACAAGGACCAGAAAACCAACACGTGATACAAGATGGGTGCTTTTAATAGCCGACATGTGAATCCAAAGGCAGCCATCTGGTGATGTAAAAGGAGTTAAAAGGAGACGTAGTATTTCATATTCTGTGATTTTTTTTTTTAATTCAAATTAATCATTAAATTTTAAAATTCCACACAAATTCATATGGTTGATTTGAAAAGAAATAATAATAAAAATTGAGATGGATGGAAAATATACCACATAATATAAAATAGCATTTCTAAAAAAAAAAAAAATTGTAGAATGTTATAATTTGTTTATATACATTTCAAGAAACAAACAACACCGCTGCAAGCAAAGGCCTTTAGCCAGCCACAGAGGAGGAAGCAAGAGGTCACCGCCACTACAAAGAGGAAAAGAATGGAAGAGGAAAATCGACGAGAATGTAGCTAATACGAGATTTAGCCGCAGGCCAATAAACTATATCGTGGGCATAGAAATTTGCATTTCTGTGAACTTTTTTTATCTTCTAAGAAGAGGTATTTGGATGAAGGAGATAGAGTCTAAAATGAGGTCAACAATCCGCCAATCTTGGAAAAGAGAGGAATGTTGAAGAGTCAAAAATACCAAAAGAGAGTCGCCTTCTAAAGAGAAGGAAAGCCTGAGGGAGACCACCAAGGAGGTAGTAAGATGAGTTGCAAGAGCCTCTCCATAAGTGGGGTTACAAAAGGGACTGATGAGAGAAGAAGAATGGATGATGGTGCCAAAGGAGTCACGACACACAGCTGCCTGGGCTGAGAAAGTGTCCCTAATTGCAGTATCAAAGTTGATTTTGGAAGAGCCAACCAAAAAGGGAAGCCATTTTTCCGCTATATGGGTAGAGACTACTTTCCAAGCTAGGATGATCCCATGTCGTCTTCTTGATGAAAATATCCACATTCTAGTAGCATGGGCCACCCGAGGTTGGACTTAGTTTGGCTATTAATTTTGGAAGGTAGTGTACAATGGTTAGGGCGCCGATATTATATTACAAGTCCTTTGGAACAGCGTCAACTATATTGAGAATGTGTAATATCTCAGACAAACCAAAATAATAATTACGATCTATTAAAGCATTAGTTTTTCTACATTAAAATTTATGGGTGATTACCGCTGAAATTATACATACTTATTGTTAAAATAAAACTATAATTTTATGATGTAATAACAAAGACCACCTCATTTAATTTCTTACATGAAAATGCATGTTTATTTTGGTTCATAAATAACTGACTCATTTCATACTTAATTGTGATATTTACTTATTAAGTCTTTTGATTTACACAGTTATTACGAGTTGTAGATTACTTGCCTTAAGGAAACCTCTTTCTGAAAAGTGGACAATGGAATGTTAGGTTATTAAGATAAGCCATAGACTTATCATGTTTGACCAGAATATATGTATTTTGATTAGTACCTTCATGTCTATATTCGATGATAAAACATGCATGTTTATGTTATGATTTTTAGATTATTCAAAATTACTAATTTAACCTTCTTATGCATTTCCCAGTAAGTAACCAGTTAGCTAAATTAGAGCTAAATTGGGATGCCAATAACCATACCAAACTTGATAAATACCAAATTTGAGGGCATTACACCATCGCTTATGATTTGAAAGCACAAATTTTGCTAAGATTGAGGTAATTTTGGGAAACAATCTCACCTTCAGTAGTAGATTATGAACCATACCAATCTTGTCAATATAGATTTTCTTTTCTTCCAATGGGAATTGGGTCATAGGACTAATGAGAAGCAAATATATAAATAACCCCAAGGATGAGATTTGATTGTATTTCTTGATTTTTATTCATGTCAAATGTATATACGGTTACTAAAGCACATTCTGAGCTATTTAAATTAAAGTTAAATTTGAAGAGAATTTTGTTTAATTAAAAAAAAATTTGAAGAAAATTCACTTTATAGCCTA
The DNA here is from genome assembly GCA_013348765.1 of Carpinus viminea. NCBI lineage: Eukaryota > Viridiplantae > Streptophyta > Magnoliopsida > Fagales > Betulaceae > Carpinus > Carpinus viminea. Next base: position 31,858,619 of record CP054673.1, read on the forward strand.
AAGTTTGAGGTGTTTTTTAATTTAAACCCCAATGTTTAAAAATTTGCAATGTACCCCCCTAATATTTTAAAAATTTACAATTAACACAATCCACTACTAATTGCAGTATAAGTACATTGAAATTGTCGGCATAGGAGTAGAAGAGAGGCATTTACTCCGCTCCTTTTCCTTTTCACTCTAATACTTACACGACACCCAAAAGTGGTTCAAATGAGGTTGACAAAAAAAAATCAAAATAGGCGTTGGGTTTTAATGATAGACAATTACGTTATTTTACTAGTTAGGTTGGGTACAAAATTGGAAGACATGACATAAAAATACCATGTGACCCACCTTATGCCATTTCTATCTAATTAGATGTCAATTAGTAACAGTTGGTATTAATTGCAAATTTTTAAATATTAGGGGGTTACATTACAAATTTTTAAACATTAGGGTTCAAATTAAAAAATTCCTCAAACTTTAGGGGGTAAAGTGATTTTTTCCCAAAAATTTAAAGAGCCACTTTTAAAATAAATCAAATATCAAATTTTCTAAATCTTTTTTACTTTAGTTAAATATTTTTTTTTAATTTTTCTTTATTCTTGGTAGATGAGAGAGAAGAAAAAATAATATATAAACTTAAAAATTTAAATAGATTTCACTTTTTGGCTCTTAATATTTGTAAAGCCTTATTAAAGTTAAAATAGAGTAAAGAGCTTGTTAATTAAATGACTATTTTTATGAGTTCTCATTAAAAAAAAAAAAATTTATTTACTATATTTTGCATTCTTATGTTGTAGGAGCAATTGTTGAGAGAAGAAGTTCTTTGGAAGCAGAAATCCAGAGAGCTATGGCTTACATGCATAGACCTTAATACAAAGTTCTTCCATACTTCTACTATTTGTAGGCGTGGGTATAACTCTATCTCCTCCTTAAAGACTGTTGATGGTTCTATCTTGGGTGGTAGGGAAAATATTGGCAATTATTTAGTGCAGCATTTCAGTTCCTTGTGTTACTTCCACTTAGCCTGTTTTTGACAATTGTTTCACTAGTTTGGTTGATAAGGTTGTTACTGATGAGGAGAATGTTTCCATTTGTTTAATTCCACTTAGCCTGTTTTTGACAATTGTTTCACTAGTTTGGTTGATAAGGTTGTTATTGATGAGGAGAATGTTTCCATTTGTTTAATTCTTGATGAGAATGAATTTTTTGGTTATCTTTGACTTGGGTAGTTGGGTTTGAATAAGGCCCCTAGCCCTGATGGTATGACTAGGTTGTTTTATAAGTCTTATTGGTCCATTGTTAAGGAGAGTGGTGAATTCGGTCAAATCTTTTTTCAGGGGTGGTTTTCTGTTGAAGGAATTTAACCATACTAATATAGCCCTCATACCCAAGATTGATAATCCCTACTTGGTGCACCATTTTAGGCCCATTAGCCTAACCAATTTCAATTACAAGATTATCTCTAAAATTCTCTCAAATAGGTTTAAGCCTATTTTGAACAAGATCATTTCCCCTACTCAGTCAGCCTTTCTTAAAGGAAGGTCTATCCATGACAACACCATTCTTGCTTATGAGGTTTTTCATTCCATGAAGCAAAAGAAGGGAAATGGTGGTCTTATGGCTTTGAAGTTAGATATGGAAAAAGCTTTCTACTTTATGGAATGGGAGTTTTGCTTAAAATCCTAGAGTTGTTAGGTTTCAACTCTACTTGGATCCATTGGATTAGGCAATGCATTACCACTTCTTCTTTATCCATCCTTCTTGATGGTGCCCCTTTTGGAAAATTCACTCCCTCTAGAGGTTTGAGGCAAGGAGACCCTTTCTCTCCATTTTTGTTTATTTTGGGAACTGAAATTTTGTCTAGACTTATTGAGAGAGAAGAAAGCTTGGGTCTCCTTCATGGTATTAAAATGACAAGGGTGTGCCTTCCTATTTCTCACCTTTTGTTTGCTGATGATGTTATTATTTTCTCCAAGGCCAATGCTTGTGAAGCAGGTGATTTTAAAGTGTCTTAGCACTTATTCCTCTTGGTCTAGGTAGCACATTAATATGTCTAAATCTACTATTTTCTTTAGTAGAAATTGTAAATCTACTGTTAAAGAAGCTGTCAATGGTATTCTTCACTTGGCTTTGCTCCCCTCTCAGGCTAAATATCTGGAGATTCCTCTTTTCATGCATAGGAGGAAGAAAGAGTCTTTTATTGACCTCAAAGACAAAATTCTAGCTATAATTATAGGGTGGAAAGCTAGGCTTCTTTCTAAGGCTACGAGAACTACTTTGGTTAAGTCTGTGGTCAATGCTATTCCTACCTATCCCATGTCTTTGTTTCTGCTTCCAAGATCCTTATGTGCTTCTATTAATTCCTATATTAGGAAATTTTGGTGGGGATATCCACAAGATAAAAACCATTGTCTTTCTCTTTTGTCTTGGGATAATATTTGCAAACCCAAGTCTTTGGGAGGTTTAGGTATCCAGTCTATGGAAGCTATGAATGATTCTCTCCTGGCTAGACTTGGATGGAAGATGGTCTCTAATCAGCCCCTGCTTTGGGTGGATTCTCTTAGAGGAAAATATCTCAAGAATGGAATCTCCTTTTTAAATGCTCCTTTCAATGCTCTTTCTTCTTGGTTGTGGAAAAGGCTCCAACAGAATAGAAAGGTGGTGGAAAAGGGAGCATGTATTTCTATTTCTAGTGGTTAGAATTTTGATATTTGGAAGAATCCTTGGATCCCTTTAATGCCTAATTTTAAGCCTATTCTGAATGAGAACTTGGTGGGGCTTCCCTCTTATTCTGTTGTAGATCTCATTTCTCCTTTTGGCCATGGTTGGAACTTTTCTTTATTGCAAGATCTCTTTGATCCAACAACGGTGCAGCACATTCTCAACATTCACCTGCCTGTCTCTCCTACTTTTGATAAGTGGTGTTGGGTCCCCTCTCCCTCAAGGGTGTTTTCGGTGTCTTCTGCTTATGAGCTCTCTATTCCTATGGGGGGTAGAATCTCTCCCTTATCTACTGATGCTTGGACTTCCTTTTGGAGATTAAAGATCCAAGCTAGGTTGAAGCATTTGTTATGGAAGGTTGCTTGGGATATTCTTCCTTCAAGGGCTAAGATTAATAGGTCTGTAGATAGCTTGGATCCTGCAGCTTGGCTTTGCCTTTTTTGCAATGGCCCCTTGGAAACTCTTGCTCACATTTTTTTGGAATGTAATTTGGCTGTTTTTTTGTGAAGTCCTCTCCTTGGTCTATTCCCATTATTGATTTTTGTTCTAGGCCTATTGCTTGTTGGATTTTGGCTATTATATTTCTTGTGGCTATTTTGGGCATCCCAAAGGTTGATGTGTGGAAATTTCAACTTTATGCTGCTCTCATTTTGGACTCTATTTGGAGATGCAGGAATATTCTCATCCATGAAAGGGTGCAACCTTCTCCCTCAAAAGTGTTCTATAAGCTCTCCTCCACTTTCAATAACCATCTTTAGGCTTGGAGAGATGCGGTTCTTCCCTCCTTATGGATTGCACCAACTGTTGGTTGGATCATAGGTAATTTTGATGTTGCTGTGAGGGGTTTTTTTACTGTGGCTGCTGCTGTGTTAAGTGATGAAAATGGTGCCATTGTGGCTGCTGCTACTTAGAGACTAAACTGTATTGATGCCCTCCAAGGAGAGGCCCTTGCTGCCTTGCTTACTTCTAGGTTGGTAGCTTCCTTTGGTTGTAACTTTTTCTCCTTGGAAGGAGATGCTCTTCTTGTGGTCTTAGCCATCAACAATCCCTCTCTTTTTTCTTCTTGGACATTTGCTCATTGTATTTTAGATATTAATGTCGTTGTAGATTCCTTTCAAAGCTAGTCTGCTTTGAAAATGTCCTGTAGTGCCAACTTTAAGGCACATGTTTTAGCTAAATGGACCGCTTTTCATCTAGTCTTTGGAAGCATTCCCACAGGATCCCCCATTCTCTCTTCCATTCGGATCAGAAATGAGAAAGATCCTCCATTGTAGTTCCTTTCCTCATTTGCTTAGAAAAAAAAATTTATTCCACTGAGAGTCCAACATGCTTTGCCTATTTACATTATTAAAATCTTAATGCCTTTATCATTTCTTCTCATTGAATGGACATCATCACCATCTCCATCTCTATGACTCTATCCATATCTAATCATGACTCTCCAGGATCCTTTTCTGCAAATAACCAAGAAGAATACATAAATAATTAATTAATTAGTTCCTCTACAAGGATGTTTATCCAGAAAAATGTAGGAATATAATTCTAATTATAAAATCTAAAAATTTGTATTTTTTAACACTTGTAATAGCAACAAAAACAGGTTTATTTAGTTTTTCTTCAAAAGTTGATTTTTAAGTGAGATAATGACAAATTTTCAAAATAATAGATCTCATTTTTTATGATACATTATTTGGGAACCAATCTTTTGAGACAAAATGTGGTAAGTGTATCCTATCACTTCTTATTTAATATTATTGTTCAGATCCATGCATTAATCACATTAATTTCATACCGGTTAATGTTATGTGTTTTAAATAATTTCACATGTGAGTCACTTAAAAAAAAAAAAGTCACTTAAAATGCATTATGTTAACCAATAAAAAACAATATATGGCAAATGATATGAAAAAAGAATATTACTCTTCATACTTTCCCGTAGTTTTCCTCTATTTGCCCATGTTATTGTGTTTGTGTACATAGTGAGTATTTTATGCTAAATGTTTTTAAGGGGTAGTTTAATCGGATGAAGATCACAACTTTATGAAATAGAAGTTATTAAATCGAATTTCCCTTTTGTACGGATATGTAAAAAATAAAATTAATGTTCGCGTTGTGCATTCTAAAATTTTTCTTAGCATTCCTCAAATTTAATTCTAGAAAATTGACACTGTTTAAAAACATTCAAACTCTCAAAGTCTCCAGACTATAAAACAAGACGCACCTGGGCGTTGGATTTAAACTCCTTTACCAAATTCAAAAAATTCCACCGTTGGTGATCCGAATGTTAAAACAAATAGCACATTCTCTTTTGATAAGAGAGATACTACAATACATCACCTCTCTAATCTCCTCTTGTACTTCTTTGAACTTTGCAATGGTGTAAAGTTGTTGACATTGCTTCTCAAAAGAAAATCTACTTACACATGCAATTGTGCCATTGAAAGAATTGAAATCAGCAACATTCTCATTCTCATCCTTTTTATGTAAAGCATTATCATATTGATCTACAAATTCCTTCAATATGTTTGATGAATGCACATAACCATTAAAAAAAGCATTTATAGTTTCACTCCATTGTGATGGTCATTACAGCCCAAAATACCTTTAAGATATGTTGATACCCAAAAAGTTCGCTCACTATATAACCCACATAACCATGCATTATCCTCGAGATTGTAACACTCAAGCAGATTTTGCCAACTTGCATCAAACTTATCACATGTCTGAGATTCATACACACATCTTCGTAAAACACTCTTAAATGGCATGGTACTATGGATGTACCCCAAATTTATCAAAAAGTGTTTTCAATATGTGCCATAAGCATAATTGATGTCGAGCACTCAGGAAAACTATTTTGATTGCACTTTCATAGCCCTATCTTGATCCGTAATAATTGAATTTGATGATCGGCCATTCATGCATTTCAACCAAGTCTCAAACAACCATACAAATGTCTTTGTATTCTCCCTTGATATTAATGCCACCTCAAAATATTGACTAACCATGATGATTCATTCCTATGAAAGGAGCAAATGACATATCATATTTATTAGTCAAATACATAGTGTAACGACATCCCTACAATCTTCATATGATGCCCTACTTCTTGCATCAACCCAAAACACATTTTTCAATCTACAATCATCATCAAAATCCATGGCAAAGTAGAAACTATCATTAATTGCTTACATTCTAATGAAATAGTCACGAAGTGCTTCAACTCCTCCTATGCCAAGCCGAAGATGTCGTTTCTTAGCAATAAAATTACAACAATCTCTTTCGCTAAATGCAAGATTCTCATAACCCTGCTTCAATAGCTAATGAGTTAAAACTCTTGCTCATACTTATTCCGGCTCTATCGTTCATCAAAAACTGTTTCCTCATAGAAGAATCCAAATTCTTATGGCATCTATGAAATCTAACTTTTTCTGGACTTAATCCATGATTATGGTTAGTAGATACACAAGTCACATACCACTTTGTATCAATTAACCTTTAATTCAATTTTGCCTTACATCCTTTGCTAATTGTTTGAATAGGATTACAAAAGGTATTGCTTGAGCTAGCTTCTCTGCTGCCTTGACGAGAACATGCTAGGGTGATGTAACGTTTATAGCCATGTGCATTCTTTTTTGTATTCCTTATTACCACCCCCAAAACCTTGTTGTTTCGCATAACTCTTATAATAAATAGAAAGTTCATCTATAGAGCTAAATAGCATTCCTTCCGTAGGAGTCAACATTTTCAACTTCATCTATAAGCTTAACATTGTACTTGTTATCATCATTAACTTTCAACTCTACATCATATATAGCTTCATTCCCAGTTATATCAAAATGAATAAAACAACTATGAATAAAAACATTCATTAATATTTGAAGAAAAATTAGAAAGACGAATAAAATGCATAACATACCATTTTGGGAGTCATTTTCAAGGGGTAGAACATCATCAATTGGAAGCTATGTCAACAAGTGATCATCTTCACACTCATTCCCCAAAACCAAAGGTGACAAGTCCATGTAATAAAAATGAGTTGTTAACCTTTCTATATCTTGCGAAAAGGAGATATATGGTATACCAAATATTGTGGAAAGAGATACTATAGTATTCTCTACTAAGCTACACATTTGCATTATTGGCATGTAGTAATATCACATATGCGTTATAAGCTACATTACATAATAGCTTTTTTTAAAAAAAAAAATTAATAAGAGAAAATTTGTGAATTTTGGTTATAGTAGTTCACAACAGTTAAATATATATACATATATATAAGCTACACAACACGTCACAGCAACCCTAAAAATAACCAAATTTTTGGCAAAAATAAAAATAAAAATCCCTACAAATGACAACACTTCACATGAAATGCCATATATTTCCCCAAAAGCAAACAAATTTGGTTTGGCTTTCTTACCTTATGTGTAGAAGAACAAACAAAACGAAGATCAACTTGGAAGTCCAAAACTAGAAGCCTTATTCCAAACTACACAACACAAATCTATAAAAAGAAAATATATATATAGTATAGGTTAGGAAACACGCCCAAAATCATAATCTAAAGTACTATAACAACTCTAATCAACAAAACCCCAACAAAAGCTCTAATCATCAAAACCCAATGATTTAGGAACTTGAATCCTTCAAAATCCCTTAAAACGTAAGAAACTATAAATTATAAAAATTAGAAAACCTAGATGCAACCCACAAGAGGAGAAGAAATCAAAACAAGAAAAAGGTGCATAATTGCAGATGACGAGGTACCTTCTAGTCGGAGATGGAGATGGATGAATTTGATGGTCGTAGTAGCTGGTTGTCGACAATGCTTGTGGGTGGCTTGTTGGCAGTGATTGGTTAGGAGAGGGAGGAGATGGAGATGAAGAGAGGAGCAAAATATTTGGAAGGAAATTGTGTTTGGAGAATGCCCCTCTCCTTCGTGTAAAACTAAATCTAAAATTTGATTTTTTTATTTTTTTAAAAGGTCTAACTTGGCGTGGTTGCTGGACCACGCCACATCATCTTAGTTGGATGCCAGATGGACGCTGGTTGGCCAGGGTAGAATAACTCGTTGGCCACACACATTCATAAGAAATTCAATAAAATAAGAATTAATTAAGTTAAGCATCACAATATGATTATCACAAAGGCACCAATATTGTAATTAAAGAATTTAGTTACACATGAGTTTGATGTTAAACATCTTCATAATTAAATAGAAAGGAAAAGAATAAATCCGAAAAACGCTTCCTTGAAGAGCTGTCAATTCTTCTCTAAAATCCCATCTCCTTTTTGTGTGTGTGTGTGTGTGTGTGTGTGTTTATATGCCTATTTATAAAGTTTAAGGGAACCCTAAAAGCACCTAGAAACCCTAGAATTTGTAAAATAAACTTTAAGGCTATTTCCAAAACAAGGCCAGTTGACACACTGTACACTGTCGCAAAGGTAATCCATGATCAACTTCTTTCGTAGTAGCGCTCAATTGCGAGTCTCCTACGCTCGATCGCAGCAGCAGAATGTTGAATGCCCATAATTGACCTTTGATGCTCAAATTTTCAGAATTTCTTCATTTTTCTCAAAATGCCTTAAAAAACATGGAAAACATAAAAAGAAAGTAAAATTTCCCAAAATAACAATATTAAGAAATCAATAAATATAAATTAAGGAGCTAAAATAGAAATATTTTAGCACTTAACAAGAGCGAATAGACTAGGGGCATTTTACAACACCTTGTTGTAAGGACTAAGGTAGGTCCAAAGGAGCGAATCAACCAAGGTCTTTGATACCTCCTTTACTTAGGACATAGTGAGGGTCCTTGTGAGTAAATCAACTAAGGGCTTTTCATGCCTTTATGTTGTAAGGACTAATGAAGGGTCATTGGCAAATTGAATCAACCAAGAATTTTACGGCATTTTGGTGTGGGGATCAACTGAGGAGCCTCCAAATTCCTTTGAATGATTAGTGTCACTACCAAAAAAAGGGGGGTGGGGGGGGGTCAATTATTAACGTTTAAGATAATGACGGTTGGAAAACATGTCACTAAAATGCGTCATTTTACTGTTCACTAATTGTGACGGTTAGAAATTGTGTCGTTTGAATAGTAACACTATTTCAATGACACTATTCATGCGTTTGAAGGTAACATTTGAATAGTAACATTGTTCAAACATGACCTTAACAGGGGTGAATTGACTAGGTGCATTTTACAACACCTTGGTGTAAGGACTAAGGTAAGGGCCAAGGGAGCAAATCAACCAAGGTCTTTGATACCTCCTTTACATGGGACATAGTGAGGGTCCTTGCGAGTAAATCGACTAAGGGCTTTTCATGCCTTTATGTTGTAAGGATTAATGAAGGGTTATTGGCAAATTGAATCAACCAAGAAATTTACAGCACTTTGGTGTGGGGATACCATGGAGCCTCCAAATTCCTTTGGATGATTAGTGTCACTGCCAAAAAAAAAAGAGAGGGGGGTCAATTAATAACATTTGAGATAATGATGGTTGGAAAACACATCACTAAATGCATCATTTTACTGTTCACTAATTGTGATGGTTAGAAATTGTGTTGTTTGAATAGTAATACTATTTCAACAACACTATTCATGCTTTAGAAGGTAACATTTGAATATTAACACTGTTCAAATGTCACCTTAGTGTTACTATTAAAACATCACCTTCTGATAATTTTTAAAATTTGGCACTCAAAATTGGCACTTATAATCACACATACCAAAAAAAAAAAAACACTTTAAAATTTCTTCGTCTCTCACCCACACACACTTATAATTTTTTTTTCTTTTTTGGAATAATAATAATAATAATAATATAGGGGTGGCTGTCGGTTGGCAGTTGAGGAAGGAGGTTGCTCAAGACCCACTCAGGACCCTAATGGGACCTTCCTAGGACCCGATCGGACCTACCTAGGACTTGATCGGAACTTGCCTAGGACCTACCCGGGACTTCACTCAGACTTGCCCGGGACCTGCCTAGGACCCACTTGAGACTTGACCGGGACTTGCCTAAGACTTGCCCCGAATTTGACTGAGACTCGTCTAGGACCAACTCGGGGTTTGTGGGAAAATATTTTCGGTGGTTCTTAGAAAAAAAAAATTCAGTATTTGGCATGTACAAAAAATTAGGCGGGTACCAAACGTCGAAAAATGTTTTCAAACATTTTCAACAAGAAACATTTTTCAGTATTTGGTGTGTATGCAAAATCATATTAAACACTAAATTATTGTTTGTTAATTTGTATTTTTTTTTATTAAACATAATTTTTAGTTTTATTTTTTAAAAGGTTAAATACTAAAAACTCCCATAGAGTTTCATTTATTTATTTTTCCCCCTTAAGGTTTGATTTTTATCACAAGAGGTCTATATGGTTTTGATAAAGTCCAAATTGGTCTTTCTGTATGTTGACCATTAGTTGACTTAATGGAAATGACATGTGGACCAATTAAATCTCACCAGTCATGTTATTTATTTTGTATTTTATTTAAAAAAATTAAAACAAATATTTTTTTTTTAAAAATGGAGCCAAGGGAGTGGCCAAAGACATCCATGATGTCTATGATGGTATCCAATAATTGTTTATCTTAGTGTTTCTTATTTAAGTAAAGATATTGTTCACTCATTTCATAAACGTTAATATTATACGTTTTAAGTAATTTCTTACCTCAGCCATTTGGAAAAAAAAAAAATCTAAAACATATTAGGTCAATCAGTATAAAATAAATATAATAAATAAATATAAAGAATAACATTACTCTACTTTCTCGTTATTTTCCTCTGTTTGTGATTGTTATTGCATTTGTGTGTAGAGTAGCCGCCCCATGTTCATGATTTCCCATTTAATATTTGTACCATAACATTATAATTGAAAATCCTTTAACTTGTCAAATCGAATTTCCTTTCTTTAGGAAAAAAAATAAAGGGAAAAAATGACTGGCTTTTAAAAAAGGCAGGCTCTAAAACAAGGAAAATTGACAACGTGGTTTCAGACCATGAAATATGACCGTTGCTAACCTTGCCGTTGGATTTGCACTCTTGAGCCTCCCGAATTCAAAAAATTCGACCGTTGGAGATCCGAACGTAAAACTCCTCCACCTCATATATTTTCCCTCGTCCTCTCAATTACTCCTCTTCTCCAAGCACCGGAAAAAGCTTGAGAGGTTACGAGTTCTGGGTGCCGCGATTCTTCGATTTTGTGAAGGCTCTATTAAGAGGACGTTCGAAAGGTTGAGCTCTGGTTCGACTCCGCTCTCGCCTCAGCCCCGTACCGTACGTAAATCCCTTCCTCCTCCTTCACAATCCTAAAAGAAAAAGAAAACCGAAAACTTATGTCTCGGTTTTAGGTGGTTTCCTGTTCATTTTTTCTTGTTCTTGGATTCTATCTCAGTTTTTCTTGTTTTTCTTTTACAACGTAGGAGCGCTAACTTTCTTGACTCTTTGTTGTTTATGGGTTTATGCTTAGTTCTTGGCTATGGGATTTTGTTATGTATGTGTGCAATTATCTTGGAATTTTAAGCTTTTGTTACTGTGATCTGAGTTCTTCATTTAGGTTTGGTTTGGCTCGGCTGGAATATGGGGGTTTATTTGTGGATTTTCCTTGTTGAATTTTTGTGTCTTTTGCATGGGTTTTTTGAATCCCTTGGCTTTGGATGTCATTTCTGTATGCAGAAATTTCAGGATTTGTGTGATTCTTTTTGGAACTTTCTATGGTTTTAGATTTACTTTCACCGAATTTTAGGGTTTGTGGAAGCTGAAAATGATGGAAATGCATTGCCGCTGTTTGGTTACTGTAGGTTTCACTGTATTTCTTATGGAAAATTGTTAGGCTCTGTTTGGCTGTTGGGAAAATTGGGGAAAAGAAACAAAATCCGAATTTTTGAAGTACCGATAGTGATGTCGTTAAAAAAAATAATTAATTCAATCAAGCAATGAAATCCGATTTTTTTGGGTGATCAAGGAAAACTACGGTTAAAACCCAGTTATTCTCTACAGGTTGGATCAGAGACAGAGATCTGAATTTGGTAGTTTTTTTGGTTATTGATAGGGATAAGGTTATTATGATTAGATAAAATAATAGTTGATTGATACATTCTAATTCATTAGGATTAGATTATTTAAATTAATATTAGTTTATTTAACATTAAGATTATATTATTAGAATTAGAGTTTATTTGAATTTGAATATTAGAACTTTAAACCATTTTGTTGTTAATGAGAATCAAATAATGAATTAGATGTACGCCTATGTGGCTTGTATGCCCCAATTGGATCTCCAGCCCTAATTGGAGTTCATTATCAATACCATTTTCATTCTCATTTCCAGTCATCCACTTCATCATAAATTATTTATCTAAAATTGTTTGGGCAGGTGAGAAAAATATTAGAAAAATGAAATCCTAACTTTTTCATATAAGCTCTAAATAAGTCTACGGTAAATACTGTAGCAATGCAAAGTATTCATTCGCTTCTAATTTTTCCCTCCGCTACCTAAGGGTTCTGTAGAGTTCTTCGGGTCTGGTCATTCGTTCAATTGGCATTTTCTTTTGAGTTGGATAATATTTTGGATTATCAATGAAAAAGTAGTTGCAATTATGCTTTGAGCTTTAAATAAGTTTGTTGCCTATTTTATTATTTGAGTGGTGGGATAAATTCCTCTCTTAAACCCTAAACACATTTTATCTATCTCACCTTTTACTTTTTTAGGTTAAACGCGCGTGCATTAAGAGTACTTTTCTATTATCCTCTCTTACACTTTCTCCCTATCTTTGATGATATTTCTCTCTCCACCGGGAAGCTGCACCACCGCCATCGTTAGGTGCCGCCAGCTCGCCTCCTTCGAACCCTTGGGTGTGTTATTTCTCTCTCATGTTTGAATTTGATTTAATTTGTACATTTCAAATTAGGTTTCCATTTGTTAAAGAAATATCTAATTTGTTGGATTCCAATTTATATGGTGGATTTGTTGGATTTAGGGTTTGAATTTGTTGGAGGCTCATTCATAAAAACAAAACCTATAATTGTTGAAGTTTTTTGTATTTTGGGGGGGGGGAAAAAAAAGCCCCCCAAACTGATGGCTGTTTACGAGTTGGCCTCACAATGTTTAAAGTAGCTTAACAAAGTACCAACATGTGTCAAAGTGACAACTCCGTCAATCAGCCCCATCAATTTGGATGAAAAATCCATCACGTGCCGTCCACGTGATTTTTTTTTACTTGAAATTCCTAAAATATTCTTATGGGAAAATTTAAAGCCTCCCCACCCCTCTCATTGGCACGTGTAAAATACCCATACAATTACTAAAACAACTTCGTTTTGGTAATTGGAAAATACCCTAAGTCCCACTCGTCCTCACACCTCTGTCAAACACTCAAACCAATCCCAACAAGAAGACTCTCAACCAAACCCTATCCCCACGCCTCACCTATACCTCTCAAACACTAAGTGTGTAGATCGTGTTTCTAAACGACATCGTCCTTTGCAGTAACGCAACAATCAACATCTGCTGAGATTTCGGCCACTGAAGGTAACGTACTAAAATTCATTACATTTTCGTACTATTTAGGGTTTATTGATTTCGCACGAGTAGGCTTGTCTTTAGAGGCGTTGGTGGGTTCTTTTCTCTAGGTATATTTTTCTGCACTATCTATACCCCCACTGCTTTTTCATTTTACTCAAACAATAATTTCCTCTTCATCCACGACAAATAAAAGAAAAAATATATATTACATTTTATTGGGGTTCTTCAAATTTTCTTTGTTATATGTCTGGTATATTTGTTATATTTATGTTTTTTATACACAATAAACCAATTTAATAATGTAGTTTTATTGGTTTGTGGTTGATGGTTTGTGTGGTCCCGTTGTTTTTTGTTTTGAAAACGATGCATTGAGGCATCATATTCTTAACGTGGCCCAGTAATTAATGACAAATTGTATACATCTGGTCCGTGGATGTGACCCAACTTTAGGAACTCTTGTACTCATGCATGTGCATGTGTATTTGAATGTTTAATCTATCTCATTGGCTACATGTGTACGCTATACTGAAAACAACATAAATAACATATCTTACCACAAATAATTGATGATGTCCCATGGGAAAACTTATTCAAATTTATTTAAGTTCACATGTATGGTAAGTTGAGTGTTTAAAATAGAGGTCAAACTTATTGATTTAACTTAAATTAATTAATATCATTTATGTGCAATTGACCTCAAACATTGATATTAAGGAATAATAATAAGTAAGATTTTATTAATAACTAAAACTATAATATTTACTTAAGTTTGATTGGTTGTCAATTACACATCCACTTTCTTGGTTGCACTCATATGCTATACTAAATTTTTATTTATTGGCAGTAGGAAAAACATGTTAATATTTTATTGATTTGTTTATTTTCTTTATTTCTTTTATTGTAATGATAGACTATATGGGAATTTGTATTTGAGGTGCATTATGGGGGTAAGATAAATAGGAGGTTTATGTGCACATATGTGGGGGGTGATGTAGATGTGTATGTTGAGAAGTTTGACAAGGGTATAGCTAAAAAGTATGGATACACGTCAGGGGATCTAGTGAATTACTTACACCCAAGTATAACCAAAATGGTTTGAAATTAATTTCATCAGACCATGATATGTTGGAAATGGTTGCAAAACATGTAAGGGTACCAGATATTGAGTTGTACCTTGTTTTATTTGATAAGCCTACACTTAATGATGAGGAATATTAGGAAGATGATGATAATGGTAGTGAAGATGGTGGGTATAGTAGGATTGATCGAGATGATCCTTATTGAGATAAGGTGTAAGAATTGAACTTGTTTGATGAAAATAACAATGTTCCTGGGCCATCCATGGAAGGGGGCAATGTTGAGTAAAGTGGTGTTGAGGGTGATGAAGAGGATGGTGATGAGGAGGAGAAGGGTGATAATCAAAATGCAAATGTAGCTTAGCTGAAGAAGTTAGTGGAAGGGGTAAATGATATGGTGATGAGGTTGATGATGATGCAAACTCAAGCATGGCACGAAGTGACATTCTTGTATCCCCTCCCATTAGTGATGAGAAGATTGAGGTTTCATCTCTTGCCACATGTATAATTAGGCGAATAGAGTTTCAACAAACTGAAATGCATAACTCACAGTTAAGTATTGGGTGGAAATTTAAGAAAGGGGAAGGATATAAGGTTTAAAAAGAATTACCTAGCTAAATTTATTGTGGTATGCAAGGACGATGACTCATTTGAAATTAGATCTTTACGGCCCAAACAAAACTGCACAAGGAGACATAAGAATTCTATTGTCAAATATGCATAGATTGCTAACAAACTGATTGACAAGTTTATAGTGCACAACCTAACATGTCTTTAAAGGCAATTCATCTAGCATGTTTCCATAGGTTGTACTTCTCATTAGTTGCCATGAAGAAAGGTTTTCGAGCTGGTTATCATTTAGAGAAGTACAACTTATGGAAACATGCTGGATGGTTAGGTAAAGGTCTATCTATCTTCATCATTACACAACTACCTCGGTTTGTTTGCCAAATTGTTTCACAATAATCCCAAAGAATATTGTATTGAAGCTTAACTTTACCAAGAAATCCATCCTCACAATATTCAATTTTTGGCATTGTACTTTTTCGCTCCGTTCTCTCTCCTCGCTCTTTTCAAAATTTTTCAAACCAAGCCCAGTTTCTGCCGTCGCCGGAGTTCATGTAGATTCGAGGCCTTGACGATTAGATCACGATGTCGGCTGCGATGGGCGCGGCTCTTTCCATCGAAGCTAAATCCTTTAGGTTTTCATCCAAGGAAGGGTCCTCCCTGTTCCGGTTGGAGGAAAGGAGGAAGAAATTCGTTGGGTATATTCTGGTGAGTACCCAAGGCTCTACCTGGTTGATAGACACGGTGGAAGCGGCGTGTCAGGAAGGAGAATGTCGCCAAGTCGCTCGTGAGGGACAAGGCTCGATGGTCCATGGGGGTTCCAATAAAATTTGGGAGATATTTGGAGGTGTCCGTTTATGCGGAGGGTGGCCGAAAAGGGGTTTTATGGCTCCCGGAGGACCGTTTTGGGTGGGGGTGGCGTCGGTTCGCTGGCGAACTGCGTCTGTTGATAGCTAGTCTCAAGGGTCAGTCTGAAGCGAAGGTGGCCGAGTCTCGGATTGCGGTGAGTACGCAGAACAATTCATCCAAGCTTGCAGGGGATGGGGTCCTTGCAGGGAGATCTAAGACTCGCTCTTTTGTGGAGGTTTTGCAATCGAAGCCGCATCTTGAGCTGAAGGATAAAGCGCGAGGTGAGGCGGCGAAAAGTGGGGTAGTGAAGCGGCCGGCGAAGGAAGAGGCTAGGTCGGCGTCTGTGTCTGCGTCTGTGAGGAAGACGAAGGCCAGTTCAGTCCAAGGCTGGGTCAATCGTCTGGTAGGGCTTTTTCAGCTAGGTTTGGGCCGAGTATGGGCCGGATTGCTTCAAGGTATGCTTAATGGGCCGAAATATTTGACGGTGGATAAACGAATAAGGGCTGTCCTGGCTTCTTTGAAAGGCATTAAGGGATTTGGGCTAAGTAATGGGCAGGCTCGGCATAAGATTGGGCTGGGCTTTCTTCTAAAGCCCTCAAGGAGGACGAGGCCGACCCGTCGCCTTCAGTCTTCGACTGTGATGTTGTCTGCTTCATCATTGGCGTCCGAAGATCCTCTGGGTGCTTCTGAGGCCGAGCCTCCAGAGACGGTGCGGTCTGCAGATGTTGGGTTTTCTCCGGTGAATATTCCTGCACTCCCGTCGGCGGTGGAGGCGACGCACAGTGGGGGTCCTTTATCCACAGAAGAGGACGTGGGTGTTGGGTCTTCGACGGTGGACCGGAAGAAAGATGAAGTGGGGGTTGGGTCTTCGCCGGAGGAAGCTAATAATTCTCTAACGAAGACGCCTGAGCCGTCTGACGATGGGCTTCAAGTGATGCAACTTAGGGATGTCGTGAATGGATATGATCAGGGGGTTGTTTCGGAGCCTAAGTTGGTCAGTGTCCCCGAGTCTCCTTTGCACACGGCAGGTCTGGAGCTTGAAGGGGCTGAGTCAGGGTTTGAGCCGATTCCGCTGGCGGTGATCTCGGCGGAGGAGTCTGGCTGTCCCTTCTCTGCAGTTGTGCCCATTGATGCCGGCGATGGGTCCTCTCAGTTGCCGGCCCCTGGATTTTTGGTTCCCTCTGCGGAGGAGCTTTTTGGATTTTTATCGGTGGGTTCTATGAGCAAGGACTGGGAGGAGTTTTACTCCTCGTTGCCTACAGCCTGTGTGGGCTTGTCTGATTCAGAGATTATTAAGGAGGCTTTCGCTCTTCCGTGGGAGGTGGATGTGCCGGCGAGCCAATCTTGCAAGGAAGAAGAGGTACCTTCCTCTGGGGCGGAGATCATCCAGGTGGTACGCCCTACTGCCCCGGCGAAAAGTCTGCTTCAACGTGGTTTCCTTGGCCCGAGAGCTGTTTCCCCCTCTCCGATGGTGTTGAAGAAGGTATCGCGATGATCAAGGGAAGGAGCACTCTGAGGATGGGTCTTATCTTGTCTCTTCTTTTTACATGCCGGTGACTCTTTGTTCTTCCGTCGGGACTGACGTGACAAAGCCTATTCCCTCTAATTCCTCTGGTTCCTGGTATACCCGGAGGGTGAAGGAAAAGTTGGCTAAGCAGCTGAATAAGAACAAAGAGTTGATTGCGGAGGTGTTGGTGTTAAACATGTGGTTAGGGAGGATCGGGTGGTTGACGCTTTGAACCTCGCTCGGTTTTGGGGTTGTCTTGGGAGGTGAAGACAAGAAATTTCAGGATCTTGTTGAAGCTACTATCCCTAAGGTCAAGGGATGAGGAGCTCAAAAATTTGGATTGTGCCATCTCTCCTGAAGGGTAAGAGGCGGATGGGCTGGTCGGGATCGAAAAATGCAGTTTGTTCCTCGAGTTACACTAGGATTTTTTTGGAAGAGCGCTAGGGCTGTACAGTAGGGTTGTTTTGGGTCTTTTGCATGTTTTGGGCTGTTTCGGGTTTTGGTTTTGGGCTCCTTTGTATACTTTTTGTGTACCTAGAGGCATTGATGGTTTGGGTTTCCTTTGTATGCTTGAGGCGCTTTGCGCCGTCCTTGTGTACTTAGAGGCGCTTGACGCTTTTTTTTGGAAATACACTGGCTTATCAAAAAAAAAACTTTACCAAGAATCTTACCATTTGCAAGTCTTCTAACTTTATACATCTAGCAATTATTAACATCAAAACCCCGCTTATCTTTAACTTTCCTAAGAATTGCCTTTAAAGGCATGCTAGGTTGTGCTCTAAACTTGTCAATCAGTTTGTTAGCAATCCATGCAGATTTGGCAATAGAATTCCTATGCCTCCTTGGACAACTGTGTTTGGGCAATAATGATCTAATTTCAAATGAGTCATCATCCTTACATTTACGACCATACACCCTAAACCTACAACCTGGATCCCTGCATACCATAATACATTTAGCCAGGTAATTCTTTTTAAACCTTATATCATTTCTCTTTCTTAAATTGTTCTCTCTAATAGTTTCTCTAAAGACTTTGATCGAGGAAAATTTCAGCCTAGTACTCAACTGTGGGTTTTGCATAACAGTTTATTGAAACTCTGTTCGCCTAGTTATACATGTGGGGAAGAGATGGGACCTCAATCTCCTCATCACTTATGGGAGGGGATACAAGAATGTCACTTCGTGCCATGTTTGAGTTTGCATTATTATCAACATCATCACCATATCATTTACCTTTTCCACTAACTTCTTCAACTCTCTCTGCATTTGCATTTTGATTATCACCATCCTTCATCACCCTCAACACCACCCTCGTCAACATTGCCTCACCAAACAAGTTCTAACACCTCATCTCAATAAGGATCATCTCAATCAATCCTACTATACCCATCTTCACCACCATTATCATCATCTTCCTAATATTCCTCATCATTAACTGTAAGCTCATCAAATGATCCTTCATCACCCTCAACACCACCCTTATCAACATTGCCTCACCAAACAAGTTCTAACACCTCATCTCAATAAGGATCATCTCGATCAATCCTACTATACCCATAATCTTCACCACCATTATCATCATCTTCCTAATATTCATCATCATTAACTGTAAGCTCATCACATGAAACAAGGTACAACTCAATAACTGGTACCGCTACATGTTTGGCAACAATTTCCAACACATCATGGTCTGATGAAAGTAATACCATTCTTTCTAACTATACCCTCAATCTAAAAAAAAGACAACTTATCCTCGTCAAACTTCTCATCATACACATCTACATCACCCCCCACATATGTGCATATAAACCTCCTATTTATCTTACTCCTGTAATGCACCTCAAATACAAATTCCCGTATAGTCATCCTAACAATAAAAAAAATAAAGAAAACAAACAAATCAAAAAAATATTAACATGTTTTTCCTACTGCCAATAAATGCAACCAAGAGAGTAGATGTGTAACTTATTATTACCAATCAAACTTAATAAATATCATAATCTTGTCCCCAAGAGGTATCAATCACCGGCATCACAATTAACATGTCACTAGTTCAATCCCTCTTGTGCGAACATGTCAAAATAAATAAATAAACATTATAGTCTTAGTTATTAATAAAGCCTTACTTTAAGTTTTCTCATGGGACATCATCAATTATTTGTGGTAAGATATGTTGTTTTTAGTAAAGCATGCACATGCATGAGTACAAGAGATGAAACCTAATGTGGGGTCACATCCAAGGACCACATGTACACAATTTGTAATTATTTAGTGGGCCACGTTAGGAATATGATGACTCAATGCATCGTTTTCAAAATAGAAAACAACTTTCCAAAGCATATAACATTCGTAGGGACCACACACCATCATCCATAAACCAAAAAAGCTACATTATTAAATGGGTTGACTGTGTATAAAAACATACATATAACATACAAGCAAACAATGACAACATGCCTCTCTTCATGGTCAAACCCCAAAATATAGAATGTATGAATAAATAACATCAAATTAAATAATAATTAAAAAAAGACCCAGTTTGCGTGCACACAAACCAATAAGTAGTAATAAGAGCTTCTCTAGAATCAAGTTTTACGAAAAGAAAATTTGAAAAACTTTGTATTCATTTTGGAGGTTAACAAAGATTGTGATATTCTACATTATTGGATTCTAGAGGTCTTCTTGCTTGTTCCATTGGTTTTGTATTGTTGTTTTATCGATTAAGTCAGTGAGGAAATGTACTAAGTGAAGATTATCAAGCTTGGAGGCTATAGAGTTTAGGGATTTACATCAGATTGTAAGTTTTCCTTGTATCTATAATCTGGATCTTTATAACATAATGATTTCTTGGGTTTAGCTGCCCTGGATTGGTTTTTCCCATTGATGTGTTATTTAGGTTTTCCACTTCATAAACAAATCTTTATCTTATGGTGGTGTGCATGCTTTATGTTTTGTCCGTTTGTCGATGGTATTGCCGGTTTATTATTGAAAGAATGAATTTAATAATACTAATTAATGTGTTTGTCAAAGAATGAGTAAAATTATTTACAATGCTAATGGAACAATTCAAATATATAGCTTGTTTTCAAACTTTACATATTAAAAAATGTAATAGCCTAACAAACTTCTAATGAGTCAAGTTTGAACATTCATTTTATAAGTTGGCTTGAGTTTAGGGATTTACATCAGATTGTAAGTTTTCCTTGTGTCTGTAATATGAATCTTTTTAACATAATGATTTCCCGGGTTTAGTTGCCCTAGAGTGGTTTTTCCCATTGATGTATTATTTGGGTTTTTCACTTTGTAAACAAATCGTTGTCTTATGGTTGTGGTGTGCATGCTTTATGTTCTGTTGATGCACAATTTCTGATTGGTGATGTGGCACGCTTGTTGGACTCCTGGTTCAAGTGCTCCAAGTGTGAATTGCTTGCACAATGAAGAAGACAATAGGATTGAAGAGAGATCGGGGGTGAGCCGGCAGGGCCACTTCGATGCCTAAATCAGTTAAATCAGTGTTTGCTGTAGAGAATAATGAGGAAGCAACAAAGCATAAAGCGTGCAAAAGTTGTGTTACCAGAATGCGAGGTAGTGACTTGTATTATATAAGCATGGAGTAGTAGTCCCCTAACCAGTGACTGACTCTTACCTGATTTACTGCGAAGTAGTTTGTTATTGAGGGATTTGAGTAGTTATCCGTCCCTTGATCTTTAGAGATCAAGATAGGATGTGGTTGTTGGCGTTTGAATTTCGATTTCCTGCAGATAGAGTATCTGATTCCGTGTTTCCAGGTGCTCTCTATTTGAATTAGATGGATAAGATCAAATAGATTCAAATTCCCAATCCCTAAATTCTAGGGTCTTGATACAAAGGCCCTGGATTCAGAGGTCTCGGACTTGATGGTCTCGAAAGCCTCGAACACGTAGGGTCTCGGAGGTCTCAGACATGAGTCTCGGAGGTCTCAAATTCGAGTATTTGGTCTCGAATCCGAGACGGAAGGATTAGAGGCCGGGTATTGATGGCTCTCGAGGTAGGAAAGTTTGAATTTCAAAAAATATTTTGGGCTGGAAAATTTTCATAAATTCCTACCCAAATGTCCGAGACGTTTGAGTTGCTTGAGGAGGCGTCGATCATTTAATGTGTCGATTTCATTGTTCGAGGCTCCGCCATGCGTCAGTCTTGGAGTGGCTGCACGAGCGATGTCGACTGTCAGTCATAATGACTGGCCAGCTGTCGAAAAATCAAGGCATTTTTCAGGGATTCGAGACGTGTCTCTTCGTTGCCTTTTCCTTAATTCGCGTCGATGTTTCGTCTTCTCTGCTTCCCCTATAAAATCTGTACTTGGCCTTCACTTAATCATTTTAATTCTTGCAAACTTCTCCTGCACTCTCACGCTTTTTGTTCCTTTAATTTCTTTGCTTCTCCTTGTAGCTCCTCTTAAATTTTCTTAGATCGAAGATGACAAAAGGCAATGATTCCAATGGTTCGAGAGCTGCTCAACTACTTGAACCTGGCCCCTTACCGGCTTGTGCCCAACGCGTGGAGGTATCTTCACACCTGTATGGTGTTATGGCCTCTTGCCTTGGGCAAAGAGCGTCAGTTAAACAATAAGGGAGTTTTTACACCTGTACTGGGTTCACAAGAATCCTGGAGGCTCTGAAGTGAACAATATCCAAACACGCTGCCGGCAAGCTCATAACTTTGGAAACCAAATACTCTAGCAACCGAGGATGGAAGAATAAGTTCTTCTTTGCTTCAGGGCAATGGGAGTTTGCCCCTTTAGAGAAGGCCATAGAGATCAGGGTCCCTCAAAGTAAATACGCTTTCCGAGAAGGGTGGCCAAGAACCCCACCTGACCCAGAGTGAATTGGCTCGAGTCAACGAGGTCCAACAATGGGCTCGAAAACATGAGTCATGCTTGCTTTATGGTGTGCTTTGCTCAATTCCAAGGCTTATGGAATTCATCTACGAGCCTGCAAGCCACGTAGCGGTTGCAGTGAGGAATGAGCTTTTTAGGATTCTTGCTAATATGGGTCCTCCTGTCGCGAACACACGAGGTGCTACCCCTCGAAAAGACCAAGCCCAAGCCGTGGATAAAGGCAATCAAAGAAATAGACAAGGGCAAGGGCAAGGGCAAAATGACCGAGCCCGAGAAACCCAAGAATACAGTCTACCCCATACAACTGGTGGGGCCTTCACTCATGAGTGGAAAGCTCTGACTCCTCCGACCTCTCTAATGGTGCCGCTGGCAAAGAAGAGCCCGACAGTGGAGAAGAAGAAGGTGAAAGTCCCTCTTCGAGTGGCCAGGGCGTTAAAACTGCATGACAAAAAGGATGAGTTGGAGGTCGAGAGGCCTGTCGAGGCTTTCCCTAAGTTAACCCCCTAATCCCGATTCCTACTGAGGGATCAGACGTGCAGGGGAAGAAGAGGAAGCTGAGGAAGATGGCTGACCCTACGGTCCCTACAACTGAACCTGCCACCCTGGTGATCGAGCCTTCTGCTCCAGCAATCAAGGCAACAAATGTGGCTGATTTTCTAGAGGCACAAAGAAAGCAAGCGCCTCCCTCCATCTATGTCGAGAGTGGAGGATGTCGAGGCTTTCCTAGCCAATGAACCAGTCTTGGCCATTCCTGTGAACATGGTGGGCTGGCTTAAAGAACCGTTGTGAGCACCAGAGGGGCCGATTCCCTCCATGCTAGACCATCCTCTGGGCTCAAACATCTAGCACATCTTGGAGGATCTCGATATGGGATCAGAGGACTCCGTAGGGATGTAGGATGATAATATAAGGCCCTCCACCGCTGCTGCTACGAAGACCACCCGAACGCCATTGTCTCCAATTCCATAAACGGGGGCGTCTTCTTTAGCTCTGACCCCGAAAAGGCCTCGGAGTCCAACAGATGTTGGGATCAGCAAGGCTTTAAGCTCAAAAAGGCCTCAGGCTTTCTAGGCGCTTGAGGCTTCCGAGGCTTCCTACTTTGAAAGTTCGACCAAAATTCATCCAGAAGGGGCCAACTAGACCATCAGAGGGAAGCTAGCCAAGCTCGGAAGGGACCTGAAGGGCAACCCCTTCAAAGCCGTAGTGGATCTGATGGATCATGAAAAGCTTCAGATGAAGCGTGATGTCTCGGCCCGAGGCATGGCAAAGGAGATGTTGACCATGCAGTGCTTAGTAAGTCTTCCTAACTCGTTTTCTCTTCTCATTGTACTTACTGTCATCTGATGCCGTATTTTTTTCAATTGTAAGCCTTCCTCAAATCGACACTCTTGCTACTTCCGAAAGGTCTCAATTATTGATGAGGGAGCAGAGGGTCTGAAAAAGAGGCTTGCTGAGGTCGAAGAAGAGAATGCCAAGCTCAAAGGGGTTGTGGCCAAGAAGAATGAGGACCTTCAAGTTCTCGGTCAACACTCGGCTGTGATGGAGTGCGAGGCTTCTGATGCCTCCAAGGTTAGGGATCGAGCCAAGGCAAAGCTTGCCAAGCTGTGCGAAGAGTTCAAAGGCTTGCAAGCTAAACACTCTGCTCTCCAAGAGACGCCTTGCAGGCCGAGCATGCCGAACTCCAAGAAGATCACTCCATCCTCAAGAAGGAACTAGGGCAACTCGAGGAGAAGCATACAGATACCCTCGAGCAGCTGAAGGAAAGTCAGGCCTCAGTTGACTCAAGCCATGAAGGGCAAGCTAGTTGCTGAGGAGAGGTATAAACACTTCCATGGTGAGCACAGGAAGGCAACACTCAAATTGAAGGAGGCTCAGGCAAAGGCAACTGACTACCTTCATCAACTGTCCTTCGCTTCGAGGGTCCAAGATGCTGCCTGGGCAGATGGGATCCATCTTGGATTTGAGACATTCAGGCATGGTGGAAAGACCCAACCCGTAAAATGGACCTCAACTCGGTGAACATTGAGTATATCCCTTATACCAACGAGGCTATTCGGCGTTTAACCTCCTTGGGGCAAAAAGAAATGCCAGACGTTGCGGGGATAGCTGATTTTGACTACCATCCCCCAACCCCTGAGCCCAAGGCTGCTACGGAAGGCGAAGAAGCTAGGGAGGCATTTAGAAATGCCAAGGCTACTCCTGCTATACAAGACCCCCTGTCACTCCTCAGGGGGAGAAGTAGATAGTTTACTTGTTTTCCTTGTATAGCTTTGTAATTACTTTCCTATTTCCTGTATACTTTTCATATATTAATGAAAATGTTAATTCCAGTAAAATGTTTATGTAATTTCCTATTTGCCTTTCCGTTTAAGATTATGAACATAATCTTTTCCTTGCTAACTAATCAAAAGATTTTTACTAATGACATAAACTCCAAAAGTGAGTGTAGGTCCCTAGCTTGAATTCCTTGAGCTTTTCTAAGTGTTGAGTCTCGGGATCTGGTCCTGTACAAAATAATCACAAGATTAATACTTATGATAAAAGTTCAAAGAGTTCGAGTTTGAGCTCTTCATGCTTGAGTAGGTCTTGATTTTCCAAAACTCGAAAATTTTTCAAAGTGTTGGGTCTCAATTCCAAGTCTCAAATTTCCAACACTTGGAAATTTTTCTAAGTGTTCGACCTAAGTCTCGGATCCTTCCGTCTCGTCTCGGATCCGAGACTTGGTCTTGATTTCCTGATTCTTGCTTCCATTTAGGTCTCGGTCCAGCCTGACTAATGAAGACCAAGTCTTTGGTTGTTCGATACCTTCCCTGCATTTATTTCCCAATTAAGTGTTGAGTTTAGAATTAGTCTGCCTGGTGAAGACCAGGTGGAAGACTAACCTATTCAACTACTTTGTATGCATGTATTCCTGTTAAGTGTTGGTTTTCAAATCAGTTTGCCTGATAAAGACCAGGTGGTGGACTGACCTAACCAACGACTTAATATGCATATTCCTGATTAAGTGTTGGGTTTCGGGCCAATTGGCTTGATGAAGACCAAGTCTTTGATCGATCCTCTGATCACTTAGTTTTTCCCATCTTCCTATTTTAATAGTCGAGTCTCGGATCAATCTGCCTGGTGAAGACCAAGTCTCGATTTGATCTGTCTGATCACTTAATGTTTGTTCCAATTAGTTCCAGTAGTTTATGAAAATAAACTCTGAGAATTCCTTTATTGAAAATAATTCATGCTGACATAATAAAATAATCAAAGCAAGAAAATAGAAATAGAAATTACATCATTTTAAAAGTAGTATCTTTTAAGATGTTCCACATTCCATGGCCTCAGAAGGACCTTCCATACAAAGTCTTCTAGATAGTACACTCCAAGTCTCTGGTAGCTGATCACCTTGTAGGGACCTTTCCAGTTTGGAGCTTGCTTTCCTTTGGCAGAGTTTCTGATGGCCAGGGTAACCTTGCGTAAAATCAGATCTCTAACCCTGAAGCTCTTAGGTTTTACCTTCCTGTTGAAATATCATGCCACCATTTTCCGATATGCCGACATGGTGATCCTCAAGGTCACGCTTTTCCTACAGCAAGTTCAAATAAAGCCTGAGTCCTTCATCGTTGGTCTCTGCCTTATAAGTTTCCACCTGGAGGCTTTTCGACCCCAACTCTGCTAGAATGATTGCCTCAGTTCCAAAAGCAAAAGCATAAAGGGTTTCTTCCGTTGGAGTTCTTCTTATAGTTCGATACACCTAAAGAACTTCTAGGAGATCTTCTGCCCAATCTCCTTTCTTGTCTCCCAACTTTCTTTTCAAAATTTTTGAAAATCGTCTTGTCGGTAACTTCTACTTGCCCGTTTGCCTGAGGATGTTCGGGAGAAAAAAAGTAATTCCTTATGCAGAGCTCGGCACACCATTTCTAGAATGAGTCATAATCAAACTGCCTCCCATTATCAGTGACGAATGCGTATGGCACACCATAGCGACAAACGACATTCTTCCATAGGAACCGTTTGATGCTTTTGGATGTTATATTCACTAAAGGCTCAACTTCCATCCACTTAGTGAAATAATCCACAGCAACAGCTGCAAATCAAACACCCCCCTTTCCTCGGAGTAAGGGGGTGTTCAATTGTGAGAAGGGCCAAGGAGAAGAGATTAAGCTCAACTCATCGAGGGGTTGCTTGGTGATGTTAGTGAATCGTTGGCACTTATTACAATTTTGAACAATTGCCATCGAATTGTTGCTCATGCTAGGCCAGTAGAACCCTGCTCTCACTGCCTTGTGTGCTAGTACTCTTGCTCCAGAGTGACTTTTGCAAATTCCGTGATAAATCTCTCGAATAATGTGTAGTTCCCTTCCTCGGGTGAGATGCACTTTAGAAGAGGCAAAGTGAACCTCTCTTGTAAAGTGCTCCATTCACCATCGTGAACCTTTCTGCCTTCATTCTCAGCTGCTCAACAGACTTCTTCTTTGATGGCTGAGTTCCATTTTCCAGATAGTCGATGAGTTCTCTTTTCCAATCTGAGACCTCCTCGACCAAGACCAATTTTGAGGCCTGGTCAGATATCGAGAAGTGTGTCAAAATCTGGATTGGTTCTCTATCTTCCTCTATCTCCGTTTTCTCGGTAGAGGCTAGTCGAGCTAACCGATTTGCCTTCTCGTTATCTTCTCTAAGGACCTTCGTGATGCAAAACTTCTGAAAAGAAGATTGCATGTCTCGCACCTTGGTTAGGTACCTCTTCTTTTTCCCTTTCACTTCAAATTCTCCTCGGATATGACCCACGATGACTTGGGAGTCGCTCCGCACTTCCACAGATATGACAACCTCGTACTTAGCATCATTGTTGGTAGTTTTGAATTCCAGTCTCAGAGAGCTACTCAACTCTTCTCCGTCTGGAGAGATAAGCAGAATTCTAGCTCCTCCATTTTTCCTTGTGGATGAGCCATCAACGTAGGTGACCCATTTTCGT
This sequence comes from Carpinus viminea, assembly GCA_013348765.1. NCBI lineage: Eukaryota > Viridiplantae > Streptophyta > Magnoliopsida > Fagales > Betulaceae > Carpinus > Carpinus viminea. Next base: position 31,885,693 of record CP054673.1, read on the forward strand.
TCTGTCTTCGGTTCCTCTGTCTTTGGCAGGTTCGTAAACTTGGCTAGAAAATCTACAAGAGCCTGGCCTTTAATTGCATTCCTTGGGACAAACTTAAGGTCAAATTGTCCCAATTCGATAGCCCAGTTTGCCAATCTTTCGGACAGGTCAAGCTTCTGCATCACCTTCCTGAGTGGGTATTCTGTGAGGACTCGGATGGTGTGAGCTTGAAAGTATGGCCAAAGCTTTCTCGAAGCCATAACTAGAGCGAAGGTCAGCTTCCCCCGATTTGGGGATATCTCTCATTTGCCCCGTGCAGTGTTTTGTTGACAAAGTACACTGGCTTCTGTACACCTCATCTTCATGGATTAAAGCTACACTGATTTTATAGGAGAAACTACTAAATATAGGTATAATATCTCGCTTGGAACAGTTCTACTTAGCAGAAGGGAGCTCGTCAAGTACTTCTTTAGCTGGGAAAAAGCTTCCTCGCATTCATCTGACCATTTAAAGGCCTTCCTCAAAATTTTGAAGAAAGTGAGGCATTTGTCAATGGACCGAGAGATGAACCAATTCAGGGCTACCAGTCTTCCAATTAGCTGCTGGAGTTGCTTCGTGGTCTTGGGGGATTGCATTCCTAAGATGGCTTGGATCTTCTTGGGATTGGCCTTGATTCCTCTGCTCAAGACCATGTAGCCCAAGAACTTCCCGAAGGATGTACACTTTGTGGGATTTAGCTTCATCTTGTACTGCTTCAGTGTCTCAAACGCTTCATGGAGGTCATGGGCATGGCTAACAGACTATGTGCTCTTCACCAGCATGTCATCCACATATACCTCCATATTCCTTCCAATATGAGCTTGGAACATTTTGTTCACAAACCGCTGGTATGTTGCCTCTGCGTTTTTCAAACCAAAAGGCATGACCTTGTAGCAGTAAAGGCCTAGATTGGTGATAAACGCAGTATTCTCTCAATCTTCCAGGTGCATGAGGATATGATTGTAACCAGAGAAGACATCCATAAAATTAAGCAACTCGTACCCGGAGGTAGAGTCAACCAGTGCATTGATGCGTAGGAGAGGGAAGCTATCTTTGGGACAAAGGCCTTGTTAAGGTCGATGAAGTCCACGCACATCCTCCACTTTCCATTAGACTTCTTCACCATGACTACATTTGCCAACCAGTCTGGGTAATAGACCTCTTGGATGAACTGTGCCTTCAGGAGCTTCTCGACCTCTACAACTATGACCTCGACTCTTTCTGGTGCGAACTTCCTTCTCTTTTGCTTCACAGGTTTCATGTCAGGGTCCACATTTAAAACGTGGACAATTTCTTCTGGGTTGATCCCTGGCATATTTGCATGTGACCAAGCGAACACCTCCATATTTCTGTGGAGGAAGTCCACGAGGCCTTCTCGAATTTCTTGTATAAGACAAGTCCTAATTTGTAGGACTTTTCCTTCTCCTACTGCCACCTTCTCAAGTGGCTCTGCTAGTTCCACTTGTCCGAGGCCACTATGAGAGTGGTCGGATCCGAAACCTTCTTCATGGAGATGTTGTAACACCTCCTAACCGCAAGTTGATCGCCCCTCACTTCTCCTACCCCTTCCTCCGTTGGGAACTTCATCATGAGGTGGTAAATTGAGGTTGCAACTCTTAACTTGTTCAACGCTGGTCGACCGATGATCGCGTTGTAGGTGGATGGTCAATCGACTACAAAGTCCACCATTACAGTGGCTAATCTGGGAGCAGTTCCTACTGTCACCGATAGCGGTATGATCCCGATAGGCTGGACCTACTCCCCATCAAATCTGACGAGGGGAGAACCAAATGGTTTGATTCTGTCCTGCTCAATTCCCATATATTGGAAGGCTGGCCAATATAAGATGGGAATTGTCCCGCTCAACTCGCATGGTTGGCAACTGTCACTGTCACCACCAGTGCATCGTCGTGGGGCATTATGACCCCCCGAGCATCTTCCTCTGAAAAGGACAGCATAACCGATTTTGTCTTGGCTGCTTTCATGGGCTTGTGTAGAGAGAACACCTCACCCTGAATGCTTCTGGCATACTCCTTCCTGGCCGAGTTAGACTCCCTACCATCGACAATTCCACCAAAAATGGTTTGGATCTCTAAGACCACTTCCTGATTCTGGAGAGGTCTCTAAACCTCTCAAGTGTTCCTTTGCTCCCCTTCTCAATCACCATACCGACCCTCTCTCAGAGCCTAGTCTCGGCATCTCGGTTTCGCATGTCCGAGACCTTCTCGATTTCCTTCCAATGGTGGGTGTCCTTGTTGATTCGCTTTTCGAATCTGTTCCTGTGCAAGGAACCTGACTAGCTTCCCATTTCCTACAAAGTTCTCGATCTCTCGACGGAGAATCATGCAATCTTTCGTTGAATGCCCATGTCCCCATGGTATTCATAAAACTTATTTCGATCTCGCTTGTAGGGGTTGGACCTCATCTTTGGTGGCCATCTGAACGCTGGATCTCCCTTGATGGCCATGAACACCTCAGTGAAACTGGTGTTCAAGGGGGTAAACACTTCCTGCTGAAACCTTGGTAGCTCCGTCTTCTGAGGCTCACTTTTGAAAAGTGGGCCTAACTTCTTTTCCCCCTTTCGGGGATTCTTCTCTTCCTTTGGCTTGGGAACCGTCGTGGCTTTTTTGCCTTCTTGCTTAGCATGTTCTTCCAACGTCTGAGCATTGAAAAGCATTCCGATCAATTCTTCCTGGTGGATAAACTCCTCGGTCAACTTCATAAACTGAGGCAGGGTGACCTTCTAAATGTTCCTGCCTATCTCGGCCATCAATGGTCCTTCTGCCCTTACTCCCTGCATCAAGGTGTTGAGCATCGTCTTATCATTTGGGCTATCCACTTTAAGCTTCTCTTTGTTAAAGCGAAGCATGAAATCTTTCAGAGTTTCCTCCTTCCCTTGGCGTAGAGTCAACAGGCAGGTGACACTCTTCTTCCTCTTCCGTGTTGCAAGGAACTGTGTTAGGAATAAGCATCCCAACTCTTTGAAGGTGCCTACTGACTTCAGAGAAAGTTCAGTAAACCAGTCCTTCGCCACTCCTTTTAAGGTCAATGGGAAGGCTTTGCATGCGATCTCTCCCGGAGTGCCATGCAGAATGATGTGTTCTTGGAAGGCTTCCAGATGAGCCCGCAGATCTCCATTTTCATCATACTTCTTAATTCGAGGCATTTTAAACTTGTCAAGCATAGGGTACCTCCTTACCCATTTAGTGAACATGAGGTTCTCGTCTTCTAGCATGTCCCATGCCATGAGTTCTAAATCTTCCCCATTTATTCGACGGAGAATCCAGGAGTACTTGTCTTCTAGGTCCTTCATCTTCGCATCGTGGAGGCTATGCCGAGACTCATCATGGTGAGACTTGTCTCGGTGTCGCCTCGATCGATGAGACATCTCTCCTTCACGCCTCTCTCGACGAGATTCCTCTTGATGAGACTTCTCTCATCGAGACCTTTCCCAACGTGATTCGTCGTCCTCGGTTTCCACACAACAAAACTTGTCACGGTGCTCTCCATTGTGGATCATACGACGATCCCCCTAGACTCTGCTCTCGTTATCTTCTTCATGAGGATTAGCAGGCTGCTTTCCATGGTGAATTCTATCCAACCTTTCCTTCTCGCGCCTTTCTGCACTCTCTCTTTCTTTCTAGCTACTCCGGGCCTCAGCTGCAGTGAGTCGAGTATTGAGTTCCTCATTCTGCTTCCTGAGGACCTCCATTGATTCCGTCATATTCTTCAAGAACTCCCTTAACTCTGGATCGTTCGACACTCTGGGAGCGCTAGAAGGAGGATGTAACGGGTTTAATGAGCGTGTGTTCACCATGTCGGATATTGGATGAATGAGAAGCGATTAAAAACTTGGCTCCCCACAGACGACGCCAGACTGTTGATACATAATTTTCGATTGGTGACGTGGCATGCTTGTTGGACTTCTAGTTCAAGTGCTCCAAGTGTGAATTGCCTACACAATGGAGAAGACAATAGGATCGAAGAGAGACTGGGAGTGAGCCAGCGAAGCCACTCCAATGCCTAAGTCAGTGTTTGCTGTAGAGAATAATGAGAAAGCAACAAAGCATAAAGGGTGCAAAAGTTGCATTACCAGAATGCGAGGTAGTGACTTGTATTATATAGGCATGTAGTAGTAGTCCCCTAACCAATGACTAACTCTTCCCTGATTTACTGCAGCAGTTTGTTATTGAGGGATTTGAATAGTTATCCGTCCCTTGATCTTTGGAGATCAAGATAGGATATGGTTGTTGGCATTTGAATTCCGATTTCCTGCAGATAGAGTATCTGATTCTGTGTTTCCAAGTGCTCTCTATTTGAATTGGATGGATAAGATCAAATAGATTGAAATTCCCAATCCCTAAATTCTAGGGTCTCGGATTTAGAGATCTTGGACTCGATGGTCTTGGAAGCCTCAAACACGTAGGGTCTCGAGGTCTCGGACATGAGTCTCGGAGGTCTTGATGAGTGCCTAATATTGCATATTTGGGCCCCTTAGCTTGTATTTGTTAAACCCTTAGTTTTGTTATTTTCTGATGTTTTTGGTTAGTTTTGGTGTTTTAGTGTTTTGCAGGTTGTTAAGTTGCATTTGGGGTTAACGCCATCAACTCTGAGGCTTAAAACAGTTCGGAGCTTTGGCGGCAAAATTGAGTCAAGCAATGATTCGCGCCCAACGAATTTCCACCAAAACGGCCATATCTTGAGTTGTATAACTCCGATTGGAGTGATCTTGGTGTCTATGGAAAGGTATCTCGAAGATCTACAAAATCAGATTTCACAAGTTTTGGCCAATTCTGAAGTATGTGCACTCGAACGCACATTTTTGCGTTCAAACGCAGTTATGCCCATCTGGTGCAGAAATTCTTGCATGAGTGCGTTCAACGCACCTAAAGTGCGATCGATCACACTCGGCCGACCGCAATGCTGAAAGCCTGAAACCCTAAAATTAGTGTATAAATACTTTCTTTTTCATTGTAAACGCATGAGGGAGCAGAGAGTCCAAAACTTCGACCTAGAGTCGTTCTTGAGCTTTTCAACGCTTTTCTTTGTAAGTTTTGTTTCTTTATGATTTCAATTGATATGTTTATGTTCTGTTGTCGTCATGAGAGGCTAAAACCTTCAACTAAGGTTGAAGATGAAGCCTCATCATTGATAAACTCATTATTTCTCATGTTTTTGTTCGTACAATTCTGAATTTAATATGAAGTATTTTCGTTTCAATCTAGTTGTGTGACAAAACTTGTATTGATTGTTGTTTATAGAATTGTTTAAACGTTGGATATTCGTTGTGTTTCATCCAGCGGATACATCGAATCTTTTGATTGAAATTGGATATCCATTGTCTTTCGTTGTTCAAACGGATACATTGGATCTTTTGATCTCAATTGGATATTCGTTGTCTTTCGCAATAGAGTTGGATTCATCGAATCTTTCAATAAGATTTTATAAAAACAATAGAAAATGCTTAGGGTTTAATTCTTGACGAATGTATGAACAAAACATGAGAGTGAGTTTTGATTTGATAAGGTGGATTCAGAAAACCTTAGTGCCTTTTTATTATTTAAGCAATTTCATTTTTACTTCATTTATATTTTTGCACGACCAACTTCGAACTTCGGAACTAGGTTAAGATAAAGTCAATTTGATTAGGAAATTGATTTTTGCAAGAATACAAATTCCCTGTAGATCGACCTCGCACTTGCACAACACTTTATTACAAACGACTCGTGCTATTGCGAGTACTTTTATTTTTGTACATCAGGTCTCGAATCCGAGTATTTGGTCTTGAATCCTTCTGTCTCGGATTCAAGGCGGGGTCTCGGAGGCTCGAGGCCTGAGGCATTCTCGGGCTCTAACCTAATGGGCTTTGACCCGGTCCAGTGAGCTATTGGGCCGATGTAAGGTTGATCCATGACCCAACATGTTTTGTCCATTTGTCGATAGTATTGCCAGTTTATTATTGAAAGAATGAGTTTAATAATACTAAATGTGTTTGTCAAAACATGTGTAAAATTATTTACAATGCTAATGGAACAATTCAAGTGTATAGCTTGTTTTCAAACTTTACATATTAAAAAATGTAATAGCCTAACATGCTTCTAACGAGTCAAGTTTGAACATACATTTTATAGGTTGGCTTGAGTTTAGGGATTTACATTAGATTATAAGTTTTCCTTGTATCTGTAATCTAGATCTCTATAACAGAATGATTTACCGGGTTTAGCTGCCCTGGAGTAGTTTTTCCCATTGATGTGTTATTTGGGTTTTCCAATTCGTAAACAAATCTTTGTTTTATGGTTGTGATGTGCATGCTTTATGTTTTGTCCGTTTGTTGATAGTATTGCTAGTTTATTATTGAAAGAATGAGTTTAATAATACTAAGTGTGTTTGTCAAAACACGTGTAAAATTACTTACAATGCTAATGGAACAATTCAAGTATATAGCTTGTTTTCAAACTTTACATATTAAAAAATGTAATATAGCCTAATGAGCTTCTAACGAGTCAAGTTTGAACATACATTTTATAGGTTGGCTTGAACTAGAGCTCAACTCGGCTCGGTTCACTTACAACCCTAATTAGAGTTATGTAATTTATGAAAATACAAACTGTAATTTTAGTATACACTAGTAAATCCTGTGCTTTGTTCCTTTTGGTTCAATTCAACTTAATGAATAAATCAAAACATGTATCGAAAAAAAAAAAAAAGTTTTTTTATTGGGGAAACTACCTTTACCCCCCATGAACTATCAAACATTACCCCCGACACCATCAAACTACCTAGCCCTAACCAACAGGCACCTTCCGTCAGTCAGCTCCGCTAAAATAAACGGTCAACTGTACACGTGTCATTTTAAGCCTTTTTTTCCATTTTTGCCCTCCATTCTACAGAACAAGATTTCTATACCCAAAATACCCTCAATATATTTTACTTTCCTCCAAAATACCCTCAACATCACTTCCTTCTTTCCTTCACGCCAACACCGTCCAACAAGTTGAACAAATCCCATGTGTTCTTCCTTGTTCATTTTGTGAAAGTTTTCCTGAGAAAATTAAAGAATGAAACCCATACCATACCCTCCAATCACAAACAGTGAGAACAAGCCCTTGTAATGGAAGAGAAGCGCGGCGAAGTCGGGACTACGCCGGCGGTTGGGGCCGAATCTCCAGCGTCGGAGTCGTCCTCCTCCCGACGCCGATCCGGGGCCCTTAAAAGAAAGAACAACAGCAACCTCGGCGCGTCAAACTCTTCATCCGCACCGTCGAAATGAGTCACGAGTGAGAAGGTGTCGCCGCCCACCCTCTCCCGATCCACAATGGCTGTTGATCGTGTTCGCTAAGGCCACAACAACCTCACTGCCTCAAGAAATTTGTTGTTTGGATGCTAAGAAAAGTGAGGAAAAGAAAAGAAAATGTAATTTCTAATTCAATTGTTGTTTGGATGCCGAGAAAAGTGAGGAAAAGAAAAGATAATGTAATTTCTGAATTCAATTGTTGTTTGGATGCCGAGAAAAGTGAGGAAAAGAAAAGATAATGTAATTTCACGAATTCAGTTGTTGTTTGGATGCCGAAAAGTGAGGAAAAGAAAAGATAATGTAATTTCTGAATTCAATTGTTGTTTGGATGCCGAGAAAAGTGAGGAAAAGAAAAGATAATGTAATTTCTGAATTCAATTGTTGTTTGGATGCCGAGAAAAGTGAGGAAAAGAAAAGATAATGTAATTTCTGAATTTAATTGTTGTTTGGATGCCGAGAAAAGTGAGGGAAATAAAAGACAAGGTAATTTCTGAATTTAATTGTTGTTTGGATGCCGAGAAAAGTGAGGAAAAGAAAAGATAATGTAATTTCTGAATTTAATTGTTGTTTGGATGCCGAGAAAAGTGAGGGAAATAAAAGAAAACGTAATTTCTGAATTCGATTGTTGTTTGGATGCCGAGAAAAGTGAGGAAAAGAAAAGACAATGTAATTTCTGAATTTAATTGTTGTTTGGATGCCGAGAAAAGTGAGGCAAATAAAAGAAGACATAATTTATGAATTCAATTGTTGTTTGGATGCTGAGAAAAGTGAGGAAAAGAAAAGAAAATGTAATTTCTGAATTCAATTGTTAGTTTGGTTTTCCGAAAATGAAGAACGGTAGCTTAAGTTAGGTACGAAGTTCCTGTTTGTCACACTTAGTTAAGTTGGGATTCGAATTGTTCAGGTTCCAAATTAGGTCAAGCTTGTTGCCCTCTGTTTGCTTTTGTTTTCGATTGTTCTGAACTCTGAAAAGGAGGAAGAAGGAGATGGAGAGAAAAAAAAAAAAAAAAGGAGGAACCCAGCAGGTGGCATTGGCGTGAAGGAAAGAAGGAAGTGATGTTGAGGGTATTTTGGAGGAAAGTAAAATATATTGAGGGTATTTTGGGTATAGAAATCTTGTTTTGTAGAATGGAGGGTAAAAATGGAAAAAAAAGGCTTAAAATGACACGTGTACAGTTGACCGTTTATTTTAGCAAAGCTGACTGACGGAAGGGGCCTGTTGGTTAGGGTTAGGTAGTTTGCTGGGGTCGGGGGTAATGTTTGGTAGTTCATGGGGGCAAATGGCCGACGCATGGTAGTTCATGGGGGGTAAAGGTAGTTTCCCCTTTTTTATTTTTATGAATGACCCACCAACAAATCCAAACCTTAAATCCAACAAATGGAAATGTAAATCGAAATCTTACAACAAAATTAAATCAAATTCAAACATGAGAGAGAAGAAAGACACACCCAAGGGTTCGAATTAGGCGAGCTGGTGGCGTCGATCGATGAGGAGAGAAGAAGAAAGTGTGAGAGAGATAGAGGAAAAGTAATCTTAGTGTACACAAGATAGAGAGAGGAATTAACGTGGGGGGCAGGATTTTTTTTCCTTTTCCCACCCCAAATAGAAAATCACAACGACAAGAAAAGTGTTTTTTTTTTTTTAAAAAAAAAAAAATTAAGGGGAAACTTCACTAACCCTCCTGAAGTTTGACCCCTCTGAAGTTTGGCCATTTCATCTCACTTACTCCCCTTGAACTTTCTTCAATTGCTCAATTTGGACCCATCCGCATAAATTATGACACAAAAATTTTAGAAGATCAAATTTTGATTTTTTTTTAAAAAAAATTAAAAAAAAAACATTTTGGAAATTGAAATTTTAAATAGTGAATTTTAAACGGTGACTTTTGTATAAAATTTCAACTTCCAGATATTTTTTTTATTTTTTTAAAAAATAAAAATCAAAGGTATTTTGGTCCTTTTTGCCCTAATTTGTATGGATAAGTCCAAATTGAGAGCAATTGAAAGTTCAAGGGGGGTAAGTGAGAGTTTTTGAACGTTAGGGGGGGTTAATAAAGTTTTCCCAAAAATTAATCACACTTTCTTGGGGTATATCCCACGACTAGGTTTTTTTTTTTTTTTTTTGGGGTTCGAATTAGGCATGCTAGTTGCGTCGATTGATGGTGGTGGAGGAAGAAAGTGTGAGAGAAGTAGAGGAAAAGTAATCTTAGAAAATCACACCCCAAATAGAAAGGGACAAAGTTTTCTAGACATGTCATTTTTCTAAACTAGGTTGGAGGAAATTCCTCCAACCCAATTTGGAGGAAAACTTTGTCCAATAGAAAATCATAATGACAGGAAAAGTGGTTAAAAAAAAAAATCACACTTTCTTGGGGTATATCCCGCGCCTAGTAATTTTTTTAAAAACAAAAAACAAACTACACTTTAAACCCCTGAACTACCACTTGATTTGATATACTCCGCTTAAACTTTAAAACCTTTTAATTTAAACCTTTGAACTTTCAATTTAAATCTCTGCAATTTTTTTTTTTTTTCTGAAAAGAATTAATTCTCATTCTATAGATATTAAGAGCGAAAGCTCTTACAATCACAGGGCAAGCCCTAAAGTAATTGTAGCCTAAGCTACAAAGTCATAGGCAAAATCTCATACAAACCAAGCAACAAAGGCCAACTAATCAACCAAATTCGAAAACATATATGCTACCCCATGACTAAAACAGCAGGATAAACATTCAAATCTACTTGGCAGGTTCAAAGACTATTAAACCAAGCAGACGCCATTAGCTGCATATGAAGCATTTATTCCATGACCCTAAAAGGTAAACCCTCTTATACCGCTACTCATCCTCCTCGACAGTTAAGCCAGGATATACATTCATCCACGACACAGAAGTATGGATCATTTTTCCTCCTCGACCCGAAAGTCAGGATAACATACACATCCACGACACACAGGTTAGGATCAAAGGGGATCCAATCAAATCATCGAGGCTAGAGCATTATTACAAGCAAATAACAAACGAAATACAATGAAAAGAAAATAAGTAGAACTGAATACAAGAAAAAAGAAATACAGGGAAAGAAACTGATCGGGAGTTCGCTGACCCCGTACAAAGAAGAGCACGGTGGAAGCTTGTCGCGGTGGGGTCGCGAAAAAAGCCCAACAATGGATAGAAGCAGCGAAACTGGCGTGAAGAAGATCGGCAGAAACTACAAAAACAAACCCAAAAAAAAACACAGAAACAAATAGAAAAGTAATACAGCAAAACACCAAAACAAATACCGGGACGGAGGAGACAAGGGAAGAGGAAAAGGGACGGGGGGCACCAAGTCTAGGGACATCAAGTAAACTACTAGAGCCCGGTACGAAATGGCACGCCATCCCTCCTCTCCTGCAGTGACGGTTAAGCCTTTGCAATTAATTTACCTCCTCCGTCAATTTTTTTTTTTTTTTTCCAAATACGATGTCGTCCAAAAGTGGTCCATCTTGTGTTTAAGTATTAAACAGTTGCATTTATTTGCAAGACGCATTCTCATTACGAACAAAGAATCAAGAAAGTTAGCACTCCTACATTGTAAAGAAAAACGGAAAGTTGGCCTAAACTATGTCGTTTTTCTGGAATAAAATTTAGAGCGATTATTGAGAAGCCTACCTTTTTTAAAAGCTGATCATTTTTGGCATCTTTTCTTTCTAGAACGGAATCCCTACATTTTTCAAACAGTCGATTTGACAATTTACAATAGAAATAAAGGAATTTCAACCATAAAATAATGGAAGTAATTACCTTTTTCCTTCATAAAATATAACGCATTTTCATTTTGCCTCCATGAACTATTATTCTTACTGCCCGAACCCATGAATTACCATTTTATTGCATACTATTTGAGGTTTTATAAATTCAACCTTCTACCAACTTAGGATCCGTTTGAATTTAAGGTTTTAAAACGTTCGATTTTAAAAATAGTGATTTCAAAATGTGAAATTTGAAAACGCAATTAAATTAAATTTTTGGTAAAATTGTAATTTGGCCTTTAAAATTACAATTTAACCTTTAAAAATCATGTCGTTTTTAAAACACATCCATTGCCTATGATTTGAAAATGAAATTTTTAAAAGTATACTTCCAAAATATACACTTTCAATGATTTTATTTAAAATCGCACTTTTAACTTTACATGGTCAAACAAACCCTTAATAAAGGTTGTATGATCATGAAGTTATTTTAGGGAACAATTTTCACTTTTAGTTGTGGATTGTTAACCATACAAATATTCTTAATATAGATTTTCTTTTCTTCCACTGGAAATTGGGTCAGGAGACTAATGAGAAGCAAATCATATATATATATATATATATATATATATATATATATATGTATGTATATATGTATGTATGTATGTATATAAAAGTCGAATTACTCTTAGAAGTGCCTTAATATTGCGACATGTGACATGAACTTATTTTTTTTAAAGCTAAACCGGTTTTTTAAGGTATAATATTTTAACCGGTTTTTTAATAATGAATCGGATTTTTCATTAATTAGCGTTATTAATTGCGTTAATTATATTTCAAGAGTTTTTCATATTTAAATTATTCAATAAATCAAATCTTATTAATGTCCAAATCAAATAAGAAAATAAATAATATAAATCAAATTATTATGTAATAATACGTTTAAGATTCTGAAAAAAAAAAAAAAAAATGACGTTACTCACACACACATATATATATAACCAGTTTTTTCTTTCCTTTACTTTTTTTTTTATTTTTTGGAAAAGTGATCTGAAATATTATTGAAGCTCCTAACAGAGCAAAATCAAGAAGAAGAGTTAGACTCTTCTTTCCTTACAATATCACTAACACAAGGTGGAATAGAAAACAAAATCCTATCAGTGACATGGGTCTTAACTTCTACATCTAGAGCATGTGCAGCTGAGTTCACCATCCTCTTACATAATTGAACCGTGAGCTACCCAAAGAATAGAGTCTTACTCGAATATCTTCTATCAAATGTCCATAACTTGTATCGCAGGGACTCTCAAAAATATATATATATAACCGTTTTTTTTAAAAAAAAATCAGTTATTAATTAGAGTCATTAATTGCATTAATTCTATTTTAATATAGGGTTAAATACCTAATACTCATTGGGATTTCAAAACTTTATTTTTTTCCCCCCTAAGGTTTGAAAAGTGACCAAATTAGTCCTTGTGGTTTTGAAAAGTGACCAAATTAGTCATTCCGTTAGTTGACCGTTAGTTAACTTAACGGACTGACACTTGGACTAATTAAAAGTTGACACTTGGTACCTAATTAATTTTTTTATTTTTATAAATAAAAAATAAAATAAAAAAGTTGGGGTGGCCGAAACTACCCTAGTGGGTTGTTTTATTTTTCTTAATGAACATAACGCTAATTTACCAAATCAGCCACAATGTTGTCTACCCAGCACATCATCATCGTCGTTGTTGTCGTCATCATCCCCCCGCCTGTCTCTCTATCTGTGTAGCTCTTTGCTTTGGTTGTATTATAAAGAAATCTCAAAGCTTTCCGTGAGAACAAAACGCAAAGAGAGAGACTTTGGTTGTTTTGAAAGGCAATGAGTGAGTGAGTGAGAGAAAGATATGAGTGGTGGGTGGTGGCGCGAGAGGGTGAGGTCGTTTGTGAGCAACAGATGGCTGGTGTTCGTGACCACAATGTGGTTGCAATCGTGTGCGGGGATCGGGTACCTTTTCGGGAGCAGTTCATTGGTGTTAAGATATTCTTATACATTTGGCTGAAACCCATCTAGCCAATGGGGTGCAAGGTGCCAAGGAGTGGCTCTTGGTAGCAAACGGGTCACATCCCGCTGACCCGGAGCTTAGCATAGACCCGCATACATAACCCGTTTAAATAAATGTGTTGGGGCTCCAGACACGACACGACCCATGAAATTTTACTGTCACCCGACACGACCCACAAACCCATTTAAACTAAACAAGTTTGACGGGTCACGGGTCACCCGACATGGCCCGTGACACATTTAAGCTAAACGGGTCTAACGGGTCACCCAACACGACCCATGAACCCGTTTATCTTAAATGGGTTCACGGGTCGTGTCTAACGGGTTTAATGGGTCAACACGACCTGTTAGACCCGTTTAGCTTAAAAAGCAATTTTTTTTTCAAAATAATAATAATAAGGGGAAATTACCTTTTACCCCCTGAAGTATCTACCCATTTTCACTTTTGCCTCCAAAGTTTAAAAAGTGACACTTAACCCCCCCCTCAAACTTTCAAATTGTGACAATTTAACTCATTTGGCATTTTTATTCCCAAAATGCCCTTATCACATTTTTTTAAAAAAAAAAAAAACCCAAACGAGGTGGCCAGCCACCACCTATGGGGTGGTTTGGCCACCCCAGCATATATTTATATATTTTTTTTGGCTTTTTCTTATTTTTTAGGATTTTTTTTGTTTTTTAAGAAAAAATGTGATGGGGGCATTTTGGGAATAATAAGGCCAAATGGGTTAAATTGCCACAATTTGAAACTTTGGGGGGGTTAAGTGTCACTTTTTAAACTTTGGAGGCAAAAGTGAAAATCGGTGGATACTTCAGGGGGTAAAATGTAATTTCCCCTAATAATAATAATAATTTTAGTAATTCATCTCTTAAAATTAAACTCCTAGTTAGCTAGCACCAAATCACTTAATAAGCCTAATTGTCTAATTAAAAAAAAACAAACAAACAAAACAAACCACATCATTACAATTTACAAAATAAACTCCTAATTGGCTAGTACCAAATCACTTAATAAGCCTAATTGTCTAATAAAAAAAACAAACAAACTACATCATGTCATCATTACAAACAAAACAAACCACATCATTACAATTTACAAAATAAACTCCTAATTGGCTAGTACCAAATCACTTAATAAGCCTAATTGTCTAATAAAAAAAACAAACAAACTACATCATGTCATCATTACAATTTACAAATTACAAATACAATTTGGGTTCCCATTTTTGTCCTATATTGTCCACTCTTGAGTCTTTATCTTGAATCTTGATTCCTTGAACTTGAATAACCCACAAATATGCTAATTTTTGCATGTTCCTAATGAACCTAGAATCTCAGAACTTTGAATGTTATGGGAATTGATACTATCTAATGTCAGAACATCATCATCATCTTCTTCTTTTTCTTCTTTATGCACATTCATTAAATTTTGTTCTATATCAAAAGATAAGAGAAATTAATGTTATTAAAGTAAGATAAAAAAAAAGTAAATGAATAAATTAAATATGCAAATAACTAATAATCTAATATTACCTTGTTGTTCATATAACCAATCTTTAGTACAAACCAATACCTCAATGATATCAGGTTTGAGTAAACTCCTATACTGATCAATCACACGTCCACCAGTACTAAAAGTGGATTCTGAAGCAACAGTGAAAATAGGAATACTCAAAATATCACGAGCCATAGCAGCTACTTCAGGATAACGAAATTCATTTCCTTTCCAAAATGAAAGGATATCAAATGTCTCACTGCCACGATTATCTATATACTTGGCTTCATCTAAATAAAGTTCTAATTGAGTCTTTTGTGCATTATCATTAACTCCATCATATGCCAAAAATTCCTATATGAAAAAAGAGAACATAAATATAAAATTAGCAAGTGATTATGAGTATATATATAATATACTAAGCTACTAGTAACTATTAAGTACTAACTAATAAGCTAAGAAACTTAGAAACTTATGATATTATTTACCTTTTCCCAATCTAATGTCAAAGAAAAAATCTTTTTATCAATCCCCCACTCTTGAAGCAAATCATCTATCTTTTCAGCCAAAGATGTACTACTATATGGCGGGGGCAGGAATAAAAAGCTTAACATCCTTTTATGTAATACCCAATCTTTGTTAATAAAATGTGCAGTAAGGCAAATATACCCATCGGTTTTCAAATAAGTCCACATATCAGATGTCAAACTAATCCTCACAGGACAAACATTTAATAAAAACTTAACCTCCTGTTTCTCCAACGAATACATCTTAACCAAATCAGCCTTAGCAGTATTTCAAGAGATTAATGGCGCATTTCTATGGCAGTATCTAATCATTTCTCTTATACCATCATACTCAACAAATGAAAAAGACAACACATGCTTAATAATCACAGCAATCAATAATTCTCTATATCTTTTATAACAAAATTTTTGAGGCATTTACTGACAAATTTCCTTGACTACAAGATATGAGCAATTGTTGGATATCATGCTTAGTTTTTCCCTCACAATTATTCATATGTTTCTGTAGATTTTCAGTTCTATGTGAACTGTTGGCTATATATTTGTGATCATAAAACTTGCACTTTGCCCATATCCTTTTGTCATTTGGATCTTTTGAAGGAAGTTCATCAAAATGGGTCCAAACTATTGAGGTCTTCTTATGCTTCTTTTGGACCCTTGTTTTTGTCGTCGGATTCGTATGAATAGAAGGATTTTCATCTTCTATTATATTTATTTCAACCACTTCATCAACTGAATTTTCGTTAAACACCTACACACATAATCATTAGTAAGTTAGTTATAAATTAAAAATTGAAGAATTTAAAAAGAACCATAAATCCCTATTTAATACCAAACACTCTCTCCTACCAAGTCCTAATGAGTAATGACCCCTATATTCTCTACAGAACACCAATTCATAGCTTTATCTCTAATCTATCATGAACATAAATATATACACATTTTTCATAGCTTCATCTCTAAGCCATGTATATCTAAGATAATCAATGCGAATTATCAGTAATTGTTTAGTGCAAAGAGCTCTGAATTTTCAGGTTTGTGTTGAGTGATTGCGTGATGGTTACATAGCTATATGTGTGTTTGGTATTTGGTAGTTTGGTTCCACTGGCTGTTTATTGGCCAAAGCTTGAGAAGCTATCGGTTTTATTACAATCCTCAAATATCTTATAAATTAAGGTGACAATGTATAAGAAGATAAATTATTTTATTAATAATATATGGTAGATAAGTTGGTCATTAAACTTTAAAAAATTGATTTAAGCAAAGCAAATTTATTAAAAATGTAAAGGGCATACAAGATAGAACATCCAACAAATTGATTCGACCCCATAAGCTGGACAACTACCCATTAGCATGTTATCAAATATAACCATTATCTCTTCTATAGAATCTCTTAAAGGTGTATAAAAAGGGCATTAATAGAGTTCCATTCGAAGAGGAATTTAAGGAAACAAATTAAGTTGTAGAACCGAGCTTGTCTATAGAACATTCACTTATTATGTGATTAACATTAATTACATTTACAAAACTGGAATATAGTCGTATGACATCAAGGGTTAAAATCTAGAGCCTTTTACACAAAATCTAGGCATGGTACTCTCTCTGGAACAAAATCTAGGCATGGTACTCCAATCAAACACACAAATTACACAATCCTACAAACGTTAGACTACTAAAACTCAAAAGGGCAAAAAACCCAACAAATTTCAAAGACCCAATACAGCCTATATAGGATTACATACCGAATCAGGATGCGACATTGGCGGAGACTCGAAGTACAAAGTCGGCGGCGCTGGCATAGCAAAGAAAGGGGGAGAGCCGAGAGGCGAGAGCGGCACGAGCTGAGAGTTGAGAGAGAGAGTAGCGGCCGACGAGCGGGAGAGAGAGTGAGTGAGCTGAGAGAGACTGAGAGAGTCATTGGGAGTTTGCGAAGAAGAGAAGTGCTCAAGCCTCGAAGTGTGCGGTGGATCATGGAGGGCCTGAAGCTAGAGGTGACGAGGCGTGGAGTCATGGACACTGGCTGGATGGGCGAAATTTGGGTGACTAGGTCAGTGGGTCTGCAAAGAAGAGAAGTGCTCAAGCCTCGAAGTGTGCGGTGGATCGTGGAGGGCCTAGAGCTAGAGGCGACGAGGCGTGGAGTCGTGGACACTAGCTGGACAGGCGAAGTATAGCTGTTTGGGTGACTGGGTTAGTGGGTCTACGAAGAAGAGAATAGAAATTAGGTTTAACTGTTTAAGTGTTTTATCTTTTTTTAATTTTTTCTTTAGGTTAAAAAAAAAAAACCATAAATGGGTCTGGTGGGTCACCCGCGACATGACCTGTTTAAGCAAGATAAACGGGTCGACCCATTTACGACCCAAACCTGTTTACAGTAAACCCAAATCCGCTAATTTCATGTCGAGTTCACGGGTTATGTCAAAATTGCCGGCCCTATTCCTTGGTGCCCTCAGCCACCCCAATTTTTTTTTTGTCTTTTTTTCTTCCTTTTTTTTTTTAATAAAAAAATTAATTAGGTGCCAAGTGTCAACTTCTAATTAGTCTACATGTCAATCTGTTAAGTTAACTAACAGTCAACTAACGGAAAGACTAATTTGATCACTTTTCAAAACCACAAGAAATAATTTGATCACTTTCCAAACCCTAGAAAGGAAAAAATAAAATTTTAAAACCCCAAGGGGATATTAGGTATTTAACCCTTTAATATAATTAATTATATCTATGTATCTATATGATATCATTAATTACATTAATTATATTTAATGTAACTAATTATATTTCAATATAATTCATATATCATTAGTTGTGTTAATTATATTATAATCCATGTATCATTTTTGCTAATTTTTTTTATACTATTTATTTTAAATCATATATATGTATAGGAACAAAGAATTATTATTATTTTTATTTAAATAAGTGATATATATTTGTATATATCTTTTTAACTTATAATAAAAAATGATGTGTTTCAATTTTAAAATTAAATTATAATAAAAAATCTTGCGCAAATGCGCGGGTTATAACCTCGTATATATAACCGCACTACTCAGGATGTGATCTGATTATATGCACGCCTTCACTTTACTCTGAAAAAAAAAAATTTCAACCATCATTTTCTAGAAAAAATGATTTTCCAACAAATATTTATTCACATTTGTCTTGTAAAAAATATGAGTGATGGCGAAAAATAGTCAAAAACTTCCAGCAATGGTCCGGTGAACTTTGACAGAGTCCCAGTTATTGTTCGATGGTTTGAGAAGGAAAAAATCAAACTTGGAAAATTATTTATCATGAAATTTAAAAAATGAAACAATTTGAAGCTAAAGAAGTTTTTTTTTATTAAACCGAAAATATACTAGAAAACATTTTTCAAAAAATATTTTAACGAAGCTAAGCGGACAGAGCAGTTAAGGGTCCATTCCACATTCCACAACAATGGAGGTACGTTTCTCACGTGCTATGAAATGAAATGAGAATGTTTTAAATAAAACTAACAATACTAAGTCCTATGATTCACGCATCATTGCTAAGAATTTGTTAATTAAAGACATGTACTTACAACACTCCAGAAAGTGTAATCATGGTACAATTAACACAAGGGCATGCTCAGTCGAATGGGGCATATGGGAACACTACCAAAAAAAAAAAAATCCATTTTGTGACGTTTCTTTTAATGATGTTTCCTTTAAACGGCACAAAAGCATGGGTTTTATGCAGTGTACTGTTTAAACGACATTAATTACATGATATATGTTGTTTCTATGCAGAAGGTTAATGTCGTATATTCAAATAACATTATTCAAATGTCATAACCTGTTTAGTGACATTTCTATAGCCCTAAGCGGCGTTAAAAAAATGGCATTAAGGAATTGATGGAACGGAAGTATACGTATACACTAAAAACACAACGAAAATTAGATAAATTACTTTCTTTGGGTGAGTCAAACCACATTACATGACAAATGTTTATGTTCCCATCTGAGTTCTACTCTAAACAAACCACGAAACATGTTAACACAGTTTCCGGTTACTAGTAGTTAACGTTAACCCATTCACACAAGCCTGATGATGATGATAGATATAAACACAAATAAGAGTCAAGAAAAAGGAAGAAGAGAGAATCGGGGTCGTCTGAATATGCCTGGTCTTTTATTGAATAAATTTCCCTTTTATACATATGCTAATTACATGGTCAAAGAGCCCTATGGTCTCACAATCAGATGGCTCTTGATGATCCTATCTCATCCACTGTCCGATTTCTTGGGATTAGTGTCAAACGTGCTCAGCCAGGGTTGTGACATGTGGATCGCTGGGGGCTGATCCGGTGTGGCCCTTGCAGGGGTTGGCCCACCCATCATGTGAGTGGAAATGGCTCCCATGCCTCTTGCAGCATAGATCGTGTTGATGGGACGCCCAACTATGTGCAAGGACATATACCCCTCAGGATGTGACTGCTGCTTCTATTTGAGTAAGCGATTCGATAAGAGAAGCATGGTGCTTCTTATGGTTTTCTCGTACGATTTGTCGTATACAAGGGGTGGTTTGTCAAGGTGGGCTCTCCTCCTCTTGAGGATGGTTCGCTAGGGCTAGGCTAGGCTCGGCAGTGACCTTTGAGGTTCGTAAGAGATGTATAATGGAGGGGTTCGGCACTACGGGTTTCCATAGTGGGTTGGTTCGTCTAACGAACCATGTGTTTTGACAGTTATCCCGTTTGTGGACTTTGGTGCAATCTCAACTTTAATCCAGGACTACGATCCCTTCACAGAGGTGCGTTACAACTGGAAAAACTTGATTACCGATTTTCTCCCCAACAAAACATATAATGCAAATTATAACAAGAAATGTGTTTTTTGCATTTTAGCATCTATTTTACGTATATTTCAGTTGAGTTTGCAAGTTTCATCCATCATTAATTAAAAAACAAAATCACTAGTAGACATGCCAACTCAGTTAAGATGTACGCAAAATAAACGCTAAAATACAAAGAAGCATTTCTAAATTTTAATTAAGTATCCCACATAATCATGTACAACTCTCATATTTTCCACCTTACCCATCTATGTAACCCATTTCATCCATGATGTCTAGCTATGATGACCCTTAATAACTATTTATCTCGGTGTTTCCTACTTAAAGTAAAGTTAATGTATATGTTGACGTGATATGTTTTAAATGATTTCTCATTTCAACCATTTAAAAAAAGAAAAGTAAAATAAAAATTACTTAAAACACATCAGCCAATATAAAATGAGCGTGATAAAAAAAGAAAAGCGAGGAGTAGCATAACTTATCATATCCGTTGTTTTCCTCTATTTGTCCATGTTGTTGTGCTTGTGTATAGAGTGACTCCCCATATTCATGATCTTTCACCTAGCTAGTTGCCTAGTTGACTTGAAGAAATTGTTAGGTTTAAGTGAAGAAGAATTTTCAACAAAATTTCATTGCGATTGCTTTTTTTTTTGTGTTTTACCTTTAAAAATAGAAAGTGCTTTTATTATTTCCCCTAAAACAAAATACCATAAATAAAAAAGCCCTTGAATACTCAAAATATGATACCTGTGATCTAAGTATAGTCCCTTTTGGCATTTTCTACAAATTGAGATTATAATATTTGTATCATAACATTATAAGAAAATTGCTAAATTTTATTCCCAAAAAACGACACCGTTTAAGGACGTCTCAGTCTTTCAGAAGTTCAGACCATGAAATATGACCGTTAGACACAAGACGCACCCCATCCGAAGCGTTGCTAACCTGGCCGTTGGATTTGCACTCCTGAGCCTCTCCCCCGAATTCAAAAAATTCGACCGTTGGGATCCGAACGTTAAACTCGTCCACCTCATATCTTTCTTTCTCTCTCGCTCTCACTCTCATTAACCACCAAAGATCTTCCTCTTAATTCCTCCTGTCCAAAGCGCACCAGAAAAAGATAAAGAGACAGACTCCCTCACAAACAAAAGCCTTTTGGTATTTGAGAGATCATATGACGGAAGTGGTTGCTAAGGAGGAACCGAGTACGGCGGCGGCATTGACGACGACGACGACGATGATGATCGACGAAGCGTACGAGTTCTCGGCGCCCCGGTTCTACGACTTCGTGAAGGGAGAGAGTGAAGAGGACGTGCGGAAGGCCGAGCTCTGGTTCGACTCCGCTCTCGCCTACGCCCCGTCCCGTACGTTAAATCCCTTCTTCCTCCTTATCCTCGTTCACAATCCTAAAAGAAATATTAACGGTTTTAGGTTTGCTGTTCAATTTTTCTTGAATTTACTTTTTCTTTTATGTCAGTTCTTGGATTCGGTCTCGGTTTTTCTTGTTTATCATTACAACGTAGGAGCGCTAACTTTCTTGACTCTTTGTTGTTTGGGGGTTTATGCTTAGTTCTTGGATTTTTAAGCTTTTGTTACCTTTGATTTGACCGTAAATAATGTACTCTGAGTTCTTCATTTAGGTTTGGTTTGGTTCGACTGGAATTTGGGGGTTTCTTTGTGGATTTTCGTTGTTGAAATTTTGTGCCTTTTGCATGGGTTTTTTGAATTCCTAGGGTTTGGATGTCATTAGTGCATGCAGAAATTTCTTGCAATTTCACGATTTTTGCTATTATTTTTGGAACTTCTAGGGTTTTGGATTTACTTTGGTGATTTGAATACCATTTTCCTGTGGTAATTTCACTGAATTTTAGGGCTTGTAGAGTTGGAAATGATGGGCATTGCCACTGTTTGGTTACTGTAGGTTTCGCTGTATATCTTACGGAAAATTGTGTCAGGCTCTGTTTGGCTGTTGGGAAAATTGGGGAAAAGAAACGAAATCCGAAGTTTTCAAGCACTGATAGTGATGTCGTTTAAAAAAAAATTAATATCAAGCAATGAAATCCGAATTTTTTAGTGTTCAAGGAAAAACTACGGGTAAAACTAAGTTGTATGGTCTCATCGGGTACAATGTTGAAATGTCTGTTTTTTAGAATAAAATAGGCTCGATCAGAGACAGAGATCTGAATTTAGTTGTTCTTTTGTTATTGGTTGTGATTAACATACTATTTGGTAGTTAGAAAATGTTCGAAAAATGAAATCCTAACTGTTTCTCTCAGTCTCAGTAACTGAAAGGTTCTTCAGGTGAAATAAGCTCTAAGTAAGTCTACGAAAAATTAATGCAAATTAGGTGACGACTGTTTTTCCAGGATTCCAAACGATAAATATAGTAGCAATGCAAAGTATTCATTCCCTTCTTACTTATGGTCTGGTCATTCATTCAATTGGCATTTTCTTTTGAGTTGGATAAGAATTTGGATTATAGATTTTCTTGCGGCTCTCGAGGACTGTAGGGTTGTATCAATGAAATAAAGCTATTGCAATTATGCTTTGAGCTTGAAATAAGGTTTGTTACCTATTTTATTATTACTGGTTCAAAATGTTTGATTTTTCTGGTATATTCTATGCAGCTTGTATGCCTAGAATCAGGACTGGTAGTAGGTCTTTTACAGTTGAGAGCTTATGCAATTTCAATGAAGCAGACCAAATGCAAAAGGTGGTGTGATCTTTTTATATATTACTCATTCCTCTTGTTCAAAACTTGGCTTACTAGCTTTCTGATATCATTGGCTGTTTAACTTTCTCGTGCAGAAATTGGAGTCATCAGATTCAGAAGCTGCTGATAATAACAAAGAAACTAAGCCTAGACTTGAGCCTGTGCCAGCTGAATTCAAGGAACAAGAAGTGACACCCACCGAGGTGAAAGAAGAAAACAATGCCAATGTGGTAAAGTTTCTATCTTTAATCTAAAGACGTGTTCAAGTTTTTCAATTGTCTTCTGGCTAATTCAAGCATCTCCAGGTTTCTGCTGATAAGGTCACAAGTGAAGATGACAAGGAGCAAGGTGCATGCACTCAAGAATATGGAAGGTTTGCTTTTACTCAGTCTTGACTAGTTGGCAGCACATAGAATTTAACAGGCTAACACTATGATTCTCATTCTCTTGCTTGTTTGTATATATCTTTTCGGTAATTTTCAGGGATTCTGCTGGAAGAACCTCCTCTTCCAGTGTGAAGATAGAAGTGAGTGATGATAAGTTGAATAGTAAATCCAGTGTTCATGTAGGAACTGAAGCTTGCACACCTAAGCCGACAATGACATCTCAGAAGGGAGGCCGGGTGACGGATTCCAAGAAGCACCAGACAGCTAAAAAGATAGCTAGTTTGGTTAGGAACCCATCAGCACTGAAGCCAAGAAGTCAGTTACAGTCATCGCAAGCCAAATGTATCAAACCATCAAGTGTGAAAAGGTTGGTTATTTTCCCGTAATCTGATTTGTGTTGAGATCTGTTTGTATGCTAGTATGCTGATTGTGCTGCTCAAAATTTATAGGGACACAAATGTGAAAAACTCTGTTGGGACTCCCAACCTAGCTCAAGATAACCAGGCCATTAAGCGACAGAAGTTGGAAGGAGGAAGAACTAGACAGGTGAATCTCAAAGCTTGTATGCTAATTATTGTTGTTTCCTTGGTTTGTTATAATCTCAAAGCTTTTCCTTTTTCTTATACTTTCAGATACTAAATGTCAAACCTCAGCACTTTCCCCACAAATCAAAACTTGGTCTTACCAGTGGTACTTCCAACTTATGCGCTTCAACTGCTAACAAAACTAATAAAGAGGACAGAAAGGTTTGCTCTCGAACCCCAGAAAAAAAATAATAATAATAAAATTGTTATTGTTTTCCCTACTTTCTAACTCATTTTGACTCTTTTTTCAATCGTAAGGTTTATGTACGGGAACCTGCAAAACCATTTGTTTCAATGGCAGAAATGATGAGGAAGTTCCAGTCAAGTACTAAAGACATGCCACTGCCACATGTAAATGACTCCACTTAAAAATTCTAATTTTCCAAATTGCTTCATTTCCTATTTTATTTATACTAAATCCCTTCCATACAAATTTCAGGTTGAAGCTGCTTCTAAACTAACATTGACAAGGCCTAAGGAACCCGAATTTGAAACAGCTCAACGGGTTCGCTCAACCAGGGTAAAAAGTACTGCAGAGCTTGAGGAAGAAATGATGGCGAAAATTCCAAAGTTCAAAGCACGACCACTAAATAAGAAAGTAAAATTTATGGCATTTTTTTTTTTCTTTATTATTCACGATTTGCACCTTCAGATATGATCATTAGGTTACTCAACTGTTTTTTATTTTCCTGTTTTGTTGCAGATTCTCGAAGCTCAACACTACCCACAATACCAAGAAGTACGCCGCAGCCACCAGAATTTAAGGTAATAAAATAAACTAGGACTAGATTGAGCCATTGAGGAATGGATGTTTAAGAAAGAAATGACGATATTGGACAATTGGACTAATATTTCCTGATTGCTGCAGGAATTCCGTTTGGAGACCATGGCAAGAGCCAATCAGAATGCAGAATCAGCTTCTGTAGCTTCGACGGAAGTGTCCCATCAGGTTTGGTTATTCTCATAGTTTTTCTTACTTCCGAAACAGTACTTACTTCATTTCGTTTACTTTATTTCCTTGGGTTCATAACAGAATAATCCATGGAAGCCTCATCTGACTACACCTAAAACCCCTGTACTTCATACATCATTGAGGGCCCGTCCCTCAAGGTGAAAACCTCTTTTGAAATTGAGCAGGAGGAGCTTGAAAAAATTCCTAAATTCAAGGCTAGGCCTTTGAATAAGAAGGTATGAATCCATCTTTTTCGTTCCAATCTTGTTGTTGTCACATTACAACCTTAGTATATCTCTAAACAAACATATTTCTTCTTCTTATTTAGATCTTCGAAAGTAAAGGAGAATTGGGGTTGTTCTGTCATGCAAAGAAACATGTAACCATACCTCAAGAATTTCATTTTGCAACGGATGAGAAGATTCCGCAGCCTGCCGCTGTTTTTGATTTGTTTGACAAGGTAATCATTTTAAGGAAAGTGATCTTTAGTTTAAAATCCCTTATCCACAAACAACAAAAATATAGGGTGGCAATTGCAGTTTTTCATAATTATCTTTTGCAGCTTTCTTTGAATTCAGAACCTTGCCATGACAACCCGATTGTAAGAAACACTACTCCAAATCCATTCCATCTTCACACGGAGGTGAGCCTATTAACTTTTTTGATCAATGGGACATTGGGATCAAGATTCATTTGAGTGTTACCTTTATAATGAACTTTGTTGTGGCTTTCTGCTATCAGGAAAGAGGGGCCCAGAAGGAGAGAAGATTTGTTATGGAACTCGTGCATAAGCAGTTGGAAGCGGAAAGAGCTAGGATTCCAAAGGCTAACCCATATCCTTATACCACTGACTACCCTGTGGTACGAATTAATTAATTTACTTCTAATTTCAGGTATGATAGTTTTTATGATGAAGATGGTACGATGATAACTATTCATATATGCAGATTCCACCAAAACCAGATCCCAAGCAATGCACAAAACCAGAGCCCTTCCAGTTGGAAAGTCTGATGAGGCATGAGGAGGAAATGCAGAGGGAAATGGATGAAAGGAGGAGGATAGAAAGAAGAAGCCCAGATGAGAATTTTCAAGGCGCAGCCAGTTTTGAAAGAGTAAGCAGCCATTGAACACCTTCCTTGCATTTGTCTCAATGAATATGAGTGGCTCATTCCTTGTTCTCTCTCCCATTGCTGTCTCATGCAGGGACCCTATTCCAGTTCCCGAGAAAGTGCGCAGACCCCTCACTCAAGTTCAGGAATTTAATCTCCATGTAGATCATCGAGCTGTAGATAGAGCAGATTTTGATCAAAAGGTACCTAAAATTATTATCCAAAATTATCCTGTGACACTCGAAAGACATAGTATTTTCAGTACTGAAAAAAAAAATGTTTATTTACAGATTAAGGAAAAAGAAATGATGTACAAGAGATACAGAGAAGAGAGCGAGGCAGCACGGATGGTATGCATGCATATATACAATTGTTATTATTGTTGTTGAACAGGCTTTTGTCAATATAAGCTCAATTTTATGAACTGTTTCCAGGTTGAGGAAGAAAAGGCCTTGAAACAACTGAGAAGGACACTGGTGCCCCATGCAAGACCAGTCCCTAGTTTTGACCATCCTTTCTATCCCCAAAAGTATGAATAATATAATTAATAACCTCTACTTTTTATTTACTTCCTTGATAGATTGAATGAGTGATGATGATGTTTGTTGATGTTTGTAGGTCATCCAAGGAAATAACAAAAGCGAAGTCACCAAATTTGCGTGTGCTCCAGAGAAAAGAAAGGCGAAAAGTGGTCAGAAGCGTGGCTGATGCAGTTTCGAGTGCCGCCACTCATATGAGATGATGATGATGACTCTCATGAGTTGGACAAGTGTTCAAGAATTCTTGAACCGTATGCAGAGGGCTGGCTATACAGGTTTTTAGGGTACTCTCTCTCTCCACTTTGTTTCAGCGTCTGTTGTTGTTGCCAAATATTATTGTACCAATTCTTTCAGATATATCATGTAAATTTGTTACCTTGGAAAGAAAATATGTAGTTCCTATTGAACGAACAATTCAATTTTATTTTATGTTTCTATCTCTTGACTTTCTTAAAAAGGTCACACCGTAGAAAACAGGATTTTCTGCAAAAGAAT